>JARKIB010000008.1:0-1342156 GCA_029378385.1 Mycena metata | reverse complement strand
AAGATCCTCGGAAATCGGCTCTGCATTAAGTTTGCGCCGCTTGCGAGGTTTCTTCCCATCAACCACCAAGGGCTGAGGATCTGCGGTTGGGAGCTCCGCGACAGAAAGCAGCTGAGGATCCTCGGAAATCGGCTCTGCATTTTTGCGACGCTTGCGAACTTTCTTCCCCTCAACCACTGCGTTTTCGACGGGCTGTAGATCTGCCGTTGGGAGCTCGGCGGCAAGCGGCTCTGCCTTGAGTTTGCGCGGCTTGCGAGGTTTCTTCCCGTCAACCAACGCGATTTCCGCAGGGACAGGGGGCTGAGGATTTGCGGTTGGGAGTTCGGTGAGGGAGGGTAGCTGGGCATCCTTGGAAATCGGCTCTACCTTGAGTTTGCGCGGCTTGCGAGGTTTCGTGCCATCAACCAAGACGATTTCCGCAGGGTCGGGGAGCTGAGGGTCGGGAGGGATGACATTCACCCCGTCAGCGACATCCTCTTCCATCTTGATGAGTACCAAGTCGTTCATCCCGATGGAAGGATGCTCGTAGGATTTTGGATAGATTTTGAGCGTCAATCCGTGCCCAAGGCACATTATCGCCGCGCAATTCCCCGAGCCACCGATGCTCAGGAAGTCGGTACCACGGCTCCCGCTGTCTACCCACCCTTTGACGAACAAGCGGTGGATGCTCATTTCCTGGTTTTCTGCGCACAGATATTTTTTGACGCTTTTGGCGATCACTTCCCCAGCACGACCGAGGCATGTTGGCCGCGGCGTGTCCAAGTCAACGGCGACGGTGTGGCTGAAATACGGGGAATCGATGGCCTCTCGGACGAGCTCACATCCGGTCTGGATGCTATCCAAAAGCTCGGTTGCGTCCAGCTGCAAGGACGGCGCGTTGCCGGTGAAGATGAGCTTTGCAAAGATCTCGCCCGCGGGACCCCATGCCCTCTTCGTAGACTGTTCCGACCCGAGAGCACCAACGGTAGACGCACGCACACCCAGGGCATAGTGCAAGACGCTCATCCCATCAGGCCAGACGACGTGCGTCGGCTGGCTGACTGCAAGGGGAAGTGTTGTGGTCGGCAGATAAACCGGCATTTTGTCCTGTGGACTTCGGATGGACTCCAGCGGGAGGGAATATCCACCGACAGCCCACTCGGATTTTTTCGACCGGCAAAGTAAACTACTGCAGCGTCGGTGCCGCATCTGCATGACCCGATTTAACTTCCCGCATTCTTCGCAATACCATCCTCTGCGTTCCTCAATCGGGCCGAAACCGAGCTCCGTGTCGTCGTTGTGGGGAACGAGAAGGTGGAGAGGGAGGATGGAAGGGCATCGGTGTGCGATTGGGGTGTCCTTGAAAGCGTAATTGGGACTCCGAAGGCGTTGACGTTTATACTCTGGGGCGGACAGATCGTCATCAGGGAAATTAGACGGGGACGAGGGTTCCGCGACAACGTTTTCGGTCCTCGTAGATTGAGGCAGCCACCAAGGAGCTGCCACCTCGGCCTCCAGAGTATCCGATGGAAGACCCAACTCTTCTTCCCCGCCTGGGCTCCACTGCAGCTTGAATTCCCACTTCACCCGTCCGGATAAATCACCGGGAGCGGGAGCTTCGTTTAACTGAGGGATGCGCACTTCCTAGTCGTAAGGATTAACATCAGCTGAATCAGCGCGCAAATGACTGACCTGGACACCGACGACGGTATGAAACCCGAGGTAAGCAAATTCTACTTCGCCGGGAAGCGCCGCACTCCAAGCTTCGGTCATACACGCGTTGGACGCGATGCAAAGGACCGGGATGTTATGAATATAAGCATCAACTAACACCTGCAGTTCTTTCGGGATGGGGTGAGGAACGGTTATGGGAGGAGGCGAAGTCGGAAGGTTTTGCGGGTCGATATCTATAGGTTGATAATTTATTTGCATCGATTCAGCAGTCGCGGTTTGCGTCCGTTGTACAGCTGCTGGTGGAGTTGGAGATGGTACAGTAGGAACATCCTCGAACACGATTAGATCCTCCATCCCTATGGGAAGCCGCGTGAAACTGGGAAGTGGGCCGAAATTCGCCGTTTTAATGGGAGGACTTGGAAAGTTATTAGGGTAAATATTAAAATTTGGTTCCCATGATTGAGGAAGCGACGGCACTGGTCGGAAATTGTTTATTGGATGCATGTTCCAACTAGGCCCTGAGGTCGGGTAACCGTTTGGGAAGACCGGGTTCTCCCATGACTGGGGAAGCGACGGCACTGGTGGAAAATCATTCACTGAATGCATGTTCCAACTGGACCCTGAGGTTGGGTAACCGTTTGGGGAGACCGGGTCCTCCCATGACTGGCGAAGCGACGACACTGGTGGAAAATCGTTCACTGAATGCATGTTCCAACTGGACCCTGAGGTCGGGTAGCCGTTTGGGAAGACCGGGTCCTCCCATGACTGGCGAAGCGATGGCACTGGTGGAAAATCGTTCACTGAATGCATGTCCCAATTGGGCCTTGAGGTCGGGTAACCGTTTGGGAAGACCGGGTCCTCCCATGACTGGCGAAGCGACGACACTGGTGGAAAATCGTTCACTGAATGCATGTTCCAACTGGACCCTGAGGTCGGGTAACCGTTTGGGAAGACCGGGTCCTCCCATGACTGGCGAAGCGACGGCACCGGTGGAAAATCGTTCACTGAATGCATGTCCCAATTGGACCCAGAGGCAGGATAACCGTTTTCGTTTGGGAAGACCGGGTTCGTGCCTAGAGCTGTCGAGTTAAAAGCCGAGCAACTCTGAGGGTGGTCTGGAAACACCGGGGGTGGTGACGGCGGCTGCGTGTTTAACACAACAGGATCACGAAGGAAATCCCTAACACTGCGGCACAAGCATTAAATTTCGTATAATCGGGAAAGATAGTATACAGACATCGTGATATCCATACCGATATTAGGTATTCGACAGGTGTTCGAGATACTGATGCCGTTTGTTCCGTCCAAAAAAACGATCGGGGTCTCAAAAATCTCCGTAGCAATCCCATTGACATTGTGGCCCAATCCAGGAAGGATTGCAAATAATTCTTCCTTGCTCTGCCACGGAGATGAGAACGGACCGAGGAAACAGACCAATGTTATCTCACACTTGACCATTGGCGAGGCTTGAATTGCTGAGAATCCGACGCTTGAGTTGCGGATTCATCAGAGACGTCAACAAGAGCGACGGGAGATGCCTGAGTCGTATTGTGCGGCAATACTGGCTCAGACATCATGCCCGCCCCTCCTCTTCCCCGACCACGACCTCTCCCACGACCAGCCCCCCTCCCACGACCGCCACGAGATCCTCCTCGGGTAGGAGGTGAGGTTGGGGGCGAGGAGAGCGTTTTCACTACCATCCACTTGATAGTCTCAGGAACCAGAGCCCCTGGCGCAGCGTTAACCCAAGTTCGTCGAAACTAGAAACACAACCGACTTCGTACATGTTTCCTCGGTCGTTTAGTCGAAGGAGGGACAGCGGTAGCAGTCGGCCTATCCTCTGGCTTGACTTCGGCCAACACAGGAGTCGCCTCAGGTTGAGATGTTCGCGGCCGTTTGAGGCTTGGCTTCGCCATGGGGGCAATTGAAGAAGGCCCTGCCAGCGGAGGCAGCGGAGTGTGCGCTGGCACAGAAACTTGAGTTAGGCCATGGCGGCTCCTGGCATTAGGTACTGTCGTGCTTCCAGCTTGCCGCGTAAAGTTTTCTGGCAGTGAACTAATCTTGCGCGGCGCGCTAGCACGGGATTCGTCGACCTTGACTTTCCGTAAATGAGAGGCAAGACCAGGAGGCGGCTCCTTAGTCGAGAGAAGTATTCTCTTCGCCGCGGGAAACCTTTGTGGGTCCATGGAACCCAATAAAATGTCCAGAACGATAATAGCGGCTCAAGTGGTCATTGAACGGAGTAAACTTGTTGAATGAATGTGCAAGTGGTCGTCTGCCACGTCGTGGGTGTGAAGAGTCTCCCGGCTGTGCGAGTCTCACAGAAACATCATGTTCGTAAGTTGACAAGGAATATGGCAGTTTGTATGCTGTGGTGACGGGATCTGGCCTCCGCCCCAACTCCGCCCAAGCCCGGGTACCATCACGGACGTCGTTGACCTCGGGGCCTAACAAGGAAAAATAGAGCTCAAAATCATTTATGATTCTTGCAGCATGCTCTAGTCTCTCTTGACAGACGGCGACACCGGTAACCTCGTTCTAGCATGCTCCTGCATTGACTCTGCTCAAACTGCAGACCAAACCCAAATAATATTCCCAAATGAAAAAAAGACCTATTGATCAAGCGGCCAGATCCTGGACCTGCCGACTTTCGACAACAGCTCCGTTTGGTTCGCTTTAATCTGAGCCATAGTATCGTGCATTAACGACGCCCACAGATAGGGTTGGTTCTCCCCTCCCGGGAGAGAGTCCCAATACTCCCACCCCGCGATCCCTCCAAAGTCGAAATTCTGCTGCGAGGCCAATTCTGTGATGCTGTCGACGATCTCGTCAAGATCGATGAATCCAAAGCCCTCGTCCGGGTCCGTCAAGGTAGTTGCAACGAGTCTGCTCGGATGGATGCCATTCCCGGCGTTGACGATGTCGAGGTACATCTGGTCCGGGAAGAAACTCCCAAAGCCCGAGTAGAACTGCGCGTTGTACCACGATATCTCCGACCCAACTTCTTTCTCGAGCTGGATGTAATCAAAGCCGGAGAGATTGGCACCGAACTCTATCAAGGCGCTGGCCACTGGAGCAAAAGTAATGATGAATTTGGGTCCGAAATCTTTCTTCAACCGTTTCACGAGGTGGATGATGTCGGCCAAAGGCGTATCTTGCTCCACGTCAAGGTCCATGCCGTCGAGTTTATACCTGTAGGGGTGTCAAAACCTTGCGCTCTTACCAAAACCGAAACGTACCGTTTAATGTAACCGGCCAGCACGGGATAATACGTGTCGAAGAGGGCCGGCGTCAAGCATGTGTATGTCCCTGGCGCTGCTCCGCCGAGCATACCAATAACCTTGACCCCGTTGGCTTGCATGAGGGCTAAACAGAAGGTCAATAACATGAAGCCTGTTGGTATCAGGTCTACGCCTACCGATATCGGCCCACATCTGAAGAAATTGAGGATGTTCTGGGACGAAATCATTCAAGTGTACGGAAATGTCGGCAAAGTTGATGTGGAACGCGGCGAGCAGCAAACTATGCAGAAGCAACGGTTAATACAGAGAGTAAATAAAATCAAGGTCCAAAGCATACTGTGTGATAAGCCCAATGAGCGGCAACGGCGTAACGTAGTGCCCAAAATCAGAATTCGGCGCGAGGTTGGGGTCGTACTGTGTCTGGTAGTACACCGCGACGCGGTGCCCGGTCTCGGCGATCAAGGTCGCGTTCATATTGCTGAGGTAGGCAGACAGCAATGGAAAGCAGGCCCATCTGCAGGCATAGTCGAGGCTTTTAAGGGATTGCGATGGCAGGCTGGTGGGAGGTCAGAAATTTCACTTGGCGAGGGTTCACGAGATGATTCCGGCAGAGCCAGACCCCCGCACAGCGACATTGACACCGGGAAGGAAGTCGTACGGCGGAATATATCCGTGCGCGTGCTCTATCAACGCTTCTAATGAACAACCTTGAGGGAACTTGGCGGTGCAACTGCATGGAGAGCCGTAGGCGACACGGAGTGTTGCGGCACGCGTTATCCGCCCGAAGGTGAAGTGACCAATGCACTGGACTCTTGTTCCGGAGAAACACCTTCAAGTACCCCTATATGGAAGTCTGCGTCCTTGCTGATCTCGGAAAAAATAAATCTCGGAACGACGCACCAATAGGTTCGGATGACTTTCCCCCGCGACATGTCAGCTGGTGGATAAAACGAAAGTGTGTAGAGTAGTGTACATTGAGAGCAACATGTCGGAGATATATGAACAGCAAGTCGAACAAAGAAGGGACGTAGCCGGATGATGGATAAGTAGATACACGATTAATACTGCCATATTGATAATTGGGTAAGCCGGAGCGAAGGTTGGCCGGGAGGTGCCGTTCATCTGTGTGATGCGGCCGCCTGCATATGAAGGATACAATGCCAGTTGCGTCGAAAACGAACGCGCAAACAAGGAGATAATGTTGCTTCTTCCAAACTCCAAGGCGCGGGTGGTGGGTTTCGCGATACGGTGGAGGAGATACATTTAATTTACCGCTACAGAGCGTGATGACGGCTGAACGGCGGGGAACGCTGAAGACATCGGTGAAACTTGCGCATGGCTTGTATCGTCCATCAGGGATGTGGTTGGCGGAACGCCTGTCATTGGGGTCGCTGGTCCTGTAGCGACCTTTCCGATAAACCAAGACTACGGAAAGCATCCGTCAGTCGAGCCGGATGATACCGAGAATGAAGGAACATACAGGTACCCAACCGCGGTCTCCGCCCTCCTCTTTGACAGCCTAATAGACAGCGGCTATAAGTATCGAATTTGTGGACAGAAGAAGCAGGCACGCACGTATGACCAGTGATTATACCGCTTAAACACCCGCAGGGCATCATCCTTCACAAGATCAAGCTCCTCCTCTCCCTTCTTCTTGTAATCCATGAGGGCAATGCCAGGGAAGCTCGTGGATATGATGCTTAAAGGAAGGATAGGTGTCTTGGACACGGGGGTCTCTGGTGGCGAATCCGAGTCGGACGAGCTCGAGCTGCTGCCCTTGGCAGCGGTGGCCTCTGCAATTGCAGATGCCACGGGGACGTTCGTTTCAAGCAGGCAGCCCGCAGGGACCCATCCTTGCTTGACGAGATCGGTATCGACGATCCCCGAACCAGTCGGGTCTCGTTGTACCACCCACCATCCCCGCGCCCGTGACAGGATGATGAAAGTATCTCCACTACAAATCAACGTTAAACAAGTAAAATGGGAGCGGAAGCAAGACTTACACAACGACATCAAACTCATCCTCCTGCTCCGCCATGTACGGGTAAATGGCTACGGCATACGACACACCCGAGGTCGACAGGGGAGGCATCTCCCTCGCAGTATTCGGCGTGACATCGGTCGGGTCTCCATTCGACCGTTTCAAGCTATCGTGTGCCCCGTTCGAGTTTGCGACGAGGGTTGAGCCAGTCATCGTCGTGCTCGCCGATAAGTGGTGCGCGGAAGAACCCATTGGATCGTCCGCGCGTTCTACCGACGGCGACATTAACCCGTCCGGCCAACCAGGTGCCGGCGAGATACCCGTCGTGGGGGCGCCCGCACTGGCGTTCAAATCCACCTCGAGTTTCGGGGGCCGGAGGCCGCGAGTTGATGTCGATGGTGTCCGTCCAGCGTGCCCAAGAGTTGCGCTTGTAGTAGCAGAACCATTGGTCATAATGGAAGACGCCTTGCGGGCTGCATGCTTCTGTTGGGCGACAACGATGGGTGACCGAATGTCTTTGATGTGTTTGAGCATGAAGACGGGGTTCTTTTTCGCGTCCTTGAGTTTTTGGAACAGAAGAAGAGGTTTTTCGTCGTAGCTTAGACAGCGCTCGATCCGGTTACCTTTGAAAATTGAGAACTCCTTTTTTTAAGAACTGAAGAATCGAAATCTACCCGTTGAGCCATAACATATGAACATGGCATAGTTTTCCCAATTGTCGTTGTTTATCCGATACTTCTTGAGTGCCGCCGGCAGCACTTTCCACGTCGGATCTTCCAAGCTGACTTTGAAGCTCTTGAGAGTCTCAGAGCTATCTGTTCGTGACGTCTTTGGGGGTAATGGTGTGTTGAGGTTTGGGGAGTCGGTCGGTGGGGTTCCACGCGATGACTTTTCAGGTGGAGTTGAAGAGGAGGCAGAAGAGAACTGTGACTGATTCCGCCCGTACGAGAGGTCGTGCTCGAGCTGCTGCGGCGAGGGATGTGGGGAGTCGATGTCAGGTTTCGTGGGCGACTTTGCGGGCCGTACATATTGCGCCCATTTGAAGGACGGTTGTCGGCGGAGGGAGTTGGACGGAGTCTCGTCCTAGAGACGGTCAGAACGGGATGTATTGCCCGTCCGCAGGGGGCGCACCGATCGTCCTACGGAGCCGCGGAAAGCGTTGAAGTCTTCAACGAAGAGCTGAAGGGTGTGGTTGAGATGTCGGTTTTCCTCCTCTAGATGGTGGAGACGAGTAGCTGCAAGAACGGATAGAGTAAGACGGTATATCCGGTCGGCCAAAGCTGTGACAGACCCTGATCCTTGATCATGCCGTGTAGTTTCTCAACGGTAAGGCCTTCGAGGCGCTCCGAGGCTTCGGCTACAGGGAAGGTCAGAAAGGTACTATCAGGGCTGTGTAGACCAACAAGGGGGAACATAGGCGTCCGGGTCAATTGGAACGTTGTGTGCGAGCTTGACCTGGTAGACGGCCTTGAGAATCGCCAGGCGTTGGCCGATAGTGGATACGCCGACAGACTTAAGAGAGTCTGCATTGAGGAGACACAGGACCTCGCCCGTTATTCCATGTTCTGGGTGTGAAATGTGAGGACAAGGTGAGATTAAGTTGTGAGGACTGCGGACCATTGAGTTGCGCCTCGTACTGGGAGAAGCCCAGGGACGATAGCCAGGTATGAACCTCGTGCTCATCCCAGTCAACGATATTTCGATCGGGCAGTTGACCCTCCATGGCGGATGCAGCTGAGAGGTCTGAGTGTGGCGGTGCTCCGTGACTTGTCACGATAACGGAATGTGACCCCTGCTTTTCTCCGTTCAAGTTATGTTTCGCTATTTCATCTCGTTTTTTTTTATGGTTCAAACTTCAAGCTTCAAGCCTTAAGGCCCCTACAGTTTCCCTTTGCAAGGTTTCATCTTCAGCCGACTCGACATTCAGCCAACTTTCGATCCGTGTTCCAGCGCTTCCTTCAGCAATCTGGGGCGTTCCTACCAACGCGACTGAGCAACTACTTTCTGCCTGTGTACTGCAGGGGTCGCGAAATTTGACGGCGACGGAACCTGGAAGCTTTCTCTGCCACTCGAAGATCTAAAGTGGTTCAGAGGGGACCCCTATAGGCGTCAATAAGGAGCGCATAGTGCGAAAATTTACCGCTGCAAAGGCAAGGAAGATTACCAGCGCGTTCCCGTTAAGAAACAGCCGGGCCCGCACTACATACATGCGTCAAGTACGTGCTACGGATACCGTCAATGTTATCGCCTCGCAATGTTTGAAGCTCCCGTCGTAGCGGCCCTGCGACGGACCTAAACCCAAGCGTCCTTCAACGCATAGATGCCTACGCTCGAGGGGGGTCCTCCTTGGTCACCACCCTGCCAACGCGAGTCACGCAGCTGAACAGACCCTCGGACTGGAACAAGGGCTCACCGATGGTGAAGCACAAATCCATTGCCCCTAGAGCTGTAACAGGAGATTCAAATTCACGAGGGTCAGAACTTACAGAACACAAGTGTAGGGGTTCGAATCGCCCAGTTAATAGTACCATAGCAACGTCAGTCGACCGACGACGAGTGCAGGCGCGAACCTTGGGCCTTCCTTGATTGCTCGGTAACTCCACACGCCGGCAATTCTCCTATGGAACTCTCAACTTTACTCGATACTCAGACTTGCTTCGTAGTCCCCTTATTTCTCCGGCAGCCAACTAGGAAGGATTAAAACAACCTCCAAGTCGGCCTGGTGCTCGATGCCCTGCTGCGCCGGCGCAACTGTATTCACCCAGATTTCTATTCCTACGTCCTCAGGTTAACCTACAGTTTCCAAGTGCTTCAAAATTACTCGTCACGTCGCCGTAGTTGCGCTCAATCTGCTTATTTGGGACTCGCGTGCTAGGACAAGGCTCGCATCGCCAAAGGGACGAGAGTAAAATATACATAAATTTCAGAACGAGCCACTGCGGAATACATTTCTTTGTAGTTGAAATGTCTGTCCGTGGCAAAAACTTCCTAGTCTGCTCTTCGATGTTCAGCTTTCGAGCGGCCACACGCGGGTTAGCTCCTCTAGCGCGACGAAATAGTAGCCCTCAACTTGTAGACTTTCCACAAACCAGTTCGACTCTTTTAGAACCTGTCCTAGTTCGAGTGTCCGGTCCTCCGGCGTGACGCCCTTGAGCGCGTTTAGTTTGCGGGCCGCGGAGCGCGCGACGGTTTTCACACGCCCTTCGTCAGTGCCGATCGGGCAATAAACGAGCCGCCGATTCTTTACATTGTACCCCTTTTTCTCGAGCCGGAGGAGAACGGCAAGGAGAGTCTTGAAAACGAAGCTGTGCGAATCAGCCACGGTGGACTGGATAAGCCAAAGCGTCGTATCGGTGACGACGATGGCGTCGATAGCAGCAAAGGTTTGGGATAACGGGCGTAGGTAAACTGGAGTTGGACGGGGAGCGGTTTCGATGATGAAGGTGGCGGCTTCTCCAATCAACCTTAATTCAAACAAGCCGGGACCAACCCCAAAAGGGTCAACCGACCTGCGACGGAGCGCCTGATGGAGGATACTCTCCACAAGTTTTCCGGCAGCTCCGCGTGTAGGGGGATGGTCAAATGCCGAGGCCAATCGTGCTCGGAAGATGTCGTCCAGAGTACCGCTCAGTTCTACGGCGCGGGCGGCGACACAGCTGGAGAGCAGGCTGTACATGGGCACCTCTCTGCTAATTTGGAGGACTCCGTCCTCGTTATAGGTTTCCAAGGGGCGAAGGAGGTACATCCGGTGACTCGCACCCTCGTCGTTCCCTTCCGTGGATGTAGCGAATTCAAACAGGCCTCGGACAAGAGACCGCCGGATGACGCTGTCAATATCCACAATCATGGTCCGGTGGACGTCGAAGAAGAGACTACGTGCGACAGGCCCGCTTAGCTCAAGTCTAGCGCGGATTTCCGTGTTATCCTTCTTTGCGAGCTGACTTTGGCAAGGTCAGTTTCCAAACAGCAGTATCAAAGACAAGACACACCACAATGAATCTATCTCTGCAAGTGACCATGGTTTCATGTACCATGGTGTAGCTCGGAAATGCTTCTTAAAGTGGCGTAGGCGCCCGTCCCGCGGCGAGGAAGTCCATATCATGGTTTTGCAGGGTTTCAACCATTCGCGGGGGTACCAATCGAGGGAGGCAGGAGAATTTCCAATGTCAACGTCAATGAGTACCCAGCTCAATTCGACGGCCTCTCGTACGGTGAGGCTGTTTCGGTAGATAGAGCTGTCAGACCCTTTCTGAACGCCATGCTCCGAAAAGTAGTAGACAGTGTCTGGTTCTGGGATGAAAAAGCCGGGCTGGCCCGACGCCAGAAGGCAAAACAAGAAATAACAGGCTCCTACGCTCTTGCCTGTCCGAGATGCATCAGCGCCAACCAAAGCAGAGGAAGACGACTGCTTGCCTATGCCTGGCTGCCCTGTGAGGAAGAAGCGCAGCAGTTCATCATCCCCGGCTGCCAGAGCGTGCCTCATAAATTCTACATATTCGTCCCGGATGACAACCTTAGAGGGATGGGGTTTGAGAAGAGTGTGGATTCGCAGATATGGGTGAAGATCAAGGTCGATAAAGCGTAGGTGTGGACGCGGCTCATCCAGTTCCTCTTCGTCACTCCACTCGTTGATATAGTCAGTCAAGAGCCCCGAGACGGCCGGCGAGTTTGGGGTTGGAGCCTGCCACAGAAATCGATAAAGTCGGGTGTAATCATTGTCTAAGGCAACAAGTTGGAATCCGGGTAGAGATGCCATCGAGCCAGGAGACAAAAAGGGTTCAACAAGCGGGGTACGAGCGTCACCGGTCGGCGGTTGCGGCTACGAACAGACAACATCACGGTAGCATCCTCTTGAAGTATTATTTGCAGATATTCAGTCAAAGAACAGCAGCCATATCTTCAAAATCCCCTTAAAGTCACTTGCCGGTAATGCCGAGCGTGCCGAGCACTGATTTCCTCCGAAACAAGCAAAGAAAATGTCCTCGGACCGCACCAGTTTTAACTCGAGACTCTTTGAGACAACACAAAAACCACGCGGAAATGGAATAAGTAACGCGTTTCTCGACATACCGTGAACGGACAGAATTCGAAGAGGGAATCATCCATTCAAGCATTTGGAGAGGCGCGCGAACGCGAGAGACACCCCATGTTCAAAAATGATTGAGAGCACTATAGTCAAAAGTACGCTAGATCTAGAGAACGGCGGGCTCCTTTAATTAACTGGTCCGGATTGAGCCATGTTAGGATTCGCAGGGAGGGATTCGGGAGAGGTAGGTGGCGGAGAAATGCACATTTGAGCTAGGCTTGGATTTACGTATACAGGCGAGTACGAACTGCCTCGGAGTTTGAAAATTTTGATGGGTGATGTATCGCGGCCGCGGAAACTTGGATCCAAGCCGTTTTCGCGCAGACCTCGTATCTGGATCGATATCAGGCGCCCAGAATTTACTCATCCATTTTACTGCAAGTACTGAAGGAGTTCTGAGGATTTCTTTTGCACGGTTTTCAGCTCAAAATTGATGGATCGACATGTTGGTGATGGCTCGGCGTTTCCATGGCGTTCAAATTCAAACTCCGAGGCAGTTCGTACTCGCTTGTATTCGTAAGTTCCAGCCTCTATAGTATACGTGATCTGAACGACTGTCTTCAGACTTACGCAGATTATACTATAGAGGCTGGTGACGAGCCTACATTTGAGCAAGCTCCCGTTGAAGAGGGAAGACAAATGTAATGCGGAGAGGGCGGTCGCAGTTCTCTTCCATATATAATATACCGGTTTTGCAGGCCGACTCGCCGGCAGACGGAAGGCGGTCGTATCGATACTGGATCACCCCATCTTCCAACAGCTGCGAGAAAACGGGGAGAAGGGTGGGATCAACAGCGAGCGCCTGGGTCGGGAGGAAGTTTTGGCATTTTGCGTCGGCCTCCAGGGCTTTACATATGTGTCCAGGATGGTCTTCCATAAATTGGTTGAGATGATAAGCGTCGGTGTTGTTTCCAGCCTTCGGAAACATGAGCACTCTGTCGATATGATCTGACTATGGCGACTGACTGCAGCTTTAATCATCCTCACGATTACCCACACAATTGCTATGTATCCACCAGTCCATCGGAATATGGCGTCTTTGAGTTCCTCATCGATCGGAGGCAAAATCTTGGCGGAGACGGCAAGGGTGTATAGCTCGTCCAATTCCTCGTTGTCGAACAGGATGGCGAGAGGAGTATCAGAGTTCTCTGCGCGGTACCCCGGAGGGTCCTCTTCGCGGCGCAGCCCAATGTTCTGTTTGGCTCCGAGCCTGATGTAGGGAATGCGGGGGTCCATTATTTCGGGGCTGATACTAATGCCATAGGTGCATGCAATTATTATGTTGAACGGCCCAAAAGGGTGTCCAGCATATATCTTGAACTGCGAGTTCCACAGCATAACATCTCCATAACTCGCCTGACCTTCGTCAATGAGGATAACCGTTCTGGTGTTGGTTTTCAACGACTCCTTTTGGAGTGTCCGGATGCGTTGATAGAGAGCGTAACGTTCATCTTCATTTGTTGGCCACGGTCGATCGAAGCGTTCGGCAATAGTCTTTCCGTCCTTCATCAGCTCTTGCTGTATCAAGTGCAGTAGGACCGTTTTCCCGCTCCCGGGATTGCCACGTATCTGAACTTGATAGTTAGCTGTAAACGAGTAGCTATGTTTTCCATACTTGAAGGAAACACTCTGTTTCCGCGCGGGTTATGATGCCTTGGACAAGTTTTGCCCTCGACACTAGGACGCCTGTGTATAAACAAAGGCAATCGGGGCTTTGCATGGTCCGAAGAAATGGGACATACCTGGGATGTCAAGGCCCGCAAAAGGAACTCTCTCTGGATGCCGATATTGGACTATGTAGGTTGATCATAAAATGAAGAACGTATCCACGATTTAAAAAAACCACCTTGGAGGGTTTCACCAGGCATAACAATCTGCCAGTCGAGACTGCTGATGACACACAGTTCTTTCGGAGTGGCGAATTCAATAGTTATGGATTCTGGGATTCCAAAGGTTTCTTCGCGACGACAAAAGGCCAGAGCGTCCTAGCGCGAGCGACTTTGTTGGTTCAATGTGGCCCCCAGCAGGGCAAAGCAGACCTTATGACTTGGAATATTTCCCCCTGGATATAGTATCGTCTTGCCCGCGAAAGAGAAACCTAAAGGCCTGGCTGCCATGTTGTACGAGTACAAGTGACCGGATTTGATAGGGGCTTCAAGGCTGATCCGGAGTTGATTCGAATCCCAAACAAAGCCATTCAAACGCGTCCTGTTCAGTGCTTTCACTTCACGCGCAGCCGCAATGGCGCCTCAGAAGAAAGGCAAGAGCCCCAAGTCGAATAAATCGACCGTAACCCTGCACAAATTCTTCGCGAGCCCTGCTGCTGGCCCCTCCACCACCAAGACCCTAAAATCCAAGACCGCAGCCGCGCCAAATCCCAAGGAAATCATCGTCATTGACTCAGACTCGTCGGACGAGGAAGTTGAAGTTGCGCGTAATCAGCACAAGAAGAAACGCCGGCGGAGCGCGAGTTCAAGCGACGTCGAGCTACTAGACGCGCCAATTAAACGCGCCACTGTAGTCGCGTCGGCGCCGCCTGTGTTACGTGGTGCCGCGACAGAGCCTACACTGATCTTTGGGAAACCCTCAGTTCTGCTTCCGTTGGGCCTGACGCCGCCGGTACCAGTGCCGGAGAAAGTCAAACACTCGATCTCCTTTGGGGCCCCATCGGCACTGCTTGGTGGTTCGCGCTCCTCCGTTTTCCTAGCTCCCTCTGCTGCTACGTCTGCGTCTACTTCCACATCTTCCGGCGGCCCCCCGCCGGCGTTTGGAAAGCCCTCGTCGCTCCTTGGCCGGCGTGTCTCAACGGGCGAGGGGTGTCCGTCTCCGGCGCTAACGCTGGCAGAAATGGACTTTAGCGTTGAAGACGAGTGGGGAATGGGTGACGACGAGATGCAGCCCGATCCCGAGGAAGACGAAGACGACGAGGCTACCCAGGTTGACGATCCTCCCGTTGCACAAGTCTCGTCGTGCCCCCTCTGTCAACAAGCTTTCGGTGATTTGTCCGAGAAGGTCTGTAGCCTGCTTATGCCAACGTCCTTGAATTAAAGACCACATAGGAATGCGCAGACCACGTCAACGCGTGTTTGGACGCAGATTCGGGTCCGAAACCTGGATCTTCCAAAACGCCTTTAAAACCTCTCTCTTCCCTCCCAGTTCCCAGTGCGCTGCTGCCTCGAAAGCCGAATGGAGCGAATGCGTTCTCGGTGCTCATGACGTCGCGCACGGAGCAGGCGGTGTGGACGGAGGCTACGACAGCCGAAGCATCTCGTGCGACAAAAAATAACCGTAGAAAGGCCCCTTTCTACAAAGTAATGCAAGGCATGCCTGTTGCTGTCGATGCTTTCAGATATGGGAGCATCCCTGGTGTCACAGCCTATTTTCTAACGCAGGTCCCTCTGTCTTTTTTATCCACCTTGGTGCTGACGACAAAAAAAGCCACGCTCATTCAGATCACTACACCAACCTCTCCTCGTCCTGGAAACATGGCCCCATCTACTGCTCCGAGGGCACCGCAAACCTCATTATCCACATGCTCTCCGTCGACAAGAAATGGGTGCATCCCCTGCCCATGGACGTCGCCACCGTCATCCCCCACACGGGCGGTGTGCACGTTACGCTCATCGAGGCCAACCACTGCCCCGGCTCGTGCTTATTTCTCTTCGAGGGCCCGCAGACGGTCAACGCAGGCGACAGTGCGTTCAAATCGCCGTTCGTCGGGTCGCCCAAAACCTTCCGGTATCTACATTGTGGGGACTTTCGCGCATCGCCGCAGCATACGATGCATCCTGCTGTCAAAGGGAAGCATATGGATCATGTATATCTGGATACCACGTATCTGGATTCAAAGGTCCATTTTAACACGAACGGATTTGGTGTGGTGCTAATGCTTTTCGTAGTACACGTTTCCACCGCAGCCGCTCGTCATATCTGCCTGTGCCGAGCTGGCCAAACACATCACCGAGGGGAGAAGCCTTGGTGGCGCTGCGGCCAAAATGGATTCGTGGCTCGCCACGGCTGCGTCTGGCGACGCCAAAGGTAAGCAGAAGGTTCAGAGTGAGCGAATATTAATGGTCGTCGGGTAAGTTTCCTCCTACGAGTTCGTTTTGAGTTCTCATCCTGTCGCAGAACGTATTCGGTCGGGAAAGAGCGAATCGTGAAAGGTACTACTCACTCCGCCGATTCACTAGTTTACCGTTTAATCCTATTCCATCTCCAGCGGTCGCACAGTCCATAAACTCCAAAATCTATTGTGACCCACGCAAGGCAGCGATTCTGCGCTGCGAGCCGGATCCTGAGCTGCACGCACTGCTCACGACGGATCCCCTCCTTGCGGATGTTCACATCCTTCCCTTGGGCATGATTTCGCTGGAGAAACTCGAGCAGTACCTCATGCGCTTCAAGGGCAAGTTCACCAAGGTCGTCGGATTTCGGCCGACGGGGTGGACGTGCGTTTTCCTCCAAATTTCTTCCCTTCTTCATCTCACTTGGTTCAATAGATACCGCCCCGCCGCCGGCGCTACCCAATCGCCCACCATTGCATCTGTCATCTCACAGGCACAACAAAAGTCGTTCACATACGCGAATCTTCGCCCCTCGCAAAGCAGCAACACCGCGCTGCAACTGTTCCCTGTGCCATACTCGGAGCACTCATCGTTCTTTGAGCTGACGTGCTTTGCGCTGTCGCTGCAGTGGGGGCGGATGATCGCGACGGTGAACGTGGGGAGTGAGCGCTCACGGGCGAAGATGACGGGGTGGATGCAAAAGTGGGAGGCGGAGAGGAAGAAGAGGAAGAAGGGGGAGATGGTGCCGCATCGGAGAGCTGATTACTGGTAGAGGATTTAAGGTATGTATGTACGATGTATTTTCCATTTTAAGCAGCATTTATAGCGCGTCTATCGCTCCTTCTTCCACTGAACCACCTGATCGCGTTTCTGCAGTCCCTCTGCTTTCTCGGTCTTGCTGTATTCCTTCGTACCGAGTCTACTGGCCTGCGTGGACAACTTGAAGGACACCTCCAGAATATTCGTAGTTAATTTAAAAACACATTGTTGGTCTCCGGCATCGCGCTCTGTGGTGCTTTGCAATGGACGGCATAGCCAGGAGTGCCGAGTCCCCTAGGTTTGTGTAAGGAGCAAGAATGGATTTCTCGATCACTGGATCAGCGTAAATTTAAGCTCTGTGCTAGTTTACATGTTCTGCGATGGACGATCCGTGGGCCAACGCTTGGGGCGAGCCTGCAACCACCAGCACCGTCCAGAAACCCATATTCCCCGTCCCCCAAGCCGCTGACGACGAGGAAGACATTACAATCCCCGCCTGGGAGATACAGGCCCCGTCGTGGTCCGACGACAATAATACTAATTCCCTCTGGGGTGCCCGGTCGCCCGCACTCGACAAGTTTCCCTCATGGCAGTCTCCGTACGACGATCTACTTGCAAAACCCTCCTCCTCGACGCCTCCAGACGCGGCGGAAGAGCCGGAGCAAGCTTCCGAGGAGGACGAGGAAGAGGTGGTACCTGATCCCGAACCAGTCGCGCCGGAATCACCACCGGAATCTCCAGTCGAGCGGCCATTCGAGGCCCCATTCGAAGCCCCAGTTGTCTCGCCAGTAACGTCGCCAGTGTTACCTCCACATTCACCGCCTGGCAGCCCCGACGCATTCGGTACTTTTGAGACCGGTCTCGACGAGGAGCGCGCTACCGAGGACCCATGGTCCCCATCCAAGGGCGGCTTTGTCCCCGACGCAGAGGATTCTGCTTGGGGTACTGCCTGGGCGCCGCACGAAGATGAAGAACCCGAAGACGATGCTCCGGTAGACGAATGGGAGGCCGCGAAACAGCAAAAGGCCATGCAGGACAAGCACGTCGTATGTCTACCGTGTCTGCTTGTATTCCAAATACTCATCTCATTGTTTCAAGCCGCCAGAGCTGCTCGCCGCCATACTTCTCCAATTCACGGAACTCTCGAATGACCTATTCCCCCCACTGCCGACTCCCAAGCTCGATCCGGACGACTACCGAGCGAACCGGCACAAGGGTCTCCAGGGAATTGATTCTCTGTACGCCCTGAATCTTCCCGTAAATTTATAAACACGCTGAACGTTCACAGGAACCCCAATGTCATACGTCTCCTCCCTACCGACCTTACTCTCCCTCCCCCGCGGCCCTTTCTAAAATCCGCCATCGCCAAGCAGACTGCAGAGTCCCTGCGCCTCTCCCGCAGCGCGTCGTTTGTGCGCTTCAGCCCGCTCAGTCATTACAGCGCGACCAAGGGTTCGACCGCGTGGGAGGCGTCTGTTAAACGTCGGCCCGAACCTGTGGGGGACGCGGATTTGCTACCGCCAGGGTGGCGCGTCGTCGAGAAGAAGGACGAGGTGGTGGTGACGGACAAGAAGAAAACGGGCCATGGTGGACTGCTTTCGTTCTTTGGTCGGCGCGCCGGCACACCGCCAGTCGTGTCAGGCGAGGGTTCAACGCCGCGTTCTGCGTCGCCTGCATCGGCGTCTTCTCCACGCGCAAGCATGGACAGCGTCCGATCCCCGACGCTATCCGCGAAATCGCCCACGAATACCTCCCCCGCCACCTCCACCGTCGTTAGCCCGACCACGTCGACCAGCACGCCTCCGCCGGCACCACCTCTCGTGGCACCGACCCTCTCTCAAACGCCCTCCCAAATGTCGCAGTCATCCGACACATTCGAGACACCCGCCGACCCACCGACCCCCGCCTCCGCCGCGCCCTCGCGCGTCTCGCGCTTCCTCGGCCGCTTCGGGCGTAAATCCTCCGTGGCCTCGACAGGTCCGCAGAACCTCGCGCTCTCCGAGGGCGACTTTGACTTCCTCGCCGACATCGAGGGCGGCGCCGCAGAGGCGAGCACCGCACCCATGATCGCAGATTCCAATTTCTCGATCAGCGGCGCGCTGCTCGACGACGCGGTGCCGCTGCCCGCGAAACTCGCGCCGCCCCCGAGGCCTGCCGCGGTCCCCGCTATTCCTGCGCCCATGGCCGCTAAACCTGTTGCTGCTGCTGCTGTGCCAACGCGACACGGCGAACAAGCCCCGCGTGGTCCCGAAATTACTGATATTAACATCGATGAGTTAGCGATCTTCGGGACGTATACGCCGCCTCCACCTGCTAATAAGAAGCAGCCGCCTACCGTTACAAAACCGTTTGCTCCTCCGCTTGTTTCGAGCAGCTCTGCACCCGCACCCACGCCTACCGGGATGTCGCCTGTGGAGAGTACGGATATTGATTTTTCGGCGTGGGGGTTCGACGACGAGGAGCCCAAGAGTGGAGGGATGGTGAGGAGGGATTCGGAGCCTGTGCGGCGTACGACGGGGCAGACGCTAAATACGCGGGCGGCGCAGAATGTGAGGGGTGGTGTTATTCCTCCACCACGACGGGCACCGACGGCGATCATGTCCTCTGGATCATCCAAGCCCGCTGTGGTACCCAAACTCGACGCGACGTTTGGGTTCCCGCCGCCGCCGCGGTCACAAACGCAGACGCCGACGGCCGCTCCGATTTTGCCTCCCCCACCTGGGATGAAGGCACCGGCTGCCAAACCCGCGCTCTTGGACGACGACGACGACGAGTTTTCCGACTTTCACACACCCCCGATATCGCCGCCCACCTCTGGCAACGCGTTGTACGACGCCAGCTTCTCCTCCTCTACCTCCTCCAACCGCGCGCTTTTCGCCTCTACATCCTCCGCCTCCGTCCCCACGAACCTCTTTGACGACTTTGACGACTTTATGCAGGCCTCGCCGCACTCGCCCGAGACGCTGCGCACGCCTTCCCCACCCCGCCTGCCCGCTAAGTCCCCGCGCTTCCAGGCCCCCGCGCCGCTCTTCTTCGCTCAGCGCGCGCCGTCCCAGTCGTCCGACGACCCCGACGACACCCCGCTCGCGGTCATCGCCCAAGAGTCCAAAGCAGCAGCCGCCAAGGCCGCGAGCCACGAGCGCACGCGCAGCCTCGTCGAGAGCGCCGCCGCGCGCTCGGGCGTCCGCTGGCCCGCGCGCGCGCCCCCCTCGCCTGTCCCCGAGGTGATCGCGCCCCCACCCAACGGCGCCGATCCCTTCGGGTTCGACTTTGCGGGGTCGTCGTCGATGCAGTCGCAGCAGGCGGCGTTCTTGGGTCGCGGCACCGCGCCAACGGAGCTCAAGACGTCGGCGTTCCCCCCGCCGCCGGCTGTGGTGCGCGCGCAGAGTCCGCCGGTGAAGAGCAGGGGTACGCTGTCACCGCCGCCGCAGGTGCAGAAAAGCGTGTCGGTGCCCGCGCCCGCGCCGATGCCGTTCTTCCCGCCGCCGCCAGGCCAGAGTGCGCCGCTGCGACGCGCGCTGTCGCCGCCTGTGGCTTCGCAGACGCCTGTGCTGATGCCGCCGCCACCGCAAAATGGCTTTGGTGCGCCGAAGATGACGTCTACGCCCACGCCGCCTCCAGCGATGTCGGCTGCTCTGACAAAGTCGTCTGGCGGACTGTCTGCGTCGGACCTTTCGTTTTTCGAAGGGTTGTGATTTACGGTTAAGACTTATTTAATGTACGATTCGGTGTTGCTGTGATAATGTGGATGCGGTTCGAACAGTTTTAGGGTCACACCAAAGTCCAGCGAGCATGCAGCATAATTTTGGCATGAAATACGTGCTACATACGGACCCAAAACCGAGGAAAGTCGTAACGTCTACTCTTCCTCCTCCTCCTCCTCGTTGTGGCTGCAGGGAGTATGTCAGTGAGCGTCCAAGCGAATGAGTAGAGCATCGACGTACACGGCGTTGTACCGGAGCTGGTAGACGTCCTTGGACGGGGCAACGACACGGACCCAGTCGCGGATGGCGTGCTTTTTGAGGAACTTTTTGGTGAGGTACTTGAGATACCGCTTGGAGAAGTGGATGGAGGTGGTGACGGTCAGTTTTGAGGCGGCGTCTGGGTAGAGTCAGTAAAGTGTTTAAAAACATGGAGGGGGGGACTGACTGTCGCGGACGATCTTGACGCTCTCGCCGAGCTGGCCAGCCTTGCCCTCGACCTTTATGCGGTCGTGGAGGAATTTTTCAAAGTCTGCGCCGTCGAAGATGCCGTCTGCGGCGGGCTTTGAGTAGTCGATAACAAACTTGTGCTTAGACACAGTCTTGGCGGCGGCGGCTTTGGGCTGGAGGGGGAATGAGCCTACTGAGAAGGGCACTCAGCAAAGCATTGGGACGGACCATCGTGGCTAGAGGAAGAGGGTTAGTGGTACTGAGAAGGGAACTCAGTGATACTTTCTCACGCAAGTTTTCGGCGCTCAAGTATTGGCGTGGCGGTGCAGAACGATACAGGACCACACGCCCAGGCATTACGGAATCATCAAAAACTTGTTCTCCAGCGGCCACCTCAAGGTAAGTCCATATTGACCGCGAAGAGTAACTGTGGTCCTCAACGCGCTCTATAAATCTCTCCAGCGGTCATGAGCTCCAAACTTTCAGGTTAGTCGTGGTTTAAACTAACAGTACCACAGCCAGCTCAAAAATTCGCAGTGTCTAGCGTGCGCGGCTCCATCAAGGGCCTTTTGGCTGATGCTACGGGCGAGAAGAAGCGCAACTTTGTCGAGACTATTGAGCTCCAGATTGGCCTCAAGAACTACGACCCCCAGCGTGACAAGCGTTTCTCGGGAACCGTCAAGTCAGTTTTTCTCTCTCTCTCTTTGGTTATTGCGTCTAACGCCCTGCAGGCTCCCCAATGTCCCCCGCCCTCGCATGTCCATCTGCATTCTCGCCGATGCCGCCGACATCGATCGCGCAAAACAGATCGAGCTCGAATACATGAGCGTTGACGATCTCAAAAAGTGCCGCCCTTCCCATCTCATTTTACCGTGTACTAACGCTGCGACCAGACTCAACAAGAACAAGAAGCTCGTCAAGAAGCTCGCCAAGAAGTACGACGCTTTCCTCGCGTCCGAGACTCTCATCAAGCAGATTCCCCGTCTCCTTGGCCCCGGTCTCTCCAAGGGTTCGTTTCTCGTCTTCCAGTTACTTACTTACTTCCGCTCACCGCAATACAGCCGGAAAGTTCCCCACCCCCATCTCGCACGCCGAGGACCTCTCCAACAAGCTCACCGAGGTGCGCTCGACCATCAAGTTCCAGCTCAAGAAGGTGCGTCTCCCCTCCCCTGCCCCACAACATATTCCAACAACTAATTCAACACCACAGGTCCTGTGCCTCGGTGTCGCCGTCGGCCACGTCCAGATGACCGAGGACGCCGTCCTCGGAAACGTCATGCTTTGTGCGTTTCCCTCCTTCCCTCCATCCCTTTCTCCCTTCCTCCCTCATAAACTAACCAACCAACCCCCAGCGATCAACTTCCTCGTCTCCCTCCTCAAGAAGAACTGGCAGAACGTCAAGAGCTTGCACATCAAGACCACCATGGGCAAGCCCGTCCGTCTCTTCTAGTTTGGAGATGAACTTGTTGTTGTCGTCGGAGAAAGGGGACACGAGCTCGAGGCCCTTGCACGCTGCGCACGCTACACCAACGGCCGTCTGTCGGCGGACCGGACTGGGAGCTGGGGTTTACAAGTTTTTGTTTACATCTACTGACGAAAAAAATGCATATATGACATGATGTCTACGCGTCTGGTCCTGAGCGCCTGAGCTTTGAGATTTCTACTGAACCCAACGTGGACGTGATCGCGAAGACACTGAAATAAACCACCGTCCCCTTCGTGATTTTATTCGGATGGTACATACGTAGGAAACCTATCTACCAACTACCTACTGTACAGTTCTTGAACGGAATGGATGTGGGAAATGGGATGTGGGATGATATGTGTCGTATTATACTTGTATGCGGAAGACGTTGTGGATTGTGGATTGGGATGTGGAAGGATGCAAAAGAAAAAAGTGACCAAGAGAAAAGGGAAAAAAAGCACATTCGCCGCATGCATAGGGAGACTCTCGCTCGCTCGTTCGTATCTTTCCTTCATTCATTCCCAGGTAGCCCCAGCAGGCATCCGGCACTACCGCGGCGTATCACAAACACCGCACTTCTCCTTCACTTCCGGCCCATTTAGCAGCATGCACGTCCCGCACGTCCACGCGCCCTCCGCGACCTTGGGTTTCGGCGGCGCCGCGCCCGCCGCAGCCCAATTGAAGCCCACGACAGGCGCAGCGGCGGGCGGGGGCGCCCGCGGCGTCTCGCACACGCTGCACTTCTCCGTCGCCTCGGGCCCGTTCGACAGCATGCACGTCCCGCACGTCCACGCGCCCGCCCCTGCGGATTTGGGCTTGGGCGGCGCGGCGCCCGCGGCGGCCCAGTTAAATCCCTGCACCGGAGGGGTAACGACCTCCTTGCCCTTGCCCTTCTCCTGCGCGGTAAACGAGCTGGTAAAGTCAAACGACGGCAACAAGGCCTTGTCGAGCTTGCGCGCCGCATCGCGCGCCTTGACGTGCGCGTGCGCGTCGGCCGGCGCGTTGGTGAGCACCGTGAAGACGAACGAAGGCAGCGCTGCAACGGGCAGCGTGCTCGCAGCGGCCTTGGGGTCGCGCTTGCCGGAGATGGACGCAGTCGCAGTCGAGGCGGACACGGATGGGAACGCCGCAGGCTTCGGTGCCGGGACGGGCGGCGGGTCCATCGGAAAGAGCGCCCGCTTCTCCTTCTCCTCCTTGGGTTTGTCCGCGACAGGCGGCGGCGTCGGTGGCGGCTGGAACGAGTAGCGCAGCTTGGACGGCTCCTTGGGCGCGCTCGCGAGCGGCTTGGGGCCCACTCGGAACTCGAACGGGCTGGGACTGGGGTTGGCGTTGTTGTTAGTGTTGCTGCTGAGGCTGGTCGCGCTCGCACTGCTCCCCATCGTGAACACGGGCTTGTCGCCGGTGTTGCCGAAGACTGACGGGGCCGAGCTCGATGCGGGGAACGTGAACGGTTGCGGGGCGGCGGCCGCTGGTGCCGGGGTCGGTGCAGGCGCGTCCTTCTTGGTGGTGCCGTTGACCATAGACGTCGTGGTCCCATTTACAGTGGGCCCCCGTGCGCGCTTCGCAGCCGGCGCCCCCGCATCGCGCTCTTCCTTATCCTTATCCTCCTCGTCCTCGACCTCTTCCGCTTGAATGCGCTGCGGCTCCAAACGCGGGCTGCGGCGCGTGGAAGGCAGCGACGGCGCTGCGAGGCTGTTGAGGCTCGCACTGGGATTGAAATGCGCCGGGGGACGCGAGCGCTTGCTTCCCTTGGGCAGCATCGCCTCTATGATCGCCTGCGGCGGTACCACCACCTCCTTCTCCTTCTCCTTCTTCTCCTTCTCCTGCTGCTCCTGCTCGGCCTTCTCCTTTGCCTCTTTCTCCTTCTGCCTCTCCGCCAACGAAGGTCGCCCCGTCGCGCGCGTACGCTTGCGCGTCGCCGCCTCGGGCGGATGCGTGTTGGTCACCCGTACGCCGACGGGACTCGCGCTCTGGTACGGGTTGCGCACATCCAAGCTGCGCTTCGGGACGTCGGCATCTGCGTCGCGGATGAGCGCAGTGAGCAGCGTTGCGGCCTTGGTCGGCGTGCCCTGCACGGGGGACGACTGGCCCGACGATGTAGAGGACGCAGGGGAATTAACCCACGCCTGACGCAGCGGAGACGGGTGGGCTGGCATCGTCTTGGACTTGGAAAGGTTTGGGGTGAGGGGAGATGCAGCGGGGGTGCTGATGGGGAAGGGAAAGTGCTGCGAGGCGGCGGCACGGTTTGGAGAAGGAGCGGGGGCGGCAGAGCGTGGCGGAGGTGGTGGGGTCGATGCCGGAGGGGTTTCGAGCCGGCGGCGTTTGGGCGATGCGTCGGCGGTGGTGCTCTTGGAAGGCGAGTCTTGGAACACGAGGTGCTCGGACGAGGCGCGGGAGGACGGGGAACCAAATGCAGGGGAAGCGTAGCGATTCTTAGTCGGGCGCGCAGAGCCAGCACCCGACCAGCGAAGGGTACCGTTCGGGTTCTTGGATAGTGTTTTGCGGGGCGAAGCGGACCGCGCTGGGGAGGCGCCCACGGTAAATAGGTCGGTTGCGGGAGAGTTTCCGCGTGCAGGGGTAGATGGTACACTGGACGAGAAGCGGAATGGCTCTGGTTTTTCGGGCTCGGCTGTATAAAAATCAGAAAAAACACATCGAACTCAACAGGACGGTACTCACGCGGGGTGCTCTTCTGAATGAGAGAAATGAGGCCTTCCGCCTCGAGGGGAGAGATGGCCTGGCCACGGCGTTGCTCCAAGAACGACTTTACCGTTTCCAGGTTTTTCTGTGGCGAAGAGGTCTCGGGCAGCAAATTTACAACCGGAGGAGACTGCTGCATCATCGGGGGCGCGGTGAGGTTATGGGCCATCTGAAATGCGATTTATATGGGCGAAACAGGCCAAAGCAGCGGGCAAAGCGCACCTGTCGCCCACGGGCCGAGAGAGACTCTGGGGGACTCTCGTCCGAGACATCGTCGTCGAGGTCGACTGAGGGCTCCTCGACGTACTCGTCGACATCGATGGGAGACTCTGAGCGACGGAGGGGATTGAGGAAACTCAAAAGACTAGTCGCGATCGCCCAGGGCTGCACAGCTTGAATGAGGCCCTAGAAAAATGCGGAAAAAACGGGGAGACGCACGGATTTCTTGACGGGGGCGGGTTTGCGGCGTGCATATGGCAGGGACGCGGCGGAACGGGCAGCAGAGCGGCGGGGCTGGGAACGGACTGCACCGGCCATGGTGGCAGAAGACAAGGTGCACACAGCCACGGCACAGCCACAATACGACTTGAAGTCTCGACGATGAGCGCGCCGTGGATAAAGGCGGCGGGGGTCGACAACGGCCACCAGCGAAAGACGCGCTATCCCCTCATCGACCAGGACCCCCATGCATCCCGTGTAATTCGCTACATGCGCGGCAGTGACTTTGCAACCTGGGCTGCAATGACTATCGGCACTCCTGCAGCCTTCTATGGATGGGGTTTGTATTCTCCGTGTACTCTTACTGTCTTCCAACCCATGTTTCGCAGAGATGATCGACTCTACTGGCCCCGCACGCACCCTCCACGCCCGCATGCGCCCCTTCGTCTGGACCGGCCTTTTCCTTGGCTTCACTGGCGGCTTCCTCGTCGCATACCAGCGCTCCAGCCGTGCGTCCATCCTCGGCCTGTTTTGTTCCAGTACTTATTCGCGCAGTGCGGTTCTGGGGGTGGGCCGAGAACGCACGCGAAGAGGCGCGCGATCTCGCCGAGCTCTCCCAGCGCGCGCGCGAGGGCAAGCCGCTCTATGGCGAGTCGTCCCAGCCCGCGTGGGTGCAGGCCGCCGCGCACCGCAACTCCCAGTACTCTCAGCTCAAGTTTTGTGCGTCCGACTTTTCCTGCGCCATCACCTGCTAATTGGGTCTGCTAGCCCTGTTCCCGATGCTCAACCTCGTCAACCACCCCTACCACGGCACCAACCCCGCAAAGTACGGCGTTCAGAACGCAGAGCCCGGCATTCTCAGGAACGCGGAGGGACTGCGCCCCGGCGAGATGCTCCAGAAAAAGCAGCCGAAGCAGGAGCAGGAGCCGCCTTCAGACGCGTAGAAGAACTGTATGTTTGCGAAAATTGGAATTTTCTCTGCGACACACGGACGACACTTCTCTGCATACTCGTCAGACAGCAATGAATATAAACTGACCTTCAGTATAGCGGCTGTAGGTGTGGAAGACACTCTGCCCTAAACCACTAAATCTTTCGTATTATCTGACCAAGGCTCGAGTGAAACAGATGGGATGTCCGTCTTTGAACCGTCAACTACCTTCCCTGCGTTGAGCTTGGGAAGCACAGAAAACTCGACACAGACTGGCGCCTCCTTCTTTCCACTGCCGATTTTGTACCGCGGAGGTCGAGAGCTTAGAACATACACTAATAGAATATCAAGCCTCCCCGGTGGTTCTTGACTTGCGTGCCAAGTTTCTGGAAAAAATATTCCACGGGGTACCCAGACTGCAGAAAAAAATGGCACTGCTGAGTTCCTCAAAGCCATTATTCACGAACGCTCAATCTTGTCCTGGTTGGAAAATATGTGCCTTCAAGAGTTTTTACGCGGTTCCATTGCGACGTCCGTAGAACGATTGGGTCTGAGTTGAAGCTGATCAATTCTAGGACACTCTTTTTGCTGCTCGCTGTTGGCTGGGCTCTACTGTGGGGCACGGGGAAACCTGCGTTATGGGGCTTAGAGGGCTGAGAGCGGTCCAGGGGCGAAGGTGTAATTTTCCTTCCTTGGTACACCGGGATAATCCCTGGAAACCGGTGCTCATGATTCGGACCGTGCAGTGGGATGCTACCTACCTACCTACCTGCCACACAACCGATCCCAGAAACGAGCTGGCACTGCCTGGCACCAAAACCAAAACCAAAAAGGAATGAGTGCTGGTCCCGTCCCCACAACTTCCGCAGGTATCTTTCGAGAAATGTATGCCATCGGGATCAACGTCTTCTCCTCCGTATTCGTATATCATCTCTCCGCTGGGATAAGTCTAAGAGCGCATTGTCTGAGCCCCTATCCGAAAGCATCCAATATGATTGATTGCATCAAAGTATTCCAAAGTATCTCCACCACGCATCCGTGGTGGGGACGACGATACGAGAGTACCAGGAATATATCGCTCACATGCTTACCGCCATCGCCAATTTTACGGATCCCTTGTATGTACAGGCGACTGATCAGCGAGGATCAGCCAGTGTATCCCTCATTGCGCCTCTAACTTTGCTGGCTATAGCGCGTCGGAGGACTCGGACAATGCCTACGACTCTGATGCCTCCTCACTGCTATCATCCGCGCCAGTCACTCGATCGCAAACACCAGTCTCTCCTGATCATGGCCAGCCAACGTATGCTGCTGTCTCTTCGTCGAATAATGTCCTCCGTCTGCGACAACTCCTTTGAACCCGCAGAACAGCGCATTTGCATGAGGCCCATGCCTCAGATCCTACGCCAATCTTAACGGCTGCATCATCTCCTTTACAGCCGGCTCCGCTAAGATATCCGCCTCTCGAATTCACTGTGAGTATCACTGTCTTGTTCTTGAGGCTAGTCTGACCATGAGGGCTCTACTGTTCTTACTTTATATAGCTCATGCCTTGGACACGGTATCGGTTCCAACTGCACACATTGCGTTGCCGAATTCAAGCTGCTGTCCGCTTTGCGCAACCCCGTTATCCAACCTTGATCACTGCCCTGCAGCACGTCGCGGAGGAATGCAATAAATTGTGGTATTCCTTACCACCACAAGATCCGATTATCCGCATTCCGAACGACGATCTGCTTGAGCTATTCTCGGTGTACCCTTCGAGCCCAGAAACCACTCGTGATTACGATCACTGTGAGCCTGCGGCAGCCCTTCGAAAACAATTTATTTATTTACTCCATTTATTCAGACTTCCCGGCGGCCCTCCATCCCCTCCTACTGCGACATCGCGAACAGCTCGGCCTGATGAGTTCGGAACTATATAACGCGATGACGCGGTACTCTTGGCCTTCCAGCAATCCGATTGTGTGGGCCTCCGCCTACATCCGCCGTGTTGAGCGGCTCCTTGCCCCACTTAGTCCTCCGGCGCCCTCCGACGACCACGAGGACTTTGTTCACTAGTTACAACCAATTCAGTGGATGGAATTTAAATAATTCACAAGCAAGTGAGTGGTAGTAGAGGCCCTCCCCCACCGAAAGTCGGAGCCTCGTCGGCGTGGGGCTTGTTGGCAGGTATATGGTGCCGTGCGCGCGTCGCGTGAGTTTAAGGCCACGGTATATGCGTCTAAGGCCGTATTGGCGCGGGGTATATGGCCGTCGAGGTCGTGAGGGGCCAAGTCCAAGTCGGAAGAATAAAGGCGCAGCGAGAACCGCAGGATGGTGGGGTGATACTATATGTTTATTGGAATATGACGTGTAAACTAATCGCCGATTTACCCAAGGACCAATGCATATCACATTCGTGAGACATACAGCTCTTTGTGGTGGAATGTTTCCAAGGAGGTTACCATTTTATCCCAACCATCTTCCGACGCAATAGGAGCTATCGCATATCCACTCACTCCCATAGCCTCGATTAAATCCCACATGGAAGGCAAGACTGCTTCAATCGCGGTACTTTCCATCTCCAGCTGAGCATCCTGCGACAAATTGGCATGCTCTGCATACCATGCCGCGTCCAATTTAACGCAGCTGGCGACGTAAAGGTCGACTAACCGCTGGTCCACTCCTAAACTGACCGCGGCATCGTAGGCGATGCGATGACCAATTGATTCGACTAGGCGGACTGCTTGAGGAAGAATAAACCGACCAAAATCGGCGGATCGGTGGCCTGCCATGAGGGCCAGCCGTTTCCGGCAGCTATCGAAAACACCAGCTTCATGCCTGGCCAGTAGACTGTCACTGTCGGTGGAGGGCACCATTGAATAACGGCCCAACAGAATTTCTGTGGCCAGACCTGGGAGAAAATTAATATTGGTATGGCGTTTCAGGTGTTGGGACTCACGGATGGAAAGAACCAGAGAGTCGCCCTCTGCAATAGATGCTCCTTGTAAAATTTTCTGCCATACGTTCCAATGAAAGGGCCGTGGTTCGAGAAACGGCCAAAGATGTACATGCATACTCGATAGCTGATTCATTTCAAAAAGACCTTGGGCCCCGCAGCCATAACTCACAACTGCTGAGTTCTTCAAAGCCATTATTCACGAGCGCTCAACCATTGTCCTGGTTGGAAGATATGTGCATGAGCTCCTTCAAGAGTTTTACGCGGTTCCATTGCGACGTCCGTAGAGTGATTGGGTCTGAGTTGAAGCTGATCAATTCTAGGATACTCTTTTTGCTGCTCGCTGTTGGCTGGGCTCTACTGTGGGGCACGGGGAAACCTGCGTTATGGGGCTTAGAGGGCTGAGAGCGGTCCAGGGGCGAAGGTATGATTTTCCTTCCTTGGTACACCGGGATAATCCCTGGAAACCGGTGTTCATGATTTGGACCGTGCCGTGTAATGCTACCTACCTGCCTACCTGCCACAAAACCGATCCCAGAAACGAGCTGGCACTGCCTGGCACCAAAACCAAAACCAAAAAGGAATGAGCGCTGGTCCCGTCCCCACAACTTCCGCAGGTACCTTTCGAGAAATGTATGCCATCGGGATTAACGTCTTCTCCTCGTATTCGTATATCATCTCTCCGCTGGGGATGAGTCTAAGAGCGCATTGTCTGAGCCCCTATCCGAAAGCATCCAATATGATTGATTGCATCAAAGTATTCGAAAGTATCTCCACCACGCGTCCGTGGTGGGGAGAATTTCAGCTCGACGATACGAGAGTACCAGGAATATATCGCGCACATGCTTACCGCCATCGCCAATTTTACGGATCCCTTGTATGTACAGGCGACTGATCAGCGAGGATCAGCCAGCGTATCCCTCATTGCGCCTCTAACTTTGCTGGCTATAGCGCGTCGGAGGACTCGGACAATGCCTACGACTCTGATGCCTCCTCACTGCTATCATCCGCGCCAGTCACTCGATCGCAAAGACCAGCTGTCTCTCCAGATGACGGCCAGCCAACGTATGCCACTGTCTCTTCGTCGAATAATGTCCTCCGTCTGCGACAACTCCTTTGAACCCGCAGAATAGCTCATTTGCATGAGGCCCATGCCTCCGATCCTATGCCAGCCTTAACGACTGCATCATCTCCTTTACAGCCGGCTCCGCTAAGATATCCGCCTCTCGAATTCACTGTGAGTATTACTGTCTTGTTCTTGAGGCTAGTTCTTACTTATATAGCTCATGCCTCTTTTACGTTATCGGTTCCAACTGCTGAGATTGCACTCCCGAATTCAAGCTGCTGTCGGCTTTGCGCAACTCCGTTGTCCAGCCTTGACCACTGCCCTGCAGCACGTCGTGGAGGAGTGCGACGAGTTGTGCGATTCCTTACCACCACAAGATTTATCGGTTCGCATTCCGAACGATGATCTGCTTGAGCTAGCGTCGGTGTACCCTTCGAGACCAGAAACCACTCATGATTACGATCACTGTGAGCCTGCTGCAGCCCTTCGAAAACAATTTATTTACTCTGTTTATTCAGACTTCCCCGCGGCCCTCCATCCCCTCCTACTGCGACATCGCGAACAGCTCGGCCTGATGAGTTCGGAACTATATAACGCGATGATGCGGTACTCTTGGCCATCCAGCAATCCGATTGTATACGCCTCCGCCTACATCCGCCGTGTTGAGCGGCTCCTTGCCCCGCTTAGTCCTCCGACGCCCTCCGACGACCACGAGGACTTTGTTCACTAGTTACAACCAATTCAGTTGATGGAGTTTAAATAATTCACAAGCAAGTGAGTGGTAGTAGAGGCCCTCCCCACCGAAAGTCGGAGCCTCGTCGGCATGGGTCTTATTGGCGGGTATATGGTGCCGTGCGCGCGTCGCGTGAGTTTAAGGCCACGGTATATGCGTCTAAGGCCGTATTGGCGCGGGGTATATGGCCGTCAATCGTGGGGGGCCAAGTCCAAGTCGGAAGAATAAATGGGGCAGCGAGAACCGCAGGATGGTGGGATGATATTCTATGTTTATTGGAATACGATGTGTAAACTAATCACCGATTTACCCAAGGGCCAAGGCATCACATTCGTGAGACATACAGCTCTTTGTGTCGGAATGTTTCCAAGGAGGTTACCATTTTATCCCAACCATCTTCCGACGCAATGGGAGCTATGGCATATTCACTCACCCCCATACCATCGATTAAATCCCACATGGAAGGCAAGACTGCTTCAATCGCGGTACTTTCCATCTCCAGCTGAGCGTCCTGCGACAAATTGGCATGCTCTGCATACCATGCCGCGTCCAATTTGACGCAGCTGGCGACGTACAGGTCGACTAGCCGCTGGTCCACTCCCAAACTGACCGCGGCATCGTAGGCGATGCGATGACCAATTGATTCGACGAGGCGGACTGCTTGAGGAAGAATAAACCGACTAAAGTCGGCGGATCGGTGGCTCGACATGAGCGCCAGCCGTTTCCGGCAGCTATCGAAAACACCAGCTTCATGCCTGGCCAGTAGACTCTCGCTGTCGGTGGAAGGTACCATTGAATAACGGCCCAACAGAATTTCTGTGGCCAGTCCTGGGGGGAAATCAATATTGGTACGGCGTTTCAGGTGTTGGGACTCACGGATGGAAAGAACCAGAGAGTCGCCCTCTGCAATAGACGCTCCTTGTAGAATTTTCTGACGTACGTTCGAATCAAAGGGCCGCGGTTCGAGAAACGGCCAAAGACGTACGTGCATACTCGATAGCTGATTCATTTCAAAAAGACCTTGGGCCCCGCAGCGCTCCATCAACTCGAGCAACGACCGCTGAGCGTGATTAATGGTGACCACCTTCAGGATAGCCGCAAGACCATGGCGGATAGGCCCGTCAGCAGACGGATGGGAGAAGAACTGTGTTACTATTTTGTGCAGAGCACCCACGACATACGACTGAGCTAATGCAGTCACGATAGGGGCGTGTTGAGTGCGGAAATTGATGATTGGCTGCTGGAGACCATCGTTGTCGGTGACCGTTCTGCGGCGGCTGTAACTTGCGACGATATAGGTGGCCAGCTGGAGTGCCGAGATACCTTGTGATCCAAGAAGAAGGGTACCAATTGTAACGCGGGAGATGTTGGTGAAAAATGCAAGTCGAGTATTCTTTGGGCGCAGGGGAGTTCCAAGCAAAGCGCTAGACGGCAAACGAACCCGACGAAAGTACGTGAGGGAGTGATTCAAGGGATGTGAACCTCCGCGCTGTGGAAGTAACCTGTTCGACGGTTGAGTTCCAGCATCGCGAGTTGAAAAATTTAAGCATACTTTGAGACGACACCTGGGGACATGGTATGTCCGTCATTCAACTGAACGAGGAATGGTTTGATTCCACAATCATTTCCTTCTACAAAGGTTCTTGCGAATACAATGGCAACACAGGGGATACCGACGGGCGTAGTTGGAGGCATGTATTTTGCTGCGCCTTCGTGGGGAGTGTCGAGCTCAAATGACCCATCGGAGAGCCTTGTTGCCCGCGTTTCAAGATGAATGGCATCCAGACCGTGCCCGAGTTCTGTCAAACAGAATTGACCCCTTGGAAGAAGGTCAGTGATTTGTTTCATCCGAGTCCATAGCGCGGCGTACGAGACCTGGAACTTGAGAATTTGCTCTAGAGTTTGGCGAAGATCCGGGCGGGATTCGATATACATGGCCACAGTCCCGGCGCACAGGTTGAGTTGTATGGTCACAAGGGAGCCGGCCGCACCATCCAGAGTCCAGACTGGATCGGTATGCATCTTCCAAAACTTGGAAGAAGTCTTGACAATATCCTCAATAGTCAGGTCTGTGATACTTGAGTGGAAAGCAGCTCTCTGAAACGATGGCCGTACCGTAGATTTTTACAATCTCGCGGGCTCGCGCATACGACAGGAGGATCCTCTCTTCTTTTGACGCATCCCATCGAGGTTTGAAGAGCGACGTGTGAATAAGAGCGGAAGTGGGCCACATTTGTCGCCCCTGCAGAATTGGGTCGAGATTTTAACAAGTTCCTCTTGTCTCATCAACTGTGCGTTGTGACCGGAACGCCATTCCGAAAGTGAAGGCCCCGAGTAGCTTTGATACTTGAGCCCCTTCCTCGTGTTGCGTCCAGGTCGTGGTTAATATGTCAGGTCCATTCGGAGTAGTCTCCTGAGTCGTAAGGAGATCTAATAAAAAATAAAGATAAAAAATGATCTAGAACTTTTGTCTGTCCTCTTTACTCCAGTCGTCCACATATCCGTCGTCCGAGGCTTGTTTAGTGGCGGTAACATTGACCCGGTCGTGCAGTGGGGCTATCCGACGATTTCCTGCCGGACATTAATTGACCCCTGAAAGCAGCAGGATCGACAAAAATACAATTCCGATCGCTCCCACGCGATATATCGAGATGGCATGAACTGATCAGTGGCAGTGATGCGGTGGCAGTGTCGAAGTGACAGTCTTCGAAAGGTTCCTGGGAGAACCCCGGCGCATATTCACCCCCCGTCCGACCTCAGTCTCGCCTTCCCTTTTGCTCTCCCACCATATCCCCTCATCACCCCCCTCAGTTTGCGTCTGACGCTTGTAAACCAGTCTACGGGTAAATACTTGTGATTCAACCATCTACATCCGCCTTCTTGGCCGATCGACAATCGCTGGCCGAACAATGAGCAGTTCCAACATCTACCAAGTAATTCCCTCTAATTTCCTTCTTTGCTGCCGAACCCACTTACCCTCTCCCAGCATAGGTCTCTGCGACCAACAGGCGGCCCCCCGGATCCATATAACCCCGCTCGTCTCCAAGAATCCCTTGATTTTTTGAAGCAGGAGTTTGACGCCCTGGCAAACGAGCTCAATGTTTCCCGCGCTCAAAGGGAAAAATACGAAGCCACCATCAATGCCCAGGTCGAGGAGCTCAAGACCATATCAAACAGTCTCTTTGAGCTCGAGCAGAAGCATGGCAAAGTCCGTCAGCAGTACGAGGAAGAAGTCCGCAGTCTGCGTGCCGAGCTGTTTGCCAGCAGGCAAGCTACGCGTGCGCCGCCCCCTGCGCCGCCCAGTACATTCGGTGGGGCAGAAGGGTACCGCGACCGCGAGGACCGTGAGCGCGGTGTGGCATTACGGGATCGTGAACGTGGCGTGCCGGATCGCGACCGCGAGGGAACTGTGCGCGAACATCGCGACAGAGAGGCACGCGAGCGTGAACTTGACCGTGAACGCTTCCTCGACGTTCAGCGCGATGCAAAGCGCCTCAAAGAGGCGCGCGAATCTACCCTGGGGCCACTCATGGGTCCCGGTTCCACTCCCGCTCTACCGCCGCCGCCCCCACCACCTCCTGCAGCAGCAGCACGACTGACGCCGACGCCTCGGATACCTCCAAGACCAGCGCCGATGAACGACTTTCTAGCCGATACCCCAGACCCATCCGTTGTTCCACCACAATGGAAGAAAGAAGGCTCCGACTGGTTCGTGCTATACAACCCCGTCATTCCGCGTACCCTCGACGTTAGCCTCGTGCATACCTTCCTCCACGAGACCGTCGTGTGCTGTGTACAATTCTCCGCAGACGGCAAGTGGCTTGCAACGGGATGTAACAGGACCGCCCAAATTTTCGATGTACAGACGGGTCAGAAGACGTGGTAGGTCTTTTTCTTTTGTTCCTCAAAAGCATAAACTAATCGATGTAGCGTACTCGCCGACGACTCGACGGGGAAAACAGGCGACCTCTACATCCGTAGTGTCCGTTTCAGCCCTGACGGAAAGTATCTCGCCACCGGCGCAGAGGACAAACGTATAAGGGCAAGTATCTTCGTCATCGTGCCTCTCTTAGTGACACTCATCTTCTCGGTAGATATGGGACATCGCTAAACGCTCCATTCGCATCGTCTTTGATGGGCACCAACAGGAAATTTACTCGCTCGACTTTTCCGGGGACGGTCGCCTCATCGTGTCCGGCTCAGGCGACCGCACCGTGCGTATCTGGGACATGGAGGATCGTACGATGCGTGTCCTTCCGGTCTCCCCCGACGCCGAGCCTGCACCGCCCGGCGCACCCGCCAATACCGACGCGGGCGTAACCAGTGTGGCTATCTCCCCCGATGGCGCGCTCGTCGCGGCCGGCTGTGTCGACGCCGTCGTACGCATTTGGTCCGTTGCAACCGGTTTGCTTGTCGAGCAGCTGCGCGGTCACCAGGACTCCGTATATAGCGTCGTATTTACGCGCGACGGACACGGCATTGTCAGCGGCAGTCTCGACAACACCCTCAAGTACTGGGACCTCCGCGGGGGTAAGTCGCGCAAAGAGGGCGGTAAGCCTAGCCAGTGTACGACCAATTTTGTGGGCCACAAGGTACGCGCCACGCTGTGGTAGTCTTTATTTAGCCAACGTGCTGCAGGACTACGTTCTTAGCGTCGCCGTCTCGCACGACGCCCAATGGGTCGTATCAGGTTCCAAGGACCGTGGCGTGCAGTTCTGGGACTCGGCCGGTGTTGTGCAATGCATGCTCCAAGGACATAAAAACTCTGGTAAATAGAATATCCTCCGTCTGACTGCGCCCAAGGCTAATCATATCCCACCCAAAGTCATATCGATCAGTCTCGACCCTGTCGGCAATCTTCTTGCGTCCGGCAGTGGCGACAACCTCGCACGTATATGTGCGTTCCCCGTTCGCGTCCCTTTGCCATGGCTGACAGACTCCGTATCAGGGAGTTACAACAATGTCGCATGAAAAGTGTAAAACGAACACCCCGCTCCGCCGCCTCCCCTTATTCCGCGTTTGTCCGATACACAAACGCCCCCAAGCGCTCCGAGTTTTCCCGTCTGCTGTGTGTATCCGTAGGCCTCATACTTACCCTCCTGCAGCCCTTGTACGCGCCTATATTATTCTATTGTATATACAACGCTATGAAAGTGCTTTGATGATAGCAGGGGCATGAATGACACGAATAAAATATTTGACTACGATCACTCAAGCGGTGGAATGGCGGAAAGCGGAACCAGTTGATCAGAGGATGTTCTTGGGATCTTCAAAGTGGGAATAGCCAATGATTGTACAGACAGCGAGCGAGCAGGACACGTAGAGAAAGAAATTATGTCCATAGAAAGCAGGACACTGCATCAATCACGATCACGACCCTAGCCAGCGTGACCATAAAAGATTACCCTCACGGGAATGCGCCCGTGGCGGAAACACGTCGGGAATACATCGTTCCCGAGGTTCAGGCGCACACCGCGTATTTAAGTGCACGCCCGCCGCGACAGAGAATGAATACGCAACGCTCATGATGCAAGCTTCACTCCGCAGCGCGATTGTCTTTGCGAGCGCGTTTCTCGGCGTCGGCGGCGCGCTGGTGCATTCCCGGGCGACGGCGGGCGGATACGTGCAGAGTCCTGGCCCTGGAAATGCGAGCTTCACGATGTACAGCGGGTGCGCGCAGCCTGCGTGTGGGGTCGCCGCGACGGGGTTTAGTGCGGCTATCAGCCAGCTCGCCTTTGGGTCTGTTCCAGGACTCGGGCCTGGTGACGTCTGTGGACGGTGCTTTGCGCTTACGGGTACGTTGGTTTTCATGATCAATGCGCTCTTGTATACGGACATTGAGATCGGGACAGGGAACAAGGATCCGTTCTCGCCAGCGTACACGGGTCCCTTTGGGCAGTCCATCGTGGTCAAGGTCACGGATATGTGTCCTGCAGTCGGCAATGAAGCCTGGTGTGGCCAGACGGTGACGGACCAATCCAACCAGTTCGACATGCCTGTACAGTGAGTGACCTGAAACGTCACAGCAGCATTAGATTTTTCTTTTGAACCCGTGTGACTGACGCGCTAACCAGCTTCGATATCTGCGAAGACACTGGAGGCAGTGAAGTGTTCTTCCCCTCGGGACATGGGGCACTGTACTTGTTTTTCTTGGTTAAAAGGAGGAAGCTGATCAGAAAGCAGACTGGGCACCTGGAGCGAAGTGAGCTGCAGTTTGTGGTCCGGCTCTGAGGGCGCTCCGCTTTTTCAAGGCGCCTGCATCAGCGGACAATCAGCGCCCCTGTGGCCGAGCACGGCATGCGGGAACCAAGGTGCGTGGTAGAGGAAAAACATTTCAGACTTTGAAGATTGACGAGAAATAGGTCTTGCACCAGGCGCCTCAGGTAAAAAGGACTTTGGCCATGATTACTGTGGGTGAACTGAGCATTTGAGTAGGGCCACCCGCCACGACACCTTCGACCACGACCGGACCAACGACCACCACGGGACCGACGACGACCAGCTCCGGCACTGTCACAAGTACCGGATCTGGGCCGACTCAGACCGAGTTTGGGCAATGTGGAGGTGAGTTTTAGCTATATTCGATTTAAGCGACACCCAACTTATGCCGCTACAGGGACTGGATGGGCGGGGCCCACTGCATGTGCCTCTCCTTTCACTTGTAGGGCGATTTCGCCGCCGTACTATTCTCAGGTGAGCTGCTCCATGACCATCAAGATGCTGAACTCACCAACGTTGTTCTAGTGCTTGTGAAAGCAATTTCAGGATGATTACCTGTGTAAAATACTCCTCCCGACCAACATTCGAGTATGTGGAAGTAACCGAAGTCAAACCAAATATATTTCCCGAAACTCCGATCCAACAAATCGAGAATAAACTGCTCTGAAAGATAAATATATACACACGCCTATCTTCATCTATTGCTTTTTCTTCTTTTGTGCTGTAGGAGAATCGTCAGCTCCAGGAGGATTTCTTTTCGCTAAAATTGACTTACCCCCCGCCGTTGGTTCTGCCTTCCTCTTGAGACTCTTGGTCTTGAGTTTCTTTGCGGCCGCACCGACAGACGCTCCGGGACTCTGCTCGCAGTCCGGGCAGAACCATTCGCCCTCCGGGATGCTCTCGAGCGGGGGTGTGAGACACGACAGGTGATACGGAGCGTCGCACTGAGCAACGTGAGAATGAGAAGAGCACGAGAGCAGGAAACCCACCTTTTCGCACTCGAGCACTTCATCGCCATCATCCCCCTGATCCACGCCACACTGGACACACGCATCCGGGGGCTCGACGTCGATCGGATGCCGCGGCATGTCCGAGTATTTCCCAGTCGGCTTCGCAAGGAACAGCGTGGAGTTTTGACCCGCGGCAATGCTGTCAACACCAATGAGGGGAGTGGGGACGGGAAAGAAAGCGGACAAACTCGAAAACCAGTACGCCGGTCAAGGGTATATGCCTAGTCGGCTTGGTTGCGCTTTTAGGCTCATCTGGGCCGAGGCCGAGTTCGCCTGGATACAAACAATGGATGAGTTTATGGATATAAAAAACACAGCGAGAACACACCATTCGCAGCATTTTGTCCCCAGGCGACAGTCATGACGCTCGGGGCGCCTGTATCCTTGTCGTCGTCGTCCGGGGTAAGGATCCAATGCGTCACACCGCCGCAACATGCCAAAGAAACTTTACACCCCCTGAGGAAGTCATCAGAGGTGATAGAAGGAGGAGATTCGGGTTGACCAACATGATATCTTGCATATACCGGAACGACGAGTACGGTGACCCAGAAGACCCTGTTGGCTAGTTGGGACTTATGGTTCATGATGCAAACGAAACGACTAGCCTTCTCCGCTGTTTTTCCACTAAAGATCCATCAGTGGAATGGCCGGCGAAAGGGAATAAATCGACGCGCCTTGCCGGTCATCCAGTACATTCCCTGGCGGTCAACAACTACGCTGTTGCTTGGACCAGCAGCAACATAAGCTCCCATCAAGAGTTCGTTGGGCCCCGCAAACTGAATTCACCGCTGTTTGAATATTAAGCGCGGAGATAGTATGAGAACACACACATTCGGAACCAGCTTGGGTTTAAGCTCATCCGCCTGCGTTCCGAGGCCCAGGCGACAATATCCTCCGTAACCCCAAACATATACCAGTCTATCCAACAGTTTGAGAATTTTCCCAAGTCAAAGAGTAACGTTCACTGACCCAGTTGAATCGAGCGCGATGCAGTGCTGCGCGCCGGCAGAGACCTGAACAATTTTGCGGTTGTCGATTCCCTCAACTTGAGCTGTTTGTTTTTGAGCAAACAGTGAGAAAATGGAAGAAGGGGCATGTTGCAGGAACTTACTGGGCTGGGATACGATGTCGAACGCGACCTTATTTCCCGTAATTATGCGCTCCCCCGTCCTTCCGTTACCTAGTTGCCCTTTCTCACCGCTTCCGAACGTAAACACTGTTTCACAATGAGCGGTCGTATGTTGAGATGATTGAGCCGTACCTTTCCCTGAATCCGTCAGCACAACGGAAAACGTAATCCCAGCAGTGGCTTTCACGATGCGTTCTCTGCCTCCGCCTTCCGATACTACATTGACGAGCTTAAACGCTGGGACCTCTGGAGACACCGGCTGGCCACACTGCAGCGAAAATCAGTACCCAGCAAGCTTGCAGCTTCGCATACGACGCACCTGCCCCAGATTGTTTATCCCAGCGCTCCATAACTCTCCGCCCGAACCGACCAACAAAGTGTGATTCCTACCACACGCTGCGTGGACGAACTTTGTCGTCGGCGGCGCGCCCAATTCCAAGGGAGTTAGTCTCCTCGGTGCGTTCTCGGAGATTGCATCGACGTCCGTGCTGGGCAAGCCGAGTGCACACGAGCCATTGCGCCCAAACAACCACGCAACGCCGTCTATGTCCAGGACGACGCAGGCACAGCTGTGAGAGGACGTGTGGATAGAAGTTGCCTTTACATTCGACAACGACCTGAGTATGAAAGGCTCGAGGAGATCAGGGCCGCTGTTCCATAATTCAGCTCGCGCGATTGAGCCAATAATGGCAAGGAAGAACGTACGGCTCGCCGTCGCCGCTGTCTGTTTTTCCTGACTTGCGCCCTAGTCGCGGCCTGTAGTATGTACATAACAGAGCGTGACAAGGAAAGGCAAGAGAACCTCTTGTGAGAAGGTGGCCAAACCTGTTTCAGGGAACCATACACTCACCAGTCGGTTCCCCCGCATATAAGGACTGCTCTGTAGGCTGAGCGTGTGTAAGGTACAGTGATGATACTACTTGCCTCGTCCCCACTCAGGCTTTGCTTCGGACTGGGTTTCGTTGATACTCATATGTGGTTGAACCAAAGAATAAGAACAGCGGCTGCTGATGTCGTGAATAGGGACAAGCAAGGGTGGCAGGCCAGCGTCTACATGTATCGTACACTAAGGTAAGGATGGTGTACAACGCAAAGCAACGTTCATCGCTGCCAGCTGCAGCCTCCCTTCCTTCCTGCAACTCGTCCGAGTTTGCGCTGGCAGTGACAGGGCGTACGTAAGACAGGCTTGACGCTCGCGGTCGACCAGCAAGTCCAAGACGGCGACAGGGCGGCTCTCGTGGCAGTTGTATGAGCGGTAGGCGTGTTGTAGAGTGGATCCTTCACGAAGGAAAGAGTTACATGCTGTATTTCGTCTCAGGAGTTGTATAAATTGCTTCGTGTGTCAAGCAAGATCATAGCAGAACCCGAGAGTAACTCATTGAGGGTGGGCGGGTGGTCGGAGGTTGAGCATGAAGACACGAGAATTCTGGTTCGCTCGTTTGCAGACCGCCACTCTGAGCTTATCGTTGAAATAAAATCGTTATTCGAGGTTGAACGCCTGGCCTCGAGGTATGCTTCAAGTTTTCTGTGTAGCTTGAAGCGAGGAGAGGACAACGAAGAGGAAATCATTCCCGCTTTCGGGCAGGTGGTGGCCGACATGAGCCAGGGGCAGGGGAAAAAAACGAAGGGGGAAAGATGCGCCGGGATTTACTCGTAAAGCCAGTCCATGAAGCCGAGAGTCAGAGAGAAAGTGCAAGCGGGAGTTCGCAGAAAATGGCGGGCAAATGCCAAGGCGTGTAGCAAGATTGAAGACGAACTCCTCAAGTAGAGACTGGAGCGCCAACAGAGTTTGAAAAAAAAAGTTCGACCGGCAGAGTTGCAACAGAAAATGAGCCAGCCACCGAGAGCTCACTGGGAAGACGTCGAATGGTGGGTGTTGATAACAGGAAGCGATAGGAAGCGATCGGGGATCGGCACAAACAGGCGCAACTTGAACAACTTTGTGACTTGTTAGCAACGTCAACCAACGGGTTTGCTTGTTTTTGGCAAGTACACGCTGAACGGACGGTTCCCAGAACTAAAACTAGTTTTACTGACTACCCGACCATGGCATATGGCAAAGCATCCGGGTCACTCGACTGATCAACCATCGCTCGTAGCCTTCCCCCTTGAATTTTCAACAGTTCCTTTGAAGTGTCGAATTCGACCTGATCATGAAGAAATTTATAGGAGCACTGGAAGTCTCACAATACGACCGGCATCTAGCACGATCTTGGTATCGTCAGCACATAAATCGAGGTAAGGCAACAGTGGGGCTCACAATTTTGTCGGCATCCATTATCGAGTTCAGCTTCTTTTAAGGCTGAACTCGACTGAACTCGATAATGAGCCTATCAGTACGATTAAGACAGACACATCTGCGCTCAACTCTTTCCGAAGGGACGTCTGGATGATCGTCGGTTTCGTAATCTCAACGTCGTCGGTTCAACCTCGGATAACATGAGCCGATGCATGAGTTCTCTCACCGATGGCAGAGGTAGCCTCGTCCACAATCAAAATCTTGCTCTTGCGAACAATTGCTCTGCAAAAATCAGACTTCGCCTTCATTTGTTCTATAACGCAGTGAGTCCCACCTAATAAAGCATAATTCAACTCCTCGTCGTCGTATTGGCCACAGGGATCAAGATTCGAACGCAAATGACCCGCTCAGAAGTTCGGCTGGAAGGTAAGTAATAACCCAATGCGCATGAAACCGCACCTGGTGACATTCGATCTCAACGCGTCCAGGTTTAGGTTGGATGTGAGAATTCCGTCGTACAAGACCGTTCCGTCCGTGGGGACGCATCACAAGACAGAGTCAACGAGCTCTGCCTTTCCGGTTAGCTGTCTTCTCCTACCACAGTCAGCCGAGATACCTTTCCAGAACCGGTGCGACCGGCTGGAAAACAGGCTGAACAAGATAAAATAAACAAACAGAGAAAAAAGTTACTCAGACCAACTCGTTCGCTGCCCGATTTTATAGTGAACGAAATATCATGCAATACGTTCGGCCCATCTTCAGAATACTTTGGCGGAGAGATGCTCGACAAGTGCTGTGCCATTTGGCCCGAGAGTTACAAGAAAGGCGGTGGGAAGGGCAAGTGCAACATTGCGGGTCTTTTGGATGGTTTCCAATCAAACAGTTCGACTTACCACCAGAATTACTGTTATGCCGGCACGTCCAAACACTTCTCGATAATCCAACAGGTAGTACGAAATTTGCGTGTCAAACGAGGTGTTGACGGGAATGCTTGGGGTTGGTTGAAATGAACGACAAGTTTGAGACGTATAGCTGGGTGCGCCCGAGATGAACGTCGCTTCTCATCGCCAAGAGAGACTCACCTAAGTCAAGGTCATGGCTACACCCATGACTCGACGATGTGTCCTGCTGATTCCGCTATTGCCGTTTCCATTGGAGACGAAAGAGGCGGCCGACAGACCCAGTAGCACCAAGCAACCGACGAGTCTGGCCGATCTAAATATCGCGCGTTTGCTGCCACCAGCAGGCGGCAAAGAAGTCTTTCAGGAGATTGCTTGAGCTGGGCCAAACAAGTTTCGCACAGATTCTGGCTCTTGATTTTGCTTCCTTGTTACTTCGTAAATTAGAACTGCTAGCCCAATTGATAGGAGCGGTGGCGGTGCTAACTCCTTTAAACTCCTCTCCTCCAACCCAAACCGCTGAACAGAAAGGCGAGGGTATGACTGGTACGCTAACCCTGCTGGAGTAGTCACGGTGAATTGACGGAATGACAAGCGTCCAAAGTACACGTTTTCGGCATCCTAGGTACGACGAACATCGGGACCAGGACCGATGGATGGCGGTCGACTTTGCAATCTTGCGAGACTTGTTCAGTGAGGCCGACACATCGGTGTGGTTTAGCACGGTGAAAGATGAAAATAACTGGCGAGTTCCGCATGCCGAGCGCCTAGAGTTGGACCCTAGCGTGCTTTCAGAAACCCCTGTCGACGTCGTTGACCTTCCTGACCTGAAGACCCGCTTCCTGCATGCGGTCACCCGCAGCGCCGCCGGGGAGGACGACATCGTGGTGTTAATTCTCTGTGGACATGGCGATGAGCATACTGGCGACCTCGTTATCGGTGGCAAACACGAGCATAGGGATCCCCTCGCCAAGAAAGACATCGAGCTTGCGCTCTCGACGCTCGCAGTTCCTCGACAAAGGGTTTTCATAATATCCATCGCCTGTCACTCGGGCCTCTGGCGAAGCGACAGGTGGACCCTCTTCGCGGCTTCCGACTCACACCAAACTTCGGCAGCCATGTCAACATCCAGCTCTGGCGAGGGGCGAGGGAGTGTGTTTACCTACGCCCTGCTCGCGCAACGGGCCAACGAGCACGGGCTGACAGCCCCTCATCCCGTCCGAAAGGTCGACCTGCCCGGCGGCAAGGGGCCCGTCGTGTGTGATACCCCGGGGAAAGCGACGATGCTCGAGGCTGATGCTGGGTCGAAGGGGATGAGATCATCGACAGAAGAGGTTCTGCACTTCATGGAAACCCTCAAGACGACGATGGGGGGGACGTACAAGGATGGAGACTTCGTCCTCTCCCCGGCGTCGAGTCTTCGACCTTTTACATCTGAGTTTCTTCCTCGTCTCCAAGTGGTGGAGCCTTCGGTGCCTGCCGACAGTGGTACCGACGAGCCAGAGGGGACCGTTGGCGCTATCCAGAGCGACGCGGAAGAAATCCGTCCCCTAACATCGGCAGAGAAGATGGAGCTAAGGTATCTGGCCATCCAATACGACAAGATTCAGCACGCCAACGTGGCCCTCGACGTAGCGGTGAACATCATGGCCGCTCGGGTTGCGCGCGGCGCGGATCTTGAACCACAGTCATCGGAGCGTATCCTGTTAGCGAAATTACGCTATCGCGATGTCGATTCTCGGCGGGCGTCTACCATCGCCGAACACTTTGGCTGGAAAGCGCAGGGTGACGTGGGGCAGTGGGCGCACGGCAACGGGCTGAGAGAGATGCTCGAGGCACAGGCCCACGGGGCGGCCATTGCCACTGATTTTTTTCTGGGGCCAGGAGTAGGTGCCCAATGGTGGGACGCCGAGAGAACGAGTGTAAACTCACACCGCCGGCGGTGGAAAACCATGGGGCCTGGCGCGTGGTTGGCGAATACGTGGATCGAGGCGGGCCGGCCGACGGTGGCGGAGAAGGATTGGGAACAAGCGGTTCGTGTGCTAGAATGTAAGAAACGAAAGGAGTCCCGAGAAAAGAACATAAAGATGTATCTGCTGGAAGTGACCTCGTCACAAAAGATATGACGACGAACCACCCTCTTTGAAGAACAAGACATTCTGCGGTTCTGAGTCGTGGCAGCATATATAGAGCGGTTCGCCTCTACTCGCAGATCGAGCCCATTCTTTCGACGATCAGGCCGTACACGGTGCAACAGATGTTGTTCTCGATCGATGTACATGGTTTCATGCAAGGGCCCTATGGTGAAGCTTGAAGGGGAGTGTTGATGTTGAAGTACTTACTGAAAAGTAGTTTTGAACTACTCACCGACATGGAGTTCATTTATAGTCAACAAAAGAGAGACTACTAGCCACGGGTGTGCTGATCTTCATTGCGGTCGCATTTTTGCCCATAGAGCTACATTCAATATTGCGATGCGTCGAGCGTGACGGAGAGTCGGAGACTGAACAAGGCTGGCAAGGCCGAAGACCGACGGATCAGCTGTTGCTCTCGGGAGTGCTTTTGGCAACTTGTTCCCACGGTTCATTAGTGCAACCAGCACGCCTCGTCCGATGGATATACCGCCGACAGCTTCGATCGTCCTCGCCCAGCGGGTGCGCACATGTCCAACCTACTTAACCTTCTCCGGAGTTGAACCGACTCACGTTAAGGCAGTCAACACTCAAGCAAATTAACAAGACCGACACAACTTTTATTTCCAGGCACTGCAAACATACAGATAAACTCATGTACATCTATCAGCTCGTATGTTTCCAGGCAATGATCATGACCCCTCGTTCATCAAGTCGTTAATACTCCATAATCGTAAGGAATAACCCGGGGAATGGCGAAGGGTTCATCACGTAGCATACCAGGGTCCTACGAGCCAGGTGTTGGTTTCGTGAAATCCAGTCGTCGTGCAACTGCGGGGCGCGTTTTCGTGTCGTCAGAGGGCGAGGTCAACTTGCGCTTGAGACGGTTCGTCTTGCCGGTGAGCGTGTTCCCGTCGAGCTCTTCTAGGGGGAGCGCTGCGGTCAGCTGTGCCGCGCATTTGGGCAGTTTCGTTGGTTGGGATGGATATGGGAGGGCGAAGAAGTACGCGTGGTGAAGAGCCTAGAGGATATGGTTAACGACTCGAGAGGAGACGCTTGGTGGTGTAAGACAAACATCTTTGGCACTGATGCGCTTCCGGGGCTCATACACCAGACACTGACCGAGAAGATTCAGAGTGTCGGCGCTGGCTGCGGTGAACAGGTCCCGCAGGGGCTGCTTGGGAAACTGACCCATTGGAACGTAGTCGGGGAGCTTAGTGTGACCCGGCCAATCCTGTTCTGAAGGCGTTCCCAGAGCACGGAATATTGTCTTCAGCTGGTCCATGTCGCTCTCTCCGGCCAGATATGGAGTCCGCAACATCAGTTCTGCGAAGATGCATCCCACAGACCATATGTCTACTGCAGTAGAATAATATCGACAACCATAGAGGAGCTCTGGGGGTCGGTACCATCTTGGACGCTCGAGTGAGGTCAAGAAAATACGGAGGGTTTGGGTGCGTACCGCGTGATAACCTGACAGGTCATTTTATAGCCAGGGTCTGCAAAGTCCCGGGCAAGACCAAAATCAGCAATCTTGAGTTGCCCGTCCGAGGCGATGAGTAAATTGTTAGGTTTCAAATCCTGTGTGCGCGTTCGGACGAAGTGCATGGCTTGGACCAAGAGGCTTACACGATGGAGTATCCAGTTTCTATGGCAGAATTCTAGCCCACGAAAGGTCATTGCCATCCAGCTTTTTATATCAGCTGGGAGGAAAACAAGAGAGCGGTCTTTGATGATCATCTCCAAGTCCGAGTCAAGGAACTCGAGAACGAGATTCAGATTTGTTTTTGAGGAGAATACATCTAGCAGCTGGAAGCGAGGGTAAGATTGTCGGAGGGGTGGTCGGGGTAATATTCTTGCCTCGATTACGTTCTGGTGCTTTAGTTCTCGGAGATATTTCACTTCACGAATGGCCGACATGTCCAGCCCATCTTTGAACTGGCCAACCTTGATCTTCTTTATAGCGACCTTTCGGTTGGTAGAGGCCTCTCTGCCTGCAGGAGCAGCTTAGCTGGATACATACTCCCGGTAAAACGACACGCACCTCGGTACACCACGGCATAGGTACCTTCACCGACTTTTTGGTCTTTGACCCTTCACGAGTCGATCTGAAGGACGGATTGCAGCTTGAGAATGACCACATACCATCGTTTCTGCCGTTCTGTGTTGGCCTTCTCGACAGCGTCCATTTGACCGTGTGGGCGTTAAGCCTCAAGGCAATTGAATGAGTGACGCGTGACCGACTCAGGGGCTTGCCACTTTCTGCTAATCCTCGAAATTCTCGCGGGTCTTGTTCCTTGCCATTGACCGCGAGCTGTGGGTCATTTGTCTTCCCGATACTCGGTGATAGGCCCTGGGGTTGAGCCTTTGAGCTTACATTTGGCAAATCTAACCAACTGCGGCTTGCAAGAGCGCGGCTATCCGTACGGTTTGGTACTATGTACCACACTTTTACCCCACCTCCATTCTAGTTCGCCGTCTTTGTGCACAGAGCTCTTTTCCCGGTGTGAGTCGGTGAAGTGCGCCCGCAATCTGATCGCTGATGTTCATCGCCTTCAGCTCAAAATATCAGCTTGCCTCTAAACCATGTTGTCCTTTTCGACGCCCAGCTGGCAAACCGCCGTCCTGACCCAAAACGGGGGTCTCCTCGGCTCTTCTGGAAAGGCGCGACTCGCCTCTTTAATCGTTCCCCGCGTCTACCTCTCAGATTATTTCACGGCGCGCGACCCAAAGCAACTCTCTCGGCTCAAAATCACTCATGTGGTGAGTGTCTTGGACCGAGAGCCTACCATCCCGGACTACATCCCGGACGACCACAAACTTCGCATTTCAATCGCGGACCGAGCAGACGCCGATATCCAGCAATACCTCACCCAAACCACGGACTTCATCACTGCGGCCCTGGCGGAGAACGAGGAAAACAATGTTTTGGTGCGTGGCGAAGCCGTGTTTTCTACAATTGAATGCTCATAATATAGAAGGTACATTGCTTTCAGGGCGTAAGCCGCTCCGCCACTGTTGTATGCGCGTACATTGTGGCCACGACCACCTTGACGGCAACAGAATCAATCACATACGCTCAGGCGAAACGATCCGTCGTATGTCCGAACCTTGGATTTCGGAAACAGCTCCAGGCGTGGAGTGAACAGTTCTATGGAAACAACGCGAAACGCCCCGGCGGCAGTCGAGTATCGAAGATGACGGAGGGCATTGCAGGCCGCATACGAGAGTTCAAAGCGGCGGCCGGAGCACCGCCAACCCTCAAACCTAAAGTTGCGCCGCCGAAGCCCGTCGTCAGCTGCTAACTCGATGGAACTCGTCGACGCCGGAGCCGGCTAGGGGGAGTTCGGGTTGGGGCGGACCCTGTGACAGAGGGCTATAATACATTAACGCTATTTTTTTATCGTCACTTGGGATGGGCGCGCATATGTACCTTGTGTGGTTTAGTACTCTATAGGTCAGGATTCAAGTCAAGATCGAGGTCAAACAATTGCGGTTGAGGAGCGCGTAGATCTTGTCGGTATGGGTTGGCGCCAGGAGCAAGATGCTGGCTCGCATCGGGTGCCCTTGGTGGTGAGACAGTAGGTGCTGTAAAGCGCAGAAAATTCAAGCGAGTGTTGAAATAATAATTGTGTCAACCAACCTCGTCCGACGGAGTGTGTTTCTCCGAGCAACCCCAAGGGCGCCTCCGCATTGAGGTGGCCACGGCGCATTTTTTCTTCGTTGGGGAATGGAGGGAAGAAGAGCGGTGGAGGGGGTTGGCCAGGGAGGGCGAGATCGGGCATATTTGGTGGCGCGGAGGTGAATGCACTGAGACTCTGTGCATATGCCAGGAGTTCAGGATACGGAATGGACGCTGCCAAATGGGTAAGCAAGACTCTGAGGCCATCTAAAGGAACCAACCCTTCTTGGCTTGTTCGATTGACTTTATTCTCTCCTCCCCTTCCTCGATCATTTCTTCCAATTCTCGTCTGCCTGCCTCCAGCTCCGTGCAGATCTCCCGCCAGCGCCGGTCAAGCTCAAGTATTTCATCCTTCAGAGCTTCAATTTTCCGCTGTTTTATCTGGTGGGTGTGGGCAACGTTCACAGCAGCAGACAGAGCTTGATCGCAGGCGAGAAATGAGGCAAGTGAAGGGGGAGGTGGTGGCTTGGTCTGAACAGGCGATAGAGCTAGAAACAGAGTCTGTGACAGAGCTTGGAGTTCATTCAAAGGCTGGAGCAGTTCTGCCTGCATCGGCAACAGAGAAGGACGCGTTGTCTGTCAATGTTTGGCTGCGGCCCGCTCTCTTCCGCCGTTCATCTGCAAGTCGCATATTGCGCGACTCAAAGCGCTTCATTCACGCGATGCCGCGTCCTGACCCTGCGGAAATGTTCGAGCTTTCGGAGGAGGGGCAAGTGCGCTCTCCTGCCCACCATTTCGCATCCCGGTATGTTGACGGGAGCACCATTGACGTGAGTTCACCGCAGGATGGACGCACTCTGGTTCGAGGAAGCTGAGATTTCCCCGTGGTTTCAAGTGGCTTCGCGAAGAGGCGGCGGAACGTGATCGTACCAATGTGCAGCGTTCTCAGTTTGGTGTTCGCGGTCTCCTGCTCCCCTGGTGCGTATTTTCCGTCAGTATATCACGAAAACTAATCTTCTGGCTCAGGTTTGATGCTTCAAAAATGTGGTTCATAGTCATTCTTACTGGGTTGGGTATTGGCCTGACGGGCGGTTGGTTGGATGTACTTGTCAAGTGGTATGTTTCCGTATCATTGGGCGAGGCGAATGGCTCGGATGATAATTCGTTTAGGCTCGGGGACCTCCGTGAGGGACATTGCTCTTACGGATTCTTTTACAACCAAGTATCATGCTGTAGTGATGTAAATTGTGCGTTCGTTCGTCGAATCAAACTTCACCCCCTGACATTTGTGCAGCCGGAGAGGCCTGCGATCAATGGCAGACTTGGGGAGACTTCCTAGTAGTCGAATCTGTGCTCGCCCAATCACTGCTGCACTCCTTTGTGTACGTTTCATTGGCAGTGAGCGCGCTTCTAGCTCTCGCGAAACCTTTCTCAGTTCCTTCAAGGTTGCATTTGCCTTGAGCGCAGCAGTCCTTGTGAAAAGCTACGCGCCGTATGCATTTCACACTGGAAGTAAGCCAACTAGTTCCTCAAAGTTTCTCTTGAGTTATAAACTCTTCCAGTCCCCGAAATCAAAGCGGTCAGTCCAATCTACAATACGAACGCATCTCCTCATGCACGCACAGATTCTGGGGGGCTACGTCTTTACAGCATTCTTGAGCCCGTGGACCTTGCTAATTAAAGCTCTCGGTCTGGCTCTTGCGGTTGCCTCCGGCCTGTCTTTGGGCAAAGAGGTGTGAGGGATGCTGCAATCACTTTAATCGACTAAATCTTGAAATTAGGGACCCCTGGTGCACGTCTCCTGCTGCATGGCTTATTTTCTTTCTCGGTTCTTCAAACAATTCCGAAATAACGAAGGTTTGTACAGTGTCAACTCTTCTGTTTTCTTCTCAAGCTCTCCCTCAGCGCAACAAAGGAAATTATTGGCCGCCGCTGCCGCAGCTGGAGTCTCCGTCGCATTTGGAAGTCCGTTGGGCGGTGTACTGTTCGGACTCGAAGGTGAATCTAAACTTTCAATCATTGACGATTATCAACTAAATATTCCATCTAGAGCTTGATACATTTGCAAACGAATCGGAAGTAATGTGGAGAGGTTTCGTCGCCTCCGCCGTTGCCGCTGTCGCATTACAATGGGTGAATCCCTTCGGAACATCGAAGCTTGTGCTATTCCAAGTGACGAGCGGAAGCGATACCTGGCGCGCCTTCGAGTTGGTACGTTCGGTGGGAGACTCACTTCCCTTCTACTCACGAGTCCATCACCAGATCCCTTGGCTTACCTTAGCCGTGATTGGGGTGATTTATCTCTTCCAGTCTCTATTCCCTGATCTGAGCTGCCTGAATGCAGGGCATCCTGGGCTCGTTATTGATCAAGCTTAACGTAGAAATCGCACTCTACAGACGAAACAGCGTTTTGAACGAGTGGCCGGTTCTTGAAGTCGTTGGTGTAAGCGCGATTACTGCCGCAATCAGTTACCTGGTTTGTCCCAGTTTCTCTTCATATAACGTCTTTAAACAACCTATCTATAGGTGGTATTTTCGCGGTAAATATCATCGAGGACGTGCGCGCAGTTAACTCAGTCGAATTCCTAGGGTTCAAGCTTCGGAATTGGTCGCGAACCTCTTCCAAGAATGCGATGCAACCAAGATTGATTATCATGGCCTTTGCAAGTAAGTTGGATGTAAAAGCGTCCCTTGCCTTGCTGATAGATCGACCGACGTACAGCCCTTCAGCGATGTGGGAAAATGTTTTCCTGCTTGTACTCACCGCCGCCATTAAACTGCTATTGACTACATGGACGTTCGGCATGATGGTGAGATACTCATTCCTCAATTCGTCCGCGACTCAGTCCTCTTAGATTCCCGCGGGTATATTCTTGCCCACCATCGCCATTGGTGCATGCCTCGGCCGAGCAGTTGGCCTGCTAACGTGAGTCTCGTCGCTCGCTCCTAGTACGCTGGCAAGGCTAACAGGCTACTCAGGCAAGGTTTACACCGCGCATATCCAACCGCGTGGATCTTCCTCTCTTGTCCACCTGATCCCTCCGTACGGTGCATTTCGCCGGGCTTCTACGCCGTGATCGGTGCGTCGGCGATGCTTGGAGGAGTCACCCGCATGACCAGTCAGCGCAATTTCCCTTCCACGCTTTCCCAATATTGAGCTTGTCGCGTAGTCTCATTGGTGGTCATTCTTTTCGAGGTTTGTCGGCTGGCATCTCCTCCATTGTCACTCTAATGTCTCGTTAGTTAACTGGGGCACTTTCCCATGTTCTTCCAATCATGATCAGTGTAATGGTCTCGAAATGGATCGGCGACGCGTTCGGCAAGGATGGCGGTATTTACGCCGTCTGGATCGCTATGAAGGGGTATCCATGGCTGCCTCCCGTCAATTTCGAGGACCGAGGCGAGACTGGGGCCCACTTGATGCGCGCAGTGGAACGACTAGTTGTGATTGAAGATGCGCGCCATACCATCAGCGATCTTGGTGCGTCGGGACCTGCGTGTTTCCGCTCGCTCTAACGGTTCTCAGACACGATGTTGAAGCACCATGATTTCCATGGCTTCCCTGTCGTGCATCGGCAGGATTTTCTTGGGTTCGTTACGCGGGATAAACTCCGGTTAGCGATTGGTAAGTCTCAGATTCTGCAACTGCACAGCTCGCGCTAAATATCGCATTCAGCTCCGCTCCTCCTTGAAGACTCGGAAAGATCCAAACGATGTGTTTTTTCGCAACACACGTCTTCAAATGCAGAAGAACAAGTAGATCTTTCGAGCCTCCTTGAAGAAGCGGTCTTGCAGCTGCGGCAAGAAGTACCCAAGGAGCTGGTCGTCAGTATGTTCCAGAAATTGGTGAGCATTTTTGAACCAGGTCGCAACCATCGTCCTGACTTGACACCATAGAATTTGCGTCAGATCATCTTCACCACGGGAGGGAAACTGACTGGGATGGTAACCAAATCCGATGTCGTCGCCCTCCTAACGTGCAATTTCCCACATACGGCGTCCTTGTCCTCTGGGGCACGGCGTAGTTGGGGATGAGATCTCAGAAGCGCCAATTATTGTACTATTAGATTAGATTAATGACTAGTTTCCTCGAACTACGGCTACGCGTCGAACAGCTCGGGCTGCCCATCTGCTAACCCTCCGAAATAACAAGTGAGCGCCTTGAGTTTTGATCCCATCCATTCTTCCTCCACTTCGACCATCTCTGGTTTATCCGGACTGCTGATTGGAGAAACCGCAGGATCTGTGAGTAGAGCGCTGATCTCGTCTATTCGCGTGTTGCGGGGAAGAAAATATGCGACATTGGAAGTAATCTTCCGGGTGAGCTGAAAAAGCTCTGCGCCGTGAATAGGCTGAATCGAAGCAAGTGTGTAACTTGGGTGGGCTGGCTCTGAGCCAGCCGGAATCGGAGGATTGGGTTTTGTGGGAGAGGACGGACGTGTATCACCCGAGAGATATCCGGGACCGCCCCACGGTGGACTCAGAAACACGACGTCAATTTTACGCTGGGAAGTGCGGCTGTTTATTGAGAGGTATGAATTGGCGAAGGATATGTAGTCCGTGAGAATGAATTCTATTCGGTCTGCAACGCCGTATATCTGGGCATTGTGTCGCGCGAGTGCGAGCCGCGTTGGAGAAATGTCCAATGCGATTACTGGGGTGAAATAAGAGAGTGGGGGCGGGCTCTCGGGGGGGCCGACACACCTCGTTCACACGTTTTTGCGAACGCGATCGCGTTACCGCCGACGCCGCAGAACGCGTCGAGGATGGTATCGCATCGACAGCGTTCGGCTATTTGATTCGCGACGAGTTCTGGGGTGATACTGTACCACCCCTCCTCGTCGAGCAGACAGCCGGGAGGCGACGAATATAGGGACAGAAAACGCGTCCGCTGGTAGAAATCTAGTCGAACAGCGATCGGCACAAGTTTTCGAAAAGGAAATGCAAGAAAGACGGACATTTCTGAAGGTGTTCTGGAACCTCGGACGCGTGCTTATAGTGCGGTACCATTCCAGTAGCATCGTAGTTCGCCACCCACTGGGAGTCTGAGAATTCTGCAGGGAGGCTCGCGATCGGTACAGCGCCGCCGTTAGTTTTCCTCTTTTTCGCGGGGGGCGCGTCGGATTCTTGTGGTTCATGGACAGCCTCTTCGTTCGATTCCTGTAGGAATCGAGCAACGCCCGACAAGGCTCCTCGGTGTTTGCCCATTGCGTGGTTTAAGTCGAAAGGGACGAGGCTTGTGACCGTGACACCGCCCTTGTTTGTCAACTCCCACCGCCAAAAATGTTCTTCATCGTTAGTCTTGTGAACTACGCCGCTTGTGCCTTTTCAATGTAGTCTCTGTTCCAGAAAGAACTAACGCACACCATCCTGTTGCACCCCTCCTACTTTGGACCTCGCATGCTGAGTTTCCTGGAGTCAAAACTGTATTCCGACGTCGAAGGCACCTGCTCTGGCCAGTTTGGCTACATCATCGCCGTAGTATCAATTCTGGATATCGGGAAGGGCATGGTCCTGAGTGGAAGCGGCCAGGCCGAGTTCATCACACGGTACCGGGCCATTGTGTTCAAACCGTTTAAGGGTGAGGTCGTGGATGGAGTGGTCAACAACGTGAACAAGGTCTGTCTACCCCAATCCACCAACACCACTTCTTACTTACCCGAGCGAAGATGGGTTTCTTCGCGGACGTCGGACCGCTAACGGTATTCGTCTCGCACCAAGTAGGCCTGCGTGCTGTTTCCCTGCTTGCGTTCTCCTTATCGAGTGGCTTGTTTCAGCTCATCCACCCTGATCTGCGATTCGATTCCAACTCGAATCCACCCTCATTTGCCTCGGTTGATCAGGTAACGTCCCGAAATGAAGCTGCGGTGTTGGATGGGACTTCCTAACACCAGCGTACTAGATAATAGAGAAATCTACGCACGTTCGCTTAAAAATCGTCGGCACGCGTGTAGACGCCACCGAAATTGTATGTGGCCAACCAAACTGCCGTTCAAAGCTGACCTTCCTTTTTAGTTCGCAATTGGGACGATCAAGGAGGATCATTTGGGGGTTATTGATTGAAGACGCGTCTACTTTACATATGTATTCCAAAACTATTGGGTGTAATTGTGAAACTCTCGGTTTCGTTGTGTACATTATAAGAACCGTTAAGTCGTGCATATATCGTATCGTATACAATTACAGAGGGTCGTCGTTGGGTCGTCTTGGCGGCACATTAAATCAGCACCCGGTGGTGAATTTCTGGAGATCCCAGCGTCGAATTGAACGCTCTGAGAGCTACTGTGGCGACGGTCATCAGCGCCACAAATCACTTGAACGGGGGAGAATGCTCACGACTGGAACCACGGTCCCGAAGACGAGCGAATTTGCCCTCGATGGGAGAGGTGGGGGAAGCCAGGTTCTCTTTGGGTAAGGGTCGAGACCCTGCGCGCGACGGGGAGAGGGGAGGGACCTCAATGGTTAGACCTTTGACGCCCTTGAGCAGTCTGTCCTCGGTCGCGTCGACGATGAGGAGAGGGACGGGGAGTGTGTCCCAGACGGGAGGCCCAGCAGCGCACCACTGGCGCGGGTCTAGTTCAATCTCCTCAAGGAGTTCGAAGGTGGGCGAGAACTCGTCGTCGTCGTCGTCGTCGTCGCCGGTCGACGCCACGTATTCACAAACTGTGGAAGTCGACGCCTCAGGGTTCGAAACTACAGCTAGGTTAGCTGGGGGCGCACAAAGAGAAACTGGTTGCTTACAGTCCAGAGGGAAGAGCAGGCTGGCTTCAGGTGTCGCGTCCTGAAAACCGCGAATATCGAGGTCGAGGTCGTCGAGGAGGTCGATGATGGTTGCGTTGTCGTAGGACATGCTTAAACGCTTGGTGGGGCTGGTTTCTGGGGTGAGGGGGAGGCAAGATGTGGCTGGTTGTGGTGGTAGAAAGTACAGAACGCCACCGGTCTCTTTATACTTTTGTAGAGGCGCCACACGCCGGAATTGGAGGACCGACATCAGGCCCAAGCGACGCTTTGAGTTTGACAGCTGGATCGAGCGCCGGGGACTAGATTAGACGAAAGTCGCGTAGTGACGTTATTGTTCAGTCGCCACAGAACTCGATGTTGGCCGTCCAAAAGACAATGGCGGAACGGGCCTACACGACGGGTTGCTAGTAGTTGCCACAGATGTTGTGTACCAGAAAACAAGGGAACAGTGGGCGGCCTGAACCAGTTCTTGTTTTCAAGTTGCTAGGACGATGCCAGGACCTGCCAGGACCACTTTCGTAAAGACGTTGCCTTGTACGATGGAATCGGATTCCCAGAGCGAAGCAGCACTTATTTTCCATGTGTCAGTGGGAGCAGGACTCTCAGTTTGGGGATGCCGAATGCGCGCCAAAGCATAGGACGATGGTAGGAGTCAAAGCACATCACCATCAGCTGTGCTTTGGCTTGAACGTCGAACCATGTTCATTTTCTCGACGAAGCATTCGGTCCGAAAAGAGGACGTGGTAGAGTATAATAATATCTTACCTGCGCATTCCTGGGTTGCTTCTACAGGCGCTACAGCAGGGCCGCAGTAGCTCTTAATGGTAAGACGCGCCGTTGTTACCGAGTTGCAGGGAGACTTTCGTCGTCGGCCGGTCTTTCGAGGTTGATGGAGACCATACCCAACTTTTTATCTAGGTCACCGAGAACGATTGTCTTCTTGGTCGCCCTGGCCGGTATAAAGTCTGGTTAACGAGACTAACCCAACTTCATCATCTTCCAGCGTGCTTTCTTTCCTTTCAAGTTCCCTCTCGAGTAGTCGGAACCACACCAATGACAACTTATCTGACGACTGATCGACATTGGGCAAACTACCAGCATTATTCCCGGACAAAGGTGGTAAGTGCGTCAATCGTGAGGTTCACAAACCGGTTTCATTTTCTTGCGGATAGCCCGAACTCCTCGAGCCTGACGTTTTCAATGTCCCTAAATTGCCGAAACTCTTGGACGATATTGCCTATGCCGCCGAGGAGGTATTCCTCGACTTCAAAGGGCTCTTCAACCGACTTGGAAGTGCGACGGGCCTCCCCTTCGGGCCGCATCCCGCCCTCGATGATGTTCACTCCGCTTATGCCGCCCTTTTTGCAACCATGGTCGAAGTGGTGGTGGCATTTAACGTCTACTGGGCCTGCTGTAGCCGCATGATGCATCCGAAGAACAGCGCTCTCCCGGATGACCATACCCGCGCCGCGACCCATCTCGCGAACTTTTGCGAACTTTCTATCAAAGTCTGCGCGATCATCGACGAGGGGAGTATTGCTGGAAACCCGTAGCCTCCCTTCTGCGGTATCAGCTTGGGACTGACATGCCGCATTGATTGCTGCGAACGACCTCCGTCGTATCGATTTTTCCATCCCTGCGCTCCTCCCAACGCATGGAACTTCGCGCCGACCTCGATAACATCTCGTCGAGAGCTCGATGGCATCTAAGAAACTTCCGAGACCTTTACAAGTCGTTGGAATCTGCCTTTGACGAGATCGAGTCCGTGAGGATGGGTACAGCCGACGCCGACGTATCTCAGGAAACGCTCCGATCTCTCGCTTTCGCCCGCAGGTTAATTGCTCCTTTTTACGGTCTAGTCCAGCGTTATAGATTTTCTCTGGGCCGGGACTTATATCACCATACATCCCAGTAGCTCGTACTGAACTGGTGTAAACATTTGATGTCGAGAAATACAACGAAAGAAGTGAAACTCATTGCTACAAGAAATGCCAGTCATTCGAGGGAGAAACTTAAACTGATAAGGTGATTTCGCCAAAATCCACGAGCCCTATACCGTTCTTCGATCTGACGATATTTCGTGGTTCGAGATCGGCATGGAGAACGCCACGCTCCTTCAGTTGGCGCTGGATGCCTGCTAGTTGTGTCCTATTCAATCAAAGTCAGAACCCAACTTTAGCCAAAAAGGGCGCAAACATACTGATCTTCAGGACACAAGTCAGCCAAGGTTTGCTCTGTAATTGGCTGCCCCAAGCTCTCCATCAACAAAGCCGGGCACCATTCGCCAAATGTTCGCTCAATCCACCCCTTGGCAATAAGTCTAGGTACCCCTGCTAAACCCTGCAACCGACTCATATACAGGTCGGCTTCTGCCCACAGGTACTCCTCCGAGCGGCCCAGGACGTCCGTTTCGGGATCACCCATCTTGAGGACGATGTCGGCGTCGCCCATCCGACCTAGCATAACATCCGTCTGAGAGGAACTTGAAGTCCAGTTGTGGAGCACAACGGGCTTAGAATAAAGGGGAGACGAGGGAGGCAGTGGATCCGAGGGTCGGAAGACCAAATCTGTGTTCCGAAACCCGGGGGGTGCAGTGGAAAACTTCACTGTCCCGGGATGCGAAGCGGAGGAGGAGTTGGAAGAGTGAGCAAAATCCTTGTGGACTGCCTTGGGAACTGGGGTCAACGGTGTGAGGTTGATGTCGGGGTTGAGGATGGGAAGGAGGAGGAGGGGATAGAGTCGTGGATCTGTAAAGCAACAGGATCACCTAGGAGGAGCACGGTTCATCCTCGTCATCCGTGTCTATTCGACACAAATATCGCATCTCCAGCCCATCGGAGAGCCCCCCAATGCGGTGCGGCCTCTGTTGAGAGGTCATACAGTAACAAATCTACAGGGGATGCGATGAGCAAAGGGGCTTGAATCGAGATTCATTTTGAATACACTTCCTTCCTTCCTACCTACCTTGGAGACTATCGACGCAGCCCCAGTAAATTTCGCATCGCGAAATAAACTTTCGTGTATGACGAAGCCGCCGTTTGCCGCAGCAAGCTCGCCTAGGTTGCCAACATGTTTTGACATAACTGACGGAAGTTTGTTCTCAAAAGAGAGAAGGGTCCGAGGAAAGAAATCAAGGATTTCCTCAACCCGGGGCTTCTTCGTCCGGTCCACCAAATTCAAGCTAACGTCGGATTTAACCCAACGATCCGTCCCGGTCTGCGACTGAACCGAGTATTGAACCTCTGGAGGTGGCCTCAGTACCTCCCGCGCCAGCCGCGCGCAGCTGCTGAGCAAAATGGAAGTAAAGGTGTCAATATCTGACTCCGTGTATATGATGAGGTCTCGAGCATAGTTGTCGACGAATCGCGCGCGGCCGAGAAGATCGATGGAGGCAGGGGACTCCAAGATATCTTCCGCTACGGCGCTTAGTGTGCGGTCCCAGGCGGCCATCGCGCGATCTGTGAGGGTCGGGTCGTAGACGACGCGATATTGAGTTTTGTCGCGAAAGACCCAACCGCATTTTCCTTTCAGAACCGATGAATTCTGAGGGGTTCCGAGAATGACTCTGGGGGCGTGTGTGATACGGAGGCCACCGGTAAGGAGGGAGCGCAATGTTACAGCAGCCATTAGGTACAGTCACACGTCGAGGCGAAGTTGCTCGAGGATACAATTGCGCCGAGGGTCGGAATTGTTTTCCACGCGTTTGGTGGGAGGACTCTCGGTTTGGAGAGTAGGACGATGGTCAGGCTTGCATCACCATCAATTTTCGTGCCCAGCCACAAGTACGATCGCGATAAACGTGCGGGCACCAGGGAACCATCGGTGCTGAACGTTGAACCGTGTTCATTTTCTCGACTAAGCATTCGGTCCGACGTGGCAGAGTATAATAATATCTTACCTGCGCATTCCTGGATTGCTATCAGGCGCTGTAGGGCCGCAGTAACTCTTAATGGTGAGATAGGCGTCTTTGTTACCGAGTTGAAGTCCTTTGGAGTGCTTTGAGCGAATTCTTACGGTCGACAGACCATAATTGGATGAACGGCGGGTAGCTGCAAAAAGAATCGCGGCAGTTGAACAGCGGCAGTGCCAGTCTCTATGGCATTCCAAGCGCCCGGTCGGGTATAAAATCAAGCCAAAACGCGACACTTGGGATTCTGGCAGCGCAGAAGACAGAAGAGGACCAAACGGGACCCCGTGGCGGTGCACATCAGATCACTTTCCTCCGAATCCAACGCATTCGCGCAGCGTCGGCGTCCGCAGTGAGGCGCATACGTGTTCCTGCGTGCACAATGCACCAACTATACGCTGGCTTTCTCCTTCTGCTCTCTCTCCCCTCTCTCCTCGTCGCACAGAACCCACAGCATGAAGTAACCAGTTTCCCAAATTTACCTGCCAGACTGTTTTTCTTCGACGACACGACAGTAAGTCGTCAATTTCGTCGAGAAACGTGTCCTAAACCTTCCCAAAGTCTACCATCTATCATGACTCTGTCGAGGGCAACATCTATGTGTCGTCCGACGAAGGAAAGACGTGGCGTATGCCGGACGATATTCCAACGGGCGCCGCAGCAATGGTTATTGAGCACCCTTTTGACAACTCCTACGTGAGTTCCGTCTTTCCTGACGTCCTGGGTTCGCCCTGACATTTACCAGGCATTCGTTCTGACGCGCACGAAAACTCATTACCGGACCCAAGATCGGGGAAAGACTTGGCATACTTTTGATGTTCCTGCTGAAGCTGCATTTGTGGCCAGGCCGCTTTCCTTCCATTCCGACCCCAAAAAGTACGGGCATATTCTTTACCAGGGCACGATATGCGATAAGAGTGGCTGGGCAGCCATTTGCCATGACGAGGTGAGTTTTAGCAGCTAATTTACTTCGCGCGTCTTCTTATCCATGTTGTAGACATACTACACGCAAGACGCTTTCAGTTCGACCCCGAAGCTGCTGCTTGAAGAGACATCCCGTTGTCAATTCGCGCACAGCAGTGTCGATTTCAAGCACGACGCGCATTCGGACCTCGTATATTGTGTGGCCTTCGATACCAAAACTAGCAACGGCGGCCATGCCCTCTCTTCCTCCCGTCTATTCTCGAGCACAGATTTCTTCGAGAATGACAAAAAGATCGAAGACCTCGGCATCGGCAAAAACGCCAAAGGTGTACTCGCCTTCGCCATCGTATCCAAATTTGCCGTTGTCGCGCTTAAGGATCTATCCCCCGGGGCGCAAAGCGACATGCTGCTCTACGTGACTATTGACACCAAGACTTGGGCCAAGGCTCAATTCCCCCATGCTTCGTCAGCCAAACTCCGCGAGAACGCTTATACGCTTGTGGAATCTACGACCCATTCGCTGGCGGTTGACGTCGTTCTTCAAGAGCAGGGCTCCATCGGAACCTTCTTCGTCAGCAATTCCAACGGAACCTTCTTCGTTGAGAGTCTCAAGGACACCAATCGGAATGAGATGGGCTTCGTTGACTATGAGCGCATCTACGGGATTGAGGGCATCGGCATTGCCAATACCGTCTTGAACCCGGAGGATGTCGAAGGCAGAGGGGAGCCCAAGCAGTTGCGGTCTCTCATCACATTCGATGATGGAAGCACATGGGCTCCGCTCCGCGCTCCTTCCAAGGATAGCAGCGGCCAACGGGTGTCGTGCAACACTGACGATGTGGAAACCTGCTCCTTGCATTTGCACTCCGTCACAACCCCGCACAATTTCGGACGGATATTCTCGTCCCCTGCTCCAGGGATCGTGATGGGCGTCGGCTCGATAGGGAACTCGCTGCTGCCTTACGAGGAGAGCGACACCTTTTTGAGCACTGACGGTGGGGTCACTTGGAGCATGATCAGGCAGGACGCGCACAAATACGAGTTTGGAGACTCGGGCAGTATTTTGGTCGTCGTCAACGACGAAGAAGGCGTTAGCGAGGTCCGGTATTCTTTGGACCTTGGCAATAACTGGTATGCGTTGTCATTTTACTCATTTGATTTTTGCTCACTCTTGTAACACTTCAGGAAAACCTACGACTTCGGTCTCAACCTGCGGGCCCGCGCACTGCTCACTTTGCCCGACTCCACATCGCAGAAATTCCTCCTCGTCGGTCAGGTCGCCCGCAAGGACCAAAAAAATGGCACCGGTCGATTCGTCATCGTGCATCTCGATTTCACAGAAACCAGGAAGAAGAAATGCACAGATGATGATTTCGAGAAATGGTATGCAAGATCGGCGAAGAATGCTGAGTGCCTCATGGGGCACAAGGTACGCGTGCCCATACATCTGCTCCCCCATGTAACCGACAACGTATCGTTATTTAGCAATGGTATAAGCGCCGCAAGGCCAACGTCGACTGCTACGTCGGAGAGGAATTCACAGATCCCCTCGGACATGAAGACAATTGCCCTTGCACGGACGCTGATTATGAATGGTGAGATTTTGCCCGTTCATGGCCGCCGATTTGAATGTTTGAACGTTGTTGCAGTGATTACAACTTTGTGCGGGACGGTGATAAATGCGCACCTGTTGGACCCGAGCCCATTCCCGCCGGCGTCTGCAAGACTGTAGATCAGAAGTTCGAGGGCTCTTCCGGTTGGCGCAAGATCCCGGGAAATACTTGCACCGGCGGAACCAAGGACAAGAAGGTGGAAAAGCCGTGTTCACAGGGTACGTCGCGTCGTTTTCTATTCGCGATATTCCGAGACTGACATCACGACTCAGCACAACCTGCGGAAGGCAATATTATCCACCAAACGGTATACCTTTGAGCTGTATCTGAGATCAGCAGCCTAATCGTCGTTCCTTTAGTTCCAATTCCCCAGTCAAATCGTTCAGCATGCGTACTTCAAAGAATCGACCGTAGGTGACCGTTCTGCCCAAAAGTAAAAGGCACTCATCATATCGTCAGACGATTCTCGTTCGCTTGGAGGATAACAGTATCTGGCAATCCAGCAACGAGGGTTATACATGGGACCAGAAATTCCCGGAAGAGCACTTCCTCGCATTCTATCACCACAAATACAGCCCGGGCCGCGCATACCTCATCACGAAAACCAACAAATTCTTCACAACAACCGACAGTGGGCGGACATGGAACCCCCTCGAGGCACCAACCCCCCCGAATTCCTTCCGCGCTCAAGTCCTTCGGTTCCATCCCGATTCGGACAAGCTCATTTGGACGGGGAACAAGGATTGTGAAGAGCCGCTGGCGCGAAGTTGCCACGCCGAGGCGCAGTACTCGCGCGACAATGGGCGCAAGTGGAATTTTGTTGAGAAATATGTGGTCAATTGCGCGTGGGCAAAGGATGCGAAGCTAGATGCGGACCCCACGGAGATTTTGTGCGAGTCTTACGGGGACAAGACGGGTTCGCAACGATTCTTCCAATCGGACAATCCTTTAGCTCTCGTTGAGGGGTCGAGTTACTTCACCAAGAAGAAGAAGCTGTTTGATCAGGTTGTTGGCTTTGCGAAGTTTTCGGAATTCTTAATTGTTGCAGAGGTGGGGGAGTCTATTTTATTTGCTAGGCTGCTCGCTGATGGATGTCTCTGAAGCTCTTGCCGCAAAAACGATCATTGGATCTGCAAGTTTCGCTCGACGGTGTCAAGTTCGCCGCTGGGATGTTCCCCCCGAGCATGCACCCTGAATCTCATGTAAGACTTTTGAGGCCTGATATTTTGCCTGCGTTCTGACGTTCTTTCAGGCGTACACCGTTCTTGAATCCAGCACGGGATCTCTCTTCCTTCACATGACCATGTCGGAGCCCCCCAGCCCGTATTGGGGCAGCATCCTCAAGTCCAATTCGAACGGAACGTACTTTGGGCTCTCCATCGAGAATGTGAATCGAGACAACCGTGGTTTCGTTGATTTCGAGAAGATGATCGGTCTTGATGGAATCGCTTTGATCAACGTTGTCTCGAATCCCCATGAGGCTGCTGTGACGGGCCGAAAGACCTTGCAGAGCCGCATCACCCATAACGACGGTTTGTGTTTTCCTATGTGGTGCGAGCTGGTCCTTACGATGAATATGCAGGTGGTTCGTGGAAGCCGCTAGTGCCTCCGAAGAAGGATTCGCTCGGGAATACATACGAGTGCCAGAGCACCAGCTGCGCGCTTCATGTTCATGGCTACACCGAGCGGTCCGATCCTCGGGCAACCTACAGCAGTCCTTCCATCGTCGGACTCATCATGGCTGTCGGTAACGTTGGCGAGTCTCTGCTGCCGTACGATCAGAGCGACACTTTCCTCAGCCGCGACGCTGGGTTCACATGGGAGGAGGTGCACAAGGATGCACACCTATGGGAGTTTGGCGACTCGGGGTCGATCTTGGTCATGGCCAATGACGAAGAGCCTACGGACCATGTGCTGTTTAGCACGGATGAGGGGCTCAATTGGCGCGAGTACAAGTTCACCAACGAGGAGAAGATGCGTATACAGACCATCATAACGGTACCCTCGGACACCAGTCGGCGATTCATCCTCCACGGATACGTCCCCCACTCCTCTGTTTCAATTGTGGTGCACCTGGACTTTACGGCGCTGACCACGAAAGAATGTAGGGCTGCTTAACCGCTTACTCGTTCTCATGCTGATATCAAATCAGGTGTGCTCAGTGTCGAGAATCCCGGCAAGGACGATTTCGAGCTGTGGAGTCCCAGTGAGGAGCGCCAAGAACAGTGTTTGTTTGGGAGACAGGTTCGATATAATGTACTTCACCGGGCAGCGCGCTCACAGTTGCTTAGACTCTTTATCACCGCCGTGTTCGCGATACCAACTGTGTTGTTGGTCAGCAACCCAAAGCCCTGGAACGTATCGAAAAGAACTGCTCGTGCACCGCGACGGACTTTGAATGGTGTGCTGTGCGCTCGAATTTTCCGAGAACCTCCTAACGATTTTGTTTCAGCGAATTCAACTACTTCAAGAACGACGCGGACGAGTGTGTTCTCTCTCCTGGGACAACACCACTAGCCGATGACCCCTACGCGGCGTGCCGAGGTGATGAGGATTACTGGTACGAGCGGACACCATACCGGAAGATATCTTTCTCGAGCTGTGAAGGCGGCCAACGGCCGGACCGGGGCCCTCGACACCAGTGTCCCGGGTTCGCCGGCCACGGCGGCTTCTTCTGGTTCCTAGTTATCATGTTCCCGATAATATTCGTCTCGTTTGTCGGATTCTGGTATTATCACCGCAGCGGGCTAGCTCGGGGGTACGTCTCAATTCCGTCTCCTACCATGATCTTTCTGACCAGCATCACAGGACCATTCGTCTACCTGGAGATGGTCCTGCCTTTAGGCGACACTCGAATGGGGGTGTCCTCGACACACTCGCGTCTATTCCGTGGTTCCTTATCGGACTCGCTGGAATTGCATGGGAGTGGACGGCCTCCCAGTTCCAAACCGCATTCCCGAATCGCAGAGGGTATAGAAATCTGCCTGTCGACGAGGATGCACAGATACTTCGCTTTGAGGATGAGGAATGAAAAATGAACTGTGACTGCTTTGGAGCTGATCCTATGTTGTCCTTTCTGTAGACTAAGTATGGCCTTTTATTTATTAATGTTCCATCTACATACGTGTACTTTTGCAATTAGGAAGGATAATCGATATAGTTTTGCGCCTGTACATTTTCGTGAAGCCCCTGAGTGCTGTTGATCGGTATATTGATGGCGGCTTCCTAATTTGGGAGCTTCCACGTCGTTCGGCTTGTCTGCATACTTTTCCTCAGCTTTTTCTTCTCCCGCTCGAGTACGTTCCGCGCCTCATCTTCGCTCACAGCGAGCTCACCGTTCACGTCCAGAACTTGCCGCAATGAATCCCGCCGTCCAAAACATGGTTATATCCCTTGGGGTGATGCAAATAGCCCGGAAGATATCCTTCGAGGACCCGGACATCCTGCTATACACCCGGATCGGATACGTTACCGTACAGGTCATCGTCCTTGGCCTCTACTACTTCGTCTCTATGGCTGTCAGGAACCTCACTCTGTTCTCCTCTATGCGCCGTTAATGTCCATATAGATCAAGTCCAAGAACGACCAGACGGTCCTTAAATATGGTGAGACATCCTTCAAATGGCTTCCTCCATCATACTAATCCGACCCAGTGGACGCCCCCAATGCTATGGTGCGTTTCGTTGTCGTCCTAGGCTTTCTACTGGAAACGAACGCGCACCTCAGACGCAAGAACCCGGACAACTCGTCACAACAACTGTGAGGGATTACGACCTGTCGGAGACATCTAAACTCGTACGTCTCGTTCTCCTCACTCCAGTATTGACCCTCAGACTCTGTCTCACCTCAGCTCCGTTCCGTCTACATGGGAATTGCGATGATGGGTTTCCTGCACGGCTATATGGGGTACACCCAGCCTTTGTTCGTCCAGGCCATTATGGGTCTGAAAGGCGTGTACGAAGCTGTCCCCATCAAGGTGCACCTCTTGGGCCAGAAGGCGGAGGGCGACTTGAAGCGGCCTTGGAAAGCGGCGGGCGGGATGTTCGGCGGTACGTCAAGTTTTGTTTCGACTGGTAATTCTTACTTACATTGGACTCAGGAGCCGCCGGTGGACCGCAGACCGACAACGCTGCCATCACAGAGGCCGAGAAGAGGGTTGGCGGGAGCAAGAAGGATGAATAAATTGCTGCATAATTTATCCTGCACCTTCTGTGAGTCGCTTACCTGAAAGCTTCTGATTGTGGGCTCTTATCTTTTCTCCAGTTTTCAAAATTACATACTTGATTTTCTCTGGACCGATAGATCTCGGGGTCGGTATTAATGTATTCGCGTATACCAGGAACGGCTCCGGATGTAAACACCGCCAGAGAGCCTGTCGGACGATACGAGCGCACACGCAGGCGGATTTGCCTTGCAATCCCGAATCCCGAAGTATCACTCGATCTCCACTGTTTCAATGTCGTCAACCCGAATACAAGGCCACCCTGTCCAAGCTTGTTCCTCGCCTTATGTTTTTTGTCCGAGTCTTTGCTTCCTTTTATGATTATCACTGTGGACCCACAACCATTGAATTCCGGCCTGAAGAGACAATAATGTCGTTTTTTCGAAGCTTTCACTACAGGTTAAAAGGTGCGATGTGTTGTAAACTCTCCATAGCTCAGACGTTGTGGTCTTCCCATTCACGACTTGCCATCTATATTCCATCATTATGACCCATTCCAGTCCCTCTCACACGCACTACAGGTTCGTCCTCGTTTCTATGTAGGCACTGTTGCTAACGCCCTTGCTTAGAACCCATCACAGTGTCGGACACACAAGCCCAGCACACACTATGACGGTACGATTTCAACCGACCGTTGAGATAAAGTTGACATCAGTCTCTAGAATCATCGCACTTGAGCCTCGACTTCAGTCGAATCCTAAGGCGAATCAAAAGCGCTGTGGTCGCACTCCTCCAACCACTGGCGCCTCGAAACGAACCCCGTAAACCGATCGGCACGCCGCGAAGGCTAGGGTGCCTTATTATATACGATTAAATTTCCATGAAATAACATACAATCCTTGCACAACTTGCCCTTCAACCTCAGGCTTGTACGAAATTTCGGGAGAAACAGGCGGCAACTCGGAGCGACGCGCGAGCGAAGTGAAGCTTCAAGCAATTACGGTAAAGTGCGCACGTGACGATCAGAGGGCTAATCAGGCTTGCGCAATGCGGTGGCTGACGATCCCAAAAGAAAGACCCCAAAAACGCTCAATTCTGCACCAATTGCAATGAAACTTGCACCGTTGGATAACGCTCTTCAGGGCCGTTCGACTGATACCGAAATTTAGGGAAACAAGCACGTTGAAAGCAACAACATTATTAGCAGGAAATTCTGCCAACGAGATTGTGCTGACGGCGCTTCGCGACCCGCGCCTCGGCGGATCACGAGTATTAGCCTATCAAGAGCGATGACGCAGCGACTACATACGGTTTTGGTTTTGCAATGTCCGCTATCACAGCGCTACAGATTCGATCGCTACTCTCTCCTTGATGCGAATGTCGGCGAAATGGAACCAAGAAAGGATTTCCGTCTCTGGAACAAGAAAGGAACGCAGAAAAAGAATCAGGGACTGCCAATCCAACGCTCAAGAAGTCCTAGCGTATTCTACAGTATACGGCATCTGGCCGACTGTCTTCAGAAAATCACGCAGATACCCCCGGGTGTATTTCACTAAATTGCTACATTGCGTCTTGTACGGCACAAATTTCAGGCGGGCCGCTTTTTTCATAACCTCCTAGCCCAAACCCCTCTTGTACGGGCAGAAACAGCTCCTGTTCCGAACCCCTCTTGTAGGGCACAAAAAGGTATAATCTCTCCGTCTAACCCGAGGCCTTAACCCACACCATGTTGTCGTTGTCGCTCGCCATTCTAACAGCGGTTCTTGGTGCATACAGCACCCAAATTACTACGGACAGTAGTGTCGCCTCCGGCCAGACATTTGACTATGTAAGTCTTTGTCCCCGAAACCTCCAGCAGGCCTCGACTTCTAATCGGCCCTTCTAGGTCGTTGCAGGGGCAGGGTATGTGCCTCTTGCTTCTTCAGCCCCTGAACTCACGGACGAGACTCGACAGTTTATCGGGCATTGTTGTCGGTACCAAGGTGCGAGAATTCACCGGCCCCGCGTTCCAAAAGTAACCACGATAAATAGCTAAGCGCTCAAGGATATCGTGTGCTCCTAATCGAGGCCGGCAAAGACCTCCAGAACAATAGTGCTATCTACAACGCTGAGCTTCGCGGCAGTAATTTTTTCCCCTTCCAACGTCATTCCGATTTGGACTTACCTGGCAATAGCACTCGATAACGACCCTGCTACTGATTGCAATTGGCACTACGTAGCCAGTGCTGAAAATGGGTCGGCTCTCCCCATCAACATCGACAGCGGCAAATGCATCGGGGGAGGAAGCTCAATTGTGAGTGCAAGAGCCTTGGCATTGGATTCGAGTTAACATACATTTCAGAATGGCATGGTGTGGTATCGGTACTGTTTCCCTTCTCTCATGCGGACTCGAAAGGTTGACACACATCCTTAGCCCGACGAGTGCTGAGTTGGACGCGATTGAAGGTCTTGGAAACCCTGGTTGGAACTCTACAACCTTGTTCCCTGTACGCTTTTCGCTACCGACTTTATTTTGACTGACCTCATTCGACGTAGTACATGAAGGCAATTGAACATAACCACCCTCCTTCCGCCGCTCAAAGAGCGGATGGCGCCAATCTCGTGCGATCTCATCACGGCTTCAACGGGCTAGTTAATGTATCCTTTCCTGTTCCCATGAGAATCCCGGCGGCCCAAGTGATCTACAAGGCCGCCATATTACTCGTTTTTGGTATCCCTGATAGCCCCGACCTTAGTGCGCGCAAAGGCAGCATCTCCGCGTCCACGTATGTTATCCTCTCCCTAAATAGATCTCGCTAAATATTTTAATAGTTCGTGGACCATCTGGTGGGATCCCGTTGCTCAAATAACCCGGCGCGCGTCGGCAGCGTATTCCCTTTTATACCCCCAATCCCAACAACAAGATACCCTTACTATTTTGACTGAACACAAAGTTGCGAAAGTCATCTTCGACGAGAAGATGAAAGCAACCGGACTCCAGTTCGGCTCGGCTACTGGAGGGACTCTGTATACCGTCACCGCAAGGAAAGAAGTCCTTCTTGCCGCTGGAAGCCTTGCTGTATGCCCTCTTCCCACCATTAATACCGTATATTGACCAGATAATTACCAGACACCTCCTGTATGGCTTCGTTTTTTTTTTCGCAGAGCAGCTAACATTTACACCTTCAGATTCTGGAGCGTTCCGGTGTTGGTGCCAAATCGTGGGTAGCATTTTTTTCCCTCGCACATCAAATCTCAGCTCGTCCAGCGTTTTGGCGTCTTTCGGGATCACACAACTCGTGGATTTACCAGGCGTTGGCTTGAATTTGCAGGTATATATTATTCTCGTTCACCACCTTCGTCTTAACACTATCTCAGGATCAACCCGGGACTGGTCTCTCCGCTCTGGTACAGACGGCCAATGCCTCGAACACCCTGTTGATTGATGATGTAGTTTTAATCGCTCTTCTTTCTTTGTCGTGCCTCATAATTTCTTCGCAGCGCAACATATTTGCGCCGGGTTTGTTGCCCCTTCATTGTTTTGGCGTCAAAGTTGACCCGCTATAGTAATTACATTGCTCAATATCGACCAGCTCTTTGGCAACAGTTCGTTTTTTCTTCCCTTCTTTTCTAATAGTATCTAACGGTTGTCAATCCAGAGGCAGCCGCGCTCTCCGAGAAGCTCCAAAAGGATATCAAAAAACGGGCCAAGGCTGCAATTGCCAACGGCGCCGAAGTGAACCTCGATGGCGCGACTCAACTTTTCACCACTGTAACGAACTTGATCACCAAGAAGAAGATGCCCATAACAGAGCTTATCTCAGAGTCGTACCCAGCAGTTATGACCTCAGCATTTGTTAGTTCTCTTCTTTCTACGAACCCAATCGTTCCGAACGACATCTTTCTAGTGGCCACTCACTCCCCTTTCGCGCGGTCATATTCACATCAATTCTTCAGATGTGAGTTTCTTCTGCGCTATCCTTGTCGATTCTTAAATTGGACGATTAATTAGCCCTTTGCGGATCCAATAATTACCCCTCGTTTTCTTTCAGACGAGTTCGACGTTAAGATTGCGGTCAAGATCTCCAAGAAGGCACGCTCTCTGTACACGACATCCCCATTCACACCGATTATATCCGAGGTTGTCGTTGATGCTGTTGCGGCCAACGCGACGGATGCTCAATGGGCCGCTTGGTACGCCAGTACCTCATACGTTAGTCCCATGTTCTTGGAAAAATATCTCGACTTCTGCTAACCCGACTTTAGGGTGCTTCACACTGGGTACGTTCATTTCTTTGACGGAGTTCTAGTCATTTAAATCGTGGCCAGGTGGGCTCATCCGCCATGCGGCCCCGCGCCGCTGGTGGGGTTGTTTCACCCACCCTTGAGTAAGTTGCAAACCTTTCCGCCGTTTCGCCACTCATCGACGATCAGGGTCTATGGCACTTCGGGACTGAGGGTCGTCGACGCGAGTATAGTCCCGTTTCAAGTGACTAGCCATACCATGTCAACCATTTACGCCATCAGCCAGAAAGCAGCAGATCTGATTATAGCTAGTCACGATTAATCTGCTAGTACATATTACAATACTCCTGCTAATGGAAGCCGATACCTAGTGTACGACTACTGAATAATTTAATTGACGAACCATTTACGAATCATCCGCCTCGTAGCATGCAAGTAGCATAAAAATATCTTCGGACGCCAGCGACTTGCCCTCTACACACCATTCAAAGAGGCTCGAGTCGTCTTCCAAAAACGCGAACAGCGATTTTCACGTGACCGTGTTTGAATTGTGCCGCGAGGCAGACGGGCGCTCCGCGCGTGCCCACAGGTGCCCACAACAGCCCTTTGTGCAGAACTACAACCACAGACAGCCACCTTCAGATCCACAACAGTTCAGACTCACAGTAAGAGTTCAAATCGATGAAAAAGGACTCTTATGAACCCTGTACCAGTAGGATGAAGCAACGCGCTCTTGAATACGCCATAAACCACCTTTTTCTGCCGCCCAAACTACCCCAAGAAGACGACAGTGCGGATGTGGAGTCACAACGCGAACTCATGCGCCACATTGCGGACTGCGCTCGACAGTTCTGCGACGGTCTACGGGAAGAAGCCGTGGACGTTGGGATTCAGGAATGTTGGGATCGACTTCACAACACTCTCGTGCATTTTAGCGACAGCCACTTCCCAACCTTAACCGAGGACAGCTTACAAGCAGTTATTGACGGGATGCAGTTGAATGGTAAACAGGTTCCGCACGTCTTCCTCACGTCTGAGCTCAACGATATTTCTAGATGTATCGTGTTTTCACATTGGTGCGTAGGATCCCTGAGAAAGACGCGTAACCCTAAAATAATATGATTTAGTTTCCCAAAACGCGGGCGTAATCTTGAGGCATAACGGAGATAAAGGGATCTTCGTGGAATTTTTCCAGGCGTCCCCCAGCGCCGCTTTGGTTACTGGAACGCAAGGAAAACTTGTCATTCGTTATCCTTCACGTCCTCGACTCTTGATACCACTGGATACTGCATGTGTGCGGTCCATTTCCGCCTTGTTGGCCGATCTCAGTTCGACAGAGACTGATGCTATGCCCACGACGCGCAAGGCGGGACAAGAGCAGGTGGAATTGCGAGACGTGGCGGACATCCGTTATATATCGGAGTTGTTCGGCGCCATTGCCCGCAACCTGACCCCTGCCGACAGCGCCTCCCACATTGCCTCGAGCACGGTCTACGCCACAAAGCGCGTCAATGATCACGTCCTCTGGAAAGATGCCTTGCTTCCGTGGCGACGCTCGCCAAAGTGGCTGATCGTTCGCGTTGCTCTGCAAACCACATTGGCCGAGTGGAAAGTCCCCGACGAATACTATAAAGTGTTCATCGCCTTCGTCATGGCGAAAACACTTGAATTGGCCCTATCCGGCGAAGTGAACAGCGTCCTACTCTTCGTCATGAAGCACAAGATTGCCGCTCGGATGTGGAAACTTCGCACATTTTTCAAACCAACTCAGACATCGGCGACTACCCCCTCTTTTCCCCTCAACCACATTTCAGATGCTATGAGCTCTGTCGATTCATATCTACGCAGATGTTGGGCAGAAGTACGAGCTCTGGAGCCACAGCGCTCCGCCTGGGAAGCCCCCAATGCCATCGACCTCGATGCAGCGCAGAGGTTCACATTACCTCAAAGTGCTTCTTATCTCGAAATAGTTCGAGCACGGTCAAGGGTTTTCAGTGTTGAACCTACGGTTTTTGATTCCACCTCCTTTGAAGCCAGGCTTCGGGAAAAGAGTCGTAGACAAGCGAAGTATGAAGCAGGTATTTCCAGCCCAGACCTCTGGTTAGCGGTGGTTGGATTGGAGGAGTGGGTGTCCTCGTCGTCAAACTCGGCGACTTTGTCGAAACTCAGCGACTCACTCATGTACCACAACAACCTAGCGCTATCTTTCAAAAGTCGAAATCCCGAGATCTTTTCCCGCATCTTTCTCGCCGTACTCGAAATTTGGGTGGCGCTTGACAAGAAGGCGACGGAGGAGATTCCGCTGCTCTTGTATTACTCGCCCGAACTGGCCATCGAGTCGTTCGAGCCGCTGCTTTTACCGGAGCTCAGTCAGATGCAAAGGCTTCGTGGCGTAGAAATTCACCTTCGGGACCGTCACGCTCGCGCCATATATCCAGACATCTCCGTGTTCAGTTTGAGCCCCAATTCAAATTCTCTTCCTTCTCGGTACTTCACGCGGAACTCCCGCATGCAGGTTCTTCGTGCCGAGATTGAAACGGAAGCTTCTGACTGCAAAATCCGAAAGAGAGAAGAACGACGCTCCTTGTCTGACAAACACACTTTGATTCTTCAAGAGGCTCGACAGCGGGATCACGAGTATCGGACCGATAGACGGGGCCGCACCCACCACGATAACTCCTGTCATCGATGTAGAAAAGACAAAGAAGCCGCCGCGATGAGGATAAGCCTGTTTGAATGGCCAGTGCCGGAGGATACCATCTTGCAGCAACTGGTTCTGTTTGAATTATGTGTTCCAGAGGCCTTTGGGATTTGGCGCGATGCCACTTATTGGTTCGCATGCAGCCATGGCCCAGATATCGAGGAAACATCTCAACCAGCCGTAGTCCTACAGGACTACACCTTTCTGAGCCGTCGATTTGTCCCCCATAGCTCCAACCCCCGAATCACCATCGCTTCGACCGCAAAGTCGTTCTTGAAATCCCATTATCAAGGGCACAATTTTCCGTGTCGCGATGCCGATATCATCCAGAACCATCCGCTCAGGTATCAACTCTGGGACATGACGGCTGGGAAATGGCTCCCGTCTACCTTCCCAATGATCGACATTCGTGGTTCTTGCACCCCAAATTTCCCCTCCGGACCTTACAGGTCCTTGGAATGGACTGCGTGCGGGACTACCCACACCCCCAACGAGGTGATCGCCCGGCAATCCCGGTGCCCGGTTGAACTCTCGTATCATGAATGGGAAAGTTTTGGGCATCTTCGTGCTGGGGTTCGACTTCAGTACCGCAATATAATCCTTCAGTTAGTCTCCGGAAGACTCAACTTGGCTGATCCGGCAGTACACCTTCTGTTTCAGCAAGCTATCTGGCAGGCAGAGACTGCCATCTCAGAGGATGCAGATTTTGCCGAATATCGTGCAGCCCATCTCGATCTAGCTCATGAAGACTTTGGGTCCAATACTGTTCGTGTCCTGAATAAGCGACTTGACTCCATTGCCGGAAACTGGAAAGAAGGCTGGACAGCTGCAACCCTGGTTGCCGTGGCTTGCCGTTTGTTCTCTCTGAGCCCATCTGGGTCGGTGAAGGCACACGCTCTGTCTTTCCTGTGTCGCATCAGACAAGTTCTGTTTACCTGGATGAAGGATGTTTCCGCGCTGTTGAACAAGCCATTAGGACTCGGGCTATTATCTGTTCCCAAGGTCGATTTGGTGCATCGCGTTCTACAACTAGCTGCATCCTGCCGCCAGACTTTTGCGGTTGGGTCAGATAGATTACGTGAGATCTTTCGCGACGACGATTCAATTACCATTTTTATGCGATGCGCGATCACGCTACATACCAATGCGCCCCAAGATCTCCAGACTCTCCAGACCCCCCCTTCAGCCTTGCGTTACCTGCTGGAAAGAGATGTCGCCACTGCTACCGAAGCTCTCGAATCTCTTAGGCTCGCAATTTCTCGTAACGGAAAGGGTCTCGACAACGCAGTAGTGCGGACCTGGGAAGGGTTTCATCGTGATTCTGCTCCCTGGCGGGAGGTTGGGGAACGATGGGTTGCATGCACAACTTTTGCCTCATCCGATCGCCAGAATCGCACCGTGTACCTCAATCTCGTTACCGGTTTTCTTCTTGTTGACGGCCATGCTCAAGGGACACTTCCTAAGCAGATTGTGGAACACTCTCTCTTCAAAAGAATTTTTCCAAACCGGGTAAGCAGACAAGTATTCCACATTTCATCCTTTATTAACCTAATTTATGCCTCCAGTCCACCTTGGATATTATTCCATCAACAATGAAAGGGATGGACTATCAATCACGCGAAAACATAGAGGGATTTGAGGTCTGTTCTGTTCAACAAGTTATGATTGCTGGCAACTGAAACATTGCATTAGGTCCACTTTAAGTTAAACGACGACCTGATGATCCGCATCCGCGATGGCTCCAATTCTGTTTCTGAATTTATCCCGCCGGAATGTCTGGAGGGTGACCTGCCCAATGATCTTATGACAGACATGGTTCACGTCTTTTGCGAGCTGGACCAGCGAATGTACATCCACCACGCACCGTCTGGATGGCTACCTCACGCCCCAGTAGCTTGGACTTTGGATTTTGCATCACGACTTGCCTTCAGCAGTTCTGAAAAATTGTTGGATCCAAAGTCTTTCGTCGTTCAGCAACTCGCTGGCATTTTCCGACCTCTCGAGTCTTGCGAAACAAATATAGTTGTTTCTATTGGGCCGGAGAAGCTACATATTCGACTGCCGCGCTACAGCCTCGAGTTCTCCGTTGCCGGAGATCGCCTGGAAAGCAAAGAACTCCCTGGTTTCTACGTTTCAGCAATACAATCAATTAGGACCCTAATCGGCTTGCAAAACAAGCTTGTCCTGAAGTCGACAAACGGCGAAATGGCGAAAGTTTTCATCCCAGATGGGAAGATTACAATCTCAGGCGGTGATTCTGAACATCCTGCGGTCGCTATTGCCCCATCTCCGACCGCCCGTCACATCAAAGCATTTAGCTACGATGTCGACAATATTGTTGGTCGACTTGTCGGAGATGGGTCCCTCACTAGCTGGTACCGATTGTCATATCTCCATATTGCAACCACTTCGCATTTCCCTGATCCACTTCTTCGTCGTACGGGACTGCAGGAGGGACAAGATATGTTACGATCGGCCCAAGCTTTCGCTTTCATGGCGTTGGAGGCCGAGGATTGTGCCATTCTCCAGCAGATTATTGATCTCTCCCCCATTCGACAATATTATCCTACCCATCTCACGTCCATGGAGACTGTCGAATGGCACGAATCACTCTCGGTTCTAGTCCAATGTGGTCGGTTTGTGCCATTGGTGAATGCCATCGTCGACTACGCGCAGAAGCAGGCCATTTTCCAGGCATCTCCCCAACCTCTCTGCGTGGCGTACAAAGGAAAACTATCTCTGTGGGATAGGGCTAATGTTCGAGGTTCCCGCCTTGTGTCCTCCGGTACGTCCCTATGGCTTTTCTAACGTTGCGGCTCACTCACTTCGATTCTAGATCAACTCGAGGGATTTGATTATCCGGTGTTGCCAACTCGTTGCTTTGACTCCCCAGAATCTATCCGCAAAGAACACATGGTCGCTCAGGTGGTTTCCCTCTTCATCAACTGGCCTCAAACCGCTATAAATAATTGCCTCTGGAAGAATTTTGAGCGTTGGGCCAAGTCTGCCAAGTTTTCATCAGAACTAATGCCGGATAATAAAGTCGACAATCCTCGGATTTGGCTTTGCGACCCTCCGAGTGAAGTTTGGTTTCGACTCTTCCATCTCTGCAAAGCCTCTTTGAATAAGGAGCGAGACCAGTACGGTCTAATGGTGGCGTTCGGGATTCTTGCATACAGGGAGGATATCGACCCCGACCTCATTCGTTGCCTTCTTGCTCTCGCGACAAATAGCCTGAGCCAGGTCAATGGCGTCGAATCTGTCATTCACGCTGCTGCACAAATGCCGATGGATACATTCGATCTTCCTCTCGGACACACGTTAACTCGAGACGAGGTCTTGGAAATCGTGACCGCGCATTGTCATGACAGCCATCCGGACCCAAATTGGTTGCCGCAGGGGCACCAGGAGTCGCACTGGGATTGGCACCGTCGGAAACAAAAAGACTTCCTCGCACAAAAGAATCAGCAGTGCCGAGCCCTGGCGGACAATATTTTTCTCCACTGGCCCGCTGTCGGTTCCACACCACCCCAGATTTCGCATGTCCTTCCCGACAGTTCAGCCCACCGCTATCCCATTGTCAAAATTGCGGACCTTCGACCCGCAGTTGAGTCCTTGTTCAGAGAAAAACTGCGCAACCGTGGTCTCTATGAAAGCACAAAGCAGCTACAGCGTGCTCTCGACGGCGTGCGAGGTTCGTCGCGGGGCCAAGCGGGGTCGATATCTGCACTCGCTCTTTCAACACCTTCAGTAGTGATCCCACCGCAGAAATATGTGGCAGTGACTCTGAGCTCGTTGTTGTCTGAGCGCGAGCCTCCCATTGTAAGGCGCACTAGCAATCCCGCCAGCCCGCCGGTCATTGGCACCGTTCGCAGAGAATCGAAGCTCCCCTCTCTGGCTCGTCAGCTTATATTTGAGTTGACAAATATGACGGTGAACGGACCCAAACTCCAATACGTCGCTGAGCTCTCTCGCTGCGTGGACGCTTTCGAAAGCCCTGACCCGGCGACCGAGCCGGATTTGGGTCATCCGGCGTACCAACAGGAACCCGATTTTGAAGCCATTCGTTCGGCGCTGTCTCCGCGCTCTCTGTTTGAACGGTTACTGCACAATGCCGGACAATGGCCAACAACCGGACAGCAATGCCTGCTTCACCAGCTATCCCAAGAGCAATGGGCAGTCCTGTCTGAACCGTGGAAGGTTGTCTTCCTTCGATATGCAGAAGGGCTTGGCGGCCAACAGCAACGTCGACGGATTGAAATACTTGGGCGACTTGGACTCGAGACCAGTCAAGAAACTGGTGCGCGTGGAGGCCGTGGTTGGAATCCATCCGCCTACCCAGACTGGCTCTTGGTGCAGCTGGATGCAGATTTGCTCATCCGATCACTGCAAGCAGCTATTGCTGAGCAAATGATGTTCCCTAAAAGCCACAACGCCTTGATGCAGCTTAACATGGGTGAAGGAAAATCTTCGGTGAGTACTGCGTCGTTTCCAGGATATGAAATGAATTTAACGGACGTTCAGGTTATTGTCCCCATTATTTCCTCTGCTCTAGCCAACGGCACACAACTGGTCCGGGTTGTCGTTCTTAAACCCTTGGCTGCTCAAATGTTCCAACTGCTCAAGCAGCGGGTCTGTGGCTTGGCAAATCGTCGTCTATTTTACCTTCCCTTCAGCCGGGATATTCACTTGGACTCCACCAAAATTCAGCAGATTTTTGCGTTGTTCAAAGAATGCGCAGAAAGCGGCGGAATCCTACTGTGCCAACCCGAGCACATTCTATCCTTGAAGCTCAAGGGACTCAATGCCTTGACGCAATCGGAAGACAGCGAAGAAACCCGCATGCTGATGGAAGTCCAAGATTGGTTGAACAACACCGCTCGCGATATCTTGGATGAGAGTGATGAAATCCTCAATGTCCGATATCAGCTGATTTACACAGTCGGCACTTCCCGCCCACTAGAAGGCCGCCCTTGGCGGTGGAATATCACCCAAGCGGTATTCTCGTTACTGCAAGCCGCCGTCAAAACCGTCCCTGATGGTCTGGAGGTCGCTCGAGTTGGCAGGTCATGTCAATTCCCTGCGACGAGGATTCTCACTCGGGAAGGCGGACGAGTTTTGATTGATTCCCTCATCCACAGGATTGTCTTCAAAGACGGTTTCCAAGAATGGATTTCCTTCAGAAACTACTCCGAGGCGGAGAAACACATTGTTTCCCGCTTCCTGCGGCAGCCCTCTGGCGACTCTGAAGATGAACGTGTATTGCGGAATCTTTCGGGAGACCGCTTCAACTATCTTCTTCTTTTGCGCGGCCTGTTCGCGCACGGGATTCTTGATCTCAGCCTTCGAGAGAAACGGTGGCGTGTCGATTACGGCTTGGATCCCCGCCGTTCGATGTTGGCAGTCCCGTATCGAGCCAAAGACAGTCCAGCTCCTCGAGCAGAGTTCGGGCACCCCGACATGATCATCGTTCTTACATGTCTCTCCTACTATTACGGCGGACTGACTGACGACCAGTTGGAAGTGACCTTCCGCCTCCTGATGAACTCGGACAACCCCGAGGCGCAATACGAGGAGTGGGTCAAAGACATTGAGGACCTCCCGGCGACTCTCGCTAACTTGCGCGGCTTGAATCTGGACGATTTCGAGCAGAAGACACAGACAGTCTTCCCCCTTCTGCGCTTCAACAAGGCAGTGGTCGATTTTTACCTCTCGGAGTGTGTTTTTCCGAAAGAGGCGCAGGAGTTCCAGCACAAGCTCACCGCGAACGCCTGGGATCTGGCTCGCAAAACGGAAAAGTCGACTACCGGGTTCAGCGGCACAAACGACAACAAGTACCTCTTACCTCTTTCCATCGAGCAGCGCGATCAGCCCCCACAGCTACACACCAACGCCCAGGTCCTCGATTACATCTTGCAGGAGGAGAATCGCGCGGTCTTCTATACCGACTGCAACGACGTGTTGGGCCTTCTGCGGTGTGTGGTTCAGCAGGACCCACCTGTGATGGTCCTTCTCGACGTCGGCGCACAGGTCTTGGAGCTTCAGAATGTCGACGTTGCACGAGAGTGGCTCAATCTTGACCACCGCGGCAGTGTCGAAGCCGCCGTGTATTTCGATCCAAGCACGGACGAGATCCGCGTAATTTCGCGCAATGGACGCATCCAGCCGTTTGCGAGCTCGCTGTACAAAAAGCAGCTCGAGAAGACGCTCGTCTATCTCGATGAGGCGCATACCCGCGGGACCGACTTCAAGTTCCCTCCGGGATCGCGTGCCGTCGTGACGCTGGGTCCGAGGTTAACGAAGGACAAGCTGGTTCAAGGTACGCGCTTTGATTGCTGTAATATTTATCTAATCAAATTTGACAGGTTGTATGCGAATGCGAAGACTGGGGAAAGACCACTCGGTCTTGTTCTTTGCTTCAGCGGAAATTCGGACCAAGATCACTGCGACAACCGGGGTGAAAGGCAAGATTGACTCGATGCACGTCCTGCTCTGGACGATCCATGAGACATGCGTACAGATCCGCGACAATGGTGCGCTCTGGGCAAACCAAGGTTTGAATTTCGATGCCCGCACTACCGCTTTGGAGCAGTACCGCGCCGGTGGCTCCTATGACACCGCTGTCGCTGCTCTACAAGAACGAGAATCCCGCACACTGGAGGAGCTCTATGGTGTTGCGGCACGGTGTCGAACCGAGGAGACGGGGACTTCGCTAACTCAGCTGCAATCTGCGATCATGGACAAGCGTCAAAAACTCGGAATCGCACCGTCGGACACTGCCCTTTCGGAAGAACAGGAACGAGAGCTCGCGCACGAGAAGGAAGATGAACGAGAAGTGGAACGTGTTGCGCCGGCAAAGGCAGCTCTTCATCACGCAGACGATCTTCGCCGCTTCATCACGACTGGCACTATCGGTCAACCCAACCGCTTCATTTCCCTCGAGAATTGTTTGACCAACACTTCTTGGATCTCCCTCCTGCCACCCGGGAAGACCTTTCGGGGCAGTAAACTGCTTGCGACGAAAGACTTCCGGGACACCATAATTTTACCCAGGCAGTCCGCTGGCTCAATGGACCAATACCTCCGGGCCGTTCAATGGGTCATGTCGTCCAAATCATCCGACGTCTTGATCCTAGTGAGCCCTTTCGAGGCAAACGAATGGTTGCCAGAAGTTCGCCGTTCCAAATTCGCTTATCTTCATCTTTATTCTCCTCGCATATCCCGCAACACATTTTGGCCGATGGACAAGCTGGATTCGTTCACCGTTCCCGCCGAACGCTCCGACCCAATTGATGAACGCTCACTCCACGAGCTCAACCTTTTCGCAGGTCAACTGTTCTGCGCGAACAAAAGTTCCATGCAAGCAGCTTGCGATATCCTCGGGCTCCACTTCAAATCTGTGAGCGACCGACCAGAACTGCTGGGAATGATAGATTCTTCGGGCTTTGTGCAGACCCAACGGGCTCGCGCGGCGCTTGGGATTCAGGGATGTTCATTCACCTCCACCCCGCTCCCATTCTTCAGGGAACTAGTCGGAGCGCGACGCAAGGGTCAAGGTTTCGCCCTGACGCATATGGGGCAAATCCTTCGTGGAAACGAACCCAAGGATCCAAGCTTCGAGGGGGATGCGAGGGTTACGGTAGCGGATAATTGAGGTGAGAAACCCGCTCGTGAATTTGTATTTGCTCATTCATTTGAACTGCAGACGAACACGAGGGTTGAGGCGATAATGCATTCTGTACTAGTAATACTGTTCAATATACTTGTTTCATTTCGATGCAGGCAAAGCAAAGTGATACATATGGGCAGACAGGGTCTTGTGCAAGATGGACCCCATCGCTATGAGCTCGATGCGTAGGTGCGCGTTTGAGTTTTCGTGAGGAGGCAAAGAGCGTCTGGGAAGACTGGAGGTGAAAGGTATCGGAGGAACGGAAGCGACGGACTAGTACAACAAACTGGGTAGTTGGACGTCGTAGCATCGGGGCACAGATCGCGGTACGGTCCGTGCAAACATCCATGTCCGCCCATGAGGGAAGAGCCCACGAATAGTGTGCGCAAGCACAAGACGGACCAGAATGGTCTCGTGCATAAGGGAGAAAGAAGGAAGCTTTGAAACGACGCGAGGAGTCGAGGGTGGACGGAGCCCGTGGTGCAAACGCGACACCGACGACGCACAAGGAGCGGGGTACAAAGGGAGGAGAAAGACTGAAAGGTGTCAACCACAAAGGATGCGCACATGCGCATGTAAATAGGAAGGACGCAATTAAAAGACCAGCACCCGCCCCGCCGACGTCTCCATGCGCGTTACTTTCGAGTTGCGGATGTGAAAGGTGGAGAACATACAATGGATCCACACCCGATAACCCCAAAGCGTCCGCGCGTGTCCTCCGCATCTGGTACTTAGGATCCAGCAGGGCAGGTGAAAGTCTGGATCGACGCGGTAATAAGTGCAGCGGTAGATGGTCAAATCATTTCTTTTAGGTGGAGAGGCTTCAAGGCGCTCGGGGTCCTCCTTTGCGATGCCCGAAGCCTGTCTCACCACACGCTTACGCCCCTCTAATTCATTGATTTGGCCGGTATGTACTGGCCGTTCAACGGGTATGTATTGGCCGTCTAGCTCAGTTGGTTAGAGCGTCGTGCTAATACGCTTACGTAACTGTAAACGGGTGACGCGAAGGTCTTGGGTTCGACCCCCACGATGGCCATCGATTGCTTTTTCTCCCTTTTGTGCACTAAGTCCGATAGGGGCGTCGGGACTTGTGCTCTTTTTCCTCTGCGACTGTTGTCGTCAACGCATTTATGCTCCACAGATAACATTGCATATGCTATACAAATGAGTGTACTTAATAGTAATAAAATACAGATGATGCATGTGAGGTGAATAAATAACCGAGCCCGCACTATCATGAATGTGAGCGATAGGCAGTCGTGGGTCGTAGTTGGGGTGAATGGGGAGGTGACGAGGAACTAAAGTATGTGGTTGTAGAAGGACTCGCCAACGACCCTGGAAGATACAGCGGTATAGTTGGAATAAGCTCAAAGACATGCTGGACAACAGCTCGAGGAGCTGGTCGCCCAGGTTGAGCTGGCGGCTCCGGAGCATTCATGACGCCATGCACCCTCGCGTCTTGGAGGACACCGTTACGGTGGTCGGCCAAATTCTGCTCGTTGCTATTGGAAGCCTGGCCGCGGCCATCCCATAGACAATGCATGTCATTTCCGGGAATGATCTGCGCGAGCCGCCCCGTCTCGACGTCGCGGACCTCGATGAATCGAGTGTCGAAGAGGAGGATGTAGGGGGCATGGAAAGCAACCCGCTCGGCGGTTCCTACGAAAAGATTAAGCAAGTCGCCTTGTAGCGACATGGAAACTCACCCTCCCATTCAACAGTGCCCACGGGCCTGCTGGGACTAGGGTCACCGTGCTTGTTGACATACAGGCCAAATTCTGGACAAAGTTGAGCGTCGTTCTCATTGCGCAAAGAAAAAGGTGGTACCGTTGTAGACCAAGAGGAACTCCTCGTCCGTGGATCGGAACATGCCCATGGGACGGCATGCTTCACACCGTTTAGCGAGATTGGCAAGCCGTGGATCTTCCCGCTGCGGTATCGTTACGCTTTTGAAACTACGGCAAAGTTAGCGTAACCCGACCACGGCAACAACAAACATACTCGAGCAAGTCCATGATCTCAAAGCCTTTGGTGCATAGGATGGCAATTCGGGCTTTCAAGAACATGACGTCGAATGATTCACACGGCAAGAAAAAGTCTCGATAGGGACGGAACCAGTCGGATTTCGGTTGCCGGAAACCGAAACGACTTCCTATTCCTGCAGGCGCTTTGGCTCTCTCGTTGATCTTGTCGATGATGGGCTCGACGACGTGGAAGATGCTGTCGACCTGAATTAACTGTAAGTATGTGTGGGCAGGGATATATCAAACGGCTCACATTTTTTCGCTTCATAAATATGACGAGGGTCCGTCCGAGCAGCGAACCGACACTGAAAAATTGGACGTTGCCGTTCAATTTCTGCGGTGTCTGAGTGGCATTCGCACTTTGAGGCGATGATGGCACCAAAGCCTCGATGTGATATGCAAAGAGTGACTGGAAAGAAATCGGCAACGTGGCTTGACGCAACCAAGACGACCAACCTTGTCTGCCAGGACGAGGAAAATACCAAAGTCCTCGAGCATCGCGCATTGTGTCACCATTTTCAGATGGAGGACGCGCCGCATTGCTGCAAAGAGTTAATTAGACCGACTAGGCCGAAAACAACCCATACTTACACCGTGAATCGTGGCGGAAGCCAATCCACACGCCCTCCGCACACCCAATGGCAACCAGTCCTCGCCCGTCTGTGGTGTCTGCATAAAGGTATGAGCATCGCACAAGAACGAGAACCGAAAGACATACTGAATGGTACAGAGCACGTCACTCTGCCAGTCAATGAATTCTCGTGGTACGCGGGGGCAGTGGCCGGCGTAACAAGGGACGGGATCAAGAAGGTGTCGGTACTGAGCATTTCGAGTTCAAACACCTTGTTCGACTCCTGCACGACGCGCCGCAACCCGAGCGCCTCCTCCAGCTTCTGCTGCCACTCTGCCCGGGCCGGCGCAGATTCTGCGTACAGAATATGCGACCCCCCAACCCGCGCATTGTGGTGGAGGGTGCACGGGTACACGGAGCGTGAATCCGTCGGACCTTCAACGACTCCTCCCCCAGCACTGTCTCCACCGGGAAATCGGTCGCCACGCAGATTGCGGAGGAGGCCAGTTCCGCGTTGGGTTGGTGGATCGGTAAAATTAACCAGCGTCAGCAAATCAAGGGGAATGGGCTATGTTTCAGAATCAGCTCAAATCTATCTTGAGTAACGACGCAACAAACTCTTTTGACAACGTTGTACTTGATGACACCATCCTTTTCTTTAGGTTTAGTCATCACCACTGCGATATTATGAAGATGAGGTCGACAGAAGGAAAATGAAATCACTGACGATAGTTGTCGAACAGCAACACATAGAGCTCGTTCCACGTCCGCCCGCTCTCGGGCTGCCTCAACAACTTCCCCGCGTAAATCAACGACCGATTTTCGTCCAGAAGATCCATGTCCTGAAGCAGTCCGTCAGTACAGGCCGTTCATTCAACATGAAAAAACATACAATCCACTCGCCGGGCTTGAATACGATATTCGAGTTGTACCGCCACAGCTCGACCTTCTGTTTCGCCGAGCCCACCCCAGGCTCGCTCTCCTTCCCGAGCGCCTTGATAATCTCGAGCAGCTGGGGAATCGAGTACCGATCGCTGTGGTCAACAGGCGTCTCATCCAGAATACCCTTCAAGAGAAGCTCGTAACGCAGGAGCCGCGGAATCGGGCGGTTGATGAAATTCTTCATGTCCAGCCGGTGCGCGTCGGGGTGGCGGATGGATATCTATTGCGGTGTTGAATCATCAAACAAGTTCAGAGGCGGTGAACGCACCTCCACAAACGCCTTGAAGGCGTGGTTGTTGGCCATCTCGTCGTCGATGCGATATGCCGCGATGGGATAGTTGGGGATGTAATCGAGATACGCCTCGCGGAAATTGAGTGCCGCGTCGAGAACAGGCTCGGTGATGCTCCGTATCCGCGGATGCTGCTCACGCTGGATCTCATGCAGCTTCTCGACGAGCGCGCGGTGGTGCGCATGGAGGTGCGAGAAGTTGTGGAACACGTCCTTGATGAACTGGTCCAGACGGTCCGGGGGGACGATAGGTGGGTCGGCGTTCCGGAGGGGACGTATGTACATCTTTAGAAAAAGATGTGAGCCTGCAAAGTCGTTCAGTCGAGCACACTTACGATCTCGATGTTCTCCAAATCCTTCACATACGCCATCTCGCCCTTGATTAGCTCAAAGATGATCCTATTCAATATCAGCATCCCACAAGATCGAGAAGCAGAAATAAACTCACGACTGCCTCTTGGCCTCTTCCTTCCTCATCTCCTGCCTCACATCCGCTGCGACCAAATCGTGCCACTCCCACTTGCCCGGGATCCCTTTGCCCATGGCGGTCTGGAACGTCCGCAGCTGCGCGACGCTCTGCAGGTTCTTGATCGCGCCGATCGCCTCGAGCAGATAATCCGCGTCAGGATTCCCGACCGCCGTCTCGTGGTAGATCGCCTCGAGGAGTACGGGGTACTTTTGAAGGTGCTCCGAGGGTCGATTCAAAAAGTGCTTCAGATCCATACGCGCACCCGTGCGGGCCGACTGCCGCGAGCAGCGCTGGAACGCCTTCAGCCACATAAACTGTTTAAAACGCCATTGACACACCTCAATGAACAGCCTGAACTGCGGGTTGGCATCCAGTTCCTCCTTCATCCTCTTCTCCGCCAGTGGATGGTGTCCGACATAAATCGGGTACGCCAGCCGAAACTCCGTCGCTGCGTCCAAAAAGATGTCTCCAATCCTTTGGATGACCGGCGCCTGCTCCCGCTGCCGCACGTATACCACCTCTAGCAGTCGCCGGTTGCACTCCCGAAGATCGAGGATATTGCCAAAGACCTCGTCGATAAAATCCTCGAGCTTGTTGCCGGCGATCACGGGCGGATTCGCCGCACGGAGCGGCCGAATGAAGATGGACTCGACGATATCGAGGTCTTGTAGGTATTGCTCCTCCTTGCTGATGAGTTTGTGGATGATACTGTCGACGATGGTGAGGATCGCCGTAATGGTAGCAAAATAAGAACGCACGTCTGGCGGTTAATCTCGCTGTCTGGAAGCGACACAATAACCTCTCGCGGCACCGTCTTAATCCACGCCTCCCTCACAGGCCCGACCGGTGCCTCCGCCGGCCCAGGTATCTGGGCAATGATGGAATTACCTCGACTCGGGCACGAGAACGAATAGCACGGTACACCCTCCCCACAGCTTGGCGAGTAGCACTTGGTCAACATCGTAACAACCGCGGTGGGCAGTTCCTCTCTGTCGGGTGCAGCGTCACTCGGGCCCTCAAGATCATCCAAAAACATGTACACATCCTCCACCCCGTCCTGGAGGACGCGCCCGCCCCACTCGACCTCGTAGAAGAACAGCTGGCTCTGTAAACTACGCGCGACTTGCAGCGCCGCGCGGCGATCGTTGGTGGAGATACCGTGGTTGATCGCCAGGTCGCGTTGGATTTGAGACTGAATGGTGGTCACGACGTCCTTGCCCGTGAAGGCGCGGGGGTACGGAATGCTGCCCTTGACGTGTGTCCCGCGCGGTACTTTGTCGCGGAACTGCACAGCGACGTGCGAGAGGAGCGAAAAGTTGATAAAGCGCGTCTCGTCGTCCTCTTCTTCCTCGTCCCAATATTCGTCCTCCTCTGCCTCGTCGTGTAGCTCGAGCGGTCGTCGCTCGTTTTCGTTATAGTTGGAAATAACCTGGAGCAGTCCTGTTGGGCTGCGCGAGAGGTTGCTTGGGCCCGCGACGTTAGGGGGAGACTCGCCGAATGAGAAGAAGGGGTCAGCGCGGGGGTCCTCAGGGTATGAGTATGAATCTTCGTGGTAGCCATTCGTATCGTATCCATTTGTAGCATTTCCGTTTGTACCATACCCATTCGTGTACTCATTTCCGTTCGGAGGAGGATGATAGCCATTGGGGGTGGAATCTGCAAAGTAATTAAAACTGTAACTATATATATCGAAAACGACGCACATGCAGGCCCTGCCGAACTCTGCTGTGGAGAAATGTTGCTGCCGCCATTAGACTCGGGGACATCATTGCCAACGTCGGCGAGCGGGCTCAGAGAGCGGCCGCTATAGGCGGGAGCCACTGCACCGGCGGGCATTATGGAGGACTCTGGACGCTGATACGGCAGCTCCGTGTCAACCGGGGAGTCCCAGTATTCGAGCTGGCTGTTCGTGCCTGCAGACATAGGACTGAGCGGTCCAGTTGGGTACGGTGAAAGGCGGGCCTCGGACGGTGAAGGCATCGAGTACCCGATACTGGACGCGTAGTCGCCCGCGCTGTAGTGCTTCGGGGGCAGTGGTGGAGGTTGTAGCGTGTCGGAGGGCGGCATTTGGGGGACAGCCGGAGGTGCAGAGACGGCGCCCGGGGGCTTTGGCAGAGGCCGCGGAAGCGGACGGGGACCTCTCGTAGTTGAAGTTGATTGAGTGACACTTGAATTTGCAGAGGATGCGGATGCAACTGAATTTACGGACATTGTCCTCGGGAGACTGCCGTGTGTATCTAGCGGCAAGTGAGCAATGAAGATACATTGAAAAAGGAAGACTCGTACAGGTCGAGCGCTCCTCTGGCAGCATCGGGGAATCGAGGCTCGCGGTCATCGGGTAATCGTCAACAATCCTGGTGCCATTTGGGCCACTAAAGCCAGTCCAGACTTCTTGGTAGAGGTCGTCGAGTTCGCCAGAGTCGCTCATCGTGGTGGACGCCCAAGCCCAGGACGTTAAAGACGAAAAATATGTGGTTGCTGTGGATCGAGAGCACACTGCCGCCTTTGCCGAGTTGCCTCATCCGGAGGGCATATGTGATCTATCATCTGGCCGAAATTCTGCACGCAATTCTGGTAATAATAGCGCAGAGACTAGCCAATTGTTGCCCTGCCCAAGATTAGACTGGCCGGGTTTTCCTGAGCGAATTTTGAACAGAATGGTGGATGAAGATTGAATTTAATGCACACTCAACTGAATTGAGTCGCTCATTCCATGACATCGACCCTCCGACGGAAAGGGAGATTGCCATTATCTGGAGCTTTAGTTTTAGTGCATTTCGGGAGCGGGGAACAGGACTCGAAGACTTTACGCATTTTGCATCGACCTGATTCAAGTTTCCACTTGACAATATACTTAGCGGAGTAAAAAGGTCGGTCTGTAGAGCTACGGCAAATCTCTGTCTCCACGCAGATTAGGCGCGGTCGGTGTGCGAAGCCAAGTACTTAATTTGATCAGACGCGACGCGTTGTGTGCATCTGTTGACCCCCTTTCCTTTCTCGAACCAAGTCTTCACCATGGATCCGCAGCCGTCTACCAGCACATACAAGCCCAAGCAGACCTCATCTGTGCACGATATTTCCTCTGAGAAACCTCCCTTCGGCTCGAGGTAGCCTTAACCAAGTTCTCTCAAATTAATTCGAACCCTCGCCTCGCAGATTCCTCACAAACGAAGCAGAAGTCTGGACCCAAAACGCCTGGGACCATGTTCCGCCCCCAGACGACCAAGACGAAATCATCGCCGCGTCTCTGCAAAAGCAGCGCAGCGCACCCGTCCCCGAGGACGACAAGCCGAAATACAACGAGCGGCCTGCGCGGCATTGGTTCGTCGTCCCAGGCTGAAGTGTCACCTTTCGAATCAACTCTATCAGGGACACGTTCTACCGCAACAACTCGAGCAATTTCTTTCGAGATCGGAAATGGTTTCTCCTTTCGACACGACCTGCTGGGTTTGCCTGCTGAACAACATTCACTGCAGGTTGCACAACGAATTCCGCGAGCTTATCAGCGCGGCTGAGCCTGACGTGCGCGTTTCCTCCGCTCACTGCGACTTGGCAAAATAATCAAGTAATTAACTGCACAGGCAGGTCCAGTAACGATCCTGGAAGTCGGCTGCGGTGCGTACGTCTCCAGCCACCCTCTATACAGCATATATTGAACCGGCCAAGGCACCGGCGCCGCCATCTTCCCCCTCCTCTCCGCAAATCACAACCCCCACCTCACTCTTCGTGCGTTCGACTACTCCAAGCACGCGATTAGGCTTGTCCAGGTATGAACCTCTCCATCTACTGGCTGTAACGATAATCATGCCGTGAACGACAGGAAAACGCGCTGTACAAAGCGCCCCCGATTGGGACCATCGAAGCCGATGTGTGGGATTTGACCTCCGAGTCCTTGCCCGCGGGCGTCGAGCCCGGGAGCGCCGACATTGTGATCATGGTGTTCGTCTTCAGTGCGCTTCACCCAGAGGAGTGGAGTCGCGCCGTGGCGAACGTGCACAAGGTGCGATCTTCTTACTCGTGCTCGTCATTTAATTTCAACGCGCCTGCAAGATATTGAAACCAAACGGCCTGCTCCTCTTCCGCGACTACGGCCGGCACGACATGGCGCAGCTCCGCTTCAAGGGCGGACGTCTTCTAGACGACAATTTCTACATCCGCGGCGACAAGACGCGGGTGTATTTCTTCGAGATGGGTGCGTGCTTGTGTTTTATTTCCTATAAACCAATGACTGATCTTCCTTAGACGAGCTCGCGCTCCTCTTCACCGGCGCCCGTACCCAATCCCAATCCACGGTAGAAACACACGAAACCGTCGAAGAGGAGTCGGAGGATGCAGACGGGTCCCGATCCATCACACCCTCGCCGCTGCCCACTCCCGTACCAGAGACTGAGGAAACTGCGCTTCCTAATCTCGAAGAAACTACACCAGAATTGCCTGCAGCCCCGACGCGCGGTCAAATACACCCCAGCCTCCTTGCCTCCCCGCCTCCCGCGCTCTTCACCGCCGTTCAGCTTGGCGTCGACCGGCGCTTGCTGCTAAATCGGAAACGGCAGGTGAAGATGTATCGCGTGTGGATGCAGGCAAAGTTTAGGAAGGTTGAAAGTAGTACGGAGGCTGTAAATGAGGAGAGTCAGTAGACGGAAAAACATGTTTTCTCGAACGCGGCCTGCAAAAGAATCAGGATGGTTCGCGGGGAACAAAATGAAATAAAACAAAACGCAAAAGGTTTGTGAGAGGCTCGCCTCACAGCGCGAACTGACGACCAGCCCTTATCTCCGAAGACTAACTCGGCGAGTCCTGCAGGTTGCACAATTACTTGCCTGGCCTGACAAGGACGGATTATTCCAAATCCGGGCCGCGGCCTCCGCCGCGGAGGACTATGGAGACCAAGTTTTCTGGAGGAGACGGTCTTGAACCAGCGCACTCGTGAGTTTTGCCGATGAGATCAACCAATGACATTCCCGGGTGGCGGCCATTACAACCGTTACGCCATTGTACCGTGATGAAGCAAGGGAATAGATGTGATAGGACATGGCTTTCGCCAAATTGGTGTAAGTCAGACAAAATTGAATCTGCGACGACAAAAAGGACGAGCATTTTTACTATTTAGTACAACATTGAATGGATCTTCAACCCCGCGTCTTCCCCAGATTAATATTCGTTCAACCGCCCCGAGGACCCCCAGGCGACGGCTTTCCGCGCGCACGAACCCCACGCGGGACGTATTGCAGGACGTCTGGCTCGTTGCGTCCCCCGTTTGTGTTCGCGTTGGGAGTGGCGAACCCCCGACCACGCCCGCGTCCGGCATTGAAGTTCGCGCGCGGAGAGCGCGGCGCGTCGATGTCCATCGCGTCGGCGCCGTTCCCGTTGCCATTGAAAGGCTGCTGGTGCTGTTGCGGCAGTGGGTGCGGATGATATGGACTTGGCCCACGTCCACGGCCCCGAAACTGCGGCTGCGCGCGCCCTCCGCCGCGCTCATTCGGCGCAAAGCCGCCGTTCTTGCCGCCGCGCCCGAAGCGGATGGAGGGCGGCACGAGGGAGAGCGCGTTTAGCGAGTCCGCGAGGGCGTCGACGCCTTCACCGGGGGCAGAGGACTGCTCATGGTGGGAAAAAGAAGGCGCCGGTTGGTCGTCCTCGTCCTCGTCGTCTTCCTCAATAAGCACCGAGTGCGGGTCCTTTGGTTTTGGTACATCGTCCCTTGGTTTCCACTCTTTGCGCATAAGGCTCGCGCCTTCCCCCCAGCGCTTAAGGAGGCCGCCGACGCCCTTGTTCGTCACGGCGAAGTAATATTCCTTCGGATAGCCGTGTCCTTGAATGAGGTGCAGGCGCCGCGCTTTGGGGGTCATGAAAAGCTTGTTGCAGGATGCAAGGTGGCAGGCGAACTGAATTCGATGTTAACGCCGACAACACAACGCAGAAGGAAAGACTCGCAATCTTCTCGCCACGGTCTTTGCGCACCGCTGCGAGCGGGTCATGGCATTCTGTTTGGTGCTACAGTGGTAAGAAACGCGCGTCGGTTCTTACGACACTAGGTACTAGACGAGGCACGAGACTGACGATTTCGAGCAGACGCGCGTCGGGAAAGACACAGTCGCAGTTGGGCTCTTCACAGACGTGGGCGTGGTATGTCGCGTAGTGCGTCTCAAGATCCTTGGAATTTGCGATCGGTGTCGGTTGGTGGTTGCATGTCGGCGGAAGGGTGCAGAGCAGCGGGTGCACAGTCGAAGTGGATGTGTCCGTTGTGCGCTGAGCCTTTGAGGTTGGGTGCGCGGTCACGGACGTCGAGGACGACGACGAGGCCTCGGACTGGCTTCGGTGTCTCTTGGACAACATTTGCGCGGTGTACAAGAAGCGAGCGCCAAGCTAAGCGCTCAGTGGCTGTACATTTGGACTCGGCTTTTACCACCACCACAATATGCAGTCGTCTCTAGTGAGGCACTTTCATGTTGCTCAACTACGAGCAACTCCCCCCTTTAATATCCCTTTTTTCGCACCATTCGACGGCGATGAAACCGCGCAGACCTTCCGCCGCACCCTCACCCCTCGCTGAGTTGGAATCAAAGGTTGCCGTACTTGAAAGGCTTGTGAAGAAAAACTCCAGAGACATTGCGACTCTGCGCGAAGTTGTTGCCGTTGCGCTACCTGTGCTCGGTAGTGGCTTCGAAGGCGGGCCTTGCGACCCTCGAGCTGGCCACCAACCCAAAGATTGTAGTAAAGTTGAACTACCTGCTGCACCCCGAAGGACTACGAAAACCTCCTCGAGCAAGAACCTCCAGTCTCTTCACCTGGCTTCCAAGCTACGTTCTCCCGCCCGCACCAACCAAAATATCTCCAAAAAAGACGCAAAATTGTACAAGCGCCTCCGAAAGAATATTTGCGGGGCGTTGGGCCCACCTATGGGAAACTGTATAGTTGACGCACTTCTGGCAGTACGTCTTCTTTCTTTCAGATTTTATGGACGAGTCTAAGGTCCACTTTCCAGACGCATGTTGGAGGGAAACAATTGCCTTCAGTCGATAGGAAAACACCACACCGCCGAAGGAAAGCCAGGAAGAGGGCTCTCAGTGCTGAGTGAAAGATGATCACCGACGTTTGTTCTTTCAATGTCCTTTACGTCAACTTCAACCTAGGTTCTCAAGTTTCTATTCCTGAAGGCTTGGTCGAGTCGGCCGGTTTGAATACTTTGCACTGGTACTTACTCCTCGCCTTCAAACAAACACGATTTCTGGGCCGCTTGTGCAATTCTTGTCGTGGAACGCGTGTGCCATGTGCTTTTTTGACCCACCTACGATTCCACATTGTGTTGAACTTCCTCGCGGGCCCTTCAGTCAACTTCGTCGAGCGCCAATAAAAATTACATAGATAAACCGCTGAATTACAATTGAGTCCATAACCGATATCTTGAGTAGTTTACATCGAGCAAGACATCGAGGTTGTGTGAGTTTCTCCTGGTTCACTTTCGTTGGCAAGTGCCGTGTGGCTGTGTACATTTGTCCCTCCTCCCACCACCATGTCTTCAAAACGCAAGTGGGACCAAGCCGCTCCCGACGCAAAGGATGCATCGGAGGGCCCCGAGCCCAAAAAGCTCGAGCTCAGTGCGGATGCGCAGGAGGCCGCCGCACGCGCCTCCGCCATCGCCTCAAAAATCGCCGCGCAATTCGGCGAGCTGGGCGCAGAGGAGGCCTTTTCGCAGGACGTGGACATTAACGACGTCCGGAATCGGTACATGCTCACAAAAGCATCGACCCAACAGCAGGTTTGTCGGATTTCTGTGGCTACGTATAGCGTGTGTCTAACATCCTGAACAGATCCGAGAAGAGGCAGGTGGTTCGGTGAGCACCAAGGGCGTATGGTATCCCGACCGCAGCAAGGCGACCGACAAGGACCCCCCGCTGTATCTCCATGTCACCGCTCGCTCCGCCGAGATCCTCAAAAAGACCATCGACACCATAAACGAGTACATCGCTATTGATATGGGTAGTCTCGTCGAGGACAAGAAGAAGGAGAAGGTGCTTTTTCTCTCTCATCTCTCTGTGTGAGTATCAATATTGACTTGACCCAGCGGAAATGGCCCGAGGAGAAACTGCCCGTCGGCCTCGAGAGCATCCGCAACTTTAACATTCGAGCCAAGGTCGTTGGGCCGAGCGGCTCCTTCGTCAAGTACATCCAGCAAGAAACGCAGACCCGAGTCCAAATTAAGGGCATTGGGTCGGGTTTCGTCGACCAAGAGACCGGCCGGGAGAGCGACGAGCCGCTGTACATCCACATCACGTCCGTCCAACTTTGCCTCAGCGCCAGCCCCATTTCTGATCTCCTTGTTTTCCTTTTCAGTGGTCCCGAAGAAGGCCAGGTCGCACGCGCAAAAGTCCTCACCGAAGATCTCCTCCTTGTCGTGCGCTCGGAGCACGCAAAAGTCGCGATGGCGGCGCAGCATGAGCAAATGGAGCTGCGCCAGGCGCAGATGCAGTATGCCGCGTATAGTGCGATGGCCTCGGTGCGTCTTGATTCATTCTTCTACATGTGCTGTTCGCTGAAAAATGTGGTTAGGGCTACCCCGCGCCGCCCCCACCCTCCGGCGCACCACCCCCACCGCCAGGCGACCAGCCCCCGCCACCACCCGACGGCAGTGCGGGCCCGCCCTCGGCGACCGACCAGGACGCATATGCTGCATATTGGTGTGTTTCCCGTCGCCTTTCACAACTCCATAATTTACTCATTCAATTTCCAGGGCGGCATATGGCTACGACGTCAACTCGGAGCAGTTCAAGGAGTGGGCTGCTTCGCAGCAGCAACAGTACTCGCAGTACTATGCCGCCGGTGGTGCTGTTGCTGGTGCTGATGCTAATGGTGCCGGTGCCGGTGCCGGTGCTGCTGGCGAACAACCTGCCCCGCCAGCAGCACCCGCGCCCGACGCTGCGCAGCCGCCCCCACCACCGCCGCCACCTGCATAAGGAGGGAGAGGAGGAGGAGGGTGAGTGCCTGCGTTGTGTAACTGATGTGTGTAGGTATAGCGGGTAGGTACCAAGGTGTATGCTAATTGACGTTTTTTGCTTGCAGATTTTGACTGTTTCGTGTGCGTGTGTTTTTCTAGCTTGGCTCGACCCTCGGTCGCGCGAGCATGCTTCTATTGTTTTGGGTAATACTTTCTCTGCTATTGGCATCTACATGAAATAAACATCTCGCTTTCTGCGCGCCTGCCTATCCACCATCGCTGTTAACTTTCTGCCCAACCTGGCTCCGTTTCTTAAACTTCGCCTGCATCCACACGCGGTGCATCTTCACCTGAGTTTTGCGGTTCAGCAGCAGACGCCGGTCGGCTCGGAGTTGGACCGCAGTGAAGAGCGCGGGGCGTGGGGAGGTGAGGAGGCTTGGGTGTAATTTGCCGGGCGTTGGGAATGTCGGAGGAGACGTTCTTTCGGCCGTAGATATTGACTGTCCAGACACTGTTATGTCTTCAGAAGGCCGGAGTGCTGGAGGTGTTTCCGCCGATTCTAGGGGCGAGGGGCTTTCTTGCGTTTCCTCTGCCTTGGATGATTGAGTTTGAGCGCCGGTAAAGAGCAGAGCTAGCTCGTCTACGCGGAGTTCAGTAGGAAGTAAGAGAGGAGAGGGAAGCACAGACCCAATTCAAAGAAATACACTCGCGTCTTATCGTCGCCGCGGAGGTAAAAATTGTCCTCGAGGAGCCGGTCGCCCTTGAAGCGCAACTGCGCCATGTCGTGCCGTCCGTAGTCGCGGAAAAGGAGGAGGCCGTTTGGTTTGAGGATCTTGACGAGTTGATTGAGATTGTCATGAGAGATAAAATGGATTATACCTTGTGCACATTCGCTACAGCCCGGCACCACTCGTTCGGGTGCAGCGCATGTAAAACGAACACCATGATCACGATGTCGGCGCTCTCAGGCTCTACTCCCTCTGCGAGCGCCTCAGAGGTTAAATCCCAAACATGGGCTTCGATGGTCCCGATTGGCGGTGCTTTATAAAGTGGGTCTTCCTGAGTTCGCGGTACGATTAGTTTACCTGGGATAGACAACCAAGAGAGGCCAGATACCTGCACGAGTTTAATCGCGAGTTCGGAGTAGTCGTACACACGCAGCGTGAGGTTGGGGTTGTTGTTTGCGGAGAAGAGGGGAAATATGGCGGCGCCCGTGCCTTGTGCCCTCGTTAATCTCCTTTGATGCATCGAGCACATTATACCAGGAAATACACGCACCACAACCGACTTCAAGGATTGTTATTGGGCCCGCCTGAGATGAATTGTTTGAATAACGAGCAATGGTCCGCAGAGGGGATGCGCACATTGGATTCGGTCGCGCTCATAAGTTCTGGGAACTCGTTGATCAACCTGACCGTAGTTTTAGAGTACATACACTTTTCGTTGCAGCGTCCCAACCCACAAACCATTTTCGATCCTGGAAGAAATTGCGAGAATTTTTGCGGTAGAACGTATCCCAGTATTGCACGGGTCGCTCGTTGTATTTTAGCCTGTCCGCCTCTGAGACGGGCGCACTGCGCTGTTTTTGCAGACGCGCGGCAATGATTTCGTCTTGGTCGTCGGACGGCGGGATGTCCCACGCGCTATGGGACCAGAATTCAGCTTCGTTTGTGAGGACTCTGCGATAATATCGCACGCATGTCCGTCCACTGAGCAGCAGTGGCGTTGGCCGGAGCAGAGCGCAGCGATAGAATCTCAACAGAAGCATTTTCGCCGAGATTTTGTTGCTGGATTGTGCATACGTGTGGTCCAGCCACTTTCTGTCTAGGTTCGTTCGAGCATTGGGTTGCAAGATTACTGCCGATTGTTACTGCCAGAATTTTGAACGTCGAAGTCGGGTCGAAAATTGTTGGCGCGTCAGAAACGTGGGAACATCTTGAAATCGGCTTCTTACTAGACCCATTTAGCCTTCTCAGTTCTGCTAAGTCGTTTGTCGTTTTGCCGTTGAAACCGACCCTCTCTGATCCTTTCCCGCCAATACATAAATATATCTTTGGGCGCGCAACGATCTTCTTGCCGACTTTTCTTCCCGCGGTGTGAACCTGTGTCTACATTAACTCCACCATCTACACCGAGTACCCAAGACCAACGCCATGTCGGACAGTGTTCTGGGCATATTCGTTGTAGCTTGCCTCGATGTCTGCGCCGGCATTTGCCTAGACTTTGCGTCTCTTCGTGCGTCTCTTCAGTATCTACTCACGTCCCACCTAATGCCTCCTGGTAACAGGCCATGCATTTACGGAGAATATTTGCAGTTGTTCCTGCTGTGGCAGGCGTCGTTTGGACGATCAGGATGAGGATGCGAGCGATTCCGACTCGGAATCGGGAGAGAGGGAGCCGCTGATTAAGGGCCCTCCGAAGCAGTTGGAACCCATGCCGCCTCATCCTCCAATGCGGCTCTAAGGTGCGTCGATGTCGTGTTCGGATGTATTGTCTGCCAAACCAATAAACAGGGGATGGATCACAGTGGAGTGGAGGACAATTCACGGTCGCATGTAAGTTACAGGGAGATTTGCTTTGAATAATGCTTTCATTGGACTTGGAATAAACCACGAACGCGACACACATTTCTCAACGAGACGAAGATTTAAACATTAACTGGTAAAGTAAGTCGTATTAATATGTTGCGGAATTTACGCCCCGGCGCCGCAGCCATGTTAACATCGCTGTCTTCTATAGTTCAGGTCAATAAGCAGACCCATTTTACACTGCAAGTTTCTCACCTTGACATGAACCGCCTGCGACCGCAACCTCCTCGAAACTCGGGTCTTTTGGCTCATTGCCGCGAAGCATCTGTCCCATGTGCGTAAGCGCGAAGCCTTGTCCCTTCCGGCGCGCTCCAAATAATTCCCCGAAGAATGACAGGGGATTGGAGCTGAACGTGCATGCTGCGATCGGCAGCGTCGCATGAGCCCACTCTCTTCACGAACCCCGTGGAATCTATGACCCCGTACAGTTCTGGGCTCACAGACTGAAAGTGAAGACCAAGGATCCCGCGCATTTCCTCCATCGATGGCTTGTCAGCGCAGAATAACTGTCCCGCAGAGGTTCAGCTCCTGCATCAATTCGCGACTTATTGGCACCCGGCGTTCCTGCGGAACGGTGAACGAATCTAGCATATCCATGCACCGAGAGGCGTTGCGGGAGACGCGAGAAGAGTAGACTCGGAGGTGGGGAGACAAGTGATTTTTGATTGACGAATTATTTCCGGCTAACACTGGTTGGCTTCGAAGGGACTGACGAGGATCATGGAAGTCGACACGACCCATTGCACTGTAGGTTGCTTGGACGGCAGAAACAGGCGGTTTATGGCGTAGTCAAGACTGGCGGGCATTCTGGAACGGGATCTATGAGAGTTCAGCCAGACCTGAGGGCCCGGAGGACCTTACTTACGGCCTACGTGTAGTGCTCGAAATGGGCATGCCCCTTTTGAAAATTGTCTAGGAGTCTTGAGCTCGAGCGCTAAGACGGGCACAACACGGTGGCGTGACCATGGTTTAGCGACACAGCCTCAGGGCAGATCGCTCTGAAGTAACGCCAGAAAGATTCCATGGCTTCGCATAGTACACACATTCCCAGCAAGTATTGAATTTAAACCGGAGATTACTAGTATACACCCTCCGTCTACTCGAACCGCTTCCAAGCATGTTTCTCGTACTCGACGATCCGATTTCTCCGCTTCTTGGGTCTGCGAAGAAAATAAGAACACTAACAAAGTAGCGACAGGAAGGAACGTACACAACGAGGACTCTCGGTTCGATGAGAGCACGCTGCTGCAGGCTCGTGAACCGATCTCGAAAGAGATTTCCTTCAGGCTATGAAGGAGACGTCAGGAAACGAGAAAAACAGACGGGAAGAGGACGTACCTTGAGGCCCCGCAGACTTTCACTGAGATCCTCGCCTAGCTGCACGTCTACCTCTTCTACGGGGACCTTGTGCTTCCCGAGCTTCTGTCCCGCCAACCCGAGTTTTAATTTCTCTTGCACTGCAGCCCGCCGGACCGCATGGGCTTGTTCACGCGCAGAGAGCGTTTGGTTGGTGGTGCGGCGGAGGTGCTTATAGCTATTGATGATCGAAAGCTCCACTTTCTTTCGGGTCCTCTCTGCAAGAGCGCGTTTCTGAACACGCGTTCAGGGAGGAACTAAGCAGTAAAGGTAAAGATATATACCTGGGCAAGCACTTTCGCGGCTTTGTTTCGTTGCGCCTTGGTTTTCCGCTGTGGCATTTTCTTCGGAATCGGTTCCTCCATTACGGTGTCTTCATCCTCCGCCGGCATTAAATCGTCAACTTTCATACCAGACGGCACTCCCAGCACCTCCTCTGGGGCATCGAGTTTAGCTTTATCGAATTTCTCCTTCATCTCAGCAAGCTTGGCCGCCTTTTCGACCCGCTTTTGCTCTATTTCATGCGCCTTTAACAGCAGCTCCTGATGAGAATCGGCGGGGGGATTGTATGAAGTGCCTTGATGCGGCTCGAGGATGGCAGGAACCTCGATTTTATCACGGGGATGGGAATGGACAGGGACCTATGTCGAGTTTAATGCGATACATCCAAAGGCAAGACATGCGACGCACCTTGACTTTCTTCGGTTGCACGGTCTCCAGCCCATCCTTGATCTCGACTACCTCTTCTGCTGGTGCCCATGGGTCGTACGAGCCGCTATTCTTGACGGCCTCACTCAATTCAAGGCTTGCACTCCCGGCACCGAACTCTGTCGGGTCCACGATGGTGTTGAACGGCCCTTTCCGTGGCCGCTTACTTATTCTGAGTAACCGGCTTTTGTCTTCAGAGCTTAGCGGAGATTTCCGTTTTGTTGGACGCGAAACGACCGCGGCGACGGCCGAGCGCTGTGCAAGGATTTTGGTCGACGTTAGTTCCGAGGTTTTGAATTTTGGCAGAGAGGTCCGGACTGGGATAAACTGTCAAAAGACATGGTCTAGCGATGAATGAACAGCATACTCTTGTCATCGCCTTTAACATCGACGACGAAAAGCTGGTCGTCCTGCTGCTTATGCAGGAATGTACTATATAAGGGTTAGCTGAAGAGAGGTAGACTGGCGGCAAAAATACCCAGTAACTCGTTCCTGCGCCAGTAACTCTTCCCGTCCCTCCTCGACTTCCTGGATATCCACATTTTTTCTCCACGCCTTCTTGCCTTTCCGACTGGGCTGTTTATATTGCGACGGCGCACCAACAGCCGAACGAGCCGCGATTTTTGATACTGGACCATCCGAGGGCTTGGAGGCAGACATGGCGGCGGCACAAGAAAAACAATAATTGTGCTTGGATCTGTTTCTTTCCAAAGGCGAAGCCGACGATGCCGTCACTTCTTCCTTTTCGGGAAACGCCATTGCCTATCGCGTTGATCGCGTTTCCTATCGCGTTTCTCTCTCTCTTCGTGCGGTGTCGTTGACCATGTCCACGCAACTGTTGCACCCAACGCATACATTCGAGACATCCGTAGGCTTCGATTTTGCACAACAAATTTCACGACACGCTGGAGCATCACAAAGTTAAACTTAAAGGCTGATTTCACGTTTTCCACGGAAATACGACCCTGAGCGTGCCGGCTATCCTTAACTGGAACCACCACTACCTCGAGTCAAACAATCGATTCGGTTTTTTTCGGTAGGTTGTCGACCTCGAGACCGATTTCCCCGTTGTTCATCGTATAGCTCTCTCCAATTTGAATGGCGTCGCGGACCAAGTATTATCAGAGAGTCCATTGCTCTGTATCGAAATTCAAGCCTATCTCACCCGAGGCCGCTGCCGATTTCGTTGCCTCCGCTCTTGGAGACGCGGGCCCAGGAGTCCACCTACGTTATTGCGCGCAGTGTCTCTACGGCGCATTGCACATAATCTACCCCAAAGACACCGTCGAGGCCGCGAGCGATTTTACCGGAGCAAAGGATGTTACTGACGAGGGCGTCGAGGACGTGAAGCCTTCAGTCCGCATGCACAGGCTCCAGCGGAAGCACTTTCACCCATTCTGGACGGCCTTGGTGCGGTTCCTCACCGTCGTCCGTGACTCGACCCAGGAAATCGACTTCCTCTTCGATTTCGCCGCCTGCGAATGTTTCGCGGCGCGTCCCCCCAATCCGCATCTGGCCGAATTCCATCGCATCCCCGATGTGCTTTATCCCCAACTCAATCAGCTCCACGGGCATATTACCGGCGTTTGTATTCACAAAATGGTCTCCACGCTCAACGACTGTCTGGCGATGGCCAACACGGTCAAGGTCGCCAAAAATGTGCAAAACAGTCGGTGGCCCACCTGCACGAAAGACATCTTGCCACACGGAGCCGAAAATACTGTAAAGGCATTTCTCAGATGGGCATGCTTCGCGGAGGACATGGCCTTTACGACCTTCGGCGCCTTGGGACATATGGTCAAAATCTGCGGATCCTTGATCGTCAGTGACATTACTGCGAATTCCGAGTTCGGGGACGTGTTTGTCTCCACAGGATTGCGAGTGTGTCGTGATGCGGCAAAGGCAGTATGCAGTGTCCACGGGGAGTATCACGACCAGCTTGTTGCCGCAGCCGAATTCTGCCAGCGTGCCACATTCGTAGGGGTCTTCCTCGAGTCCGCGACGAGCGTTGCGCCGGAAATATACGCCGCCATACTCCCCTCTCACGAAGAGAAAATGGTACAGCTCATGTCTTTGATCCTCGAGCTCCGCACCGCGAACAGCGTCGCCTTCGAGCCCGTGCTCGAAGCCCAATTCGAATTCTTCGACTGGACCATCTTCTCGACACTGGCACGCCAAATCCTCGTTGATCATCCCGACTTGCAACTGCCGACCGGGGAGTTCCATCGCGACATTGTCACCACGCAGCGGGCGATCGAAGACCCGCTGCTTATGGCCTACAAGGCGCTTGTAACCGCAAAGAGCCGCACACGTTGCCACGCTCCGGGATGCCCCCAATCTCTGGCCTCCGCTGGGTGCGAGTGGAAACGCTGCTCGGCGTGTCGCGTCGCCGCCTACTGCGGAAAGCCCTGCCAGACGCGAGCTTGGAAATCTGGCCCATATGCACACAAAACGATATGTCCTCAAATCAAGGCTCTTGTCACTAAAGGTGGAGGGCTAGACGACCAGGACGCGTTCATTCGCAACTGTCGTGCGGCGGACGTGTCGGCCGATGAAGCGTTGAACGTGGCCAAGTGGGAATTCCACCCAACATTGACGTCTTCAGCGAAACCGCGGCTGCCAATGATACTGGGAAACACTGCCGGCGCTGCTGAGTTCGACCCAACGGCGGTTGACTTCAATGACGTATACTGGCGTCTGCATCCTAACCAACATCCTGGATATGCTGAGCGCATGAAAAGGGTCTTCGCGCAATTTGAAGAATAGTAATGCCATGGTCCATACCAATACATCCATCTAAGTTCACCGCGTAGTAAGTACAATACAGGAAGGAGTACAAATGTACATAGTAAACAGCAAGAAGTCGTCCAACAGAACTCGTAGTCAGCATCATCTTCACCCAAGGCTCATCGTCCTCTGAATCGTTCCATCTCATTGAAGTATTAAATTGTTCGTTTGCAACCCAAAATATGCCGCGTAGTAGCTACAATACAGTAAACAGCAAGAAGTCGTCCAAGTAGTAGGTTCAGCACATAACTCATAATACAATCAGCATCGTCGTCCATAACCAATACCTCCACCCAACGCTGATCGTCCTCTGAATCGTTCCGCCTGTCTTCGCGCCCGACCCCGATCCCGACCCGGCGCTGGGCTGCGTGCTGTTCGCCACCGCCCCCGCAACCGGACTCACGCTCTGCGGATTATGGAACACGTCCCCCGGGTCAACCGACGCCTTGATGCTCTCCAGCCGCGGCAGGTTCGTGCCCCAGTACTCTTGCGGCCCGTCTGGGAGTTGCGGGCTGCAAAGATTGATATTAATATCAATATCATGAGCAGCGGGAAGAGACCAGAGTAATGGAATGCAACTCACTCGACGTAGCCGGCATACGCGCCAAACTGCACCCCGGGCATCGAATTCGTCACTTGGTCGCTCATCCCGGTGACGAACGCCGTGGTCGCGTTCGACAGGGACCCGACGCCGACTGCGTACGTCTGCATGTAGAAGAGGGCGTCCCGATGCGCGTACGCCGTGGCGTTCTGTGCCACATCGTTCACAGCGCCCCCCTCGACGTCAAATATCGCGAACCAGATCTATATAAATATCATCCATTCAATATTAATTTCGCGAGATGAGAATGGACAGGCACGAACCAAGGTCCCCTTGTCGGCGCTGTCAAAATAATCGAACAGGTCCTGGATTCCGTTCATAGGGATGAGCGTCGAGGCCTTGAATGTCAGGCTCTTCGAGTAGAATGGACCGCTCTGCGTGCTTTCGTTCAGTAGGATTTATTATAAGATGTGGTTGCAACACGTACGATCCCGCCGACGATCTTCAGCGCCTCCGTCTCCGCCCAGTTCCCGACGATGCCGAGCCAATCGTCCAATACCGACACGGAGACGGTGGCGTTTGGGGTGAGACGCTGCTCAAAGTTGAGCGCGTTGTATTCATCTCGGGTGCCGAAATATGTGCCTGGGGTGGTGTAAATAACGGGTACAAGGGGGAGCGATGTGTGTCAAGTGGGTACCTGATATGATCATGCCGAGCTCGAAGATGATTACTTCAGAGGCGAGTTTGCGGTCGAGAGAAGGGTCCGCGACGATACTCTGCCATGCAGCGAATGTGGGGGCAAGGGCAGAGTGCGAACTCAGTCTATGCGGCTCGGTCGGACGTGTAACATGATAAAAGCGAGCGAACTCACTCGAGCTTATAGGAATAAACTACCGCGCTTGACGGTTCTGGGTGTGTTAGAAACACAAACTCGGTGACAATCCCAGACGACGCCGCCGCTCCCTTCACCGCCTGCTCCTCATTTAGTGACGAAGCATTGATGCAGCAGTTGAAGACGCACGAATAAAATATCGGGATTCCGAGTCGCGTTCGCGCGAGTGATCGTCCCGTTCGCGAGAACGACCTCGACCTCGAGGACGTGGTCCAGTGCGGCGCCCCACTGGCGCGACAATGGACCGAGGCCACCAATCGTCGCGTGCCCACCGATTCCCACCTGCGGACACGTTCCGTGGGCGATCGCGCGCCGCCCAGCATCGTGGAGTCGCGATGTTACATCCGCAAGGAGCGTCCCTCCACCGATAGTCGCCTGCCACGTCGAGTTGTCCATAGAAAATTGCTGAAAGTTGACCATGTCGACGACGACGGCGCCGTCCTCTCCGCCGATACCTCGGAGGGCATCAGAACTGAATAGATCGATGACGCGCCGACATACCATAATTGCCGTAGCTGTGTCCCCCACTCCGCGGCTGCACCTTCACCGCGCTCGCAACGGCGCACTGCACGATTTTGGCGACATCGTCGGCCGTGCTGGGTCGTGTAACGGCGGCCGGTGTGATGGGTATGTCGGTGTTGTATGGCTTGACGTACAGGAACTGGTACAGCGCGTCCTGGGGATACGAGACACTGCCTGTGCTCGATGCAAAGACATCATTGAGGCAGAGCTGGAGCGGAGAGCCGGGATGGGAGGGCGGAGGGAGCGTCGTTGAGTTGGCATTTCCCATGATTGCGGCAGAACAAGGGCGAAAGAGCGCGCTCCGCGCAGGGTTTTCAAGAGATTTCTGAACCGCATCATCATTGCCTCTGGTGTAATGTTACGACACGTGAACTTACCCCACAATACACGACTTGCCGCGAGGCAGTTCAGGAGCTTGGAGTCGTGGTGAAAGGTCCTGACCGGAGATTATAAAGTCGGAAAAACAACTCAAAGTCTCTTCGAGGAGGTCTCGGGTCAGGAGGGCATAAATTTAATACTCCTGTGGAGAGTCCATTCACGGTTCCTTGGCCGTGACAAGACGCGTTCCTGCCACAGAGGAGATCTGCCCACGTATGTCAAAGGACCTAAAAGCAGAAGGCATTAGCCAGCAATGGATAAAGCAAGGCACTCACTCATTTTTGGTATTCCAAAGGCCTCATCCGTCTCAGTCAAGCTCCGAGGGCCCCCGAAGCGGCGCGAATCATTGCCTCATCGCGCCTCGCGCCTCGTCTCGAGCCTCCCTCCGCGCGTCGGCGACGAATGTAGCACTGCGGCATTTTCAAGGCCATAAAAAGAGGTCAACGAGTTCAATTTGTAGGGGAATAGTGGAAATGAACGCGACAAGTCCAGGTGAAGGCTGTCGACTGGTGAAAGCTGGTGAAGGCAGCAAGAAGGGACGAGGGAGTCCGGGCCGCTTCGTGGGAGCTGCGTTGCCGTAAGGATGGAAGAAAAGCTTGCGCCAAAAACAAAAAAATCTCGACCGCAGTTGCTGCGGTTGAAGAAAATCGTTCGTGAAAAAAAAACAAAAGCTTGTAAAGAAATTCGGGCGAAAAGCTTGTGCAAGAAAAAAAGCCGAGTGAAAAATCTCAGTTGCTGCGGTTGAAGAAATCCGCGCGAAGAAAAAAACAAAAGCTTGTGCCAGAAAAAAAAAGCCGAAAAATCTCGCGCCAACAAACAAAGTCGACTCCAAACATCTCAACCGCAGCAATAGGGACGTTCAGTTCACTTTTTAATATTGTTTTCCCCGCCAAAAAATATTATTTTATTATTAAAAAGTGAACTGAACGGCTTTATTGAGCACCCCTAATTGCGGTTGAAGAAAAACATGCAAAAATGGGCATCGTCAAATCAGATCAGATTCTGGTCCGTGAGTTGGGCCGCCGGTCCGGGGGGATTGTGTTCTTGTCACCCTTTTCAGTGGGCCGTCCGGGGCTGCACACTGCAATCCAAGATGTTATTAATGGGTGTGTAAAAGGGCCAGACAAATACAGACTGATTTTTCCTCTGCCCAGGGAACCTCCTTTGTCTATCACATCAATATGTTTTGTTGTTTCTGGTACTTACTCGCTTTAGATGGATAACAAGTGTGTATGAAGTTCGATTTCAGAGTTCACATGAAATCATCTACTCACGTACAAACATAGTTGGTCAGTAGACTTGTTACCAGTCTGCACTACGGCAAAAGAAAGTGATGAGGTTATTTGCCGTCGGCAGACTGGTACAACTCTGGCCACGCCAAAGGGCTGCGCCCGAAGTTTGAATTTTTTGATGGGTGCCGAGGGTGCCGATAGGGTGGCTGTGTTAAGCCATCAATTCCCCACCAAAATCAACATTTTCACAGTTCACCCTCTGAGGCATCAAAAAAAGTTCTGAGGAGACAGAAATCAAGTTCAAAGGCTTTAGATCACCGATTTTTTAAAAAGTTTGGTGAGAGCCCATAAATTGAGCAAAATCCAGCTTTGGGGAAATTTTCAAACTCCGGGCGCAGCCCTTTGATCAAGCCCGAGTTGTACCAGTCTGCCTACGGCAAACCAACCTCCTCATATTTTTGCTGTAAGGCAGACTGGTTACGAGTCTAGTTGGTCAGGCCTAGGCAGGATCTGGTCCGCACAAACCCCTAGATCAAATCACATACCAATACTATTGCTTGGGGTGTTCCCATGCTTATCCGGAGCTGAACAGGGGGTAATATCCTCACAAAGTGGCCCTGGCCTCCCGAGTACCGGCAGAATCAGGCTAACTGGAGCCTTGAGTATTAATGGGCAGTGCGGCAATAGGGGAAGTCAAAGTTGAAGCTGAGGCCTGATTCTGGACCTGATTCTGGGACTGATTCTGAGTTGATTCTAGAGCCGATTCTGAGACGAGAATCAGTCAATTCCGAGAATCAGCGAGAATCAGTGTTGCTGCGCCGGAGCAGCAACTCGATCAGAATCAGCCCAGAATCACCCTAACCCTAGTTCTGCACGCGAAAAACAAATCGGGAACATGATTTGATGCCACTTTGAATCGGTTCAGAATCAGCTTCAGAATCGGGGTGGTCAAAATTGGCTCAATTCTGGTGTGATTCTGTCCACAGAATCAGGCCAGAATCAAACAAGAATCAACTTGTGAATCAGCTTCAAATTCTTAACTTTGACTTCCCCTAATGCCTAGTTCATCCCAATCAGAGACTCCATTTCATCGAATCTTATTGATTCCTGGAGTAAATTAACCCTTCTACTGCTCTTTCTGTGTTTTTCCGGGCCAATTTAGCGTCAAAATATGTATTGCAGTGGTGAGAAATATTTCCAACCATGGGAAACATTCTCGCCGCAAGCCCAAACTTGAGCCAAAGCCAAGGCAAGTCAGGCCTGGGGCGAGTCAAATAGACGTCCTATGTGACTTCAGGAATGAGAATCTAACCAGTTTATAGGGGTCAATCTAAGGGGGGAGATCACTTGGTTGCGCAGGAGCCTTGGACAGGTGGTTCTCAGAGTATTGGGCATCATGTTAGATGTTGGATGCCTAGTTAATTATCATATTGTTTTTGGAGTGATATGGTCAACCCAATATGGTGCACCAGGTGATCCAATACTTTTACCGACTCAGTGTAACAGTCCAACTGGCATTTTTCTCAGAATCCTACCATCAAAACACGTCAAATACCTACCAGGAGATTTGATGCGCCATTGACGTGCTAGAAGAAAAAGGTGACAGGAAGGCCATCAGAGTTTGGCCAAAAGGGAAAATCTTGATGGCGGGATTCTTGATCCGGAGTGACAGGAATATCACATGCCGATTACCAGAGGTGTCGCCTATTGGTGCCTGCAACCTCGCTCTGTGTTGGTGCTGATATAATTTAAGTAGACACGAAGGGCAAAATCCCAGGCACACGAATGTTGTGTGCCTTAAATGCACGTCTGACACACATTCCTCATCAATAGTCACAGTGTTAATAACACAGTGGTGACCGTTCTTTCTTAGACAAAGGACAGACAAAGGGTAGACAATGAGCAGGGCAGGATTCCCGGTACCAGGGAAATCACACCTGCCCTTTGTCTAGCCTTTGCCCCTTCTTTGTGTAGCAAAGAGGCATTGTTGAACCGTCACACTATCTTTGTCTCGTGGATTAATATCTGCGAGGGATGTGCATTTAAGGCACACAATAATCGTGTGCCTGGGTCATTGCCCCCTGTGAGAGTACTTATGCTTTCCTACTTTGATGCCCTCCTACTTTGATGCAATGTTCTTTCAATTATAATGACTGAGGATTGGGCCTCTTTAAGGTGGGCGCTGAACCTTTAGGTTCAAGGATAACCCCGGGAATATCAGGTTGACTTTGGCTCAAAACCACAGGAACTGGAACTTTAACCTTGTGGCGACAGGGAATGAGCTCACAACTTGTACTTCCTATTCTCTAGCTCTCCTCTCTCCACTGCAAATAGAAGCCTGAACTTTATTTGAAACTCAGTGTTCTCCCGCCGGGCTTTTTATACATCTGAGGTTTCTTCCATGAATAAAAGTTCTAACTCAATCTTCCATCTCACACGGGATCAAGACCATTTCAAGGAAACATCGCTTGAAACAAGCAACATTGTGCAGTGTCAAGCCAATCCTTGAATCCCTTATATCATGGATTCCCGAAATGTGTTCTTCTCGTCGTCAAATTACAACCACACTGGGCTCAGCGAGAAGACCTCTCATCTTGGTCATTCTCTCTCATCACTTGTTACTGAGCTCGGGATGTTACATATTGCTCCAGTATTCCTGGTACTGTCTCAGGTCCCAGGTCTCAAATCGATAATGTTGAAATCTGGATCCATCCGGCCCGGTCCACGATCACTAGAAAGGGGTCAGATAGTTCCAAAAATGAATCTTGAATTTCCGAAACCCCGTCGTAGCATATGTTACCGTGGTGCTTATAATTTTCGGAAACTTACAAAAAATCTGCCTCGAAATATCAAGGCTTGTGTGCTCTTCTCTCAAACTAATGCTCTTTGGTTGACTTTCTACGGATTTTTCAGCTTTCCTGGAAAAGTCTTTGGCAACTCCCAGCAACTTCAATCGGCTCCCATGGCTCTCAATCATCCGCACCCCTTTTTCACTCCTGCAATGTTCCTCACAAGTTACAACTCCCATATTGTGGATTCACAGCACTCCATCTTGACGTTGAGCTTTTAGTATCCCATAAAATGGATTCTCCATGGCCGCTATGGCTTCCAGGTGATTACCGTGCCTCTCAATTTACCAAAAATAAATTATGAATGTCCGAAACCCGGTTGCACCATATGCAAGGGGTGGTCCTTATAATCTTCGGAAGATATCAATGCCGCCTTTTGTTTTTGGGTTGGCCCATGGGCTTCTGGGTCTGCCCTTGTCTGGGCAGCACTTTTTGGGTTCATTCTCATTCTCGCATATCCCCATCGCCCTACGACCTGGAACCCAGTGGTAGCAGACGAGACTGCTGCAGGTTGAGCTCAGTGTTGAATTAAGAATATCCAGATGGGCACTTTGACAGAATGGAGGCTGTCACGCGCTTGATGATAAATGTGCAGCTGTGATCAAGCTGTGATCATTAAATCTCCGGGCCCATTAACTATGTCTGTGGAGATCGGGCCGAATTCAAGTTAGAAAAAAGAGAAAAAAGAGAGAAAAAGAGAGAAAAGGGAGAGAGATTTAGAAAGTTATTGTAGAGCACTCATCGAAAAATGGGTGTTCTAACTGTGTCGGTTCCTCCAAAAATTCGGTCGGAGCTCTTGAATACGCCAACTACATTCGGAAGATCAATGATATAAAAAAACCAAGTCTTTCCGGAGGTATATCCTCTTATAGACTTAGTTTCAGCCAATCGTATTCAACTTCGATGCCGCATCATCAGCTTTTCGTCTCCGGTACGCGCGGTCACGTTACTGTTGCGTTTTGGCTGTTGGGCAAGCTAGAAGTATGCTTGAAAAGGCTGGGGGGCTAAAACAAAGGAGGTTAGGAGTGCAAATCTAGCCTATACCAAGGCCAAATAATTACTGGCCATTGCTTTCTGGTGTGCAGAGTTCTCCCCGCAAATCTGCAACCCATATTCCGCATATGATTCCACAAGAACCTTTCAACAGAGCGCAATGTCTTACCAACTCCACCCTCACTAGATCAATGGGCTAATTGGGATGTTAACTGCAGGTCTCCACCACAACATACTGTATTTGGGTTTCTAAGAAAGGTGCGGAAGCTACTTGGAAGCAGATGATCACAGTGAACGTTGTATCAGTACCGGGTTGAGGATTGCAAGCTTTCTCTATGCTCATTGCTAACTAGCCAACACACCTTCATGCACTTAGATTTACAGGCCTCTAAGATTAATGAGCAGATGTGCACTGGATAATAGCCTTGCTGGAACCTAGAGCCGTCAATACTGATGTCGAAATAATACTCGGCAAATAACTCAGAATGCCAGCCATTCGGCCTGCATGTGAGCTGTGTATGTACTATCAATTTTTTTCGAGGACCTGCAATGTGCAATCATTCCAGTAGATAGTAAAAATGGCCTAAGCTTGCACCCCTATGCAACAAGACAACCGTGCGACCCGGAACAACGATCCGACGATGGGATCACGACATGGGTGCAAACTATGCCCGATTTGACTTAATTCTCCCCAGTTACCGTTAATGAGCCAATCTCCGGTGCCAAGAACCAGCGATTTCAGTGTGCCTATAAATTGTTTCTTCCCTAACAGCCTTCTGATCGATCTCGCCATTCCCGAAAGTCTAGGCCTGTGTGGAACATACTTTACATAGAGGGATTGTAGAGGGAAGTCTGTCAACAGAGTACTTCTTCCGCCGGTGGCGTCGGTACTAAGTGAATGATGGGATGTCAGCTTGCACAGCTTCCTCTTTACTGCATACCACGACAGCACACCCTCTCTACTTTCTACCGTGACCCCCAGGAATGCCTCCAGCAACGGGAAGGTGAGGGATTCAGACTAACTTTAGCCCATATCTCACAAGTCGCAGTCTTAGTGTGCAAATATCCAGTCAGTCACATGGCTTTTGTGTGGTACCAGAGATTCAACTAAATCCTGTTCCAGGCATATCCACAACAGACATCCGGCCTTCAAAGACCAAGAACTGTGTTTTCAAGATCCGTTTGGATGGCACAACGATCAGGAAAGCAGATCTGAAGGATGGCCGGTGCAAAATTGGATTCAATCCCCCCTAGTGAGTGGTGTAAACATGATATGCTCATTGCTGAACATTGTGTTGCAGTTCTCTTGAAAGTAAATCTACCGTCAAGGTCGAGCTTGTCCAAAGCAGTCTCTTGCCAAAACACCATAAGACTCTAGCAGCGATTGAATTCAGTGTCAAAGTCGCACAGGAAATTCTTGAAGCACAGAAAGTGCTACATTTGAATGGTCTGTGTTAACACTGTTTCTATTCAGATGGTGTTCAACAAGCCTTCAGATCACCTCTTCCCTGACCAATCTGCTAAATTCCACATCAGTTTCAGTATGGTCTGTGACAGGCATTGACTTTCATGGATCATTCCCTGACAGCTCTTCCAAGGAACCAACTGCAACAGCAAATCTCTTAGCTGTGGGAACTACCCATGCGTTGGAGTTGCAGAGCCTGTTGGACCGCCTGGGGAAATACTCAAAATTCCTGCAGACAGTTCTTGCATTGGGTCTTGCAGCAAGCGAGGTCAGTCTGATTATTAATGTTAAGAATCCTTTGGCTTCATTTCTCTCAGGCAAATTCAATAGCCAAGGCGGTTTTTGCAAGTGTGGACCAAATCCACAAGGTATTTCAGGCCTTCCAATTCCTGCCTTCACTGTTATTGATTTTTGACAACTGCAGCTGCTGCAGGAACAAAACAAATGTGATAACGACATAATTGCTCTACTCCAGGATATGACTGATGTCTTGGCTTGCATTGCTGATGTCGAGCAGTTTGTCAAGTCTGCTCAGCTGAAAGAAGCCATGGAAGAGGTCCATCCCATGGTCCGCGCAACAGTAAATTTTCTCACTCAATACAGTACTCAATCTCCCATGTGTTTGTTTCATTCTTGGTTTTTTCAATTTTGGTTCTCATTCCATATACTAGCAAGGGTCCTTTCCCTCACTCTTGGTGCCAAGACAAGAGAACAACTTGACAACCTTACTCAACAGTTTGCTTCCTTCAAATATAAATTTGACCGTGGTCTTGCTGTGCAGTCTGGAATGACCATAGCAACAATAGAGATACAGCTCAAATCCCTGTTGGACAGCACTGGTGAGTGACCAGTAAACGCTAAGCCTCACATTCCTGAGCAATCAAAATAGTGCAAGACCATCAGCTGCAGACTCTCAGACCAAAGGCCCCAGAAATAAAACAGGCAGTTGAGTCATGCATGCCCGGAACTCGACTTGACATACTCCGGACCATTCATGATTGGGCAAATGACCTGGATGGTCCTAGTGTTTTCTGGCTCCATGGGTATCCTGGCACAGGAAAATCTGCCATTGCGATGACTGTCGCAACACAGCTGCAGGAATCTGGGCGTTTAGCATCTAGCTTCTTCTTCAAACGTGAAGATTTTTTGTTTCAGACTCCCGCTGCTCTCTGGTGCCATGTAGCATATGATCTCGCAAATAAATACCCAGAGATTCGGTGCAAGGTCCTGCAGACTTTAGACTCTGGGGAGGTTATTCCACACATCACAGGCCATGATGACATCTTCAAGAAGCTCATCATAAAGTCGCTGAGGAATCAGCTCTCAGTGCCTCCCGGGAGGATGCCTATAGTGGTTATTGATGCACTGGATGAATGTGGGGGTCTAACAGCATCCCGTTCCTACCAGAAGCAGGTTCTATCAGCTATCAGCCACTGGAAAGATTTCCCATCACAAGTGAAGCTCTTTGTCACTAGTCGCAATGAGAGTAGCATACATTCTGTGCTTGGCTCAATGGGATCACAGTGCAAGGTTCTCGAAGTCGGGGAGAAGGCCACTTTGCAATCACATCAAGATATTGAGAAATACCTTCGGCATGGTTTTGATGCCATTCACCAGGAGTATAAATCACTCCCTCATCCTTGGCCAGCCCCACAAGACTTGAAGCTTCTCATCAATGCAGCTGCTGGATTATTCATCTGGGCCAGCACAGTTTTGAAGCTCGTAGGGGATCATCACCCCGAAACAGAACTTGAACGTATACTCCAGATGCTTCGGAAAGAAAACAGGAATCAGAAACAAGACTTGGACCAACTGGGACAACTCTACCAAAATCTTCTTACCTCAAAGTTTCCCTCTAGCAGTGATGCCAAAGTATTCAAAAAGGTAGCTGGAGCCATACTGGTGGCACAGATGCCACTGACAGCAGGAGAGATGGAAGCTCTAGTTCCATCATTGACGACCCTAGACCTTGAGTTTGTATGCATCCGAATGAGTTCTGTTCTTGACTCTGGATCAGGTCTCCGCTTTGTGCATCAGTCATTTGTGGATTTCCTTGTCAGTCTTGGAGAAGAATCTCATTTCAACTATGAAAGGGTAGCCCATGAACAGTGGATGGCAACTGCATGCTTTGTGACTATGGGAAAGCAACTAAAATTCAATATTGCTGGTGTGGAAAGCTCATATTTGTGTAATGATGATATCCCTGGGCTGGCACAAAGAGTTCCTAATCATCTGTACTATGCATGCCAATTTTGGTCTGCACATCTCAGCAGCACTGTGGAGAAGGCGTCAATGCTGAACTATGTCTCTAGTTTTATGCAGACACAGCTGTTGTTTTGGCTGGAAGTACTCAGTGTTTATCGTGTGACATCAATTTCAAGAGCATTGGAGAGACTAGCCAGATGGCTTCCAGTGAGTAGAGTAAAATCTGAGGAATGCATTGACTGATTGGCCATAAGGGCCCAAATGATGAACTGAAAAGAGATGTGCAAGATGCCATGGCATTTGTAAGGAACTTTGGGCACCCAATTACATTCTCTGTTCCACACATCTATTTGTCAGCACTACGGTTTGCCCCAGCAAACTCACAAATTGCAAAAAGACACTGGGGAAGTGGATTGATGGCAGCAAAGTTGAAATCAGGGGGAAATCTGAACTGGCCAATCATGCAGGTAGTGTTAATGGGTCATCAAGAGCCTGTCACCTCTGTGGCCTTCTCCCCTGATGGTACCCGCATTGTCTCTGGGTCCGAGGACAAAACTGTGTGTGTGTGGGACACTGGGACTCAGACACAGATTGGAGCACCACTTGAGGGCCACACCAGTGGAGTCGACTCTGTGGCCTTCTCCCCTGATGGCACCCGCATTGTCTCTGGGTCCTGGGACAACACTGTGCGTGTGTGGGACACTGAGACTCAGACACAGATTGGAGCACCACTTGAGGGCCACACCAGTGGAGTCTCCTCTGTGACCTTCTCCGCTGATGGCACCCGCATTGTCTCTGGGTCCTGGGACAGCACTGTGCGTGTGTGGGACACTGAGACTCAGACACAGATTGGAGCACCACTTGAGGGCCATACCAGAAGAGTCCGCTCTGTGGCCTTCTCCCCTGATGGCACCCACATTGTCTCTGGGTCCTGGGACAACACTGTGCGTGTGTGGGACACTGACACTCAGACACAGATTGGAGCACCACTTGAAGGCCACACCAGTGGAGTCTACTCTGTGGCCTTCTCCCCTGATGGCACCCGCATTGTCTCTGGGTCCCATGACAACACTGTGCGTGTGTGGGACACTGACACTCAGACACAGATTGGAGCACCACTTGAGGGCCACACCAATACAGTCAACTCTGTGGCCTTCTCCCCTGATGGCACCCGCATTGTCTCTGGGTCCTGGGACAGGACTGTGCGTGTGTGGGACACTGAGACTCAGACACAGATTGGAGCACCACTTGAGGGCCACACCCATGCAGTCTGCTCTGTGGCCTTCTCCCCTGATGGCACCCGCATTGTCTCTGGGTCCTGGGACAGCACTGTGCGTGTGTGGGACACTGAGACTCAGACACAGATTGGAGCACCACTTGAGGGCCACACTAGTGCAGTCTTCTCTGTGGCCTTCTCCCCTGATGGCACCCGCATTGTCTGTGGGTCGGAGGACAACACTGTGCATGTGTGGGACACTGAGACTCAGGCACAGATTGGAGCACCACTTGAGGGCCACACCAATGGAGTCTTCTCTATAGCCTTCTCCCCTGATGGCACCCACATTGTCTCTGGGTCCAAGGACAAAACTGTGCGTGTGTGGGACACTGAAACTCAGACACAGATTGGAGCACCACTTGAGGGCCATACCAGAGAAGTCCGCTCTGTGGCCTTCTCCCCTGATGGCACCCACATTGTCTCTGGGTCCTGGGACCGCACTGTGCGTGTGTGGGACACTGAGACTCAGACACAGATTGGAGCACCACTTGAGGGCCACACCAATGGAGTCTGCTCTGTGACCTTCTCCCCCGATGGCACCCGCATTGTCTCTGGGTCCTATGACCACACTGTGCGTGTGTGGGACACTGAGACTCAGACACAGATTGGAGCACCACTTGAGGGCCACACCGATGGAGTCTTCTCTATAGCCTTCTCCCCTGATGGCACCCGCATTGTCTGTGGGTCAGAGGACAACACTGTGCGTGTGTGGGACACTGAGACTCAGACACAGATTGGAGCACCACTTGAGGGCCACACCGACATAGTCTGCTCTGTGGCCTTCTCCCCCGATGGCACCCACATTGTCTCTGGGTCCTGGGACAGGACTGTGCGTGTGTGAGACACTGAGACTCAGACACAGATTGGAGCACCACTTGAGGGCCACACTGACATGGTCTACTCTGTGGCCTTCTCCCCTGATGGCACCCGCATTGTCTCTGGGTCCGAGGACCACACTGTGCGTGTGTGGGACACTGAGACTCAGACACAGATTGGAGCACCACTTGAGGGCCATACCAGTGAAGTCCTTTCTGTGGCCTTCTCCCCTGATGGCACCCGCATTGTCTCTGGGTCCTGGGACAGCACTGTGCATATGTGGGACACTGAGACTCAGGCACAGATTGGAGCACCACTTGAGGGCCACACCAGTACAGTCTCCTCTGTGGCCTTCTCCCCTGATAGCACCCGCATTGTCTCTGGGTCGGAGGACAACACTGTGCGTGTGTGGGACACTGAGACTCAGACACAGATTGGAGCACCACTTGAGGGCTACACCAGTGGAGTCCATTCCAGTCCAGGTATGTATCATCACCAGCTTCTCATACTCTTCTTCACATGTTCCTGGACAGGTTCACGCCCTTCTGCAGATTTTATTGATGTTTTCCATGCTGAGACTGGTGCATTTTTATCCACACTTTGTTTTCAACAGGATGGCTGGATTGTCGGACCTCATGGACAACTAATTCTTTGGGTTCCTCACCACCTCATTGGATTCCTGCCTCGACCTCACCTTCTTGCAATTCTTGGGAGCCACCCCATGATTAAATTTCACACCTCCACGTTCTACCACGGGGATCAATGGACCCGGTGCTATGCTGGTTGAACCAGAGTCTGTACAGGAATTTACATAACACATAGCCATCTACAAAATCATTAACCTTTCATTCTGGAAATCCACAGCTGTTAAGAATACAATTTAATGTGGTAACTCTTTAAGGACTGTAAAGTGGGCTTGCAGCACTGACATTCAAAATGAATCCGCAGCTGATTTACAGTAGGAATATCACAGGTGCTGAAGTTCAATCAATCAGAGAATAGGACTGTTCACAGTAGCCATCTTCACTTCCTCTGTGTCCTTCCTTCACCCCTTGCACACCAGCAAGACTCCATTGTGTAAAAAGGCCCATTGTCCCACTCCTTTTATTTGCCCTTTCTGAGACCAGTCCCACACCCTGACTTAGTTCTTGTCAGGTTGTACAGATCCTATGCTCTAAAATACACTCTGTAGAGACCATCTGCCCCTTCAAAAACCAAAGATTTCTAGATGATAAACATGTGCAGTGAGATTCAAATTTTCATCCTATGAAATAGTCAATTTCCTGATGGCTATTGCCAGAGGATATGAGGGTCAAAGTGCACTTTTAATCATCTGACAATTTTTAAGTTAACCGACATTTTTCCCAAACTCACACCGTTAAATAGAGTAAGTTCCATACTGGGCTCAAGTAGATTGGGGTAGTGTCTGGTGTGCTACGGAAAGAGGTGACCGGAACACGATTGAACAATGACCGGAAACGTAAATCGCGATGGCGGGATATTTGATCCAGGATGACGGGAATGCTATTTCCGGAACGGAGAATGCCGTGGGCAGAATGACCCAAAGAAGGGGGCCATATTGTTATTCTCATCGGACTATATAAGGAAAGAGAGCATACCAAATTATTTACGAGTGAGGACCAAAACCCGAGAAATAGGATACCAAATTATATTTCGCATGAGACCGGCTTGACTTATGTGTTGGACAAGAAAGGAAAAGAGCTTTGGACAGGATTGTGGAAACCCAGTGGCCACATTGACATTAATAAATTGGTAGTTTATGAAAAGTGATGGACCACAAGGGAAGATTATCCAGACTGTATGTGCAATATTTACGGGCAAGATGCCAACCAGCTAATAGTGGCGGTCAAAGTAGACGCTTCGGCCGCGCTTCGGAGACACTTCTCAAGGTGCTTCAAAGGCGCTTCAGGAATTAATTTGCCGTCAAAAGCGTGAGCGAAGCGAAACCTACTTTGACCGTCATGTTTCGAAAAGTGCTTCACGCGTAATTCAGCATCACTGATGGGCATCAGAGGTGAAGCACTTTTCTGAAGCGTCTCTGAAGCGCGTGAAGCACCTCCGGAGGCGCTTCCACGCTTCGAAGACGCTTCAGGATTCGACACTTTTCCCACGCGTCGATAAATGTTGAAGCGCTCTTGAAGCGCTTGGCCGAAGCGCGGTCGAAGCGCCTACTTTGACCGCCACTAATGACATGTATGTCACTACAGGTAGACAAAAGGATCAAGATTGTGGCCAGAAGTGTGTTCATTTAGCCCTGTGCTGGACAAGATTGCGAGCACTTTTGACGTAAAATACTCTTGCGAAAAACATGAGTTGGTGAAGCGGGGCCCGGGCCGCGTCGTGGCAAGTTCTAAAAGTAGGGGTCTAAAAATAGGGGTGACGTCGAGGCGGTCATGGCTCAAAATAAAAGAAGAACTCGAGGATTGCAGTATCCCTTATGCCTTCGACATACACCCTCCAAATCACATTTGACCGTAAGTTGCCCTTCATTCTCCTCTTTCCTTTGCTCACACTGCACAGGCGCAAAGAATCTGCCGGTGGCGGATATAGGGACGCTGTCGTGCGATCCGTATATCTTGGCGTCACTCGAAGTACCCGACGCCGAGCCTCTCAAGTTTCGCACCCCCACAATCCGGCGCAACCGCGACCCAACATGGAACGCCACCTGGTTCGTCGCTGGCATCCCCGCCTCGGGCTTCAAGCTCAAGATGATTCTCTACGACGAAGACCCCGGCGTCAAGCTCTCCAACGACCGCCTCGGCAAGGCCGTCGCTGAGTTCGGACCACAGGACATGAAGGAGGGCTTCACAAGCCTCGAGACCGAATATGTTCTGCAGAAGCGCAAGGGCGACCTGCATCCGTATATCCTCACGTATCTCACCGCGCTGCTTCCCGGGGAGAAACTCGTAAAGCACAACCGCGTCATTGCGTCCGTGCGCGTCCTCCGAAAGGATTCAGAGCAGACAGAGGGCCGAATGTACACCCTCGGACCCAGTACGCGCCTCTTCCCCCTCTCTTTCAAACACACTTATTGACTTGCGCTCAGACAAATACTCCCGCCACTTCTCCCCCCTCATCGGGTCGATGGTGAACAAGGCGACGCCGAAAGACGCGAACGACTCGGACGGGCAGAAAGACGGCAAAGGCGGCAAGCTCTCCGCCACGACCTTCATCGCGAACAAGCTCCAGCTCACCGGGCCCGTCCCGCGCGAGCTGCGCCACCGCTTCGTCGGCTACCGCCCCTTCATCAAGTGGATGTTCGACGACTCGGGCATCCGCGGCCGCATCCTGTACCACGGGCTGCGCAAGCAGTATCGCACGATATACAAGTGCGACAAGGCGACGGTGTGGGGCGTCATCGACGATGCGGGGACGAATACGGATAATTCGGCGACGCCAGAGGGGGTGGAGATTAAGGAGACTAAAGAGACTAGGGAGGGCGGTGTGTTGAGGGACGCGACGCCAGAGTCTGCGGCGGCGCTTGCGCGCCAGTTTCTCGATATGACGGCGTGGGGCGACGGCGCGAAGCTCTTCACGTATGTCATGACGCTCGATGGCGGTTCGTTCACTTCCCGTATTTTTATCCCGACGGGTTTCGCTCAAGCTTATTTTGCGTTATTAGAGTGGCGATTCACCGAGACCGGCCCCGAGTTCGCGATTGACCTGCTGAGCAAGCACTCGATGCACGCGGACCTCGCCAAGGAGATCGCGTACTCTGGCGAGTTTTTCGTGCAGCCGCTGAACGCCGCCGCGAAGGAGGAGCAGAAGAGGGAGGCGGACGAGGCGGGGGAGAAGAAGCCGGAGGAGCGGCAGGCGCAAGACTCGCAAGAGGACAAGCAGGCGGAGCAATCGAAGCCCCCCGCCGAACAGCCATCGCGCGACCCCAAGGCGTACGAGCTCATTATCGACAACGACTCGGGCACCTACCGACCCAAGAAGGAGTTGCTTCCGATACTGGAAAAGTGGCTGTCGGATCAGCGGAGGCTGGGTGGGCTGGGGAACGTGCGTGCGATGGACGGGTTCGACGAGGAGTTGAAGGGGATGAAGGAGGATCGGGCGGATCGGAAGGCGAAGTTGACGGGGGTACCGAGGAAGGGGAAGAAGGATGGGGAGAAGAAAGACGGGGGAGGCGACAAGGGGAAGGACAAGGCGGGCGACAAGGATGAGCCAACGGGGAAGCTGGTGCCCGTTCCGGGAGGCTCGAGCGCTAGTAGCATCAGCAGCGGGCTAGTCGGGCGGGAGAGTGTGAGCAGCGAGGAGGTGCAGGAGGCTCTTAACAAGGCGGAAGCCCCGAACGGGAAGACGGAAAACCCGGAGGGTCAGGTGAACGGGAAGACGAACAATCCAGAGGGACAGTCATAGTTGGTTCACAAGTTTATACCACTCGACGGACGGACATCTAACTTATTACCTATACCTATACTTACACGCTAATCAGTCGTGGAACTTATAACAGACACTCGTTTACGCATCATACATATTCAATAACTTGGGCGAATTTTTTCTCTTGCGGGGGATGCGAATGGACGCATCTCGGGACATACAACTCGATATGCAGTCAGTGTCGTTGAGCACTGTTCTCGTAAGAGCGCCAGGTATACATGTGAATCCCAAGAGAATTTCATGGCGAAACTAATTAATTTTCACGATTAGGAGGCCTGACGCACGTGGCCGCGTTGTTTACTCCTGTCGACGCGTGAACGGGAATAGGGGTCTCTCTTAAATCTCTTCGACCTCATTCGCGCCCCAGCCTCGGACTTCTCAATCTTAAACTGGTCGCATCGGAGGGACTCAGCGCGCATTTCAGGTTGTAATCTGCTGTTGTTCCTCCAAAACATCATGCAATTCGTAAAGACCGTGAGGTATGTATGGGTATACGCATCCCGGAGGGATTTCGATTTCGATAGCGAAGCACCGGTGGACTTCTTTTCTTTTACGCGTCTCGTCGCGGGTCTCGAACACCTTTTCACGTCCCGATTAGGCAGCGGGGCTGACGCTTTGCGGGTTGTGGAACAGGTCGGTCGGGTCGATCGCCTTCTTGATCTGCTGCAGACGGGGAAGATTGGAGCCCCAGTATGCCTGGGGTCCGTCCTTCAATTGGGGGCTGGTCGGAAGGTAAGTTAAGTTTTCGGGAGAAAGAAAGAGGGAATTAAAGTGGACGCACTCGACGTAGCCTGCGTAGGCACCGAAGTCGACTCCGGGCATGGACGCGGTGATGATGTCGTTCATTCCGGTGACGAAGGCGGTGGTGGTGTCTGAAAGCCCGCCGATGTCGACTGCGTAGGTTTGGAGGTAGAACTGCGCACGAGTGAGCTGAGAGAATCGTAGGGGGAGAAAACGAGTCTACCAGGGCATCTCGGTGAGCATAGGCAGTTGCGTTTTGGGCAACGTCGTTGACCGCCCCACCCTCGAGGTCGAAAATGGCGAACCAGATCTATGTATCAAGATTAGGACGACGAAGGCGGCACCAAATAGAACACGCACGAGGGTGCCCTTGTCAGCGGTGTCGAAATAGCTGAACAGGTTGTTGATTCCGGTAGTCGGGATCAGGGTGTTCGCGCCGAATGTCAAGGACTTGGAGTAGAAGGAACCAGACTTTGTGTTTTTTGGAAATTAGTATCGCATTCACAAGCTGCGCGAAAAGCACGTACGATACCGCCAACAAGCTTGAGTGCTTCCGTTTCCGCCCAGTTGCCCACAAGACCAAGGAAGTCGTCCAATACGATGGCAGAGACGGCAGCATTCTGTCCCAGCTGTTGCTCAAAGTTGAGGGCTTTGTATTCGTCTAGAGTGCCGAAATATGTGCCGGAGATGATCATGCCGAGCTCGAAGACGACGACTTCCGTGGCGAGTTTCCGGTCGAGATTGGGGTCCGAGACGATTTTTTGCCAGGCGGCGAACGTCGGGGCCAAGTCAGCGTGTTTGCCGAGCCTAGCGGTTCGGTCGGTGGTTTTTTTCAGAGAAGAAACCACGCTTACTGAAGTGTGTACGAGTACCGGACGACGGAGGCGGGCTCAGGGTGCGTCAGGACCACAAACTCGGTGACGATTCCGAAAGACGCCCCTGCGCCTTTGATGGCCTACGGCGGTTCATTTAAACGCGAAAAAGAAAGTGGAAAGAGAGGCGTACAAATAAGACGTCCTGGTTCTGCGTCGAGCTGGCGCGGGTCACAGTGCCGTTCGCGAGGACAACTTCGACCTCGACGACGTGGTCCAATGCAGCACCCCACTGGCGCGAGAGAGGGCCGAGTCCACCGATGGTGGCATGCCCGCCGATTCCAACCTGCGGGCACGTTCCATGGGCAATGGCGCGTCCACCAGCGTTGTGTAGACGAGTGGTCACGTCAGCGAGGAGCGTTCCTCCGCCAATAGTTGCCTGCCAAGTCGAGTTGTTCATAGAAAATTGCTGGAAGTTGGTCATGTCGACCACGACGGCGTTGTCCTCGCCTCCGATACCTGCGCAGGCCAGTCAGTTTTTGCTGGGTGGGCTGGCATTGCAACAAGCTGACCATAGTTGGCATAACTGTGTCCACCGCACCGAGGCTGCACCTTCACCCCGCTTGCAGAGGCGCACTGCACGATTTTAGAGATATCAGCGCTCGTAGCGGGTTTCGTGACGGCGGCAGGGGTGATCGGGTAGGCCTGGTTGTAGATGTGGACGTCCGCGAGCTGGTAGAAGACGCTCTGCGGGTAGGCGACGCTGCCGGTGCTCGACGCGAAGACATTATTGAGGCAAAGCTGGAGAGGGGAGCCTGCTTGCGACGCGGCGGGGAGACTGGTACTTTGACCCATGACGGAGGAAGAAAAGAACGTGGGGGACGGGCTAGAGAATTTGAACGCGTGAGTTGTCCCTTATGGCAGGGAAATCCAGATCACCGCATGCAGTCGCATGCACATGGCGAATGCGGGGAAACGGTGTTCGCAACGCCAAGGCATGTTGAGATGGTCACAAGGGCGGGCGGACGTAGGCGAAGCGCATGGAATCAGTGGTTGCGAAGGCGCTTGCTGGTAGCCTGGTTTGACCAGAGACCTACTGCCCTCATCCAAGGCCTTGAAGTTGCCCAAGTAAAACCCCAAGCAGAAAGATGTCGACCGTTTGAGTTATTGCCACAGTGCAAGGCTTGCCAGCGTGATTCTTGCCATGTGAGGCTCCTAGACGCCCAAGCGTTCGCAGACCCGCGCGTAGTGCACGAGACTGCACGAGAGCTGTCAAGCAACGAAGATCAACGACGATCGCCGGAAACAGATGGTACGATATTTATGATCGTAGGTCTCGTGATCGCGTTGCTTATCCTTGTGGACGCGCGGACTTTGAATCAGCCCCTTTCACCAAAACGCTTCATCATCTGCGCGCTCAGGAGCTTCAACAATTGCGCTACCGGTCACCACCAAAAATCTATACTGCGCTAGCGGCTAACACCAGAGGGAAGTTTCAGCGCGGGAAGGCCTTGCCACACAGAACTCTCGACCAAAGGACAAAGGCTCAATTGCAAGGCGCAAGGGGATCCAAAGACAAACACATGCATTAAATTTAAGTGAGGTTAACTATAACAAGGCGATAATTGATACAGAGCGATGACTGAAGTGGTCAAGAAAACAACAGGGCGTATACAGACGGAATTCGTGTTGGTGTTGGATACATGGCATGAGGGCGTGCGCGGCGTGGAGGGCGTGGGGTATGCATACTGGAATCTATCCATTGAGTCGTGACTTTTTGTTTCATCGCTCACTCGCGGCGCCGGAAGAGGCTGCGCACGTTCATCACCGAGGCCTTGGCCTTTGGTGCGAGGGACGTGGTGCTCATACGACGCTTGCGCATGACGGGAGACGTAGGGGAGAGGGGAGACGTGGGTGCGAGAGGGGAAGCGGGTGCGGCGGGCGAGGGTGCAAAGGACGACGCGAAAAAGTCGTTGCGCACGTCGGCGGTGCGGATGGGTGCGGTGGTAGCGTGAGACGGGCGGCCGAGCTTGAGGGGTGCGGGCCGGCGACGCGCGTTGCCCTTGGGCTTGGACGGCGCGGCGAACTTGGGGCTGCGGGGAGCGCCAAAGGCAGCGTCGACGAGGAACTCGGGCTTGTGGAGGTGCTTTGCGGCGCGGCGGGGTCGCGAGGGCAGGGCCAGGACGGACATACCAGGACGGCGCAAGGTAAGCGGGACAAAGTCGACCATATTCTCGTCCTCGGCGGGCTGCACAAGGTAGCGCGCGTCCAGGTCCGAGTCCTGGGTCGACACACTCCCGCGACGCTCTTCGCCGGCGAGCCCAGCGAGCGCCAAGGAGACCTCGTTCTCCTTGTCCTGCTCGTCAAACTGCACCCACTGCATCTCGTCCGGGCCAGCGACGAGCTGCTCCTCGCCGCCGAGGAGGTGGGCGTACTCCCACTCCTCATCCTCGTCCCACCAGAGACCGCCGTTCCCGTCGCGGAACACCTCGCCGACGCCGACGCCGGGTCCAGCAGTCTTGGCCTGGTGGGCCATGACACGCTTGGCATGCGACTCGAGACTGCCGCCGTCGGCGAACTGCATCATGGCAAGCTCGTTCGCCAGTGGCGCGGGCCGCACAAACTTGTACTGCGCCTTCTTGCGCTTGGCAATGGACACAGCGAAGAACTGGGTCTTGCTGGATTTCGGGGTAGCGGGTGGGGCTGCTGCTGCGGGCATGGAGGACACGGACTTGGAACGCGTGCGGGTGAGGGCGGAGAGCGAGCGGAAGTGCTTAAGACCGCGGCGCTTGGCGGGTGGGGAGGCGGGGATGGGAGGGATGGGGATGTGCGCGTAGGGGTTGGCGGCAGACTTTGGCTGGAGGAAGGGCGAGGGGGTCGACGGGGTGTTGGGGAAGTGGACGAAGACGGACGAGTATCCGAGGTTGGTGAGGTCGAATTCCTTGACCGACGGGGTGCTACGGTGGGCAGCGGTGGTGGGGGTGTCGATGAGGTTGATGAAGGAGCCTGCTGCGGCGGGACCGTGGCCGATGGACGGGCGACGGGAGATGATGGAGGGTCTGCGGGAGCTGCTCGTGGATGGTCTGCGGCGGGGCGAGCGCGGCGAGGGGGAACCAGGCTGGACGAGGGCAGCCCAGGAGGATATGGCCGAGTTGGATCGACGGCGGGTGGGGGGAGTGAGGGGAGGAGAAGGGCGGGCCTTTAAACAAGGTGCGCTTTTATTATTATCGAAGGTGGCTATTTGACCGGACATGACCGATTCTGGCGTAAAGGAAGGCGTTTAATTTCGGACCCCACAAAGCAAGAGGCGCGCAGTGACTCACCGTGATAAAGAGTGGAAATGTAAGTTGACTTGGGGGACGTTAACGGCGTGAGGGAGACTAGCTCTGGAATGGAGAGCACACTTGCACCCAGCACGTCTTATAATCCGGACGAACAAAAGATGGCCATAGTCCTAGCCAGGACAATAACTTTCTTCAATTGTTTGCATCACTTTGCACGCCAGCGGCTATTGTTGCTTCTCATTGTCGCCCGACTAGTCCCATGCTTCTACCCCTCTTCCCAGACGGGAACAAGGCTCGGCGTCGGCGTCCGTGATGTGTTGTGGTCCAGGCGCTGCTGCAGAAGGTGTCAAAACAAGGAATACAACGATTTCCTTTTTGGGACTACGATGTTGTTGTCCGCTTACGGGAAGTATTTTTTGCCTCCGTCGTGCCGCTGAGCACAATAGCCCGTTGGGTTCTCTGAGTGCTCTGCTGTCGTCGGCTTATTATTTGGCAACGCGGCCACGGGAGAATTCTGTGAAAAGTGCAAGACTCGACATTCCGACAAAATAAAGTCCTTGTTCCGCAAAAACGACCTCTCCATTTTCAATGCCGCGATCTACATCACACTGTTCTCACTCCCGCCGGTCACTGGACTGTTCTACCATTTCACGCCTGGGAACTTGACGACGCGCACTCTTGTTCTTCGTGACAATGTGCAAAGTTGAAGCTAGTATGCAAGGCGGCCGCGGCATCCGTCCCACGTACAGAATAAAGCACAAGCAAAAGCGCCAAGTAGCTTCGCGTGTCACGGGCTGCAGGTGAAGACCGGTAGAAATATCTACTTTGCGAGACAAAAGGGTTGGCTTGCCATCGGTGCCTGTTGGACGACCGTCTTGTAATCTTGCTCGAGGACAACACCCATCCAGAACTCAGAAGACAAGTAGTGTGATTCACACTATGCTCACGCGCTTCATGTGGCTCGTCCAATGTCGTACCCGGCTACCCGAAGCAAATAGGCCGCCGATATAGTATGTTTTTCCCTGTCTGTCTCCGTCCTCAAGCTCAGGCGGCCATGGTCTTCGATTTTCTCGGTGGGTTCGCATTCAGAAAGTACAAGCATCATCCTTCCCGTGGTCGCAACAGGTTTTGCTTCCATTAAAACTTCAAGTCCCCGACTTACAAGACCGTTGCGAAGAGCCAAGACCGCATGCTTGTCTTTTTTCCTGACGGCCTTGCCAGTTATGACAGGCCTTGGGATGGCCCGAGAAGCCGATCTGGATTTTTCCGACATGGTAGTTAAGCTAGGATCCAAGACACTTTGAGCGGAGGTCTATGACTCTCAACGTACCTCGGTCCTTGACTGGGCGGATGCTTGGCGGACGAGAAAAACCGCGCAGCTCCCGCACTTTTCATGAGCGTCTCATGCCAATGTTGGGTGGTTACCTTCTTCTTGGTCGCATAAAAATTACATTAGTAGCGGTCAAGGTAGACGCTTCGACCCCGCTTCGGCAAACGCTTCAAAGGTGTTCAAGGATTAATCAACGTGGGAAAAACGTCGAAATCTTGAAGCGTCTTCGAAGTGTCGAAGCGCCTCCGGAGGCGCTTCACGCGCTTCACATGCACTTCAGAAAACGCTTCAGCTCTGATGAAGATCAGTGATGTTTTATCAGGCGCGCGAAGCGTTTCTGAAGCGCTTTTCAAAAGCAACGGTCAAGGTCAGTTTCGCTTCGCCCACGCTTCTGATGAAAACTTAATTCTTGAAGCGCTTCGTGAAGCGCGTTCGAAGCGCCTCCGAAGCGTCTAGGTTCCGACTCGGTCAATTTCGGGAAGTTGACTCGGAACATTCTTGCTATGACGCCGAACAATGCTCAAGAATCAAACTCTTGCGGTTTGCGGAAGACCCAGAGCGGTTCCCGCTAACCTGCTGTTTCTTTCAGGCTTCAGCGGCGTTGAGTGACAAATGGGGAAATCCCGATTTGGAATGCGAACAAACATGACGCGCGATTGATGCACCTTGAACTGAACGTTCAACACCGACCTCGAAAGCGCCCTATCGCCGCTTCGACCCAACATCGTTGCGCCACAAATGAAGATTCATCGGTCCGTGGGCGCTATCTAGTTGAACTGCCAAGGTGCGTTTCGTTTCAACTTTCAAGTACTTATTTTGGATGTTCGACCAATGTTCGACCCTGTGACTTCTTGGAAGATAGATAATCTTCAGCCTCTACTCACGACGCATCTTCCGTTCTATCCATGTTCGCAATTCCGCTCACAAAACTCTATGCGGCGCCGAAGAAATATAGCACTCGGATCTTCGGTTTGACCATTCCCAGCGATACACTTGATCTCACGAGCAGTGCTTGCGATGTCTTCTCATCGTGCAATCTATATATGTCTTAAAAGCTTATTCTCGAAACGACGCTCCGCTCAAGACGAAAACCCACTCATTCCTCGTTTCTTCGTGCCTTCACTGGAACTTTACTTGGCTCTCCTTGCTTCGCTCGATTGTTATTTTTCCGAGAGCCAAACGCCTTGTCGGCCTTACCGTTACTTGGTGTCTCAATTCATCTACCAGCCCAAGTGAAACTCATTGCTTGGGGACAGCCTGCTCGCGCTCACCAAGATCATACTCATGGGCGATGTACTACATGTGACCTACGGATTTACAGCTGCGATTTACCTTGGCCTCTGCGGAGATAGCACAAAAGCTCTTGGCGCTGCAGATCTTCGTCCCTGCTTTAGCCGCCGAATCCTAATTAAACCTCTTTATGGATGATCTCACTGCACCGAGTTATTTTGGAAGACGCACCGGCGCGCGAGTAGGTTTGGGAAGTCGTCCATTCTGTGCTGATATCTACGCTCTCTCGACGGCGCAACTTTGATGGAAGGCACAAATTTATCCTCAAACTAGGAGCCCGTCGATTCCCCGAGCAGTCCGCTGTACACGCCAAAAAAAACGCCATGATTCGTAAATTTAATAGGACTTCCAAAGGTATAAAAGGCCCTTGGACACCCTCTCATTCCTCATTCACTTTCACCTCTTCCCCTCTTGTGCCTGGTGCCCCAACTTCACTACAAGAACCGTTACTCGCGTCTTCGATTCAATTTCCGACAATGAAGTTCACTTTTGCTCTCCTTGCCGCCTTCGTGTCTGCTGCTGTCGCCGCCCCCGCGACGCACAAGCGTCAGAACACCTGCCCGCTCCAGAGTATGTTCCTACGGCTTGTGGCTGGCTCAGAGAGCTGAAACCTTTCCTCTTTAGACCTCAGCGGCCTCACTGTCTCCGCCTCCGCTGACCCCAGTGGCAAAACTCGTTGGGATCTTTTCACCACTTCCTCCGAGCTTATCCAGACCGGGGACCTTGCCTGGGTTAGTTTTAGGGACAATGCAACCCCCAGTTACCCGATTCACCCTCCTGCAGTTTCCCAACGACCAGCCGAACGGCAATGAGGTCTTCACCGCCACCGTCGGCTCGCAACCCGACCTGTTCACATTCCAGCGCAAGGCTGCCCAGGAAATCGGCGCTTCTGGAACGGGGGCTGGATCCAAGTTGCTTGCCGCCTCCTCGCCCGCTACTGTGAGCTCTCATTTCATTCCAATCCGAGAAATTCCCCCGTTAACTTTGCTGCAGTTCCAAGTCACTTGTGCCCAGTGCGACGCTTTTGCCAGCGGCAGTGAGCTTGCGGCGAACGGCTGCACAATGCAGTTGGTAGACGACAGCGGAAACGGCCTCGGGCAGTGCATTACTTTCGTAGCTGCACACTCTGTCGTGCAGGTGGAAGCGTGCGATGGGTCTGCTGGTCAAAGCTTTGGCATTTTCTCAGCTTGAACGATTTTTCATTGTCGTTTTTCATTTTTGCCTTAGACGCGCGCGCCTGGAGTTGTAATTGGTTAATAAATATTTTTTCCATTTCACTCGAAAGCACGATGACAGTTCGACAGATAGATGGATAACATAGGTGTACAGGATGAGGGGCAACCGGATCATGCCACGAAATCTGAAAAGTAAGGGTGAATCAATGCGCGCTTTGCTACAGTAGGTCTCGTCAGATGAAGGCCCTTGTATCACTTGGTCGACTTACCGGATATACGTTTGGCCGGATTGTAGGTTAGGGTGGCCTGAGAACTCGTGTTAGTACGCTGTTTGACCAAGGAAATTGAACTTGCTTGAAGAAGGTCGATGCCCTCTGCATCGAGCACCGGTACTACTCGCGCCAGTTCCTGCGCAGACCATTGTGGGAACGTTGTTTTGTAGTCGGAAAGACCTTCAACGCCGGGCCAGTTCTCTTCATTTGGGGTGCCAAGGATCCTGCACCAATGCATGAGAGCGAGTACGCAAAGTCAAGGAATCCACGCACCTGAAGATCTTGAAGATCTGGTCGATTTCTGAATCGCCGGGGAACAGCGGCTGGCCATGCATCGCCATCTCGGCGAAGATGCAGCCTACGGACCACATGTCGATACCAGTCGCGTAGTGGCGTGAGCCGAGAAGAACTTCGGGTGCACGGTACCAGAGGGTTACGACCTGACAAGATGTTAGGAGCGAGTAGCAGGGAGGGGGGGAATGGGCGCACTTCGTGAGTGTAGGTCCGCATAGGGAGGCCAAACGCCCTAGCCAACCCGAAATCTGCAAGCTTCAGGTTGTTGTGCTTGTCAATGAGCAAGTTCTGGGGCTTGAGATCGCGATGCAGGATACGGCGCGAGTGACAGTACACCAGCCCAAGATTCAGCTGGCGGGTGAATTTCTAGATGATTCAAAGAAGCAATTAGCAAAACGCTCCCAGAATCCCTGAAAGACGCGTTGGCGTGAAGGAAGCAGAGGCACGTGACCGAATACTGGCGAAGAGCGCGTCCGAATATGCTTTGTCGCATAAGACGTGTTCGACGCGTCGTTTGAGGGGAGGGCGAGTATGAGTGTCATGAGAGGACCTCACCTTGACCAGTGTGTCGGGAAGGGGGGAGCTCTCCCGGTTGGCTTCCTCCATGAACCGCTTCAAGTCCATCTCGAGGAATTCGAAGACAAGGAACAATTTCTGCTCTGCATGGACGATGTTGTAGAGCCTAAGTACATAATTGCCTCAGCGATGAATTCGAATGACAATGACGCGGTAGACGCACCTGACGATGTTGTCGTCCTCGAGCTCTTTGAGCAGACTGATCTCGCGAATAGCCGTACTCGGAACGCCCTCATCCTCGGCCTCTAGTCGGATCTTCTTCAATGCCACGATGGTGTTCAGGGTCTTGTCGCGAGCCTTGTACACCACGCCATACGTTCCTAAGCACGTCATGAATATTGACGCGACTTGAGAGCACAAGAGCCGGCGCGGTACCTTCGCCTGAGAGAGAACGTTGAGTACACAAAGTTTCGAGGGAGAAGAGGAGCAGCGCTCACCAATTTTTTCAATTCTTTCGTACCTGAGGACCGTGGCACTCAACAAGCAGCCACTGCAGGACAAGTGTAGTTCTTACCTTTCCATTGCAGAAGACAGTCAGGATTCAACCTGATACCACCAGTAAATGAGTGAAAACGCGCAAAACTGAGCGCGAGGGAAACTGGTCGGATGGGTGGACAAGAGAGAGCTTGATGTGTGGCTGTGTAAATAGCCGGTTGTTTTCGGCGGTTGTTTCGTCAAACGCGCTTTCAACTCGTACACTTCTATGTATTCACTGTTTATTGTACACTATCAAAGGAATAAACTACCCCGGTCGTGGCCAGTTAATGGCTTCATCCGGATGTCTCCTTGGACGAGTGACATCGATGTACTCTCCCGGCCACGACTCCTCGCCTTGAAACGGACAGGCGTGTCAGAGGTAACACATGTCAAGGTTGAAATAACCTACTGCGATCGATAATGTCTATCTCACCCCCATCTTCGTCTTCATTGTCGTCCTCGTCCCAGTGATCCTGTGCAAACGCTGCGGGATTCGCTTCCCGATCTACAGCGAGGTCTTTCATGAGTCTATTCATCGAGTCGTCCTTGACGTCTTGAAGTGACTTTTCCCGGGCTTGCCGAGCACGTTCTAGCTCGGGGAGGTAATCTCTGGCACATCTCGTCAGAGGACGGAGGAAGGATATCTTGGCTGTACACACGTTTCGTATTCCGTCCGTGAGGCATCGACGGCGTCGAAAAACTCTTTGATACCTGCACCTGTCATGCTAGAAACGCCAACAGCCTGCAGGAAGATACAGCAAACTAAGAGAGGCTAGATTTCGATGTACTGACCTTGAGATGTTTATAAAATTCATCGAGTACAAGGCTCATACTATTCATGAGACTATTCATGTAAGTTGGTTCGCCTTCAGAGTCCCTGGTGCCGCTGTGTGACGCCAAAGCAGCCTGGAACATTTCAAAGTCCTGCATCCACTCCAAGGCAAAGTCATGCGGCTGCACGTCGGTCTTGTTGAACACGAGGATAAATGGGAGTTTTGTTTTGTACAGGATGCTAGGCTGAGGATTAGCAACTCTCTAGAGGGTGCGGCTCGTTTAAAACACCTGCAAGCATATAGCATGTTCGACATGAAGGTCGCCGGTGCGGTTGTCCTCGGGGTATCGATGATATATGCCACCACGGCAGGCAGGGACGAGGCTACCGCGTCGGTGATTATAGCACCGCTCGCGGACCAGGTGAAGATCTCGATTTGACCAGGCGTATCGAGAATAACGTAGCTGCACGATTGAATCAGATCCAGCAGTGACTGACTGTTTGAAAGAGCGCCGCGTACTCCACGGTATCAGCGCGCTTTTCCACCAAACCCAGCACCTGGTCAAATTTCGTGGTGAACAGATTCAAAGCGGTCAATATTCCGCCGTTTGGACCCAAGTTGTACCTTGCGAAGATTTCACCCTTTGAACGCAGAGGCTATTTACAAGAAGACACACTGCTTCATGACCTCCTGGTAGTTCACTGTGTCCCGAATATCGATGTTCGCCTCAAAAGGAACCCGGGTCACAGCAGGGTCAAGATTCAAGATGTAAGGCGGCTTTGGGGGGTCCAGAGAGTGCAAGTACGAGTTTATCCGCTGTACAAAAGTGGATTTTCCTGCACCGGCCATGCCAATAGTAATAATTGCGATGGGTTTGGGCTTTGAGGGCCCCGCAGCCTCAGATGTTGAAGCCGTCGACATGGAAGAAAATGCTGAGCTAAGGCCCAGGCTTATGCCTTTCAAACGATACATGAGCAAATAGCTTCGAAAACTCTTGGAAACTCCGACACACCCGACTTATTTCAGCCATGAACGCCGGCTGTCGCGTCCCTGCCGACAAATTGTACAATTCGGGGTTTCAGTCCTTTGTCACGTCTGATTCGCTGCAGTCCGTGCTCGTTCCCCATTCTCATAAGTAATTGTTGCCGTGTTGCCAGACAGTAAATCCCGCCTACTTTAAAAGGCTATCCGTGATTCAACAGCAGCCGGTCGTCGCCTGTCGTCGCCCATACCTCATGTTTTTTCTGCGGATCGCGAGTAAAAAACTTCAAATCTTCAATGACAAATGCAATTCTTTGCCTGCTGTGTGAGCATCCGCGTGCTTCCCCAGGCCCTCCACGGCGAACTCCCGACGTCTCAAGAAGTCCGATCCTTTCGTGGCATTGCAGGAATCCTGGTGTCTCCTTGGAGTCCTTCAATGTTTTAACGACTCTTAGTGCAAAGTGGGTATTTAATTATCACTCAGCTCGGATCACTGATTTTTCGAGGACTGTGTTTGCAATTCGGCGGTACATGTATTCAGCCGATGCCCGTGTCCTCATTGAACTTGTGTGCTCGCAGCCAACTCGCAGCAAACGTATTTATTCCGGGAAGGCTCCATCTTACTGTAAGGCGGTGAATGCAAACGGGTACGTCAACCCACTTCTGCGAAAGACTTGTGTTCGAAGTGCGATTGGAAAGGATTCGATCGAGACTGTCTCGGCCCGCGTTCAGCCGACTCCGATCCCTTCGTGCTTTTTTTATGACCAGCTGCACCGTCTCCGAGGCCCGATAAAAGCAGCATCTAGCCCTGATATGGCCCTCTTCCTCCGATTCAACTTCCATAAACTGCATTCTCGCTTTCCCAGTACTTCATCTTTACCTGAACTTGCGTAAGGAGGAACGCAGTTGTGACGTCCGGCTTGACCCAGCACGACTCTCAAATGGTGGTCCCCGCACTCCCCACCGATATCATCCTCGTCATTTTGAAGTACATTGGCGTCAAAGACCTGATGAGGTTGCGACAGGTAATGACGTTCTTAAACCGCAAGACTGTTCTTACGCCACCAGACATGCAAGGATTTTTTGGAAATTACTCAACTGCGAAGTGTACGCCTAGTCTCTTTCGACCGGCAATCAGTGCCGACACCCACCTCGTTTGCCAGGTATGGCAGGAACTCCTACAGACCGAAGTTATACAGCGGAATATCCCTATCCCCCGTCTGGCGGGTCGGAATCTCGCGGCGCTCACCTCAAAGGAACTTGAATCCAGTCTTTCCGACGCGTTACGCCTCCGCAAAAATTGGATATCGCCCTCCCCTGTTCCTACACGGCGTCTAACTTTTAAAACCGTACACCAACCACAATCCCAGATTGTATCTGTCGCGTTTTTACCTGGAAGAGAGCATCGGTGGTTAATGTCTCTTGCGCTGACGACAGGGGGGCAGAGACTGTTTACATTGCAATGCTGGGACTTGACAGACTCAACTTGCGTTGCACGACGCTCGCTCCAGAACTTTCGAGGTTTTCGCATAAACACCGAGTCGTCCCACCCCGCAGTTTTAGCGCTTAGATCTCCAATGTGAGCGCGTCCGTACACTATTCGACAGGATGTAACTCCCTGCCTTCGTCCAGCGGCATAGAAATTCTGGGACTAGATCTCTCTGGCAGCAGCACTCCTGACTCTGCGTTCATCACGCTGCAGGTACTTGATAATGTGCCCGACAGCTTGCACGTCTTCAGCGGTTCGACACTCCTGACTAAATTGGGCGACTCTCGTGTAAACCTACGAACCATTGAAAAGGATTTTCACGTCGAGCTGCGAAACCCAGATTACATCGTGGTAAGTCTCCGCATTCTTCGGCCATCGGGTGGGGGTTGATTGATGTTTGGTGTTTCTTCCAGCAAAAAGAATGCATTGACGCGCTTCTCGCCGACAAATATGCGGTGGTTGTGCGAACCGTTGCACTCGAATTGTATTCACTCTCTTCGTTCCGGGATGGCTCAGCAGACCAGATTATCGAGCCAGTATGCGCACATACCTGGCAATGGCGTGTTGACAGCGTGTCTCTGGCATATCAGCCGTCCTGGGAGGCCACAGCACGGGCACTACACCCTCCTATTAACATTCTAGTCCGCTATGCGAGTCTGTTCCCATGGCCGGTCAACGCGCTTCACCACTATGTGCTACCCTGCGACGCATCATATAACCCGCGAGACAACATCGACGCTAACAATAAGCCGTATCTTTCCGAAGCCGTGTTAATTCGCACATTCGCCTCCCCGATTCGACTGTTTGCGCGCTGGGATATGGTGCTGGGATCGTACGGAACCGCCCTTTGGATCGATTCGCATACCGAAGATTATTACGACCACGCGGTAGAAGGGCAAAGACTTGCTGGGACTCTCTTTTCAGCTATTGAACCCCGTGGTGGGCCAGCCGTTGCCTTGGACGATCAGACTGCGACCGCTACCGCCTCCATGGTGTATCAAGTGCGAGAAGACGACGGTTGGGTTAGGATTGCGATCCAGGAGGAAGAGGGGAGGATTGCCGTGGGGACATCGACAGCTGAAATCACAATCTTCGAATATATTTAGACCTTACAACAAAAAGCATTGCATTGGGGGATAATATACATTGGGATACACTTAGATTTCAAGGGGGGGTAGCGATAAGCACCTGTTGCGGATTCAGCGTCGGATACTGTCGGATACTCTACAGCGCCAACAGACTTACGGCAGATGGAGTCAGCCCAAGCTCACGTAGACTCTTGTTGAAGTCCGACTTGGAGAACGCTTTCCTCGGGAAATGTTGGGCGAAGGAAATTGTTTCCACGTCAACTGACAAAGACTGGCCCGCCAAAAACTCAGCCACTTCGCGCAGCGCTGTGGAAACAGCACAGTCAGAAAATGTAGGAAAGGTTGATGTACCAACGTACGCGCATCACTAGAAAGAGTGGTAGTATACGGCTGGCCGCCAGTAGACATGCGAATCTGGAGTCTCGTCTCCTTGAAGTCCTTCCCAGCGACCCCACTGGCAGGAGCGGTGGAGGTAGAGGCAGCAGGGGCCGCAGCTGGAGCATCAACGATTTCCTCGCCGTGTCGAAGCGCTTTTTCGCGGGCGAATTTCTCCGCGCGTGCTTTCTTGTCGGCTTCGATCTGAGCCTTGATCGCAGCCTTGGCCCGGGCATCCTCGATTTTGTCTGGGGAATAATAGCGCGTTAGGTCTCGCGATAGGGTAGAATGGAAGCGTACCCTTCTTCTTCTGCTCCGCGTCTTTCAAAGCCTGCCGCTTCTCCATGTCTTCTTTGATTGCACCCATATCCTGGGGTGGGATGAGAGCGCGCCGCGGGGAACAAAGACCTAAGCAAACCTTTCCAGACTTCCTTCGAATCGTCTCACTAATCTTTGCCTCCTTCGCGTCTTCAATCGCCTTTCTCTCTCTCTTTTCAGTCATCTTTTGACGAAGCTCCGCCAATTTCGCCTGCAGTCGTTCAAAATCCATGACGCTGTACTGGCCTAGGACCGCCCGCTTACCTTCTTTTCCTCCTCCGTCAACGGTTTGATCTATGGGAGTTGAAACGAGGCGAAGAAAAAAGGACGAGGGTGCCACTCGCCTCATCCGTCGATTCTTCAAACTCCTGATGGCCAGACTTCTCCGCGTGGAACTGAGCGACTGCGGTGTTGCGGAATATCTTGCCGCACTCGGAGCATTTGATGCTCTTGGCCTCCACATCGTTGGCCTTGAGTCCCAAGCTCTTCAAGGCTTCGGCGTCTTCGTCGTCATCCACATCCATCGCGTCACGCGCCGGACGCGACGTAGACTCCGATACGGCGCTGAGGTCTGGAATCGGCTGCCCTTCGTGCTCAAACAAGTGGTCCATCGCAGGCTGGAGACCGCGGTTGCCCGTCGCCTTGAGTGCCCATTCTACGCGCGCCGCGTCGAAACCCATTCCCATGAGAGCTTCTTTGTCGTTTGCCATAGTGAAAGTTTGAAAAACGAGATACGAGTGGTAATTGGGCAACAGAGACTAGAGAAAAGGTTGCTGGATGACGCAAGCCAGCCGCCAAACAACGCCACGCAACGCAACGCTCGCGGCTAAATAAGGAAATTTTGGTAGGAGTACAAAATCGGGAAAGGCAGGAGAGGGCCACTGGAGCGTCTTGCACGACATTCTATTCTAGCAGGGCCAAATTCGGTACCAGACTCAGGACAGTACTAAAGCAACGGTGGAGATGACCGTTCCGATCATCACTGCATATCCAGTCTGGTAAACCCCCGGGATGGTCGCGACTGATAAACAATCGTCTCAGTAGTTTTCTGCGTTGTTCAATCAGTGAGGCTCACATTTACCCATGTCCCAAGCCAAATGGCGCACTCCGTTTAGCGAGTGGAATGCGAAAGGTGCTGCGAGAATGAACTTTCCCGCATATTTCGCCGCGTCCGGGAGCCCGGTAACAAAGTCGACGACGTGCACACTGTTGAACGCCGTCGGGGCAAAGAGGTATGCAAGGGAAAACCCATAAAGTACTATACGCAAGATGATCGTGGGTTGTGATATCTCGAAGGAGACGAGAGACGCACAGGCACTCAAAGCGGCACCAGTAAAACGATTTCCGATTGAAAGGATAGATGTGACCTGCGGCTGGTAGATTGTCAAGTGAGGACTCGTCGGGCGAAGTAGGCGTTGTTTGTTGAGGATTTCCGGGGCAGAGGACGGCGGAAACGACTGGATGTGGACAGCGCTTATTTCCTTTCAGTACGCCCGGTTGAAGGAGCTTGGAAGATATCTTCGCTTACCGTCTCGCGGCTGCCCTAGAGCTACCTGCAGGTACTAGTCAATTGATGACTCTCCGGAGAAGGAAATATTGACCCTGCGGCAAAATCACCCTTCTCAGAGTCAGAGTCAAAGGAGCGTCAAGTCTCACAATACGAGCGATAGACATTTCGCGATGGTGGTTCAAGGAAGAGCACGGAAAGGATCGGAAAGACTCGGGGATTTGAATTTCGGTCATTCGGGATACCGATGGTAAGATAGAAAATCCCGCATTCGAGTTCCATCTACAGCGAGACGAACGACATCCACAAAAGACTCCAAGTGCATGCTGTTGCGAAAAGTCGCTCACACGTATACTCACCGAAGCTTCTCGCCGCATGCGGTCTTATAACAGCTCTTATAACTTTGCACCGAATGACCTGCAAGCGGTCAAGTGAGCTGGTTGAAAGAGGGAAAATAAATATCAGGCCCCTTCGGAGCCTCAGACCAAGGGCAAGGGAGCAAAAACGGAGAGTTCACTCGTTGGCCATGGTTGGAACTTGGCGCAGAAAGTCGGAAACAAGTACCGAATCGCCAAAATCGTCGCATCATAACAGGTCCCAACAGTGATGAGCCCGACCGTTCAAAATTCTTTAATGCCCTCCACCTCGTTCAACTCCCGGACGTATAGCCGCAAGGCCGTGAAACGAAAGGATTCAGAGTCCCTCGCATCAGAGGCAAAGCGCAGGAAATACGATGAGGATGAAGGGGAGGTCTCAACAGATGTCGAAGAAGACCCGCCGCCGCGTCCTCGAACGCCGCGAGATCTTTCCCAAATATTCGAGGCAGTAACTCCCTCCACCTCAAATTCACCCTCCCCGGGAAAACTCGCGAAGCGCATGCTTTCTCGATCCAGAACAGAATCCTCGATCGCAAGTGGAAGCGGAAGCGGAAGCAAAAATTCGAGCACAGGCAGCATTTTTCGTACTCCCTCGTTGCCGGATACTTTTCAGCCACCACCAAATGCACCCCCGAGCCCCGGGAAACCACCGACCACCGAGGCCAAACAATCCCCAGTCCCTCGACCAAAGCTTTCTGGTCGAACATACGCTGGGAACTCACGGTCGTTCCTCGTTCCTATTCCTGTTAATCCCGGCACCTTGGAACAACTGCAGGAGGAGCTTGACGATGAATTTGCCTCCCGCGAGTCGTATACATCCCTGCGCACGCGGTGGGGTGTGGACGAGTCCGAAGACGACCCATACGCGTATGGATCTCCGACGCGGTCTGGCTCCAATCTCTCGACTCCAAATGCTTCTCCACCAAAGGGTGGGAAGGGAAAGGGGAAGGCCCGACCAGAGCCTGTTCCTTTACCAAACGGGATGATGAATCCTTTGAAAAGCATCACGGAACTGCGGAACCAAGGCGAGAGTCGCCGATTTCTAGACGAGGTGGGTTATCTATGGGAAGGGTTGGATAAATCCGGTGGATTGGGTCTACGGCGCGCCAGGTCATTCAGTTTGGAATTTCCCTTGTTCCTCCATTGACTTCCTTTCAGCGCTCTCGAAATAACGACAAAGCTATGCGAGTCGGAATTTGCGCGAAAGGCCAAGGCTTCCGACTTTATTGGCCCAACTTGGGATCTTCTGCGGACGGCGGGTGGTGGCCAAGACGAGGACAGGGTGAGTCGCTCATCTCGAATGTCCGTCCATTTCTCACCTAGACCGCAGATTATGGATATCCTGCAGGCTTTCTTTGCTGCCCTCGTCGCGCGAGATCCCGCATCCCTCTCTGATCTAGCTCAACGGCCTTCATCATCATTTACATCCACTCTCTTTTCCATCCTCGGAACCTCATCGCAATCTGTCGACCCGTTGACCTGTATCTCGGATGCAGCGCAGCTGCGAAAGCTCGGCTTTTCGAAGAAGGATCAGAACCTCGTCGGTTTTCCTTTCTGAAATATCTATTTGTTGCTTATATGACCCGGCCAGCTCACTACCATCCATACATCCATCTCATCCTCTTCCGTCTTCCCCCCTTCAACCAGGCTGTCAACCTCACTTCTAACATCATACACTCTAACGACTCTTCCTTCGTCTTTACTCCTCCCTACCCCTGGCAACCTCAAGGCCCTCCTCATATCCTTGAAACACCACCTCTCGCCGCTCCTAGCCTCCCCAATGTCAACGTTCATGACGACCTCGTTGTACAATGACCCGCATATCAATTTCCCCAACATACACAACGCTCTCTCGCTCATTGACACGTACCTTCTGGCCGGCTGGTCTCCGCTGCTCGAGGATGATCTCGCAGCCAATCAGCAAGAATTTGAAGACGCAAGAGATACCTGGCTTCCTGAAGGTCTCGTCGCGCTGGGCGTCTACATCGAGTCTGGAACTGGACGAAATGCGAATGGTTTGCGGTCTCCCCACTCGTACCATTTCCGCCGGTTAACATTCTTTCAGATAAGATCATGCGAGATTGTTCTCTAGTAAACCTCCGGCTCCTTGTCGGTCTGACGCATTCGGACAAGACTTGGTGTTCAAATTTGACCAAGAGCGAGTTTTGCTTTGGGTTCATCCTGCGGACCATCTTGCGGGGGCATTCTGCGAGGCTGGGGAAGGGCGTCAAGGATGAGCCGGAGGCCAGTGGTGGCAACGTTAAGCGGGAGATGGGGAACGGGAACGGGAATGGTGGTTCGCATGGGAAACGAAATGGGAAAACGGCCGTGAAGGTGGAGGCGGTCAAGAAGGAGGAGGATGAATCCGATGAGGAGCTAGAGGACGATAACGGCACGAAGGATTTGGATCCCGCCGAGGAAGCGCTAGACACGCTTTGTCTTTCCCTCGGCCTCCTGACAAATTTGGTGCAAGTGGATGATCGAGTCAAGGACACTTTGCGCGAGACTTGTGTGTCCAGTTCTTTCCTTTTATCATACCTTCCCTCATCGCTATATTCCAGATGTCTCCCCGCACTGCACCCTCCCCAAGTGCCTCACAACATGCCGATGCGCCCAGCAGATCACCGCGCTGGAGGCCCTGGCGCGGGTGTACGCACAGCTGCTCCCCGCCCCCACCTCGCGCAAGGTGAAGCTCGAGTCGTCGCCGGAGCCCGAAGACGCGAGCGCGCTCCTCCTCGCCGCCGAAGAGTCCCGCCTTCTCCTCTCGCACCTCTCACTACTCTTCGGGCTGCTCATGATGGACAATCCCGAGAACCAAGGCGTCCTGCTGCCCCTCTTGCCGGAACCGCCGCTGTCATCGGCGTGCCCGTATGACGGCGACGGCGCGAAGGTGGACGTGCTTGTGGGGCAGGCTCGGGAATTCGTGTATATTTATTCTGGGGTTGAGGGTGGGGGTACGGCGGCGGAGGAAGAGGGCGAGGGTGTGCGGGCTGTACTGCGGTTTATGGAGGCGTTGAGGGAGCGATAGCGGTAGCTAGACAGAGGATTCGGATTCACGACCTTTATGACTTTCTTTATCGATAATTCTAGTGATTCAGAGTACATAGATCTAGTTGTAATGCAATTGTATTCAAATCGGCGGCAGGAGCTACATCGTTTTTTTGTTTACTTGTAGAGAACTCGTTCACTTCCATCATGCTCAACGCTAGCCGAACCGAGTATCGGTTGATAGAACAACTCGCTTCGCTACCAAAGTTGGCAAACGCGTTCAATGAAACTTCGACGCGTGTAGATACACGCGTTGGATGTTGATGTCGCTGTGACATCTCGCGCCTTTTCCAACCATCGCCATCGATTTTCCTTGCCCCACCTAAACAGATTACCCCAAAGCACTTATAAGACTCACACCCAGAGTTTTTTGGGCCTTCGTTAAGACTCAACCCCCTTTTTTGAAGCAAAGTAAGTGGCATTTCAGGGACCGAAGTTCAAAACTGACCATTGGACCAAATAGATATGCGACGTCGTTCGCAAACCCAAGGCAGACTTGCCAAGCTTGACTCGGAGAGAGAATACATGGCGGCGATCTCGGACTTCGAGGTGCTTATGAACGAAAAGGCGGAAGAGTTATCGACACTGTTCGACAAGACGCCAGGGGAGGTGAAGAAGGCGCTGCGGGGAAAAACAAGTCTAGCGGACGAGCGGGCAGCTAATCTGCACAGCGCGCAAGTGTGGAAATATTCGTTGGAGGTGAACGAAAGTAAGTGCTGCCGCCATTGAATTGCGGGTGTCGCACCGTGCTCTATTGGTTAGATCTCGCTGGTCCCAAGCGTGAGTTGAGTGAGATGCTGGATGCGGATGGGCGGTACGAGGACTTGACTCAGGAGGAGCAGGATGCGTTACTCGCCGAGTTCGAGGAGTCTCATGGCGTTAAAAAGTCGGGGACGCGTCTCGACAACGCAGCGGCCTCCAGGGATGTCGCAGCATTCACCAACCGAGTCAACAAGGAGGTAGGTTTTGTGTTGCACCTGTAAAACGACGGACTGAACGTCCCACAGCTGCGTCTCTTGCAGCAGCGGACCGGCGCGATAGGGTTCTGCGTGGTCGCGCGCTCCGATGTAAACGACACCCTCGAGCCGGCGTGCGTTGGAACGGAGGAGGCAGAAAAGTTCTTCGTTCAGGTCCTGCACACCACCAACAGCCAATTCGCGATCAAGTTCGACAACTATGGCGTGGATCGGGAGGCAATCGTTGGGCAGGGTCTCCGCAAGTGCGACGCCCTCCGGAGGCAGACAGTCTCGATGATTGCAGATGGGTTGGGTGAGTTCTACCTCTGGGCGATGAGCACTCCTGACACAGCTACTTCAACAGAGCGCGCGGTTGGTAAACCAACGGCGATGAAGTATCCTCAGTACGATGACATCCCGTCCAAGTACGTACCACATTCACCCCTTTGCCCAAAGGGAAGCGCCGTTGACCTCTTCGTCAGTTACGGTGTCGAGCTTGTAGGCTGGCCCAAGGAGACCGAGTTCGTCCCGCCCAGCGTCCTCGCGTCCATGGAGCGCCTTCGCTCATTATACGACGCCCTGGTCGCGGGGACGTGCCGATGGGAGAAAATGTCGGCCTCGAGGGTCGAGGAGCACAAGGCGGCGCTTTCAACGAAGGGCAAGAGGGAAAAAAAGGAGCGTCGCGACAAGGGGCTTACCCGTGACCAGGGAAAGAAATTGAAGGAGGACGAGGAGGAGAAGAAGAAGGCGCGAACGGGGCAGCGCCGCCGCACCACCCGCTCCCAGATGACGGCGGACGAGTTGGTGGTCCACCTTCGCACCCTGAATCGCGAGAAGAAGCGGCGTGCACGCGCGAGAAAGGCGGGGAAGGTGGTGCCGCCTCCGTCGCGCTCCCGCAGGAAGTCGCAGCCGGGGCCCGTCATTGAGAGCCCCGAGGTCTCGGATACCTCCGACGACGAGAACGACGGTGGCGATGACGAAGAGGAGTGGGTGCCCGTCGCGGAGAAGGGGGGAAGAAAGCGCAAGGCGGCGGAGGACGATGCGTCTGAGGGCGAGGATGAGCGGAGAAAGGGGAAGAAGAAGCAGGCGAAGAAGCGGAAGGTGGCAGAGACGACCGACTCCGAGTGCAGCGAACCCGACGAGGAGGGTGGAAATACAAACAGCAAGTCCAGGGTCAGGTTCAGGGTTGGCCGCGCCCAGCCCTCTGACAACAGTTCAAGTGACGACGACGCCGTCCACAGACTCCGTTCGCTCCCTTTCGCCGCCCAGCCGAGCAAGAAGTATCAGCATGCGCAGATGCTGGCAGAGCAAAACCGACGTCGTCAGGACCAGCAGAAGAGGCAGTCTGCTCTTCGAAACGCCCTACTCAATAAAGCCAACGCGCGTATACGTCGGGGTCGTAGTGATGACAGGATGACCGCCAAGCTGTCTCGCTAGAAAATTGTGTCGGCGGGGTGGCAGTGTTTTGGCAGAACGGCGATCACCTAAAAAGGCGTTCGATGGCTGCATTTTAATACTTATAACGAAATCGCAGCAGGTAGGACGAGGTGTATAGTATAAAAGAACGAACGAGGAATCGACAACCAAGACCAATTCGCCTCGCACTCTGAAGTAAAAAGCAAAAAGTAACATGGCTTCAGAACAGCAACAACAACAAAAAGCGCTCGCGATCACCGCCAAAGGCGGGCCCTGGACGCTCATTGCAATCCCCATCCCCGAAGTCGAGCGCGGGAATTTGCTTGTGAGGGTGGAGGGCGCGGGGCTGAATCCCGCGCATTGGAAGTTCCAGACGGGGGTGGTGGATGCGGAGATGTTTACGGGTGGGGTGGGTTTTGTTTCTTCGTTTTAAAGAAGCCACTTAGTATTCATTGGGTTTGTCCTTGCGATCAGGTGTACCCCGCGTTCTTCGGCTCGGAGGGCGCGGGGACGGTGGTGGAGGTCGGCGAGGACGTCACGGGGTTTGAGAAGGGAGATCGGGTGTTATTCCAAGGCAAGTCCAGTTGTTATATCACATCGAGCCACATTCTGATGGACAGAGCAGGATGGTTCAACGCCTCGCGCAATACGTTCCAGGAATATGCCCTCGTCGACGCCGACTTGACCGCCAAGCTCCCGCAGTCAATATCCTGCCTCCAAGGTGCAGCGATTCCGATTGGGCTGACGACGGCGGCGTTTGGACTGTGTCAGGCGTTTCCGGATAGGAGCGATGGCAATACGCAGGCGCGCGGCGGGGCGGGGTTGAAGGCGTTTTGGGAGCCCGGGGCGGAGGGGTGCTATGCGGGGGAGGGCAAGACAATTTTGGTGCTTGGGGGCGCGAGCGTCGTGGGGCAGTATTGTGAGTTTTTCATCCGCCCGATTCCAGGTAGAGTTGATTTACTGGTCCCAGGCATTCAGATTGCGCGCTACATGGGCTTTTCGCGCATCATCGTTACCGCGTCGTTGAAGCATGAGACGCATCTCAGAGGGCTTGGTGCGACGCATGTTGTGGATCGGTATGCAGACACTGGGGCGTCGCTCCGGACTTTGGAGGACAAGGAGGGCTTGAAGCTGGAGTTGGTGTTTGACGCGGTGCACGCGGCGGTTACGCAGGCCGAGGTGGACCTGCTGGCGCCGAATGGGACCCTCGTGAGCGCGGGGCCGCTCCACGACGAGCTGCTTTTCGAGGGCGGACGGCGGGCAACGGCGATTGTTGGGAGTGTTCATATCCATAGGGAGCTCGGGAAGGAGATGAACAAAAGGCTGGGAGGTATCCTTGAGGCGGGGGTGATAAAGGTATGTTTTTGTTCTCCATTTTCCGGTAGCGTGAACTGACTTGAGTACAGCCTGTGAGGGTGGAGAAATTGAGCGCGGGGTTGGCGGGAGTTGCAGATGGGCTAGACAGGATGCTGCGAGGGCAAGTCAGCGGGACTAAATTGGTGGTGAATCCGACGGAGACTCGGGATGTCGTGTAGCATATTTTGGCGGACGTGGAAGACAATGCATAGACGGGTGGCAGTGATCAAATTTGCTCTTGTTGACCCTCTTTCCTAAATTGGACTTGCACCTGAACCTCTGTCAACCTCCTACGATGCCAGCCGCACGGACCTCGAAGCGCGGAAAGAAAGCGGCGCCAAAGAAAAAGGTCGAGGAGGAGGAAGTGGACGAGCAGGAGCAGGAGCAGGAGGCAGTCGTTGAGCCGGAGGCACAACCAGAAACAGCGAACACAACTGCCCCCCCTGCACCAATACCAGAGCCTGCGGACGATCCTATGAACGGCACCTCAGAGTCTACACCCGCACCGGATGCAGAATCCTCTACACCCGCACCGCCAACTCTGACAATGGAAGAACGCAAAGCGAAAATGAACGCCCTGCGCCAAAAGCGTGCCGCCTCTTCCAAGGCCAACCGCGCCTCCCTCATCGAAGAGTCTGCCAAGGCGCAGACGAATGCGCGCGACGTGGCACGGTTGGAGAAACAGAGGAAGCTGGCGGAGGTGTTGCGGGCAAAGGCGGATCTTGGGGAGGAGGAGGTGGAGCGGGCGAAGAATTGGGAGTGGACTGTTGAAGAGAACGAAGAGTGGGAGCGGAAGAAGAGGAGGAAGGAGCGGAGGGCGGATTTCGAGTTCCATGGTGCGCATTTTCTTTCGAGTGGAATGCACAATGTTAACGAGGGGAACAGACGACGCGCATGCGGCGCGGAGACGGTACAAGAAGGATTTGGATCAGATTAAACCAGACTTGGCGGCGTATAACCGGCAGAAGGAGCTTGCAATGGGGTTGGCACCGGGGACACTAACGGCGTTCAACCCCAATGCATCATCGTCTCAGGTATGAATCTTTTAATTATTTGGCGACTCCACTGACGCTGCTCCTGCAGATGATACCGACGGCCGCAGAACAGCGGATTGCGGCAGAGAATCTGTACAGGGACGCCAATACGCTTATTTATGGGGACAACAAGCCCAGCGAGGATGCGATTGACAAGATGGTGGGGAAGATCAACAGAGAGTGGGTACTTTGTTGCGCGGTCTTGATGCATGCTAATGAAACCACACCAGCATCGACAAGAAGGGCAAGTTCTCGCGCAAGAGGCCGAACGAGGAGGAAGGGGACATCACGTATATCAATGAGCACAACCGGGTGTTCAACAAGAAGATTGCGCGGTACTACGACAAGTATACTGCAGAGATTCGGGCGAGCTTTGAGCGGGGGACTGCGCTGTAGAATATTATTCTTGTAACAGTATTATATTGCAAGTGATCGGCATTTGTGACCAGAGAACGGCCTCACTTATACGCCGATATACCTCACCGCTAACCTGGCTTCGGCGTCTGTTTCCGACATCCATGTCGACTGCCACAATGTCTGCAGCTCGCCCAATAACCCCCGTCGACCGGGATTTACAGGACCTGTACGACCAGGTCCTCGCAGGCTTCTCCGACGGCCCCGACCCTGAAATCGATAACATTTATTCTGTGTATGGCACCGACTCTGAGGCCTCTCCCACGTCTGTCTCGTCGCCCAGCACTCCCTGTATGCCTGTCCAAGTTCTGTGCGAAATAGATGAGAATTGACTGAACTGCGCATAGACGGCGAGGGATACTTTGCGCCGCCGCACAAGAAAGGCCAGCGTCCATCGACTGGCAGCTCTGTGCGCCGTCTCCCACCCACCCCGACCTCGCCCTCGTCGTCCATCGGCATTTCCATGCCAGAACCAGAACTATACGACAACGGCGCACCCTCTCCTCGCCCCAGCGTCGATTCGTACGCAAATGGCTCTGGTCTCCTCCGCCAGGCAACTACGGGCAGCATGCGTCGTCTGCCCTCTGCGCCCGCGCGCAGCAGCGGTGCATCCCATCCACCAACAGCGACGTCGAGCCATTACGGCGGCATGTCGCGCTCCGTCTCCGCACGGCCCCCAGGCGCCGGCGCACCCGTAAAGCCCGGGTCTCCCGCATTCGACCCCTACGACTCGCAGCCCAACGGCCAGCTCGCAGACAGCCAGCAGTTTACCCTGACGCCTTCGTGTGAGTATTTTATATTTTAAGTAGCGCGTCGTGCTTACGCTCTCGCAGATAACGATCCCCCCTACCAGTCCCTCAGCCGCAACACCTCCGCCAACAGCACCGGCGCACCCCCACCCAACTCCTACCGTGCCCCAGAACCAGAGCAGTATCTCTCCGCCGGCCCCAGCGCGATGGAGCGCCACCCAAGCGAAATGCTGCGCGACCTCGCCAGCTACGTCCCGCGCGGCCCTCTCGAACTGCACGACGACGCAGAAGAAGGGTACTGGGAGGAAGAGGAGGAGGAAGACGAGACACGCTTTGTCAACTTTTCGCTGCTCTCCAACATCGCGGTGCAGCTGCGCGACAAGGTGCCCCGCGGCACGCATGTCAAGGGGAGCATCCCGTACCCGCGCGCATTCACGGGCAAGGATATCGTGAGCACCATCCAGACGCAGATCCAGCGCGAGCTCGCGATGAATCATGGCATTTCGACGAACGATCGGAGGGCGGCGTTGCAGGTCGCGCGCAGTCTGCAGAGCCAACTGTTCTTTTACGAGGTCGAGTGGGGCGGGAGGGTGCTGCAGGATGGGGTGGAGGATGTGTACATGTTCTTGGACGATCAGGAGGGCCCGTCGGATGCTGCGCCTGAGCGCGAGGAGCTTCCGACCGGTGTTGTGACGATGCTGACCAAGTGCTACTCGCCCAGCTGCGGCGACGAGTCGCAGTGCTACTCGTACGGATGTCCGCGGCGGGTGCGTTCTACTCTATTCTCTTTCAATTCAAGCTAATATTGTACAGGGTAACTCCTTCGTCGTCGCCTCCACCCCTGGCGCTACCGAGACCCCCGTCTTGCCCTCGCGCGAGGAATGGCCTCATACCGTCCCTAAAGAGGTGCTCTCCCAGCTCCCCGCGAGCGAGATCAACCGGCAGACGATCATACACAAGCTCATCAGCAAGGAGAGCCAGTACGTGCAGGACCTCGATACCGTCGAGACCGTCTTCCTCAAGCCCCTCCGCGCGGCCATTCCACCCGTCATCCCCCTCGAACGGCTCGAGGACTTTATCGACGAGGTGTTTGGGAATATACTGGATTTGCGGGAGTGTAACCGACGGTTGCTGGAGGTGATGTATGTGAGGCAGAGGGAGCAGGCGCCGGTTATCCAGAGGATTGGAGATGTGTTCCTTTCGGCGGCGACGGAATTTAGACTTGCGTATCCCATTTATATTGGGCACCACCCGTTGGCGGAGAAGCGCCTCAAGGAGGAGACGGACGCGAACCCCGAGTTTAGGCTGTTCCTCGAGGTGCGTGTCCGAGTACCTCTAATCGACCCCAGTGCTAACACTTTGCGCAGCACTGCGCACGCCAAGCTTCGCGCACGGGCGACACCATGCGCCTCGACCTGAAGCACTTCCTCAACCGTCCCGCGGAGCACCTACAAAAGTACCCCGTTCTGCTCGAGGCGATCTTCCACGAGACCGCCGAGGGGAACCCGGACGCGGATTATCTCATGGAGGCCGTCGGGGCGATCAAAAACCTGCAGAGCGTCGCGCAGCTGCGGACTTTCCAGACCGCCATGGGCAAGGGCGCGCCGGGCAAGTGGGAGTGGCATGACCTCGTGGCGCCCGAGGTGCGCAAGGCGATGCCGAAGGAGGAGCAGAAGCGGCAGTCGATTATATTCGAGCTGATCAAGGGAGAGATGGCGTACGTGAAGGATTTGGAGAATATAGAGAATGTGGGTCTCCTTCTGCCTCCATTCTTCCGATTGCTTCATTAACATGAGTAGATGTACATCATACCCCTACGCGCGGCGCGTCCGCCCATCATGGCGCCCGAGCGCCTCGAGCAGTTCATCACGGACGTGTTCCACAACTTCTCGGAACTGCACGCGCACCACCTCAAGCTCATCGAAAAGTTCCATGAAATCCAGCGCGAACAGCATCCCGTCATACAGAGCGTCACGGCGGCCATGTTCGACGCGGCACTCAACTTCCGCGACGTGTATATGGAGTATATTCCGAACTACCCCATTGCGGCGTATCGGATTGACGACGAGATGGCGAATAATCCGGAGTTTAAGAATTTTGTGGAGGTGCGTGTCTTCATTGAGACTTGTGAGGAAGGCGTGTACTGAAGGAAGGCGTAGGCATGCGTGCGGCATCCGGATGCACATCGGCTCGACATGAAGAACTTCATTAATCGGCCGATTCCGCGGTTGCTGCGATACGAGCTGTTGTTGAAGGGGGTGCTGGACGAGACGCCGACGACGCACGATGATCGAAAGGAGATCCCGCAGGTGCTTGAAGTGATCAAGGCGCTGGGGAAGGACACCGAGCCCGGGGTCGTGTCGGCGAAGCAGAAGGTGGAGCTGTGGAGGTATAATTCGAATTTGGTCTTCAAGCCTGGAGAGGCGATCGTGCGTATTCGTCTCAATATCGCTCTGTGCCAAGCTGACCCTGGGCGCAGGACATGGACCTCCTTGACGAGAATCGGTCCCTGATTTATGCGGCCAAGGTTATTCGCCAGCCGGATAATACTATTCCGTCGTTGGAATGGAGTGGATGGAGCGAGCTGTTTGTGGTGCTGTTCGATAATTATGGTGAGCGCGTCGCCTTTGTACGATACCATGGCTAACTTGTGGATAGTGGTGATGACGAAGCCCAAAGAGAAGGACGGGGTCACCAAGTACCACGTTAATCGACGGGTGAGTGGCCTCGCGATAGTGGCCAGCGACCAGGATGCTGACCCGTGTCTAGCCGATTCCCTTAGATCTACTAACACTAGTAAACTTCACTGACCCGCCAACACAACGCGGTGCCGGCCTGCTCCGCAATCTGCGTGGCGAGCGGCACGACCCCAACGGCACGCCCGCCTCCGCGACCCCCGACAGTGCCAGCGACTCGCGCGCTGCCTACCCGTGGACGATCCACCACAACGGGCGCCTTGGCGGCGCGCACATCCTGTTCTCCGAGTCGGCGCAGGCGCGGGCGGAGTGGAAGCAGAAACTTGAGGAGGCGCTGGGCATCCGCAAGGTTGTGCAGGAGTCGAATCGGGTGTTTGAGGTGGAAACATTGAGTGCGGATACGTTTTTGGTGCCGTCGGTGCAGGTGGGGCCGCCGTCGCCGCAATGGAATCAGGACACATCGTTCACGGGCAAGGTCACTTGCTCGGTGCCGTTCAGTGCGTGACACGCCGTCTTGTTGGTGGAGCTGAGCTCACAGTGTTGTAGATACCCCGGACGGGCGCGGTTTGGTTGCCATTGGATGCGCGGAGGGCGTGTGGATTGGTTTCCGTCATGATCCCAGGTGTAAGTATCCGTGGTTTCACCGACTTGCTGGTCTGATATCGTTACAGCCATGCGCCGCGTCCTGCATCTCAAAATGGTGACCCAGTGCGCGATGCTTGAGGAGTTTGGTATTTTCCTCGTCTTGGCCGACAAGGTGCGTCTGATACGAAGACCTTCAAATGGCGTCTAATGTGTACACAGTCCCTATTCGCGTACCACATTGAGGCGTTGGTGCCCTCGTCGCCAGGGCAGGGCACCCATGCCTCACAGGTTCCCCAGAAGCTGAACGGGACAAAGGACGTGCACTTTTTCAGCGTCGGGACCCTCCATAACCGAACACTTGTTATCTACATGAAAAAGAAAGGGGTGCGTGTATGTTTGCAGTATTGAACGTTGTATTTACTGATCGTTCTTAGCTGGACAGCATCTTCCGCGTCCTCGAGCCAGTGAGCGACAAAATAAACGAAAAGGTCAAGGCTCCTGCGGGCTTTGGCTCGCGTCTCGGGTTCCGGTCGACCAAGTCGGAGTGGTTCCGGATTTACCGAGTATGTGGCGTTTGCTGTACGAAAGGACTATGATTAACCTTTTCGCAGGACTTTTTCTTGCCATCTGAATCTTTTGACTTGTACTTCCTCAAGGCAAGGATTGTCATTCTTTGCACCAAGGGTTTCGAGATCATGGACCTGAACGAGTGCGTTGTCAATCACAGCGACGGATGCGCCTTTGACATTTTTTTGAAGCTTTAAGAGTGTTACCATCCCACTGCGAGATGATCCTAGACTTGCTCCGTTGTCGAAGCGATGCGATGCATGTCGTCCCATTGGAATGTTCCGGTCCAACGAAGACGGCTTCCTGTTGTGTTACAACGGTGCGTTGCCTATGAACCGACAAATTCTTCTATCTCACGCGTCAACAGAATTCGGGGTTTACGTCAACAAACACGGAGAGCCTCAGCGCGGCAACACCACCATTGAATGGGAGGGCAACGCTGAGAGGGTCGCCCTGCACGCGCCGTACATTCTCCTTTTCGACCCTCGATTCATCGAAATTCGAAACGTCGAGACTGGGCGCTTGGCACAAATTATCCCAGGCAACGACATTCGTTGCCTGTGGGATGGGCGGGGCGTTGGCTCGAGCATTGTCGCAACGCCGGCAACTGACGGCGAGCCGACTGTGCAAGACGCACAGGTGCATGCGGTGATGAATGGTGTGGACCCGTCGCAGCCTGGAAGCCGGCCTTCACGAGCAGTCGCGCAGCATGTCTTTGAGCTCATCCCCACCATCCCGCTCTTCCTGCCAGAGCCAGCGCCGCCTCCACCTCCTCCCCAATCGCAGTACATGAGCCGAAATTCGTCCTACTCTCCCCCACCCTTATCACCCACCCGCGGAACCGCACCTAGTTGGCGATGAACATGTAATGGAATGTATACTATACCTTATGCGCGTCGTAGTTTTTGTATATCTTATGGAACCGACTTGCATACCACTTGACAAGTTTTTGTTTGCATTTCGATCACGATCATTTTGAATTGATGGCGACCTTGCTTGGCTTTCGTGAGCCCCCTTGGTCAGTTCTTCACCGTTTCTCTTGATTTATATTTCAATGGCAGTCCAGTCCATCCCTCCACAGTTTTTAAGGCTCGACGTGTTTTCGGAATCCACCGTTTCCTCGTTTCAGTCCACAATTTGATAGGTCGGCCTCGCTCGGCCGAAAGCGCATTCTTGCCCTAGTTCACTCAGTTCTTGTTCAATTCACTTCATCTTTGAGACAATCCTATGCTGTGAAGGCAGGGCTACACGCTGAGAGTGTTTTCGGGCAGCCCAGAAGTTCACTCAGGCCGGGAGTATCAAAAATAGGCGATTTGCCTCTGATAGCGATAATGAAATACTTCCAGAAGTAAAACAACTGCCCCCGAGAGGCTCGAACTCTCGATCTCACGATGTGTTACTGAAATAACAGTCGTGCGCCTTAACCAACTGGGCCAGGGGGCACTTAGACAGCATTCCCAACATGCACACACGACTGAGAGCAAGCCTTGACCACAAGAAACAAAGAGAATTGAATCAGCCGTTGCCGAGAACAGTGTGCGCCTAACCAACTGGGCCAAGGGGCATTTAGACAGCATTCCCAACATGCACAGACGACTGAGAGCAAGCCTTGACGCAAGAAACGAAGAGAATCGAATCAGCCGTTGCCGAGAACCAGAGGAAACAACAGTGTGCGCCTAACCAACTGGGCCAAGGGGCACTTAGACAGCATTCCCAACATGCACAGACGACTGAGAGCAAGCCTTGACCTCTAGATATCAAGAGAGTTGAACATCAGAAGAGTCCCAGCCAAAACAGAGCCAACACTGAATTAAAGTCAGTGGTTCCATTAGTACTAAAGGAGCCTGGTAAGAACCATATTTAAAAAGCTACCAGAGGTGTCCTATCCTATACTTTAAAACACGAAGAGCACAGCTTTTTTTTTTGATAAATCATGTGATAAGTCACGAGTTGATTCCCACGAGATGCCCGAGCGTTAGCGAGGGCCAAAACAGGCGAGCTCGGAAAACACCGTGTCCTTGCGAGCAGGGGTTGTGCAGCAAACCGACCCGCCAAGGGCGGGTCCCCCTCAACTTGTTTTGGAGAAAAGCTGCGTCGCAACTTCGCATCACGGCATCATCGCCTAAAGCACCGCCACCCGGACCGGCTAGCCGGCTACTTTTCAGTGCCATGCTGAAAAGGACAACGAAGCTACTGCCTCTTTTGCAGCGACGCTTCTATCCTGAGGCTTTCCCCAAACCTCTCCCTGAAACAACCTCCGAGATTCTTGCTGCCTGGATCAACACGCCAAAGTACCAGACTCTAACAGACACACTGAGCGCTGATCGTCTCTCCGACCTCTATATCACGCTCCCGACGCGAGATGGATCCAAAAAACCATATGAACCACCTCCAAAACTCTCGGAGCCGTTACCGTATGGCTCACACTTTGTGTTCTTTCACCCCAGGAACCCGGACCGCGTTCTGCGCCACGACGGAGCCGATGGCGAGTTTTGCCCACCCCCGCCCTATTCAAGACGAATGTGGGCCGGTGGGAGCATAACGTGGGACAACGACAATCCACTGCTCGTCGGTAAAAACGCAGTCTCCTCTGCGACCGTTCCTAGCGTCGAAGAAAAGGTTTACCAGTCGACCACCCTGGTGTATGTCACTCAGAACATCGAAATCACCATGGAGGGCAAGACTCGGCCTTCGGTGGTCGAACAGAGGTCGCACGCCTATAGTGCCGCCCACACCGAAGCTGGTAGATTACCTAGAGAATGTGAGCCATCCTGCGCGCTCTTTGACTAGGCCTCACCGTCTATCTAGTTAGAGGCCTCCCGACGACTTTTGATTTCACCTTCAAATTCACCCCAACGCCTACCATGCTCTTTCGATTCTCTGCTCTTACCTTCAACGCCCACCAAATCCACCTTGACGGAAATTATGCGCGACTAAAAGAAGGTTACAAGGGTCAGTTGTTATCCAACATCGCAGCTTGTCCCGGATTTTAAAGATTCACTCAGAGAGGCTGGTGCACGGGCCCTTGACGGCCCTTATGATGCTTGAAGCCGTCAGACTTGAAAGACCTGACGCACGGTTTACCAGCTTTAATTATCGGGCCAGGAATCCTCTCGTCGTCAACCGGGCTATATCCATCAACGGAGTGTGGCAGGATGAAAATACCGTCGAGCTGTGGTGCGTGGATAGAGCGGGTGTAGTAGGAATGACCGGTTTCCTGGAACTCGTGCCAAAATAAACTGGCTCAACTAATTGCACAAATCTACCCTCTCGGTAGCGTCCACCACAACCACAACCTCAACCTTCAAGGGGGTCAGAAACCACACGGCGACTTTCGAGATTCAACCTCCATCTTTGCGCGGCCTTGTGTTAGTCCTCCGCCTTGCCTCCGCCAATCTTTTTCGACTCTCGCTGCCTGCGCGTCGGCTGTCAGCCGTGTTCTCTCCCAAATAAAGAGTTTGTCTTGGGCTCGAATGGACTCTATGTGCGCGGACATCTGTTTCTTGAGTTCCTTGTCAACTCCGAGAGCTACGGTCTCAGGAACCCCCGCCGCCCATCATTGAACACCAGCGTCGGGTCAATAAAACCTTGCGGGGCCATTCGGGGAGAGGATCTGCGTGACGGGGATGCACCGCGCCGAATATGAAGTCGATCCCAATGTTTCATCCGCGCGTCAGCTTCTCGATGGTCAGGGTCATATCAACGCTTCGGTCGGGAACATGCGCTGCACCCATGGACCTCGAATACCGTGACTCTGTGTGCTTCAGGGAGCTGATGACGATGGAAATAGTAGAGATACTTCGCAGGCCGGAGAGCTGTCCGCTTGGCCAATGGATTTTTGTGCTAAGCACACACCGAACAGACCAGTGATTCTAGTCTCTTCTAAACAGACGTACAACATAAAAAAAACCTCGTACCTCGTTATGTTGTACAGTTATACTCGAGGCGCCGAGGATAGACTTGTTGTTTTCGGAATAAAACTCTTCGGCGCCGGGCGCACAAATCGCGTTTCGTATTACGGCCCGCCCTTTGCAATTCACTGCTGTAGGGCGCCAGGATTGGAAGAAATAACTTTCGAGAAGGCTGTCTAAACATAACTTTGACAGCTGGTGGCTGTACCGAATCAAATCAGCAGAGCTTTGGAACATAACAAGGACAACTCATCTTCCTCAACTCGTCAATTCACTTCGTTTAAACCTGAGCGCGCTATTCCGTTAAGCTTGTTACGCTGCGCGTCCCTACTACGTATGCTGGAGCCCCAAGTCAGGTGCTGTTACACGGTGCCGTCCCGACTGCCCGACTGCCCGGCCCGCTGTCGCCGGTCAACCTCCGCTGCTTTCAACCAAGAAACCACATGAGCACTATGAGGCACCATAAATTGGTTCAGATTCGACTGAGCAAACATGGCTCCGCACATTGTTCTTCTCCTCGTCCTCGCCTATGTTGCATCTGCATCTGCGTTTGCTAAATATGCAGCCTGCCAGAGCACATTGAAGCCCAAACTTCTTCCAACACTCTCCTGTCCTGCAGGTCCGCTAATTGTGCTGCTGTTTTGTTCCTCGCTTGACTTGATGTGGTTCAGGAACGATTTTTGTGTCTCAAACAGATAAAAATGCTCATTTTAAGAGCGTTCAAGCTGCTGTCACTTCTTTGCCCAACGATACCTCGCCTGCATACATTCTCATTGGCGCGGGGACCTATCAAGAAGCGGTAAATGTCTCAAGGATAGGGCCCACGACACTGTTGGGTCAGACCGACCATCCAGCATCTTGTCAGTGTTGCATCGGGTGCTCGAACATTCTATTGATTTGTATCCAGATGCACAGAATCTCGTTACGATATTCAACACCACGTTCATAAATCAAACCACACAGGACGCGAGCATCGAGGACAATGCGCAATCCGCGGTGCTAACGGTTGCGCCCAATAAATACGCTGCTTGGACGGGAGCGGGATACTACGGTGGCACTCCGGTCCCAATTCCTGACGTGCGCCTTTGCCTCAACTACCGGTCTACCCCCTCATGCGCATGTTGTCCAGGATTTTGGATGCACCGACTTCAAGGCGTACAACATCAATTTCGAAAATCGGGCAGTTAGTGCATTCCTTACTTACTTAAGCTACACTTTTCCTGACCGTCACCTCAGGCAAATGGCGGCGTAGGCCCTGCGCTTGCATTTGGAATCGGTTTCGCCAACGCATCGTTCTACGCGTCCACCTTCCGCGGCATGCAGGCCACCATGTTCATCGGCAAAAATGGTAGCGCAGTCTTCCGCAAGAGTCAAGTTTTAGGCTCAGTGTTAGTCTCTCTTTCAAGCCATCCCAACCCATTAATTGACGGGCAGAACTTAGAGACTACATCTATGGGTTCGGCACTGCATATTTCGACCAAAGCCTGATCGGTTCTCGCGGCGCGGGGTGGTATGGGCACCTTTGACCAAAATTTCGATCCCTCTGACAACAACATTCCTCTAGCACGACAGCGTGGAAAGGCACCCCGAATTACACCAACACGTACGGCGCGTACTTTTCTCGTTCCTCGATCGTCCGTTCGCCAGACGCCAATCCATCGCTTGATCTCACCGGCCAGCAAACACTCGGCCGGCCGTGGAATAATGCCAGCGTTGTGGTGTATATGGATGTATGTTGCACATTCTTCGCATCCTTCAAAGGCTCACTTGAGTGTACAGTCATTCATGGACTCTTCTATCAACCCAGCAGGATTCCAGATATGGTCCCCCACAGATCCCCGAAACGAAACGATATATTATGCAGAGCAGGGATCGCACGGTAAGGATTGCACTCTATTTCCCCCCAATTTACTCACAGAGAGCTGCAGGACCAGGCTTCAATGCCTCCGCTCGCGCCTCGTTCGACCATCTTCTCACCGCTGAGCAAGCAAGCCAGAATTTCACAGTCGAAAAGATATTTGGGGGACTTCCGACATGGGTGGACTGGGAATTCTAAATCACGCCCACGTTTCGAGTATCTTTTGTGCGCCGAAAAAAAATGCGTGGTTCTACATTATTTACAGGCTGTAGCGTGGTATCATAAATATCAAAGTGTTTCGATCGCTCTCCTCACCTCCTCCGCACGCACTTCAAACATCCCCAACTGTCGCTCACCATCCATCTTGAACCGCTCATACTCGATTCCCATCTGATACCGAATCCACTCCTCCACCGTCATGTCCTGCTCGGCCTCGCTCAACGAGTCGATATTGACAAACGGATCCGTCGCAAGCGGCGGGATGAAGGCAAACCCTTCCGGACTCGTGGTCTGCCCGTTCCACTGCGTCGGCTCGTCCACGGCGATGGCAGAGGAAGCGGGCGCTGGTGGGGTACGCGGAGGGGTGACAGGCAGAGGATCCGGTTCCGGGTCCAGCATCGACTCTTCCACCTCCGCCATTTCCACGTCGTCTTCTCCGTCGTCCACCATCTGGTTCTCAGCTGGCTGGGTTGCAGGAGGCGATGTTCGCTTCGCGGGAACTTCGACAACGAGGGACTCCTTCTCCTCCTCCCTCTGTTTCATCTTGCCCTTACCCTTGGCCTTGGGCGCCGGCTTCACCTCCTTCGCCTCCTCGTCATCGGTGGAGATGTCGACCACGGGCAACCCGTCCCCGCTGACTTCCTCCTGGTCGTACAACTCCGCCTCCTTCATTTTCGACACGCGTGGCTGAGCGTGTGATGTAGACCGAGGTCCATGTGCAGGAGGAGGAGAGGGAGCGCGGCCTTTGGATCCGGGCTTCTTCGATGTCGAAACATCCATCGACGAAGGACCGGCAGCAGAGGACGCAGGCTTGGATTTAGACGTCTGGTGCGGGACGGGGGCGATAACAGGTTCGTACTCGTCGAGAGGCACGTCCATTCCTAGATCCAAATCGGGACTGGGCTCGCGTTTGGATTTAGGCTTCGGCTTACCCGTCGTACTGGTGCTGCGGGACACCGGTGGAGCCGTCGACGTGGACCGCGTCGAAGCCTTCCTAGTTCGCGACGGCGGGCGAGCGGCGGGCTCAACTTCCTCCGGCTCCTCCTCCACAGGCTCTGCGGTCGGCACCGCAGGCTCAAACTTCGGAAGAACGGGTTTCGAAGTCGATCGCGACGAGGGCTTGCGGGTTCTCGGCGGTTTGGGCTCCTCCGCAACCTCTTCGACTGTCGAAGGCGGTTTCGACCTCGACTTCGTAGTAGTCGGCCGCTGTGATGAAGGCGGCGGCAGGTACTGCTCCATATCCATCTCGTCGCCCTCCTCGGGAACGTCCTCAGCGGGCGGAGGCTTTGCTTTCGCACGCGACGCAGGCTTTTTGACCTCGACATCCTGGTCAATGGAAGCCTTAGATTTAGTGCGTGATGCTTTGCGGACAACAGGATCGGCGACCACAGCTTCCAAAGCGTTGGATTGCGTTCTCGAACGCGGTCGCTGTGCCTCAGGCACTTCGACTGCTTCCTGCTGCTTCTTTTTCTGCTCCTTCCGAGAGACCACAGCTGGCTCCTCCACCTCCGCCTCTTGGGGTTTCGCTTTCGATCGGGACACCGATTTCGTCCTCGACCGAGCAGCAGGTGGTGGTGGTGGAAGTGGGGCAACGAACCATCCATCGTCGGATGAAGCGTCGTCGTCGGGGGGTGGTTGAGGTTTAGATGACTGCGAGCGAGACGGTGGTCGCGCGTCCTCCTTCTCCACCTCAGCCGCTTTCAGCTTTGCCTTGGAACGCGACGGCTTTCGCGAAACAGGTTCTCCGTCATCGGGTTCCGGCTCCGCTTCCAGCGCCTTGGATTTGGACCGAGAGGGTTTTCGCACAACAGGCTCCTCCGCCTGATGCCCATCATCAGATTGTTCTCCGCGCGCCTTTGATTTCGACCTGGAGGTTTTCCGTGGCACCTGCGGCTCGGCTTTGGGCTCGTCGTCATCGTCATCGAAGAGATGTGCAGCATCTGCAGCAGAGTTTGGTTTAGCGACTGATTTAGATCGTGATCGAGACGCTGCAGTTGGCCGCCTCTGACGAGCAGGTACGGGTGATACCGCCCTATCGTCGTCTGCGTCGACTTTGGGACGCGAAACTGACTTGGAGCGGCCACGTTTCTTTGGAGGGGGCGTGACGTCCTCCTCTTCAGACAACGGTAAGTCCTGGTCCCTTAAGTTCGCTCGCGAAAGACTTCGGGTCATGGTTCGCGGAGTTTTAGCTGTAGAGGTGGATGCCGTCTTCCGCGGCGTTTTAGCGACACTCGCAGGAAAGGGTACAGCCGCGTCATCGTCGGAGCCGTCGTAGGTTTTCGTGGGCAATACCACGTCGGTATGCGTCAGTGGTTTGGCTTTCGTCGAACGTTTCGTTGTCTTGGATTGTTTTGCCTGCGGTTTAGGAGGGGGTAGAGCTGAGCCAAAGGCAAGGGCAAGGAATGGGCAAGGGTCGGACGGTTTGTCTCGAGCTCGATGATGTTGCCTAAACACGGATTAAATATCCCGTAAAATCGACGCGTTTCGACCTACATTGGGTCGTCGTCCTCATCCCAGTTTCCGAGGGCAACATGACAATACAAACAGGCACCCGTATCGTCGCCAGCCTCTGCTGGGGTAAATACGAAGCCGGCATGGGCCATCTGCGTGATATGTGGTGAGTGCATTATTTGCGAGGCGCGAAAATGGTTACCTTTTTCGAGGTAGCCATATGCTTCTTGTTCTTGTCGTGCTTCCAGCCATGAGCGGTAAACGTCTCCAGTCTAGCCTTTTCCATGGCCTTCGCGGTCGGTAGGCGCGACTTGTCGGGGAACACAAACCTAAAACACGTCTTCATCGACACATGCAACGAGTTTTTCCCGGCTCACCTCCCATGCGAGTCTGCATCGCGCCGTAGACCACATCGCAGATTGGCCCAAGCGCACACGTTTGCACACTTCTGCCAGTGAATATCGAATGGATCGTCCTCCTCTGCCCACTCGGTGACTTGCTTGTCGCACATAAAGCAGGTAACATTGTCGGGATCATCAGTACTTGGGTCAAAGTAGAATCCGGCCTCGGCAAGGGTGTCAGGTGTGGCCTTCCAGGTCTTTGGATGCGGCCATTTCAGTGATTTGCCGCGCTTCTGCTTGAGGAACGAGTTGAGGCGATTCTGGAGCACCTCCATCCTGCAAGTTGAAGCGGAAACGCGAGGTGTCACAGTCCGTCACGGCGTGATGTGTCAACAAACACAAGCATACAGTCGCGGCTCCGGTTCAGTCCGGTCCGCTACGACCAAGAGGCGATCTTCTCCCCTCCGACTCTCTCACATTCATGGCCACCATAGCCGTTCGCAGACTCGTCGATCCCACTGAGGATGAGATTCAGCGGGCTACAGCCGTCTTACATGCAGCTTTCCTTGACCGTTTGTGGCATATTCGATGCGTGAACCAAGACTGAGATCAGCTTTGAAGTCAACGACTCCTTTGGCCAGTCTCTTACAGGAGGCAATCCAGAACTAGACATTGAGTTTCACACTGTGGCACTCCGCGCGGGAGCCGTCGGGGGAGAAATCTGGGTTGCTGGATTCGGACCGACTGACATCTGCGCCGTCGCCGTGTGGTTCGGTCCTGGAACTGATTATCTGGCAACGTAGCCCGCTTAGCCTTCGCCTAGCTGTTGAACTTTCAACGTATCTTAGGGAGGAGCAACGTGCCGCAGGCTGGAACGCTCTTCAAAACAAATTCACGCCTGAACTGCAGAAATGGTGGTCGGATTACGTGCGCCTCATCTGCTCGCCCGCTGCAGTCATTAAACCTTGTCCTTCAAGTTCATTCCGCGCTACAACGCGTGGAACGCATCTTGTCTCGGCGCAGGCACGAAATTGGGATCTTGGTACCTGCATCTGCTCGGGACTAGGCCAGAGGATCAGCGCAAGGGCTTGTCCGCTGCTCTCATCCAAGTAATCGAATTCAGGGTTCGTTCTCTCTTCGCACAGCAACGACACCATTCATGGTGCCAACAGGCGCAAGCGGAGGGCGCAACGATGTGTTTGGACACCACTAACGATCCAAATGTGTGTACTGTCCGACAGCCCGTTTTTCCTCTGATAGTTTATTAGGTCGCGTTTTACCGTGCCCGTGGCTTCACCGTGCGCGGCACCATCAGCATCGTTGGCTCGGGAGGAGAAACCACCATGACCTGTCTCTCAAAGTAGGCCAACTGTTGCACATTAAGCACAATACATTTAGTTCTCCCACGAACCTGCGAGTGGACAGTTCCGCAGCGTCTTACCATTCACTTCATGGCCATTACTAGTATCGTCGTCCGCAGACTTGTCACTCCCACTGAGGATGAGATTCAGCAGGCTGCGGCCGTCTTACATGCAGCGTTTCTTCAACGTTTGTGTGTTACATTGCACCTCAGACTGGGATTGACTCGGAATCTCGGCTAGTTAACGATGGCTTTGGACATTCTCTCACAGGAGGCAATCCAGAGCTAGACCTTAAGCTTCATCTAGCATGTCTACGCGCGGGAGCCGTTGGGGGCGAGATCTGGGTTGCGGGATTCGGACCAACAGAAATCCGCGCCGTCGCCGTGTGGTTCGGTCCTGGAACTGATTATCAGGCAACGTAACGCGCTCAGTTCTTTGATATTCCCAAGGCTCGATACAATTTAGGGAGGAGCAGCGCGCAGCAGGTTGGAACGCCCTTCAAACCAAATTCCCCCCTGAACTCCGTAAATGGTGGTCGGATTATGTGCGCTTCATCGACGATGCATTTCTGTCAAATTCGTTGAAATTATACTACAAGTTCATTCCGCGATGTAGGGTGTGGAGGGAGTCCTGTCTTGGTGAAGGTACAAAACTGCGATCTTGGCACCTCCAAATGCTCGCCACCAAGCCCGAAGATCAACGCAAGGGCTTGTCCATTGCTCTCATTCAAGCCGTTGAACTCAGAGTACGCTTTTCTTCCCATTGATTACATTATTTCATGGTTTAACAGGCGCAGGCGGACGGCGCAATGATCTGCGTGGACACGACCAATGACTCAAATGTATGTATGGTCCGACAATCCGTTTACCCTCTGATAGTCTATCAGGTCGCGTTTTACCGCGCCCGTGGCTTCACCGTGCGCGGCACCGTCGACTTGGTTGGATCAGGAGGAAAAACTATCATGACATGTCTCTCCAAGTCGACCAACTGTTAAGCAAATGTATTTGTACGGTAAGTATGCAAGTGAATTCATGGATTGGGCTAGGGATACAAGATTGAGTCAAGATGCGCAGCTAAATGTTAGTGAGACGATTCAAGATAAGTATTAGCCTTAAATTTGAATTATGGGGCAGCCTCAAGCGCCACCTGCGCTTCCTCCTCGTCCGCTTCGTCCGACGTATCCGCGAACGCCTGCTGGATGGCGGGAAGGTACATACTTAGTTTCCAAATGCTCCCGATGGTGAGATTCGCATGGTCAAATGCGAGCGCCACGATCGGCTCCCGCCCGCCGCCGCCATAGGTGCTGGGTCCTCGCCCGCCAAATCTGAGAGGGCTTTGAGGAGGTGTCGTTCCAGTCGCTGCAGCCGGTGTCGTCGCAATAGCTTCAACTGTCGTCGCTTCAGCGACTGGGAGTGTCGTTTCGGTGGCGGGGACCGCGGTCGTTTCGGTAGCCACCGGCGTCGTCTCGATGGCTTCAACAGGCGTCGTCTCAATGACTTCAGCTGGCGTCATTTCAATGGCTTCAACCGGCGTCATTTCAATAGCTGCAGTCGGCGTCGCAACAGCAGCTTCGACCGGTGCCGTAGCAGCAGGTCCAACGGGCGGCGAAGCAGCAGCTGCAACGGGCGGCGGCAGACGTGGATACCGGGCGGAGAAGTGGGTGAGAAGGACGTTCTCAGCATTCATCCTAGTCGTCCGTCAGAAAGGCGTCGATCCAGGAGAACGAAAACGAATACATACTTCCGAGCGATCCCAATGGCCTGCCCGACTGTGCTGTGAGCCTTGGCACGGGCCATAGCCTCTTCGCCGTCACCCATCGTAGCTTCATGGATGAGGAGCGTCGCGTCTTGCCCTCCGCGAACGAGGCTTTGTGTTGGGAGAGTGTCCGCGGAGAAGCTGGAATGAATGAGGGACGCGTCAAAATAACAGAAAAAAACCTACGTGAGGCTCCATCCATCCTGGGACCGGAAGGAGACCCCGTAGCACTTCACCTGATGGAAGACGTCGATGGTGTTGAAGCTCTGCAAACCCAGGGCAACACAAAGACGCATGCCAGCCGCGGTGGATCTAAACATTCGCGTTAAGAACCGATTTAAGAGCGCAGGGAGAGTGCGTACCGCTCATAATCGGTCCAAGGTTCAGCGCCTTCAATTCTCCACATCCCTTGGTAAACATACTCGCCAGAGCGCTTGAAATGCAGGGCATCACTCATGATTGTGACGACGCCATTCCCCGCCGGGTCGTCCAGTCCCAGATCCTCAATCTCGGAGAGTTCGCGGAGGTACAGATGGAGCTTATGGATCGACACCAGGTACAGAGGGTTCGTTGGAGGCGGATTGAGCTGTGAAAGAATTTAGGCTTCCGGAATGGAATATTGAGCAGGTTGGACAGACCTGCCGCCGCTTCGCGAGGATTTTCGCGACGCCGGTGTGGTGGTCGCCGTGGATATGGCTAACGAAAACGCAGCGCAAATCCCGCAAAACGTCCCCCACGTCCGGTCCGAAATGGCGTGCAAGTTGGCCATAAGTCCCTTCGCCTGCATCGAGAAGGACGGATCCCCGAGACGGAATCCGAATGAGGGTCGACGAAACTGGATCGATATGAGCGACGTGCACACATTCAGGACGATATAAAACATACCATTGCGTGACGAGGTCGGGACGGCACTCGCGGTTCCAAGCGGGATAACACCAATGTCAGCACCTTGGGAGACCTTTCTAGTGAGCGCCTCTTGCTCCACCTTGGCTTTCACTTCCGCGAATTTCTCCAACATGGAAGGGGGAAGGAAGAGGAGCTCGGGATCATCGCTGGTCGTCGCTGGGTGGAACATGTCCTTTCTCTCGGCTGGTAGACGACCAGTTTCGGGAGGGCCGGGTGGACGAACGCTCATGTGGATGCTCGGCTCCATGACCAGACAATTGTCGGGGAGGTTCGGAATCACTTTATGGTGGGGTCGGTAAGAAATATAGGATTATGAAGAGACAAATCGTACTGGAAAGCTCTTTCTCCGACTCAAGAGAGTGGTGGGGTAGCGGGAACATTTCTGCGTCCAATTGATGCAGTCTCAGTTGATTGAAGGCAGCCGTAGTAAAGGTAACTGGATCGCGGCCATATTCAGGCGAAGAGATAATATGCTTCAACCCCGATTCAGCTTTGAAACGAGAGAACGCAAGGAAAATCGTACATGAGCAGAGGGAGGAAACCCGTTCATAAACTCGACATAACGCGGATCTTCAAGAACACCGTCCCCGCACAAATGAAAGACAGTTCGAACGGCAAACTCGGCGAGATCTTCTGGGCGCGTAGAACGTAACTTAGCATAGAGAGGAGATTGTTCGAACGAAGAGACAACTGAGGGGATGTACGTCGGTGATGGGATATCCAAAACTATCGCAACCTGGAAGAACGTTCATGTTTACTCTCAATAAGGACGAGCAAAGGTAGAAACACTGACCGCCGGAATCTCAGACGGCCCAATACAGTCGAGAGGGTTTATAACCTTCTCAACAATATTGTCGCCGTCCTTCACCTCGATAGTGATGCTCTGACCGCTCGTCAGCTGAGAGCGCATATTCTTCGGGACACCGATTGCAATAGACTTTGCGACGTCGAATTTACCGCGGACAGATGGACCGACGACGACATAGGCCAAAGTCGGAGGAGCAGCGGACCACGGCCGAGTAAACTTTGGTAGTTGTTGGTGATAACCCGCAGGGATCTTGGGCCTATTATACATGTCAAACTAGAGCAGCAGGTCAGGGAAACGAGCGTCTTTGGATGGGATAAACGACGTGCATTCTTGGAGCGCTCAGGGCTGCGGGGCTTCTCCGGGCTGTTCGTCTTATGGCGTTTATTCGGTGGACCACACCTTCGTACCGGCGACGGCGGGGGCGCTTTATGGGGCGCAGGGAACATGGTTCTGATCATGAGTTTTCGCCATTCTTGCGCTAATTCACCCTCTAATTTTTCTAGAGAAAAATCGTCCGAATCCATCAGATCGTTCAGCGCCTCGCTCGACTCGCGTTTTCGCTTCGTGGATCCCGCCTCGGTGACAATTTCGGTGGACTGCGCAGACGAATCGACGGAGATTGGTGGTGAGGATGAATCCGACACGGGAAAACTGTAAACTGTGACATTCTTGTCCTTGTATGTACAGGGCGGCGGCGACGAGGTGAGATCGGGTGATAAGGAGACTTCATTAACATTCACGCTCATCGATTTCCTAAAGCAAGCCAATTAGCTTGGGAATAGACTGTTGTTTCTTGAAAAAAGCGCGCCTGAAGATGTAAGATCGCATCGAAGCAATCGAGTGAACGACTCCAGGAGGGCCGACAACGTCCACAGTATCGAGCATTTGGTCCGCAGAGGACATCAACATGCCTGGAAGACTATGAGCGCAAAAAAAAAACGAAATAGAACGGGACATCGCGCACCGGCAAGGCCGCCAGAGCGTTGGGCTCCAACCTGAGTCAGAAAGAAAGCGCGAGTACTCTTGCGATGAGCTTTCTTTTGCGTGAAGGCTCGATTGGAGTTTTCCGCGACATTGAAGATGTACTTGGCACTGTCGAATGAGAGGATGATGGAGGGTTCAGTGTCTGTCGTCGCGCTTGTAACGACTGAGGCCGTCCAACTCATTTGAACTTGGAGGTGGAGGGAAAGAAGAAGGAAAGAAATCGGCCCTTTGGAGGAATTTATACGACTCCCACAGTCCCTGACAGTTTAAAGGCAGAGGACTCTTCTGACCCGCGACGCGCTGTCGATGAGAGCTGAGAAAAGGATTTGATCGTTCATAATAAGGTTTGATCGGAGTTGGATTCGCGATCAAGTGCACTTTTCCACCGCCCACATCGCGTCGCGAGACGCATCGAAACACACTGCGCTGGCTTTGTTTCTCCGACGCGGCATACAACGCTGGACCTTGTTTTCCAACCACCAACGCGTCTTCCAACGCCGCTGGTACGAGTCCCCTCAACCAGCACGATGGAGAGCGTCTGTGATCACAGGCAACACCTCGGACACTAGCCCCGCAGTCGCACTCAGCTTTGGAGACGGCTACTATGTTTTTAATGCTGGAGAAAACACCCAAAGGGCGCTGACCGCCACAACCCACGCGGCATATGAGAAGACAACGAACGTTACCTTTTTCTTGACGCAGACAAGTCTGAAACGGCTTGCGGGACTGGGAGGTGAAGAATGGCACCTTTCCTCCTTGCTGCGCGTGTTACCCTCTTTCTTTAGCCATGGCAATGGACCGTGAAGTCCCGTTCGATGCATTGAATATTATCGGGCCGCCTGGAGTAGTTCACTACATAGCGGCCATGCGATTTTGGAGGCGGAGGTGTGCTTCACTTTTGTGCATCTCTTTTACACAAACAAATTTCGGAACAGTGCATCGACCCATGCAAATGTCACAGAGACGTCTTTAATTCCAGATTTCGGGCCTTTCCCTGTGCCTTGTTTCCAGGACCAAAACATCGCTGTCTACGCTATTCCACTACTATCAGATGCGGGCAGCCAATCTCCTGAAAATTCGATAGAAAGCCCTCTGAATGAGGCGCATGAATGCAGGAAGCGCATGATCGACTTTATATTTCCCAAGGAGACAACACCCAAACTCAAAAAATTACCGCGCGATGACCCCTTCTACCACCAGCTTCCCAGATTCTACGAAAAGCCCCTCCAAGTTCGCTCCACCATGGCCTATGTTGTAGCAGGTGCTGAAAATGTTAATTTCTCGATTTCGTCCCCTACCGCTTCTAATTTATGAGCAGGCCGTGATCATTCTCGACGTCCCCTCACCTTCCTATATCCCCTCTCTGCGAGACTCATTTATTCGTTCAACATTCTACTCCAAACTTCTGTCCAAAGGGAGTAATGTCCACAGTATCTTCCACCTATGTGGTCAAGGCGTCTTGGAAGACGGGGCCTATATCGCTTTTATGAACGCCTTCCCATCCACTGTCAATGTAAGCGCTCCTGCCCGTCTCAAACGTCCCAAACACCTTACCATCCCCTCTCTCAGCATATAATTTCGTCCCCAGACTATGATCGCGATCCAGCCACCTTCAAAGCTTCTGCACTTCATCAATTGAAGATGAACAAATTGGACGATGCCATGTTTCCTGTACCGCCTCCCTCTCCGGAGCCCACGAAACGGTTGACGGGTACGCCTTTAAACGTTGAAACTTAAAAAACGAAAATTCCTCACAGTGTAACCACTTTCAGACATACCAAACCTTCCCGTTCACGCATTCCCGCTCGAACAAGGTTTGCATGTCGATATGCAGCCCCACGCCCGTCCGATGTTAAAGGCAAATCCGCCCGTGGCGGACCCCATCCTTCCGTCCTCAGTCCTGCAAACATTCGCGTCATTACAACACAGAGTCATGCGACAGGATGCTCGCCTCCAACTGCGCGACAGACAGCAGCAACGCGTCAAGGCCGCCCGCGAGCGATACCGTCGCTTCGACAACACCGCCGTCATCCCGCTCGGCACGTCGGGGACGCGCGCCGGTCTCTGGCGCAACAATCCGTCGATCCTCGTGCGCGTGCAGGAGCGGGGATCTGTTTTGCTGGACGCGGGCGAGGGCACGCTCGGTCAGCTTAATCGGTTGTATGGAGAACCGGGCGCAGAGGAGGTCCTGCGGGACCTGCGGTGTATCTTCATCAGCGAAAACCGCGCGGCGCACCATGCGGGCCTTGCGTCGCTCCTCGCAAAACGCCGGCAGGCAAGTACATCTCCCTGCTATTTTTGTATCCTGCTCATTCAACGCAGCTGGATCCCCCCGCTCCGCATCCCCTCTATGTGGTAGCGGAGTACGAGCTTCACCTCTCGCTGCGCGAGGTCTCCGACATCGAGGATCTAGGCATAGATGCTCCGGCCGGCAACGGCGTCGTCCCGATCCTCATCGACGTGGTCAGCTCCTCACTAAAGGAGGTCGACACAGTGCGCGCCGAGTGGGCGAGTACGAAGCGGTAATGCCCACGCGTTCTCTAAATTCTCCTGGGGATTCTGAAGCCTTGAGACAGCTCATGGGAAGCGCGTAAGACACTGTGTAGAGAGCTCGGCCTGCTCTCCTTCCAGGCCGTTCGCGCGTCGGCGTCTTCGAACAGCTATGGTCTTGACATGCGGCACAAAGACGGCTGGAGGATCGTGTACGCGTTACAGCTTTCTCTTGGCTGGCAGGCGCTAAACCCTCCTGTCTCTCAGGTATTCAGGAAGGAACGTGCCCGCGCGGGCGTTCCCTCGCGCACCCGCGAATACTCCGACGGTTCTCATTCATGGCGGTACCGCCAAAGAGACGAAGGGAACGCAGGACAGCGTCCGTGCGGCGACCACGTTTGGCGAGAGGTTCGTCCTTTTCCCTTTCACTCGAACCCTCCTACCTGGCTAATTCGGGCGCAGCGTCAAAGCGAAGCACATCCTCCTCACTCTTTTCCCTGCGCAGCCCGTGATGCCAAGCGCGAATTTGGCGCTCAAACCCAAGAGGAGGGGGAAAAAAGTGAAACCGCTGGTTTCGTTCGCGTTTGATCATGCGAGGCTGACGCTGGGGACGATGTGGCGGATGAACTTGTATCTTCCGGTCATCGAGGAGATTTTGCGGCGGGATGGGCATTTGGAGGAAGAGGCGCCGGAGACTGAGGCTTCGGCTGAGGATTCAGCTGGAGGTTCTTGAAAAATCTGCGTACGAAATTCCTCCCCCAAAGTTGTAACAGTACATGCAATTCACATGACTTAAGTACCACTTTATCGTCTAGCGTACCGATAAGTTGACACGCTACTTGCGTCGCAGTGGTGGTATACGCAGACCCTGCTGGGCGGACTCGATGAGGACACCAAGGCGTCGTTCGCGCGTCGTTTGTTGCTTTGCGCTCATCACCCAATCGTCGGCATCACGTCGATACCCTGGGGGCTGGCGGGCATGCCATTCAGCCGCATCGGACGCCGCACTCAACTGAGCAGCGAACTCGCGTGAAAGCGGGATGGGCTCCCGCTCAAAACTCATCTGGGCAGTGTTCTCTTCGGTGCGGAGGGCAAACGCGGCACGCCCGGGCTCCTGCATGCGTCCAGCTGCCTCGAGAAGGGCGACTTTGTCGACGTTGACCTTGCTCCAGTGGCTTTTGGTCTTGCGCGGGGTGAAGCGCTGGGCCATGCGGTCTCCATCGACGCTCTTGGTGATTCCGTTAATCCAGCCCCAACAGAGTGCTTCGTCTGTGGCCGTGGGGATGGAGTGGACCTGGCGCCCAGTGTGTTTCTTGAAGAAGCCGACCCAGAGTTCGCTTTCTTTCGCGTGGTTCTTTTTCAACCACAGACCGAATGCTGCTGGGGAGGCGAAATACACAGGCTCTTTGGCGCGTCTGGCGGCGCGAGGCATGGACGAGGTGAAACTGCGAAGGAATTGCAGGATGCAGGATGTGGGAGAAGCGGCCCGGGAGATGACACATCCAATTACTCTCTTCCTTTTTTACCTTGACTGGCCGCTATTCTCTGGACGCCTTGAATGGCTCGACCATCGACCCTCCAATATGCGCTAATACTAATCTTCGCAGCTGCGCAACTGGCCACAGCCCATGAACATCACGATGACCTATCGGAGGAAGAGATGCAAGCACCAACTGACGCCGTCCTTTGGATCCACATATTCCTCCAGGCTGCGGTCTGGGGTGTCCTATTTCCCATTGGAATGGTCCTCGGTATTACGCGCAGTCGGTGGCACGTCCCGGTCCAAGTAAATTCAAGTCAACTTGCTCAACATACCGTATTGACCTAGAATTAAGAGCGTAGGTTTCGTCTTGACCGCTGGGGGCTATATCCTCGGCCACTCCCACAAAGGGCGCATGTTTCTTCCCTCGATACATGGCTCGTTCGCGTCGGTGCTCTTCGTCCCCATCGCTGCGCAGCTGCTGCTCGGTATATACCTCAAACTGCACATACACGAGGGCTCGATACGCCCGTGGGCTGTCCGCGTACACGGGGTTGTCGGGAAGGCGTACCCAATATTGGGCTGGACGCAGATGCTGTTTGGCGCAATAACTTACCGTGGATACTGTCGCGGCGGCAACCTCCCGCAATGTCTCGCCCATTATATCATGGGCTCCGGCTTTATTGCGTACGCCGTCATTATGGCCCTCATGCTGCTCGTGGGTGAGGCTTGGGTGCGCCGAAGTGGCCGAAGTCCCGAGTGGTGGGACTCGTGGGTGATTATGCTCTGGGGTATTGGTAGGTGCTTGAGTAAACTACTGCTCAACATCGCCCATCGTTATTTCAATACAGTGAACACATTCACCGAGCACCGCGGCTCGGGGTGGTCGGTAAAGGACATGCAACATACGTGCGTTCTTCTCTTGCAATTCGTACTGGCGCTAACGCCGTACACAGCATTTTGGGTGTCCTATGTGTGTTCCATTAATAATTCCATACCTTCGTCGACTGACTCGAAGTATGTAGGGTGGGCTGGCGGCCTGCTCGGAATATTCCTCGCACGCAACAACAAGGTGTGCATTCTTGACATTCTTCATACAATCGCTCGCCCTAAGATGTCCTTCAGCGCAATGTAGTTCCTGCAATAATGCACGATCCTTTCTTCGGTCTCCTTTACCTCTCATTAATACGTCGACAGTTTGATTCTAACCGGCTGGGCCATGTCCGAGCACGAGCAACACCTCATGATTTCAACCAAGGTACTTGGATATGTTTCCCGCATCCCCCCGCAACCCACAAGCATTGTACACAGGTCCATGCCATGTTCGGCTACACCGTGATGCTCGCCGGCCTCACCCGAATCATGGAAGTCTGTTTCTTCTCCGCGCCAACGAAGGCGGAAGTGGTGGACGATGACAGCAACAGCGACCACACCCTTGCGGAACCGAGCCCGCGGTATCCCCCGCCTTCACGATATTCAGCTCCAGAGGTGGATAGCGGGAAGATTGACGCTGCCAAGGCGTTCCGCCATCTCCCAGCTTTTGTGAGTTGACGTTCATGCCTAGAGTGCTGTACGCTAATGTTTCCCCAGCTGCTCGTTGCCTCGGGGTATGCATTTCCCTACATTTTCTGTGGCATATTTCATCTCATCACATAACATAGCGTGCTCTTCATGTCCGCGACCGACGAGGAGCTGGATTTTGTGCATAACAACGAGATGGACCATGTCACATATATTCTCATCATGTTCAGGTCCGTTCGTCTTCCAAGCCATCCTTTCTTTCGTGACGTCCGTTTACCCGCAACACCAGTATCGCGTTCTTCTTATACGCCCTCATCGTTTTCGTGATCGGCCTGTACCCGACGACGGGGCGCAACGCCCCCGCCAAGGAGGACCGCAACAACATCCCCATGACCACGCGCAGTAACTCAAAGTGGTACTCACGGGTCCCGAACCCAGAGGCGCTGCATGTGATCGGGGAGGAGGACGAGGAGGATTAGAATTCAGCGCCGCAAAACCAATTATCTTACCCTCCTAGCTAGATCTGTTGTTGTCAATTGCCGATGTAATCTACTGCTTTCGTGGAAGCCGCATAACCGCTCACTGTTTTCCGTGTAACCGTGCAGCGATTCCCCGTGTAACCGACTTACCGACTAACCTGCTTGTATGCCCGAGGGCCCTAGACCGTAGAACATGCCGGCTGCCGGGGCTGTCCTATTCCCGCCATACAGTCCCTGCGCCGTCGCGACGCGTCGCCGACCCGAGCCCGATGGCCGACCCGGAGCCGGAAGCCGAAACGTGCAACGCGGTCCCGTGTCATGACGTAAAACCGCTATTAAAAGCGACGTCGCGGTCGCTCTCCCCATTCCATCCCCCCTCATTTAATCCTCTCCAACGAAACAAATGGCCGGCATTCAAGCCCAAACAGCTCTCATCATCGGCGCGACGGGGCAAGTGGGCGGCTGGGTCCTCAAAGAGGCGCTCGCAAACCCGTTATTCACGCGCGTCGGGGAGTATGGGCGTAGGACGACGGCGCTCGCGGGGCTTCCCACCGGAAAGGACAAGCTGGAGCAGAGGAAGATCGATTTTGCGAAGCTGGAGGAGGCGGGGCTGCGCGAGGGGAAGTGGGACGTTGTGTTTATTGCACTCGGGACGTCGGCGAAGGAGGCGGGGAGCAAGGAGGCGTTTGAGCGCATTGATAGGGAGTGCGTATACGTTTGTGTTTTGCGTGTGCGCCAGCTGACGGGGGCGCAGGTATGTGATCAACGCGGCGCGCGCTGCGAAGAGCGACCACCCGCAACGCTTGGTGTATGTTTCTGTGAGGCCACACTTTCAGTTCGTTTGAAACAAAAAAAGCACTAACCTCAACCTCTAGAGCGTCGGTGCAGATTCCGACTCGCACTTTTTGTATACCAGGTCAGAATTGAACCATTCGATGTTCACGGTTCATATTTATCCAACACTGCATTTAGGAGCAAGGGACTTACGGAGGAAGGGCTGGCGGGGCTCGGATACGCAGATACCATCGTATTCCGGCCGGCAATACTTGGAGGCAGGGCCGAGACCAGAACTGCTGAAAAGATCGCAGGGTACGCGCACTTTCAAAGTTTACTGCCTTCGTCTAATCATCCGATGTTACAGAGCCTTCACGGGCGTTCTTTCCCTCGTATCCTCAAGTGTGGAGATCCAGGTATGCGTCGGTCTACTAGCCCGAAAAAAAAAGCCTGGTAACTCAAACGCAATTTACCGCAGGTCACGACATTGGCGAAGAGTCTAGTCCAGGCTGGGTTACTTGGGTCTTCTGCCTTGCCCTCGGTAGCCGGGGCCAAGCAAGCAGGAAAGGATGCTGCGCGCTTCACGGTCATCGGGAACGCTGGCGCGCTCGCGCTGGCAAATAAATTGTAGACAAGGCATGTTCCGCCATTGCGTGTAGATACTAAGTAGATGCATATACCACCACCTCGAATAAAGGATCGTACAGTTTCAACTTCATTATTTCCTTGTAGTGTTCAATTTATAACTTGAAACAGAAGTTGACAACTCGAAAATGAGCTGAAATGACGGTTAAAGACCGACGGAACAGGGAAAGGCGCGACTTTCGACACTTCTCATTGCTCAGCTTCTCAACGGTGTCTCTTTTGGCATATGCCGATGCGACGCGCGTCCAGGACGCGTTCTGACGCGTATTAGTATCAAGCCCGAGACAAGCCCGACATAAATTAGCCGCGTAACCGGTGATGGCCCCGGCGATGATGAGACATATAATTTGCAGATCCTCCTAAGCGTAAAGTCAACCATGTCTCAAACAGCCCTAATTCTCGGTGCAACTGGCCAAACGGGTGGTTTCCTCCTCAAGGAGCTCCTCGCCAGCCCCCACTTTACGCGCGTGTGGGAATTTGGACGCAGAACGACAAGTCTTGACAGTCTCCCGACAGGGAAAGACAAATTGGAGCAGAAGACCATCGACTTTGAGAAACCAGAGGAAGCGGGTCTGCGTGAAGGCAAGTGGGACGTCGTCTTCATCGCCCTCGGCACGACCGCCAAGGCCGCCGGCAGCTCCGAGGCGTTCGAGCGAATCGACAGAGAGTCTGTGCTGGGTATTTCAACGTCTGCACCCGAGTTTACATCCGCCGCACAGATACGTTATCAATGCTGCTCGCGCTGCCAAGGGCGACCACCCACAACGTCTGATCTACGTGTCGGTGAGCTTTGCTTTGCGCCTTTCGAAACAACAATTTCGTCGTGTTAATTCGATCTGCAGAGCGGAGGCGCAAATTCCAAGTCGCGCTTTTTATATCCCAGGTTAGGACACTCACCCACCTCAATCCTGAGCTAAACATCGCATTTCCAGGAGCAAGGGTCTTACGGAGGAAGGCCTGGCGAGTTTAGGATATGCGGACACGATCGTATTCAGACCGGGGCTCTTGACGGCTACCAAGAGGCCGGAAACCAGAATTGCAGAAACGATCGCTGGGTGAGTTCGAAATGTATGCATACCCAATCCTCTTGCTAATTATCCGTGATAGATACATCACACCAATCCTCTCGTTTGTGACTTCGAATGCAGAGATCAAGGTACGTTGTCTACCTTCTGCAAACTTCGTTTTTGACGCCTTGAAAATTAGATCTCCACGCTGGCGAAGAGTCTAGTCAAGGCCGGTCAGCTTGGTACGGCCGGTTTGCCTCCAGCGGTTGGTGCTACGCAAGACGGAACGAATGGCGCGCGCTTCACGCTTGTCACCAATGCCGGGGCCCTTGCACTTGCCAGAGATTAAGGAGGGCATTGGAATCACATTACGTGTAGGAGTATGGTTTATGATTATTCGGGGTCAAGTCTGGACGCATAAAATATAGGTTTTCAACGTTCCTTCTTGGGAGGGAGAGAATTCAGCTAGAAGCGACTGCCGTGTCGGGACTTGTTGCGTTCAGCGGTGCGAGATAAAAATGACTAGACACATACCTCGGAAGGATATGCTTCGCTGCGTACACATAACCATAATTCCACTCTTCTTCCTGGATCTCGACCAGAGCTGGGATGAGAGCTTCCACCTCTTTCCAAAGCTTATGATATCCACGCTGAAGTCGGACGGAAGGGTCATCTCCATCGTCCTCTTCATCATTGATTTCCAGTGCCGTCTTCACTTCCTTCAGGCTCGTAAAGATAGACGAAAGAAAGTGGGCAACGGAGGATGCATTGGAGATGGAAGAAAAGGCCACATCCAATGAACTCAAACATCCATGGATCGCCTGTGACACCGGGTTCTTCGTCGGCAGCGGGATGGTTGTCGCGTCCAACGTCATTTCAAGGGTGTGCAGCCGCGGGCAGTGTTCCGCCAGAGCTCTGATGCCCAAGAGTGTGTTTCCGGGAGGATGATGGTGGGTGTCTGACACAAGCTGAAGCTCTTCGAGGGATGGCCAAGAATGAACCAGCTCTGCCACGGTCGCGTCGTCGAGGGCAAAACCAGCGTCGATTCTGAGGGACAAAACTGTGAGGCGGGTGAATAGAAAGAGAAGCCGAAGTGAATGGCCAGGAAGAACAAATTCGGCGGCATCCTCAACAGAATGAGAAATGTGAAAGTTGAGGATTTGTAAACTGTTATGTGAACAATGAGACGCAAGGGCACGGTACAAGTCTTCGACGAGCTTCACTGTCCCAGCCGGGGAGCCACGAAACATACAGGTGGCCTCGAACGACTCGAGTGCGGGAGTATTCCAAGTGCGCACGAACGCAGTCAATGGCAGCAGTCCGATTTCGGCTCCCTGCGGGATGAAAATCTTGGCTTCGCGAAGGTAACCGAACAGTCTTCGGCTCGCAATGTCGGGGAAAGTCAATGAAGTGGGGAGGGAGGCGTGTAGGATTTCGAGTGTCGATAAATGTCCGAGATGCATAAACGCGGCAACATTGAGAGAGCGGACATGGAGAGATTTCACACGCGTCAAAGCGCACACGAAGGTGGAGAGGCGGTCGAGAGACAACTCCTCCCCGCGAACCCAACTTTCTCCAACCTCTTCCTGATTGGTTACATCAGCCCTTATCGACACGTTATCGAGTTGCGTTGAATATCGACTGGCCAGTGTAGGGAGTAATCCGGGACCACAATATCCCATAAGGTGGATCGAATTAATTCGGGATCCAAGAAATATGTTCATGAGCTCGGGGGCAAAGTGATGATACCACTGGAGCTTCTGTAGATTGGGCAAGAGAGAGTCCCCCTGGAGGAAGGCCTGGAACGATCTATACACCTCCACCAAATCGTGCGTGCCGCTGGACAATAGAGATCTAACCCGATGGAAATTTTTCGATTCACAGTCACTTCTGACTATGGCACGGCGAGGGGTCTGGAAAATCAACATTTCAGTGTCTGTTCACGCAAGTCTCAGTTCAATGCCTACTCACCCAAGTTTGTCGATACCGTGGAGGCGTCGCAGTTATGTCTGGGGGTTGAACCTCCCAAAGGTCCGAAGGCATACATCGAAGCAAATTTATGATTGAGCTTTGGTACCTCCACAGGGCATCGAGGGCAATGTCATGGAATGCTTTACGAGTTCTAGCCAACGTGGCTAGCGCTTGAGCATCGCCTTCGACATGGGGATTCAGATGGGAGAAAATCAGGCCAATAATCTCTGGGATGCGCAGGCTACGGTGCATTTCTGTCCCGGTCCCGATGAGGGCGCTCACTTCGACGATGGGTGAAACGGAAGACATTTTATGGGGAGACTTTGGAGGTTGTCCATAAGATGATTAGCGAGATCGCTGGCTTGCTAAGCACAGGGGCATCACGAGTAGTTGTTCACTCTTTTTATTCTACCACCTGTCGGACTGTAGTCCTCGCATTCTCTCCTTTATTCACTAGCTTTTTCGCCTAGAAGTTGAATAATCAAACCTCCTTCTTAACTCTTTGGAGGTTGTCCGCAGAAAACTAGCCGCAAGATGCTTGATGCTGCCGCGCGGAATGTACATACTACCCGGTACCGAAGTAGTGTGATCCTTTCCCCCCCTTATTCAAGTACAATAATATTATACAGCGCCCTCAAGACGGGGTATTTACTTGCTACAATATAAGATACACTACGTAGAATAGAGGTCCTTGAACTGCATGTAACTGATATACTGTGATCATGAGCCTGCCGTCGCGTTTCGACCTGGTTGTTTCGCACGGGTTACAGCGGGGAAGGGCAGTGAGTATCGCTTGGTGAGTGATTTGAGTCGTTGGAAAGAGCCCATCTTGGCCTGACCGGGCCCATGGCTGCGCATCATCGACTCGACACGCTCAGCGGGCGTCTTGGGCGTCTCCTGCATTAGCCAAATCGACGGAATAGACTGGCCGATAGGTTCTGAATCGAATGTTAGACTGATCTTCGTTGAAAGAAACTTATCCTACCTTCGTTCGCGAATGGGTGCTGGTGGTCCAGAGAAAATTGCGAGCGCCGGAGCGACACAAGCTCATTCTCTGTCGCGCTTCGACTGGGCATAACGTGAATATCGTCCCGCGTCTGTATCGCAACGACCGGCGTGCGCGCTACAACCTCGATCTCGTCAATACTCGTGCGTCGCGGGGGGGCGACGGCAATGCCCGTATCCTCCGAGTCAGATTCAGATTGTTCTCCCGGGCCAAAGTCGAGGAAGGACTCGATGGTCGATGTCCGGCGATCCGGCGTAACGGGAGTGAGACTCGTGGGGAGCGATGGCATAGGTGGATGAGAGCCCTTGCGGACTTGAATATTCGGCATCCGCAGGCTGCTCATGGAGGTGCGCTGGCTGCGGCGCCGCGCGGCGGACACGCTACTAACACGGTTAACTTCGGCGGTGCGCTGGCTACGCGCCGTGCGCGTGCTCCGTCCGCTCTTGGCGCTACGCACGCTTCGAACGCTGCGAGTGCTGCGAGCGCTGCGAATGCTGACAGTGTCTGCCGTATCTGGGGTGTAGGGGCTCTGAGGGCTCGTAACTGAAGCTGTCACAGGCACTTCGACGACGTCCTGCAGCGCCTCGAACTCAGACGGGGACGGGGACGGTAATCTCGTCTGCGTAGGCGATGCTGGTATTGTAGCTGGAGATTGCTTGGTCGTGGGTGATCGTTCGGTGGCCTGCGATGAAACCGAGGTCGCCGAAGTCGCCTGCGACTGTACAACCGAAGTCGCCTGCGACTGTACAACCGAAGTCGCCTGCGACTGTTGGGAATGCATGCGCGAGAGAGCACCTATGCTGAGCCCCAAACTTAATTGGGAGGCGGCTGAAGGGGATTTGCGGTGGTTTAGTGAGATCACCTCCGCGACCTCAATCACTGCATCGTCCTCGTCCTCGTCTTCATCGGACGCAACTTCGGCATCCAAGTTGTCCATCTCTCGGGCGAGGACTTCAGCCTGCTGCCACGCGTCATTCAACTCGGCTTCAAGCGTTGCGATTTTTGCGCGTGCGGTAATCAACTCGGACGTTCGCCGGCCATAACTACTGTTAAGCTGGAAGAAAGTATAAGGTTACATCTTGGTCGAAGAGAAGTCTTGCGTACCTTGCGAAGCGCGATAGCAAGGGCACTGGACCAGTGCACATCTAATAGATGTTGTATTTGGCCCACTTGGTCGGCAATCTTGAGCAGTTCCTCGAGCAACTGATCACACTCGGCTGTGGTCTGCGACAGTTGGCTCGTCAGCTTGGCGACGAGGGCTGCGTCCTTCTCCTTGTCGTTGTATCCGGAGAAGGAGTGCAACGCCTGCAGTAACATCGTCCGTCGGTGGACCGTGAAGCGGTATTTGGACTGGGTCATCGACTTGAGCATGTCCAGTCGTTGAAGCTCTTCAGGCAAAGTTTGTTCCAAATTCTCGACCGACAAGACTCGAATGAAGGATTCGCGCGAAGACCCGCGAATCGCGCGCGAGACTAGGTTCTAAAGCCAGTTTTAGCGATAGCTATCAGCGGTGAAAATGCTGACCTGCAGCTCTTTGGAATTGAATGTCCCTGAAGCAAGGGATGAGGCAATAGAACGATAAAAATAAAGCATATCGACGCACAGAGCGCAGCTTCCAAGGGCAGCCCTTTCCATCTAACTGGCACCGATTCGAATTTAATTTGTGGTGGTGGAGTTAACCCAGCGGTCTTGGGGACGGATTTGACGTTCAAGGGTTCGTCCTCTGGAACCTCTGGAATCGGCGGCGGCGGCGGCGGCGGTGGAGGTGGTATAGCGGGTTCTGGAGCGGGCGCTGGGGGATACTGGTGCTCCGTAATGGCAGACAGGTGCTTATTGTCAGAAGGAGTCGAAGCTGGCGGACCGCTGTACCGCGGGGCGGCGCTATATACGGAATCTCGAGGGGAGGATGATTGGGAGGCTACGTTTGCTGCCTCGGGTGGGACCACAGAGCTGCGCGACAGATTCCGTGTCCGTGGACCCATGGGCGCATTCTGCGGTCTACCGCCGCGCACAGAAATTCTGCGGGAAGGGCTGAGGGAGTCCATCGCCAGAACAACTCGTGAACAAAACAGCGCTGTTGGGCGCGTGAAATCCACGTCAAGTCGAGAAGCAAGCAAGCAGAATCCGTTCAACAATGTCAACCCCTTGGGAAGAGATTCACATCATCCAATCAGAACACCGCCGCCGAGCGCCCGCTCGACTTTTCAATAAAGCCTTTCGGACTTTGACCGGTGCCTGAGGCCTGACCGGTCGACCTCTTGGTTTGGACTCGAAAAAAAAAGTAGAAAGATTGTATTATTTCCGTAGATAAAATTCGATTACTGTGCGTAGATATATCGTTTAGACACCGATCGGGAAGCGGAACGTATCCTTTGGGTCCAACTCAGTCTTGAGCGCTTTGAGGCGGGGATAGTGCGATCCGTAATATAGCGTCGAGGCTGACGAGGGGTGAGCACCATGCTAGAAGTAAACGGAGAGCTGAAGGCATACCATTGACGAGCCGCTCGTCGGCATAGTTCAGGTATGCACCGTAGCTCCAGTCCGCCGGGCTATTGTCAACGATGCTGGCCACCATATCGTCCAAGAATTTGAAACCCACGGCAGTGGGGTAAGGCGGCTCATAGTTGCTTGAAGACGCATAGAGTTGCATCGTGAAAAGAGTATCGCGCTTGGCAAACGCCGTCGAGTCGAGCGGAACCTTATTGATCGCAGAGTTGCTCCCGCCGTAGAGCTCCACTTCGATGAACCAGGCCTGCGAGGATTGTAAGGGCTGCTGCATCAGTTTAACAAAAAAAACATACCGTGCTTGACGAGAATCCTTGCACGGCCATGTACGAGACAAAGGCTTGGATAGCAGCAGCCGACATGGGCGAGCCCTCAGGCGTCATCAGCGACTTTTGGTAGAAGGTATCGCCTAATTTCGTCAGTAAAAGTTCTACTGAAAAACTTGATTCCACTGACTACCATCCGGTGCAGTAGTTGTGTTCAAAGGCTGGCCGGCGAGGAAAGAGACGCTGTTGATGTAGCTGCCGGGGGTGATGGTTTGCGACGACGGGGTGGGCAGCGTCTTCAGGTAAGGCGCGACGGTGGCATTGAGGGCGGCTGGGGCGCCGTACCATGCGCCGGTCAACCCGAACGCAACCTGGCCTGAGGATGGGCCACGGGAGAAAACGAGTTCTGCACCGAATTCGGTAGGAATGTTCGTTGCAGCGAACTCCTGGAAGGACGCAATGGCGTCGGAGGCAGCAGTGATGTTAAGACTATCCCAGCCGTATTGGAAGACGATGGCGGAAGTGGGCGCGGGGAAGGTTTGCACCTCAATGGAGGTCACAATTCCAAAGGAAGGAGAGGCTCCGCGGATTGCCTAGTTTGAGGGATTAATTCACATGAACTCATGAAGGCCAGTGGTTTTGCTCACCCAGAAAAGATCGGGGTTGATAGTCGAAGAAGCGGTAGCGATGGTGCCGTTCGCGAGCACCACCGTTGCAGATTTTATAGTGTCCAAAGTGAGGCCCCATGCACGCGATGTGAAACCGAAACCTGGAGAACGAACGGGGTTACGAGCGTTCACAGAGAGAAGATTTGCGAACCTCCGTAGCCTGAATGGCCACCGATACCGACCTGAAGGAAATGAGCGGCGTTTCAGATGACGTTAACGTGCAATACATACGTAGCTACACGTTCCATGGGGAAGCGCGCGCCCAGCGGCATTTAGGGCGAGCGCGATATCTCCGAGCCGGTTCCCCATCTCGATTAAAGCGGTATTATTCGACGAGCGCACACTTATGGCCTTCAGATTGCTCAAATCGACAATCAGGGACCCGTTAGTACCACCGAGTCCATTGGCGATGTATGAATGCTGCGTTCAAATTCGTGAGCGGACAGAACCGAGTGCGGGAAGCCCGCTTACACCTCCGCTTCGCGCAACCACCGCCATATTTTGGGCAACACCTGCCTGGATGGCTTCGGAAACCTGCTGGACATTGGTCGGGAATGCCACAGCGGCCGGGTCGACAGTGAATCGCTTGTTGTCTAAAAAATCGCATAAGCACCGTCCTACCACCTAACACCACACTTATTACAAGCCTGCGAGACGTTTGCGTAGGTGGGGTCCGTCGGAAAAACGGCATCGACACCAAGGGAAGTGAGATTTTGCTGCAGAGGACTTTGGGCCGAAGCACCCAATAAAAGAGAAGCAAGGGAGAGAAACGAAACCGAAATAAACATTGTGAGGGAAAAACGGGATGGCCATTTGCAATTCTAGGAGTCCTTTATACCCAAGCTACCGTGAGCAATTCAGTTTTGCCGACTGTTTCACGGTCAAGTCGACTGGCGCCGTTGTTGCGATGACGCGAACGGAAACAGGGCAACAGGGGACAAAGTGGAGATCGCCGCCCAACGTGGACACTGCATGGCGGATATCCAACGACGATGGCTGACCGGTGACCAGCTTTGGTAGGAGAAGGAGGAGGATTATACTGGCACGGTCCCACAATTGGAACAGCCAGTAGTAGTAGGTTCAAGGTTGAGGTTGTCGAAGTTGAAACGGAATCATTGTTCCGGGACTCGGCAGCGAGTTTCCCCATCAAACTTAGTCTTGGCAAGTTACATCAAACTGAGAAAAAGCCTTTAAGCCGGTTGACCGTCGGTCGTCTTCTGAAATTTTAGTCACTGCGACCTGGAACGTTAACCCCCTTTGATGAGGGTCATATCACGACCTAGTCCTGATTCAGTTTTCATCCCGAAAAAGGCATTTGATATGTAGCATCAGTTTCTTCTTTCTCGTTTGGCACGTTCAAAGTTTGGTCAACGGAGCGAGAAACGAGCTCGTTTGTTGAAGCGTCGGTCTAGGAGACTACGCTCTTTGGGAAAGAAAACCAATGATTGTTCCGCGATGAGGTACTGTACAGAATTGCAGGTTTGCGCCCCGAAATAAATACATACATACTTGTAAGTGTTCTTCAAGTCATGGAAGAGTTTTTACCAGTGTCGAATAGCTTATCAGCAACTTGATGCCATCAAAACCGAATCATACGGCCCGTCGTGGTCGCTCTCGTCCCCCTCAAAAATATTCGGGACGTCCCCGGTCGAGCACAGATCACTTTCGTTATCTTCCCCTGCAAACCGAGGATGTCATCGACAAGGCGTTGGACTGAAAAGAATCAATTACCTGGACAAGTATCCCAAGCCAACGAGTCCTGCGAGAGTATAAGTAAAAGGGACAAAGATAGCGAAGAAGAACGGACCTGGATATGGATTTCGCCAGTGGGGTGGTGGAAGCCAAGGAACATCCCTAAAATAGGAGGTGAGGCGAGTTTTAAACGACTGGTACTCGCACGGACCTGGGAGAATGGGGACGATATCCTCCCTGCGCGGAAAATCAGATCAAGATGGGTAATATCAAGGGATAGACGAACTTGTTGTTGATGTGCGTCACGGTGGATCCAATGCTCGCATAGTCCGCAAACGCTTGGTTTCCCACCTACATAGACTGAGATATTAGTTGATGATCATTGCAGTACAAGCTTAGCGCACCCTGGGAAGCCCGTAGACAATGGTTTGGAAGGTCACTCCGGTGATGTGGAGAGGAAGATAGACCGAGTCGATGAGACTAATGGCACCACCTATTATTTCGGAGTCACTTCGCAGTCATGGCGGGTGTGTTCTGGACCAACCTAGACTGTGGCCGACGATGGTCACCTTCTTCAGCGAGAACTGAGATAATGCCGTCTGAACGGCTGCGAGGACCTGCGGTGCCGTTCTGGCCATTTCTCAGCAGAGCAAAACGAGAATTTAATGCAAGTGGCTTACTTCGCTTGCTCATTGGCAAACCCGTTATGGACCTCGATGCTTGAACTCAAACCAGGGAATAAGGTCGGGCTTAAGCTGTCCAGGAAGAAATCGGAATCCGTGACAAGTGCGAGGATCTGGGAGGGATCCGTTCCCTGGTGCGATACAATGACGGTGCCGAGCTTCGTGTCGGCCCCAACGAACCAGAACTGAGTCGCATCTCCATCCCCACCGGAAGCGACAGGTTGGAATCCCGGGTTCGCCTCGCAGTTAGCTGGAAATAATTCAAAATACGCATTTTCCTGCAAGTGAACGAACGAACCTCCGCAATCCCACGCCAACGTTGTTGCTGGTTCACAGTACCCCGCAGCCGCATAGAACGTGTACGGTTTGTACGCGGCAATCTGAGCCGCGGACAACGAGGTTATAGCTTGACGCGGGCGTAGGGCAGGGCCGGCAGTAGCAAATGAAGCAAGAGCCAGGAGAACCACGGGGAGGTGCGCCATGTCGAGGACTACAGGATCTAAGGAGATGGAGGAATGGGCCCATTCTTATATTTCGCGGAGCAGAAGCACAGAGACTGGCGTCTTGATGACTGCGAATAGCAATTGTGACCGAGATGCACACGAAGAAAGGTCCGGATTTAGCATTGATAGCAAACGTTGGTTCAAAGTTAGGTCAGTGGGGTCACGAGGGGCCGCGTCAAGGGCATTGTAGCGTCGCATGGCTTCATCGTAGACCCGCTTGGCCGCCTACTTAGACTGTGCGTAGGGAGAGACGAAGGGACGACCATGCTCAGTTGCGGGAGGAGTCCAGTTGATACTTCTGCTGTTGAACATAATGATAGATGGCACCATATACAGCGTCCACTGAGGTCGAGCGTTGCACGGTGGTGCCCACCATGTGTTTAGGAGTGCGAAAAAACAGCCACTGTCGCCGACATGCCCATCTTGCGAGTCATTGCGAGTTCGAATGATTGATATTTTGACCTAGGAGACGTTAAGACCGAGGATGCGACGTCGGAGATGGTGGAAGGAACTCCAACTTGGAAGAGGATCGACAAGAGGTGATGGAATCAACGGAACGTCGGGCCGGCGGGCCACCGTTCATCGCCGACTTCGGAGCACAATCGGAGCAACTCTGAGCATCTGCCAGTGCGGCGTTCTGTGTCGTTCGCACAATGTTCACGATCCGGCGGGGAAGCAGCATGGCCCACAGTCGGCTGACCGCCCAGATAGAATGCTTTCCGCCAACATGTCCTCTTTCTTACTTCTCTTGGAATCTGACGTCGAGGTGGCCGCTCGTACGAGCCGTTAGAACGCCGGTGCGTGTGGTATATGAGCTGGCGTCCACCAGAAAACCAGCACGCTTCTTCGTCTTGCGATGCGGCCCACTGCGATTTTCTCCTTTTTGTTCCTTGTCGTCTCGGCTCTTGGTAGTTTGCCTGGCTTGCCCAGTAAGATCTATGGCGTTAATCTGGGATCCTGGTGGGCCATCTCGTGCTTACTTGCGCTTACCTGACTGGGTAAAGGCTCGTTCTTGAATCCTGGTGCGCCTAACGAGTATTATTACGCGTCGTGTGCGACGTTAACAGACCGTAATAAGGATGTTACCCCAAGGTAGGAAGAGGTGTTTGGCCGCTATCTCTCACTTCCTTCTCGTACAGAATGGCTTGACATGGGTGGCGAGAGTTGTGACGTGTGTTCTACCTGCATTGCCACTGAATTGTAGGTAAACCTTCTTTTTGAGTTATCAGTCGTTCACATTTGCATTGACAGTGCGTTCGCCCAAGCGTTCCCGGATACGGTAGACGCGATATTTAACAAACATTGGCAAGTTTATTGCGAAAAGTCTTTTCTCTTCTCATCTCGACTTGCGTGGCCAGGACAACTTGGTTTACTCAAGCCGACATTAATGCCCTTGTGGCTGCCGGGATCAACACCGTTCGCGTTCCAGTATGTGACACCATGGTACCGTGCAATTTTCTTCACGACAGCTAGCTTGGCTACTGGATCGTCGAGCCTCTCGTGAACCGTGCGACTGAATTCTATCCCCGAGGCGGACTCGCCCAGCTAGTAAGAAATAATCTATTCTACGCCGTATATCGTTTGCATACGATGACACGCAGCGGAGGGGATTGACGCAGCTCCGAGCGGCTGGAATCGTTGCTATACTCGATCACCACGCACTTCCAGGTTTGTACTTTCGTTGTTCCTATCGCTGTTCGTTTTTGCGACTTCAAGACAGGAGTGCAAACCGCGAACCAAATGTTTACCGGAAGGTATGTGATTTCCTTTTCCAAGTTTGGTATCTACCATAGTAAACGCCTCCAGATGCACAGACGACGTTGAATTCTACGTACGTTAATATAACTCCGATATCTCAATAACACCCTAAAACTGCACGCAGACCCAGTACAACTATCACCGTGCTTTGATTTGGACGTCTGTGATGACCACGCTGTCTCATGTTGACCCAGCATTCGCTAACGCAGTCGCAATCGAGGCGGTAAAAAAACCATCTTTGACTTGAGAGCAAATATTCACATCCGATTGATAGATCAATGAGCCGATCATGGATGCGGCCCAGACGCCAGACTACGGTGAATTCCAACAGAACTTCGTCAAAGTAGTCCGGGCCACAGAGTTCCTCTTGGGTGTCCCCACTCCTGGATTTGGCGCTATGCCGGCACCTGCTAATGGCAATTTCACCGCGATGCTGCCCAATATCAATACTTCGGCCGTGTTCAATGCGGAAGTACGTTCTGTGTTGTTGGACACCGTGCCCATCCTTCTGGAGCTCGGAATCTTCGGTCTGTCCCGCCGAAAGGACCAGCTCATCACCAAGTATCTATGTATTTATATCCATTGGACCTGATTTAACCTGGTTTGCAGTTTCATGGATATCAACTGGCAGTTCGACAATCCTGCTAATCCAAGCGAAGCCGCACTTGGGCCTCAAGGATACGATAACCATCTGTACTATTCGTGAGTCTGATTCGTTTGAAGGTCTACAAAGATACTCAACCGCATGCATTAGGTTCGGGGTAAGAAACGTCGATTTATTGTTGTATTTGATGATGCTCAACCAGTTGATGCAGGGAGTTGCCGATCCAAACGAGGACGCGTATCTCACAAGCATATGCAACCTCCAGCGGATCCAAGCTGATGCGGCCTTGGGAAACAGCCCGCTCTGGTTTGGAGGTATGCTTGTTTCTTCACCTCCTCATGTATAACCAAAACAATTTCCAGAGTGGGGGTTGCCAACCCAATTCACTGCGACGGACGCGTTCCTGTTCAAATGGGCTGATGCGCAGAAATTGGCGTACAGTCAGGGTGCCGGTTGGCTTGTGAGTCCATGCCGCCTTTCTTTTTTTCTCGGCTTATTTCTTGTCGTCAAAGTTCTGGAATTTCAAGGTGGAAAAATCGAAACTGGCTGGAACTTTATTCAGACAATGGTGCGTAGCATCATGCGAACAAGAATTTCAACTGAATTTGCATAGGTCTTACTTGGATGGCGTCGAGCTCGGGTTCCTCACCAAAGATCCGTCGAAGGTTCATAATGCAAGTGTCTGTGCTCCGTATGTTATGGGGTAAAGGACTGTTTGGATTACTCTAATCTTATCTTGTCGGGTTCAATGTAACGATCAATCAACGGGTTTTTCTTGTCAGACTCGGAAAGGAAGCTCAACACATCTGTCCAAATGCGGCAGGTGGTTCAATTTTTGTTCGATCATTCGACAATAACTGCTGCGGGATAGATGGATTATTGCACACAGGGCTAAGAGCACTGAAAACGGTGCCTAATTTATGAGTGTGGCAACCAACTTTCAAGCCTGGACCCTTCAATCTGCCATCTGGTCTGCTCCGACGCAGCTGCAGTAAGGTGCGACTGTGGCTTCGATTTTTCTTTCTTTCGAAGACCAAAATGCCGAACTCAACGGGAGGTATCAATATATAGGGGATTTCAATTCTAGTCTGAACTATTTACGAGGTCAGCGAGCTAAGCGAGTGTAAGCGGCTGCAGGCGAGCCTTATTAATAATAGCCAGGTGATTTTTCTCAGTTGCAGAAAATTCTCAGAAAGTTAGAATTGAAATCCCCTAACCGAATTGACCGAATGGGGTGACGTGAGAATGGTCATTCAGGGTCATTTTCAACGTCGATGGGCAAGCTTGAGCACGGCACCTACAAACTGCTCAAGCGCTCAAACTTCCGGGTTTCTGGAGTTTCGTAATAACACTCAAGAGTGCATCAAGAGGCTAAAAAGATGGCTAAAACAAGTGGACAGGCTCCGTACACCAAAATTCGCGTGGCGAGTCGCGCGCAACCCCGCAAAACCCCACGCGACCACTGCAGATGATTGCCAATATCGCCCTTCGGATCAGTTTCATGAGCACGACCACGACGAGTTCATTGATGTTGGCATGTCGAATGAGAATTGCCGAAGGGGAAGGTCGCATGTATAAGAAGACGCAACCGTACCGAGTTCGAGTTATCTCTCTTTTTCTTCCCCGCCGCCGCCTATAATGCGTGCCACCACGATCTTTACGCAAGTGATCCCTATTCTCTCATTCTCTCTTCCGACAGTTCTCGCCGGACTACCTCCTAAAATCTACGGCGTTAATTTGGGATCATGGTGCGCCTTTCGAGTATTACTCTGCTTTGCGATGTTAACTGTCCACGAAGGCTCGTTCTTGAAGCATGGTATGTCCATCGAGTACTATTGGCGTGTGCGCCCATTGATAGGCTATAAGGATGCTGCCGCAAGAGTGGCTCCACATGGGCGGCCAGAGCTGTAGCGATTGTTCCACGTGTATCTCGACCGAAGGGTAATTGCCTTCATTCATTTTCGTCATTTTGGCTGACGTCTGTATCCAGCGCATTCGCCGAGGCGTACCCAGAGACCGTCGACAAGATCTTCGAAGGCCACTGGTAAGACTGCGGTTACCGGCCGAGGCCTTGTTATTCAATCATTGCCAGGAACACTTGGTTTAACCAAACCGACGTTGATGCCCTGGTCGCTGCCGGGATTAACACCGTTCGCATTCCTGTACGTGGCTTTATCTTGGGATTTTCCTTCTTTCTTATCGTGTAATCAGCTTGGTTACTGGATTGTTGAGCCTTTGGTCGATCGCACATCCGAGTACTTCCCCCGAGGTGGCCTTGCTCAGCTGGTGAGCCCTCTACACTTTTTGCCTCGCACGTTTGTTTATCTGTCGTGTAGCGTCGAGGATTGCAGCAACTCAACAAGGCCGGAATTGTCGCCATCTTGGATCATCACGCTCTTCCAGGTTGGCTCTCTAATTTTTATTTAAACCTACCACGACTCTAAACAGCGTTCAAAAGGCGCTCAAACCGCGGGACAACAGTTCACCGGAAAGTACGTACCCTGTCCTGATCCACTCAGCAGTTACTCATCATTTTCCAGATGCACCAGCGACGTTGAATTCTACGTGAGCCCATTCTTATGTTCATTTTTATATGTGTTTAAGATTTCTCCTGCAGACTCAATACAATTATCACCGTGCTTTGATTTGGACGGCCGTCATGACCACACTGTCCCATGTTGATCCGGCATTCGCTAATGCGGTCGCCATTGAAGCGGCGAGTGAACCTATCATTCTTGAAGAGCAAGAAATACTTACAGTCAAATTTCTATGTAGGTCAATGAGCCGATCATGGACGCAACCAAGACACCCGATTATGGTGAATTCCAGCAGAACTTCGTCAAAGTGGTCCGGGCTACCGAGTTTCTCTTGGGTGTCCCCACTCCCGGTCTGGGAGACATACCCGCGCCTGCTAACGGCAATTTCACGGCGATGCTCCCCAGCGTCGGGGCGAATTCGGCCATTTTCAACGAGGAAGTTCGCTCTGTGTTGTTGGACACCGTGCCAATCCTTCTTCAGCTTGGTGTCTTCGGTCTCTCTCGCAGGAAGGATCAGCTCGTCACAAAGTGCGCGATCCGTAAAATCTTCTACCATAATATTCAGCCTTCTGTTAGCTTCATGGACATCAACTGGCAGTACAACAGCCCTGCCAACCCGGCCGACGCCGCCATTGGCCCTCAGGGATATGACAACCACCTTTACTACGTGTAAGCATCCCCTACGCATTTCCTACTTTTCTAATTGTGCAGTATAGTTTCGGAGTAAGAACTTGGTCTATATCATCTGACACTTTTCGCTGACCCGACCAAAGGGAGTGGCAGACGCCAACCCCCAGGCATATATGACCAGCATTTGTACCTTGGCCCGTGTACAGAATGATGCTGCGGTCGGCAACAGCCCCCTTTGGTTCGGAGGTACAGAAAATCACTACTCGATCGTAACCGCGTACTGATTACCATTTCTAGAATGGGGGCTGCCCACACAATTCAATGCCACCGACGACTTCTTGACCCAGTGGGCTGATGCGCAGAAACTGGCTTACAGCGCCGGTGCTGGTTGGATTGTGAGTCGATATTGCTTTCTTCCCTTTTCCCGTTCAACTCATGTCATTCATCAAGTTCTGGAACTTCAAGGTGGAGAAATCGACGCTCGCCGGTGACCTTGCTCGCGAATGGTGCGCCTTACGATGACCGGACTACTCTTTCTAACTTCAGTTGATAAAGGTCGTACCTGGAGGGCGTCGAACGCGGATATTTCACCAAAGATCCGTCCCAGGTGCACGATCCCAACGTTTGCGTCCCGTGGCTCGCCGCTGCCTCCGCTTCGGCCTCTTCGGCTTCGGCTTCGGCATCATCCGCATCTGCCGCTTCGGCCTCCGCCGCCAGCGCATCGGCCACCGCGTCTGCGTCTGCTATCACGTCGGCATCCGACAGCACGTCCACCACCACGTCCAGTACGGCCATCTCGTCCACCCCCGCCTCGCCTACCGCCTCGACCACCGCTTCGACCACCGAGTCGGCCAGCGCTTCCGCTACCCCGGTGCGACGCGGACTACCCCGCCGCGCGTTCGCTTGAAGAGAGAAAGGATCTTTGCCTTTTAAAATTTAGACAACTTCGAACCATCGATAACATTAATCCTATTCTTCCATTAATCCCATTCTTTCCCTTTCAGAGCCTGCTCTTGTGGAAGAGCTTCCATCGGAGAGCAGCAGGTAGACCAGAGCGGAAGTTGAGTATCCTTGAGGACAAGCTTCATGGCGACTCGCGGAGTGGTTCCATGTGGGGGCTGCTCAGTCAAGCATTCCATCTCGAGGTTTTGCGGACCGTGGTGTGATGCCAATCGACTAAAAGGCTGAGTTAAGAGCGTGAACAGGATCTCCACACCTGCTGCGTAACTTCTCCTGAAATGCATTTGACTCGCATCGCTTTCTTCGCGTTCCTCGTCGTACCGGGACATCCAGTTCCAGTGCCCCAGGCCAGCGAAGGAGTTACCCCCGTGTCAAACACCCAGGTCGCGACTTATCGACCGTACACCTACTTTGCCAGTGCTGGGTACTGTCCCGCCAATTCTACGCTGGCGTGGTCGTGCGGAGGTAAGTAACATGATCTGGGTTTCTTCAGTATTTTATTTTATTCTCCCAGCAAATTGTCTCGCGAATCCCGATTTCAAGCCCATTGCTTCTGGTGGAGAGGGCGTGTTCGTGCAATATTGTGAGTCGGTCCCGGCTCGTTCCATATTCAACTCAATATCTTTCCAGGGTTCGTGGGGTATTCGCCGTCGTTGAAGGTATGTTTTTCTCCCCACTCCTAAGCAGAGTCTTTTCAGCTAGCGTCAGCGGGTCATCGTATCTCACGAAGGAAGCCGCCTCAACTCGATGTACGTGCCGTTGCACTTTCGCGATTGTCTGACAGACAGGAAGGTCTACAGTGTGTCCATGCTTACCGATGCTTCGATCTTGCAAACGACTCTCAACTCCGCTTTGTTTCCTGGTATCGGCTCTGATATTAGCGTCCATGCCGGTTTCCTCGATGAGCACGCCAAGTGAGCTCGATGGTCTGTTGCTGTCGCAGTAAAACTGATATGCCGTCGCTGAGAACGGCGACGCTCATACTCTCCGCCGTTGAGAAAGCTTTGGGTAAATATGACGCCAACCACGTTACGCTCGTGGGTCATTCATTGGTGAGTTATGCTGCGTACGTCCTCGAACGATCAGCATGCTGAAATTTGTTAGGGTTCGAGAAATTTCGTGCATCAGGCGAGGCTCACTCAATGATATTCCAGGCGGCGCACTGGCCCTTCTGGACTCGGTGTACCTCCCCTTGCATCTTCCCTCTGCGGTCAAGTTTAACACCGTCACCTACGGACTGCCGAGGGTCAATACCATGAAGCATGCCATTTACTTGCAACTGACCTGTGCCCAGGTTGGGAATTTAGCCTTCGCCAACTACGTCGATGCGCACCTATCTTTGACGCGGATCAATAACCAGTACGGTTTTGTTCAAGTCTTTGTCGCCTCTTTTCATTGTATGACCGAAACAGGAAGGACATCGTACCGATCCTCCCTAGTGCGCAGGTTGCTTTCAGAGATTTATCTGGTTCCGAGATGGTGATAGGCCGGATCCCATTGCCACTGCTCGACTACCAACATCCTGCCGGCGAGATTCACATTCAGGTTCGTCTCGTTCTTCTTGGCTCTCGTTTGAGGTACTAATCGATGGCAGGCATCCGGAGAGTGGGATTCGTGCCAAGGTCAACTCGCGCGGGTAAAGGCTTCTGGAGACACTGATCCGGGTTTCTTCACAGGTCAGGAGAATGAAAGCAAGCTGTGCTCGGCCGGCGGTACCAGTCTTTTAACGGGTTCCATTGCGAATCACGACGGCCTATACGAGATAGAAATTTCGTGCTCCTACTTGACGGATGTGTAGATATGTTTGAGATTTGGACGTTCGCAAGTCGGAGGGGTGCTTTGATAGGGGTAAATCTGATCAGGATTTGATTGGATTGGACTACCGGGCCGAAGTGCCGACGCCAACCTTGGACTGTACTTGCTTGAACCGTGAACGGCCTCTTTTAACGTGCATTTAGTCGACGTGCGCGCAAATTGGTCGGAAAACCCGGGCCCACGACAAGGGAGCACGAGGATGGAGGCTAGCTCTCACCCATCCCCAGGAAATAGGTCGACACGCTTCCACGCGCTGCCATTTTTCCACCTCTCCGTGGCTCCGTGTCTCCCCGCCGCCGCAAATCAAAGAGGAGGAGGAGGAGGAGGAGGAGGAACCAAGAGTCACCGCGCTGTCCAAGTCTTCACGCGCTCCCCCGAGGTCTTGAACCACCTAGCAAAGATCTTGCGCAGTCTCCCACTGATTTCTTGCGCGCCGTCCAAGTATTCACGCAACGGGCTCCCCCCGAGGCCTTGAACCGCCTAGCAAAGACCTGCGCAGTCTCCCACTGAGGTCTTGTGCGCGGTTCGTCTTGAAACGCGTCTTGAGCAGTATCCCACCGAGGTCTTCCTCCGATCTTGAAGCTTGATTCTTGCTCAGGCCTTCCGCCGATCTTGAAGCGTCTTCAGTTTTGAACTCGGGCGAGGCTTTGGTCTTGAAGAGTGTTGAGGAGCGTCTTCGGTCTTGCATTTGTATCTTGAATCCTTCACAGTATCCGACCGAGATCATGCAATGTGTTGAGGCAGGCAGCGTCGACACAGCGAGTCGGGTCATGAGTTGACGGCGGTGAGCTGCAGGTATGGTCTTATATCGACGATCCCGGGACTTGAGGTCTATGCTGGTGGCGCGCTTGAAGGATTAACAACGGCGGGCACTGGCACTTGCGTCTTCAGGGCGGCAGGCTAGGCGATCTCCACGACGGCGACGGCCAACCTTGAGGCGCCTTGACGATAGCGGCGGTTGGGGGCTTAAGTCGACAGCGGCGTCTTCAAGGCGAGGGGCGTGAGATGGACTTTGAACGTCATGTCGAGGAGCCATCCCTGACGATCTTGGCGCAGGACGTCCAGTTCGAAGCTCGCCAGAGGGTATAATCTCAAGAATGAAAAAAGGAGGTCTTGCGTAATGTCTGTCAGCCATCTCAGACCGCTAGCCACGCCCAGTGGCGACCAGGAACGAATCACGCCCCAGGGGGAAATGAGGGCAGCCAGACTTCGGTGGTTAATAGGCGCACGGGAGGAGGACGGCCGATGATGAGACGGAGTGCGAATTTCTTGCACGGCGAGGACGACGGAACGCGTGGACCTCAGTGCAAGAAGCTGAAGAACTCACTGACTTGACAATTCCTGCTTGAAACAGGGGAAGACGCGAGATGGTGGGAGTAGAGACCAAAGAGCGGGGCTGTGCAAGTGGCTGACCTTGAATTGCCACCCACTTTCGATCTCCGTTTTGGTCTCCGCTTTGGCACACGTGATCGCGCACCATGTATTTTTTCTGTCTTAGTTGACTGCAGCCAATTGTCACTGAGCTGCAACACGCTGCGCTGGGAGTCGAAGCGTTAACAGTGGCGAAAATTATTAATCGAAATAAATTGTGGTACCAACACTACTTGAACGAAGAATGATCACATCAATAAAGTGAAAGTAAGTAAAGATTCGCCAAAAAAAAGAGTCAGAAAGGAAACACGTATAGCAGTACTAGTACTATCCACATCCACTCCCGATACAAGTATGTAGCAAATGGAGGTGGGTAGCAAGATAGGCCGGTCGTTTCGACCGCCTAGGCGCAATGCGAAGCCATACAAGATGGGGACGCAGAGATATCTCTCTAAGAATACCGGGTAACTGAGGTATGGGTGGGTGGTCTAAGAGAAGGGTAAGTAAATGCATTGGATATCGAAAAGGAACCGACTCGCCTATTATTTCGCAGCAGAAGAAGACGAGGAGCGCATGAACTTGGAGAAGAGTTTATTGGAGGTGGTGTTCGAGCTCGAGCCCTGATTTTTCGGGACGGGCATCGGGGCGGAGCCGCCGAAGCCGTAGGTGGACTGGAGGTCGGCGAACGCGGACTGAAAGTCCTTCGTCGGCGCGGTCGAGGTCGACGCGCGGACGGCGGGAGTCGCGGTGGAGCTCGTGCTCTTTTTCTTCAGCACCGGGGTGGGCGCGGACGCGGCGAACCCGTAGGTGGATTGGAGGCTCGCGAACGCGGCCTGGAAGTCTTTCTTCTCAGCGGAACCGGTGAGGGGTGCGCGCGAAGAGACTGTGGTGGTAGACACGAGGGAAGTAGTGGAGGTGTTTGCGGAGAACATTGTTAGAGTGGAAGATGGTTTAGCTGGGTAGGGTAGAGGAGATATTTGTTTGGGAGGTGGGTTGTTGTTATTCTCCAAGAAAGTAGACGAGGCTTTATAGAATCCAACATGGCTGCGGTGCCTGGTACGCAGCAATTTTTTTGGCCCAACATGACGTCTCGGATGCGCAGCCCTCCGACTTCCACCCTGAGCGGAATCCAAGGTTGACTCACCTTCAACGTTAACAGCATAGCAGTCCGAGTCACAAGTCAATTCGTTGCTTTTTTGAGGAGTTTTGAGGGCTCAAACAAGAGATGAAGATGCAGAGCGGTTCCGACATGACTCGGACTTGGATGAATTATGGATGCGCTTGATTTCAGCTTTGCGTATTATCGGTTTTGGCGATCCACATGGAGGATTATCAAAGAGCGCTGCGGTCGTCCACTTGAACGCGCGCAGCTGAATTATTGAGCCCGAGCGCAGCGGAGTGATCAGGAACAAAAAAAAAAAAGAGTCCCAATGGGGAAAGAAGGATGCCGAGAGGAATTACGTGAAGGCCAAGGAGGATGTATCAAGAGAATGTTCCCATCTCTCAATCTCTCAATGCCCTGTCTCCCATTTTTGCGCAAGTCAAGCAGTTCTAATAGATTAACTCGCAAAATTACAGGTATCTGCTACACATAAAAATTGAATCATGTATGGCAGAAGCGTTCCAAGACAGCGTAACAAAGAAAATATAGACGTGTTATAAGAAAGATATCGGGGGGTATTGGGGGTGGGGACAAGGGCGGAGACAAAAGCATCATACGGCGCTGCAGACAGGATGCACGTCACGACACTGCATACCGGATCCAGCACGTTCCATCGAAGAGGGGGAGAGGTATAGCTGAAAGAACGCGCCGACAGAGACCGGGTCGACGGAGCGTATTTACAAAGAGGATGGGGCCGGCCGCGAAGTTGACCGGACCTTTACATTCCGCCGTACGCATCGTGCGACTGCTCGTACTGCTGCTGGTACTGCTGGTGGCCGTGGCCCATGTCCTGGGCGTGCATGCCGGGGCTAACGACGACCTGGTCATTCTCGCCGGGGTACGCGTAGGCCTCCGCGGCGTAGATGCCCTGCTGCTGAGGGTCGGAGCTGTAGGCGCCGTTGTACTCCGCCTCGTGGTCGTGGTCGGAGCCCTGTTGCTCGTCGTAACCGTGGCCGTACGACTGGCCGTAGGTGTATTGCTGGCGGGGTTGGATAGGCTGGTGTCCGGCGGCGTACTGCTGCTGCGCGTATTCGTCGTCGTACTGCTGCTGCTGGTGCCCCTCATCGCTGTGGTGTCCGTGGCTGCTGTAAGCACCCGCACCAGCCATGCCCGCGCCAGTCATGCTTGAGATGGACGGAGCGACGTTGTGGCTGTTGAGCTTGCGCTCGATCATGGTCGGCGGACGGGGATTGAAAGGGTCTGAGTTGTCGTTGACCATGACAGCGGACTTGCGGAATGAGACGGGGTCGAATTCTGCATTAGAGCGTCTGCGGCGGCGCTGAGGACGAGATTTAGCATGCGTTTTCGAGGCCATGAAGATATACACTCACAATAAAGAACATGCAGACCAAGAACAGGAAGGCGACGGCTGCAATACCACCGGCCGTCCCACCAATCACAGCTCCCAAGTTCAGTTTGCTGGCAGCGGCCACAGCGGAACTGGTCGGTGAGATGGTGCTCCCCGCGGCAGTGGTCTGGATGTTGTCCGCGGTTTGGAGATTATTATTAGCATTTCCTGCGGTCGCGGGCGTGGTAGGTTTGGTCTGTGAAGTATCAGGGGGCGGCACTTGGCGCAAAGAGAGACGACTGACCGTGGTTCCGGTCGTTTTGCCAGTGGCACTGGTGGACGAGGACCGCGAAAGAGAAACAGACAAAGAGTTCGCCGAGGCAGTCGAACTCTGGGAGGAAGTCGTGCTCGTCGTCGTGCTGGTGGTACTGGTGGTACTAGTGGTGCTGGTGGTGCTGGTGGTGCTAGTGGTGCTAGTGGTGCTAGTGGTGGAGGTGGAGGTGTCTGACGTCTTGGTGTGGTCTTTGGTAGTGGTCGTCGAGGTGGTCGACGTCGTGGATGTCGCTGAAGAATCAGAAAGTTGAGCACAAGAAGAGAGAAAGGAGTATTTGAACGTACTCGACGTTCCTGCTCCAGTATCGGTGGTTGTTACACCCGAGTTGTCGCCGCCACCGGTGTTGGTGTTGGACGGGTGAGGAAAGACGGGGGGGAGACGACGGTTGAGACGGTGGTTTGAGGGCATTGTAGGAGACGAGGAAGGAATGTGGGGGCAAAGGAATGTGGGTAGGCCGAGCTCGCTGCGAGCAACGACGAGGCTTTCGAGGTCGTTGAAGAGGGCAGGCCGTAATCACTGCAGTCACAAATCTCCGTCACATCCCGTTTCGGTTACAGCCATCAAAATGTACAAGCCATCATTCCCAACGTAAAGAAAATCGAGTCCCAAACTCAGCTCACTCCCGTTCTTGACGATCTTGTGTATCGTGTGCTTGGACTTGGTCAAGAATCGTTTCACATTAGGATAGTACAGCCGCTGTTCGTAAACTAAAGGTCTCTGTCAATCATCCATCTTCATGCTCGCAAGCGCAGGAATCGGCCGCTCCGCCTGAGGCGTGATACGCGCCCCGTGGCGGCGAGCCTTGAGTTGCGAATAATCTGAAATCGCAGAATGGGCTGAAAAATCGGTCAGTAACTGACAACAAACACAGGGCCATCCATAAAAAGAAACTGACCAGTAACGCGGTTATCCTATACGACAATCACGTTAACAAAGATCGGTACGCATAACGGAAATAGGCGTACCCAGAGGACCATTGACATGGGCTCCCACTTGATCCGCGCCTGGTGGTCGCCGGACTTCGCGATGTGGTCGTACAAGAAATTCAGCAGCAGCTCTGAGCGATGTCCGTTAGTCGGGCGTTGGTATAACGTAAAATAAAAACGCCAACCAGATTCCTCGCGCTTCATCCCCACGATGCGGCGCGTAAACTGCTTGTTGACATACAGCGCCTCCTCACCCGTGACGGGGTGCTGCCTCACCACGGGGTGGATCGTCTCTATGCCCTCGCGTCGGCGCACGCCGCCTTTGGTCGAGCGCAGGCTGTCGAGGCCCGAGTGCATCGCCTTGAGCGTACGCAGGAAGTCCTGCATGACTGGTGAGAGCGTGCGCAGGTTCATCACCTGCGACGAGTAGAGCGTGTCGCCGCCCGTCTTTGGTTGCGAGAGGAGGAAGAACGTGGTGAGGCCCGGCGGCTGCAGCTCGAAGGAAAAGTCTTGCGGTTTTCATTAGCTCCACGGCGCGCGAGGCAAAAGAACAAAACCATACCCGAGTGCCAGACGGTGGTGGTAAGGCCTTCGTTGACGAATTTCGAGTTGGCGTCCCTAGCGCAAAGCGCGATAAGCTCGGCGTTTATCTGTTGATCACTGTGCCCCAAACTTACTTGTAGACAAGGTGGATGTATGGGAAGCCCTCAGGGTGCCCCGAAGTCGGATGGATGTGAAGCCGCCCAAAATGACGACCCCATTCAGTGTAGAATCCCGCACCGCGATCGATAAAGTCCTGCTGCCCGCGGAAGACGACGACGCCACGGCGTGCCACCTGGCCACGTACGTCAGCCTAAATCAAAGTGCCCGCCCTCGAAGCGGGAGATCCAACGCACCTCGAGGGCAAGCTGGTCCTTTTGGTCGGGGCTGAGCGTCGCGAGGTTGACGCCGCGAACGTCCGAGCCGAGATTCGGTGTTAGTTCCACGACGTTCGCGCTGTCGAGGAAGGAGCGTGGGTTGGGGTGCTTCAGGGCGCGCGAGCCGGCGTCGATATGCTCAAAGTACTCCAGCGGGGGGTACTTATCGTTCGAGTACACGGGCATGAGATGCGCATAGCGGTAGGGCTCCTCCTCGGTGCTCGCCGGCTCTTTTTTCGCGGTACCATTCAGCAAAGAGGTAACTGGCTCGGTGACGGTAGTTGTAAGTGTTGCAGACATGAGAGTAGAAGATATATCAATTGCCCAGGGACTTTGAGGGAGGGGTATTTATACCGCGAAGAGGGCCGAGAGATTCGTCATTCCAAGGAATGGGGTCCTTTCTCAAGAGAATAAATGTTCTAAATGCCACAGGTTACCGGCCCCGGGCTAACCAACAGTGAGAACCTGAGCTTGAGTCGGATCAGACTCGGGCCATTGAGTGACTTCAATCGTTGTTTTCTTTTCGTATGGCTCTGGAAGAAACTACAACGTCATGGCCTCCGTCAGTGCTGGCCGCGTCAATTAAAAAAAGGTCGTACCTCAGAAAAAAAAAGTGGAGCATGCATTCGAGAACGAAGGGCGTTTGCCCAGCGATTTCAGCAATCCCACGCGGCATGTGAATGAATGGTTTAAAGAGGTCCAATCGCAACAGACACAATTCCTTCGTGGAATTTGTCGCCCAGGCCACGGAGAACTAGTTGCTGACCGGAATCCCGGTCTTGCGTCGCCATGGAGCAAGACGGTACAGCGGTGTTCGAGCGGGTCTGCTGCATGGAGCGGGAATGGGATCCCTCAGCCGCTGAACCAGTGAAAGGTCTGAGAAAGGCGCGTTTTTCCGCGTCCGTGGGATGATGAGATCTCCCACCTCTTGGCCAAGACAAGGACGAGACTGCGTGGCAAGAAAAACTGTGAAAAGAGTCGACCGGGGGACATAGATGTAGTGCTGCTAGACATAAGCGCCAGAGAGAAAACCGGGCTCGGCAACGCTGGGTAACTCCGGTAGACAACCTTGGCGGCTGTTGTTTATGGCTAAAAGTCTATGCGAAGAGGGAGTCCGAGCAACTCCGAGAGGTGCTCAGAGGTCGCAATTTGCAAAAGCCTAAGGGCGAAACGATTTTTTTAGCTGGCAGCGACGTCAAGCACCCCTGCTCCTTCGATTTGCCGAGGATATCTGGCGAGGCGCTCCCCGCGGAGTTGGCGTGGAATTGAGCAGCACGATTGGATTTTCTTCGCCAAGGCGCAAGCGGCCGAGTATCACCAGCCGCCTGAGTAAGCGTCCAGTGAAGGGAAGTGGGTTTGAAGTGGGTTGAGCGTGTACGTAACTAGTACTTGGATCAAAAGTTCTCACGTTCGCGCATTGTCAACGCGTTCGTTTCAGAACCCGTGGTCGGTCACTGGCCTCGCAGTGCGAGTCCAGCAGCCATCTAAGCCGCAGCGCTATGACACCGGCCAGTCGAACGCTTTCCGCGTCCGAGGCATCGCCGCCATCGCCCTATTCGCGAACTGTGTCGCCGAGCGAAAGTTTCTCGAGGAGACCTGGACTCTTGCTTGCTGTGGACACAACTGACTCAGGCGAGTTAACTTTGTAGTGCAAATGGAGAGAGAGCACCAGCCTTGAAGACAATAAAACCTAGCTCCAGGTTGCGAATGCCTGCGAACGACAAGGTTTTCAACACGCGCCCATTCAAGCCAGGCTCCCTTGAACTAAATGCCCTTTGTACCCCCGTCATGCCTGTCCCTACCACTGTCTCTCCGAGCGCCATCTCATCGTCGCGTGCGGTGCAACCGAAAGACCTCCAGTCGTGGGACTCTTCAATCCACCTACGGTGACCTACGGATTCAGCGCAACGGTCCCGAGTTGCGTTCCAGTCCATCAACGGTTTTATTTTTCCACGGTGTCCGACACTGGCCTTATTCCTACCACCGACAGTGGGCGAAGCCCTTGTTCTCGAACGCTCGATGACTTTTTATTCCATTCTTTATTGCGACTCTGAAGCCTGGCAACTCTATTGTGATCTTGAATTCCATTATTTCCCCCAGCGCCGGTTCTTGGAGTCCCCTTGAATTCTCGCACACACACGGTCCCTCCTTCATGTTCTTGCGTCATTCTAAGTTCTTTCGCGTTCTCTGGAAGCCCGGGACCGAAGGCTAATTAGGTCGTGCCGTTCGGCGATGCCAAAGCCGGAAGTTGGAACGTTGAAACGCTTAGCAATAGTTAACGTTCCCACGGTTCGAAATGTCCCGACGAACACTGGAACTTCGAAACGGTCACTTTCTCGCCAACATCGGCACGCATTTTATATGCAACCAACAATTAAACCTTAAACAAACGAATGAAATGCTGAGACTCTGATGGAAGTCGCCTAGTCCTCCATTTTCATGCTGCTGAGCGCAGGAATTGGGCGTTCGGCTTGCGCAGAGATCCGTGCTCCATGCCGAAGAACCTTCATATCAGAGTAGTCGTAAACCGCACTGTGAGCTATTGATTCGTCAGTAAGACACGAGACATAACAGGACAGGGAAAAGACAAACCAGTAATACGGTTATCCTGCACGAAGCGGGCCATTTTAGTCCTGTGGCGAAACATGGAAACAAAACACGCATACCCAGAGCACCATAGACATTGGCTCCCATTTGATTCGCACTTGGTGGTCACCACATTTTGCAATGTGGTCGTACAAAAAGTTCAGCAAGAGCTCTGAGTGACAAATGAGACGCGAAGCCAAGGTAAAATTTCAGTCATAGGTCTTACCAGATTCCTCACGCTTCACGCCGACGATGGAGTGGGTAAATTGCTTGTTAACGTACAACGCCTCTTCGCCGGTGACGGGGTGACGGCGCACGACGGGATGGATGGTCTCGATGGGATCCCGGCGAGTCATCCCACCCTGCCTTGAGCGCAGGGTGCCAACGGCTGTGTGTTTCGCCTTGAGGGTGCGAAGGAAGTCCTGCATGATAGGAGACAGCGACCGGAAGTTCAACACCTGCGACGAGTAAAGTGTGTCGCCGCCTGTCTTGGGTTGCGCGAGCAAGAAGAAGGTCGTCAGCCCAGATGGTTGTAGTTCAAAGGAGCAGTCTGCAGACAGTGGTCGTCAGATACTATGGACGCAGACTCGGAAAGAAACTAACCTGAATGCCAGAGGGTGCTAGTGATGCTGTCGTCTTTAAAGCGCGAATTGGCGTCCCTTTCGTAGGTATGAGAAAGGTTGGTCTATACGATGAAAATTGAACCGACTTGTAAACTAGATGGATCTCGTGGTGGCCTTCGGGGTGACCGGACGTCGGGTGAACATGGAGACGGCCGAAGTGGCGGGCCCACTCGGTATAAAACCCAGGCCCACGATTAATGAAATCTTGCTGGTCCCGGAACACGATGACACCCCGGCGGGAGACCTAAGTTTATCATGGGACCAGTACACGAGTGTGGTATTCCAAAGTACCTCGAGAGCAAGCTGGTCCTTCTGGGCAGGGGTCAGTTCAGCGAGGTTGCACCCCCGTACGTCGGATCCAAAACGCGGAGTCATTTCGACAACGTTCGCAGTATTCAGAAATGAGCGTGGATTAGGGTGTTGGAGCGCACGGGAGCCGGCATCGATGTGCTCGAAGGGTTGGAGCGGTGGGTATTTAACCTTGGAGTAGGTGGCGAGGAGGTGTGCGTAGCGATAGGGTTCCTCCACTTCACGAGGCACTTCTTCCTTAGCGTCAACACCAATGAGCCGCAGCGAAGAAGCTTCAACAGCGGCAGGGGCAGCGGTGGTGGAAGTGGTGGTCGCAGACATGTCGGAAAGAGGGCCAGATGAGGGGTTCCTCCATAACGTCTTTTATATTCGGGGAGGCTCCGGCCTTATTCACAGGACGCTAAATGTTTGAGATGCTACAGGTCAGAACGTGGGTTGAAATTCTTCAAACTGGATAATCGGCGAGAATTCGTTGACACCACAGAATAAACTCGGTAGTTGCTTCTTGAGCCTCGGTTTTTTCGATAATACACTCCCTTCAGGCCTCGGGATGTTCTCGCCTCTCTAACATACTCTCTTGGTTCTGTTCCGAGTTGGCTTGAAATTGGATCTGTATAAAAAAGAAATGCAGTTGCCGAGAAGACGCCCGACATTTCCACGTCACGAAATAGGAGTACCCAATGAAGAAGAGGAGAATTATCTATGCTATTGCATCCTGTGGCAATGTGTCTGCCGACAGATGAATTGAACACATTTCGCCAAGAGTCAAACACTATGTAAACTTAGTTAAAAGCATAGATACCCAGAATAGAACAGACCGACGAGTCACCGTTCCCCGATTAATTAGCTGCTTGGAAGATGCATTTCCTTAGAAAGGAATTCGAAGTGGATTGCAACTGAATCGGCATGAGGTGTCGAGTCCAATACGCGGGTCCGGGGAAAGAGAGTGAGAACTAGCTGTACGTAAAAGGCGATTTCGACAGTTCCCAGAGATATGGTAGCATGCGAAACCCCAAAATAGGCAAAGAAGAGAAGCGGGCAATGGTGAAAAAGACTCAACATGTTTGATTTCATGGCTGTTGCCAAATACCTTCATCAATTGATCGACGAACTTGCTTTCTTCGTTTTGAAATTTGACTGGCCAAATGTCTCACCCCAGCCCGGAAGCGTTGGTATATCGCTTCAGGAAGCAGCGTGGGGTGAACCTCGGTGCCTGGTTTGTTCTGGAGAAGTGGATCACGAATGCTCCCTTTCGGAACGCGTCCCCGCCTGCTCAAAGCGACCTCGATGTTGCTCGGGGACACGACGCCCGAGCTATTCTGGAGGCGCACTACGATACTTGGGTTACTGAATCTGATTGGGCGTGGATTTCTGACAGAGGTCTAAACACAGTCAGGATTCCGGTACGTGGACACTTAGAAATGGATGGAGTTGCGGTTTAACACGCTCTTAGATTGGCTACTACCATTTATGCGGAATCGATGTTTCTGTCATTTCCAACACCGATTTCGCCGATTTTGCCGACGTTTTCTCCGGCGTCTGGGTTCGTTCAACACTTGCGGAATCCAAGTTCTGTCGTCTGACTTCAAGCAACCAGGATCGTTTGATCCAGGCCATCGAGACTGCCCATCATTTTGGACTGGGGGTTCTGCTCGGTGGGCATATGACCGTGTCTCGAAGTGCACATTTAGAACTTTTCGGAAGACCTACACGCTGCCCCCGGAAAACAAAATAACGACGCGCATGCTGGGACCTCTAACGCCGCAAAATTCTGGACTGATCGACGAAACCGCGTGCACACAGTTCATGTGCTCCGTACGCTGGTAACACATTTGAACGCCCACAGTCCCCGGCTGGTCAATATTGTCGGAATCGAGCTTTTGAATGAGCCCATCGCCGATGTGGAGCTGATGAATTGGTACTCTGGTGCAATCAAAGACCTGGCGGCCCTAGATCCGACCTTGCCAATCTACATCAGCGACTCTTGGAGGACCGAGCAATACGCAGAGTACATCAAGTCCAACCCACATCCTGCGCTGCTCGTTCTAGACCACCATTTGTACCGCTGTTTCACGTCGGCAGATATCAAGACGCCAGCGTCCGACCATGCCCGTAGCCTGATGGACGAAAACGCGCATACACCCCGTATGTTTGCGCGGGTCGCGAAAATGCTGGATGCGGCTGGCGCGGGCTTTGTGGTTGGTGAATGGTCGGGTGCATTGAACCCCGGTTCCTTGACTGGTTCACTTGACGAGATCAAAAATTATGTGGAAGCACAACTGCGGTTATACGAGGCCAACTGCTCGGGCTACTTTTTCTGGACGTACAAGAAAGCAGGCCCTCACCGTGACCAAGGCTGGTCTCTTCGCGATGCAGTGTACAGTGGTGTTTTCCCGACGAGGGTGGGCCTTGTCGCCTCGAGAAATGCTGTGGGTGATCGCGAACGACAGAATCGAGCACGCGACACTCTCAAAAACAAGGCCTTTGGTATGGCCCATTGGCCGTGTGCCATTGTCCTCCATCTGACTCTCTTCCCTCCAAGGTGAACACAAGGCCTACTGGTCGAAGTATCCAGGGAAATATCAGCATGCGCGCTTCGCCGAGGGTTTCACTCTCGGATGGGACGATGCATACACCTTCTTCGCGAGTAACCCTCTCTACCGTGCCGTCTCGGAGCTTGGGTTCGTTGGAGCTTGGGCCCGGACGAAGACAACCGATCACGGGTCCAGTTTCTGGGAATTTCGTGCGTATTTTTGTAAGTCTATAGTTCCCGCCGCTCACCCTTTGTGTCACCAAAGAACACGGATTCAGACAAGGGGCTGATGCGGCTAGAAGCCATTTCTCGGAATACTACTGCTCAAAATGATGTTTGCTATTTGTTACATATGAGTTGGTGCAAAGTATGATACACGTCAGCTGCGCCCTCAATTTGAAGGGAGTCGTGGAGCTTGGTCTATTACCCAAAGGTCGAGGTTTTCGAATGCTTCCTCTACGAGTATCGAATTTTGCCGCATGATTTCGGTCTCCGTTGGTAGCGCCTTCCGACGCAAATTTAATATTCTGGAACGACGCGTCAATACGACAATGATTTGGATAAAAAAGATCATACAGCCGACAAGCGATAAGGTTGGGTATAACGAGAATATAAGGTAAACCGAAGCCATTGTAAAAAGTCAAGGGGCTGTTGGAGGCTTGTGAACAAGGGAGTGCCAGTGTAAAGTAACAACAAACCTGAAATAGGCACCTAGTGCTCCTCCGTGTACTATTAACACAACCACGAAAGCCCCGACGCCTTGAAACGGAATCAAATACAAAATGTTGATGGTAAATTGGATTTACTGACCTTGTTGAATTAAAGTACGCCCTAGAGAGCCTCGCGCGCTGCGGGCACGTACACAATACTGAAATTCGACGTTAAAACCTGAAACCCAGCGTGAACGGGTCGCAATGCCTCACAATAGCGATAATTAATAGGGAAATCGAGTCCATCCCCACAGATGCACCCTACGGTGGTCACATCAGAACCATAAATCGGGTGATAATTCCGAACGTACCATGGTAAGCTGGCGAACCATGTAGTCAGTATTTATAGCAAGATAGATTAATATAAGGGCATACAACCAAGTGCCATGCGGCACCGGGACGGGTAAAATCGGGAAAGCAACCGGTACCACCAAGGACCTCGAATACGATGCCTGGCAAGGGCACGATGGAGAAACAGAAAAACCAAACGGCGATCCCGACGCTTGAACAATCCGAATAAGTAGGAGCAGAATCCAGACCGCCATGGACTCACAGTGCGGTGTAAAATGAGAGCAAAAAAACAAGAACTCGAACGCTGCGGCCGGTGAATGCATATGCTCGCATCAACATCACACCTAGAAATTAGCGGTTAGGTCGAAAATGCGTAAAATAATTAATTCACTTGCCTGGGGCCAATATTTGCTGCATTCCCAGTGAGACAAAAAGAACCAAGCAAACACAATTACGTACCATGGGGAGCTGGATAGAGCTGATGATGCGCGTCCATTTGGTGCAGGTTTGCGCAGGGTGGTTTGCCACTATTGGATAAGTAGAATTAACAACAACCAGATGTATTTCGAGAGACTCAAACCATATCCAAAAATGACCAGGGGGGACCATACAAGCGGAGGATAATACCGGCAGAGAAGGTACGCTGCTTTGATTGAATTCCATCTTGACGGGTAGATCTGCTTCCAGCCTAAATGTGGCCGACAAGAGAGCTCTTGCAGGACATACCAATTCGACTTCCTCGGGTAGTCTGCGCAATACGACTCAAAACTAACACAGAAAAAAGAAACCTTCGGAATCACGTACGTTGCTAACCATTCATACAGTAGCAACCAGTTTAGAGCCAAAAGTCCATTCCGTGTCACCTGAATAGTGTTTACCGCCAGTGCAAAGTCGGCGGAGGAAAAGTCCATCGGGCGAGGCGTAAAGAGACAGCACTCGACGAATTTCGAAGCAAACCACGTTATATATTCAGCCTGTCAAACAGTCCGTTGCTGCCGAAGTATTGCCCCTAAACGCCGCCCTTGCATTAATTTGTCAGGTGTATTTTGGGTGTATTGCGAGCTAGATCTTCCCGTGAAGAGAGTTGAAAGCCGTGCTGACACTCAGGAAAGGGCGTACCATGGCAGTACCACAAACAAATTTCCAAGTTAAATCAATGCCATCTAACGCTGGGAGCGACAGCGGCGAGTGGCGCGGTCGACAACAGTCGACAACCGCCGAGTCGCCGACTACTTACATATCATACTGGCGATGACGTCGCTTGCATATAGCGTGGAATAGGCGCGGCCCGTTCGAGACGGAAGACGGAAAGGGTTGAAGAGCCCACAAAAGATACCAGTTCGGTCGGAAGGCTTCTCCTAGTACCATCGAGAGCAAACGTGAGATGCGACGCGCCTGGAGCGATTCGAGCTGGGACAGACACGGACGTTGATCATGCACACTGTCTGCAAGATTGTTCGAACGCAAAATGCCTGAAAATAGCATTGCATAGAAATGTGCCGTAAGTCCGGAAAGCTTGCCACGGGAGGCCTCGGTAGATTGTGGTCGTACCCGCACAGTTGGACTCAATTTCTCTGTGCGTCTTGGGGAGAAAAAGCGAACGAGCCAGCACAACGGCGACTCACAAACACAAAATCTTACGTACCTCGACCAATCCATTTCAATGTCGCTTTGCGCAGAAGCGTGTAACTATCACTCAAAGTAAATTGTGCCAGCATCGTAATTTAAATAATCATGCGTGATAGTTGAAAGGAACGACAAGGAGAGCATAATTACAATCCGAATCGTCCAAACGACCGAGCGTCAAGTTACGTGGGAAACCATCTATCGTCAGTACACTTTGGCCATCCTCTAAAAAATGTGGGTATTATGCTACAGTGTGGATGATTCACGGTCGTCAGAGTGCAAAGGATGGATATATCCGCGTCAAGTCTCGAGGCTGAAGCCGCTCCATGCACACGGGGCATTTGTTGTTGGTCGATAAAGTGTCGGTTATGCAACTGCGGCATTTTTAGGACTTTGGATGAAGGGAGAATGAAGGCCAATACGCACGATTTACAAAAGATATGGCCGCAGGACGTGGTGGTCATGTCTTTCGGGAAGTTTCGGCACATTGGGCAGATGAAACCTGAAGACTCGTCCTTCTCCCAATTGTCCTCGATTTGTTTTGCAGGCCAACCCGAGTAGGCGCGACCTGCGTCTGCGACATCTCCGGAGGTTAAAAGGGTATGTTCACAGAGCATGCTGCTGTCCTCCATGGAGGCGCCGGAGAGAAGTCTAGAACCGGTGCGCAGAGCACATCTGATACAACGGAAATAATAAGAAAACAACTTCAAGCCATATCGACAAACAACTTGCCCGTTGCCAATCTTCAGACTGTTGAGCGCGAAGTTGCCGCGAGAGTTGATGTGCGCCACTACGGAGCAGTCGTCTAGGGAGACGTTGTCTCCGAGCTAGGATGACATTGGTACGAAGCGCATGCGAGGGAATAAGCATAAAACTCACCTCCACCAAATCCGGCTCCGTCATCAGACCACTCTTGCCTCCAGCGTAGATCGCGCAGTTTTTTCCAATCTTCGCGCCCAATGCACGAAGATACCACACGATGTAGACGGATCCAGTAAGAGGACCTAAAACCCCACCGTTACCGTATCCCTTGTATATGAAGCGAGAAACTACGAGGTGCAATTGCCAGCGCTGGCAGTAGCTGCTCTTATCCCATGCATAGCGTCCATCGCGCCGCTGGCCAATGATGATCCATTTGGTGGCGATCACCCAGAGAAGAGAGATCAAGGCCTGGATGTTCAATACGATGATGAAGGAGATGGCGATAAAACCAAAGACGATGCCAGGGCGGTACCAGACAGGGGTATAGATGTGGATGTGGTTGCGGTGAAGATGCAATAGGCGGAGGAGCTGTGCGGCCCCAACTGCGCTGATCGACCAGTACGAGGCTGAAAGCGTGGCGATGAGGACATTGGTGAGCAGGATGAAAGCGTAGGGGTAGACGAAGTAGTCCGCTTCGCCTTTGTAGAATGCCCGTCCAAACGGTGTCGTAGTGTCAGGATCATCCTCGGCCATCCCGCCTTCATCCAAGCATTCTGAAAAGATTGTAAATACCACCACCGGATAGCAAGAGCGAGAAGACCATACCTGACCCAAGCCATGTCGATCCATCCTTATACTCGATGTCGCGCATGCCGACCGCGCCCGAGCCCATGACAGTGCGCCTCCCAATCTTGCAGCCCGGAAGGAGAACAACACGGTCCGCGATCATCGCTGAAATGAGTCAGTTAAGAGGGCTCTGCGCGAAAATGAAGGCGCTTACCGCCATCAGCAACAGTAACACGAGCAGTCCCGATACGGTCAGTCGTAAAAATTTCACTGCGGGAGCCAAAGACGACATCGTTGCCGATCTCCAACAGCTCAGGGTCGAGACAGTAAAGTCCGGAACCAGGCCAGTACACCTGAAAAAAGAAGAGTGAGCCTATGTCGGACGTCCCAGAAAGGAAACTTACCCGCTTTCCGATTTTGGCACCCATGCAGCGGTAAACGACCTAAGACGATCTGAGTAAACTCAACAACAAATAGGGGGGGATTACTGACCGAAACGACCTCATAGTGCGTCCCGAGGATGGAGAAAGCCGCCTTGAGGGCCTGCTTCGAAAGCAAACGGGAATTGATGTATCTCCGAAGCAGAGACCACTGCGTAGCGCCGGCGGTGTCGGTCTCCTTGTTCAAGCCGAATAAGCGCTTCACGATGATACCCAGTACGAGTTGGAGGATAGGCGTCATCACCGCGCGGACCACGCGCGAAAGGGCGTGGTAGATGACCCGTTGAGGCGAAGAGAACCAATAGACGACAGCTTCGAGGGCATTGAGCTGGCTGGTCGCGATATGGACTTCCTTGACCATCAGCCATACGGCGACGAACCACGGAAGGTCTAGCTAATTATCAGCCAGAGAAGCCATAACGAAGAAAGATGGGCGTACAAGAAGTGAAGTAGACGAGGAACATGACGGGCCAGGCAACAAACAGCTTGAGCCAGGCACTGGGCTCCGCCAGCAGGGTACGATTGAAGGCAGCGTGGGATCGGGGGGAGGGGGTGTCGCGGGACGACGCGTGAGGGCCATACACTGTGTTGGGACGGATAGTGGCGCCGGGGGAGATTTGCGTGAAGGTGTTGATGACGGCCTTTTCGCCAATGACGATTCTATCGAGGCGGAAATAACCCTCCCGTTCGACGCAGAACCCACGGATGAGGGCGGTATCGACGCGACAGCCGTCGCTGAACGTGAGCAGATCGTATTCACCAAGCTTGGCACCCTTCTCGATGCGGACGTCCTGACCGATTTTCGCGCCGAGCAGGCGGTAGTAAAGCACCTCCAAGCTTGGGTGCGAGGCAAAGATGCCGCGCCCGGCAATGCGAATACTCTGGTTAACAATCCACCAGCGCAAGTAGTAGAAGGACCACATCCTGTATGTGCCGGGCTTGTATTTGCCGATGACGAGCCATTTGAAGAGGATGGAGGTGACCGGGGCGATGATGCGACCTGGGTACAACTATCAAGGACAGAAAACGCTCGACCTGGAAGAAAACTTACTGGTAAGACGCGCCACAATAATGGCCAATATAAGAGAGCACATCTTTTCCCAGAACGAGCCGTTGATGTAAGGAGCCAACGCCGCCAACATGAAGAGGAGAACGGCCCCTAGTGAATTTGGGTGAGCGTCGACATAGTAAACAAAAGCAGAAACTTACAGGTCATTGCCGTTTTGAGCGGGTAGAAGAACATGATCGGCAATATCTGGATGAACATCGAAAGCGGGTGACTTTGACCGCGCGACTTGGCCTGCGACGCGTCGAGATCCTCGTCGTAGTCGTAGCCCATGTTGAGTGTCGCCTCGCTATGCATCGCCGACTCGTTCACGCTTTCCTTCGCCACACTGCCCCGCTTGTTCTCCTGCTCAATTATCGACGCGATCCCGGTAATTGTGCTATTCGTAAAGAGCGACGAGACCCCAATCGCCACGCCCGTCTGGCGCCGAATCTGGTACGCGAGCTTCCCAAGCAGCAGGGAGTTCCCGCCGAGCAAGAAAAAGTCCGAATCGGGCTTGATCATGGTGGTGTCGGCGAGGAGCAAGTTGCCGATGATGTCGCGCACGAGGAGCGCGTGCTCTGACATGGCCGACGCGTTCTCGCGCGCAACCGCCTGCTCCATCGCAGAGAAATCCGGCTCGCCTGTCTTGTCGAGGAGCAAGCTTTGCCCGTGCATGATGTGGATCGGCGTGGGAACTGCGTACCCGGGCAGCGTGCGCGCGAGGTCGGCAGCGAGGTCGGAAGAAGTGCGCTCAGAGCACACGAAAGCCTCGGGCGCCCCGTCGGGACGAACGCGCAGGGCAACCTCCAACACGCCGTATGACGTAAGCAGAGCGTTGCGGATGGCGTTGAAGTCGAGAGAGACGGTTTTGCATTCGATGGGCTCCGAGAGCGCCGCCTGGGAGCTGGGGACGACTGCTTCGAAGTGGCGTTGCATGGCGGGAACGGCGTCGGTAAGCTTGCCTATGCCGAGGCGCGTCGCGAGCTTGATGCGCAAAGGTTTGCCGGCGCTGTTCTTGGGGACGTCGGCCATGTAGACGATGGCGAAGGGCCATTTTGAAGGATGCAAGTGATCTCTAAGGAATTTATTTAGTTTTGAGATACAGAGTTATTGTCTGAATGACCGACCTAAGCAAATCTTGCAGCTGCGCCAACCCGATACGCGGGCTGCCCGGTACAGGCACAACCACGATGCCGATAGTCTCTTGCAAGACGTCGTGTTCGATGGCAAAGGCTAACGCAGTCTGGAAAATCGAAATCAAAGGGGAAAGAATCTTGACGGAGATGAAATCGTACCTTCACATACTGCTTCGCGGCGGTAACGATGGCCTCCTCAATTTCGAACGGCGAGATGACCTCTCCGCCCTTGTTGATGATCTCCTTCGACCGACCAGTGATGAACAAGTACCCATCCTCGTCCATGTGCCCCATATCACCGGAATCGAACCATCCCTCGCTCGTGAACGCGGACGTGTCGAGCGGGACATTGGGGTCGGGCGACACCTCGTACCCAGAAAACGTCGGGAGCCCGCGGACGCAGATGGCGCCGGTGCTCCCGGTCGCGACGGCGCGTTCGAGGTCCCCGGGGTATCGAATGGACAAATGAGGGCCACACGCGACACCGGAACACCCCGGACGCTCGAGCTGGTAGGTGATTGGCGGCGTCGCGATCGGCATACATCTGCGAAAGAAGAAACAGATCGGCGTTAGCAGACCGGAAAAGGGAAGCCGCAAAAAGAGAATGGAAGAAGACCTACTCGGTCATGCCGTACGAGGGGAGGATCACAGCCTCGAACGTGGACTGGAGGCTTACCGCGAGAGAGGGGAGAAGTCCTCCAGCGGCATTAGCAATCATGCGCATCCGGAGGTCGCGCAACGGCTCTATTCCCGCGGGCTTGGAAGACAGGATGGCGTGGTGAATGGTCGGAGCAGCATAATACCTGAGGAAAACGCGGCGCGAAAATTAATAGTGGTTAATTGGCTGGAAGGCGAAACACGCACCAGGTGGCCTGAAGATCGCGGGCCAGCATCCAAAACGCCATCGCGTCAAACCCGGCGCACATAATAGCGCTGCCCCCTGAGAAAATAGGCTGTTACGAGGAATTTGAGCATGATACATAACGAAATTAAAGGAAGACGTAAGTACGTACAGCGAGAAGGTTGCGGACGATCCCACCGACGTGAAACAGAGGCATCATGTTCACTGCCGGCAGTCAAAAAATAATCAAAAACAGTTTGCAAGGTTTACGCACAATTGACATCGCTCTCCTTCAAATCCCAGGATTCTACAACGGCGCATGTGCCGACGATGAGATGGAGCAGCGAGTAGGGGACGACCTTCTTCTTTCCACTCGTTCCACTGGTATGTAAGATCAGGCTCTGGTCGCCGAGTCCGTGAAGCTTCGATGGTCGGAAGGGAACCTGCATTGGCACTTTTCCCATGTCCATATCGAAGAGCCCACAGGGGCCGGATGCGCGGGGTTCTATGTAGACAACGTCACAGCCGAGGGCGTCCGCGAGACTGCGGAGCTCGAGGCGGTCTTCAGCGTCGTGGGTCGTTACAATGGCCTTCGCGTTCAACCTCCGCGCATCGTCGAGGAGCTCGGCGGCGGTGCAGCTCGCATTGACGGGCGCACACGTGTAATAACTGGCGAGAGCAAGCAGAGCCAGCGCATTTTCCGGACCAGTGGGGAGGACGACCATGACGCGGTCATTTGGACCCAACGGCTCGCGTTTGGCAGAATGCGGAAGAGCAAAGTGCTGGACAAACGAGCGTACGGTGTCGTGTAGCAAGGGCTGGCGCGACAGGTCGGGAGAATAGAGGGCGGGGGCGGAGGTGGACGGTAGACAGTCGAGGAGGGTCGTTACATCAGAGCCGTTGATAGTTTCTGCGAGAAGATCACCGAGAGAAGTCGTCGAGGACGGCGCAGAGGGCAAGTCGCGTAGAAAGGTGAGCGGGATGGGCCTCGAGCTCGACATGGTGGTTGTGTGGGAGTGCACCGTAAGGAAGGGAAGACAAGCAGAGGGCGATAAAAGCTTGGCATATGAACTGTGCAGTGACGAGATTTGGATCGGTTCGGCCAGAAAGCATGCGGAGCTGAGGAGATTCGGCCTGTGCACAGCACGCTGAACCGGCTAAGTCGCGAGGGCAAATTCACGATAAGTCCACGCAGATCTAGCCCCGAAGCGGACTTTACACAACGCCCATGATAAACAGAACTGCACATTGGCCGAACAATTGTTGAGCCGCTGATGAACCGTCTATACCCAGAGAAAAAACTAGGGCCCGTCAGGGAGAACAGTGGGCCTTGTTCCTGTAATTTCCACGACAATTCCCAGCACGGTTTGCTGCAGAAACAGCGGGCCAGTGGTTGGAATAGTAGACTCACTAGCGATAAGTCGAGCAAGTAGCGCAATCCGAGCACAAGTCTGCATGGTAACCAACGCGAAGATTGCGACAAACCACATGAAGACCATATGCGAAATCATAGAGTCTCCATCAGTGGCTGTACACACTATTTTTACACACATTGAGTACAATTATAATCGCATTTTGTCGAATTTATTCATTGTACAGGTTACAGTAAAGTCTTCAACCAGGCCTCGGTGGCAGAGAAGAGTTTCATACCTTCATGCGCGACCCCGGGCACAATTATCAGCTCTGACGACACCCCATGCTTGGTGAGCGCTTTATGCAAGTAGCGCACCCGCTCCACCCTCGTCGCCCCCGCCAAGTCGTCCCGCGAGATCATCGAAGTATCCGTGTCCTTCTCTCCGACCAGAAGCTGTATAGGCACCCGCCCCACCTCCGCAAAGTCCGGCACAACGCCCAACACGTCCTTGGTGTTGCCTAACCCGGCCGGCCACGCGCTGTCTGTCGTCGGGTGCGTGATGCTTCCGGGAGCGCCGACAGAGACGCCCCGCAGACGCCCGGGGTGCAAATAAAGGAACCGGTGCGCAAATTGCGCGCCTCCGCTGAAACCGTGGAGAAAGAACCGCTCCGCGTCGATCCGCCAAGTCCGCGCGGCCTGCTGGAGCATAGAAAGGAGCACGAGATCGAACCGGATGTCGTGGTACAGTATGTTTTTGTAGTTGTGTACATCGTACGGGTCGATGATGCCCGCTGGAAAGAGTGGTAACAGAATAACGACACCGTGCTGTTCGCTGAATGTTTGGAGGTGTGTCAGGTATCCTCCGGTTTGACGACGAGTTCCGTGCACGATGACAAGGAGAGGGAGACGCGGTCCATCGAATGAATGTGTTTTTGGGACGTAGAGACCAAAGGAGAAGCGCGGGTCGTCTGTACAAGCGAAGAACGGCGTTTTCCCCGTGAGCATCCGTTTCGCTGTCTTTCCGAGGTGTGGTCCAGACATTTCTCACGAGCGCAAGGAAGAATAGCCTCGAGCAACGTTTGCAAGAAAACCTTTACACGGACGGAAGGGTGAGATCAAGGATACCGATCAAATGCTTGGTAACCGCTTAGCCCCGAACAATTCCGATTAAGGTTTTCTACTTCAAGTAGCGGACTCCCTGATTTCCATTTCTGCTGCGCCTTACTGCGCCAGCAAGAATAAAGGCGCAGTTCCGATGAATAGTTTTGTGAGTAACAAAGGAACAGTCCTTGAACAGTCCCGAGGAGTATTTTCGTGCGAGGAATGAGGGTACTTGTGGACGTCTATCAGAAGATGGGGACTCGAACCACCCATACACCACACACGCGGAGAGCGGAGTGCTCGGTGGAGGCGATATCTTGGGACCGGATATAATTAAACGATAGGAGTGCCGCGCGCCGCAACTCCCATCTTGTTCGGGTGGACGGCCATGATGCATCCTGATGAGTCCTAGTTCAAGGCAGTTCGTGGTTTTCTGACGCAGTGAAGGCAAGGGAGCGAGGATGGAACTGTATTATCCCAGAGTGCCTGGCAGGTAGAATTTTCGAGGAGCTGGAAGCAGAGGGATTCGCAGAGTAGCCCAGGACCGACGGTCAAGGGACTAGGAGCTGCGCATGGACGCCATATGCACACGGGGGCCGGGCGGAGTATCGGGCGTTAAGCTTGAGTTGAAGTGCGCCGACTCGGCCTGCGCGCGCGAAAGTAGAACCGAGCACACAAGGGCTCGTACAGTCTAAAATTAAAGCGACCCGGTTCGCCGCACGCGTCTCTTGTGAATGGCGGGATGGCGAGAAACTAAATGTCAAGAATAGCGCCGATAGCAAAGGCGCATATTAACACACATATGAGGACTACATCTAAACACATCAAAAAACACATGCGACATTGATTATCGCAGTTTCTAACATGTGAAGGTCGTCGGTTAGCCGGGTTAGGTGGTCGTCCAGGAGTCAGAAAGGCCGCTGCTTGGCCGCCGCGGTACTATCTCTGAACGCAAGCGGCCAGGTCGAGTCGAGAGCGGCGGCTTACAAGGAAACGGTTAGAGTGAGACTCCGAGTAGCTGTCCGAGTCCATGGACGAGTGAATATCGTTTGTGCCTGCGGGCCGTCAACACCGGACCCGAAGAGCAAGGATCCTCGAAGTTAGGTTATTAGACAAAGGCAGCGAGCGCGCATAAAAGCCAAGCAAGGTCTCGTCGATGCTCCGTTGAATGAACGCGGTATGGTTACCGTGACGTACACAATTGCCGAGCGAGCACGTTGGTTTGGGGCGTTGGAAGCAGAGGTTTTGAGGCATCTGCATTCAGGCTGTGTGACGATGGAGGACGGGTTGAATGCCAAGGAGGCCAAGCCTTGCGGCGTTTACACGGCGGTTACGCAAAGGCGAGTGGCAGTGTTGAAAGTTGTTCCTGCTTGCCATCGCGATTGATTCGCGATCACGAGCGCGAGCGCGAGGCGGTCATCCTGACACAGCGCCTCGGGATTAGATTTTGAATATTACGCTGGGTTTAAAATCCTTCGAGTGAGATGAACTGGTTTGGAGTGGATGAATAAGGTACAACAAGGCACTGGGGAAGTTGATATAACAAAAATACATCGTGAGATGGCCGGTAATTCATGGCGGAAACGAGATCAATGAGGCCGCCAAGCCCTCAACATGCCGCACATATCCGCACACCGTCACAACGACCATCGTGATCCGACAGGATCCCTTCGAGGACATCCGCAACCTCCCCGACGGAGCAAAGAGCGTTCCCGTCGTCCTGTCCTGCGGAGCTGCTTGATTTGTTGCTTCCTCATGAGCGGCAAGGATCAAACACGCACCAGGACAAGAATTCCATTCACCGGTGTCCTATATATAAATGTGAGTCGCGGTCTACGGAAGTATCGAAGCCATTAACGTGATATGAATTTCGCCGGAAGGGTGTTCGTATCCCAGTACCTGTTCTGTACGTGGTTTGAAGATAGTCCTGGGCAGAAAATGAAGGAACTTACCAGGTACTACCGGTATTGGATCTTTCCTAGTCGACAGTCAATATCCAATAGAAACACGCCAGAAAACAGACCAACTTGTTCGTGATCCGAGTCAGGGATAAGTTATGCGCATCCACATAATCCGCAAAGTTTTTGTTCCCAACCTTGTTGTTTGTCAAAGTGAAAAATTCCATCGAAGACCGGAGGGTGATAAAAACGTACCCGAGGAAGCCCATACGTGATGGTCGTGAAGTTTGTCGAAACAGGAAGATGAAGAGAAAGGTAAACCGAGTCCAGAAGGGCAAGGGCCGCACCCTGTCGATTAAATTGAAGCCTGGATTTTTTAACAAAGTAACAGATGTGAACCAATGAGTGTCCGGTCACTGTTACACTGCTTGTGTTGAAAGTGTCCAACATGCTATTAACTGCCGCAAGGACCGCGCTGGCGCTTCTGGCCATGGATATAAGTTGCATTTCATACCGCGGATTACCCGCCCGGCACTTACTTCACATGCTCTCCCGCGAAGCCGCTATGAACGCGAATTTCCGAGTCCATACCGGAGAACAGGGTAGCGTTGAGAGACTCTTGAGCGAACATGACGTCTGTGAGGATCGGTAATCTGGATATCCGTCGATGAGTGCCTGGTTGGCCCTACAGAGCGCTGTCATACATAGACTTCGTACTGGTCCCTTGATGTGCCACAATAACCGACTGTATCTTCAGTTGAAAAATCGAGCCAATCAGCATTAACCTCCAAACTCACTCGAAGCGATGGCGAGTATCCTACAAACCCTGGTTCGCGCTGAGCTGGGAGTATAATGACAGAGGACGCAAAGGTGCACTTACAATATTGCACAGACGTTCCGTACCCTCCAGCGGCCACGGGCTTGAAATCGGAATTCGCCTGGCAACTAACTATCATCCAAAGAGGAGGAATAAACTTGGCGGCGACAAGGCGGAGGATGGACCTACCACAAGACCAGCTTTTGGTGGTATTAGCGGAGCAATACGCTGCGCTCGCAAAATAAGTATACGGTTTGTACGACGAGACCTGGCCAGCAGGTATCGCCGCGACAGCTAAGTGGAACTGAAGGAAGGGTGGTGGGACACCCATTATGATGTAAATTCCGAGAATCAAGAGAGCGGGGAGGATAGGCGAGCAACAAAGAAACAGCATTTCACGAGCGGGGCAGAGGTTGAACTTGAATGAGCGGCGCGGCATTTAAGACTTTGAAGAGGAAAAGGCGACGGTTACCGGACTTGTAGCGGGTCTCAGCGGAGACGGGTCGTTCTGGGGACAGTTGGATATTTGCTGAAGAGCCACGGCCCACAAGAGCCACAGTCTAGGGAGTCATCTGGCATTGTTCAGAAAGCGGACGAAGAATTTGAAGCTCGATCGTTGAAGTTCAAGAACAGCCAAGAGCCGGCAGATTCAGTGGAACCACTATCCGCTGAACGACAACGGAGAGCGGCGACATAGCTTTCGCAACCGTTGAGGCGGGATTCAACTTGCACCGGCCAACTCCGTGCCGGGATGCCGGGATTTCTTCTCACATGGTCCGTGCACACTTGGTGCACACAAGCCAAAGTCAGAAAACACAGAGACGAAGAGATTGCCAATCGAGTATGGTTCAAGATACAATCCACTACACTAGTACTCTCCCCACCCATCCCACCCATCCCACCCCAGCTACATACTATCTCAATCTACGCATCGGTCGAGTAATGGTACAATTACAACGCACTACTATGCTCTTTCTAAAAGGCGTCTAAAAGGTTAGAGTATGACTGTTCTTACTTAATGTTTAATGTTTATTTTAACAACAACGCAAGCAAGATCAACTTCAAGCAATGATACTGAGCTCCCGCGTGCGCGCCTTGGCAAAGACGTCTTTGTAGGTGTTCCATATGCTGCGGGACACGATGAAGGAATGCGCGAAGAGGGTATGGGAGGAGGCGCACCGTTCGAGCTCCTCGATATACAGCTTCTGCATCCGCATCACCTCCTCTAAAGTTGGGTTCTCCGTCTGCGTAACATGGATCGGCCGTCCAACTGGATAAACACGTCAGCCCAGCGTGAGGAAGATCACAAACATCGCTACTCACTGACGGCGACGATCTGCCGTCGATAGGGCATGAGTCCAAGATTGTCTGGAGGTATCATGATTTCGAATAAGTTCAGGTCAACGAGGGGACGGCGCGACGCACAATTTAGTAGCCCCCGGCCGTGGAAGAGCGGAAGGGTGAACCCAAAGACGGATTTGAATTTTTCTTGCAGCTTGTACACCGTCGTCCCGGGCTCATTGGGCATCTGCTCATAAATCTGCCCTCGTGTCAGCTTTGACAACACAGAACACAGAACAACGAGCTACGAACATCGTTCTCGCCAAAAGAAAATACTGGGACCAAGTCAGCCCTGCGCCTTCGTTAGAAACAAAATAAACTTTGAAGGAATACTTCAACGCACCCATGGCGGATGGCCAGCTTAATGAATCCCAGCCTGCAAATATGGTAAGCCGCCCACCTTCATCGTGAATAACACGAAAACAGACCGTCTCCGCAGGGTCAAGTCCGCCGTCCCCGGATGCGCGCTCAGACTCTCCGCCGCGCCGCCCACAACAATCGTAATCGCCGAGCCCGGTCCCCCCTTCAGGATATTAGAGCACGACCGCTTGCTCACGCTGCATATTCCCAGCGCAAGTATCACGTCGCGGTATAGCGGTATGTTGAAGTTGCTCGCGAGTGTAAGGAGGTGCGGCTTGATGCCCGGGAAGGCGGCGGAGAAGCCCGTCGCTAAGGTCGGGACGTTAGTACGTGTAAATGAACGGCGCGGCAGCTAAGACGTACCTTCTGTGGCGAATGTTGCAAGGGCACCCCTATCAGACAGAATGAATGAACAGATCCGGGGTAACGATAGGAAGACATACATTCCAATTATACCTGCAGAATGGTCAGGAGCAGGATCATTGGCGAGATAATATGCGCACCATGAGGATGGTACCCAAACAAGTACGGTCTGTCTGCGGGCAGGTCTGCCTCCTGGAATTGCGGATAAGTAGCAATCGAACACGTTTGAGACAGTTTGACGCGCCTTGAGAAATCTGCACCGAAGCGCGGGCAACAGTTCAGTATCTCTTATCTTCACATAAGAGACGGCACGCACGAGGCAGGGTAGTAATCCGCAAAGTACGTCCAGATCTTGAGCGAGCGAAACCACGGACTCGTCCGTCCACCATGCTCCGAGCTCTTGTCAATCCAGTTCGCCCAGACCAGATACATCGCCAATAAGGGCCACAGCGGTGGATACGAACTGCAGAAGCATGAAGTTTCCTGTACAGAAAACCGTAACGAAACCAAGACCGACCATAGAAGCAGAAACGAAACAGTCGCCAGGATGATGAGCACAGACCACAAGGCCACGGCGAGCATTTGCAGGCGCCTTTTTCGAGGGACTTTTGCGGGGACGAAACTGCAATGCCATGGGTTTGGAAAAACAATGGAAGCAAGAGTGCACGAACTCGATGTTTGCCTGCAAGGCGGTGGCTACGGGGACCAAGGGAGTCGTGCTGAGCATAGAGAGCTTGTCCCTGAGCGACGTCGCCGACAGGGACCGCGAGGCATTGGAGAGGCGTCGCAGGGACATTGTGGTGGTCGGGTAAGAGACGCGTTCTAACGCGAAGGTCTGTGATTACATGTCATTACCGACATCCTATCAACAAACTCTATTCAATTCCGCTCAATTCACATGGTCGAGGAAACACATTATTCGCGCTATTTTATAAAGAGAAGAAAAGAGATCTAACATTCATGCAGACTACACTATGGATTTGGATTGCAATATGGAACTCTTAAGCATACAGGTCGTCGTCCGCAGTGTCCTCCGTGAACCCAGCATTCCCTGCAGTCGTCCCGGCTGGTGCTGACCCGGCCTCGCCTTCGGGGAACTTGAAGTTGTTCCCGAATCCACGCGACTGCTGCAGGTTCTGCGAGAACATCTCGTAGCGACGGATGTCTTGGTCGGAGACGGAACGACGCGCGAACTTCATCGCCTCCTCGAAGTGCTCCCTGGGACGCATCGTTAGTGAAGGTTGGAGGGAACACGAGAACAAAACGACAAACCTTGTAATCTCAGGGACGGGGTCCTCCTCCTCCTCCGCTGCCGCGTCCTCCTCGACCTTCATCGCATCCTCGCCCGCAGCCTCATCCCGCGCCATCTTCTCCCGCGCCCGGCGAATGTCCGCCTCAATGCTCTCCCGGATCGCGAGCTTGGCTGCGCGCTGGCAGATCTCCGTGAGATCAGCACCAGAGTACCCGTGCGTGCTCTTGGCCAAGAAGTCGAGGTTGACCTCGGGCGAGACGGGGGACTTCTTCAAGCAAGCCCGGAGGATGTCCAGCCGTGAGGCCTCGTCGGGGAGGGGGATGTAGATGAGCTGGTCGAGACGACCGGGACGCAGGAGGGCCGAGTCGATCTGGTCGGGCCTGTTGGTCGCGCCGATGATGAAGACGTTCTTCTTCGCATTCATACCGTCCATCTCGGTCAGGATCTGGTTCAGAACACGGTCGCCCGCGCCTCCACCGTCACCGTTTCCACCGCCACGCGCCTTGGCAATCGAGTCCAACTCGTCGAAGAACATGACGCAAGGTGCCGCCGCCCGCGCCTTGTCGAACACATCACGAACGTTCGCCTCCGACTCACCGAACCACATGGTGAGCAGTTCAGGGCCCTGAGAGTATCAGTCAGCAACTACGAAGCCTCGGCATTGAAAGAATAAATACCTTGATCGAGATGAAGTTGGCATTGCACTCGTTGGCAATGGCCTTGGCCAGCATGGTCTTACCCGTACCAGGAGGTCCGTAGAACAAGACGCCCTTTGACGGCGACATGCCGTACTTGAGGAACTTCTCGGGGTGCTCGACGGGGTACTGCACGGTTTCCTGCAGCTCCTGCTTGACCTTCTCCAGACCACCAACATCGTCCCACTTGACCGTCGGCACCTCCACGACCGTCTCACGCAGCGCCGAGGGGTTGGACGTCCCAAGTGCAAAGCGGAAGTTGTCCATGGTGACGCCGAGCGAGTCGAGCACCTCCGCGTCGATGGTGTCCTCGTCGAGGTCGATGAGGTCCATCTTCTCCCGAATTTGCTGCATGGCAGCCTCGGAACACAGCGAAGCAACATCAGAGCCGACGTATCCGTGAGTGTCAGCAGCAATCTACCAAGGGATGAGTATGATTACTAGGAGCGACGAGGGAAAACAAACCTGCTCCAGGTCAACATCCTCCCCAAGCTTCATATTCTTGGTGTGGATGCGAAGAATCTCGAGACGGCCGGTTGGGTCAGGAATACCAATGTCGACCTCACGATCGAAGCGACCAAATCGCCGAAGAGCAGGGTCGATGGAGTTGGGTCGGTTGGTGGCAGCCATGACGACAACGTTCGAACGGGCCTTAAGGCCGTCCATGAGGGTAAGGAGCTGCGACACGACACGGCGCTCGACTTCACCATTGGTCTAAGAAATAACATGATCAGGAACCGAATACCGTTATAAAAGACGCGTTTACCTTTTCACGCTTGGGTGCAATCGAGTCAATCTCGTCGATGAAGATGATGGCGGGCGAGTTCTTCTCGGCCTCCTCGAACGCTTTCCGCAGATTGCTCTCACTCTCACCAGCCATCTTGCTCATGATTTCGGGGCCATTGATGAGGAAGAAGAAGGCACCGGTCTCGTTGGCCACGGCTCGCGCCATGAGAGTTTTACCAGTTCCAGGGGGACCGAACATCAGGATACCGCGAGGGGGCTTGATACCGATGGACTTGAACAGCTGTGGGTGACGGAGGGGCAGCTCGACCAGTTCACGGATTTGGGCCATCTGCTTGCGGCAGCCACCGATATCATCGTAGCCGACGTCAGCGAGGTTGGACTCCTCCTCTTCTCTCTTGACTGGGTCACCCTCTGTTCGCAACAGGCGTTAGCAGAGTATTGGAGCGCGTAGACAAGAAACTTGCCGGTGTGGATCACGGTGTCTTGCGCGACAATGCAGAACTCGGCGGGGTCGGTTTCCATCACCTTGAACTCGACTGTTCGCATGCCACCACGGACGAGGAAAGTGTCGCCCTTGCGGACGGGTCGGTATGCTATAAGCGTGCTAAGCAGCGGTCCAGCGGGTTCAAGCAATCATGACAAACCTTCCAGGAAATACGGCTTCAGGTAGACGTCGAAGATGTTGCCACTCAGACCCTCGATAGAGTCGTCAAAGGGCAGGATGTGGACGCGCTTGCCGTATTTTATGTCGAGACAAGCGTGGACATTGACGAGGTCGCCGAGCTTGACGCGGAGGTTGTTGCGGGCGACTTTGTTCACTTGAATACGGCCCTCTTCCACGTCATCCGAAGAGAGGCAGATGAGGACGGTGTCGCGCCGTTTCTTCCCGCTATTTTCGACGGGTGAATACACGCCGTTGGAAGAACAAGATATTTATTTACCGAACGATGATAGTGTCTCCGCGGAAGAGACCAAGCACCTCCATGGTCGCGGGGTTCAGTGTCGCGACTGAGACGCATCCGGGCATCAGTGTCGACGTGCGAAGATACAAGACACAAGAAACATACCAGAGTTGTCATCTGTGGCTGCCTCGTCGACCAACAGCCGATTTGGCCTGCAAAACGGTCAAAACGGGCGGTAAGCGCGCGGTAAGATGGTACGCACGATTTCTTGGGTCTCAGGATCGCGGTGGAGGTGTCGTTCGGGCCAGGTTGGGGAGGGGCGCCGCTAGGATCAGCCATGGTTGTTGTGGTAAAAGTGAAAGAGTAAGTGGACGCGTATGCTCGTCACAAGGTCATAAAGTCGAGTCACTGTCACATCACGTGAATTTATTCTTCCCGACTGTTCTGTGTCTTTCTCCGCGAGCCTTACAAACTATCACTGGCTTTGCTGTGTCTCACAAAGCGCGTCGTAATCACAAATATCGTACAGGCTATTCAAACAATTTTTTACTTTACATTTCTTCGTCCAGGTCAATTTCTTCCACAGGGTAATCTCCCACTTTGATCTTCTCCGGCCGCACAAACGCGCCGTAGTTTGGGCGGCACGAGAAATACCGTTCACCCTTGACGCTGCAAGGATGTAGATCAATGCATATCTCCAAGAAACGCGACTCACGATCCGTCATTCTTGCCCATCGGCTCATCGTATTCGATCCCGACCCAGATGCCCTCCCCAGTCCCAAAAGTCGTCGCGCCAACAAAGCGTACCGTCCCCCGCTTACTCAGTCCCGGTTCGCTCGACTCCACCTCGCACCGCGCACCAATGTCGATTTTCACCTCGGGCGCAGGCTTGGATGTTTCGTCCTTTGGCGCGAACCGGCCCACTTTATTCCGCTGCTTGTACGCCAACACAGTATCTGTGCCAAGACCCAGTTAGCACGCGTCAGATCCCCGCGACGCGCTCGCAACGCAACTCACCCGTGCGCTCAGCATACGCCGTATCGCTTAGCTCGAATTTATCGACTTGCGTCACATCGGTCAATTGGCCCGTCAACGACGTGGACGGATCCGTATCGTCCACCTAAATTTTGCGTTACTTTGAGGAATCAGTCCACGCCGCGGTTGCTGACCTTGAGGACATGCCAATCGCGCAAACCATAGTACCCCACCGGCCTCGCGTCATCCGTCAAAGTCGCAACAACAGTAGGATCGTCTACTGAATTTAGGATCGAGATCGCCTGGTTCGCGGCTGGAACGCCAGTGATGAGCTCGAGCTTGGTCTGGAGGATGCAAGCGATAAAGTCTCAGCCCTCTCACTGGACACAGCGGGTGGATTATGCGACCTTGAGTTGCTCCACCGTGATATGTGGATCGATGCGCCGCTCAGAGTGCGTGTCGAGCGAAACGACGAAAACATTGAGGGTGCTGGACATGGTCGCGTCGAGAGAAAGTTGATCGTTTGATGGCGAAGACGACTTGATTCGAATCCCGCGACGCGCGACTCATTTCGAGCAGAAAATTATTACCTTGAGAAGAAAATTGTGAGCAGATTTCAGCGCCTTGAAGCGAAATGCATACTGGCCTACAGACAAAGACATAATACAGGTCCACCAAATAAATTAGTAGCACAACTGCCACTCATCATCCACCGCCCTCAAATCCACACGAACTTGAAATACGTCCAGCAATTCCGCGAGCCTTGTACACTGGGTCTGAGGTCATCGCACGTCGCTCCCTGGTTCAGCGCAGGTCAACAAACGAAGTAACTCGAGTATCTGGAAACATACCTCGGATTGTCAAACTCGCGTTCCGCACTGGTCTATCAATGACATTCGTTTAAATGGCCCAATTGACCAGCGAATTCGAAGTGGTTATGATCATCAAGTCCGAATACTTGGTGTCGACGAGGATAGTCCTTGGAACGTACCGGTCAACGTCGGCCGTGTATAAGAACGCGCTCTTTTTATCCTTACCCCGGTGTCAAAGGCCTGCAGAATACCATCGTCGTCGGTGACGTCTTCTGCGCAGAGCCACTGCCAGAATGTGGACCCTGGGCCACGGTCAGTCACGACTCACGAGAGGGAGTTGCGCGACGAGAAAGGGAGGTAATTGTAATACCGAATGTGCGAGTTGTTCAGCTCCAGATCTAGTGTCGACTATAGGTGAGCCCCAGGTGAAACTGGCCAGGAAGGCAGACTAAAGCGCGAAAGCCCAAGCCCACCGCCGAGGAGACGCGTCGACGCGTTGTTGAAGACGCGCGCGACGTCCACAGTGATCGGCTCGCGGGCCGAACATCTGTTTCTTGATTCAAATTTCAAACCTGCTCACTGCGCAGACGTCGACTGCGCCTTCAATATCGGAATTATTCGTAGGCCGTTTCAGGAGTATAACCGCGGCGCTCTAGCTTTCGCGATCCCCTTCAATAGATTCAAATCCTGGGACTTTGGCGGCGGCACAATCTTTGAATCTGGTTTCAGCGTGCCTGATGACTCGGATTGCTATGTTGAAAGCGAGTTGACTTGTGACTCGGACTGCTATGCTGTTGAAGGTGAGTCAACCTTGAATTCTGCCCTCAAAAAAGAAAAGCAACGAATTGACGTGTGACTCGGACTGCTATGCTGTTAAAGGTGAGTCAACTTGGGTTCCGCCGAGGTTATCGGCAGTCGGGGCGCTGCGCATCCGAGACGTCATGTTGGGCCAAAAAAATTGCTGCGTACCAGGCACCGCAGCCATGTTGTATTTCTATAAAACCTCGTCAACTTTCTCGGAGAATAACAACCTACACCAAGCAAACAGCTCTTCTACCCTACCCAGCTAAATCATCTTCCACTCTAGCAATGTTCTCCGCAAACACCTCTACTACTTCCCTCGTGTCTACCACCACAGTCTCTTCGCGCGCACCCCTCACCGGTTCCGCTGAGAAGAAAGACTTCCAGGCCGCGTTCGCGAGCCTCCAATCCACCTACGGGTTCGCCGCGTCCGCGCCCACCCCGGTGTTGAAGAAAAAGAGCACTAGCTCCTCCACCGTCCCCACCGTCTCCGCCGTCCGCACGCCGACCGCGACCGCGACCGCCACGACGAAGGACTTCCAGTCCGTGTTCGCCGACCTCCAGTCCACCTACGGCTTCGGCGGCTCCGCCCCGATGCCCGTCCCGAAAAAGCAGGGCTCGACTTCCAACACCACCTCCAACAAACTCTTCTCCAAGTTCATGCGTTCCTCGTCTTCTTCTGCCGCAAAATAATAGGCGAGTCGGTTCCTTTTCGATATCCAATGCATTTACTTACCCTTCCTTAGACCACCTACCCCTACCTCAGTTCCCGATATTCTCAGAGACACCTCTGCGTCCCCATCTCGTATGGCTTCGCATCTCGCTTACGCGGTCGAAACGACCGGCCTATCTCGCTACCCAACTCCAATTACACGTGTTGTATCAGGACTGGATGTGGATCGTACTACTCTCGTTACCCTTTTTTCTTTGCCCTGATATTACTTGGTACTCTTCTTGCGCGACTTGGAATCTTACTCGTATAAAGCAGTCCAAACAAATTAATACCTGATTTCTTTTACTGCGAATGCTTCAAGCCGCCAACCATTTCCGTCGTTCGACCCAACGCTACAACTTGCATGAGCGCCTACACCTTGTTTCCCGGAAAACGACGGGGGTGTTCATGCCGCTCCAAGCAAAGGTTTGATAGCAGGAAAAGAACGGAGCACCCTGGATAACTTTTTGGTGTGCTCACGGGTTACATAAATGCAAAGGCGCTAAGCCGTTGTTCGCCCTCAAAAACGCGCAATTCAAGGAAATGACAAGACACTCCGGCCTTGACCATTATTGTAATGACAAAGTTTTATGTTCTTTGGCGCGAACCTGCCAGTCTCTTCGCAGTCAGCTCCCGCGAACAAGACGCGAAACTCTTTCAACGCCGGCTGAGGCAATCATTTATTTACAGGAGCTTTGCGAGCAATATTTGCCGACCATTAATATTCTGTTTGCCAGAGCGGCCGTTCTGCAGCTCTGCGAGTGCTTCCCCGTGACCGTGTTTGATGTCGGGATGCCGTCATGATCGGTCCTTTTCGGTTTTCAACTTTTCAAATACGCGACGCGAGGTCCTCATTTGTTCTATGATCCCCGTTGACTGCGCGCACACTATCCCTACTGCGGTTCAAGCTGCGCGTCAGATGCACAACCGCAGTGCTGACGCTCTATCCACTAGCCGCTTTTCAGTTCCCTTTCCGCCAATATTCCAAGTTTTTAACGATACAAATCAAATCCCCTCCAAGGAACGTCGGCGCATTCGCAAAGAAATCTCGGTACCGGCCCAGACTTCATTCAAATCCTCAAACGACAGCGAACTGAATTACCATCTGACTCCCATCGCTATGTTGAAAAAGGCGTGTCAACCCTGGGTTCCGGGCGGAGCGCTGCCGCAGCGCACTCTATCGCGTCATCAACCTTGGGCAAGAACATCACTGCGTACCAGGCACCGCAGCCATGTCGGAATCCTATAAAGTCTCCTCTCAACCCGCATCGAAGACAACAACAACTTTCGCACAAAGCCTCTCCCACCCTACTCACCTAACTTTACCCAAACTCATCCTCTAAACATGTTGTCCGCAAACAACTCTACCACCTCCCTTGCCTCTACCACCACCGTCTCTTCGCGCGCACCCCTCACCGGTTCCGCTGAGAAGAAAGACTTCCAGGCCGCGTTTGCGAGTCTCCAATCGACCTACGGGTTCGCAGCGTCTGCTCCAACCCCCGTGCTCAAGAAAAAGAGCACGAGTAACTCGAGCCCCACCACCACCAGTACCACCACCCCCGCCGTCCGCGCCGTCCACGCGTCGACGCCGAAGGACTTCCAGTCCGCGTTCGCCAACCTCCAGTCGACCTACGGCTTCGGCGGCTCCGCCCCCATGCCCATCCCGAAAAAGCAGGGCGCCGACACCAACACGTTCTTCTCCAAGTTCACCCGCTCCTCTTCTGCCGCGAAGTAATGGCTGAAATAAAGTGCAAGTCCCTCTCCCGCCCTCTGCGATGCGTTTACTTACTTCCTCTTCTTCTAGTTCCCGCTCCAGTCCAATGGTCCTCACCTCTGCGTCCCCATGCGTCTCGCATGGCCTCGCTTTCCGCCAAGGCGGTCAAGACCGGCCTTTATCGCTCCCCACTCCCATTTGCTACAGAGTGGACGCGTATAGTATCACTCGTTCATTACATTTGCTTTAGCTCGTTGATAGCTCTTACACTCGTTCTTTTGTTCTTGTTCAGTCCGTACATCACTTCAATGCACGGTTTTTCAATTTCTGCGGTCTTGCGCTTTGCGCCCTCATACAAAACCACAGCTAGCTTAAGCGTTTATAGTTCGCATCAAGTTCAAACTCAGCGACTCGAACTTGAAGTAGTACACGAGAACGATGTGCAAACGATTACATTGAATAAAGTAGAAGAAACCGACACTGACACCGTCTTCTAGCCGTTGCGCGCCCTTAGTCGGGGCAAGCCCAGGGCCACCGATCTCAGACTCAAGTACTATTCAAACAGCCTCTTCAAATCCAAGCCCAGACGCATACGCATCCAGCAGCTGATGATTCGCGTCAAGCTCGACCTCTGCAATTTCCGCCTCAGACTCAAAGTACTCGAATGTGAAAGACGCCGCGAAAACAATGCGACAATTTCAGGGCCAGATCTCGGACTCAAAAGTACTCAAACACGCGAAGAGGTTGTGGAAAACAATTAACATTTAAAAGAAAGTAAAATAAATCTATAACCCGTGTTCCCTTTTCCACTCCATGGCGTAAGTATTGTCCTCCCCGCTGGCCCGTGCTGCTACGTTCACAGTCTGCTCGGCCGCGGCAGTCGGTCCTGCGTCTGAAGTTGAAGTCGACGAGGAGCTCTGCGCAATCTCCGCCGCGACGGAGGCAGCGTCGGTAGTCGAAGAGCTCGCGCTCGGTGGCGTGTCAGTAGAGGACGCTGAGGTGGAACCAGTCGAACTCGTCGCGAGGTGGACTTCAAACGCGCCTGGAGTCGCTGCCGAAGACGAGCTCGCCGAGGAAGCCTGCGAGGAAGACGTTGCCGACGCGCTGAGTGGAGATTAGAGAAAGCGCGAAGTAAGGGCGAAGGACTTACGTCGAAGAAGCCTGCGAGGAAGACGCAACGAAGGAAGACGTTGCTGAAATCGACGAGAACTCCTGCAATCCCACTGGCGCCTTGGCGGGAGTAGATATCGGCGCAGCAACGGGCAGCGAGGGTTTGGGGAAGGACGCGCTCGTCGAAGCGGCCATGGAGCTAGACGCGCTCGTCGTAGAGCTGGAAGATGCCGCGAACGAAGCGCTCGAGGAGGATGCGCTCGCCTCCTGCTGCTGCTGCACCTGTTGTTGCACCCAGACAAGCGTGACGTCTTTGGCATTGTCGTCGCGTTGAGTGACGCTGCTGTCCGTGCCATTCCACATGGGCTGGACGACGGAGGAGGAGGCGTTGTAGACGAACGTCTGGCTCTTGTGAGGCGTGGGAGCGGTAGAGTTGGTGAAGCAAGGTGTCATGGTGAGAGGCTCGGGTGCGGGAGGGGATGGGTCGAACGTGGCGCAGTACGACGAGGTGGTGCCGTCGGTGGAGTTGATGGGCATTTGAAGGGTAACGGGCATGGAATCCTGGGCGGCGTGAGGGTCATTGGACACCATGTACATGGTGGAATATCGGTCGGGGGAAGCGTCGAGATTATCAGTTGTTGAATTGTACAGCAGGGAGGCGATCCGGGTGGAGTTGCCATCTGCGGTAGGGCTCTATACGGCGTGTGAGAAGAGAACGATGAGTGAAAGAGAGAAAAAAACTTACGGTTATATCGACGTGACCTTGACCTTTATCCTCACGCTCCTCGACCTGACGCGGGACGTTGTGGACATCAAAGCGAGCTTGGTCTTGCTGACGCTTGGAGAACGCCGCGCCGAGCGGGGTGGTGACTTCTTCGACTCGCTGAGGGTAGGTGTTAATCGATGGAAGAAAAAAAAAGAAAAAAAAAACACGAACCGACTTGAGGAACCTGCTCTTCTTGGGTGTGCTGTTGGCACGCTCGCGGACCATGCGCTTCATGGGCAGCGGCACGATCGACGGCAACGACGACGGCTCGGGGCCGGGCTTGGACGGCGAGGCAGGCGGGCTGGGGACAACGGCGGCGTCGGCGAGCGAGAGCGAGGCGAGAGAAAAGGCGAGAAAAGTGCGGTTAACGGCGACCATGATTATTTATGAAGGGTGGTAGAGGTGTTGTAAGGTTCTGGAGACGCGTCAGATGTGGTCGATGAGGAGTAGTAGAGGACTTACCAAGTTGTTATAAGGTGATCACCAGGATCGAGTAAAAGTGGGAGAAGATGGTGGTAGGAAAGAAAGAAGGGTTGGGGTGATGCGCTGGCACCCCAACCCTCTTATACTGCCGTCCTGCCGTCGGGACTTGAAATTTGCTATCCGCACTTCCTTTTTCGGTCAACTTTCCCAAGTGCTAATAGTCAAGTGACCGCGAAAGACTCTGCAAAATCGCTCAAAGTCGACCCAGAGCCCAGAGAAAAAATCAAGGAGGGTCCCAGAAGTGGTTTGGAGCGAGGGGCATGCCATTTTGACCGAAAGCATGAGTACCATCGCGAACTCGTCCATTCTTGCAGGCTGGACGCGACTCGCACCGACTTTAGGGCCGTTCACCGAGATTTCAGTGCCCTAGTGTTCTCCCCATTTCTCGAGACGACTCTTGTCACCTAACTAAACCCTGAGAAAGGCTTCGAAAGGTGCGGGCCAGTAGGTTCAAATCTTTAATAATGAGAACTAGCGTCCTTCAACTGGCAAGCAAAGACGATCCACGCAAACGGGTTGAATCGGTCATGGTAGTTCAGAGAGAGTCTCTTTGGGGATACAACATCGGTAACAATGGAACAACGCAGCATCGCAACATCGCTCACACGCCATGGGCTATAATAATAACCAGGGGCTAAAAATCTGAGGACGGTTCGTACAACGCGAAAATGAAACATGTAGAATTGAATAATATCGTTTACTTAAATTCTACTGTGCATTATGCCGAGCATTCCTCGCCGTGAAGTAGTTGTAGGAAGGTTTAGCCTTCGTATTGTCGTTTGGACCACGAGGTATCGTCATGTTTCGATATCTGAACGCGCGTTAGGTCAAGTAATCATCTGAAAAGAAACAACACCAACCGCTGGCCTCAAGGTTTTCCTCGAGGTCTTCATCTTCCTCCTCCTCCACATCTTCATCTTCCTCCTCTTCGAGCAACCTCCAGCTCGCTGCGACGCGCGCCTGCTTGAGTCGTTCGTCGCCGCGCTTGTCCGTATACCCCAGACGCTTCCTGCGGACAGACTCGTACGCCCCATGCACATGTTTTCCAAAGAGCCGCACCGCAGCCTCAATTTTGGACATCCCATCGCCGGGCATGCGCTTCACTTTCGTCATCATCTCCTTGTTCGTGCGGTGGCGGTGGGCCTCGACGCGCAGCTCCTCGGCAAAGAGACGGCCGACGAGTGAGCGCCAGTGGCAAGTGATCGTGAGGGTCGTCCAGTCGACGGACATTCCCGGGATCTGAAATATTCGGTAAGCCATGGCACTGAGGAAAAAAGACAAGAGGCCAGTAACACACCTCGACGTCGTGTACGAAACCACAAAGTTCAACATCTGGGGGAGATGTCGCCTTGCACGCTTTAATAAAGGCGGTGCGATACTTGTCCGCGCATTTGTCGGTAAAGAACACCGTATCGTCCTCCATCCGGTTGAACGTGAACGACCCGCTCAAGAACACCTTGTTCTCTTCCGCATCGCGCTGTAATCGCGTCGGCATGAATACACTCCAAGGTGAGGGGGAAAGACGTACGGTCATATATCCAGCGTAAAGAAACGCGCCAGTCCGCACCCATCGCGTTTTGGCAAGATGTTCAATATATTCCTTCCAGGCCTTGCAAACTGTGCCCAAATAAGAAACCAGCTCCCAGAAATTGCGTATATTGCGCACCAAACCGATACGTTCCCCACAGCAGTTGAAACTGGCTCGACTCTAGCGACAAAATTCTGGACTGAAGTTCCAAGGGAAGGACGAGATGCTCCGGCATGGGGTCGAAATAGCGGTCTGGTTGCTCGCTTTCGCTGTACTCTGAGATGCTGCCCTCGTACTCGGATTGAGAGCCTTCCGCGGAACCAGAATCTCCGTCGTCAGAGTCGCCTCCAAGGCCAGAACCGCCATAGTTGTGGTAGTGGATGTCATCAACTTGAAGATCGACTTCAGCGCCAGACTCGGTAGCCATCGTGTCGCGCTGAGAAAAAATGTTTGGACGTCAGCGGGCCGGCAACTTTTCCGCGGGCCGACCCGAGCCTTGGTCTTCACTTTCATCTCGCGCGCCAATGTTCAAAGTTGTCCCAGCCTGGAGCAAAAAATACAAACATCCCAGCCGCATTTCTACCACTTGCCAGATGTCAATTTCAAGCGGCATCTCTACAGCTTGCACTACAGCTTATAATAATACATCTTCTTACCGCGATCCCAGGACAGCCGCTACCAACGCTCTCTACGGCTTGTCATAACAGCATGTCTTTTCCGCGTCCAGCGGTCGCTTGAAGAAACCTCTCGGGGCGCTCACAGCTCCATGACTGTATTCCTGGGTGACTAGTATCGCCATTGATATACAGCAGGAAGCCAACTGTGACTCGGACGGGTTAACGTTAGGCTAACCTCCGTACACATCGAGGGAGAAATAGCTGTGAAAGACCTATAAAACCTCAAGCCAACTCCAAGACCTAATCCTCAAACAAACAACAATGTCTTTTACATCCACTTCCACTACCTCCCTCGCGTCCACTACGCACACCGTCTCTTCGAGCGCACACCTCATCCGTCCTACCACCGCGACCACGCAGTCGAAAGACTTCCACTCCGCATTCGCGACCCTCCAATCCACCTACGGTTTCGGCGCGACGGCCCCGAGCCCCGTGCCAAAGAAACGGCTCACCTCAGAGTCAACGCAGCATTCCACCGCAGTCGTCTCGTCACGCACCCCAGCGACTGCACCGACAAAAGATTTCGAGGCTGCATTCGCGGACCTACAGTCGACTTACGGGTTTGGCGGGGCGGCGTCTACACCCATAACGAAGTCGAAGGCGACGACGCAGGGACGCTCCGGCTCCCTGTTTTCGAAACTCGCCAGTTCTACGAAGAGGCAGGGATAGCTACCCACCAAGCCAGGGCTTTAAAGTCTACGACCACCAGCATATGATAGTGTTATGGACGAGGTTCACCAATACCCGCTTGTTGACTGCCATACGGCGTGGAAATCGCCCGCTAATTAATTACTACTTGTATCACCTACTAATGCCAAACTTTTGAACCGTCAAGTTTTGATTATGGCAATCGTAACAGCTCGTGCCTGGTCGTCTGCATCTAAGCCACAAACGATTAAAACATAATCGAGCCACCGCTTCAAAACTTGGTACCTTTTTTTCCCCCACAACACCGAGCTCGCAGCTCCGTCCGCCAGAATGTATCCGCCGACGAGAAAGATAGGAAAACGATGATCGGACCGTCCCAACAACACCCAAAGCGCCCGACTGGATGGCGCTGTTGAGAAGAATAGGGTACCATGGACCATGTATTTCTTCTATCTTCGCCTTGCCAACTCTTTCAGAGTCCTGCTTCCGGTCGATCCTGTTGAGGCACACGAAGAAGACATTCAGCCAGGAAATCCCGCGCTGCCGTTCCTCCAAAACATATCGGAGCACAGAGCGAGCCCTCCATGCCGCAAGTAACTTATTGAGAAGAAACCAGGAAATCTGGACCACAAAGATTAGCGAAGGCAAGAACGACTTACCTCTTAAACGATATATGATTGGGAGGTGGCCGGGAAGGCCCGAAAGCGAACGAGAAAATTTGGAAGGCTGCTTGCATTTAAACATACTTTATCGTTGGTTTTGGGGACACAAAAGATCGCGACATTATGCTTTCATCAACGCGGCAATTTCTTGGGGCAAAGTCGGCCGCTTCTGCCACTCTTTTGACCATCCCTCGGGCGCGCCTTTGTGGTCCCCGATGCTGGGAAGACCGAAAACTGCAGTGACGAGCCAGATATCTTCCGAGCCTGGCGCATGCTCTCCGAGAAGAGTCGGAAGCACGGCGCGGGCAACCATCAAGTTCGAGTTCGCATCCGTACGCAGCGCCGTACCCTTCCTCCCCCGCCCATCAACATCTACAACGCCGGAAACGCCCGCACGAGAGGCCGCGCGCGCGTTCCCCCCTTCCGCCATCGTTCCGAACGCCTCCCCCTCCACCGGCTCCAGCGCTCGTCCGTCCTCGCGCTGCCCATAAATCGCGAACGCGCCCTCGGCCGACCTTAGCTCACGCGCGGTCCGAATGCGATGCACCCTGAGATGCCACAAAGGTGCGGCCTCGGTCGGTGGAACGAGCCAGGTCTCAACCGCCACGTCCTTCCAAGGGTACCACATCGAGCGCAGCCAACCGGGTGCAGGGCCCTCGATGCGCGCCTCGCGGGTATCGCGCCGGCACTTCCACGTCTCGCCTCCGTCGTCGCTGAGGGCGAGCGTGTTGTCGCCGCCAAGTTCCTCGAGGGTACCGCTTCCTACAGGGACGCTATACCCAAACGCGGACGAGTAAGCGAGTTTACCATATTTAGCGGGGCCCTGTTTGACTGGGTACGAGCACTGCTGCCCCGAGGAAAGGATGTAAAAGTGCCCGCCAAGGTTGGTCGCGATGTGGAAGGGGTGCTTCAGTGCCTTGGTGGTATTCAGCAGAACTGCAGGATAAGGCTCCTCCTTCGCCGTCCAGAACGGGTGTGTCTCGGGTAGCGAAAGGGTGACAAAGGATTTACAGCACCAGTACGGAGAGCCTGGTGAATTGTAGTTCTCCGTCATATTGTGGTTAGGGTAACAGTAACCGATTGTGAGGGTTCCGTCGGGATTATACGCGCCAGCTTGTTTCGCCCAGTAGCGGATATTGCGCAACTGGAGACCTTTGACTACTCCCCAGGTTAAGGGAGCGGGAAGCTCGACATCGGCGAAAGCCAAGGCACCCCAGAAAGACGACATCGCAAAGCGGTAGGTTAAGCTTCTGCCGAACGGAATGGCGCGTCCTGGGATGGATCAGTTATTGTAGAGACAGGATGAAAGGCTCGGACCTTCTGCGTCAAAATAGTGAACAAAATCAAGCGCGAACTTTCGGGCTCTGTTTCGATATTCCTCGCATCGAATGGGATCATCCTCGGCAGCAATCTTAGAATAGGCCAACTGGGCAAACTGGATCGCAAAGGACGAAGAGTAGTAATCGAGCTGAACGACACCCTCGGGGCCATCGCGCGACCACCCATCTCCGATATAGAACGTGTCGAGATGGTCCAAATCCGCCTTCATACGCTTCGCGTCAAACCGTGCCGATCCAGCCTTGGACAGACCGAGATTCGCAAAGACCTTCGGAGAAATTGGCAGTCAGATGGAAATAGATACACCGAGGTTACAGAAAACCTACGCGGAACCAAAGCCAATTCGTGTTTGGCATTTCCTTGTCGTTCATACCGCCGAGCCAGTTCTCGACGTTTGTCTTTGCCTCCGGAGTGAGTGGATCCCATAGTTTATTTCTGGCAACTGCAATGGAGAATCCAATTGCGGAACATTCCACCATCCTCTGGTCCTGGATCTCGATTAAAATACGTCCGCCACAGCTGGGCTCATGTTAAACCTTGTCTCGCATGTTGCCCCAGAATTCTTCATGGTTTGGATCACAACCATTGGTAAATCCGTCTACCCAACGCTTCGTTCCCGGGTAATCTCCGCCACCCGCAAGGAAGGATGCGAGGCCCCAGATAGGTCGTGAAAAGCCCTCTAGCTGAGCAGCGGTCTCATCGTAGTGGGTTGCGGTGTGTCCGAGGTGGATTCTGGCGCCGCCAGGCGAAGTGTGCGCTGCCAACGGATCGAGGAGGTCGACTAAGAATCGGGAAAGCTCCGCCTTGGTTTCGAGCGCATTCGAGGCAAAGGGCGTTGTGTTTCCGAAGGAATCCATGCGCTCCAGCACGACCCATGGTGGTTTTATACTGAGCCTTGATCCGGGCCGCTCCCGGAAACGGGCCGCCAATATGATTTCGAATGATCGCTTCCGCCACATAGGGGCTTTCCCAAGGTTTTCCTAGTTTCTTCAACCGCACGGCATGCCCACACCCCAAGTGCTCTACTCTTCTTCCCCCAGTCTGAGGCTACTTGCAACATTCTGGAATCCCCCCGTGGACCCAGATGTCCGCCTCACACCTTTACCCGACAATCCCATCCACGCTTTCTATTTGGACTTCATCTCTTTCCTCAAAAGTGAAAAACCTGAAGGAACGAGGGCGCGGGCCATTTACACGGAACTATTCCGCGAACTGGGTGTTCAAGATCCAATGGCCTCGACTCGAGAGCTCCTCGATGACCCCCCGAACCTGATACTTGTGCCATACGATGGCTTCCTTTGCCATAACAGACACTCTGAGCTTCCGAAGGACCACATATTTGCCTCCAGGAAGGTTTGGGAAGCAGTGGAATTGGAATATTACGGAGTAAGAGAGCATCCGTACTATGCCTTGGCCGCGCAAGAGGTGGTCAAAGCCATGATCGCTCACGGCCTAGGGCACTATGCAGTACACAAGGTGAGACCCCTCGTCTTCCTTTATTCGGGATATCATATTGATTACTCCTGCTTAGGGTTTGAAAGAGAGAGAAAAGCTGAACAACCTCCCAATGCCAGAAAATCTGCCATGGAACGAGGTCGGCGAGTGGGTCGAGTTCAAAATGTTTGGTGGCCTCCTCGATTTGGATTATCGCGAGGAAGGTAGGCGCCTCCCTTGTCGTCGTTAATCCTGTGCTGACATTCCTCCAGCAACGCTGCAGACTTCGCCCAACACGATACATCTTTTGACGGATGAGATGCTGGAAAGGTTGAAGACCGAGACCATCATCCACTTCCCGACGACCTACCCCGAGCTCGTACTCCCGCCCTCGGCTTCGAGCCCTATTATTCCTGCTCGCAAAAAGATAGAGGAACCCCCCGCCCCGGTCCGGGACTCGTTCCCAAAAAAATGTTATGGAGTCATCATGAGTGAGTGTTTAAGTATCCTTCGACGCTTGGCCTTTAATGTGTCTTCATGATCAGCGTTGCCCGAGTCCCATAGGCGGCGTCATACCGAGGAGACTATGAAACTTCTGGAAGGAGTGCATGCATTGTTACTTGAAATTGAGTTGGAGAATGCTGCAGAACAGGAAGAGGGCACAGAAGACAAATAGGGCGAACGCTAGTCTGATTAGAGGACGAGGAGTAGACTGATGCAGACGAGACGACAAGCTGAAATAGACGCGCCTGGAATGTGTAAAATAGAGTGCTTTTCTGGTCTCGACCTCCCTGAAAAGGTGCAAATCCAAAAGAAAATCCGCTTCGACCAAATAATTATAGACGTTAAATCGTAAACCTAAACGGAAGAACGGGCTAGCCTGAATCGACGCTATGCCGTTGCCCGTCAGCCATTTTCCGCCGCCGCTCTCCCACTTTCCAAATCACATCCTTCAGCTCCTGCACGACCTCCCCACCCGGCCCCCACTTTTCCCGCAGCTCCATCGGCGCATCCGACGACGCAGGCGGACCACTGCCGGGCTTCAGCCCTCCACCACTCTCCCTCCGCGCCTTGGCAAGCTGTATACGCTCCTCCCGCGTCAGCTTCGACCGCTCGCGGGTAAACAGCCCCACCTCCGCATCGCTCTCAAACACCTGTTCGGCCCCGGGCAGCGGTAGATGGTGCGGCGACGCCCCGAGCAGCAGATGTGCTGTGGCATCGTCCACTGCGCCTGCATCCAGGCCGTCCCCGGGCGCTACTACCACCGCATGATCCCGTTGCCCATCCTCATGCGGCGCCTCCTCTGGCTTGTCCGACTCGTCGTACTCGTCGCTTGCATCGTGCCCTAGTGACGGCACTTCGTCCTCTTCCGACTCGGCGGGGTCCGGAGGCGGCGCTGGCGGTGAGACGATGTCGAGCAGCCGATCCCGGCCGCGTTCGCACTCCCTCAGCGCCAGTCCGAGCTCGCGCCGTAGACGTTCGTACGCCTGCAGTGCGGGCGGCTCCGCAGGCTGTTGCGCCGCCGCTGCCTCACCCCCAAGTCGGGAAAGTGAGAACGTGCGGGAACGCCGTCGCTTAAGATGCGGCTGGTCTGCGCTGGGACTGGGGTCTCGTAGCGCTGCGACACACTCCGCCAGGTGGTCGCGCGCGTCGTCAAGCGCGGACGAGATGGCATCGACGTGTGCTGCAAAGCGCGTTAAATGGGTTGGTACGGGTGCAAAGGAGGTGAGTATTGAGGCGGCGGTCCGAGCTCCCGTCGCGCGCGCACTGTCGATGTTCTCGACAGAGAGGTCCGCAAGTTTGATCGTATCGCACTGGTCGAACTCAGCGTCCTGGTCTTCCGCCTCCTGCAGCGCTGCGGTGAGCCGGGCAGCGGCGTCAGAAAATGTCGTCGTTAGCAACCCCATCACAGAGCGCACGTCCTCCCAGTAACCCTCGTCGTCCTGATCCCCAAAGCGTAGGGCTAGCAGATGCGAGCACGCGTACCGCTTGGACGCGAGCGCGCCGTCCAGCGCATGATACAAAGCCGACAGCGCGAGCGGGTGCCGTAGGGTCTGCATCGTCGTAAACCGCGACGCGTGCGAGATGGTTGATGACCCGGACAGTGGCGTGCGCGGCGGTGTTGGGTGCAGCCTTAGCGACTCGATCCCAGATATCCGCCGCCGCCGGTGCAGGTCGAGCGCAGCCGCCCCGAACTGCTGCCGCGCAGCTGAATCCTCCTCCTCCGGTACGTCGATCAGGGACGTCGCCGGTGGTGTGCTCGGCGCGCTGTGGCTCCGCAACGACGACGACGTGTTGAGCAGACTAGATAAATCCGAGCGTCGCTTTTCCCGGTTTTTGTGGATGGAGGGGGGGCCGCCGTTCCATGTTGTGCGCTTGGACTCCTTGTAGGAGGGGACATCGGGCGAGGGGGGCGGCATGGAGTGCCGCGGCGATGGCGGGGCGTACATCTCGGCTATTTGGGAGAGCTCAAGCGGGGCTGTGAGGGCAGCAAATAGGTGCCGGACGTTGTCGCATTGTGTTTGTGTTGTGTGGAGGGAGGAATGAAGTGATAGGCGGACGGCGGATACCGGGGAAGGTGGGCTATAGTTTGGTGAGCAGCGTACCAATAGTGGACACAACAATAAGACTGACCTCTCCTCCTCCTTCTCGAGTACAGTGACGGTGTCTTGCACCACGGAGTCCCACATAGCATTTGCGGTTATTAGTTCGTTCAAAGCCTCGATAGTCTAAGTAGCTCGTATGAGATAAGGGCCACAGCGAGAGAAACAAACAGAGTAACGCACACAGACCATGTCGGGCTTCGAATTGTCGGAGTGATTATAGAGGTATATTGTGGCGCCACCGATGGAGACCACCGTGAAGAAGTAAAAGCCCATGGCAAGGAAGACCGCGGCGATCACGAAAAGCACAGAGAGAAGACCGTAATCGACGGCTTCGTGTGGCGGATCGGGCGGCGCGTCGAGCTTGAGTTTGCCGGGGAGAGAGGGGGACATGGAGCGACGATGGGAATGGGGTACGGGGAGGGTCGTAGAAAGCAGAGAGGACGATATCACGTCGTACTTGAAGCGTTCGGCGAACTGAGAGGATTCTGGGGGACTCGAGAATAGAGATTGCAGGCTCTATTGAGGGTTATGGGTCATTGAGAGCGTTGAAATGCGGGGTCAACGCACCTCGACAATCCAAACGAGGAGAGCCGGACGCCACTCTTCTGCTTCCTCCTCGAGTTCCGTCTCGAGCTCATCATGGTCCTCGACGAACTCCGGCGCAGACCCGGGCATTATTTCTGGGGGTTCCCCCGCAGCTAGGAAATCGTTCAGTGACAGCGGAAGAAGATGTGCGAAATGGTCAGGGACCTCGTAGATATTGTTCCATTGGGTGGTCATCGAATAGAGGTTGTGCCATGCGGGGAATAAGGATACTAGTAGACAGAGAGCAGTACAGAAAGCAAGAAACGAAGGACGATGGTGAAGGGTTCAAAGTGACCCGGCCCTAGATCACGCATCAAACCAGCCTCGATCGACTACTTGTACTGCTCCCGGTTGAACCGCACACCACAAATTTCCAATACATACAGCGCGTCAAACGAATCGCAGCCTTTGCTCATGCGCGCAGAAGGTTTCAAAAGGTTTGTATTAACAATAGCTACGGTGGTGAACGGAGGATGTACGCGATGCAGAGCTTACGAGTTTCGGTCCGTCGGCGCTGTGGCTGCCGTAGTGAGAGAACATTTTAGCTGACTGAAGCACCAAGTTACCTCACCGGGAGCCAGGCATCGGAGTGCAGTGAGTAGGTTTGGAGTACGTCCTTGTAGGCCCGAGACCGCCAAGCGCGTTGTGATTCCCGAGTGTTCAAGGACAGTCAAGGACCCACTGTAACGACCGGTTAGAAGTGCGTGGCTGCGTGGTACCGCGGGCTGAAGTTGAATGGATGTCGATTCGACTCCAGCCGACTGCATTGAACCTGCCAACGAAAATGCCGCCTCAGTTTATGATGCCGCGACAAAGGTGCAGCATTCTGGTTGCAAGCTTCAATTGAGAGCGTTAAAGACGTTGTAGACTGTTGTGGTGGAACTTAAAAAAGAATAAGCGCCAGTTGAAAATAGACCCAAGTCTATTAAGTACCACGGTACTGTAGGGCCGGACTTGGGCCTGACAATGACGGCACACGCCGCACGTCGACAGCGCAGATCCCGAGGATCATCGGCGTGAATGTGACGCGCCTGTGCACACGCCGGTCGTCAAGACGGGGTCGATTTATCGTTTTTGGTCATCGTTTGGTGTGTTGATTAGGTTGGGAGGAATGCGCGCGACGAGGGCCAAAAAGAAGGTCCCAATACCGAACAAACCGACTTGAAAGTTTGAAAACCTTGCCAGTAAAGCCAAATGGAAAGTCAGAAATGGAAAGTCAGAGTGCAGTCGCCGAAGCAAGCCAAGTACAAGTCGACGTCCAGAAGGTATTGAACGCGGCGCCCAGCCGAGGTGAAACAGCCGACAGGTTTGTCTGTTATTTGACCGACTAGGATAAGAGGGAGTGGTCCGAATCCGTGTGCGCGAAAAGGGCGAGCCGACCAAGACCAAGACCCACAGATGAAAGGCAGCTTCCAGAGTACGACCGCCAGTGTTTTTGAATTTTGAGCGAGACCGCGTGTAAGGCCCGGAGAAGTTTGGCGTTTGAAACTACAAGTAAACCCTGTGTCGTTAACGGCGAGAACAAGCCTAAGCGCTGAACGACGAGAGATTCCCCGGCGCCTGTGCAGGTCCAGAATTGAGAGCCACAAGTTGGCCACAAGCGCCCAGAATAGCAAGTCGCCGCATTGACAGCGTGGCAAATCCCGCCCTCGCCTCCCAACGTAAGCACCCGCGACTAAGCGGGCGCTCAAGACACCGGTAGGAGGAGGATGGCGAAACCTATATAAAGGGCGGCTTCAAGCTTGTGTCGGGGCGCGATAAACTTGTACTCAACTTGATTGACGATCCCTTGCGATGAGCACCACCACGAAACAACGCGTACTGCTCCTCGGCGCGACTGGAGAGACGGGGCGGTCTATCCTGCAGGGGTTGTTGGAGGACAGCGCGTCGTTTGTGAGTAGTATTAGCAGTGTTCATTCATCGGACGCGATTAACGACATTTCGTTCGCCATAGGAAGTCGAAGCACTCGTGCGCCCGTCGTCAACCGCGAAGCCCGGCGTCAAGGCGCTCGCAGAGCGCGGCGTGAACATCCGCGTCGCTGACATCTCCGGCCCAATTGAAGACCTGGCGAAGGCGCTGTCGGGAATCGATGTCCTGATCAGCGCGATCGACGCGGGGAGTCAGCTCGCACAGATCCAGCTCGCGACGGCGGCGAAGGAGGCGGGCGTAAAACGCTTCGTCCCGTGTGGGTTCATCACGGTCGCGCCTCCTGGCGGGGTCATGGCACTGCGCGATAGTGTGAGCAGCTGTCCTTCAGAAATACGCTGCAGTAATGCTTACTGGATCGTTTGGGTCGCAGAAAGAACTGGTCTACCAACACATCCGCAAGCTCTTCCTCCCCCACACGATCATCGATATTGGATATTGGTACCAGATATCCTTCCCCACCGTCCCCTCCGGGCGCGCCGATTATACTGCCATAATCAAGCCCAACTCCGCGATCCATGGTGATGGGGAGACGCCGACGATCCTCATCGACCACGCGGACATTGGGCGCTTCGTAGCGCGCATCATCAAGGACGAGCGGACGCTGAACAAGAGCGTGATCGCGTATGGGGACGTTCTGTCCGAGAACGCGGTCTTCGAGACGATGGAGAGGCTTTCGGGGGAGAAGATCGAGAGGCAATATGTTGGTTGCATAACATATGCTTTGAAGTAGATTTGGGCTGACTGTTTTGTCTTCAGATATCCACAGACGAAATCGTGTCTGCGCGCGCCGAGGCCAGCGCCGCCGCGAAAGCCGACCCAACGAATCCGTTCGCGGGCATGATGGCCTCGCTGCAGGATTACAACTACAGCAAGTACGTGCGCGGGGACAATACGCTCGCGTACGCGGCGTATTTGGGGTATCTGGACGCGAGGGAGTTGTACCCGGATTTCCAGCCCAAGGGATTCGAGCAGTTTGTTCGCGACGTTTTGAACGGCAAGGGGGAGAAGAGGCAGGCAATGTCGCTGCCTTGAGCGGTTGTACCGGTGATGCTTTTGCCATGTCGATGGTATCGTTTAGAGTTGGATGCCTGAAGTTATCGCCGTGCAGAAGGTTCAGTTTGGGCGAACATAAGGGAGAAGTAGGTTGATTGAGGCTCAAGTCAAGGGAGTGCGAGCGACGTGAGCAAGGTGTGCCAGGGTGTGCGGGTGGAGTTCGGTCGCAATTTGCAAATCGTGGGGCGAAATTTCCAACCAGAACGCGAGAGAGGATTAAAAATGAAGACCGAAAAGCCCATCATGAATGTGGGTGGAGCACGAAAAATTACTTGAGTACTAGTTGTTGGGTTCAAGTTGAAGAGACGCGATGGACGCGCCGCACGTGCCATACAAACAAAGGAAAATGACGCGTGCCGTAATCTAATATCGCACTTGGATTTGGCGGGAAAATGCACTTATGGCTCGTTGTACAGAACCTGACTTTTATTCCGCTTTCTTAGTTTCTACCGTCTGGTAGTAGAACTTTTTGAGATTTTGCGGATCACATCTCTGTTGATTACCCCTATCTAGCTCCGTCATTACCATGTCCACCGCCATTTCAAAATCCTCCTCCAACCTCTGGGCACCTCTGACATTGCCCATCGCCTCGACGTCACCCAAGACACCCTTTATGCGCCTCTCCGTGCGGCGATAACCCAATGTCTAGCCCATTTCCTCTCCAGCGAGCACGCCATATTCGCCACGATGCGAACGATCCTGAATGTGTATAAGAATGAGAACCTCAAAGCCATTTTCGAGAGCGTGTATGGCGAAAATGCTGCCCCGAATGAAACTCGGCTCGAACGATTTCTGAATGGAACCCCTCCTGATGTCGTTCTCGAGAGTTCTGAAGCCGACGCAGAAATCGTGTGGGGGAATGTCAATAAAGGCGCGACGGACCTCGGTCTGCGCAACGAAGTAGTGCTGTCAGCTGAGCTCGTTAACGCATTCCTTGGTATCACGGCCAATCCCGATGTGCGCTCTATCTCATTCTTTCCCTCTAAATTTATGGGCTCACCGATCGACAGCCCACGCGTACACAAAATCTACAAAACCAAAACCATAGCCTTATTCTCCATCTTGTCTACTTGCACGAGCTGCAACATGCAGTACTCAAGTTTTTCTTCGGATCCGAATCTACAATTGCAATTGACCCCGACTTCGGGGCGCAATACCTTCGGTTTGGCTTGTTCGTCGAGTGGGCGAGCAAGGCTGCGGCTATCGATACCACGGACAGGATCTGGACCATCCAAAATCTACTTGCCGAAGATTCTACTGGTGCTTTACATATACTGGGTATGTTGTTGCACTCCAATCTCGGGAAGGCCTCTTTTGAATTGTCAAAACCCAGATGGACAGGCTATCGCCGCACTTGTCGCTTCGTTTGGCACGAGCAGGCTTGCACGGCCTGCCCTCACGTCCGGCACCCTCGCGCCTCCAGCGGGATCGTGTTTCCGATGTAGGGTGGGGTCTTCCGGCACCCCATCGGTGGACGTTCAACCTCCCAGGGCCATTACCTACTCGCGAGTTTGGATACGGCGCCAGGAAGTTCCGGTAGTCGCGGATGCGGGGACACCCTCCCAGGCGCGGACGGCGGAATAAGGCGCGAACGAGCTCCACTTAATTACGATGTCCTGGTAAAATGTATTTGCGAGAACAGCGCAGACTTGTTTAAGTACTTATTGCGAGCATGCTGAAGGCAAGAGCAATGATGCGCCTATTGACTCACTTGACGACAGTGCAGATCCCACGTATCTCCATGTGTCCGGCTCGGCGTGCAATTTCGTGATTTGACGCGCCTCTGCATGGAACGTCGTCAAGGCGTGTGATATCGATAGGTCGTTTCACAGCGAATTTCGTTGAGGATGTCTTGAGAGTTTCACAGTGCAGTCTCGGGCGTTTCTTCACGAACACGACCGTAGAGGCGCCAGCAGAGAAAACTTGAAATAAAAATTGAGCCTCCAGGCACCTTGCAGAGATGTCGGAATGACAGGAAGCAGGCAGATGCAGACATCGCGATGCTCCACAGCATGTGAGCGAGATAAAGTGGCGGTTTTTCGAGGAGTTTTCTGCACAAAGACCAGTGGGTCGTCAGAGGATGGCCAGGGGAATCGCGAGAATGAGAATGCAGTTTACAAGGGGGTGAAGTGAAATGAAATCAATATCTCTGAAACGTAATGATTCACGTGCTCTGATCCCTCTCTTCCTCCTACCTCGTCGACCTCTGGACTCTTTGACTGGAGTTAGCTAGAGTTTCGTCTGTACATCTCTGCTGTCTCTCCACCACCACATTCTTTTGTCTCCCATTCATTCCGCAACAAAAAATGAGCCACAGTCCTCACGCTAGAGCAGCCCATCTCCGCCATGCAAACCGCGCCGGTGGTTTTGGCGGTGGTCTGGGCCTAACTCCTCCTGGCTTTACTGGCCTAACTCCCCCTGGCTTTACTCTCCCCACTTTCGGCTTCGGCGGTGGTGCGTCTTTTCCCTGGCCTCCTACCGTGCACCCTTAATTTTCTTCAACTTTTGTCGCGATAGACCACACCACTACAACGTCTACCACCACCTCCGCAGCCTTCTCGACGACTTCGACGACCAGTGCCTCTTCTACTACTCAGTCGTCTTCTTCGTCCTCGTCCTCGTCTTCTTCGTCGTCCTCGTCGACTTCTTCGACTACCTCGACCACCTCGACCACCTCGACGACGTCCCAAGCAGTAGTATGCAGCTTTCATCCAGCATCACGCGCGAGTTAACGTTTGGATGCAGACAACGACTTATTCGGGCGCCGCTCTCCACCAGACCATGAACATGACTGTTACCCACTTTACTGCAGAAACGGCCGCTGTAGCCGCCCCCGCGTCCTCCAGCAGCGCCCCCGCGACCACCAATGCTCTCGTGGCTCCCGTGGTCGGAGGTGTTGCTGGTGGTGTTCTTGGCCTAGCAGGCATCATTTTCTTGATCACCTTCTTCCTCGTACGCCGCTTTTTTGCCGCCCTGCCGATTCCCAAAATTAACTCTTGTTGCTTTTTCTTCCAGCGCCGTCGTCGGCCTCAGGAGGATGCTATCAATTTCGACCCAGGGGTTTTCCGCCGCTCTGCGATGCCCCTTGCTGATCCTCCCACCCACCAGGACGTCGTCGCCCGCGGTTACAACCCCTCCGCCCCCCCTGCCATGGTCCAGCGGGCCCCCATGTACCCCAATCCCGCCAACTACTCCAACTACGATTATCCCAGTGACACAAACTCCCCGACATCTGGCAACCCCCTCGTCTTCGAGGCACCCTTCTCCCCCATCACTTCGCCCGGTATGAGCTCCCCCGTGGCCGCATACGACCGCCCCTGGGGTGCGCCCGCTCCTGTTCTTACCCGAAGCGGGTCCGGATCCTCCGCCCAAGAGCGCCCGCAACAGCCAGCCGCCCCTATCCGCCAGAACAGCCTGCGTGCCCCGGAGAGCGAATACGTGGATCTCGAGCGTGGTACTAGCGTCACTCCCTTCCAGGCCGCTCAGTATGTCGAAATCTCCAAGCACCTCAACACCGAGGTGCCCAAGGGCCTCGACACCCCGACCGTCGACACGCTCGTCGCTCAGAAGATGGACGCCGACCTGCCCCCGCTCCCGTCCAAGGAGGAGGAAAACCCCTTCGACGACGCGGCCGCCGCTCCGGCGGTGCCCGACCTCCCGATGGTCCAGGAGCTCTCCTTCCCCTCGCCCCCGTCGCCTGTTCACACCACGTCCTTCTCGCGCCATAGCCCCCGCGTCGACTCCACTCCGCCCATGCTGCCCGAGATCGTCCTCCAGGGGGGACGCGTCTCCGTCGCGTCCTCGTACTTCTCCCCCACGCCCGGCACCTCCGAGTTCCCTAACGGGCAGACGCTCGTGATCAAGAGCCCGGGTCCGTTCGGGGAGAGCCCGATGGGCAGCCGGTTCCCCGTCACGCCCAGCCCGCTCGCAAGCAGCTTCGCCGTGACGCCCCCGGCGGAGCAGAGCAGCTTCCCTGCCGCGCCCGAGCCGGCGGCGAACGCGGAGACGCAACCACAGGCGCAGGCACGGCCGGATGCGAAGAAGCGGCAGTCGGTGTATACCGTGTATGACCCCGAGGACGCGTATGGCGGGATCTAAGGCGTCCTCCCCTCCCTTCTTCTGAAACGACCCCGACCACGCATACCATCCTACCTCTCATATCCTCCTTCCGTTCCCTGGGTCGATGCGGTTTTCAATTTAAACAGGTATCTATTGCGCGACGCGCGTATATTTCCTTTCCGCTACATACCATTCGTTGCCCCCACCTACGTTCCTTCCGGCGACTCGGCGAGCCGTCGTCGTCCGGATCCTTCTTCGGCGATGCGAGTTCGTCGTCCATCTCCTTACTTTTGCTGCACATCCTTCACGTTCAAACACCTTTTTGCACGGCATATAATGCGATTACATAGATCGATAGGAGTAACGGTCCTGAATAAAGCGTTGATACCCTGTTCATGCATAAAATTCCAGCGCGCGCCTGACTGGAGCTAGACCGGTAACCGATCTCTCTCTGAAGTGGGAAAACGTTCATGTCTACCGACAAGCTTGCTTTCTAGTAGACAGATTGGTCACCAGTCTAGACTGGAGCTGCGAACGAGATATTTTTGTGTTTTCCGACTTTCGGAGGTAGCCGGCAATCATTTCGGTAATCCAAATTGGGCCTCCGATTGATGATCGGAGCTCGGCTACTTTTTCCAACTCGTCTTCTGCCGTCGCGTCCCGCTGCTGTTCTCGAATGTAGTTCCCTGGCAAGCCTGTGTCCATTGTTTGGCGCGCGGAGAATTCGAGGACCGTTCGACAGGAGGAACTCTGATAACACTGCAACCGTGCCGATTCCGAGTCAACGTCTCATTCTGTCTCATTGCAACGTCGAACTAGTGGCAGATGCAATTATGCCTCGTTCAAGCTTCCTCTCGTTCCTTCAGGCCTCCGATTTTGCCACCAGTTACTACGCAACTCTCCACTCGATGTCTTACTTATAAAACTGCATGGGGCTGTAAGCTGAACCCGGCCCTCTAGCCCCGCACCGGGCTTGATTTAATTCCACAAAGCATGCATCATCGACGAAACAAATTGACAGCAGAAAGCCATCCCTATCTATGTTTGGCACCGAGCGGACTATATACGGCGGCGCCCAATCCCCCTCCTCGCGGCAGATATATATCTCGGCAAGGGATGGCCTAGCTGTTATCAACTCAGGTCCTGCTGCCCCCCTCGCAGCTCAAGCAAGCAACCATGTTCGCCCACTCCCCGCCGGACGAATACTTCCTCGCGCGCAAGGCGCCCGTGCGCTCGACGGGGCGGCGCACGCTGCACGCGCTCGCGTTCGCGTCGCTCGGGTGTTCGGTCGGCTTTGGGCTTGCGACGTCGTGGGGGCGCGCATGGGCGCCATCCCATACGCAGGAATGTGTCGCGCATTTCGACCTTCCGCGGCCGTTGTTTGACTTGCAGGAGGCGAGGGTGGTTACGGTGACGGCGCATGCGCCGGCGGCGAGTGCCGTTTATCCGCCTTCGACGCTTGTGGCGCAGAAGGTGGAGGAGGAGCCGCCGTTGTTGAATGGGCCACCGACGAGTGCGTTCAAAGGTGTGTTTCTGTTCTGTTTCAACCGAGGATTTTATTGAGAGGAGGCAGATAATCTGAGGCCGGAGGTTCAGTATATCACCACTTGGCCCGGCTCTGGCTGGAGTGAGTTCTTTGACATGCCTGTCTGTGCCTGAAGTACTGACCGCTGCTGATTGGCAGCGAATGATGTTCTTCTATACGTACGTCGTTCCGCCGACATTCCTCCGCGAGCGGACTGACCTTTTACTAGATGAACCTCCTCTACCTCGGCCTGATCACAGAACGCATCCCGGTAATCCCATATTTCACACCAACGCACGTCGGAGGGAGCGCCCCCACCCTCGCATTCGGAGAGGTGTTTGACCTTCCGCGGCTTCAGAAGGACATCGGGACACGGATCCTTGAATGGCATCAAGTCAAGGTAATCAACATATTCTCATGTCGTCAGCTAAATTTAAATTGTTTGAAGGACCCACAAAGTGAGAGTGTCGATGCAATGGGATGCTGGAGCGTCTGGAAGGCGGTGCAGAGCTTCAACACGGACTCGCACTTCACAAGTGCGACTGACCGTCTGAAACTTGGTCCGTATGCCTCGATCTCGGGATGCCGAATCTTACCATAATCCCGCAGACGTCTCGTATACCACGGCCCCACGTTGGATCAAAATGGACCCGCAAAACGACGGCGACCCCCATTCAACCTTCTGGGCACTCGCCTCTCTTGCGTTCCCCGAAACGCGCGCCGCGAACCTTCAAACTCCCGCGTTGTCTCCGATCCACGCGGCAGCGCTCCCGCCAGATGAGCAAATGCTTTGCTATGATTACCTGTACTACGTCGGCGCAAGCAATGGCTATGAATGGGAGTCGGATTACGGGCCTGCGTGGCGATTTGTCGGTCAACACATGCACTGGACACCGAAGCTTACGCAAATCGCCGAACAATACGTCCGAGACGCCCTCGTCGTCGCGCCCTACGAACCCACGCCACCTGTATGTTCCCTCCGTTTCATCCCGCGTCGCACTCTGACGACCCTCGCAGTACATCGCGGTACATGTGCGCCACGGGGACTTTGGCGGCTGGTGCGACCTCCCGCTCAAAGAATGCTTCGCGCCGCTCTCCGCGATCGCGAAACGCGTCGACGAGGTGCAGGAGGAGCTGTGGAACACACGACACATCGTCGTGGATCGCGTCGTCGTCACAAGCGACGAACAGGATCCCGCGTGGTGGGAGACGGTCTTTGAGCTCGGGTGGGTAAGGCCCGACCACTCGAGGACGGTCGAGCTGCACGGCGAGTGGTACCCCATCCTCATCGACGCGGCGATTCAGTCGGCGGGACTTGGGTTTGTGGGGACGGATCGGTCGACGGTGTCGGTTATGGCGCGGAAACGGGTTGCGGCGTGGAATAGCGGCGTTGTGAGGACCGTTTTGTGGGGTTCACCAGGTACGTTGCAAACGCCCGGCTCCAAGCGTGTACTTACTGACGAGATGTTCAGGCGCAGACGATCATTAATTTATAGGGAGACTCTATTATATTATACAACTTTAACGAGTACTAGCTGTATTATCGGACATATTATGTAAAGACACATCCAGTGATTCTCCCTTGGGGCGGACGGGGCCACCGGGATGGTGCGTTGGGGAAAACCCGGGATGGGATGTTGAAATACAGTGGTTGCATCAGTGTTCTGATCAGGTTTTTGCGATTCAGGTGCGGGAACACTAATAAATGGTTGGCGCTGTGGAGAGGAATATAAATTGTGAATTATGTTCGCACGGTCAAGAATATAGAAAGTCTTATCGCGATAGTGCAAAGGTCATCACGATATTGCGCTTTGACCGTGATGTTATCACGGAGTTTGCCGCAAGGTAGAAATGAGTCCATAGAAGGGCGCACAAATACATCCAAAATAATGAAGATCGGATCCGTCTAAAACACATATATACATTCCAACACGGGACATAGACAGCAAGTAATACGTACAGCTAAATACAGAGCAAAATTTCTCTTCCATAGATACATTTTAGGTGCTGCGCCCAACAACCTTGGGCGCGTCGATGACAACTGTCACGAGAGGGCTCGACTTGTTCAATTCTACGACGCTGTAACGACCGCACTTCCAATCACACGGCATTTGTCTGGCTCTGCGTCGGACTGGCAAACATATAGCTCGCCTTGGATCGTATGGACTGCATGCGCTTGATGAGTGTGCGGTGGCGAGGAAGAAAGGTCGAAACGGACGGCAGCGGAATGGGATGCCGACTTTTCCCCCTCCTCCATGTCTCTGTTGAATTCCTGGGTCGTGTCGATCTTGATGGAGATGTTGGGACGCTGCACTAGAATGAGCATGTTATCGAGCGGGCATGGACGACGACGGACCTTTGACGCCATCGAAAGAGATGCGCTTTTGGGGAACTCGCGTAATGAAAGCGACACATTCTCGCTTGTGGTATGAACGCCGTCGGCAGCGCCGCGTATCATCTTTCGCGCGTTGAGAGTCGCGAGGAGAGAGTTGCAGTAGACTATGCCATGAGTTAGCAAAAGGGAAAGCCTCAACAAGAATGGGACTGACGTCGGCCCATGCAGAAAAAGAAGAGAATGTAAATGAAGGTGTTGCCTGCGGCTATGATCTGGAAAGGGCTGAGTACACCGACATGGTGGAGGGACGGAGCGCACCGAGATCAAGGACGCGAGTGCACACATGCTGACAAAGGAAGTTAAACGCAGAAACGCCGGTAATAGAAGCAAACGAACGTCGTTATCGCGCCGGTGTTGAAGGCGAAGATGCTCTAGGGGCGGTTGTTAGGCGTATGATTCCGCGACTAGATATCACAACACTCACTAGCTTCCGAATCATAGTGTCGGAACTAAAAACATAGTCAGCCAGTGGAAACGCCTCGGCGGAGCAGACTAAGTACCGATGGAAGCCGGTGCGGGACCTGTACAGAAGACCACATAGCGTGAGGGCAATGAACAAATCCCCAGCGGCCGCTAGGGCGTTGACCATAATGGACAATATCTGGGGAAATTAAGTTGGGGTCGCGCGGGGGGGTTGTAAACTCGCAACCTTCAGCTCCGCGAGTTCGACGAATGTATGCAGCTGAAGCCTGAGGAAAAGAGTTTAGCTGAAGGCAACGAGCGTCGAGGAAGGCTTACGAAATAACGACGTAGGCTAGTCATCAAATGGTTAAAGCTAAAAGGCTGCTGAAAATCGGGGAGAACACGACGAACCAAGCACACAACCTTTACAGAAGCATCGATGAGTACTCAGGATTTGCAAGTAAATTTTCGAGAGGCGTACCGAATTCCCCGATAACTAACACCAGCTACCCGATGCGTGAATGGGGGGACGTGGAGACGTTACAGTGGACTTACAGCGGCCCCGGTAAGCCATTTATTGCCGTTGCTCACTGCGCAGAGGTTATTTAGTGAGTAAGGGAAGGGAGCCAAGCGTACATCGCCATATGCGAACGGTCAAGAAGCTACCATGGAGGAAGGGGTGAGATGAAGTCGATCATCGAGAAGACGAGCGCGAACCTTTGGACCAACAATGCTGTGAGGCCCTGTAAGATCGACGTTACGTTGAGGAGGACGATTCAAGGAAGAGGCGCACGTTGAAGAGAACCTCAACCTGGTTGGGTTTAAACATTGTGAGGGATTGTGTAGGTCGAGATAAAACACACCAGTAAACTCCTACACCGAAGTTAGCGGCCGATAGTTCTGCAAGCCATGAACCTCACCATACGATGTCCGCAAGTTCCGTGCTGTTGTTGTAATTCGTGATCAAGTAAGTATACACTTTCAACGCGTCAAAATTCCTACGAGGTGAGAAGAACAGCAAAGCGCGCACCGGTGTGTGAGATGAGTGCTTGGTGCACAGTGTCGAACGTCATGACAGCGGCGACCTTTTCAACGCGTTGAATAATTTCGATGGAGTGGAGAAAAGAACGAACGAGGAGTTTCAGAGGCCATCTGTCGTTCTGGTGGGTGTAATACCACCTAGGCGCGTCGCCTGAGAAAGCGTCGAGTAGAGACAATAAAGCGTACCAGGCCTGGACGCAAGAAACTGTTTTCCTTGAATTAACGAAGCATGACGCGTAGGCGTAACTAACCACCGTGAAGCCTAAAAACGACGACGATGAGTAAAAAAAGCATCCAAGGTGAGGCGGAACGTACCCCGCCGCAACGACGACGCCGATGAAGCCGACTCCAAGCCTGAAGCATCGTCTGAGTTCGGGCGGAAGAAAAAGGCGGAGCACAGGACAAACGTTTTGTCAAGAAGGTGACTGACGGACATGGCGGCGGATGCAGGTGAACGAGTGAAGGGAGCGAGGGGAAAGGTAAGGAGAGAGAGAAACCGGCGCCGCAATAAATGAGAGAAGGGCTGGGGAAGGAAGAAAAAGCAAAAGGTAAGAAGCAACCTTTTTGCGTGGGCAAATTCTACGGAATTCCTGCCCGGACTTCTAGAGTGCTAGACGATCCGCGCAACAGCCTAACGGCACCGAAGCATAAAGTGCATGTGCCTCGGCCTAGCCGTTTTCGTTGACAAAGGTACGACATGGAGGTAGGAAATGAGTTTCATGGACAGGAAATCGTGTCAAAGTCTCTCAAACTCGAGCATGATTTCGGTGGAGCATCGTCTGCAAAGTGCACTCTCTCTTTCTCTCGCTCACCGTAGTCCCTCGGAATCAGAATATTCCATTGAAAGCGGCAGCCCAAGGGAGAAGCAACGAGTGGAGTGCAGCGCGGCGGCAAGGACGTAAATAATCGCCACGTGAGGTGTCTCGCCCTCTACTCGGCCGTATTGGCGCCGACCAGCCCCTCCCGGCGAGAAAACACGCGCGTCCTTGTCAAATAAAATACACCTACGCTCGTTTCCACCGGAAGGTTCACGCCCACGCCCACCGTGCAGCGTCATTGACATCTGTAATTGGCCGAAATCGGGACAAGGGAGTAATAGGTCCAAGTAGATATGTACAGCATGTCGTGATTCAATTGGGGGTCCAGGTCGAATGGGCCAATACCCAGGCTGTTTCGTCGGTCGAGCAACGGGTCCAATGTTTGTTAACGAGTTTCATGGCGCCCCCAGAAGCCTCCCTCAGGAGTGACACGACGAAGTATCTCAGCTCTTGCTCTGTGCTGAGAGCAATGACGAACGGGCAGAGCCGGAGGTGAAAGCAGTGGAGGTATGGGTACCCCGTGAGGAACTCCACGATCCAGTTTTTGAGGTCTTCCTCCGTGGCCTTATTCGCTCAGGGCTCATAAGAAAGATGAGGGCACCCGTAGTTCCTGTAAGTGGCCCTAAGGCACGATAGGGAGGGGAGCGTCTTGGCGAGGAGCTCGGGTCTAATGTTCGGTAGAAAATCGGCCGTGATCTGTAAGCCTGGTATCCCAGAGATGGCGGTCGATTTGCTAAGGCAGCTTATACGGTCCCGATGGATGTCCTCGTGGTCTTGTAAGGTGATTACCTGGCGGATGGGACGTCCAGGAACGAGCGCTTCGACGAGCGAGAGCGGGGCAAAGATCGTCGTAAGATATCGCAATCCAAGGAATTCGAGATTCCCAAAGTAATCTGGCCCTGGACCCGTGAGGTTTTCGATGCCAGGTTGGCTCGTGATGAACGTCTGGACTTCGGGAGTGCATGGAAAGTCGGTCAAGAACGTGTGCAATCGAAACGGGCAAGAGTTCGTGGGGAGCAGCCAGGCAAGATAGTAAGTCGAGAGGCAAAAATGAAAAAGACAGTTGGGTGACGCGGCGAGACGTTGTCGCCTGAATCTGTCGAGCCGTCGTCGTCCAGATCGTTCTTTCGGCGATGCGTCTTCGTCTCCTTTTCTTCGTGGCCTTTCCGCAACAGGAGGCACGGTTGAAAGTTGGAAACGCCACAACGCCACAACGCCAAACAACGCTTATAGCTGAACCACAAACGGATGTTTTGTGTCCCTCAGCTCTGCCCACTGCAAACCTTCTCCAGCGAGGTGTAGCATCGCAATCCCTCGTTGACCAAAATTCTGCCGAGTACCTTGACGCAATCGAGGAAGAATGGAACAAGAAAGTCGATTTGGAGGTCGAAACTCTGCTCGACGGCATGGTCGATTTCGTTGGCCTCGCGTCCATTGGAGACAAGGATAAATTCCGAATTGCCCAAGAGTCATTTCAAGCTCAGACGCGCGCTGAATCCATGGTATCCTCCTCCCTTTCACCGCTTCATTTGATCCAATATAACACCCAACTCGCTGCTTTCGATTAATCATTCTATGAAACTGCTCTTGCTCCTCTCTGACGAGGCGCAGATCGCGCACCGAAGAGATACCGAGCTGAAAACTGTGCAAGAGGAAAAAGAAGATGCACGCGCTCAGGTCGCGACTCTGCCTGATGAACTCATCCGACGGCCGGATGCGAACGCTGCCTAAAATCAAAGGCGTCGCGCTAGCTATGTGGTCCTCATACCCACTCCCTCGAAATTCTCCCGTCTCCCCGTGCAAAATCCGAATCCGCTCACTGGATCTTCTTGGGCGATTTCTTCGCGTAATTGATGTTTGCTATTTGTTACATGTGAGTTGGTGCAAGGTGTAATACACGTCAGCTGTGCCCTGCGTGTTGTCGTTCGCATTGTCGATCCGACGGGAGTTGTGGATCTTGGTCTATCACCCAAAGGTCCGGGCTTTCGAATGCTTTTTCTACGAGTATCGAATTTTGCCGCCTAATTTCGGTCTCCGTTGGTCGCGCCTTCCGACGCAAATTTAATATTCTGGAACGACGCGTCAATACGACAATGATTTCGATAAAAAAGATCATACAGCCGACAAGCGATAAGGTTGGGTACAACGAGAATATAGGGTATACCGAAGCCACCGTGAGGGGGGCTGTTGGAGGCTTGTGAACAAGGGAGTGCCAGTGTAAAGTAAGGGACAGCGACAGACCTGAGATAGAGACCTAGTGCTCCTCCGTGTATTATTAACACAACCGCGAAAGCTCCGACACCTTGAAACGGAATTAAGTACAAAATGTTGATGGAAAATTGAATTTACTGACCTTGGTGAATTAAAGTACGCCCTAGAGAACCTCGCGCGCTACGGGCACGTACACAATACTGAAATTCGACGTTAAAGCCTGAAACCCAGCGTGAACGGGTCGCAATGCCTCACAATAGCGATAAATAACAGGGAAATCAAGTCCATCCCCGCAGATGCACCCTACGGTGCCCACATTGGAACCATAAATCGGGTGATAATTCCGAACGTACTATGGTAAGCTGGCGAACTCTAGTCAGTATTTATAGCAAGACAGATTAATATAAGGACACACAACCAAGCGCCCTGTGCCACCGTGGCGGGTGTAATCGGGAAAGCAACCGGTACCACCAAGGTCCTCGAACGTGATGCTTGACAAGGGCACGATGGAGAAACAGAAAAACCAAACGGCGATCCCGACGCTTGAACAATCCGAGTAAGGTAGGAGCAGAATCCAGACCGCTATGGACTCACAGTGCGGTGTAAAATGAGAGCAAAAAAACAAGAACTCTAACGCTGCGGCCGGTGAATGCATATGCTCGCATCAGCATCACACCTAGAAATTGGCGGTTAGGTCGAAACGTGAAATAATTAATTCACTTGCCTGGGGCCAATATTTGCTGCATTCCCAATGAGACAGAAAGACCCGCCATCGAACACAATTGCGTACCATGGGGAGCTGGGCAGCGCTGATGATGTGCGTCCATTTGGCGCAGGTTTGCGCACTGTGGTTTGCCACTATGTGGGGTTAACAATAACCAGAAAAGAGACTCCGAGAGACTCAGACCATATCCAAAAACGATCAGCGGCCATACAAGCAGGGGATAATACCGGCAGAGAAGGTACGCTGCTTTGATTGAATTCCATCTTGACGGGTAGATCTACTTCCAGCCTAAATGCGGCCGACAAGAGAGCTCTTGCAGGACACATACCAACTCGACTTCCTCGGGTAGTCTAGTCAAGATACACAACACGAATCAAGACTAACACAGAGAAAAAAGAAACGAAGCACGTACGTTGCTAACCATTCATACGATATCAACCAGTTTACAGCCAGGTATCCATTTCGTGTGGCTCGAATAGTGTCGATTGTCAGTGCAAGGTCGGCAGAGGAAAATCCCATCAGGGGAAAGATAATTATAAGGAGGCGGCAGGTAGTCGACCAAGGTCATCACCGGCTCGGAACCTCCCGGCCTGTCTGAAATTTGCTACGCGCACGGCTCATGATATCGATGATGACGCAAGTCCTACAAAAGAACCTGAAACCTGAAAAACCCCGGTCGGTACCATCGAGAGCAAACGTGAGATGCGGCGTGTCCGGAGCGATTCGAACTGGGACAGACACGTGTACACGGACGTTGGACACTGAATGAACACCAGTACTTACCGCAAGATTGTTCGGAAAATGCCTGAAATAGCATTCGAACCAGGTTTATAAATTTGTGGTCGCAAGTAGACTCGTAACCAGTCTGCACTACGGCAAAAAAGATGAGGAGGTTGGTTTGCCGTAGGCAGACTGGTACAACTCGGTGATGATGATGATGAAAGTCATTATTTTCGCTGTATGTAGGCCAGGTATGGCTATGACAGCAGTTCTATGTACTTTGTATGTAGGTATCTACGTTCGGTGTTGTAAGCTATCATTTAGAGACAAGAGGAGGAAATAAAGAAATTCTAGTGTCGCGGGGAACCGTGTGTCTGTGATGGTCCGTGTCGTGATGGGGTATTGTGTAGCTAAAGTGGTATCGCAGGTATCGCTCGTTTTGGTATTGGTAAGGGTACACATCGTAGGTTGAGAAGAGGGGAGAAGAGAGAAAAAGAAAGAAATAAAATAAAATAAAAATAAAATAAAAAAACACGTATCTAGTCATTGCTCAAAGCGCCCCGTCGCACGAACAAACTCCGCCAATGGTTTCAGCAGCTTCGGGTGGGTGAGAATGGGGGAAAGGTGGAGGGATCCATAGAAACCCGCCTCCCGGCACGCAACATGTAGCGGCTGGCGGAATTGCTCCCACCGGGGGCACTCCAGCAGGAAGTGCGCTCGCGTTTCTGACGCCGCTCCACACGCCTCACAGCTGGGGGATGCCACGAAACCCGCTTTGTGCCGGTACGAGTTAAGATGCGACGGGCCAGTGCGAAGTTGTGCGATGGTAGAAGAGGCGCTGCGGGAGAGTGATGACGAGGAGTAGAGCTGTTGCAGAATGAGGGATGGCGGGGATCTGTCAATGGCGCGCAGGGGTTCACCTGTCTTCGACATCTTCCAGCGCTCCTTCCACTCCTCCAGGACTTGCAGGTGGATGAGTCGGCGTACCGTAGTGAGTGAGACGAAGATGCTTGGGTCCGGCTCCATCTCCGTCGCGCTTTTCGCCGCCTCGTCCGCCAACTCGTTCCCCGCCGTCCCGATATGCGCTGGGGTCCACAGGTTGACAATAGAAAGGTGCGGTACCGCCTTCAGCGCCTCACGCACGATTCTGTCATACAGGACCGCCCGATGCTGACCCGAGCGCGGCTCCGTCGACGTTATGCCGCGGAGTGCTGCCTGCGAGTCCGCAACGCAGAGTACATGGGCGTTCCTGTCCTGTATCGCCCTCTCCGTCGCGCGCACCAGCCCCTCCATCTCCCCATCGCACACCTGCCCATCTCCCAACGGCATTACCACCCGTTCCCGCTCTGCTCCACCCTGCACCCGCACCGCCGCACCGCCCGCTCTCCCCTCCATGAGCGAGCCGTCGGTGTACCACGTTGCACCCTCCACCCGCTCATCTCGCACCGCCAAATCTAGCGCCCGGAGTGCGTCCTCCTTGCTGGTTATGATGGTAGTTACTGGCAGAGTTATGTTCCAGGGTGGCGCGTAGATCGGGAGTATTGGCTCCATTCCCAGCGTCGCGTCAAATTCGTCGCCCGTCTCATTCTCGCCCACTACCCGCGAGACGAGACGGGTGCGAGCACGCTGGCCCCTCGCCGGGACGGACGCAGGCCAGTGGACTCCCGGAACGCGCTCGACCATGTGGAGCATTGAGCACATCTTGGGGTTTTTCGGCGCGGAGGCAACGGCGAGTTTGAGGAGTGGGTGGATACAGTGGGTGGCGGGGAGGGTGAGGTAGTACGCAATTGTGTTGAGGGCGTCACGCTCGATGCGGAGTTGTGCTGGGAGGATGGCCGCTTCCTTCTCCAACGCCGCAAGCGAAGCCGTACGGAAAGCTCCCGTGATGCACCGCGCAACGGACTTGTTGACTTTGTCGAGGGGCTTGAACGAGGATGGGGGAAGGGGGAGAAAGGAAGTGACACCATAGTCAGCGCAGGGCAAGACGGTGGTTCTCACCAGATCCCTGATAAGCATCGGTTTCATTCCCCACGTCGAGTGCATCACCGCGATCGACGCGTTCATCGCCCTCGCCGCCGACGCTGCTCGTGCCTCAACGTGTGCTTTCCCCGTCAAGCGTCTGTCCAGTACCACTCCCACCCACTTCACCGTATCCGCCGGCTTGATTGTGTGCTCCCCAAACCGCACCCCGAAGCCTGAGTAATCTGACCTGCTGTTAGTGACGTGCAGCAAGTCGGTCTTGTCTTCCTCAAACTTCGCGCCGTCTTCCTTTTCCCACTCCTTTGCCACCACCCCCGCCCGCTCCAGGTTCTCCACGTTATCCAGTATCGAGCGACTTGCCGTTGAGAATGTGATGTCATCGACGAAACCGCCGAGCCAAGACGGATTGGGGATTAGTGTGCAGAGCTGCGCGAGTTGTCGAAGCAGTCTGTTAACAGCGATGATGAAGACGACCACCGAGAGCGCAGAGCCCTGCGGTGCACTATGGTCAGTGCAGCGGTACGTCACTGTTCTCTTTCCGTTGTGAGCTGTCACTTTGTGATGCGCTCTGAACGCGGCCAAACGGGAGGAAAATCATACTCACGACAGCGACTCCGTATCAATAAAAAGCATCGGATACACCACCACCAGGGCCAGACCCCGAATCGAACAGGGTTCTCTTGGAGAATCGCTCCATCCCAATGTATCGAGTCCAAGCGTGTTACCGTTACACTATCTGACCGCGAGTACTCACCGAGACCACAAGCAAAAAGGATCCTCTGCGTCAGCAAGGCCAGACCCCATAACGTATTCGTCTCGCGCACGTTACCATTCCGCCACCTGGCCGAACATCAGACTCCGAATCAATAGGAAACCCACAAGCAAGCAGGAAAATATTGTAGAGCTATCTGGCCGTTCAATGCGTTCACTCAAAAACTCGACGCGCATTCACTCAAAAACGAAACGGAGGCAAAAGTTTCTTGATGGTGTATCAAGGCCAGACCCCGAATCGAACGGAGACCTTGCGAGGAAACGTTACAGGCTCTCTTATTTGTCTCGCATGCGTTGCCGTTCCGCCACCTGGCCGGTACTAGGGAAGGCTATGGGAAACCAAACGGAGACGAAGTGGTTGCGCTGTGGGAAACGGGGCGACTAAACGGAGAACTGAGGCGGTTCTTGGGAAACGGGGTGGCTGAAACGGGAAACGGATGCGACACGAGGCTGCTCCGAGTCAATTTCTAACCCCTTCGGAATCGGGAACGCGTGGGCGATCACAGAGGCGAGTCAGAACTGAAAAGGTGGAACGTCCGTTTCCAATTAAAGGGATAAATACGCGCGCGAGTATCGGACAGAGTACAGTATAAAAGCCAGCTGTAAGATACGGAATGACCATCTTATTACCTCCCACTGCATTTACCTAAAGCTACTCCCCCTGAAGTACACCAGGGTGGGGAACTAAATTAAAATACACTCTGCTACGGGTCGTGCCGCCCAATAGTAGGACAAACCAAGGTCACCTAGAAGGCCAGGGCTTGTCAAGAAACCCCGTCCGTCTCACCTCCGTTTCGATAAATCGATACGGGGGAAATATAGTCAATCCGGAGTTGAAAGCGCGCGGAAGTAGATTAACGCGGCACACCACCAAACGGCCAGTCGCCTAACTTGGCTTCGTGCAACCGTTCCTTTTCGGAGTTCGAGCGCATATCCTTGCGAGGAACCCACCCCATCGTACACGGAAGGCCTATCCTACACGATCATACCATTTCCCCCATTCAATTCGCACACTTCACCCCCGAGTCTTCGAAACGGAAGTGATTCCGTTTCAAGGCGTTCACCAACGGAGAAACTAGGCTACGAAGGGAATCGCCATAGCCATCCGTATAGTGTTGCACCGTACTGAAGAGACCTGCCGTCCGATACGTTCGAGACGGGTGGATAAAGCATAACAGATAACCCGAGTACTCCGGAACGGAACAGCATTCGCATTGCGGAGCGTACCCTTCGAGCAAGTGTAGAAAACTATCCATCCGCGGTACCTTCGGAAGGCCAGCCCCCAACGAAGAACTAAATCTTCGAGGAACCTGGCAAAGCGTTCAATCCAAACGGAGAGAACTGTACACACACGCACCACAAATTATATATCGCGCATTAGCGTACCTTAAAACTACGCAGCTCCGCGAAAGAGCAATTTCCCCCTAGAGGACGAATTGAATTCTGTAAAACACTACTTGACTATACCCACCCCGGGTCAGGCAGTTCACAGAACCGCAGTCCGCATCACATCGTCCAAAAAAAAAATGGAAAGGAGGTGTGAGCGGGGCAGTTGTTGTGCCCCCCGCTCATAATGCCTAATCAAGAGCCTCGGATCAGATAATTCGGCTTGATTGTGATGTCCGAGAACGGCCACTTAGTCTAGTGGTAAGGACACCTGCACATGAATTCAGGAGGCCCGGGTTCGAATCCCGGAGCAGCCATTCTTTTCCCTCGATCTGAGGACCAAACACAAATCACGCTTACAAATGGAGCCCACCGCGAGGGTAGCCAAACAAGGCCTCGGCCTGACAAACAACTTGCCTAAAAAACAAGTGGCTACCCGAACAAACAAACAAAGCATTGATTTCGTTGATTTGGTTCCCGGTGACAGGGACGTCACCCTTTCAAAAAATGGAAAGGAGGTGTGAGCGGGGCAGTTGTTGTGCCCCCCGCTCATAATGCCTAATCAAGAGCCTCGGATCAGATAATTCGGCTTGATTGTGATGTCCGAGAACGGCCACTTAGTCTAGTGGTAAGGACACCTGCACATGAATTCAGGAGGCCCGGGTTCGAATCCCGGAGCAGCCATTCTTTTCCCTCGATCTGAGGACCAAACACAAATCACGCTTACACCGTCAATCACCACCGTTACTCTGTGCCCATCGAGGAACGACAGGACCCATAGTATAATCAGCCGAGGGTACCCGAGAGCCGCCAGCTCCTCGACGACCACTCGATGACTGATACCATTGAAAGCCCCCTTCAGGTCGAAGTACAGGGTCGATACCACGCACCCTTTGTCCATTTGACCGCGCGCCTGATGGATGAAGGCGTCGACAGCCTGCTGGGTACTCCGCCCTGGCCGCCCCCCGAACTGTTCCTCTCGCAACATTCCCCCTGCCTCCGCCTCGTGAGAAATCCTCCTCGCCACCAGCGCCTCCAGCGGCTTCGCCAACACCTCTCCGTGGTGCTCAACCGGTCGGTACGATTTGGGGTGGGTCTTGTCCTTTTTCGCGGGTTTGAGTGTTGGAAGAGCGTCCGAGGCTTTGAGGCGGTTTGGAAAGAGACCCAGCGAGACCGAGGACTTGAAGACATGGCTGACCCACTCACCGAGAACGGGCCAGCCTCGGTGGATGAAGCCCATCTGGATCCCATGCGAGTCAGGCGCCTTCCACGGCCCACAGCCGAACACCGCCTTCTCCACCTCCTCCTCCGTCACCTCCTCCAGCTGCCTCTCCCCGATTATCACCACCCCATCCACCAGACTTCTCCGCGCCGCCGCTCGCCCTCGCTCCCACTCCTCATCGACCACCTCCCCGCCCTCACTAACGTTCGCCCTTTCGCCCATTCTACCTACTCTATCGTTTCTGTTCTTGTTTTTTCTTTGTGTTCTCCCCGCATCCGGCCGCACGTTTCTTTTGACGGTGTTACGCACGCCGGAGTCGGTCCCATTCGCATCTGGCCGCACGTTTCTTTTAACGGTGTTACGCGCGCCAGCCTCGCCCTCGTCCTTTCCTTCCACCCTTTGTTCCTCCCCATCTCGTCTTTCCTCACCCCACCCGCCTGCTCCGTCACGCTCCGCAACCCCCCCCGTCCCTCCCTCCCCGTTTACGCCTCCGCTCCCCGCCTTCCCCTCGTCCACCCCACCACCCACCCTCTCCTCCGCTCCCTCCCCGAACCATGCCCTACCCAGCACCCGCCCGCGCTCGAGATGGTTCACCGCCACCTCTCCCGAGCGCGGGTCAACAAGCGCCGGGAAGACCGAGCGTGGTCGTAGCCGAAGGCGATCCAGGACGTCGTAGACGTTAGTACGCTCCAGTTGCAGAATGAATTGGCGCCATTCTGCTTCTTTCGCTGCCGTCAACGCCTGGTGGTACAAGCGCCTGCAGTCGCGCATCGCGTTCCAACTCGAGACAACTCTGCACCGTTTGAACTGCCGCTCCGCGCGCGACAGTGCGGTTTGCAGAACCGCGAGCTCCTTGCTCCACCACCGCTTGCCGTATTTGGACGGTCGGCAGAGCGGCGTCGACTCTCCCACCGCGAAGATTATGACGCGGCAGAGGAAGTCGACGGCATCATCCAGTTCGCGCTGGTTGGTGATGGTGGGTAGTGGGACGTCGAGCTCGCAGCGCAGGGTGTCGAGGAAGAGGTCGAGGTCCATCTTCTTTTGATTATACCGCTGCGTTGTCACCTTCACCCGCTCCAGGTCCAACTCGTAGACAATGGGCCAGTGATCGCTGCCCAGGCCTAGAGTGTGGACGACCTCGACGCTGTGAAAGTGGCGTACGAGGGACGGCGACGCAAATCCGAGGTCAATAACATTCCCCGATGGGATGTGCGTTGGCTCGTCTGGAGGCGTGATGAGGGTGAGTGGCCGCGCCATGAGGAGGTCGTGGAGTTTGATGTCCTCAGGTCGCTGGGGTGTGGTGGTGATCGAATCCCATAAGATATGGTGGGAGTTCGAGTCCATTGCCAGGAAGAGTTCAGCTCGCAGCGGCAGTCTCGCCAAGACCGCCGCCAGGAGCCGGACGCCGACGCGCGTCTCCGAGTCGATGTATAAATCGATTAGAGTTACTTTGCGCGCGCCAAACATCGTCTCAACAACCAGCAAGTCCGAGGACTGGGATAGGTCAGGTCGGGCACAGATCGTGGAGGAAGGGATCGAGTCTTCGCGGAAGAGTATTGCCACTCTGTGTCGGGTGTCGCTTTCGGGTGTAATCAGTTTGTATCCGCTGTAATCCTGTTGAGTTGTAATTTTGCTCCATGGTTCCTGAATTGCAATGATATCTGGGGTTTTCGTGTTCAGGAGGGTGTCCAGCGGGTGTCGAGACCGCTGGGTGTTTATCTGTACGACCTGTAGCATCATGCGCGGTCGGGCAGCCGTGGCGCCGAAGAGTGGATGTGTTGGGTGAAGGAGCGAAGAGGTAGCGACATTGAGAGTGGGGAGAGGAGAGACTCTGAGTTGTTCGGAGAGCGGTGGTGAGAGGAAGTCGCGTCGAGCAGCGTACCAAGTTCGTTCGCGCGTTGCCGCATCCGCACCGCAATTTCCTTGCGCCTTGGACACGCTGGGTTATCAGCTCTATGCACCCCTCCACAATTGACGCACAACGGCACCGCCGAGCACACGACGCCATGGGATGTGCCCCCGCAACCGCCGCAACGCGCCTCCGTTTCAGGGCACCGCGAGCGCACATGTCCGAAGCGGTAACATCCCCAGCATTGGACGACCTCCAAGTGCGGGAACGCCCTCTGTACCTGCGGTGCTTGTCCTCCGAACATCACTCGCCCCGTTGCGACCGCTACATCCACCCTCTCCTTCGACTCAAGCTGGAACACAATGGACCCGGCTGAAGGCGGCTCTCGGACTTAACCAAAGGGCTGTGCCCGGAGTTTGAAAAATTTCCCCGAAGCTAGATTTTGCTCAATTTATGGGGTCCCACCGAACTTTTTCAAAAATCGGTGATCTAAAGCCTTTGAACTAGATTTCTGTCTCCTCAGAACATTTTTTTATGCCTCAGAGGGTGAGCTGTGAAAATGTTAATTTTGGCGGGTAATTGATGGCTTAACACAGCCACTCCATCGGCACCCTCGGCGCCAGCCAAAATTTCAAACTCCGGGCGCAGCCCTTTGGCGTGACCCGAGTTGTACCAGTCTGCCTGCGGCAAATAAACTCATCACTATTTTTGCCGTAGCGCAGACTGGTAACGAGTCTAGGTTGCAAGCGCACCACAGCGTTTACAAAATCCAATCCGGTCACTAAATCTCGAAATCTTCTTGAACGATTTCTTCGCGTAATTCCATAAATCATATTCACCCAGTCTCGGAATTGATTTGAATTAAGAACCGAGGAGGAGGAGGAGGAGGATGTATTACTGCCGTGGTCCCTATAAGGAACAAGCAGGTAAGTTCACTGCCAAATGGTATATACCTTCGCTGTTTCACGTCGGCTGATGTCAGGATGCCAGCGTCCGACCATGCCCGTAGCCTGACGGACGAGAGCGCGCATAACCCCGTATGTTTGCGTGGGTCGCGAAAATGCTGGACGCGGTTGGCTTTGCTTTATGGTTGGTGAATAGTCAGGTGCATTGAACACTGCCTCCTTGACTGGTTCACCTGACGAGATCAAACATTATGTGGAAGCACAACTGCGTTTGTACGAGACCAACCAGGCTACGTCTTCTGGACGTACAAGGAAGCAGGGCACCGTTCCCGAGGCTGGTGTCTCCGCGGCGCTGTTTTCCCGTATCGGGTGGGCCTCGTCGCCTCGAGAGATACTGAGGTCATCGCGAACAACAGAATCAGCCTGCACGCGATATTCTCAAAAACAAGTATGGCTCACTAGCCGTGTGCCATTGCCCTCCGTCTGACTCTCTTCTCTCCAAGGTGGACACAAGGCCTACTGGTCGAAGTATCCTGTGAAATAGCGCTTGTTTCGCTCTCGGGTGCGACAATGCATACACCTTCTTTGCGAGTAGCGCTGTCCACCGTGCCGCCTCGGAGCTTGGGTTCGTTGGGGCTTGGGCCCGGACGAAGACAACCTTCTGGGATTCGTGCGTATCTTTGGGGCTGTCTCTTTGGGTTCAAAGAACACGGATTCAGGCAAGGGTTGATGCGGCTCGAAGCCGTTTCTCGGAATACTACTGCTCAAAATGATGTTTGCTATTTGTTACATATGAGTTGGTACAAAGTATAATACACTCAGCTGTGCCCTACATATATCAGTCTCGTTCGCGCTGTCGATCTAAAGGGAGTCGTGGAGCTTGGTCTATTACCCAAAGGTCGGGGCTCCCGAATGCATTTTGTACGAGTATCGAATTTTGCCGCATAATTTCGGTCTCCGTTGGTAGCGCCTTCCGACGCAAATTTAATATTCTGGAACGACGCGTTAATACAACAATCACATCTCAAATAAAAAAGACCATACAGCCGACAAGCGATAAGGTTGGGTATAACTACAGTACAGGGTATGCCGAAGCCATCGTTCAAAGTCAAGGGGCTGTTGGAGGCCTGTGAACAAGGGAGTGCCAGTGTAAAGTAAGGGACAGCGACAGACCTGAGATAGAGACCTAGTGCTCCTCCGTGTATTATTAACACAGCCGCGAAAGCCCCGACGCCTTGAAAGGGGAATCAATTACAAAATGTTGATGGAAAATGAATTTACTGACCTTGCTGAATTAAAGTACGTCCTAGAGAGCCTCGCGCGCTACGGGCACGTACACAATACTGAAATTCGACGTTAAAACTTGAAACCCAGCGTGAACGGGTCGCAATGCCTCACAATAGCAATAATTAACAGGGAAATCAAGTCCATCCCCGCAGATGCACCCTACGGTGGCCGCATTGGAACCATAAATCGGGTGATAATTCCGAACGTACCATGGTAAGCTGGCGAACTCTATAGTCAGTATTTATAGTAAGACATTAATATAAGGACACACAACCAAGCGCCCTGCGCCACCGTGATGGGTGTAATTGGGAAAACAACCGGTACCACCAAGGACCTCGAATGTGACGCTTGGCAAGGGCACGATGGAGAAACAGAAAAACCAAGCGGCGAGCCCGACGCTTGAACAATCCGAGTAAGTAGGAGCAAAATCCAGACCGCTGTGGACTCACAATGCGGTGTAAAACGAGAGTAAAAAAACAAGAACTCGAACGCTGCGGCCGGTGAATGCATATGCTCGCATCAACATCACACCTAGAAATTGGCGATTAGGTCGAAAATGCGTGAAATAATTAATTCACTTGCCTGGGGCCAATATTTGCTGTATCCCCAGTGAGACATAGAGAACCACAGCAAACACAATTGCGTACCATGGGGAGCTGAACAGCGGCGATGATGCGCGTCCATTTGGCGCAGGTTTGCGCAGTGTGGTTTGGCACTATTGCATAAGTAGGGTTAACAACAACCAGAAAAGAGACTCCGAGAGACTCAGACCATATCCAAAAACGACCAGCGGCCATACAAGCAGAGGATAACATCAGCAAACCATGGGTCTGCTACGTAGCGCTACGTAGGGCCTGTAGTGGCTGTAGTGACTGTAGTTAGGTCCCCCCTTATGTAGTGATATGTACCTGAGGGGGTTGCTATGTAGCGCTATGTAGTTGGGGGGGGGTTGCTATGTAGTGCTATGTAGTTGAGGAGTGCTACTCAAGAAAAGTCTGATTGTAATCCTTTCAATTACATTGAATGTTTGAATATTAGTTAGTAATGTAAACTGGGTTGTAAGTACTGGATGAGGGTTGTATACAAATTATTATTTTATTATTACAAAGAGCTATTTTAATTGTTGCTTTTCGACGGGTTCGAACTCGCGACCTCACGCATATGGACAAAATACAGAATTATGTCGACTACCAAGTAGACTAAGAGACCATTCTACACCATGGCCACAGTAACACTATGGGGTATCGTTCATGAGGGATGTGTTACTCTGTGCGTGCCAAAGTCACTTGACCACGTCACACCGTGGACACACTCCAGTGTGTCCACGGTGTGACAAAGCGGGTGGCCTGTAACACATCTGTGACATGTTTGCAAAAAATTGCTTTACAGCTCACACTTCATAAGTACCAGTTAATTACCCGTGTCTTCGCCAGGGATCTTAGGGATCAACAATTTTCATCCACCAATTGTTTAGCATCCCAGTTGAGTGCGAGTTTGAGTGCGCAAGTAATGGATTTGCTTCATGGGTTCAACACTGGCAAGAAGGTCGTATTCAAAGCTTTCATAATTAAATGACTCTGAGAAATGAGGTTATGAGCCTCAAAGTCTGATGTCTGAAGTGTCAAAGACCCCGTACAACTACATACAACCCCCCAAAATGGTTGATAATGACCCTGCGTACAGCGTAATTATGCGTGCAAATTGCATGCATAATTATAGCTCCACTACATGGAAATATGCAGCTCAGGACCCACTATGTAGAACTACAATGATGGGCCCAAACTACACAGCACTGCATAGAAAGCCCCGAAACTACAAGGCACTACATAGAAGCCCGAAAACTATGTGGCACTACATAAAAGCCCAGAAACTACATAGCGCTACAGAGCGCTACAGGAATAGCCGGTAACTATACCAACTATGGCCAACTATACGCAAATATGGCAAAACCCAGGGTTTGCTGATGAATACCGGCAGAGAAGGTACGCTGCTTTGATTGAATTCCATCTTGAGGGGTAGATCTGCTTCCAGCCTAAATGCGGCCGACAAGAGAGCTCTGGCAGGACACATACCAACTCGACTTCCTCGGGTAGTCTAGTCAAGATACACAACACGAATCAAGACTAACACAGAAAAAAGAAACGAAGCACGTACGTTGCTAACCATTCATACGATATCAACCAGTTTACAGCCAGGTATCCATTTCGTGTGACTCGAATATTGTAGATTGCCAGTGCAAGGTCGGCGGAGGAAAATCCCATCAGGGCGAGGCGTGAAGAGGCGGCAGTCGACGAATTTCGAGGTAAACCATGTTATATATGTAGCGTTTGAATCGGACCTCAGCGGACCTCCCGGCCTGTCAGTCCAGTGCTGCCGAAATATTACCCTAACGCCGTCGCAACGACAGGGCTGTACTGAACGACGTCGCTTGCGTAGTGTGGAAATTTGCAGGGTCAATAAGGGAAGTCATGGAGAGGCTTGAAGAGCCCACAAAGAACCGGTTCGGTCGAAAGGCTTCTCCTAGTACCATCGAGAGCAAACGTGAGATGCGGCGATTCGAACTGGGACAGACATGGACGTTGAACAGTTTCTGCTAGATTAGGGTCGTTCACAGTTGCCCCTTTTCCGCCCTTTTTCACCCTCTCTTTGCCCTCTCTTTTTCGGTTTTCCACCCGGTTTTTTTTTCCTTTTCCATTCAGTGGTGTAAAAAAGGGTCTAAAAGGGAAGAAATGAACTTTGTAGCTGTGAAACTGACCAAATACAAGAGAAGTGCATGTGCAAAAAAGGGTGGCAGCTGTGAAACCCCCCAACTGCGCTCCCTTTTTTCGGCCCTTTTTGCTCCCTTTTTGTTCCCTTTTGCTTGAAGGTACGCTGGGAGGCTTATATACCACAGTGGATGCCACATAGACCCATAACTATGACCACCATGTAACCGAATTGGAATGAGAATCATGTAGTTGAAAATTCAAAGAGGCGGTGAAAGAGGGAGTGAAAAAGGGAATGGAAAAGGGCCGGAAAAGGGGAACCGTGAATGACCCTATTGTTCAGAAATGCCTGAAAATAGCATTGCATAGAAATGTGCCACAAATCCGGAAAGCTTGCCACAGGAGCGTCGTCGGTGCCTCGGTAGATTTGTGCGCCGTTTGGACTCAGTGCGTGGGTCTCGGAGCGCAAAGACGACGAATCGCCACAACGCCAAACAACGCTTATGGCTGAACCACAAACGGACGTTTCGCGTCCCTCAGCTCTGCCCACTGCAAACCTTCTCCAGCGAGGTACAGCGTCGCAATCCCTCGTTGACCAAAATTCTGCCGAGTACCTTGACGCAATCGAGGAAGAATGGAACAAGAAAGTGGATTTGGAGGTCGAAACTCTGCTCGACGGCATGGTCGATCTCGTTGGCCTCGCGTCCATTGGAGACAAGGATAAATTCCGAATTGCCCAAGAGTCATTTCAAGCTCAGACGCGCGCTGAATCCATGGTATCCTCCCTTCCACCGCTCAATTTGATCCAATATAACACTGCTGCGACAAGGTTCGCGCAGCCAACTCGCTGCTGTCGATTACTCATTCTATGAAACTGCTCTTACTCCTCTCTGACGAGGCGCAGATTGCGCACCGAAGAGATACCGAGCTGAAAACTGTGCAAGAGGAAAAAGAAGATGCACGCGCTCAGGTCGCGACTCTGCTTGATGAACTCATCCGACGGCCGGATGCGAACGCTGCCTAAAATCAGAGGCGTCGCGCTAGCTATGTGGTCTTCATACCCACTCCCTCGACGATGAATTCTTCCGTCTCCCCGTATTATACCAGGGCGTTGACAAAATCCGAATCTGGTCACTGAATCTCGAACGATTTCTTCGCATTAATTCCACGGGTTCCATTCAAACGGACGTCCAGTATCCGAATGGATTTGTATTAAGAACCGAGAAAATGCACCGCCAAATGGTATGTACCCTATGATAAGAAGATAATGCTATGCTGCTCCCATGGTGAAATCGTTGGAGCAAATAGATCTCGACTGCTCGTGTCGATCGCGGAGGAAATGAGGGACGTGTTCAGTCATCACAGGAGGATCGTGAATCCCAAGGCGGAAGCAGCGAGCGCGGCGACAAACGGCAACACCGCTATCGGTCCGACAACGAGCGCAGTCGCTCCTCCGGACGCCTGGCTGGCAGGGGCTGAACCAGACGCGGAGCTGGAGTTCGTGTTGACAGCGGCGTTTGAGTTGGCAGGGGCGCCGCCACTGGCGGTGTGGGATGCGGTGGTGCTTGAGGAGCCAGACGAGGGGGCGGAGGGGGCAGAGGGGGCAGAGGGGGCGGCGCTCGCGGAGGAGTTGCTCGAGCTAGAGCTGGAGCTGGAAGTCGTGGAGTTGAACGTCGGGGCGGCCACTGCGGTGGAGGGGTCCACAAGGGCGCCATTGCCGTACGCGACAGTCTGTCCGTTCGATTGTTCGGTCAGCTGGGCAGGGGTCGTGGCGCCAGAGGTCGACGCAATCGAGAAGCGACCGGTCCAGGTGAAGTTGGCCGTTCCGGCCGCGGTGAATTGGTAGAAGTAAATGGGCGAGTTGGGGGTAACCTGTAGCCCAACGGTCAGTCATGTCCGACTCGGAACGGAGCAGCTGGACTGACCTGCGGGCAATCGTAATTGAAGGTACCTGCGACCGAGCCATCCTGGTGCTGAGCAACGGCTATTTGAACAATGTTAGAAAGATACTGGCGAGGGTAGGGTTTTTTGGCGCCTACTGGTGAGGTGGATCATCTTCTCGTTTGGCCCAGTCATGAGCTCAATGGCCATGTCTTTCCAGGCATCCGTGCCGGAATCGTCAGCCGCCCAACCAACATTGCACTTGGCGCCTTCGTTGAAAACATCACCGGGACCAGGCTCATTAGGCTCAACAATGGCGGACACCAGAAGAGCGCTCGAGGCGAGAACGGTGGTGAAAACGATGGACGTGAACATGATTTTTCTGGGGGTTAAACTGGTCAGAAAGCCAACAGCAAGTAAAATGAAAGTGACACACATTTCTGGTGAAAGAGTGGTGGATAGTGCGATCCGAATGAACGAGCGAGAGGGAAAAGAGGGGATGATGTGTGACAGTCATCAACAAATCTCCTGAAATGTGAGCCGGCTGTCAAAAAGAACTGATGGGACACGGCGCTCTTTCCCCGCAATTCACTCAACAACATCGCGCGGTGTTTTGCTAAGAATCAGGACATGTTGGGTCTGATTCAGCCGTCGTTCGGGTTTCGTTGAGCAAGAGATGAATTGTAACTGGGCAGGAGGAAATAAATGACCACACAGTACTAGTTGTCAAGACGATCTGAACTACCCTTCAACACGATGAATCTAACGATAAATAGGTGAGTGCTAAGGAAAGATAAAGCGTCAGAAAAACCAACCTCGTTTGCGAGGTGAACCCATTCTATGAGGGACCGCAAGTATTCATCTCTGCCTGGATCCACGGGTATGTCTGGATGCCACAAGACGAACGAAGAGAACTGTGCAGTGGGCATCAATGTCCGTGCGTTCTTAAGATCCGGCGTCTCCAAATCGTCTCCATCCATCTCGTCGTCTTCGTCGTCAGCGCGAGTCACGCTCCGTGTAGCCCGACCTGTCGTCTTGGCCTTCACCGCCCGCTTAATTTTCGTCTTGAAGGCGCCAACCTTGCTTGCGGAAGCGGACTCTCCCGTCATGATAACCCCCGCATAGCCCGACGGCAAGTCCACTTTCAAGCCCTGCACTATTCTTCCACGAAAAGTGGCAATAAAACGCGTAGTGGCTTCCGTGACGCGTCGCGCGAGGGAATTATCTGGGTGTGGCTCTGCTGTCTCGGGGAGAGCATCCTCCATTTCAGCGGGTTTTATTGACGCATCCTCGGAGTCAACCTCCATTTCAACAGCGGGCGGCGGCGGCTGGGCGACATGCTCTTTTGCCGCTTCGACCAGAAAATAGGTCGAGATGGGGGCAGGGCCGTCGTGGTCGATATGAAACGGCATAAGATTGGGCGACGCGTTCGGAAGAGACGCCAGACTAGAAATGGGCGCGATACCAAGCGTTGGTGCTGCCATGGTCGTTCTGGTCAAGTTGTTGTTTGGGGTCACACACATCACGAGATTTGGTCACACCGCGCTTCGAATAATGTACATTCGCAAAATACAAGATATCTATACAGGTATTCCTTCCATGGATACATCCCCAATCTCGAAGGTAGTGCTGCTGGCAGCCATCTCCTTGTCCTTGGCCGATCGAGCGAGCCTTCGTTCGGCACCTCGGGCTTGCAGAGCCTCGATCTCTACTTTTATTTTCTCCTGGCAGGAATGAGTTTGGATACGGCACGAGGAGAAAACTTTAGTACCGTCTGAGCCTCCAAGTCGGCTTTGGTGAAGATGGAAAACGGTGTCGGACGGGGAGGCGCATTCTTCGGGCCTAAAATGCGGTCAGCCGGACCATTTCTAATGAGAGGAGACCTCACTGTAGGCTGCATGAGTAAAGACTTCGGCCATGATATCGTGGTTTCGTCTATATCTGGTCAGCGATAATGCGCGGGTGGAAATTGTATCGTTCTCGTCTGAATTTGAGGAGGTGGCGTCTAAAAAGCGGCATGCAAAAATGAAGAAACGGGCCTACCGCCAGAATCTTCGTCGTCGACACGAGGCGGACGCTAACAAACCATTGAGTACAAGCAGGAAGAACTTTACTTCAACTCACCGCACTACTCCCCGCCCGTGCGCGCTGTTCTTGTTCTCTCCGTCGGTCGAGCATCGCCATATTGCTATTTTGCTGCGCTACCATTCCCTGTTGCGGGTTGAAATTCATCCCCATCCCCATCCCACCCATCCCACCGCCACCTTGTGGCAAGACTTTTTTTCCGACGTTTTCTCCCATGACGAAAACAGCGGGCTCGTTGAAGACGCGGAGAGGGTAACTCCGCACAGGCTGATTCATCAGAGCTGGCACGATTTCTGTGTGCACAGGGTGGTCCAATCAGCAACTTCAACGCGCTGGTGTCGCAGAATACACACGTGCAACGGGACCCCGCACATAGTGGACTAGAATCAGCTGGGGGTGCCCGCCTTTCGCGAGCCGATACCGTCGCCGTTGGCGCCACGCGCCGGTGTCAGCGCCTGGTACAAAACCGAATTTCACTTCATGCACTTCGAGCTCCTGCGCAAGTTCACAGAAATGAATTAGTTCTCGAAAAGCGACCACTTACGCGCATCCCTCCAGCAGGGATCGTATATTTAGTCTCCGGCTCCTGGTACCGTATTCCGTCGTTTGGAAACGTCGATTGTCCAGGTATGAATAGCAGCAGGAGCTGACCCTCTGCGCAAGCGATGCATTAGACGCGGGATCGCAGAAAGGGCGAACGAGCCGACCTTGCGGTTTGTCGACAAAACCCCAGATGAATGGAACGTTCATAGCAGACTGAGTCCCCCGCAGAAGGAATGACAGAGCTATAGCGCAAAGAAAACATCATTCAAGGCTCGAGACGACAAGGATTATTGAAACCATTGTCTACGGTCAGCGGTTCTCTGTGTATTCCAAGATTGTCGGGGAAACGAAGGCAGAGACCTTCAGCCTGAGCTTGCTGCTGCATCGCGTCGATGAAGGTCAAATGAAGGTTGAGGGAAGTGTTGAGGCTGTGCACAAAGTTTGCTAAAAGCTTGGGCAACAAACAACGCGTCAATATATTTTCAATTCACAAGAAATAATGCTACGACTGAGAGGTCATGCTACGGGTGAAATAAGTGGTCGTAACTCTTGCCCGTATATAATAGGACGACTCGCTGCAACCGCTGATCGGCGATATCGATTGGCTACATGAAGTTTAGGGACTCCATGGAACTCCAAGTCGTTATTTCGTTGGATTTCGTATGTGGCCTTGACACTCCACGGATGGCTGAAGCGCTTCTCGTGTTCAGAGACCTCGAGATCGAAGCCCTCGTCTGTAAAATGGAAGAATTCGAGGCGAGTGGTGCGTGCGACGCACGCCACTATCCACAGGATAGCGCTGTGGGCGTTAATACATCCCGATATATTTCCAACAGGGCTTGTGTCGGGGGAAGGTAATATCCAGGGTGCGTGTCCTTCGTAGAGCAAATGCCTGTGGAGGGAATGCAACTCCAATTGCCGCAGACACGGGAAAAGGCTGAGAGACGAAACCACATTATCCTGGATCGCACATTATCAGCAGGAGGGCTCAGTCAGGTCTTTTGACTTACAGCGTGGATAGGTTTCGCGAATCGGAATATCCCAAGGATCAACGAGGAAATATGAGGGACTATTGAACTGGCGATCCGCAGGCCGGAGATACCAGCTGCCTTGATAATTTTGAGCTCGAGCGCAACAACACACCAGTCATCCAGCGAAGATGCTGATTTTGTTCGAGAAATGGAGAAAGCTTTGAGGTGGACGGCGGAAGCCAGCGATTCCCTCTCCACCTCGCGGATGAATTGTAACGGGAATTTGACATCTGGGGTCCGGCTCCAAGTCCAGTTGAGAGCAGAGAGCTTGAGAGCAGAGAACTTGATGAGATGCAAGCTGGTGTGACGTCCGGCAAAAGCCGGCAGCCAGGAAATGGAAGCCGCATGCTGAGACGCGATTTGGACGTCCAATTTCTCGAGTCCTGGCAAGGATAGGGTGCCATGCTGTGAATTCCCCCCTTCCTGCACGGAAAGGGAGGGGATTCTGGGGCCGCGACGCATAAGCGTATCCAATTCCAAACAATCGCGCGTATATACGCAGTCAAGGCGTGTCTCGTACACTCGTATTTTCGACAACGATAGAGACGTTGATGAGGACAACCTTCTGAGTGCATATAAGTGCTCGTCATAAATGCCGAGAGTGACTAGAGTCGGGTGTGAGTTGACTATAGCAAGGAGATTGGCGTCAATCTGTGTTTCGTCCAAGTCAAGCCACTCGAGCGACTGTAGACAAGGGAGAAGGGCCGGGAGGATATCACACCCGTAGCGAGCTACAAGCTGCGCATCCTCTCCGTCTTGAGAGATAACATGTGCGAGATCCAGCTCTCTGAGTGATCATTTTTTAACGACGGTGATCGAAGGGAAACCTAGAGGACAGACCTGGTTAAACTGGCGAACCCCACGTCCACCGTGCATTTAGCCATGAACAGGTGAAGCTGTTTGAAATGGCTAATTCTCATGCGGGAAAAAAGCCGCCCAAGACACAGCTGGCGGAGTCGTCGACAAACCACCGAAAGGGAGCGAACGTGAAGAGTACTAGTGGAGGAAGATATTGTCTTCGGCCTGCGCCGCCCCTTGGATGGGCCGGTAACCCGTGTTTCGCATAGGAAGTCAACAATGATCAGGAGTAGCTCAGCGGGAAGCCAGACCAGTTGAGATGAGAGTATGGGTGAGAAGACCATTACACGGTCACATGGTCGTGCAGTCTTTCACTGTCAGTCTTTGTCCCAATTTTCACCTGTGTCCTCATCGACGACCCCATCGTGCAGAATTTCCTCCAACTTCTTCGCAAAGAATTGCCACCGCTCTTCATAGCGACGACGAGGATGACGCTGACACGAGAGCATGACTCAGTTTGTTCACCCTTGTCCGGCTCGACGAGCTTGATGTACGGTTTTGCGCGCGCGGGAGGAAAGCGGGGAGGCGGGCGTATATGTGCGCCGCAAATGTATGCTATGTAACTGGGAAATGTATGCTATGTAGCTGATGCCATGGGTAAAACAACTGGGCGCAGCTCCCTTCCGTATATAATAGGACGGCTCGCTGCAACCGCTGATCGTTGATATCGATTGGCTACGTTAAGTTGGGGGGTTCCATGGAACTCCAAGTCGCCGTTTTGTTGTATTTCGTACGTCGCCTTGAGACTCCACGGATGCCTAAAGCGCTTCCCATTTTCAGAGAGCTCGAGGTCCGTGCCCTGGTCCGTGATGTGTAAAAAGTCGAGCGCGGTAACTCGTGCCACCTGCGCCGCGATCGACAACAGAGCACTATGAGCGCCGATACACTTCGAAGTTTTGGCGGCAGGGCGTAGATTAGGTGGAAGCAATACCCATGGTGCTTGGTCTTCAAAGACAAGATTCTTGCTCACGCGATGCAACTCTAACCGTCGCAGACGTGGAAAAATACTGAGGGATGAAATCAGATCATGCTAGCCGCGCGCGCCGTCAGTGCTCGGGGGGAAAAAATGACGATGAAGAGACTTACGAAGTGGAGATGAAATTTCCCGTGAAGCGGCATTCGAACAACCAGCGAGGAAACATGAGGAGTGATTGAGCTGACAATCCTCAGGCCGGAGATACCAGCGTCCCCGAGAATCGATATCTCGAGCGCTACGACGTGCCAGTCGTCCAACGAGGAAGCTGATGCAGTGCGGCAGATAGAAAGGGCGTCGAGGTCGACCGCGAGAGCCAGTGATTCCCTTGTCAACTGATCGATGAACTGCAGTGGGAATGCGATTTCTGGAATCTGGCTCCAGGTCCGATTGGAGGCAGCAAACTTGATGAACTGTAAGCTGGTGTGCCGTTCGACAAAAGCTGGCAGCCAGGATAAGGAAGTCACGGGCCGGAAGGGTATGCTAATCCCTAGTTTTTCGAGCCCTGGCAGGAATAGGGTGCCGCTTTTCAGATTTCTCCCATCTCGCAGAGCGAGATGGGCGATTCTTGGGCCGCGGCTCATGAGTGTGTCCAGTTCCGAACACTGGCGGGTAAAAGTACAGTTGATGTCTGCTTGATGCACCCGAATTTTCGACAGCGACAGAGACGTCGATGCCGCCAACATTCTGAGGGCATCCAAGTTATAGTCGGAGATCCCAACAGTACCCAATCTGGGGTATGAGTTGACCAAGGCAAGGAGGGTGACGTCCATCTGTGTTGCGTGCAAATCAAGCCACTCGAGCGATTGCAGGCGAGGGAGAAGGACGGGGAGAATGTCTGAAGCATATGAGGATAGACGCCTCTCCTCTCGCCTTTGCGCCGGTGGCACTAGACTAAGCCGCCTGAAGAAAAAGAATGTAATTAGCGAGGCGTACTTGACGAAAAAAGCGGACAAACCTAATTAGACTGGCGAACTTCACATCTACCATGCATTTGGCATGGAGCAGCTCCAGCTGCTGGGTCCGCGTAACCTTCAGGTAGGAAAAAAGACGCCCCAAACACAGCTGGCGTAGTCGGCGGCAAACAAGGGAAAGGGAGTGGATAGGAAGAGTAGAACCGGACGGAATATCTTCGTTCTCGCATCCTTTGGACGAGCGACTTTGACACAGGAAGTCGACGATAATGAACAGTAGTTCAGCGGGGAGGCAGACCAGTTGCGAGGAGTGTTCTGGTGAGAAGGCCATTGGGACACGGTCACATGGTCTCCGATCAATCATGATTGGCGCGCATAATTCTCACGCCACTCATTCAAGCAACCTTTGTCTTTCGTCTTCATCCATCATGGCCGACAACCCGATTCTATCACAATTCTTCGCACTTCTGCGCACGGAACTACCTCCCCTCCTTCATAGCGGTAACCCAAACGCTGGAGTCGCCTATGCTGACACGCGGGAACCCATATTATACGACTACCACATGCCACCGAAATTACGGCTGGTGAATTTGAGATACGATTCGCGACTCTCCTCAGAACTCACGGAAAAGTTGGCCGCGACTCTTTCCCAGCGACAATGGGTCAAAGACCAGTCGATGGATTTGGAGACTATCGAATCATTGTTCATTTCGACGCCTATTCGAGGCCTCATCCCTCCGGAGGCCGTGGAGGAGGGATGCGTTAGGGACGTTCAGCGGACCATTTACAACAGTATTTCCTCTCCTTTGGCGACACTGAGCTGCTTCGACATCGACAACACCCAGCTCAAACAATTTCCATACGTATTTGGCGCGTTCAACTCGGACCAATCCAATACAAAAGCAGATCTCGTGATCGGTTGTACACCGAGACCAAGAGACGAAGAGCCCCGCTGGGGAACGTTATGGTCCTCCGTCAAAGATCTTCGGAATCCCTATTTCCGAGTTCTACACACCGAGGAAACCAAAAACATTCGCGCAGGAAACCCTCGAACGATTCTGGGGATCTTCATCATCGCGTGGTGCCTTGAAAAAGGCTACCTAGCGACATTTTGGCCGAGGAACCGTTGTGAAGATTGCCTCCAGTTTAGGAAATCACATCGTGCGGAGGATCAGGACGAGGAAAATTCGGAGGAACCCCCTCTTGATGGAACTACCGTGACTGCGGAGACAGAGCTCCTCCCCGGCTCAAACGCAAATCCTCTTCGCGACGAAATTGACCGCATTATTGCGTTGGATGGCGTTTATAGGCAGACATACAATATTCCTGCAGAGTCAGAACGGACGGTTCGAAAGCGAAAGAGGTCCGGGCCTGGCGCCATCGAAAAGTCCAAACGGACGATCAAGCGAAGGCGACCACGACAACCCGAAACCGAAACCGAAACCGAAACCGAAACCGAGGTCGAGGAAGTTGAAGAATTTATCGACTACAAGCAGCTCCTGGAGGAGGCGATGGAGAAGGCGAGCGACGACTTGGACTTGCCGGAGAACATCAAAAAGGGGTTGATCAGATGGGTTGAGAATGGCGCACGTATGCTGATCCAGGTAGGCGAGAATCGCTGCTTAATGCCAATGGGAAGACTTAATTCGACGCCAACAGGTTTGGTCGCACATGGTTCGCCACAACGCAACATTTGCGCAGCTGACAAGTTATAACCTGGGTGTAATCGTGAGCCGCCACCGTGCGACTGGAACCCTGACGATTTCGAACTTTTTGGAACACACCGACACACCGATCCTCCGCGCAACTGCTTTAACGGTGTATGCATATCATGATGCTGTTGAGCGTTACGATGAACATATCGCTCAAGACCTGCCGCTTTGGATCGAGGATCCTTATCGTGCACAAACGAAGGCAACACAAGCGGCCGAGAAGGCGAAACACGATGAAGACGAAGACCAAGAAGACGACGAAGACAGTGATGAAAACGACGATAGCAACGACGACAATGGCGAGAACGATAGCAACGGCGACGACGACGAAAGTGACCGCGATGCGGGACCGTCTGGAGGTAATGGTGGAGCTAGAGGAGGAACAGGCAGGGGAGGTGGCGGGGATCATTCAGGCTCCGGACCTGCGCCGAGTCGTGGTGGGCCTGGGGGAAACAACCGCTCCGGGCCTGCAACTCAAGGCTCCGCGGCGCGCGCCGCCAGGGCTACCGGTCGCGCCAGGAGTGCGTCTCGCCTGGATCTAGATGTAAGTTGTCTTGGGCTTTGCTTACCTCTCCCCTCATTGGTTTTGCAGAGCGTGCATCTTGCTTTCAAAGTTCCTAAGAAGCACCTGTGGTCGACCGGTTTCAGCCATTTCAGTCGAATGGGCCCAAAGACTGCCGTCGAACTAAATAATCCACCCAATTTGGACCTCATTACCCCGGTTCAAGAAGACGTTCCCGTTCATTTCCTTGAAAATTCAGCACTCCAATATTCTGTCGACCAACGCCGCGTGTCGGCTGGATCCGCTCGTAGCAGTGCGTCTTCCGCATCCGCGTCCACGCGCACCAGCGTCCCGTCACTGTTCAGCGAACCAGCCTCCTCGGCCCCCACCAGCCCTTCGACGACTAGCAGTTTCACCCATGCGTCAAGGGATACCTCTCCTTTCCCTGAGAAGGCCAATCATCCCGCCGATGATCATTCCTCCACCTCTGCCACCGTCTGTGATGCTGCCGGAATCCTCATTGACGACGTACTTGGGGAAAGTGCAATCGGCACGGTCTGGTCTGGAAAGATGATACTCGAAGACGGCAGCGAAGATGACGCTTCGATCGCGATCGCGGTGAAGATGGCGATTCCACGGGACAACGGCGGCGAGGAAGAGAACGAAAGCGACGCAATTCGCTGGGAATCCTCGGTTTACGATGTCCTTGCGCAGTCAGGTAAACAAGGGATTTCTCCCCAGTATTACGGCGCTTTCGAAGATAGGACCGGGGCCGTCATCCTCGTCCTCGACAACGCCGGGACCGCCCTGAAGAGCTTCGGCACCCTAAAGAAGCGGTAAGCCATCGTGTCGCTTCTTTGAAAATTAACATATCGACCCGTTTTGACAGGTCTCGTCGTGCCTTGTTCGCCAAGGCTGTCGAGATGCACTCCGTCGGCATCCGCCACAACGACCTCGTTCCTCGCAATATAATCCAGGATCCCGAAGGGGAGTTGACGATCATCGACTTCCACATTGCGGACTTGAATCATCACTGCCGTGGCAAGGACAAATGCAGGGAGTTGTTGGAGTTCCACGCTGCCCTAAACCTTTAAATAAATATGCTGTACTGTAACGATATAATGAAATGAAGCCTTACGATCTCATGACTGAAGCTCTCATGCACCAATCTGGAAGATGAATATAACGCGTTGCACATATATTACCCTACTAGATAACCGGCCGTAGATCTCTTCCATAGATAATGGGCCTATTTACGGCGACCGCTGCCTGGCGATATCGCCTGGCCACGTTCATATGCGCACTGCCGTGGTACTCTGTGTCGCGATTTCTTAGTATGCGATACGTCGCCTTGAGAGTCCACGGGTGGTGGCGGCGCTTCTCATGCTCGGAGACGTCGAAATCTGAACCTTCATCCGTCATATGTAAAAGTTCGAGTGAAGCAACCTGCGCCGCAATCCAAAGGAGAGCGCTGGGGGCGCTTGTACATCTCGATATCTTCCCGACAAGTGGCGAGAATATCCACGGGGCTTGCCCTTGATAAAGCAAATGCCTGTAACAGTGATGCAACTCTAATTGGCGTAAACACGGGAAGAGGCGCAGCGACACAATCACATCTTCCTGAGACATTATCAGCGCGGAACGGAGGGACGGGGTGGGAAAGGACATACGATGTGGACAGGGTGTTGCACAGAACGCGACATTTGAATGATCAGCAGTGAAGCATTTGGAGCCAAGGAGCTGGCGATCCTCAGCCCAGAGACACCGGCACTTTTAGCAATCGTCATTTCGAGCTCTGTCACCGGCCACCCGCGTAACGAAGCAGCGGGCAGGCGGGATATAGAGAAAGCATTGAGAGCGATCGTTCGAGTCAACGCTTGCCTTTCCACCGCGTCGTAAAACTGCAGTGGGAATGCTACGTCCGAGTTCTGTCTCCAGTTCGATCCGACTCCAGAAAAATTGATGACCTGCAAGCTGGTGTGCTGCGCGACAAAAGCCTGTAGCCAGGCCATGGGGTGAGTGGGCTCGGGGTACATCTTAATACCGAGTCTCTCGAGCCCCGGCAGAAACAAGGAGCCGGACGGTCCGTCTTTTATATTTGAGCTATCCCGCAGACTGAGATGGACGAGTCGTGGGCTCCGCGTCATCACTGAGCGCAATGCTGAGCTCCGGAGAGTGAGAGAAAAGTCGGATAGTATTGAATGAACACGGATTTTGGACATGGAGAGGGTGGTCGATACAAACAAAGCCCTGAGCGCTTGTAAATTGTTGTCGCACACAGCGACAGTTGTCAATGCTGGGTGAGAGTTGAGTGCAGAGAGCAGCCTGCTGTCGATCTGTGCCGCGGATAGATCAAGCCATTCGAGAGATTGCAGACAACGGAGGAGGGCAGGAAGAATATTTGGAGCGTAGCGATATATACGCTTCGTCGTCTTCACATCCGAGTCATCTGTCCGAGGCTCTGGCGAGTCGACGCGTGCGAGATTTAGTCGTCTGCAAGAGAAAGTTGTCAAGGGGAAGCTATGTGGAGTACTGCGACAAACTTGATCACATTGGCAAAGTCGTTATCCACCAGGCATTTGTTTTCGAGAAGTCGAAGTTGGTCGGTGTGCGTGATTTTCAAGCAGGAAAAGAGCCACGGACGGCACAATCTACGGGATTGGTGACAAACCAAGGAAAAGGAATGAAGCTGAGCAGTGGAATAGGGTGCAGCAAATCTTGTTTCTTCCGCAGACGGGAGGAAGCTCGTCCGACATTCCTCGCATACCTTGGGTAGGGGAGGAACGGCGGGACATAGAAAATCAAAGATTACGAGTATTAGCTCAACGGGCAGTGACAGCAGGGAGAGAGTCATTTTAAGCGCCCGAATCTGTGGGCGCAGATTTGTACCGACGCCATCACATGGTTATCAGGAATACAATTCGTAAACTGGGGCTGGGATGTAATGAAAGGGTACTACTAGAGCACCTTCCTCAGAAGCCTCTCGACCTAAATCCCGTCCCTCAATTCTTCGAAGGTCGAATCGGCTGAGGTCGGGGCTGCTTCACGAAAACGCCGGCACTACTCGTCAACCAGTTATATGCCGTTCCGTCCCCCTTGAAGTACAGCGTCAGTAAACGCTTTTTAAAAAAATGACGGAACACCATACGATCATTGTGTGGGGAAATCCGGGGTTGAAAGGAACAATACTCTCCAGGTAGGCGATCTGGGCTTCCGAGAGAGAAATATCCAAGGCCTCGATGTTTGATAGCATGTTTTCGACCTTGCGGCCGCCGATAATCGGGAAACAGTACGGGACCTTTTGCATAACATACGCGATCGCGACTGAGGTGAGGTTAACAAGGGCGCAGCTGTGTTGTTCGAGTGATCACGAACCTGCATGCATACTTTTTGCGCCAACTTCCTCCGCGACTTTCTCGAGGGCATGTACTATATTCCTTTCGTCCTCGGTGCGTTCCCACTGCGGCTTGAAGAGTGTACGCCCCAGCTCCCCAGTCTCCTTGCGCTTCTGTTCCTCTGAATCGCTGCGGAGATTTCCATACGCTAGCACACCAAACGGAGCGAGCGCGAGGCCTAAAACCCGGTGATGAGCTTACGACCAACGATCGTGAGGCAGGCCTACCATTGGCGCGCACCATCGGGATAATCTCGCGCTCAAAAGATCGGTCCAGGATGCTCCATGCTCCTTGGTAGATGACGAACGGTGTTTTGCCATGGTCGCGGGCGTACTGATTTGCTTGTGCCACCACCCAAGCGGGTGTATCAGAGATTCCCTAGATTAATGTGAGTGGTACAAGATAATAGGATATTGCTTCCAGCTTACAAGGTACAACACTTTGCCCTGCACAACCAGGTTATGCAGACCGTTCATCACCTCTTCGATCCCGGTGGACCAGTCCCACCAGTGAAGGTATAGGATATCGACGTAGGACGTGCGCAATCTCTTCAAACTTGCTTCGACGCTGCTGTGCATGGACTTGATGTTGTTTCCGACGTAGAGGGCTCTTTGAGCGATCGCGTTGTTTCCCCGCATGGTGTTGTTCGTGTACTGAAAGACGCGAAGGTTAATAGGTGTACTGACTAAGGCGAACGTCACGACCAACCTTGGTCGCAATAACGAGCTGATCTCGGATATCACGCTTCTCCGCCCATTCACCAATGAACATTTCCGACGTGCCGTCTTGACTGTGACAACATTAGGACGAGCAATAAGAGACGGCGGAGAAGGTTCACTAAATGTTGGCCGTGTCAATAAAGTTACCGCCGTTGTCAAAATACGCGTCCAGAAGCTTGAAGCTCGATTCCTTGTCCATCGCGCCCATGCCCGCGTCTCCCCACTTGTCGCCAATGCTCATAGCACCGAGCTGAATTGGTGAAACGTGGATTCCGGCGAGCGGAGAAAGAACGCGATAGTGCCCAAGTTTTGTCGGGGGTGTGGGGGTCTCGAAAAAAGTCGACATTGCTCAGTTGTTGGAAGAATAGAGTGAAGGAGCCGCATTTTATACGAAAAAAAATCCAAAAGATTAGAATAACCAATGTTGCCGAAGGACGACACGTCCTCATTGCCGCAAGAGTTGGAGAGTCGGTTCCGCGACGTTCTCACAACAACCACTGACTCACCCAACACCCGACATAGAAGTATATCTGTCGCAGTTATCGAACCTCCGGCGAACTCGGCTAGACGGTAAGACGGGTCCAAGAGTCTTCGAAAGAAAGAATCGGCGGTGCTCTAGGAGACGTGAGGAGTATTTAAAAAATCAGGAATCCTATTGGGTCGAACGTTAAACCAGCCAAGTTGAAAAACCGTCACGATTTGAGTCGACGAGATTCTGGCCATAGATTTCTCAGACCTTCGTGGTAATATTGGCTGACTGCAAGAAACGTTCCCTGCTCGATACGGTTGAAGACCCAACATAGCCCAAGATCGCCGAATTGACTGGCGCTGGTAGGGACGAAGAAGGAAGAAGATATTGACGGTCACCGGGCCGGCTACCCAAATATTGCAAGACAAGCCGGGAATTGCCGGTCGAGCTCAACCAGCGCTCAATTTCTCGCGGGCGAATCTCGGGCTCTTATACCCGTTAACGGAACGCGATGAATACCGCGGTGACGGTCTCTGTACTGTTAAGAATGTGCCCAACCTGCGGCTCTGCTCTATCCCACCACAGCCCAAGATGACTTTGATGCACCCATCCGCAATATGGCTCTATCTTGCCCAGTTCTTCACTAGAGATGTCCTGGCCCAGCTTATGATCCCCTATACCACGCGCGCGTCGCTCAGCGACCGGGTCGCGGCGTCCCTGGAAGAGTTGTACCACGACGTGGATTTCCGGTTTTTGCATCTTGCGGATGGAACAGCCCGACGACTACGGTTCGTTCACGCGTTGTTTCTGTACTACTGTCTCTTGAGACTAATAATATTCTTTGTGTCAGGAAGCGCCCGGTCGCTGATCGCGTGCGCGTCTTGAGCATCGGACCGTACTTTGTCTGTGACGCGCTGGACAGCGGTCAACCATTCGGGAAGACGGCTCAAATAGTGGCGGATATTCTTGCCCGATTTCGGAACACCGAGAAGTATCGCATACTGTGGCATGAGCGCCCGACGGCAACCCTCCGGCGTCCCGCACCCAAATACGACCACTTGCCCGATATCCTTTGCCTCGCATCTACTTTTCTCGTCATCCCGTTCTCCTCTGCGCAATATCTCCGCATTCTTACCGTTGAATGCTCACTGGATAAAGCAGAACATCTATTTTCGCCGACTATTGTGCTTCCTAGATTGGAAGAGTTTAATCTCTGCATTCGGGACGACGATGGGGCTGATTTGGACGCTGCGGGGTACACCATGATTCACCACATTGCCCGTTTTCTCAACAACGTCGATGCCACTCTGCGTTCGCTCTCATTCGAGACGTCGCTCGTCGCCGACTTCTCGCCCTTGTTCATGGCGCTGGGATTCTTCGCACATCTGTCCAAGCTTTCCCTCTGCATCCCCACGTCCACCTGCGATCTGGGGGATCCGTCAGCCCTGAAAGCATTCTTGCACCAACACCATTACACATTGGAGCACCTTTCACTGCGTGCGCATCTCTCACGTCGGCAAAGGGGGGCAGACACCGACGCTGGATGGCTGTCGGAGTGTCTGACCGGTGTCACCTTCTGCAAATTGCAGACGCTCAGCGTGGGAACTAGCTTTATTCCTCGGGATGTCGTTGTCCTCTGCATCCAGCAATGGGCGGACACGTTGTCAGATCTGGATATCACTGGTGACTACCTAAGCTATGAGCAGCTGGAAGATCTTTTGGGCGAGTTCGAAGACGGGGAACTGACGAGTCTCACAGTAGGCGTAACATGCTTGTGCCCGGAGCTTGTCGACATGCTTGCGGAGCATTTGCCCGACCTTACGAGACTTAATCTTAGGATACAGTCCGTGGCTCCGCATCGCCTGGCCGCGCCGAGGGTAATCGGCGTGCCTCGTAAGCTAACAGACTCCGATCCGCAGTTGGTGAGAATTTATCCTAAAATGGACCACAGCGTCTTACTGACTGGCTTGGGAAGGAACGTTTTTGTGCGGAGATGAGCAGTCGGAATTACCCTGGATGGAACTTGCAGGACATCAGCGTCTGGAAGTTTACTAAAAAGCTACAATATCACGGTCGGTGTGTGGATGCCATACGCGATAGTCTCGGACAAGTGTAGGTCTTGTTTTGCACATGCGACTGGTACGTGGTATGTGGACGCTCTTTACGCGATAGTCACGGACGGACGCCCGGTATATGGACGCTGTATAACTCGAGTCCTGTACAAGTTTAGCCACGGTTTTCAGAATATTACACGGACTTGGGTCAATCGCCGACGTCTAACAGAAAGACACCGACTTGCGTCCATAGTGCGTTCCTTTTCACTCTATGTTTGTTTGACTTCTTTAATTACAAGGCACAGCGTTTGGCCGCAGATGAATGAAATGGATACCCGGTTGGTGCTAGTCTTGCTATCTTCTGTGGTGGCTCTGGTAGGTTTCCGGCTCAATACAATGAACTGAATGGCCTCAATGTCGACGTATCCTGTTACTCCCGAGGGGCGCCGCAGTGGTGCTGCTATATCGAGGTTCGTCTGACATTTGACAGTCTCCGGAACTGCACGGACGTTGGAACACGACGCGGGATAACCACCATTATCGAAGGAAGAAAAGGTACCATGCAGGAGCGTCAAAGCGGCCCTTTTGTGGGCCAATTCCGAGAAGAGACGAACGGAATAATGACCGCCAACTGAAGTTGGAGTTATTGACCGCGGCCATTTCTTCCCGATCTCCGTGTTCTCGGGAAAACGGATGACAGCGGGCCGCCCGGGCGGCATCCTATATGCGAAGAACCTGAGCATTAATCACCGTGCTTTGACAGAACGGTGACCTCCAACGCACAACTGACAGATAGATTAAAGTACACCGCAGCGAGTACATTATGGCCTCGTTCCGCCTCTCCCCTCATCCACCACCATGTCTCTTCCAACCGAGATTTGGCAGCAAATATCGGACTGCATTCCCCCACAACACGTCGCCGACCTCTACAGCGTCAACCGCTCATGGTTCGACATTGCCATGAATGCCCGCTACCGCCAGATCAGCTTCGCCTTCCTCAACCGGGCCATGTTGCGCGACCTTTCGCGGCTGAGGTGCGTAATTCCTCTTCAGTCGAAATCTCGCTCATCCGTTCTTCCCAGGGATCCTGCCGTGGCAAGACGTGTACGGACTCTCCATGTCCACCCGTATTTCGTCAAGGAGGTTTTGGAACGATCACACGAGCCCCCGCAACCCACATCGCGGTCGCATAACCACCCTCTGCGGGGCAAGTTCAAACTTGCCGGTCTCTTTCGTGATCAGAAGCGCCTTGCGCGCGGCGCCAGAACCTCTGCCCTTCTAGAGTTTGGATCGCCTGCCGATCTGGTTAGAACGATGGTGGAAGTGATTTCAGGTTTACCCAATGTCACGCACTACCATATCGCATGGAGTGGTCTTCACCCCATCGACAACCTCCCTACACCCTTTCTTACTGCGGCTTTCCAACCGTCCGTACTCCAGCTTACGCTCGAGATCTCCCTCGAGAAGACGGTCGACCTGCTTGGCCACACCGCTGCCTTGGAAAACCTCGAGGAACTCGACTTGTTCCTCCGTCTCGACCACGTTGTGCCTCCCGAGGAGTACGAACAGATCCTCGTTGAACACCTCGCGCCCGCCATCAACCGCCTCCACAAATCTCTTCAGAAGTTCTCTCTCCGACTATGCGAGCCGCTCGACATCTCCCCTCTCTTTGACTCTCTCCGATTCATGCCTGCCTTAGACTGCCTCAGCCTATCCATTCCCATGGCCCGTCCACATCTTGGGCATCCCTCCGGCCTGGGCAAGTTCCTCGACCGGCATCGCCAATCCCTCAGCCACCTCGTCCTGCGCGCCACAGAGCTCAGCGGCGACGGTCTCACGCCCGCGGAGGATCCGCTCTCCGAGTGGATCAACGACGCGCTCTCGTTCGTCACCGGCCCCGTCAAGCTCCGCACCCTCGAGGCGAGCCTGACCCTGTTCCCCATCGAAGCCGCCGCGATGTGCCTCGGGCGCTTCGCACGCACCCTGCACTCGTTGACGCTCACGGGGCGGCACCTCCCATATGACCGCGTGGAAGAGCTCTTGGGCGCCGTGCGCCGTGCAGGCGCCGGTCGTCTACATACGCTGCGTCTGGGCCCTGTTACTTTGAGCCCCGAGCTCATCGATTGCCTCGCGGAGAAGCTACCTAGCCTTAGAAGGCTTGAACTGCTTGTCCGGGATGTCGTCGGGTCCGAAGGCGATCTGCCCCTGTATTACGGTGGAACCGAGCAGGACGATAGCCAAATCGTGCGTTTTCTTCCTTATTACCTCTCGAGTTGATGCTGAACAAATTCCCCCAGGGCAACTTTTTCATCGAGATGGAACAACGTCGGTATCTCGATTGGGGCCTTCGCTCCATTGCGCTCTCGCGCAGTTCGTTTCCCTATCGGCTACAATATGAAGCAGAGTATAAGGAGCTCTTCATGGGCTGCATTCCCTCCGTGTCGAAGACTTAATCGTGTATTGATTCTTCATCATATTTCATCTAATCCTCTGTACACAATCCTTTAGCATCTGCAATCCTGTCATTCATTCATACAATTTCCTCCACATCCTGTATCGCGATTACAAGTATAGCATACTACAATAGAGTGCATTTGGCCACATATGAAAGACACGATAGCAGCAATAGCCAAGTCCAAGAATCTCTCTACGGCGTCATGATATTCACACACGAGAAGACCTTGTCCCGATATGTTGTGGAGACCTCGAAAACGCATGCGTCAGCGCGGGGCGCCCGGAGGAGCGCGGCGATGGATAGGCGGGGCGGTTTGTATCTGCATAGGTCCGGTAAGATCATGAGACAGATTAATTAAACGCAAAACGACGTACGCCGTAGCCTCTACTAGGTGTGGCGTGTTAGCAACGTTCATATGACTGCGGGTATTGGCGGTGCAACGGGCAGCGCGCCGAGGACGCGGGAACGAGAGCACAGAAGGGATCGGTTTCAAAGCGGTAAAGTCAATGTGTGGGAGAGCGAGAACAGAGGTATCAGGTTTGAGAGTGGTGAAGTCGATGCAGTGGAGAGGCTTATCAGCACGCGGGGTTAGTTTGGCGCGCGAATCGGGCAGAGGAGGGCTTGAGTTGGCTGGGGAAGGGTAGAATAATTTGGTCGGCCCGGCGCGCGTTGGGAAGATTGGGATCGGAGCGGACGGCTGGATGATGCCGACGAGGGTTGGAGAAGCAAGGGATCGGATAGCAGCAAGCGACTGGGGAAGCTGGGTGCGGGCCCTTTTGAGCGGCCGAGAGTCGAGTTCAATGGAAGATTCGTCGCGGTTTTCGGAGTCAAGCGATCTTTTGAGTGCGTTGGGTTTCGCGGGAATTACTCCAAGTTCTTCGTGTGGTGGTTGAGTCGGAGCCAAGGGCTTTCGAGGGGGTGTCGCTGCTTTGGATGGGTCTCTTCGTTGGAGTGGTGGTTCGATCTTGGTTGGGTCGAATTGATCTTGGAATAATTGAGCCAGCAAGTTGTGGACTGCTCACGAAAATTACCGTCAAGCAGATATTTTGACACGGGAACAGCGAACTGCTCGGACGCTGATTTCGATATCCACCGCGCATGGCGAACCTAAGCAAAGCAACGCTTTGGGTAATTTTCTCGAACAAATGGACTAAACTGACGATAAGAGACCTAGAAAGTAATCTTCGCTGGTCAGAACGCGTACGGGCCCATCACATCCCTCTAAACTCACTTCTTCAGAGAGGGGTCATTGGGTCCGTCGCAGAAGAACAAGTCGGCCTCGTGGAAATCCTGCTTGATGAGGGAGCCGCCGTATTTCACTGAAAAAAGTCGGAGTTGAATTGGTTTAACGAGGTGAATCGTTCGTACCCCACAAATCTCGCGTCTTTGCGTGAACCGCGCGGCTGAACCATGCAGTCCCACTGAAAAGCATCGCGAGTCGGTCAGTGCAAGGTCAGTGTCGGGATCGAGCGTGTTCCGTCACGCGTCACTCGCGATCGACTCCTGTCTTCTGCCTCATCCTCAATGCAACTCCCCGACCTTCCAGCGGAGGTTCTGCTCCTTATCTTCGCCGAAAATTTATACGAAAGACAGTCCTTCCCTGTTCAATGGGATTCTGATTTGCGTCCCAAATCCACCGCTTTCGAATCCGTTTCGAACCTTATTCCCATCTCTGCGGTCAGCCGACGACTTCGACTACTCTGTCTCCCAATTCTCTTCAAAGCGATCAGGTGCCGAAGCTTGAACAAACTGAGACAGCTTTTTGTCGAGTGTACAATCAACCCAGAATTCGCAGGTCTGATAGTGTCAGTTCCAAACTCGTCTGCTATATTTGGGAGAGCTCAGTTGTTGTAGGCAGCTATGTGTTATCGACTTGCCCATCTACGCAACCGCCAATGACACAGTTCTTATTGACCTTCTACCTGTTCTCCCTGCTCTGGCATGGCTAGATATCAGAGCAATCCCAGAGGCTACCCCCTTCCTCAATGCAGTTAACTCTCATCCCACCTTGAACACTGTTGCCGTGCGAGGCGATCTGAGTTCGTCGGTTGTCAGGATATTGTCATCCGCCAACCTTCCACTATCGAAAATCCTTTTTTCGGCCACGGATCATTTCCTCGCCTCCGAGAAGGAACTCCCCAAGGTCGCCAAACTCGGCTCCAGGTTCTCTCGCGTCTATATAACCGATAAATCTATCAGCACTCATGAGGCTGTCGCCGACCTGCACTTTTTTGGTCTCGAGCAGCTTGAGGTGGAAGTCTGCTACCGCACATGCAGCAACCATCTCTGGCTCCCAAAATTTGCGCAGCGTCACGCGCATTTGGGGACAATAACAGTGGAGAATCGGGCTGCGCAGCTTGGTGACGCCCACTGCGTTATCGTACCATTTGTACCCCACATGCTCAACGGGCCCGCGCGCGCATGGGTCAAGTTGGACTCATTTTCCATCTCCCGTCCCGCCTCTTGGTCGTCTTTAGAGGACTGGCCGGTGGTGGACCTCAAACTGACGATCAAAGACACCCTCCGGCTACACGATTTGGGAACAATATTCGGCCTAACCCCCCAACTCACCTCCTTGGACATCAAATTCCCAGTCTCGCTTGAAACTGCACCAATAACGATCCATAGCGTGTGTCTTTTTTGTATGCGTTTCCTTCCGAGCCGTGTTGATGCCTCTCGCACCAGGGCTCCCTCGCGCAACCCTTTAGTTCACTCCGGTTCCTTCGAACACTACATTTGAAGAATGCATATGCGCATCTGCATTCGGACTCGGCGAATGAGTCTACCTCCCGCTCGCGCAACTTCTCCATCTGTTTCTCTGCATTGCGTGCCATGAGAGGACATGCAGAGCGGATCGCAGAACAAGCCCCGGGGCTTGAACTTATCCTCATTACGGACGCAGGATATGACGAAAGCCCGACTCCCCGCGAGCCATGGAAGCTGCAGTCTACCTACCGAGTGCAATCCAGTACATGTCGCGATCTGCACATGATTGGATTACCAGAGCTCGAAATGGCTGCCCGAAATCGTCTCAAGCCTTAGGGGGGCTGGGTATCGGCGACTTGCATATATTATTGGCTTTAATGCCCTATGGTTTCGCTTTCAATGCTGATTGTTCGATTTTTTTGCTAGTGTAATTCATAAATACAAACGCCACGATACAACTTCAACCTATGCGCGCAACATTTACCCTCGTTTCACCATCAACGGCCGGGCCCGCCCTCCTAGCGGTACTGCTCCCCGATGCTTCTTTCTTATTTGTCTGGTTCCACCTCATGCTGTATGCAGCAGGGTCAATAAGCCCGTATCGACTGGATCTCCTGCGATGCTCTCCACCGCGTCGCGACGGACTTGGGGATAATCGAGCAAGTCCAACGAGCTCCATACGCCGTGTCTGTCAGATCATGAAGAATTACTAACCAGCTCAGTAATTTTCAGGCGCAAGGCCGCCCGAACATTTTGCCAGTTAGCGGAATGGCCTAATCCTTCCATTTTGGGTTGCAAGGAGGAGCAGTTTCCATTTTGGGCTGTGGTAGCGAATACGACTTAGCGTGGCCTACAAGGCACAATTCCAGGTTACAAACTTTGTTCAAGCACATTCTCAACCATACATAGTTTACTAAGGTTGAAATCACATCGGTTAATCGGACTGATACATTAGTTCCTGCAACTCTGCAGGCCCAAACTCACTCAACACCTCGACACCAAAGGTCTGACGTCTTCTCAGCCCGTGACCGGCCCCCAATCGCCTATTTTCTCCTGCTGCGAACATTTCCCGCGCACTTTTCTCCAATCCTGTGTTAACAGTTCCGTCTACAAACCGATCCGCTATCACCACCAAGGGGTCCGTCAACCGGAGATGCAGAAGTTGAGCCGTCTTCACAACTTTATCTCCCTGTATGACCGTCGGCGACGCCGCGAGTGCCACAGAGAGACAGAGAAGGAGCGTTCCGAGGCCGTAGATATACATCACCCCTGTGGAGAACAGCAGCGGCGCCCACTCGTACCTGCTTGCGCTGACTGAATCCACAAACGCGCCCGCGGTTATAGGTAGTGTGCGCACGAGCGGGGACGCGAGGCTGAGACCTGCGACTGATAAATTCCTGCTGAAGGCCCCGAGGAACGCGTTCTCGTCGCTGAGATCCGCATATTGGAATGTGTCCGCCAGGAAGTTCATCAGAAAGCTCTGGAGCGGGGCCCCGTCCGTGAACGAGGGGAGGCTCTCAAACGCAGCCGTGAGCGCCGAAGTCGTGTTGAAGTCCGTAAGAACAGGCTCGCCGACGAGGGTGAGGGTGAGGTTCTGGAGTTGGACCTTCACCGTGTATACAGTCACCGTGCATTGCGCGATGAAAGCGTCAACGTGCCCCCCATTACCGCCCCCAGAGGAAAGCCAGCCCGGCATCGAGTCGTTTCCGAATCGCCCCTGGGTGGTGCTCATGGTGGTCGCGTAGTTCATGGCGGCAATGGCCCCCGTAGGGTTGATGTTGGCCGTCAACGGATACGAGACGTTCATGAGAGATTTATCGGCGGGGTTGAAGCGGTGAACGATATTGGTCGACGCGTCGGTACCGTCGTAGCTGTACGAAAATGTGGGCGAAAAATCTGCGCACTCGTACGAGCCTTGCCCGGGTGCTGTCGGCACATCGGTGCAGTTGGCGGGTTGGCACTCCGACTTCAGCGCGAAAGTTTCAAACACGGCGCCGTTCAGGACGCTCGGCAGGTTTGGGCGGCTGATAACTGCAAAGTCGCCAACCACGTAGACCTGATTTGCTGTGTACTGGCCCCGCATAGTGGTGACTGCAACACCGAGAAGGTCTCCCGTTCCCCAGGAATTTATGTTGGCGGTACCACCATTGTTATCAGCAATATCGTCCAGGCAATTATACGCGTATCCTGCGGGAAGGACAGCAGTGGCGTCGGTGGGGTCAGAAACACTGATTGGGCCAGGGCATGCAGTCGTATTGATGGCAGCACCGAGGAGATAGCTTGAAAGACCATCTGCGGGTAGGACAGTGGATCGATGATGAATGAATGAAGTCGTCCTCAGGTGAAGCCACAGGTCTCCCGCCCTGATTTCGTTCAGACATGACTCCTACCGGACTTGGGGACACTCACATCATCGCATAGTTGAAGGTCAGTAATATCACAAGTGCCACCAAGCACTTCTTTAGCGCCGCAACCGGCGGGGCGGTCGCATAAGCTGCTGGTCTCCCGAAAAAACTCCAGTAGTCAAGGAGGGACTTCGCACTCGCGGAACTGAACATGTAGACCATCATTCCATACTGCGGGGGAGTGGGCAACGCTGACATCTCCCCACCGGCTTGAGCGCGAAGCCAATCGGCCGCGACTAGAAACGCGAAGAGTCCGAAAACGAGGGGGATCGTCGCGCGCACCACAGTGCTCTTTGGACGATGTCAGGGCGAGGATGTAGATATACCGCGCATTTACTTACAGACAATGAGCTGATAGTCAATCCATACAGTTTGGACTGGGCCTCCACAGTGCCGTCAACGTTATGTATCGGTGCCGTAGCGCGTTCAATGGCGACTAGAGCACCCTGGAAAAAGAGGTCCTCGTTAGATGCATGGTCGGTGATGCGTGTCTTGAAGAGCCAGGAAAGGAGGGCGGTCGCGAGCCCCCAGCTGACCACGACCGTCAGGAGGCCTGGGACGACCGCGAGGAAGCCGATACGGCGCGAAGGTCCGGCCTGAGGCGCTGTCGGGACTTCGAATAACTTTTCTTGCGTCCTGTTGGGCAAGAGGGCGTCCATCTTGAGGAAAGCAATTCAAGCAAGGTGAATGAAATTAAGCTTCTAGCTTTAGGGGCCATGGCTTTGTGGCGGGAGGCGAGGCAGAACATTGGACCATACTAGAGACATTAACGTTTCGAGTTGACGGCCGCAAAGCTGCGCACACGTAAGGCTCCAACAGAATTTGTGTGGGTCAAAGGCCATTCGGGGAGTGATGGCAACGAGAAGGCAAATACGTTGGCGGGAGAAGGCAGTTTGAAACCCGACAACTATGATATTGACATAGAAGTGAGCAAGTCCCTAGTCCTTCCGGGGGCAAAGTTGAAGGCGATGACACAGTCGAAAGCATATAAAATTATCCGTAAGCTCAAGATGGAGAAACCAGCGTATCGGGCATTGATGCACAGGCGAGCGACGGTCGAGAATATGACGAGTGCGTAGTAGATGAGTAGAACTCCGTAGATCTCGGAGTACCTAAATCGGGCGAGATAAGACCGGTTGGCAGCGCACGCTGCCTGGACCTCGGACACCGGTATCACCGTATGTCGTGCCGAACTTTTATGTCTTTCTTTGTGCTCTTTTCGTTTGGTTCGGCAATTCTGAGTGTTGAGAACAAAAAAACTCATTCCAACGGGGTTTTTTTAGTCTCTCTAGACAGACGCTCTATAAGAAATGCACTCGTACCTCGCGTTATAGAGTCTGTTAGTTACCGCGTCAAATAAGCGGCGTCCAACGTTATCAAAATTGATGGCCGATGCACGACCAAATAACACGTACATTTTACTCTATTTCACGCGTCGACGCCGGATGAGACGTGACATTTGGGAGTAAGAGTCATTGGCTACCCTCCCGAGTGTCCCGCTCGAGGATTAGAGGGTCCACGGCCTTCTTGCGCCCAGTTCGGACATCAGGCGCTCTTTTCGGCCGAAACGGGGGAGGAAATTGTAATTTCAGTACTTTAGCCAGTTTTCTCCACAGATTGACCACAGATATATTGTGTCATACAATAGCAGGCATTAGGACATAAAAACACACATCTTTGTGTTCGCGCCGCGTCAGAACAGGTCAGAACGCGTTAAGGAACCATTCACGTGGTTTCCCAAAATGGAAAGCTTACATAATAACCCTGGTCGCCTACTACGATGGCGTGGTAACCACAGGACTAGGTTTTTTTTCCTCGACATAAATGAGCGGATGTTTTTGATGCAATCATTGCGGCCAACCCTATACAAATAACGTGTCGCGTCGAATTGCCCCTGGTGGAATGCTGGTCACAATTATTTTGGAGCACAATGGAAAGTGATGAGGAAATTGCCAAAGACATGGCCATGGTGTGATATGGCCGGAGAACGGGAGGCTACATTCCGAGAAAGGAAATAACAAAGTGGCATGAACAATGGGTGGCTTTGACGGAGGGTATATAAGACCCTGCAGTGAGAATGCATCCAACAATGTATCTGCTTTGCCCCCAACTCTCCCTAGTATGCGATGCGCTGAACGGTATCTTGGGTGTGAAAATCACGGCGGCACCTGAGCGATGCGCTCCGCTGTGCGCTCCCCTGTTTTTCTGTGGCAAGAGAAGCTGTTTTTTGGGCTTGCTTCCAGTTGCCCCGCTGAGTCTGACCATGGGCCCTATGGGTGCAAATGAACACTGTTCGATCAATGTTCATTGCGCAGTACAGTACCAACATTTCATTGCAACTGCACTACATATTATTATGGCGGAAGACGTGACTGGATGGTGGATGGATGCCGTCGGATTGTCCAGTAGTTCGCAAGTAAGTACCCGCAGAGTCCTGTAATCCGGACATGTTTGTATGATATATTGTCGGGTCAAGCGGGTATCCCGCAGCCCCGTCGGAAATGGCTAGGAAGTCGTGCCAACTGTCATGTACAGTATTGCCTTGGCCTCATCGTTCTCTAGCGGTTAGAATACAATACATCAATAGTCTGTAGTAAGCCCCCAAAAAAAGAATCGCAGTAGAATTGACATAGAATTAACATAGAATAAAACATATTGTTTTGAATCTTCCCCACCCTAAACCATGAACAGTGAACCCGCCAGTGTGTTTTTAAATGCAAAGAGAAAGGGAGTACTGTTGAGGACGAGTAAAATCCCGGGTTGTGGTTGCTGTAAACCGACAGCATATGCAATAGACACATATTTCCGCCGAAAAAACGCGTATTACTTTGCTGTTTCGGTACATTGGCACTCAGAGAAGAAAAACATACCGCGGTCACGTGCATTGTCAATCAAATATCGATGGCAAACGAGGCGGATATGTTTTCTGAGCGTCAAAAGTCCTCGGACATGTGTTGGGGAATATCACCTTTTCCTTCACCGAATCACTGTGATCTTTTTGTGGTCGAGTACTTAAGAACTTCCAGAAACATAGCAATGTATGTATGTTTTTTTTCAACTTCAATACTGGCATTTCAGCAGGTTCCTACCCAGCCGTAGTTTCGGGGCTCACAGTCACTGTAGCAATAATTTTCTGCAAATTCAGAAAGTCAAATACATCGGGAAAATCGGACCGCGTTATGTGTGATGTTACTGTGACGAAAGTTTGGGGTGAGCCTCTCCACGGCGGCTGGCCGATAACTTATACAAACAACATAGCCACAACTTGCCAAGATTCTTGAGAAATTCATTTTCATTGCTCATAGCATCGACAAATATTACCCCCCGTGAATAGAAGACTACACTGGACTAATATAACACATTAGTGACTTTTAACCCAGGGATATATTCATTCTTGGAGGGCAGAGGGGCCAAAACTGTGAATTTTGGTGATAATGGCAGAATAAAGTTTTGTTGAGAGGGTTGATTACTCCAAGCTCCTCACAGAACAGCTGTAAGGCATATAGGCACCCAATTAACTGTGCTATGCATTTTATTGTGAGGGAAAGCCAGCTTTCAGTGAATTTCTCAAGAATTTCGGCAAGTTGTGGCTATGTTGTTTGTATAAGTTATCGGCCAGCCGCCGTGGAGGGGAAAACCCCAACTTCAGTCACTCATAACATCACGTTATTTTGGTCACACGTCAGAAATCATCAATTTTCTGAATCAACTAAAAACCCTGCTACAGTGATTGTTTCCCCCGTAACTGCGGCTGGGTAGGAACCTGGCATTTCAGTATGACTTGGAATCCTTCGTGAGTGTTGTGCAACTCTCCGGTGGAAGGAGGACCTGCAGCGGTGCCCTGGGTCCCACCGTCGAACCGCTTGGTTGAGAGCCGAACAACGTCAGAATCCCCCAAAATAGATGCGAGATTTGATCGGAGTTCTACTCATCTACTCAACACTGGAATATGACACATGTGAAGGAGGCCGCAGTCAATGATGACGGAGAAGTCCCAACGACGAGTAAAGTTTGGAAGTCGACGCGAAATAAGGACATATCAAGAAGTATTAGATTCTTCCTATGGATGTTAATACACGGTGGCTACAAAGTAGGCCAGTATTGGGACAACATACCAAACCACAGGCAGCGAGGACAATGCCCGCAGTGTGCATCAGACTTTTGACAAATCTATTGTGGCATTGTACAACGCCAAGCAACGCTGAAAAACGCGACAATCCCCCGCGAAACCGTCACAACGTGGCAACACGACAATTTTCAGCGAAAATCTGACAACGCCGGAACAAGATCGTCTGATATCACCGGAACGCGGATGGACTGCAAGACGATTTGACCTCCATGAGTACCTTACCTACCCTCCAGACCACCACACAACATACTGGACACATACCTGCTCCCACCATCCTACAAGACCACAGTTAATTTGGGTGAACAACGCCGAAATGCGAAAAAACACGTGAAATGCCACAATCAAAATGTCAAATGGCTGATGTGGTGTACATGAGTCGATGGACCACATCCTGACAAAATGTGCAGTGCCGGGCCAGAAGGAGGTCTGGGATATTGCGAGTGAGTTATGGCGGAAGAAGACAGGGAAGGAGATGAAACCTACTATTGCCCAGATAATGGCAGGAGGAGCTATCAAGCTCAGCGACCCCGGGACGACATGTCTACACAAAATATGAATAACTGAATCTGCTCATCTTATCTGGCGTCTACGGAACGGGCGGCGAATCCAAGGGAAGAATCCACCCGCCATGCAGGCTTAGGTCAAGTAAAATGGTAGTGAGGTCTCCTTTACGAGTACTTTCATGGTGTATAGCCCATTTTTTCATTCAACATGATTTTGGAATCTTGATTTCTCTGAAAATCTTCATTCATTTTATTCTGAAGGAACGGGACAGGTGTTGTATGATTTAAACTGCACTAATCATCATGAAATTGAGAGTAGTACATGGTAGCATTTTATTTGAACAGATTCGGTGAAGAAATGAGCCCAAACGGCTTCGGACAGAACTTTTCGCCGCCACTGTAAATATCAATCAGCTGTTACCGGCCCCAATATGTAGTATTTTTCCATCTAAGTCAATGAACATGTTCAGTGGGATGTATTGCCCCTCTCAGATGTGCTGCCGCTGTGCCGGCCGCCGGCATGCTGTCACCGAATTGATCGACTTCATAATATGTGATTTTGTTCTAAATGTTCAAATTCGAGGTGTGTAGTGGCACATCCTTGGAACCTAAGCACTCGGAATGGTGGGGGTTAGTCTTGGGAACATGTCCATCAACTTATATCTCCTAACTAGCGGTGAATACATCAGTAGAAGGCTGTTTTGTTTGGTATCTAACCTGGCAATACATCACTGCCCAATGATACATGCCCCCTATGTGAATGCAAGCCCATAATGGAGCCAAATTTGTTGGGTTGCCCCTGCATATATAGTTACATTATTCAGAATATTTTGGGACCCTCTGCCTATCTCCAACATGTCCTATTGCATGAACTTTCAGGCACTGTCCGGTTTGATTGCGGAGGCCCTAGATGACCATTCAGTGGTGCAGAGACTTGCATGAACCATGTCGAGAGGTGCGGGGCTTGGCAACTGCCTAGTAGCACCTTGGTTTATGATTGTAATGTTTTCCCGCGTTTTTTACCAGCAGTTTTGCGCAGTCAATTGACACCTGCTGTAATATTGGGGCACACAACTGATATTGTGATGTCTATATTATGCCCATTTACTTGATTCTTGCCGGTCAAAACTCTATAGCCAGGAGTCAGGACCCTAGTGCATATGTTGGCAAGTGGAGAAAGGGTCTGGGGCACAGGTGACAAAGTAACAGACACATTGATATTTACTTTTGATGACAATGAGTAAAGGTACGAATCCGGTGAACACATTTCCTCAACGAGGGTGTTAAATTTACTGTCTGGCCTGGTTCCAAGTCCAAGGGCCTTAATCTTATGGCGGGGAGAGGGAGACCGACTATGTCGGCCCAGAAACTTTGGTAGGCACCTGTGGCCGCCAGAGTGGAGGGAAGAAGAAGGCAATGAGACCGGAACTCTTTTTTCTTCTCCGGTACAACACATCCTCCAAAAGAAAAAAAAAGAAAAAAAAGACATTAACGCGCAAGAGGCGCGCGATCTTGTTATCGGACACACTATCAACAGCACGTGATGCTTGGGCACCTTCCATATCGGGGCTGATTTGATGGTGCGATGCGTATTCTGCGCTGCCTTTACTGCTCTTCCAGCCTGCTTTCGACGCTCGTATCCTTCAAGAATAATGTTTCAAGGCTCAGACAGGGCTTAGGTGTAGCAGCTACCCTGGAGACTCCCGAAAGAACCATTGTTCCAATTATACTCAATAATAATCTCCCGTCGACGAACCTGTGACTCGTAGTACTAGCCTGTCATCTAAAAATCCGGGAATCCTATGCTCCGTCATATTCTGGATTTCTTAGAGCTCCCAACTCTCAGATTCCTACTTGCCCGTTGAAGATTACTTGTTTTTGGCTATTTTGCACTCAGAGAAACCCCAAAAATCACTTTTAATGGGAAATGGGGACATGGGAATATTCTAAGGGCTATGTAGCCACCCCACCGTGCCTCTGGATCAAATCCAGCTGAAAAGTGGTGGGGTGATGTCTCGGAAAAGTGGCCCGATATGGAAGGTGCCCAAGCATCACGTGCTGTTGATAGTGTGTCCGATAACAAGATCGCGCGCCTCTTGTTAACGCGCATCAAGTTTGCACCCGTGTCGTGATCGTTCGATTGAATCATTCCCACGGTTCAGTTCGCTAACCAAATCTCCGACATAGGGGGGAAAAGGCCATAATTGTACTCACTGCGATGGAACTCATCTGTAGTGGTAGACAAAGGCTTTTTTTCTTTCTTCTTTGACGCGTAGGTCTCGCTGATTAAAAGGTGCTGCAGCTGTACTGATTTGCCCTTCGGGCATCTCGGCGATGTTGAAAAATTCTTCATCTTATTTCCCCAATATTTCCTCAGGTTATGCTTTGTCTCCAGTTATTTTTGCAGATTGGGTCAAACAGCTTTCCAGAAGGGCTGTATTGCCCCATTTTCCTCACCTCGGCTTAGACTGCCGTCGCCCGTGTTCTTTTGCATATATATATTTTGGCGATACCTGAACTTTCGAGCTTTTGTAGTATGATAGGACACTCAGTTTGTACGATAATTTAGTCAATCATTCGTTGTTTGATTGCTGAAGCTGCTTCATTAGCGATATTGAAGTATGGGGAAATTTGAAGCCGCCGACTCACGTAGGACTGAACAAAAAGGCAGGGTTCTTCTTGTCAACAAAGTTCCAGACTACCTTCTCCTTCAAGTTGAGGGCTTTCCAGTTGTTCAAGGTGGCGGGAAAGTACGGGATTGAATCTCTCAAGCTGACATCGTGCGCCGCGATCACGAAAAAGTCGGCATCTGCGTCGAACCCCGCAATTTTGTCCACCGAAATCCCCGCAGTAATTGGGCTGGCGATGAGCGAAGTGGGTAGGTCTGAGCCCACCAGAAACTGCTGAGCGCGAGAGTGCAGGTCGAACACTCCCTCACGAGACTTTGGGGACCAGAAGTAGTCCGTGGAGATTGCCGCCTTGGCTTCGTGCAGCAGATGGGCCGGGCACGGGAAATTCTTCAATAGCTCGGGGCGCGGGCGGAGCTCCCCTGCGTTATGGAAACTGTCCCCTCCCAGATGGAGGAACGAAGTCGGTGTCACTCGTGCGAGAGCGGTCAGATGGCCTGGCAGGTGCTGTGCATATCTATTTCAGACCATCCTTCTGTAGTTGACCAAGAACACTCACGCCGGGGGTGTCCAGGAGATAAAAACTTCCATCACCGAAGTAGTCCACGGCCTTCAAGCTGCCCAAACTCAAATTTGCCGCAGCAAAATCTACTTTCGTGACGGTGCGGCCACTACAATTATGGCTCGATGCGTAAAAACTACAACAAGACAATGATTTCAACTCACGCGAAATCGCTTGCCAATAAAGAAGCGCTGGCGACTTGCGGGTATGTCGCAGTTTCAGTTTCTGGTCCAATTACAAGCTCAGTGGCGTTGGGAAATTTGGACATGTCGCCCTGCGAAAATTTCAGTTAAACTCCAGTCAAACAGTAGGTGATACATACAACATGGTCGAAGTGCGAATGACTGGACCTACATCAGTAAGTGGATTATATGAAAAGGGCGGCACCTCACCTCCAAATAACTGTCCTTATGCTGTCAAGAGCGATCCCTCCTTCCGCAAGGAATGCAAAAATGTCCTTGGTCGGCGACTTGATCTGGACAATCCCCTGTGTGAACAGCTTGTTCACGACACTGGGAGCATAGTTCATTGGGTCTATGCGTGTACCGAGGTCGAACATCAGCCTTTTTCCTGATTTCGTATGCTCTATGAGGAACGCGTAATCAGAGAACAATATTGTTCCGCGCCCGGGAAGAACAGGCCCGATGAGTGAGACGCTTGGTTGGTTCACGAAGGTGATGTTCGCGACATTGAATGCCCGGACCTTGACGGTTGCACTGGAGGTTGGAATGCCAAAGTCAAGGTACGAGGCGCAGGTCCCGCCAATGAAGAAAGTGAAGCTGACTAGTAGACACGGAACTCGGGGGAGGAGCATTCTGGTGAGGGAATTCCGATGAAGGAGATACAGCGGCCGATGTATTTGAAGGCTGCAGCCCTTTAAGGTCACGGTCCTACCCGCTTGTTTCGCATTTGATGTGCCATCGGGATGTCAGTGCTTCGCCGTTTTCGTAACGGGGACCTTTTGTACGGTGTCTGGCCTTCTAACAATCACTCCCGGATCCAGCCTTTGCCCTGAAATCACTGCATTCAACTTGAAGGGGGACCTACACTGAGTCAATAAAGGTGCACGTAGGTGTACGTAGGTCAACTTAGTCGGCTATAATAGGTCAGCGTAGATCACTTACGTCCACCTTGACAGAGATCAATAAAGGTGCACGTAGCTCTGCGTAGGTGTACCTAACTGACCTGAACTGGGTGAATTTAGATCAACATAGGTCGGCGTAGATGCTACAGCTCACCTACGCCCATGTTCATTGACCTCAAGCCAAATAGTACAGTACAGTTGTATTAGATATACTGCTAGGATACTACTCTCAGCATAGGTCACTATGTAGACCTACATTCACCTACATTCACCTTGCATAGGTTACTACGTTGACCTACGTTGACCTACATTCACCTTAGCTGCCCTTGACTGACCTATGCAGACCTACACAGGCCTACATCCACCTACGCAGAATGTATGTAGGTGAGTCTCAGTGTAGGTCCATGTAGGTCCATGTAGGCCCCTGAACTCAGGCTGAGCCTAGGAGGTCCTTGAATGCAGTGAATGTCGGGTGGAAGAATGTGCAAGCATTAAGTTGAGATAGAGCAGCGGACTCCGGTCGGAAATGACGGAGGTTGACAAGTTCACCGGAGTCCCCGATTTTGACCTCAGGTCCTTAGGTCCTTCAGAAGCATTTAAGCCGCGCATTCAAAAGGAAATCGCCTCGTCGAGACAGGCGGAGTCGCGGATAGGAAAGCTGTGAGTTCCAGGTAACCTTTGTTCGTGCCTGTGATCAATGATCACGTCTTGGCTCTCGCAAACAAACATAGGGGCTGCGGCTGCCTGGAATGGAAATCACTCCTCCTCGCAACCAAAAACGGAAGCTAGTGAGCATAAGCAGCCGGCCCCGCGATCGGGAATCCTGTGAAGTAACGTCAGCCAGTAATTGTATTTGGGAGAGCATGGTGACACACACAAACATTTAATGGCCCACCAAGCTTCCGAGCAATTCCAACCATAGAGATTGAAGATGAGACGGCGCCAAGTAGTCGGACAATGTAGACGTTCAAATTGAGCGTCGATACTTACCGTTGAGGGAAGGAAGATGCGACCACATGCCGTCCAGTCTTCCCCGGAATATCGACTTCAGCAAAGCAGACGTACACAGTTAAGAAACCTCTATTGCGGGTTTATTATTGTGTACTCTTCGTTCCATCATAACGGCCACGACACGACAAACCAAGGATGCACAGACCACCTCTTCCATGCTTCATCCTCATCCTCCTCCAAAGCCGCCGTCGCCTCCACCTCCTGCAACTGCGCAGCCAATTGACTGGCGACGCCGCCCGCTGCTCTCCGTCTTCCGATTCGGAAATCCTGCCCACAAAGTTGATGGTCTGGCGGCTGGCTGGCGGCGGCTGCGGTGGGCTGTGGGCTGGGAACAGTGTTCACGCGAGGCTTTTGCACAGTGGGTACTGCAGTGATGGCTTCTGGTCGGCGGGTGGCGCGTCGTGTGGTGGACTGTACCAGGGGTTAGTTACGGTAAACTCTCGAGGGAGCAGTATGATACGCACATTGCCTCCATCCCACAGCGCATTTAGGAAATATCTCCCGTTCGGGCTTTTGTAGAATCGACCGCGCTTCTGCGCTTTTTGCAGAGCTTGACTGGCCGAAGGACGGAAGTTTGTGGATGTTGCGGGTACACCATCGCCGGTAATCCGTGGGCGCGGGGAACGCAGTAGCAGGAAAACCATGGGCCCCTGCGGGATACGGAGGATATGAATAGGGCCCGAAGCCAGGTGGAAGGCCTGTGGTGCGGATGCACTGGTTGCGAAAAGCTGGATGGCTGCGACGTCGGCACCGTAGGCTTCGGGGGCCCGCCGCAGGCTCAGGTTGCTTGTCAGGTTGCTTGGGCTCACGAGACGGCTGTTTCGGCTTGTCTTCCGCACTTTGGGCCAGATCCGATGGTCGGTGGTTTCCTCAACTTTTGGGGTGAGGTATTGCATAGAGGCGACGGTGGCTCGGAAGTCTGCGAGTCATATGTTATGTTCCAGGGCAACGGGAGAGGGCGAGACAGATGTCGACGACCGGGTGAGCGGGTAGCAAGGCGAGGTACTGCCGCTTGAGGCCTTGAGGGTCGAAAGAAAGAAGAAAGTTAGACAGATCTTCTGGAGGTGCGCCGTGGACGAAGTGGATGGCCACAGGCCTCGTCTGCGTTAGATACTAAGATAGCGTAGCGTAACTGCCATCAATGACCGGGAGCAATTGCCAACTTGCTCTTTCCCTCAACTCCCTCTCAGTGCTCTCCAGTTTATTCGCCTGATTCAAGTTCCCTTGTCGCGTGCATCCATGTGCCTGCTGTTTTCAAGACTAGGTGAAACATAGCTTCTGAGTCCGTCTTGCTCGAATACTGGCCAAAGTTGCGGATTCGTCGAAGAAATCACTCTATCCAAACTCTATCCGCTCAACTACTAGTACCGCGTTCGAGATGATGGGTCGAAAGGTCTTGAAGGCCAATATGGTTTCCTCTATTGGGACACCCCAATTTCCTCCTCCTTCTGCGATGTGACATGTCGTTCAACACGTCCGATGACGGTAGGTTCAACTTGAAGCTTGAAATTATATATTTAGGGGAGGTTGGGCTGGGTGATTGGGTTGATTCCTCGAGCAGCAACACAGCAACACAGATTCTGATTGATTCTTGTGCCACTTGAAATCAGCGTCAGAATCAAGTCGAGAATAAGCTTTCAGTTGCAACATTTTATTACTCTGAAGATGGATCCTTTCCAGGCAACGGCAGCTAGAAGAGGCCTTGTTATGGTCTTAGAGAATATTTCACCAGCTCAAGTTCTAATGTTCAATGAAGCTTGCCGACTTGTTGCGTGCAGTGACCAGTCCTCCGTCGTTTGGAGGGCGGACTCTCTGATATTGATATAGATGTCAGAAAGGTAAGGGGACACCGGTTAACCCAGCTTCACGGAAATATCACCACATAAACCACCGAGGAGCCGTTTCATCCTACCGCACGCACTCAACGATCTCAGTTCTCACCATTCATCTTCTGGTGGGGTGGGAAGCCGCAATCCCACCGCCCTCTGGTATCTTCTCAATCAATATATCTGCTGCTTTCTGATGTCAAATTTCTACGTACCAGATTGTGCTGCAGATTCGGTTTAAAATAGAGTGCGGACAACAACAGCCTGGTTCGTTGATCGGAGATTGTTCATGGTCACCATCGGGCTACTAGTGAGCTCCAGCCTCGATATCATGTTCACCGGCCTATAAGACCGCTGTTCAGGTTGTCCCCAAACCAACTCCCAACTTCAATATGTCGGCTTCCCTCCTTCCAGACAGGATCACTCCCCTCACGCAAGCTGAATTCTCGGAAACTCATGGTATTAATACCGATTTTTGGAAGCAGAAAGTGAATGTAATGATCTGTATAGGTGGCACCCTCGTTTGTTGTATGGTTTCACTCCCAATCTTCGGAATTTCTCTCCTCCAAGTGGGTTTTTTGGCTGATCCACACGAAGTTGACCATTGACTCCTAGGCCTATATATACTACCTCAACTACCCGCGGGACAACAAGTGGCTCAAAACCATGGTTGGCCTTTCATGACAATCTTACCACTTTCTTTGACCATTTGATCTGCCAGGTCGCTCTACTTCTGTATGGCCTTCGGTTCAAGGTTGAGTAGGTAGATATAACTCAGTGTTCAACAGGTTTTTTGAGTCCACCCTTACCTGGATGGGTGAGTCAATCATCGTCAACTTCTGGTGCCCCCAATGACCTCGGTATAAAATCAGGTTGCCAGAGTGTGTACCACTACTTAGTATGGCAGTTGATCCACATTTCTTCTCAGTGGAACTAACACTAATACAGATCCTTGGCTACAGCAATCCACTCTCGTTGATCGATGGGGATTGGTAAGTTCATTGAGTTCTTGAACTCAGCACTGAAATCATCTTTTATTGCAGGTCCGTTTACGTGCGTGAGCTTTCGGTTCGAATGCAGTGATCTCATTAGCCATACAGGTTGCAAACGCTCTCGGAGTGGGTGACTTTTTTCCTCTTTCCAGACTGCACGTTCAAGCAATGCATAGATACCAATTTGCTTCCTTATTCAGATGTGAGCAAAGTGGCCTGAGTCTTTTACGACCTTTTTTCAAATTGATGCCAAGATACTTCTCGCGGATGGTGTATCTTTGTGAGATTTCCATCTTTACCCACATTGCACATTTATCGAACGTGTCACTTGATCTAGTGGCCAAAAAGAAGTGGAAGGTCACAGCTGTTATAATTTTTGTACGAGCCATCCTGTCCAAGGATATAAGACAAGGGCTGATGATGCCTCACAGGGTGTGCTCATTATTGGACAAATTGGTAGAAGAAATCTTGTCCAATCATTTCCTAAACGCTCACCCATTTTCTGCAGTGTTTGGTATATGTAAATATCACTACGTTTGTCTTTGCATGAAGGCTGCTGACAAAGTTCGTTCCGTTGCCAGATGCAGTCGTCAAATTGTGAGTGGTGTACTGTCGCTGCATCTTTGTCCTGCTTTTTATTGAAGTCATGGCCAGTTTCGTACTCTGGGAGCTACCTAAACTTAAAGCAGTTGTGGTACGACTGTCACCAGCTTTATTTCTCAGTATTAACAGTTTCTGCGAACAGTACCCTGCACTTGTACCCCTGTACTCAACACGCGTGGTTTCGGATACCCTCACCGCGGTGGCCCTCTGCATAGTGCTATATGATGCAAGCACACATTCGGTTTTCAAAGGGTAATGCAACTTTGGGTACTCTACCGAGACATCTATTAAATTCTATAAACCAACAGGTCTTCTAATCTCTTCAAGACGTTGATGATTTACGCCATGAACCGGTTCATTCTCACCACGTGAAACTATCTGATTTTTCGCCCCCCATTCAATGTTCTAATCTGCATCAGTGTTGTGGTAGTCATTCAAACTTGTGTTGTTAGTGAATCACAGCATATGATTAATTCACCACACTGACCATCTCTGTAGCTGATAGCCAAACCCGGATCTCTTTGGGCGATGGCGATGGACGCTATCACCCCGCACCGTGAGTACTTCAAATTGAGAATATTCCACCTCTAACACCTTTGGAAGTTTATGTCAACAGTCTTCTGGCTACACTCAATGCCCGCAAAAAATTGCGGGAAATTGGTCCGCCGGGGTATAACAACCAAGAAAGCATGTTTGCTTCTGCTTCTCGCTATATAGGCAGCACTCAGGCGGCTGACCGGACAGAGTCAAGCGGGAAACCTTCGGTCAACTTATTCCTCGGCAAGAGAGGGAATGACGGAGGGGTCAGGATCGACCAAGAGACATTTACGATGCCCGAGATCTCCGATGATGGCTTGACGAACAAAGTGTCGGTGTCCGATTTGGCGTAGCACTGCGTTGGTCTGGACACCGCTCAAAGAAGTAAACAGAGGTCGCATGTGTGTGTGTATGTACCGGCCCAAGTTTGATTTTATACCATTCTGTTATCCCGTTTACAGTGCATGTACTCCGCAGAAAGCTGGCTGAGATTGAAAATTGAACCACTTTCCTTTTTAGGACAGCTTGGTTGAAATTTCTACCCTAAGCCTGATACTCCCATCTAGCCAAAAAGTGTCTAAGTCGCGACCCCTTTCGGACTTAGTGCATTTTTACCATAACGGCAAAAGACCAGAGCACAGGATAATGATAAAGTACAGTAAAACAAAGGCAAGGAATGCAAAATGGAATGGCATCACCGTGGCTTGAACACGGGACCTTCAGATTACGTAATCGGGTTGACTTCAGTCTGCTGCTCTCCCAACTGAGCTATGACGCCGATGAAAGGGTTGACCAGCGCACCATCAGGTCCGGCTAAAAGTCTTGGATCGCCAATCTCAGGGCTATAAATGGCCTTGGTTATGAGGTAGGTGGATTCTCATGTATCCTGAGCATGAATGCTATTGAATAGCCGCATCTACTGATTTTTTTCTGTCGTTGTTGGACGGAAAATGAACCGTGAGAGCATTTATTTGATGCGTTGATGGCAGTGATGGGTAGGTCTCCTGCGTATTGTGCAATAGAATGAGAGACTGACGCAGGACTCGCAGTCAGTAAGCTGATGAAGAGCATCTGGATGGAGGCTGATATGTCGATGGCCGCGGGAGTTGGAACGGATGCCATGGACTTTGGATCAGGCGGCTGAGTCCTAGTGATGGTCTGGCTTTGGCCTCAGGCCAAGGCCAAGGCCAAGCCAAATTTTTGGCCCTGGGTTGGCTTTTGGCCTGGCCTGGGACCTCAGCAGGCCAAAGCCAGGCCAAGAAGCCAAGGCTTTTCGTGGCATTTTTTGTGCAAGTTTTTCGGTTTCTCGGTACATCCTCTTCATCTTGCTAACCCAAGTGCTAACCCTTGATTTCTCCCTATAAATTAATGCCGCCTCCCTTAAATCCAACACCGCGTCAAATTCTTGGCCACTGACCTCCATTCTCCTTGGATTTGCGGAGTTCAGAGGCTGTTGCGAGTCCATTCAACTCAAGTACTTGACAACCTTTTCAGTTTGATCGATGCTAGTACAACGGTCAATAGGTAGCCATGGTATGATTACATTCATTAATTGAGATAGCAGGCCTTGGCAAGTTGAACTCGGGCATCTCGGGGATAGTAATCATCGTACTTTTAAAGACCTGAGGTATGTTTACACACCAGGTGATTACAGCGACGAGGATGATTGCTTCTTAAATAATGCAGCAGACAATTATGAACCAGATCATGATTGAGACTTGAGTACGAAAATCCCCACTAAAGCCATGGCCTAGGCCAAAGCCAAGCCAGGCCAGGCCAAAGCCAGAGAACTTGGCCTGGCCTAGAATATTTCCAGGCCAAAGCCCGACAAAGCCAGGCCAAAGCCAGACCATCACTAGCCCGACTCCGGGACTGAGGTGAATTATATTTCAACCGCAAGTTGAAGGCAGAGACTGCGAACGTAATTATGTACTGCCTATGGACACGGCATATGTACTTTTCTCAGCAGCAGTCGACAGCGGGGCGAAATCAACCAAGTGATATCCTTCCTCGCACCACCTCAGAGCCTTCCTCAATCCATCGACGTCGCTAATCCCGCACGAGCTCACCAAGTGAAACAAGTCATTTGTCTGTTCGATACGCATTTTTTCAACGTCGCCGAAGAGCCCGAGGCCAGTTGGAGGTTCGGTTTTCTGGCCCTTGATAAGAATTGGATGATATTTTTTATCGCGCGCTGAGAGAGGTTTAAGAGAGAGTACCACATTGGACGTCGCAACCTCCTCAGTCGGTTCTTCCCGCCGCATCCACTGACATTTCATCTTTTCACCTATGGCTCTCGAGAGCCATGATACTTTGATGCGCTGTTCGACCCACTTCTCGTTCACTCACTCTGTTTCAGCACGGAACAGATGCTATCTACTTGTGAACTCCAGAGAAGTTTGAGGGACCAACTCCTTTCTCACAACAGTCACGGTGCTGGATATGAACACCTTTATCGAGGTTCGTTACGATCCACGGTGCAACTTGAAGCCTCTTCACGCAGAAGCATGCAGAGATAATCCACTGGCGAGGCTGAAGTATAAGGTGCGGTATACTCGATGAAGACCCACGACCAAATTCGATGGCAGAGTCGGTTCGGTCGTCGCACGCGGGACACTCTAGGCGTTGCGACTCAGAGGACGGTAGTACTGCACTTGATTACACTTGAGCGAGGGACACGTACGACAGAGAGAGCCAGCGGAAAGCAAAGAAGGCTCAGACTATATGTGTGTATCCTGGAAGGTGGTCGAACCGCACTCGGGGAGGAATCGATTTGAAGGGCGCGCCAACTAAGTGATCTGAATTGACTTTTTGTTCGTGGACCGTACTGAGAAGGTCATGGAAGCCTAAGATACGTCCCAAAGCAGAGAAGAGGGGCAAAGGGGGAGAGGTTTTCAAGTCAGTGTTGACATAGAAGAGAGAGAGATGAGTAATGACGCGGGTGAAGGATTGAATTAAGCGAGTCCAATCTACCGAGAGGAGGAAAGGATTGCACGGCGAGTTGTTGTGAGTACTATCGTGAGTGAGGAGAGTGAGGAGAGTGAGGAGAGTTTCTTTGTTGGTTCGTCGAGACATTACAAGTTACATCTTCCATGCCCAAGATTTTCGTCCGACTGTCGGTCGACTCGACGTTGAGGAGATGCGCTGTCAATTAAGCCTGTGCAAGTCAAAGTGGTTCATTGAGTCATTATGGACTTGAAGGTTATTAGGAACTCGAAGGACAATCTCTGACCTAAAGCTGCCATCGAAGCGAGTTGGGTTATGATAAAGCTCCTACTTAAGACGCTTGAATTCTAAATAACCTGAGCCCGCCGGCGCAGGTAGCATAAACATGCCAAGGTCCTTTGCGTTGATAGGCGAGGGTTGAGCGTGGCGCTTAATCCCGGTCTTGAATTTCTTCCGTGGGGCACCGGTGTGCCGATATTCAGCCGTAGCACAAGACAAAGAGGGGAAGGAAAGGCATCGATGTTGCGTACGTGCACCCTGTCGGGCCCCAGACCAATAAGTTGGTTGGCTATGCAGTGAATAATGCATTTGTGGCGAGTAATTGAGCAGGAAATGAAGCGTGCCCAGCGAGACAGAGAAACCAAGAGACTTGTCAGAGTCGGCACGACGACAGACCCAGACCAAAGACAGTAAGGGCAGGCAGAATATGAGAGTGAATTTGCGGCACGGATTAATTTGAGGGCCGGAATGAAGACAGAGACATATGGATGTCGGTGTCGAACAGCCCCGAGCTAAGTGCTAGAGCGTGAGAAGAAAAACGGAAGCAAAAACGGCGATATAACGATTAGATTAGAGCGTGGCTTGTTGCTGGCACCGACGACGACGATGGACTACCAGATGCAGGACACATACAACAACCGCCAGTGGCAGCAGCAGCCCCAGCAGCAGCAGCAGCAGCAGACACACTACCCGCCCTTTGCCTTTAACCACCAGCACACCCCCGTACATCGCAGCTCGTCCTCGCTGTCTCTCAACCTTTCCTCCCTCACCGTCGCTTCTCCCACAAATTTGTCTCCCATAGGGCCTGGTCCTGCCTCTGGTGCGCTTCCAGCGACCCCCATCAGCCCGGCGACGTACGGGAACCACCTCCATGCGGGCGCCTTTCAATTTGGCGCTGGCGACGAGCACGACAACAGCAATTACGACTCGGTCAGCGTCGCCGTGCCCCACTCCCCCCGCTCCACCACCTCCACGCTGCCACGCAAACGCAGCTTTTCCTCCGATCCTCCCTTGACCAGCAACAGCCGCGCACACACACCCAGCGTAAGTGTCGTCGGCCCACCCAGTCTGCGGATTACGACGGACAACGGCACTTTGTCGCCCCGGCCCGCCTCGCCCGTCTCGGCCAATCCGACGTCCGCGGGCTACGACGACATGGACATGGGGCTCGCGACGTACTCCCCCGTCGACGGGAGCAGTGGCAGCGGCGATGACGGCGGCCACCCGCACTCGCACGCCGGCAAGTCGTCGATGGTCCCGCCGACGAGCAGCAACATTTTGAGCGCCGGCAAGCCGATGGCGACGAACAACTTTGTTACAAAGCTCTACCAGATGATCACCGACGCCAAGAGCAGCCATTTCATCGCATGGACCGAGATGGGGACCAGCTTTGTCGTGAGCAACGTCGGCGAGTTTAGTCGCAGTATTTTGGGGAGTCATTTCAAGCATAATAACGTGGGTGTCTGCCGCATGTTTATTTTATCTTACTTAGTTACTTGGCCCAGTTCTCATCCTTTGTGCGCCAACTGAACATGTACGGCTTCCACAAGATCAATCGTACGCCGCGCGCGCAGCGCACGACCTCCGATGCCCAGACGTGGGAGTTTTCGCACCACAAGTTCCTCCGCGGCCGCCCCGATCTCCTCGACGAGATCAAGCGCAAGGCCCTCGAGCCCGATCCCGCGATGAAGCATCGCGTCGAGTTGCCGGGAGAGGTAAGACTACTTGCTGCGCATAAAATGATCTTATTGACACAATGCGCGCAGGTGGCAGCGCAACTGAGCACGATGCGCGACGAGAACCAGCGTATGTACGAGCAGCTCGCCGCCGAGCGTCGGCGCGTCGACAAGCTGGTCTCGGTTGTGAGCAGGCTGTGGGATGTCGTGGGGAAGGGCTTCCCCGGGAATAGTGAGTGCTCGTTTCCTCCCCTCATCTTTTTCTTTGCTTTTGAGGTCCTGGTTTTTCGTTTGGTTCGTGCTTTTTACAGCGCATCCGACTCGTGCGCCCGACCGGTGTCCTTGTGGCGTCGTACACGTCTTGCATTCTCCCCGGCCGCCACCGTTCGCGCCCGCCTCCTTCCTCCTTCCCTCCTTCCCTCCTTCCCTCCTTCCCTCCTTCCTTCCCTTTCTGTCTTCCTTATCCCTTTTCTGGTGTCCATCGATGTGCGGTGCGATGCGATGCTGCGCACCCGTATCCCTCCGCGAACGTCGGGAACGGAGACTTCGGTGGCGCTTTCCTCTTGACATGTTGGTTTTCTTGTCGTGGACAGGACGGAGGCGTCGAGGTTCCTTCCCACTGAAAACCGCGTTCCTTGATTTTTATCGGCGAGTTGTCGGCGAGAGGCATCGTGTCAGTTTGAGTACTGCAGATATCGGGATAGCGGTCTTTTCGGGGGCTTCTGTTTCTTCCTTCTTTTGCGGAGAATCTCAGCTCTGGCTTTTTCTTTTTCCTCCCTATTTTCCGGGGGAAATGCTCCAAGCTCTTTGCACCTGGCGGGCAGAAAATATGGAAGCACGCCCGTCGTGTGCCAGGTTCGGCGCCCGTAAATTCGTACTCTTTATCCTTTTACGTTCCAAATTTCCCGTTGTAATGCCTCCATTAATCCACTTTTGCCCACAGTCCCGCCCTTCCCTGTCGACCTCCTCGAACCCAACATCTTCATCACCTCGCCGCGCGGGTACGACCCTCCGTCGAATCCGCCCTCGGACTACCACCCGCACGCGCACCACGGCCACCACACGCACTCGCACTCCCATTCGCTTTCCCGACAACAGAGCTTCCAACACATCTCCTTCTCGCGCGGCGAGCCGTCCTCCGCGTCGCCCCTCCCCGCCTCCCCGGGGTCCATCACGATGGAGATGTTCGGCTCCGACGACGGGCCTGGTGGGGACGGCCCCGGCGGCGGGCGCAAGCGGCAGCGCATGATGTCCTCGGACGACAATAACTCGCACTCGCACTCGCCGCATTCCGGGCACGCGCCCAATGGCATCGGGGGCCCGAACGGGGGCAGCCCGCACCCGCACCACGCGTCGTCGGTCGACTCGCTCAGCCCGCCGAAGCCGCGCGCGAGTCGGGCGCGGAGCGATAGCGCGCCGCTGGGGTATGCGATACAGCCGGGCGGGGGGCTGGGGCCGTGGGGCGCCGGCTCGGGGTCGAGTAATCCAAACTCGAATCCGAATAATGGGGGCGGGAGGCCAAGGAGCGGGAGTGGGATGGCGCATCTGGGGGGCGGGCATATGCAGGGGGGTCCGGGGCAGCGAGGGATGCCGAATATAGGGAATATGGTGCGCGGGATGAGCGGGCCTGTGGGTGGGGGGCTGGCGTCGGTGCCGAGTAATGCGCCGAGTCGTTGAATGGCGAGGCGAGGCGTTGGCGTTGATGCGTTAGGCGCAACGCGGCGCGGCGTAGCGCGAAGAAGAAAAATGGGTGTGTAGCCCAGCCCCCGACTCCCCAATTCCCTCGTTTGGTCATCGCTCGCTCCGTCTTTGGCTACCCAACTCCCCCTGCTACAGTATCTCTTGGACAAACAAACAACCCGCCGCCGCCGCTACCCTTGTGTGTGTGCTTTGTACTTACTAACCGAACACTTCACTTCACTAGATGGTCTCACTCCTGGCTCATTCACTCACTCACTCCTTTGTAAATACAAAAACAACTACTTTCCTTCTTCCCTCTTTGTCTATCTTTCTCCCAATCTTTCGTTGCCTTCCCATCTTCTCGATACGCTGTCATTCCACTGCTCTCGTGTCCGTGTCCTTTTGTTTATTCCTTATTCTTTGTTTACTTACACGCCCTACCTGCTTGCTTGCTTGCTCTGTCACGGTCATCCATCCCATTCTGTATACCAACCAACCACAAACCACACAGCATCTCGTCCCGCCCCGCACGCACTCTCCTATCCATATCCATATCCCATCCCCGATTCCCCCGTCGAACCCGCCGCCACCCACTCGCTGGATACCCATCTACGCACTGGATTACCAATATCTATCCGCGGAGCGCCGAGCCACCTTTTTCGGGTGCTTCGTCGCACGTCCAGGACACCGCAGCTACATACACCGCCCGCGACCCTGGACTCTGGACCCACTCATCTCACCTCACCTATGTACAACGCAATGCCGCGCGGATCCCCCCGTGGTGCGGCGTTCGGTTCCCCTCCCGCTATTGCAACCTGCAAAATCAATTCATTCGTTTTGGTCTTGGCGTTTGCCGGCGGCGGACGAGAGTGGGTTTTGGCTTTGGGTGGAAGGGCAAGGATTCAGGGCGAGAGGGCGGGCGGACATAGATGTCCGGATCGTATTCGTATGTACCACCACCATCCACACACCAGCACACCAACCACGACTACCCCGGCGGGAAACTAGCTAGCGTCTCTAGCAGCAACAACAAGAAACAACTTTTCAGTGTATGTGTATGTACTTTGGATGTAGGATTTTGCAATTTGGGAAATGAGCTGTTTTAGACGATTTGGGTTGGCCGTGTGGGTTGATTCGACTTTGTGGCGTTTGAAGGAATTTGGTTTAGAGAGGAATATGGCAGAAACCGTCTAGAATTTGAGTAAGACCTAAAACCGATATGGACAAGGGTGTAGTGTAGTGTACATTCGAGGGATGTGGGATACAGAGAACTAGATATGGGTGCGGACGGGTATGACGGACAGAGACAGACAGATGCGATTAATCAAGTTTGGTGTGCGGGATGAGAACAAGAAATGTAGAAGAGAGGAAGCAGGGAGTCGACGAGAGGGTCATGGCGCGCGTCCGTTCATGTCGTGCGCGATGAATTCGATGGAGGGCTGTCGGGAGGGACGTTGCTGCCACAGATTGAATCAGCGTTTATATGATATTCACGACGCGGTGATTAAGTTACCTCCAGCGGTGGCCCGTGCGCGCCGTTTGTCGGGGGACCGAAGCTGCTGCTGCTGCTCCCGCTGCGCGTGCCGTTGCTGCTGCTCACGTTGCCCCCGCCGTTCCCGTTCCCGTTCCCGTTGACGCGGTGGTGGCGTGCGGGCGGGCGGTCGGCGCTAGTGCTGGGGCCCGGGAACGCGTCGACATCCATGGGGCCGCCGCCCGGAGGTGCGTCGGGTGGTAGGGGCGGCGGGAGGAGCCCGAACATGGAAGGCTGGTGCGTGGCGGCGAGGTTCATCGCGTCGAGTAAGAGGCTGCGTTCGGTTACTAAAGGCTGGACATAGAATATAGACAGACGACGCGTACTCATTTTCTGCCTGTAGCTTCTTTATTTTAGCCGTGGCAAGTTCGAGGTCTTGGTGGTACTCTTCTTGTTTCTGGCGGCGCGCAGTGCAGTAAGTCAGACGCGTCTCGAGTTAATAATACACCGATAGATGGAGAAACACTGACCAGGATAACCCGGTCGTACTTTTCTCGTAGCGCTTGAAATCTACGTTTCTAACTCAGTTATCTGTAGCCGGTGGCACCGTGCAGGCGCCTATCCACGATGGCCGACTTACTTCTCCTTGTACCGCGAATTTCGATACGGCAGCTGGGCATACTGCTACACAGATCAGATAGAACATTCAGCAGGGCCTGCACGTACGAGAAATGGGCCGTTCGCTGCTTCGGGGGGCGGTAGCGGTGGGGCACGGTGTCCACCCGTGTTGCTGCTGGAACCGTTCTCCGGGGTGTCGACAGAGAGACGAAATCGATGCTGGGCGACCGAGACGCCTTCGAGCTGCTTGACCTCCTCGCTGGACGGCATTTTGAGTCGTTTCGCCTTTCGCGGAATTCGGTGGCGAACAATCCAAATCCGTCAGCTATCCAAACAAACGTCAATAAAGGAATCCCCGTTCCGCCGACATCCGAATATGGCAGTTTATGCAATAGTCATCGCGATTCGTATCAGGAAGCATCCACAAAAACTTTCAACTTTGCCTTGTCGATATAGTCGTAAAGGCAGCGAAATCGAACGAAACCAGCCAGAAAATCGAATTTCACTTAAGAAGCAGTGTCTCGTGATGAGTATGCGTTTCCTTGTAGAGGAGACATTTACGAATTAGCGGCATCCAATAAAGGAGTACGGAAACATAACCCATAATGGTGGAGGGACTGAGGGACTCGGATCAACTGGGATCTTTTAAAACACCAGATTGAACCGTGAGAGATTCCTACACAATGGAGAAGAATTCCACCGGTTTACTCTGCGATCTACGAGCTCGGTTTGATAGAGTGTCTGTCAAGAGAGACTACCGGTTTACCTCCATAGGCTGGAAATATCTTGAATTCCTGTTAGTACCCACCTTTCTAATTGCGAACACGCAGAACTACATCTCCTCCTCGTGAACTTTCGTCGCTTTCGCCTTCGAAGACGACTTTATGGCGCCCTGGGATGCCAGGAAGGATTTTAAAGGTAAAATGAGGCTGTCAAAGACCTGCCCAAAAAAGCGAGCAGATAACTAGTACTGTGGACAAATCTTGGCAATCATTGCAAGTGACTTGACTTTGAGCGAACACGTCAGGGAATATCTCACTCAGTGACCGTCTTTGGTCTGGGGTAATATCAATGGCTTTCCTCCCCTTGTTTGGCCCCCGCGGTCACACCGGCCGACATTGCTATAACAAAAATCTGCCCTCCGCCTCGATGCATGAAACGCGACAGACCTGGGCATCAAACGCAAAAGACCTTGGGCACTCGGGGAGTGGCCATCCGCAAGTCCGATAGAGCTCGCGATTTGGAATGTTTTAGCTTCGTTTATCGCCGTGGGTTGAACACGGGGGAGAGCCCCCGGTCCCGCGTTCAAGCCACGGTGACGTTCGTGTTTTGGACCACCCTCAAGAATAAATACGGAGACCGTTCTTAAGCATTCATCTGCCGGTACCCACCCTGCATGGATTCAGACTTGAACGCTGAACATGAATGGAGCGGCTGTCTTTGGAGAGCGTAGTTGCCATCCTGCCAGCACCGTCGCATCAATCTGAACGTCGGGAGGTATTTTTGGGACGTCCAGGAGGGTGAGCTGGGTTGCGAAAGCGGGGAAGACCAAGTTCAGAGTGCTGACTCGGATTGCGAGAGGGTCGCGTGAGAGTCTTGCTCTGAGTTGAGCTCGGAGAACTTGTTAATTTGTAGATCCTCGACGCTAGTAGAATGTTAAGGGGGGGGCTGGCTGGTAAAGATAAGTAACGAACGAAGGCGCAGTTGAGGGCAAGCAGCGACGGGAGCAAGTAGTAGGCATAGTCCTTGCGGCGTAACCTTCAAGTTGCGTGTGATCCGCAATTTGAAGGAATAGGATATTCTTGAAAATTTACGGATTTAGTGGCAGGGATTTTGGTTTACTTGAAGGGGGTGCGGTAAATATCAGGTCTGAGGTCAGGCAAAAGCACGACAATGAGGGTAGATGTGAAGATGGTTGTTGAGAAAGATCAGTGACTTAGATCAAACGTCGGTACCGATCGATCGCGATCATCTCCGTGGCTTGAACCCGAGTTGTCGAATGACGCTTGCGACTTTACACTCCTGTCGATCCAGCGTCCAGTAGCGTTTCTCCCGTTACCGTTTGCCTTCAACGCACTGGAAACCTTCCGAAACTCTCAGAAATCCTCCCACAAAAATGCCAAGGGATTCCCACTCTCAAAACCTCAACTCCGCCAAAGGTGCTCCAGCTTCTCTCACGGTTCGAACCAGTACAGCGACTCCAATAGCGTTTTTAACTTTTTACACTCCTGTCAACTCAACGTCCAGCACCACATGCACGGTTACCGTTTGCCATCCACACGGTGGAGACTTTACGAAACTCTCAGAATCAAGTCTACACGGCGCTCCACTCAACATGTTCTCCGGCGTAAAAGGAATAAATCACCCGTCCACAAATTTCTAGAACCACGGTTAACCGCGCGGCTGTCTGGCCGGGTGTGAGGAGACTAGAAGGGTTTCCCATTTCAATCTGCCAGCTGCCAACACCTCCACCGATTGTGCTCCAGCTCCCGTCTTACACGGTTCGAACCATCTTAGAGTTCAATCCGCGGCATATGGTGGGCCGTTGAAAATGACGTGCTTTTCCATTGGTCCCAGGCATCTGTTTGGTTTGGCTGGGCTGTAGCTTTACGGAGGACTTTGAGACAGATGGTCTAAGCCTAGTACCGACACACCGTGGTATCTTTCATCGCCCTGCGTGAGAATTTGGCATTCAGCAGCCAGATTTGACTACTCTGTGTGGAGCCTTTCCCGTCTTCTCAACCCAACCAAGGCTTCCATATAAAGCTTGGCCTTTCTTGGCGCAAGAACCAAGCACTACCCAACCCCAGGATGTACGCTCTTGCTCTACTTTTACTTGCAATCAAATCCGCGCTTGTACTTGGGCAAGCTCCTGTTGTTGTGCGTGTGATCCTCTTCCCTTAGAGCAGATGCTCGACATGACACCTTTGATATCAGGTCGAAAATAAGGCAGCGTTCGCTGTCTTGAATCCCAACGGCCCTTTCCGCAATGGATCTCAGACCTTTGAGCCTAACCCAAACGCCAACCTGACTCCTCCATATTTTCAAGTTTACGACGAGAGGTTCAATGCAATCCTGGGTCCCAACCCCTCCATCCGTGTAATCGTGGAAAACGACACCTTCGCATTCGCTCATGATGGCTGCGTGTGGATCGAGGCTACAGACCAGGTATTTTTTACCGGAGGGAGGATACAAGGGCGTCCGGTAATTGATGTTTAACTGTAATCCTACTGGAAACCAACATTGAACCTCAGGTCTCTATGATAAACTTGAATGATCTCAAGACCAGTCCGACGGGGTTGATTAATTTCACCATCGCACGTAATTCTTCGTCTGCGTCTGTCCATGAGTTAACATTCTTTGTAGCTTCCCCTCAGCAGCGATGTCCAGATAAATAATGGCGCTACATTGTTTGACAACGACTTACTGCTTGTAACCACTGGCAAGGGTTCTCTCCCTCCGAGCCTGATCAGAGTCCACACCCAACCACCGTTCAACGACACAATTATATTGAACAACTACTACGGCCGCCAATTCAACTCACTTAACGATGCTAAAGTCCACCCGAAGAGTCGTGCCATCTTCTTCACAGATGTCACGTACGACCTCAATCCTTATACCCGAATTTTGGACTAACACCTCGCGTGTGCGCAGCTATGGATTCGAGAACGGATTCAGGCCCGCGCCTCTAATCCCGAACCAAGTTTACCGCTTCGACCCGGTCACGGGCGAGGTCCGCGTAGTGGCGGACGGATTCTCTCAGCCAAACGGAGTCGCATTTTCACCCGATGGCAACACGGCCTATATGTACGCTTATGCCTTTGCCTTCGGAAGAAATTGATCCTCATCTATCCATCCAGCGCAGACACGGGGGAGACGCAGGGCGTAACGGGCGGGACGGTTCCAACTAATCCTGCGACCATGTGAGTGCAGTGCATCCGATATTAAGAAAGAAGGAAAAAACCGACGCCATACCAGCTATGCCTTTGACGTCGAGCCCGACACCCAGGCCTTTAGTAACCGTCGCGTCTTCGCTTTCGCCGACACCGGAGTTCCCGATGGCCTAGCGCTTGATACCAACGGCAATCTGTACGTTGGCTCGGGTGACGGGACGCATGTACGTTGAAGGACCCTTCGACGAATAGAGGATGCTAATCTAACATTTTTGGTAGATATTCAATCCCCAAGGAACGCTGCTGGGGAAAATATTCATCGGTGTTAGCTCTTCGAATATGGTCTTCGCCGGGGCGAAGAGACTGCTTCTCATGGCGGACACCAAGATCTATCTCGCGGAGATCGCAGCGACAGGACAGAGTTTGAATTTGTGACATTTGTGCGCAACGAAACTGTAATTTCGTGCCGTTTGTTTGAATATCCATTGTATATGGCTTCCATTCAGGTGAAAGCATCGAAATACGGACGAAAGTAGGGCCTGTTATTTACGAGTATCCGCATCATAAAATTTCAACCAAGCTGGCCTAAAAAGGAAAGGGGTTGTATTTTCATTTCTCAGATTTGGGGAGTACATACGTTGCAAACGTGATAAAAGAACGGCCCAAAAAACAAATTTGCACTGATCCATACCGACAGGCGCCTGTTTACTTTTTTGACACGCTCTCAGATTAACCCCCAGGAGAAAGAGAGCGCCGGCTTGGCGCCGGCTCTCTTTCTCCTGGGGGGTTAACACATGTAGGCTGGCCCACTGGGACGAAACGACGGAATATTTCCTCTATCCATGCCCGGGTTGGCGAGGGAAATAACTTCATACCGAATCCGATGGTGGGATTGAAACCTTTGAAAGAACGCGCTTTGACGCTCAATCACCGTGACATCATGCATTGGGCCGGCCCGTTCCGGCTGAGCAAGTGAACATGTCGCCAACTTGCCAACTTGCCAGTCAACCGTTTTACCTGTCAGCGCCGACGAGAAAAATCACCTCGCTATCATAAGGCTCGCTGATTTCAATTCAGTTTGCTGGTAACTTCTTACGAGGTTAGCGAGCTAAGTGAGTGTAAGCCTTATAGCGAGGTGATTTTTCTCGTAAAAAGTTGCAGAAAGTCAGAATTGAAATCCCCTAGTAGCCTCCCTCTCGACGACTTGACCGTGTGATGTGGCCATTCACGAGCTCATTCCCAGCAGTCCATGTCCATGAAGTACCAAAAGATGCTGTTTTTGACTTTATCGTCGTCGGAGGTGTCTAGGCTGTCTTTCCCGTGCGCGAACCGCAATAATCTAACGTTGCTTCCAGGCGGCACCGCCGGTTGCTGCCTCGCGTCGCGCTTGAGCGAAGACCCAAACGTGACCGTCCTTCTCCTCGAGCGTGGGCGCGTCGTGGACGATTGGCAGGCGCGTGTACCGCTTTTGGCTGCGAATCCAAGTCGTCCCGGAACTCCGCATGTTTTCCTCCCTTGTCTTCCAATGCAGGAGGGTAACGGTCGGTCCGTCACTGCTTGGCTCGGGGAAGGACTCGGTGGAGCCACTCTAATCAACGCTCTCCTTTATACGCGCGGAATTTCGGATTACAATCGGTGGAAAGAGATGGGTCGAACGGGCTGGGGATACGACACCGATCTGGAACCATACTTCGTCAAATCGGAGAATTCACTGAGCCAACCGGCCTCGACATTCCGTGGAAAAAAAGGTGCACACATTGTGTTTTTTCCTCCTGTCGTTTGACTGATCACCTTTCCTGAGGCCTGTGGATTAACCAAACGTTCCCGGAAGAATCGGTGTTCGAACCTTTCAGACGGTTCGCAAGTTTCTCCTTTGTCGCTGAGCCAAATTCTGAGATACAAACAGGATCAACGAAGCCGCGTCGAGCTTGGGAATCCCCTATAGTTCAGATATGAATTCTCCTGACTCTCCTGCCACTTGCACTGCGCTTTTGGATATCGCAATTGACCATAACAAGCGCAGACACTCGGTCTTCAAGGCTTTTTTGGATACGGCAGATGTCCGCGCCCGAAAGAATCTCACAATCTGCGTTGAGACCGTCGTTACTGGCATCAAGTGCGCTCCCGTTGAGCGCTCCGCGAAACCCAAAGCTGTTGGAGTCTATTTTGGTGGTTCTCAAACCACAAAGGAATTGTCCTTTGCGCGCGCCACCAGAGAAGTCATCATTTGTGCTGGCGCGATATCTTCCCCACAGATTCTGATGCTCAGGTGCGTAAATAAAGCCTTGCAAACAGCCGTGTTGAAAATCAACATCGATATCGGACAGTGGTCTTGGCCCAAAAAATCACCTGCAAAGTCATGGAATCCGCGTGGTGAAAGACCTTCCCGGCGTCGGCAGCTACTTGGTACGGCATGCGTCATTTTGATACTATCAACCTACATTTATTTTTGCAGAAAGACCACCTGGCTGTCCCCCTCGCGTATGAGGTCCCCCCCAAAGACTCTGTCAATGTCTTCAGGCACGGAATTCTGCCTGTGCTCCTGCACGTTCTTAAATACATCTTGCTTGGAACCGGACTGCTGTCCGTAACTTCTCAGCGGACAACCATTTTCGTCCGTACGGCATTGCTCGACGAAAGGATGGAGCTTTCTTCGGTGACTCCAGCTGAACAAGACGCCAGGGATCCCCAGAACGCCCCAGACATCGAAATTCAACCCCTTCCTACTCATTTGAGCGAAAACAACAAGCCAAGCCCTATGGATGACATCGGGGTTATAGCCTTTCCTGACAGACAACGACGCTCGTGTAATACTGAACCTCGTTCTCCAGGTTTTTTCCATACTGGTCACATTCTTGAGACCGAAATCCTTCGGCTCTATCCGCCTCGCTTCAGCGGACCCCCATACTCGTCCTGCGATAGATGTCGGATTCCTCACCCAAGCGGACGACTTGCCAATTGTGAGAAAAGGTGTTCGATTCGGGCTCCGACTTGCGCAACAAATGCGCGCGCGCGGTTATCCGCTAGGCGATTTGTCCGTCCCAAAGGCGGAGGATGACACCAGCCTGGATGCCTTCATCCGGAAAAATATGAGCACGACATATCACTATACCAGCACCTGCAGAATGGCGCCCGAAGATGACCCGCAACCGGGGGTTGTTGATGATGAACTCCGAGTTCACGGCGTGGATGGATTACGGGTCGCCGATTGTTCGATTTTCCCCGACATCGTTTCTGTGCATACGATGGCTCCTGCAGTCGTTGTCGCCGAAAAGTGCGCGGATTTCGTGAAAAAAGGTGGGCACTGTATAGTTTATTAAACATGGTCTAACCCGAACTACGCAGCACATGGGATGATGCAGGACTACGAGTAGTTAACGCTTATTAGCCAGGACAAGAGGTTTAAATTGTCGGTACTAATTTTGTTTCGCCCTCCATTGAGTGGACTAAGATAGAACGGAAGATCGTCCGTTAAAATATTCTTACCGGAGCAGGCTCTAAGACAACAGTTGAGAATCTGCACGTTGATTTTAGGTCATGAATTCCTCCTACCTGCGTCCATACCCAATAGCATGTCCTTGGGATCCTTCTTCTTAGTGGAATTGGCGGTCTCGACAAATCGCTCCGGGCGGAAGATTTCTGGGTCCGCCCACGTGTTTGCGTCACGGTAAAAGAGCCTATGCCGAGGAAATACAATCAGCTGGGACGTTGTTCTGAGTAGGCTGAACACGCCAGTTATTCGTGATAACGATGGCACCCTTCGGGACGAAGAAATCATTGTGAATATCGTCCTCAGTGGCAACGTGTGGAAGGCCTAGTAGTGAAATGGGATTTAGTTTTTGTATACCGCGTTGGAGATACTGTGACCAATTGGTCCGATGGTGTAGGTGCGCAGAATTTTTTGAATGAGAGCCTCCATAAACCATAAACGAGGGCGGTCGGTCAATCGCGGGGCGGTCCAATGGCCCAGAACAGCATCGAGCTCAGTTTGCGCCTTACGTTGGCCCTCGGGCCAAGAAAAACGCTTCAATTGCTGACGCTGTCTGTCAGATTCGTCACTGTCAGGTTGAAGTCCTCCTCATGCTGACTACGAACAGTCTCAGCCCCACCTTCGAAAGAGTTTATCCGAGTCAGTTGAGATAGCTGCAAGGAGAGGAACTCACCGCCGTAAATTCCCGCAGCGCTCCATTTGATCAGTCGCTTTTCCCTCAAGATTAGGTTCTGGAGTACGACCTTTGCAGGTGTTAAGAGACTTCTTGTTGTGGCGGACATCAAGATCTATCTAGCAGAGATTGCAGCAGAGCGACAGAGTTTGAATCGTAACGTTTGGCCCTCATTTTACGGAGTTGCCGCGCTGAGTCGTAGTATTTTCGTACTATCCGAAGATGCATACTCAAACTTGCGTCTTGTTCATTCGAGAACCTCGACGTAAAGAAGAGAAATCTCGTTTCTAAAATTTCAACCAACCTGTCCCAAAAAGGAAAGTGGTTGAATTTTCGCCCCTCAGCCAAGTTTCGCGATACACAAGGACAAAAAATTGTGTAAAAGGTTTTAAATCCTGTTAAACCCTGAATACGAGAATTTAACCCCCCGACGGCCGCGAGGAGGGTCGACCTAGTAAATCAAGTGAATCAAGTGTGTCGTTAACGGACGATCATCTTGTGAACGCGGGGCACCTATGGGAGACACATTTGTGTTTGCCGCCCGACTCACGGCGAATGTTGTACGCCGTCGTGCTCTAGACCAAGGCGCCGACTTAACATGCTATTCGGGGCCTGGTCCCAGAAAAGAGAGTAAAATAAATACGCACCTCAGGCTCCTAGACCATCAGCCCAAAGCCCTGAACGATAGACAACGTTGCCAAGCGCATCCCAGTACGAGACGTGCTAGCCAGGCGGATAGGGACTGCGGGCGCCGGCTTTGCGCGGGAGGAAGCGACGACGCGCGCACATCGATACTTGGTCGTTGATCTCTTCGGCGAGCCCGTACTGCCCGTCCTCGACGTACCTATCTATTTTCAATTCGGTCTTTATAACAGGCACGCAGGAGGCCTTCGAATGTCTGCCCGCGGTTTATCATAATCAGCATTTTTTCAAGCTCCGCGTTCAGTTCGGACGACTTACAGCTTATTCCCAACGGCATCAAGAACGAGATACTTTGTGGGTGTTGCCGCCACTTCAAAGGTGTATTCGAGCACGCGCGGCATGCCGCAGCCAGCGTGACTTGTTGTCGAATCATCCCTTTCAGGCGTAGTTTGGGCGTAGTGCTGACAAGTTGGTATTCAAGAGTCTAAATTTGAAGTGGGTTCAGTCACCGGTGCGAAAGGGCTGCGAGTAAGCGTCAATTACCTCTTGAAAAGCATTCAAATTTTGTCCCTCCAAAGCAGACCCCACCGGACCTTGCGCTAGGAGTCGCGCATGACGTTCCCAGAGTCGCCTTTCTTCAGTGCGCGCTGATGGCCCTCGACTTTAAAAACGCGGTCATCAGTGTCATCTGGCATCGCGAGAGTGAAGACCTGAGGGTATTTTCGACAGAGTCCTGGAGCTTGGTGGATCCAGGGTTTGATATAAAATTGGTCCAAGTTCTGCAGGGCTGATGTTCCGCGATGAGCGCCTGAACTATATTCGGCCAACGACCCAGTGCTTTCACGAAAGTCGCGAGCGTTAAGATGTCGCCGACCGAAACGACCGCCGTACGTTTCAACAGCTACTTCAACTCACTCCAAGGCGGCATTTTCCCCTTGCCCTGGAGTCAGACTCCCTCGTATTCGCCCGCAGGTCTGGATAGTGGACACGATGCAGATAGATACCAACACGTTGTGAACACGATACGAGGAGTCCGGAGAGGCCCTCCGAGTCTTCGCCCCGATTTCCTGACATGACGGTATCATCTGACGACAGCGAGGCGTCGCGAGTCAACCAAAACTCACACAGAGATAGGGAGACAGGACCGGGACTGTGCAATGAAAGGGAGGAGGAAGATGAAAAGTTTGGTTGAAGTTGAGGTTGAACGGAGGAAAGTCATGTCCTATCACATCAATTCCCTTGGCTCATCACGGTACAATGGCGTAACGGTTGTAATGGCCGCCACCCGGGAATGTGATTGGTTGATCTCATCGGCAAAACTCACGAGTGCGCTGGTTCAAGACCGTCCCCTCCAGAAAACTTGGTTTCCATAATCCTCCGCGGCGGAGGCCGCGGTCCGGATTTGGAATAATCCGTCCTTGTCAGGCCAGGCAAGTAATTGTGCAACCTGCAGGACTCGCCGAGTTAGTCTTCGGAGACAAGGGCTGGTCGTCAGTTCGCGCTGCGAGGCGAGCCTCTCACAAACCTTTTGCTTGTTTCAATTTTTTTTCATTCTTTGCTGCTCTTCATTTCGCAATTCATCTTTTCCTTCCTCACACTTCTTGAATTCCATCCAGCTATGATTCAAACAGATGTTACATGCGACAAGACTAATTAACAACCGAGAGCGGCGGGTAACAAAAAAGAAAAGCAAAAGCAGCAAAAAAGAAACACAACAGCAGCGGAAAAATAGGTAAGTGACAATCTAGTATAGCAAGAGCAAAACAAGGGGTGCGGGCGCTGCGCAGCGGCACAGGCTTTTGGCAATAAATAAATATTCCCCTTCGGGAATCGCGAGATGCAAAGAATGAAACAAAGAGGCCGACCGAGAAATGATTCCGATATACCTAACCGTTCCGTTCGTTCGTGGTTTCGCTCGCTCGTTCCGTCCGTCCGCGCATGCCGCCGTCGCTCGCCCGCCCGCCCTACCAGCAACCAGCAACCCAGGTCCAAAACCGACCGATCGACCGACCGGCCATCCAGCCCAGCGAACACAACGCGCCAGCCCAGCGCACGACAGCGGCCTCAGAGACCAGTCGACCACCTTATTGCTTCCCCAGCTCCATCCCGCCCATATCATCCGGGTTGCTAAACCACTGCCCAAAGTCGCGCTCGAAATTAAGGTCCCCATCCCCGCGGAACAGCCCCACATCAAACTCGTCCAGCCCATTCGCCACGTTCTGGATAAAGTCGGTCGAGAAGAGGCTCTCCGGGGCGGGGGCAGGCGGCAGCGCCATCGCCACGGGGTTCATCGAGGCCGCGTTCGGGTTCATCAGCATCCCAGGCGACTGTGACATCGCCTGATTCTGCTGCTGCTGCTGTTGCTGCTGTTGATTCTGCTGCTGCTGCTGCTGCCCGCCTGGCCCGCCGGACGAGTTGGGCGTTGGCGGCGCCGTCCCCGGCGGGTTCGGGTTCGAAAGCGGCTGGTTCCGCGGCGAGCCCTCGGGCATCCCGTTCGACGGACCTTTGTTGTCCTTGTTCGGCCCGTTCTGGTCCTTCGCAGGGGACGGCGGCGGGAGCATCGACATGGGCTTGGGATTCGGCGGTCCCGTTAGACGGCTCCCCGGAGCGAACTGCCCTCCCGTCAACTGCTGCTGCCCCGGTCCCCCAGGCCCACCCGGCCCAGGCGGCATCGGCACGCCAGGATTGAACGACGGATCCGCCCCAGGCGAGCCTGCGTTCATCATGCGACCCGGGTGCCCCTGCATGTTGTGCAAGTTCTGTCGGTACTGCATCTGGTTACCGTCAAAATCGACGCGGTTAAAAATGGGGCCACCCACCATTGACTGCGAATGCATCTGCGGACTCATCGAGTTGGGCATCGAGTTGGGCATCATCGGGTTCATGCCGAGCATGCCCATTGGATTGCCCGACATCTGCTGCATCGACGGCTGGCCCTGTGGCGGGAAACCTCCGTTCATCGGCCCGCCCATTCCACCTCCCATCGGCCCGCGCATCATACCATTCCCCATCGACGGCCCTCCAGGACCACCAGGACCGCCTGGTTGCGGTTGTGGGGGCTGGTTCGGATGTGGGTAGTTGGACATCGGTGCAGAAGGCATCGGCGGCTCCATCGGCGACCTTCGTACGCGTTTGCGGTCAGGAGGTGAGGAGCCGTTGCGAGGAAGTCCATCGTCCATCTGTTGCTGCTGCAGTTTCTTTTCAGCAACCTGTTTCAGAACGCGTTCTCATAAATAAACTCACGTCCTCCCCTGGAGAAGTACTGTTGCGCTTGTTGTTCCGCCGTGGTTGAGGTGGCATCGACGGCCCTGCGGCCGCATTGGGAGCGCCAGGCGGTCCAGGTTTCTGACTACGCTGTCTGTGGTGCTGTATAATACGGGTCTGAAAAGACCATCGTTAGAATAAACGGATAAAAAAACCACGCTTGGTCCTACTTTTTCGGCTACAGTCATCGAGGAGATGCCCTTCTCCGCGAGACCGATTTCGGCCTTCACCATGGCAAGTATTTGGGGAGGAATGGATTGCAACTCGGCGTTGATATTATTCTCTTGCTGCCGTGGGTCGCCCATCGTTCCCGGCGGCTGCCTCGAGGCCATCGATGGGCTCGGATTCATCATTCCAGACTGAGGGGTCGAGGCGCGGCTCGGTGGGCGCCCAGCAATGTTCTGGTACGGCGTCGCCGTCTGCTGCCCCGGATTCATCCCTTGTCCGGGAGGAAGCATACCGCGGTGTGGCGGACCGAGCTGGCCCATCGGTGGTGCGCCGTGCTGGGGTTGCATGTGCTGGGGTTGAGACGGACCTGCGTTCGGCGGAGAGTGCGCCATGGTGGGCGATTGGAATGGTGGTCCGCCGTTCGGGGGACGCGGCTGGCCGGGTAGAGGGGGTCGGCCCATGAAGGGTTGTTGCCCCATCCCAGGCGGCGGGCCACCAGGCATGATGCCGTTCGACTGCATGGGCCCGCCTGCGAACGCCGTGGGGCCGGGGGGTTGAGGGTTGCCCGGCGGGATTCCGTTGGTCATGACTCCGTTGGGAGCGAAGCGCGGTGGGCCAATCCCGTTTACACCGGGGCGGCCAATCGGCGGCTGGCCCATGAGACCCGTCGGCTGCATGGACATGGCCTGGGGTGCTGGTGGACGGTTCTGGGACTGCTTCAAGGTAGCCTGGTGGGCCTGGTGCTGGAGAGTGGCGCAACATGAGCGCGGGAACGAGGACGGGCGTGGTATCCAGACGCACCTGGGTGTACAACATGGCGTCCTCTGTGCCATTCCCATTCGCCTTTGCTGTGAACAAGACCCAAAAGACGCTCCACCACCTAGGAAGGGGGTCAAAAACGAGGACGGGACGAGCGAAGCGAGACGGACTCGAATAACAGCCCCTGGCGAGCATTGATCGGCGGGGTGGACTCTGGAGGGATTTCCGCCTCGTTGAGCAGCTCCTGGGCTGTTTTCCGGAAGCCACGCTTGTAACAGTAGTCGTAGATGTAGATGTTGAACCTGAGGTCGATAGATGAGCTCTCGAGGGAGTGTGGGGAAGAAATGTATCACATCTTGTCGCCCTCCCAGGACAGCGACTGGGCAGCGGCGGCGGGGTCGGAGGGAGTCTGGGAGCCAGGGAGAGGGCCATGGGGCACCACCGTGGTCATTGTGGTCGGGAGAGTGGGCGCGTCTAACGAGAAAAACGGAAGCAGATGGGACAGGTGTCAGAGCCACAGATACACCGAGGCCAGGGGTAGAGCCAGCCGCAATTAGACCCCTAATACGCTGAGAAGTGTAGCAGGATGGAGGGAGAAGGAGAAAGGGAAAATACACAGCAAATGGCGGTAGAGACTCACAAGTCCTTTTCCAGCCACAGCGCCTATTTGTTTGTTTCGTCAAGACTCAAAAATACACATTAATTGCTATTATGTTTCCTACTCTAGTCGCGCCGGACTAGCGCAATAACTACATCGTAACCCCATGCCAGGTGCTTTAGCTCTATCAGTCGTCGGATCTCGCGCCAGCCTTTAGCTTCCCCCTCCCGCTCTTCTCCTGCTCCCACGACATAGATAAAGTCAGCAGGCGAAAGCAGCGACCGGAACAGCGACCCAATCAGAAACGCGATGAGTCCAATAATCACCAACGTCGACAGTGGGTACATCGTCGCCGCCCGAGTCTCCTGCGGCACCGCGTCCACTGCAACGTCGCCAAGCCCCCCCGGAAGCCGCCGAGGCCGCCCAGGTGACGTAGAGCTTACAGCAATCGAAGCAGGCCCGCCCGGTGTGGAACCCGTGAACCGTGTCATGAACGAGAGAAGCCCACCCGGTCCTGCATTCTGCACCACTGCAGGCGGCGGCGAAGCATCCGTCAATGGCTGCATTAAATTCATCCGTCAGTTGCTCCCGAGCAATGCAGAAACAAATTAATTCACCGTTCCAACTGTCTCTTCGCTCCCCTCGGCGTTACTGTTCTCCCGCAGTTCCTTCGAGTTCTCTCCGTCCGCTGTAACAGGCGCCAGTGCTCCAGCGTCCAGCAAATTTTCCGCCACAGCGACGGGCACCTTGAGCTGCTCGGACAAAATCTCGGGCTCGCTAAGCGACCTAGATGAATGCGATAAATTATATGAAATTAGCGCTATATGCCGAAAAATACGGAGACTAACCGCGAAAGCACCCCCATCTTGGATATCCGGTCATCGAGCAACTCCTCCCGCCCCAGGGTCGTGAGCGCCTCCTTCTCGTTAACGACCGGAATATCCTTGCCGTCCACAACCACCACTCCGCCCGTCTTTCCCCCGGGCCGGACTTCAATCTCCACAACCGCGCCGCCCTCCTCCAGCGCAAGCAACCACGGCGGCTTCGGCGGCGCACCCCGCACCTCGTCTGTCAACGGATCCCGCACCGTGGATATTTGATACTGCGCCGTCGGAAGCGTGAGTTTTACCAAATGCCTCGTTGGCGCCTCCGCAGTCAACCCAGACGAATGCAGCGGCGACGATGGCATCGTATGTATCGTCGTTGTGAGCGGTAGCACCCCCGCCGCGTCCGTCTCCGCCGTCTCTCCCCGATCGGCCGCGCACAGTGGGATATACTTCCCCCGCGCGCCCACCGCGACGTCGGAGCGCAGTCGCGTGCGCAATCCAACAGTATACCCCTCGGGATACAACTTCGAGTCCACCACAAGCTCCGCAACGAGCAGATCTGTCGGCGGCCGCACCTCGCCCTTAATGGTAAACGCCGACGACGATCTCCCACGCAACTCCCGCTCGCGATCCCACCCTCCCGCCGACGTCGCCGATACCGTCCGTGTCCGCACAGAGCTCGATGCCGTAGACTCGGTCCGCTGGCGCACAGTGTTCGAGGACGACCCCGACGACTCGGTAGGCGGGCGGATCACACTAGATGCCGATTCAGCGCGCTCCCGGCCGGGGAGCTGGAGCTGCGCTGATGGCGATGATGGCAGCCCGCTCACCGCAGCCTGCGTTATCGTACTGTCGCTCTCCAAGGTCGGCAACCCCTCGAGCGTCTCGGGCAGCGGCGGACTCAACGTCAGCCTGCTCGGCCGCGGAGTCCGGTCTTCGAGAGTGGACGACTGCGCTGGGGCGGAAGGCGGCGGCGGCGTAGGCGTGGGCGCGGGAGCGGGTGTGCTCAGAAGAACGGTGCTTCGGTACACACGCTCGCCTGGCACATACCGAGTGTGCACCAGGACGCGCTGCTCGTCACGCCGCCGCACCTTCCACGCCGTCACCGCAAACGGCTCGTGCACCTGCTTTTCCGAAATAACAAGTCCCGCGGGAGGAAGCCGCGTGATAGGGAGGGAGGAAATGCTCTTGAAGTACGCCTCGACCGCGAGAATGGCGCGCGGCGCGGCGGCGTTGATCAGCGAGTTGAATGCCGCGGGTACGGATCCCGCATAGTCCATCGCCACCATATACGTACACCTCGTCGACGGAATCGCGTAGTTTTCCTTCGTGTACGGGTCGAGAGTCTCCAATATCCACGCATCGACGAAAACGCGTCCGATGGGCAGCCCATAGGGATTATACTTGCTCGGCGAAAACGACGCGGCAGAGTCGGGGCTGAACGACGCCGACACGCAAAAAATGGCATTGCGTGGCCCGTTCGACTGCTCCGCGACCTCGCTGTTCCGACTTCTGGAAGGTGAGACATGCGCGCGCGCGAGGATGGACGCCACGTAGAATCCGCGGTCTCGAAAGGGGAACCCCGCCTTTGCCACGAGAAACGCTGTCCGGCAGTCGGCGCCGTACGACTCGAGCACGGTCGCAGAATCTAATCGCTCGTCCCACTTCTTCCGGCACTCGAATTCCGTGACGATCGCGGCCAGCTCATCCGCGGAAACGCCTTCAATCACCTTCTCGCCCTTGTGCACCTGGATGACAGGCGAAATTTCGGGGCAAAGCTTGCGACGGATTGATAATGCTTTATCGTTCACTGCCGTCCACTGGCCGTCGGAGGAACCTTGCGAGTGCGATTGTTGGATCCACGCAAGCGCCTCGAGCGCATATTGCATCGGCAACTTGGAAGATGACGGAGCAGCCTCCTCGCCGAAAGCAGTCGCGGGAGAAATGGCAGCGATCGTCTGCTGGGTGGTCGTAGCGGCCTGATCGACGGCATACGTGAAAAATCTGGCAAGAGGACTGGATATTCGAGGCGCGGTAGCCCAACCCATGGACCGGGTGTTTGAATCGGAGCCCATTGGATCTTCGGAATCCGCGTCCCACTCTGCTCGCCGCCTCCGAATGACGCTGACGACTGGAGGCTGATCCAGAGGTATTCGCGCTGGCTTCACCCGCTTCTGCTTCGTAAGAGACTTGATCTCGCTATCCGGAAGCTCCTCGAAGTCGACAGGTATTTTCGAACCATTCACCATGACTAAACCCTTCTCCTTCCCTGGTGCCCGTCGAACGAGAACCAACAATCGTTCATCGTCAATAAAAACGGCATCGTGGGTGAGTGTCAACCACAAGCCCCCGCCGTCCGTCGACAGTCGATGCCGGCGCAGGCACGAGAGAGATTGCGGCGGCGGATCGACGACAATGTCCAGTGAGGGCGCCCACGTATCCATATCGCACCGCAGCTCGCACTCGATTACGGGAATGCCTGCGGATCCTATTAAATTCGTCGACCCGGAATTCGCGGACTGTCGGCTCGCAGACGCTTCGTACTCAACCTTGAAGCTTGACCGATCGTGGTCGTACCGCATCTCGTTCGCCTTTGCACCAGCTAAACGCGTAACGACTGGCGGTCCGCCACACTTGATAGCGAACTCGCCAATCCCCGCTAAAGCGTTGATCATTAACGTCGGGATCGACGTCTTGTTCGTCCATCCCTTCGGATCGGATTGTTCGAGCAACGTTAATAACGTTGTGGTAGGTGATAGAGTCTCGATTGCCCAGCCACGCAAATCAACCTGCGTACGGATTACAGTGGGATCGACAGGAGGGATGTTTGGGAAAAGATGTGGATCGTCGGCGGAGAACGAGAATACGTGGATCGTGGTGGGCGACTTGTATACGGTCTTGAGAACTACGGAATCGCGTCCACTGCCGGAATCAAGTTAGGGTTTGGCATACAGAAAACAGAGAAAGGTTTACTTGACGGGCCAGGCTGGTTTGGTCTTGAAATGCCACAGTTCAGTCAAATCGTTCACGTCCTCCAACAGGACCGCGTCTTCTTGGGTTTTGTCCCAGTATGTTTGAGCGCCTGGGGAAACAACGGCGCCGTAGAGGTCCCACAATCCGACGCCAACAAATGTAGCTTCCGCACGATAGACGACCAAGGTCGGGTCAATCGAATCAAGCTGCGTTATCGACACCCCTTTCGCCTCCGTTGCTAAATAGAATAAGGGTCAACTCAAAGGCAAATAATGAAACCTACTTCGTCTCCATTTCGCTTCGGGCTCTTGTAGAAGGGACGAGAAATAGATGTAGTTCCTTCGCACTCGGGAGAGTATCGATTTTTCAGCCGCGGCGGTTCGCTCCGTCGGCGCGCGCGGTATTGCGGGACCAGAGGAAGTCGACCCAACGCTACTCGCCGTTCGCATGGACGAAGCCGTATTGAAGCTAAGATCGGCAGTGCTCGAGACATCCTGGAGAATTTGCTGCGAGATAAAGTACGACGATGGATCGCGCTCTTCCACGTCTTGAATCGTCTGAGGAAGCCCGTTCAGTCGCAGCCCAACAGACGGGACTGATATCTCGACAACCACTCGGACTTTGAGGACTGAATGCTCGTCGACGAGTGGCGCGTGCGTCAGTCGGAGGACGATTTGATCCAGCGGCAACGACACTTCTGTGGTTGAGGGGAACGAGCTACTTCGAATGGCGCGCGCAGACCACGGGAGACGCTCCACTTCCTCCGAAGAGGCTTTGGTCGACACCTGGACATCCCAGCCTTCGCCCGAGGGCAGAATACACTCTATGGAGCGCTTGAGACGTCTCTGCTCTCGCAATGCATGCAGCTCGTCTATCCCTTGCTCGGTCGGCATGTGATCTTCCTCCTCTGGTATAATGGCGTAGTCGATAGTGAGCGCCTCCCGATCGATCTGAAAGCGAATGCGCTCAATCGACACTCCGTTCCCGTAGCCTGTGATCTTGGGGATTCGCGAGCCGCGCTTCATAACAGTTTTGAACAAGCCCAGACCCATTGTCGAGAGTTGTTGCAGGGTGCTAGAGGACGAGCCCATATTCCAAGGCGTCCTAAGATCGTGTTGCCAGAAGCAGGTGATACGTATTCGGCCGGCGGAGGAGGTTCGTCTCCTCTGGGTTTGGTCTCCCGGAGTGGAAGGCGGCGGGGCGAGATGTTGAATGCACCAAGCAAACACTTTATGGCGTGAGGGTCTTGCGCACAAGGAAACTAAATCCACTTACAGGTAACATGGGATCTAACATATGGAGGAGAGGGTCGCAGATATGCAGGCTCGTCCGCTGAGCGCGGCAAAGAAGTAGAAATGTCAATAAACGTCGATGCGTCGTGAAATGATCGTGAAATGGTGACCGCGTCGCGCGGGCTGAAGTCATGTCAGTTTGTGTTCAAACTCGTCGGGGCTTCAGAACACACTTTGCAGGCCACCCCAGCGTAAAATTTGTCTTGCATATGCGAGTGGTGTGATCGAAAATCTCGACGAGATGCGCGTCCTCAACTGCGGGATCCCACTCCTGCCGCAGTTCCGGGGTGGTGAGAACAGCTTTCCAGGGCTCCAGAGACACGGAGTCTTCGCCAGTGGGAACGTCGAAGACAAGGCGATATACGTCCCCTCCTGCGGATTTGTTGGGCTTGCGGTGAACCACCACGTCAGCCAATTCTGGGATAGCGGACACCCGCGCCTTGCCCTTCTTGTTCCCAGGAGAATCGAGTGAGCCAGAAAGCCGCTTCCATTCGGAGGAAGACGAGGAGGTAAGAAGCTGGCGAAAATGAGTCTCGGCGTCGTTCAAAGCGCTGTACCAAGTCTGGCGCAACCTGAACCGAATAAGGTGAAAATGTGCAGTATTTGGACGGAATTTTCTGACCTCGAACCATCGGACATTGTGAGGAGTTGTGGTGAGTGTTAAGAGCAGACGAGCCCTTGGGGTAATTTCCTAGACGCGCCGCTGAGCTCCGACTCCTCACCCGTGGGTATCCCCATTGGGCCACTCAATGCATAAAGCGAGTCACGAGGTCGATAATTAATTTTGCTTTATCCCGCTCACATCCTCCGCGATCCAAGACTTGCTTGGAAAAAATATGGGTGGCCGGATACTCAGCATACAGTCTCATGTTGTCTTTGGCTACGTTGGAGGCAAAGCAGCAGTTTTTCCTTTGCAATGCCTCGGTTACGACGTTGATGTGCGCCTCTCTACATGCTTTCGCGTTCCTATTTAACGATTATCAGGTAGTGAACACCGTCAACTTTTCTAATCACTCCGGTGCGCGAAGATCTTACGCGCATAATTATCTGGTGTTAATTCTCGCCAGGTTATGGGCGGTTGGGCGGCACCAAAACCACTGCGGCGGAACTAACAGAAATGTTCCAGGGACTGGAGCGAAACCAGCTGCTGCTTCCCGATAGACTGCTCACAGGTTTCTCTGACATTCACCGCTGGGTCTTCTTCTTGGTCTTAAACCTCGTCAGGTTATATCCCAGGTGCTGAAGGACTCTCAGCCGTCGCGGATCTTGTAGATAAACTCAAATCCAAGCGGCCTGAACTCATCTATTTGCTGGATCGTATGCACAATTCTATCCCGTTCAGTCGGATTTTCACGCCTTCACAGCGGTGCTCGGTGATTCTGGCCGTCTCTACGTCGCGCCCGATGTTATCCCGGTCTATCGAAGAATGCTCCCGCTGTCCACCGTCATCACCCCAAACTGGTTCGAAGTAGAGTAAATACTGCGTCTCGCATGCCGGATTGTTCTCACTCACATCTCACAGAACTTTAACGGACATCGAGCTAAAGGACCTTCCGTCTCTGCGTCGCGCCTTGACTATCTTGCATGAAACATACCACGTTCCAAACGTCGTGATCAGCTCAATCTCTCTCGCCAGATGGCTCCAAGCAGCTCTTCCAACGAGCCTCTCTTCTGCCTTAGATCCCGAATCAAGCCATCTTTTATGCATCTCCTCCTCGGCAACCCCAGGCACCGCAACCACATCGACTATGCACGCCCAAACCGTGCAGCTCCTGCCAGGCTACTTCTCAGGCGTCGGCGACCTCTTCTCTGCCCTCCTCCTCGCACACTTCGTCCCAGATGACGCGTCTCCTGGGTCCGAAGTGGTGTCGCGTGCTGCCTCCCAGGCGCTCACCAAAACGCACGCGATGTTACGTCTAACATATGCCTACTCCGAGACCCTCCCCGAGGATGAACGGCAGGCGACTGATGACGAGAAAGATGCGCTAGACCCTCTCCGCAAAGTTAAGCGTATGCGTGGGAGAGAGCTCCGCCTTGTGCAGGGGCAGGACATCTTGCGCGGTGTCGATCTGGATGATATTAGAGAAATGCAGCCATGGACTGGATTTTGGGAGGCTTAGACATAGAAACTAGCGTAGAATGGATTATTTAATTTGTAGACCGACCACCGTACACTGGTTATACACATGAAACTGCGATTCAATTGTTCTCTCCTCGTCCGAGCTTATCCAGCGAGCGCGCGCCCTGCTCGAACCACTCCTCGCGCGATATCCAAAAGTCCTCGCGGTTTTTCATAATGTCAGCCAGGACGGCGCCGCCGAGGAAGACCATATGCTTCCGGCGGGGAGGATCTTCGATTCTAATCTTGAATTTCTGGTGCGGATTTCAGCAAACAAACATGAATATGAAAATAAAGACGGACATTCAGCCTCGAGGGGTCACCATTGAGAACGCGGGTGAGGTATAGCTGTTTCATCTCTTTCTCGAGACGACTGGGCAACCCGGGGTACATGCTGGATCCACCTGAAAGGACAATGTGTTTGTAGAGCTCTGTGCGGACGTCAACAGCGGCGGCTTGGATCGTTTGGAAGAGCATTTCTGATGCATGTTCGTCGATATGTCGGATGATATTAGCGGAAGGACGTACCTGCCATCCCAGGCTGCTCGACGTCGACCAAGTGGGGCTGGAACATGCACTCCGGCGCCTCGAATCGTTCAGAACCGACTTTGATCGTACGACCGTCTGGTAGCTATGGAAAGAATGAGGACTACGTCGAGAATCACACAATGTCGCAACGCACTTGATAGCTCTCAACAAGAACAGTCGTCTCCTCCGAAAGTCGCGTGTCCATATCAAGGTCATAGCTGATTTTCGGTCAGAGATGGCCTTGAGAATATAGCCGCAATTCGTACCTGACGTAGCACAACTTCTCCTTGATTTCTCGGACGGTCTCGAAGTCGGCTGTGCGGTTGAAGGCATAGCCGCGCATGAGCAGCAGCTTAATCAGATAGCGCGTCACGTCCCGCCCGGCAATGTCCAGTCGACGCGTCAAGTGGGGGAGTGCGAAACCGCTGTACACGGGCACGATGTGGGTAACACCGTCCCCGGAGTCAACAACGACGCCCGTCGTCAGACCTGTGTTGAATCATCAGCTGTGGCGCAAAGTCCGCAGCACGAGTCGCTCACCTTGCGCGTACAGAGTTAACACGGCCTGAATCGCAACATAGACACCGCCGAAACCGTACTCCTCAAACATGACCTGGCACATCCGCTGCCTGTTCACCTTGGGGTTCATCGGCGGCTCCGTCAGCAGAACCTTCCTCCCCCGCGGGTCGATCTTGAGCTTCTCATCGAACGTGTAGTCCCACAGATGCTTCATGTCCTCCCAGTTCCGCACGATACCGTGCTCCATGGGCTGCGTAATCTGCAGGTAGTTTCTGTTCTCCGCAGCCTCGTCGCCGACCATAATGTCTTTGATGATGGCGGATCCTACTCGCTCCTCCGCGCGCAATATTGGGCGCCCTACGACGGATGCAAATACTGAGGGACGGAGGAGTGAGCAATCATCTCATAGGAAATGAAACCAACTGTACCGTGTTCGGGGAAATTGGACCCCGCATATCCAACTTTCACGAACTGAAGGACAACGGTGAGGGGCGCATAAGAGTCATTAGACGGCGCTCACCCCCGTTCCGTTATCTACTACCAAAGGTGCCTCGCTATCCATTCTGGAGGTGGTCAAGGTGAGATGATGGAGAGTGTTTGTCGCTGTGTCGAATCGAGCGCTTCGTCCTTGACACAACCTTCACTGCATTCACTGTGCTGCGGCTCTCCTCGCGCTGGGGTCTTTGCGTCAAATTGGCGCCCGCCGTCGACCCGCGCCATACTCCTGGCTTTTCCTTCAAGTTATGTTCACTTGGCTGCAAGGCGCCGCTTCAAAAACCTAAATCAACTCGAAGCTTCATTCAGTTGACATAGGACCGTACCGTTGACCTCCGTGGCTTGAATTCTCTCTCACTTCTCTCTGTAACAATTTCCGGTCACGCCAAAAGCGCAGCTACTCTCACATAAATTCTCTTGGACCCACTTTGAATCACGGTCATGATCGTTCGCCTCATCATAGTGTTGAAGCATTTATCTTCGAATCATGGATATGAAATGGCAGATGAACAACCCATCGAAGGTTGAGTGAGCGGCCTCCTATTATCGCAACAGGCACTGGTAAGTCCTAATCCAGGCGGGTGCGGCAAAATTCCAAGTGATTGTCCGGTATTCTTTCTTTTGGACCTCTTCGTCATTTTTTCTCTGCTTCTCGATATCGACTCGCTCGGAATGCCAAACTGATCTTTCTGGATGCTTGATTGACATACGGAAAGTTGACAGACACAAGGTTCCGGGGTATATCGACATTGCATGAAGTGGTGTGCAGAGCGCAGCCAAGAGAGCGTTGGATCGGGCCCTTCGACGAATAAGGTAACCCATGGGAATATCTGGCGAAGCACTGTTGGCCGATGACGGGTCTATTCTCAGTTCTGCCTCTGCTATTGCCACGGCGGAGACGGTGATTTGCGGACCTCCGTGTTGAAGCGCTGACATATGCTCGCTGTCCGGTTTGGCGGGTCGAGTCTGCGATGATCCCGCGCCCAGGGTATAAAATCTAGTCCTCATTTACCAAAACCCTCGGTTTAACCAATGTCACCCGCAGAACGCAGCTATGGCGAGCTCCCGTGGACCCAAATTATCACCCTGGTTGCTTCAATAATTCCACTCCGTAAGCAGTTGACAGATTCCTACTACAGTGCTTGGGTAACCGGCTCCCTTCACAGCTGCGGTTTTGCTGTGGACAGCTCTCACTAAACCGTTTGCCTCTTACAACAAGGACAGATCTTTGAAACGAATACTTGGAGATGCTTCCATTCGGTATACGTCGGGCTTAAAAGTGGCCCAATTGCAATACGTCTCCGGGACCACGTCTAACGTGTACAATAAATGGACGCGAAGCTTACATCTTCCTGTCGCCGTAGACGAGCTCGGGGAGAATGCAAGGCTTTTATGGATAGGGCCCAAGCGTCTTGATCACGTCGTTCTATTTTGTCACGGTAAGCACTCTTCTCCAATAGTTGGCCACACGATGAACATTTGAACCGCAGGTGGCGGATATCTTCTACCAGCCAGTGATTATTCCCTTTCTTTCTGGCGGCACGTTCAACTCGAGTTGGAGAAACATAAACTGGAAGTTGGCTTTGCGCTTCTTGAATACAGTGCGTCTCTGGTTCACAGCGGCGTGGTCTGAATTTGACAGTCATAAGCCCTTGCGCCATTCGCCGGCTTCCCGACGCCACTCAATCAGGCTCGTTTGGCTCTTGAGTTCCTGTTTGCCGCAGGAGTCCAACCCCAGAACATCCAAATTACAGGCGATTCCGCTGGAGGAAATCTGGCGCTTCAACTCCTTTCCCACGCATTGCATCCCGCCCACAGTGTCCCGGAGCTTCGTCTTTCTGCGCCTATTCGCGGTATTCTAGCCATATCGCCATGGGTTTGTCTCACTGCTGACAGCAAATCATACACGGAAAACGACGGAAACGACATGGTGCGGAAGAAAACCCTCGAGGCGTGGGGAAGAGAGATCTTGTCAGGTTTCCCGAAGGACTACGGGGCGTTCTCTGAGCCCGCCAAGGCGCCAGACTCGTGGTTCGAAGGGGCGCCTCGGATTGTTGAGCGCGTGCTTATCACAGCTGGGGATGCAGAATGCATGCGAGATGATATTGTGGAATTCTCGGCGACTTTCAAAAAACACCATTCCGATACTGAGTTTGTTGTTCAGAAGGGCGGGTTGCACGAAGATATGTATCTCGATTTTTTTGTAAAGGAGAGAAAGTTGGGAAGCTTGACTCCTTTGATTGTTGAGTGGTTGGCTGCTGGATTCACTTGACTACTCGCGGCTCATTAACTGGATAAAATTGTAACTAGCGAGGAACGAGCTCAGGCATAAATTTGATTTCCACGACCCGTTGCTTGACGGGCCAAGGGTGTTGTGTGTTTCACCTGTGAGACGTATACTATAGGTAACACGGTCTTTCGAAGGCTTTCAAAACGCTTGCTCGCGAAACGAACCGTGGAAATATTCGATGAGGTGGACAAAATTATTGAACTATATATCTCCGTAATACGAGAAGTCATGACGTTCTGAACCTGCCCCAACAAATGGCTTCGGTGGAATGCGATAGGTATTAGATTTGTTGATTGCAGCATGACTGCACACTTTAAACGTTGAGTCGACCAGTCATCTCGAGCTTTGGTGATCCAACCACGGCCAAATCGCGAGATTCGTTTGACCGGACCTCGTAGGATAACTCGAGTTTCCATGTGTTGGAGTCTTTTCCATCAAAACCTGCGTCCGTAATATGGATAAGTTCAACCGCTTTGGCCGCCTGCGCAACACGTTCCATGTGCCTTCGCATGACACGAAGGGCGGAGAAACAGCCCGACGACTTGCCCCCGAACTCGCGCGGATTTTCGGAATCCGAAAGCATCTGCTCAGATTGCAGATGGATATATGCGTTCTCCAGGTGCAATATCTGAAGGGAAGGAAGAGAGCTGAAGGGTTCCGCAAAATGGTCCTATTTTCAAAGACGTCAAGGCGACTCTTGGCACAACAGACGTCTTAAAAAACGTACAATGTGAATCGATGCTGGTCCTCTATTCCGAACGAGAAAATCAATGCGCAGAGAGGAGATTGTGGGCGCCAGTAGGAAAACCTTTGTCAAATCTCGGATCCCAGCGTCGTCGCAAATCAATAGCGTGAGATCCATCATCGGCCAGTCCTCCAAGGATGACCAGGATGCCGGGCGGGAGAGGGAAAATGATTTCAACGCGACCCAGGAGTTCACCGGCCCACTGCGTACCAGTTCATTGAACTGGGGAACAAATGGGGAAATAACGCAGTCGGAAATGTCAAGTCGAGTAAAACAGTTCAGGATTAAGATCGTCCCCAAATGCACATGACGCTGCGCAAATTTCGGGAGCCAGATATGCTTGCTGCACATGCGGCCGCAGACCTCCACCACAAGCTCCTCGAGATCAGGGAGAAGCAGGTCGCCGACAGCTCCGTTAGTCCTGGTAGAGTTTTCGCTTATATAGACGCGAGGGAATCTGGCGCCAAGCTCAATCAACGTAGGGAATTCCTTCTGGGGGGTGACAAAGGGAAAAAGGATCTTCGATAGCGGTAGATTGGCGGATGAGAGGCCTTTGAGAACGCCCGAATTCAATCTGCCATGTACAGCAACAGTGGTTAGGGTGGGATGAGAGGTGACTGCATCGAGGAAGAGTGTATCGTGTGGTATCGCTGCGGTATCCAGCCATACCAGAGCAGTCAGACGAGGGAGAAGGCCACAAAGAACCGTGGCGACGGCAAGATCGACCAGGGGAACAAATAGCTGCCTGCTACATATGAGCTCCCAAGCATAGAACAACGGATTTGAACTAACTCTATAAGACATGCCAAGTCTGGGTTAACGATACATTCAGCCTGAAGCTGTTTCAGTCTATTCAAGCTTCGGCATCTGATCGTTTTGAAGAGGATCGGAAGGCAGAGTAATCGAAGGAGCCGGTTGACCCCAGAAAAGGGGATAATAACAGACTGGAAACTTGAAGGATTGTATCGAAATCGTGGATCCGGCGGCTTGAGGAAATCCCATCGAAGATCTAGATGTAGAGGAAAATGGATTCGTTCGTACGATTCGCCGAGAATAACAAGCAACTCCTCCGATGGGAGGTCGAGGAGCTGAGGCATAAAAGGAACCGAGTTTGCAATTGCTTGTTCCAGAGGGTATTGCCTTGACGGCCCGGTCAGCCTTCCATAAAGTTCCCATGAAGTTCGACAGCTTTCAGGCGCGCAGCTTTGCAGTGCGCACAGTGCTGGTTCGAGTCAAGCAGTCCTTTTGCGGTTGCTCACAGTGTATATGAATCTTGGGCCTCTGTTTAACTCAATCCCTTTCACAACCTTCAATACACCCCGAGCATGGCTCCGACCACACGATCCCAAGTCAAGGCACCCCCCACTCCCCAAAGGCGCTTGGGCAGCCCAAATGACCCTCCAACCTATCGCGTGGACCTGGATGCCCCGCCAGAGACCCGATACCGCGAGATCTGCGCCGACTTCAGCGGGTATCTCAAAGATATTGTCCCGATATACGACGACCTGCTAAGCCTCACGCCCGCTCCCCGTGTTCTTCACTTCTTGGCCAAATCATTGCTGAGACGCGTCCGCTCTGCAGAAGAGACCAGGGAAATAAAGGGCATCTCCAAGCTCACGGGTGTCCCGCTACACCTCGTGGTGGCATACAACACATTTCTGGACTTGCTCTCTGGCTGTTCGAGCGGCGGCGCGCGTGTGACCGACGCCGGAAACGGGCGCGAAAATGGTATAATCCATTTCCGCGGGCTTGATTGGGGGATGGACGCTTTGCGACGACTCCTTATTTGTGTGGACTACGTTCGCGACGGCCACGTTGTTGCACGGTCAGTCTTTATTCAGTAGCTTTCGTCCCTTCATTAAAATTCACATGGAGAGCGGTCACATACGCCGGTTACATTGGGGTTCTAACCGGCGTCCGTAAAGGTCTCTCGTTGTCGCTGAACTACCGCGTTCGGATCGACTCCCCGTCATCTGTACAATCCCATCGACTTCACCAGGCAGCGTTGCTGTTGGGAATCCGCCCATCCATACCCTCCATTCTGCGCAAAATGCTGCTCTCGCCATCCCCGCCGCCCTCACTCGAGTCCATCGCACAAGATCTCCCGCGCAAACCGAGCACCCCTTGCTACCTAGTCTTCTGCACGCCCGCCTCCGTCCTGGTCCTCGAGAAGGACCTCGTCTCCGCAGAGGCGCAGACGTCCAACGCCTTCCTCGCTGTCACGAATCATGATCTGAAGCGGGAGAAGCTCAGCCCGGACGGCTGGCGCACAATGCTGGAGGAACAGAGACAGTTTGATCCACTCATTGGCGACAGTATCGAGCGCAAGGAGTGTGTCTCTAAAATCTGGGCGAAGAACGGCGCACGGTTAAAGGTCGCAGAGGTTGCGGACCAGTTGCAAGTGCAGCCTGTGCAGAACGAGTCGACCCATTTCAGCTGCATTATGGATCCGGCTGTGGACGGCGGGGGCCTCTTATGGGTGAGAGCGTACGACGAGCCTGTGGAAATGGTCGATGTGTCGGACTTGGGCTCGAATTATAGCTCGAGCTGATGAAGCTCAATTAACAATTCATTATGTATGTATCATGGCCTGCAGCTCGGATTGTACCCTGTTCTCAAACTCATTAGTTCGAGGCAATCGTTGCATTACAGCCGTTTGATTGTACAAATACATTAATACATTAGTGTGCCAGATTATATCAATAAAAATATACCAAAGCGCTCCAGAGTCCATAACTCAAACCCAGTTAGAACCACGCATTTTGCTGCTGCTCCGCTTGCAGTCGCCGGCGGCGCTTCCACCAGAATAATATTGCGCCCGCAATTATCGACAGGCCGAAGCCTAGCCCGAAGACTAAGCCGAGGGCCTCGGCTATTTCAGCACGATGTGATAACGTTTGTGGAGATTTCGACGAAGAAGGGGATGCAGAGCTGGAGGTAGTACTCTGGGGTGTAAATGTAGGGAGTGTTATCGAAGGCGGGAGGGTCATTGTTGGGAGAAACGAAGCGGTCGAGCCACTGTCACTTGTTTATGAGAATTCTGGGTGCACGACGACGCGCAGCGGAGATACGCACGGGTCGCTGACGGTAAGGGTAATCGAGCCAATATCCAGCTGCGTTGTACCCTGGCCGGGAATAAAAGTGATTGTAAGGGTGGTGAGGTCGCTCTCTACGAGATTAACGATCGCAACCAGACCGGCGCTGGAGTCGATCAACCGGGAGGCCGTAACGGAGGCCGAGGAGACGGTGAAGTTGGCGCTCGCGTTGGAGGCAACCGAGGTCGACATGAACAACGCGGATGCTGACATAGATTTCAGCACACTACACCCAAAATCAACGATGAGCGGCGAGAGCATACCTCGGAATGCCATAAACATTTGGGGAACGATGTCCGCGCCATTGGCGGCGGGCCCGGTAGTCGATACCACCGGGATACCTGCGATGCTAGTCTCATTCCTACCGACGCGTTAGGTCCGTTAGATCCGTGCGCGGTCGACTCCAGTAAGCTGCTCACCAGGCGCCTTGACAGCCAGGATCGATTACTAAGGTGCTTGTGTTGCAAAGGAACGGCGTGTAGACTATCTGCAGGGACGTGTTCGGGATGGAGACATTGACGGAGCCGGCCGCCCATGTTCCAGGCAGAGATGGGAAGAAGAGCCAGAGCCAGAGCCATGCCCAGACGAGGAGCGGTATTCGACGCAAAGGCATCGAAAAACGACCAGTAGTGGACGAAAGAGAGAGAGCCGCAAATAACGAAGCCCGAGAAGCCAAGGTCGTTGCCAATGAAGGCATGTGTCTATCCCCGGATTGGGTAGATTGAGATGCACTTGAGAATGGGCGCTATATTGTCGGCAGTAGGTCCACAAGTACTTTGCAGCAAAGCTCGCCAGAGGCAGTTAGCAAAGAGGATCTAATAGCCGCGATTTGCCACGCCGTTTTCCCGAGCGTTGCATGTTAGGGGAAGAACTTCCGAAGGTTAATTACGGCAGACATACAAGATGCCGTGTGTTCGGGCCGGGCGCACGTCAATCATTCATTTTATCTCTTACCACCGCCGATTCGATGCAGTACTCAGAGGCGTAACCGTAAGCCGTACATGTCGTATTCTTCAATCAGTATGCCTGTACATCCAGAAAGAGCCGTCTGTGTAGACCAGAGTCATGTGCAACTCTTCCTCCACAAACGCAAGCACCAACGCGACATTGATACCAGGTGCTGCTTGGTAGAAAATCCTTGAATTCCCGTTCAGCGCTGGGTTAGCGCTAACCTAGAGGTGGACAATCAAGTTTTATTTTATTTTGCCATATCATCATGATCAGTCGTTTTGACCTACACCAACACCGAAACTGGAAGCATTTGCATTAATGTACTGTTGCAGTACCTTCAGGGCATCCTGCCGGCTGCATTGGATGGTCAGGAAGGACTGGAGATCTTGTGACAGTCTCATGGTCAAAACGGTGGTCCTCGCATTTTTGAAAAATTCCAAAGGTTGTTCGATGTCCTCGAGGTCTCGCACGTACCTGGTAGGTGGATAAGCCTCATCGTAGAAGAAGATGCACACAACATACATGATAGATTTGGAAGAACAGCGTGGAACGCCACTGACGATGGGTCTGGAATATTTTATACCATCCCAGGTAGATTCCCATGATGATCTTCACAGAGAAGTCGCAGGTGGGAAACAAACGTCGAAGATCTTCAAAGCTTGAAAGATAGAATGGACTCTGACCATATAATTAATTTTGGGCCAGCACAACGACCAGGCGACCGGTCGAGTTTGGTACCGGGTGTAGGTTTCAAGGCGAAGGACGGAAGGCTTCTGCAAGAACCGTGATTAATGTGTAGATGGAATGTTGCGATGATGCTTCATTTTGGAGATTAGCCGAACTTGCACTTGGGCCACGAGTCCTAAATCCAGGCGCTCGAGCGATCATCTGAGGACAGGTCAGCGCTATATACAACGACAAGAAGATGCGGAAGCTTCAAGCACAGAATGATCGACTCAGCATTAATGGTAGCGACCGGGCGACTGGGCTTCGGTGCCCGGTGCGGGTTCCAAGGCGAAGGACGGAGGACTTCTACAAGAACCGTGATTAATGCGTAGACGCGAGACGGTACTTCATTTTGAAAACCAGCTGAAATTCCAGAGCCGCAATCGCCACGAGTTCTAAATCCAGCACAGCCGTCCCGGTGGTAGGTCAGTGATATACGACGAATGATAGGAAGATGTGGGAGCCGCAGCGGATCCGTTGTTAGGTCTATTTCGGCTCGGAGAAGTTAGAACCCATAAAAGGAAATCTGCGATAACATCGTAGGAGGTGTGTCGATGGGACAGTCTCTCTTTGAATCCGCGCCTGCTAACAGCCAGATGGTAGCTAAGGCCTGCAGATCCCTGTCGTTGGTGCGGAAGCCCAGAGCGACGCAACGCGGGGTAAAATAGGTGATAACAGACACAAACTGTCAGGGGGGATCTGAAGGATCAGCATTCCGCGACATGGTCGGAGGCCAAGAAAAGAGTTGTGAGTGATAGTGGAGGTCATGAGATGGTCTTCACTGTTCAGTTCGTCACCCGGGTTATCCTAGTGCGAAGCACCGACAGTTCGTAACGAACGCAGATATTCTATTTGTGGCTTTCTACAAAAATTAGATAGCCTTGTTTTTGACGAGCACTGGACGGCAGTCAGCCTAAGAAAGTCCATAACGACCGAGACAACGTACGCTCAATCTCCGCAACCGCGCCCAAGAGGATCTCCTTCTGCGTCTTCTCCTCCCGGGTGGCGGCGAGGACCTTGTCGATAACGCTCTTGGTGAGCTCCGCCTGCTCGCTCTCCTTCATCTGCTGCTCGTAGCGCACCCAGCTGTCGAGGACACCCTTGATCTCGGCGGCGATGGCGGTTTTTTGCTTCTGCACGAAAGCGTCAGACTCGAGGACCGCGGTCTCCTGTAGAATGTGTTAGAATGGCTGATATTACAACTTTCCCTTCGTGAACGCACCTTGGAAAGCGCAAAGAGACCCTTGGTGAGGGCGACGACGTCCTTCATCTGAGCGACGTTGTCGATACGGCTCTTGACGGCCTGGGTGTGGTCCGTGCGGGCGGTATCGAGAACACCCTTGATGCGCGCGACCTGCGCGTCGGCCCAGTCACTGTACGGCTGGCGGATCGCCTGAAGACCAGAAAAAAGGAATGTAAATTGTGTAGAACGCGTTTCGGCCACCGAAAGAGCGCACCCGGGCGACGAGAGTAAGGAAGATCATCGACCCGACCAAGAGGACGGTCTCGTCGCTGATGACATAGAGTTCCGAAGAAATAGCTGCTGCGACGACACCGGTTCCAAGGACGGCGGTTCCTGCCTTGGTGATGAGGTTCGGGGACGAGGGGAGTTTGTTAATGATTTCGGAGGCGCGCTCAGAGGGCGGTGGCGGGTTTGACGAGCTCGCCATGGAGCGGCTAAATGTATACGTGAACTTTGTACATCCGCTGGCGGCGACAGCACCTACGCATTGAGGACCTGGGGAAGGGCAGCGACCGCTCGCGGCCGGGCTATAAAGGTCAGAATACATTATTACATTGAGGTAGAAACGTACCTGCTGCTCTCAGGGAGCTAATAGCAATTCTGGAGGCCATATAGGGCGGATTCGGAGAGGGGTGACCAGCGTCACATTGTGACCAGGCACGTGCCGGGAATTGATGCGCCGGTGACACACTGACAGGATCATGATCGAGTTATATGTTTCAAGTTTCGACGCAACTCCGCGAGCTTCAATAATGCCCACAAAAAGCCTTCTATAGCACCCCCGCAACCTTGGAAACCCCGGGGACAGCCATGTACGAAACGCCGTGTAATTGGAATGCCACAAATTTGATTCAACTTCGCCCATCTGCTGTGTAACGGGAGGCCATCAAAACACGATGTATTAAAGGCGGAAGGCGTCCCTATTTTCCCTGTCAGTGACGTCCCCCTTTTCTCCCTTCTTTTTAAACCTTTTTGTTTTGCTTTTTCATTCAGACCACTATGGCCTACGTGAGTTCTCCGCTTGCAAGACCCGTTGTCATACACTGATTCTCCGCCCGCTCGTCAGCAACAACAACAACAGTACCAGTCCCAGCAGCCCATGCCTACGATGGGCATGCAAGTGGGGGGAGGGAACCGCAACGCGGCAGGTCAGATTTCACGGCAGAATCTTGCAGGCTGCGAAATTCATACTTGCGGCCCAGGCAAACCCCTCAATAGCAATGGAAAGCGTGACTGGAGCCACGGTCTCTGTGGGTGCTTTGAGGACTGCGGTACCTGTGAGTTGTCTGCCCTCCTAACCTAACGCGGTTGCGCTTATGCCCACCTCCTATAAGGCTGCTACGCTTGCTGGTGCCCGTGCATCGTCCACGGCAAAAATAAGCAGCGTATCACTCACCTCCAAGTGTCGGGCTCCCCGGAACCCGATGGCGGAAGCTGCTGCAGTGGTGCCTGCTGGGGACACTGCCTCTTAACCTCATTCCTTGGTGCTGGATTTGTCCTCCAAGTAAGCCGCTTTTTTCTACTCCTGTGACCTTTTTTCTCATTTTTATTTTCTAGTGCATGAACCGCGGCGACACGCGTGGACGGTACGGAATCGAGGGCGGCTGCTGCGGAGACTGCTGCTCATCCTTCTGCTGTGGGCCCTGCGACCTTACACAAGTCTCCCGGGAAATCGAGCTGGAGGAGAAGAGCTTCGGTCAGCGTTACTGAGCGTATCTTTTTACTTTTTTTTACGCCCGCGTACGACTGTCCGTTTTTCCTGGTCTTCCATGTCAACGTCGCTGTAATCCTCTAGGGCCCCACTAATCTATTGCTTTTTCATTTTTCCACTTCTTTCACTCGTCCAAACCACCAGCGTTCAGCGCTCAGCGCCCACCGGCGCCCTTGCGATACCCGTCCAATTCAATCGGCTAAGCTTACCTCGGTGATCATGATCAACAGCATGATTTTCCTCCAGTTCCGCGGGACGCAGATCACCGGCGCTCATCTCTAGCTCATCAGACACGTCTTCCTCCGTAGTCCCAAGAAAGCCCAAGAACTGCCTCAAGGCAGTCCTCGCGAGGAGAAGACGGAAAGAATATCTACAACTCGCGATCGAATCAGTTGAGTGCACATCTCTATCTTGATTCCAGCTCATCTCGAGTCATACGACAAGGAGAAGAGGATACACGAAGTGAAAAGCTGTGAGGATAACTTACAAGATTCGAATCGGTGTAGTCAGTTGGACATCAACAACCAGTACGCGAACGCACCCGGTCGTGAGTACACGGTGTACTTAGCACCCCAGCCTGACTCATTGTTCGGCTGTTGTGCGCGCTGTTTCTCGCTTTTTTACCAGCCAATACATTGCCCGCTATACACTCACAATCAGGTGATGCCATCTCCGCTGACCATTGAAAAATCAGCGCATTGGCATGGAGCTGAGCGAAAAACGTGGCTGGACTCATTCTTGCACTGTTTCCAGCTCGGACGCTAGGAAATATTTAGGACGTTAATCTGCAACGACTCGGAAGTTGAATAAATTGTAACAGGTAGCCAGCATCAAGTTTAGCGTTGCCAACCAGTCTCTAAGAGCATATGGCGGCACTCAAGAGCGTTTATATAGTCTGAAGCCGATTACCTTCATGCAAGAGTCAGCGGGTTCAACTAAACATATTTACCTGGGGCGGCGTGTTCGATAACCAAGCTCGTACAAGGGGATGCTGCTGCGTCGGTGCGTATCGGCACTGCTCGAAGAGTTCGAGGTGACGAAGAACTGTGGGGTTGTCGTCGAATAGCGGGACTCCTAGGCTATTTTGTCAGAATGGGCAGCAGCGCCGGAGCGGATCGACGAACGATCTTGAAGAATTTCTAGCGCCTGAGCAGGTAAAATTTGCCTTGAGAACATCACTGGATGGGGTGGACCACGTCAACCGACTAGAATTGTATGCATAGTGTCAAGACGTACGGTAGGCGCAAATGGCGATACCACCACGCAGTTCGTCCATGCAGTGCAGAAAGACGCGCGAGATATTTGCTTGCAGTGCGTCGTCGACGAATCGACAGAGAGATGGGAGAGCGAGGAGTAGCGACTCTTTCGCGGTGTATGGAACGATGAAGTGCTTGTGAACACTTCTTTCCAGAATATCCCGGGTCGCATAAATATGGTCCGGTGTAATTGACACAATATGGGTGACGCCGAGATGGTCGAGGAATGCGCTGGCATGGTCCCGGTTCTCCGGGAAGTCGCTGCCAAGGAATGAGCCTAACGAACCTTGGAAACTGACACTCACAAGCTAAGGAAGAGTTGGTCAGGCAGAATGGGCATGCCATCGATCACTTTGAGAGAATGAGCTTCATAGAAGTCCTGCTGGGTCTTGCATAAAATATAGGCCGGTGCTTCGGGGTTGACATTATGGTGGCAGGCGGAGAAAACCTGAAGTTGCCGAATAAAATTGTAATTTGGTCTACTACGCGGCCGTCCTGGGAAGAGCTGACGAGACCGCAAGTAAGAATATAGTTCAGCGTACGTTCACGAACTAGCCGTATCGCTTGTGCTGCCGATATGTTCTGCGAAAACATGACTGTGGTCATCCCATTAACCATCGCTGGATGGGGAATGAGAAATGCATACGGTAGGCACAAACCACCGTTGGACTGCGAGAGATTCCAAGAACGCAGTGGACGAGAACCCTTCCGCCACTATTGAGTGCTTCTTGGATGAATTGGCAAGTAGTAGGCAGATTTTCAAGGATATCAGAGTGTTCGTCATCCAAAATCGGCAGAGACAAGTGCTTCAAGTTTTCGGAGACCTCCAGATAATCCGGGCAGACAGACAGGACATGTGTGATTCCCAGGCGATTCAGAAGTTGGGGGGATTGTGCAGCCGACAAGCTAAGATAGTAAGACCAGAATCAATATGTGGCCGTCATTGCGCGCCAGACGACGGCTTACTTCCCGAGAAGGAGCTTGTCGTCGATAATAGCGTCGTAGCTTTCAGAGTCACGGATGAGAGCCCGACGTCGCCTTTGGTCCTGCATGAGAGCATCGAGTGTGGGTCACTGATGTCAATCACAACCCACACTTGATCGGCATTGCGTGTTTGTCTGTGTTTCCATTGTGTTCAAATCTCATCTCTAACATACATATTGCATTTATTACAGTTTGTGGCTGTACATTGACGCGTTACACCTACGCAAATGAGATTTCGTGGCATTTCGCCCCGCTATTATCGGCACACCCGACAGCTGTGTTGCTTCCGTCAGAGCGGGCAAATATCCCAGGCCACACCGAAGTGACTGGAAGCACAGTCGTCTTCTGTCCCCAAACAGCAGGATCAGAGGAGAGCGAGGTGAGGATCTTCATCGAACCGCCGTTGGGCCTATTTCGAGACGCGCGTCAGCCAATAGCATCAAAAGCAAAATGGATAACGCACCAGATATGTGCCGAAGTGTCTTCATCGGTCATGAAGGACGCAACAAGCGTTCCACCGGTCGTTGTCACGACTTGAGGTGCTCCAGCTGAATCGTCGTAAGTAATCTAGTTGGCTTCAAATTTGTTGAAGACGCACCGTTGTTTCCAGATCCCGTGGGAACATAGACCTGCCTGCGTTCACCGAACGAGACACCGTCGTTGATGCTCACCACAGACTTCACAGTGTAGGCAGGAGCAGTGCCCTCCGTTGTCTCAAAGATACAAAGGACACGAGCTGTACCACCTGATGTGAAATCCGTGCAACCCGGCATGCCGTCGCGTCCCGTGGTGGTGGCGCCTACGAAAATGAGATTCGCCTTCGTCACAGAGCGGAGTCGACTGACCTGCGACAGTCGTTGCGGCGGACCAAGTTGTACCGCCGTTAGTAGAGGAGCGCATGAGGATGTCCTGGTCGGCTGCACTATTCTCCGCGGCGTAGTAAACTGTTCAACGACGGGACTGAGCATCAAAATAACCCTTGATGCCAACGAAATCACCTTGGATAGCGCCGCTCTTTGCGATGCGAATAAACGGTTCCTGGGTGCGAATATCAGAAGGTGCAAAGGCGTGGAAGATGGCCGCGCTACCCAAAGTCCGTTTTTGATGGCAGTCGCTGTGCGGGTCTCAACTTGGGAAAGGAAGGCCCAGGTCTTTCCGTTGTCGTGCGAGATGGAGGCTGTAATCTATAAATTCACAGTCAGTTTATGTATGTTCAAATCGAAACGAGTTCAACACACCCGATATATCGTATAATTACCCGCCGAATTCTTATCGTGGTTGCGGAAAGTTGCAAGGATGTCTCCGTTCGCGAGTTGTTTCAAGAAGAGGTTGTCGAGATCTCCCGTCCCAGTCGACACAGTACCCCAGGCAGAGAACGTGCGCGCGCCATCGGTGGAGCGCGTCACGGTCAATATATGGGTCGCTCCGCTGGACGTGGTGGTCGTCGCCAGAACGCTGCCGTCGGCAAGCTGCGCGAGACGTGGATACGTCCCTCCTCCTCCGGAAACAGGTACGTAGGTGGTTGGATCGACGGTTGGTGCAAGCCCGTTTGCACGCGAGCTCAAGCCCGTAATGCGACTGTTAATTGTCGGCTCCGAGGCGAAGGCAAGGGTAATCGCGGAGAGGAGGGAGAGTGCGAACTTCATTTCTGGGAGAAGTGAGGTGTATGCAGTCGTCGAGAATCATTTATACGATTTTGCGATAACCCACGCTTCCGTGGTCACCCCGCATCCAAAGTATTACTCACCACTCTTCGGCGCAATGGGATGTTGACCGTCGGAAAACGTCGATTTGGTCAGGTAAAGTGCGTAACGAGCGAACAGGTGAACAGAAATATCTCCCAGGTGAGCGATGGTTTAGCCTCGGCTGCTTCAAGCAGGCCAGAAGACTTCGTTCACGGGACCGAGTGGTTTGTTTTTTGGTGTTGCGTGCACTTAACCGGGCCCCAATTAGAGATCGACGTCACTTCCGCGGGATAGCCTTGAATCCTCTGACCACAAATATGATCGTAGTGAGGAAGCAAGAGGCGGTGAGCTTCGTCGATGATGGATGGCATCATAGCTCTTAGGATCACACGACCTCGCAAGAGCGCTTTCGACCGCCAGAGAGAATTTGGGGATGCTGCCGGGAAGGTCCAAGGGGAAGTTGAAGGAAAGTGCGATCGATCACGGATGTTCAATGTCATCGGACTCGTGATGGGCGATGTTTGCTTGTCCTTATTTCCATTTTGTTCAACTCGACAGTTCAAAATTGGTGGATAATTATTAGTGGTAGGTCAGTAGATATGAGGTAGTTATACTCCGGCGGCGAAATACGGGACCCAATCATTGTAAATTATTGTTCTACGCAAATCAGACTTGGTGGCATACTACTGCACCGTTGACAGTGACACCCAACAACGGTGTTGCTTCCGTCAGTGCGGGCAAACACGCTAGGCCGCACCGAAGTGGGTGCAGACGTAGTCATCTTTTGTCCCCAAAGCAGGATCGGAAGAGAGCGAGGTGAGAATCTTAATCGAAGCGCCCTCGGGCCATTCCGAGACACGAATCAGCCAATAATATAACACCAAAAGAGAGATACTTAGATCACTAAACAGTTATGTGCCGAAGTGCCTTCATCGGTCATGAAGGACGCAACAATTCCGCCAGTCGTTGTCGCGACTCCAGGATATCATCAGCGATATCAATGACTTGCTCAAATATGAGCGGATTGGTGTATATCTGTGTTTCAACACTACTATTCACGGCCCAATTTACAGATGATGCAAATCTTCAAACCTCTCAGATATCTCAGTAATTCACGAATCACGGTCGGAAAAACTCGATTTGCGATGCACTTTGTATCGGTGATAACAGTGTCGCAGGGCTTGCTCTCGGACACAGATCGTGTCGGGGAGACAGAGAGTGGAAGTGCAGAGTGTCAGGGCGAGCCCGCGGCCGCAGAGCAACAAATGGAGGCTGGTAGTCGGTCGAATAGCTTTATTTGCCTGACTTCCCAAATAGGCAATTGACATTTGGACATTTGTCAGTTCTGACAGTCAGCCCTGCCAGTCAATTGTCAGTCAGATTATTTTCTCCAAAGTGGAGTTGTCAGCGGACAGAAGTGAGGAAGACAACCGGCCTTGATCGATTGATCGGAGTGATCGCTTGGTTGTCCCAATATAGGTACAACGCCAGCAGCTCAAAAGGCAGAAAATCAGGAAAGACATTTCATTTAAGAGGTAACTGATATCATGTAAGATGAGTTCACATAAACCACAATTTCGGGAAGCAAGGCAAAATTTAATCTTGAATACCGACAATACTCAACATCGTTGTTAACAGTCCGGTCGCACTGCATGGCACGGCTCTCGGCAGAAGTTCTAGTTTCAAAGGGGACTGGTGCTAGCTTCGCCGAAAGACCCTCGATATTTTGGTGGAAGATAGTTGTTCAGCGCGGATGTCCATCCGTCTACGACGCGCCAAATGTGAGGTTCTAGAACTGGCCATTGCTATCTGTGAACTGCCTTGCAATTCATCAAAGCTGCGCAGAAAGCTGCTAGGGCACTCCACCGGAATGCACCAGAGCCGCGATTACCGGTGTTGCCGTCACTCCAAAGATGCTGACGCAAATTCTGCCGACGGAAAGGACGGTTCATCTGCTACTGGCTCCCCTGAAGATTCTGCTTTATAAAAAACAATCGATTAGAGCTGTTTAGGACCGCCGAGAAAATAGTTTTTCCGTTCACGGTGGAGCTTTGGTGGAGTCCTGCACCGCTGCAGCATTTTCTTGGCCAAGTAGAGCTCCGTTTCAGCGGACCTTCAAAATCGGGTGATTGCTATATCAGTCAGAATGTTAGGCTGACAGTCGGAATTAGGGATCTATTTTCTTCGCAGGAGTCTGGCATACATCCCGCTTCCAACCTAATTATGTTCCGATGATCTCAAAGACTGGGACTTTGCGATGCATTTTCTTTAAAGGCTATTAAAGCTGACCTGTACGCGTGGTCCCCGACTAATGTGCAGTCAAAAGTAAGTACTTCCAAAAAGTTATGAATATGTTAAACCGTGGGAAATGTGAGAACTACGCCAAGCAAACAGTTTCTGCAATTGTGCCAAGATGCGGGACCTCAGATTGACGGAAATACGGGGGTTTGTGTTCACCGGCGGCAACTGTGAGTGTCAGGTACTAATCGCCTCTGATGTTTCTGTCCAATATTAGCGTCTGATTGAGGGTTAACAAACTCATGCATATAACATTGGGCCCTGATTTAATGCCCTTCACCGAAGGCGTCCCTCTTTATCATGTCCTCTGCAGCGGAACAGGAATTGGAGCACGAGATATTACAACTCATTACAGATGCGCGGACAACCACTGCGTTTTGAGAAAAATGGCCACGGGTTGGACAGAGCGAGGGATCAGAATTATATTCCACAAATACACGGCATCGCCAGTTTAGATGTGCACGAGAGGACAGGCCGAAGTATAAATACATAATACCCTCTATCTACCGTACTGGACAGACCACCAAGCCTAAGGCGCCATCCCGGGGACGATTTAAAAATCCCACCTCATACCCCGCGTGGACAGATTGGTTGTCCCTAAGTGGCTGGGGTAGGTTCCAAATGATCTGTTCACACATAGACAAAGACTCAAGGCAGCAGAATCAGATGAAGCAAAAGAATTAAATTCAGAACTAGGTAAATTTGTGTGCTGGCAAAATGCGGGGTCTATTCCAGGTGCTGCTCATCTCCTTATGCTTCACCAGTGATACCCCAGTTCGTTCTCGTTTCCTCCTGCTTCGCGTTGTTGACAAGAAAAGTTGAATGCACAACCTAATTTACTGTAAGTAAATCAGCGACACAGAAGAATCCAGGGGAAGGCCGATGGTTTCGGCAAATACCTAATGAGTGAGGTAGAACAAATTGGCTCTGGCCGTTGGAACTGCGATACAGAATGAGTTAAGGACAACGATGAAGTACGGGGGATTTGACTCAACACGGTCCACAAAGACGGCGCGGCGTGCATTCTGTTCGAGCCTTGCGATGGTGATTCCGGGGCGTTCAGAAGCAGTCAGGGTGCAGCCGGTACCGGTGTTCTGAACGAGGTCACGGTGTCGGTGAGTAATTTCTGCATCGGTGCCACCGATGCAGAAGTGGAAGTACTTATTTGAGTCGGGTTAAAGAGTCAGCGTGGACAAGACTGCAGACACACACCATTCTTGGTGATCACGCTGGAGGTGCGGACTAAAGGCAGGATAATAGGGTCGAAAGTTTTCGGTGTGGTGGGGGCAAAGTGGGAGAGAAAGTGGACTTCAAGATTTCCCGATCTAGCCGTAGCTTTTGAGAAGACGCAGAGGCATGAATGTGGGGAAAGAATGGTCATCCCCTTACTGAGGGACGATATTCCAGGACAGAAGGCCACTTGAGGACAGAGACATTGCCAGCCCGGCTGTCTGCACAGGGGGCAGAGGCGGTTCAGATTAGCTGGCCACATGCAGATTGATGGTTGGATTGGCAGTTTGTCGACGGTGGTGCCGGTTAATTGAACCACCTGCGGCCAGGTCGGCCGGAGGCACGGACAGCTGGCACATATTTACAATCCTCTCTCGCCTGCCGTAGGGACGGTTTGCCCAAAACACAGTGAACGAACTGCTTAGCTCGTAGGTTATTCTGCACACACACATGAATGCTCCGCTTACCTCTCTATGTAGTAGCAGGATTGTCTGTCGTCGTGTAAGAATCGAGCTATTCGTAATACGAGGTCTCCCTGAGCCGCAAGTCCCTACAGATATGAACATCTTGCCAACTTCCCCGATGAGGTTCATACATCTCCGGAACAGAAAGTGGGAGTCTAAACCACCTCTACAGTTCAATATAATGTGGAAATCTCGTCTCAGTCTCTCCAATGTGTTCTATGTGAGTTACTTCCCTTGCGATACACACGAGTTTTAATGCAACTTTCAAGATCTGGGTAACACGATGCCATACCCTTTTCAAGATTATTCGTTCAGTTCATCTTCACCCAGCTCCGCTATTTCACCCTTTTCGCTTTGTCGTACGGGCGCTCTAACTTGTAGTTATCTCTCATTAAACCTCGTTTAGGGTCGATGTTAGTTGTGAGACAACTTCTCTTTGTTGGCTTCAGCTCTTGACTTGGCGTCCAGTCATGCTGAGGACAGAATGGTCAGACCGGGTAAGGTTATTTCACTACACATCACAGAAAGATACTGACGGCCCTACGCAGATGTGAGTGTCATACCTCTCAGATGAACTTCATGGTTGTTGACATCACAGCCAGCTGCCAAAAATTCTTCTACGTGCGTTTTCAAACTACCACAGACATGTTAACGAATTTCACCAATTCTCCAGATGGAAAATGCCACGACCACCATAATCACCGTTTCCGCTGATATGATTCTAATATTCCGGTTTGCCCTCCCTCTCCTGTCCTTCTCCCACGATTGAAGTTGTTTTAGCGTTTGGATTTTGTATGGGCGATCGAAGAAACTGTGCTACTTATTTTTAGCCCTCATCACAGGTTCGTCGTCTCGGCTTTGTTCTTCTAGTGTCCTGATTTGCACTTGCAGCGGAAATAATTGCATTGTGAGCCGGCGTGTGCTGGTATTCCAGTCTAACATTCCCCAGGTTTACTATAGGCATATTCACAGTCAAACAAATCGTCCGTGAGTCTCAGATAGTCACCCATTGTCGTCAACTGAGTTGCATGCCCAGAATACGTGCACATTGGGTAACTCACGATTTTTCTATTGCTGAGTGTTATTTTAACCACTAGAAAGGTCCATTCTGGGAGGGTGCTACTCGCTGGGTTACTTTGTGTTCCAATGCAGGTTATCACGCAACTAAACCGACCTCCAGAGGTTCCTCGGCTGCTTACTTATGACGGCCTCCCCTGTTTCATCGTGGTGCGTGGATCTCTGCGTACCAACCGAAAAAGACTGATGGCTTAAGGCTGTGATGATGTTTTCAATGACCCTGTACAATTGCGGAAGTACACTGATGGCCCTCGGACTCGGGAACACGCCGATGATCACTTTGTTTCTGAGGGACGGTCTATTTTGGTTCTTGGCTCTTCTCAGTTTGTGTTTCACAATCTCTGCTTCTATCCCGTCCTCAATCATGCCAGTGTTGTCCGTTGTTCAATTGATACTTTGGGCTAGTGCACGCCCGACCCTGGCCCAAATTCCCATTGTGTAAGTATGTTTGTATTCTCCTGAGCACATATTCTTACTTGGTCGCGACGCAGACCTGGCACGGCGTACGTACTCGTTCGACCTTGTGGAATTTTGGCCTCTAAAGATGCAAACACAGATGTGTTGCCGTGATCGGCACGAGGGTTCTTATGAATATCAAACAGCTCGCTTCAAAAACCGCCAAGGGAGGAACCAGCATGCCAACGATGCAGTTGGAGAATGAGATGGACTCCATACCAGCCCGGGTCAGGGGTGGACATACCGAGCGCGTACCGTGGTTCCTGAAGACTGATATCGTCGGTGACCACACCCAAGACGCAGGCCCATGGGAGCGTTCTCAACCGGTCTAGGCCAATTTGTAAGTATATTTTGTCCGCGTCCATGGATTTCTCTAAATTACCTCACACTGGCTAGTAGATCCATTGAGTGGTCACTGCACTAGAGGGGTTCAAATATTGTCCAGTAAATTCATAATAGAGTATAAAAAACGGCCATTGAATGCGTAGAACCGACACCTAATTCCCACGGTTGACTTTCGTCTCGATCGTGGGAAACTGTTCATCAACGGCCAAGCCCGGGCCGCTCGCCCTCTTTTGAACCTCTCGCACCACTTGAAGCAAAAGTTTGCGTTGCAGTCCGTTCTTGAATCTCTCTGGATGGAACCAAATCATGTGCTAGATTTGTGTGCCCTCTCCCCTGCAATTTGAATCTGTGCTGGCGACGGACTGCAGACTTGAACGAGATTCGACACTTCGATCAGTGCTTCACAAGGTCAGCACAAGGTCATGCCTCCACGCCGAGTGCGGGTCTAAACTCCCGCCCTTCATTATCTTGCCTCAAGCCTCAAGCCCTCAACGATGATCAATTTCCCGCCGGTCGACGTCCTGGCATTGAAGGCCTGATGGATAGACTCTCCACTCCTGGCCGAACTGCTTGCACACCCATCAAGGTGAGGCTCTGTCTTGGCTCCATTACTTTTGGAGATTGAGCCACCTTCAACCTAGAATGGACCCCGCAGCCGTTTGATTACCTCGCTGCATGCCTTGAGCGAACCTGTGCATCGACCCGTCAGGTGGGAGAATACCAGTATGTTGTTTCATTCACGCAAACTGCTCTTCGTTAAGAAACCTTGAAGCGTGACGATGGGAATTCGCAGTGGGTATATGCAGTGAGGCGAATGGATCGAGGTGCGACTTGAATTACACGGTTCAACGTGGATATTGAACTGCTCGACGACCAGTACGATGCCTACCATCGCATTCGAAAGCACCGAGTTGAACAATTGAACGAACGGGCCAAGACTTGGTCGGAGTATTACCACCGTCCATTCGGACGGAGAAGACGGGCCTGTCCATATCGGTGGAGGGGCCGCAGGCGGTGAGAACTCTCCCACATTTACGGTTGAAGCAACCAAATTCAGCGATAGAGGCAAGTTGGTACACGAATCTAAGCTGGCCGAATATCTCTCGCGTCGCTACCCCACGACGTTCCAAGTCACCCGGCAGGATTCCCTCCGAGTCCCATTAGCTGCCAGTGTCAGTGATGACCCGACGCGGTGGGACGGTGCAGCACCGATTAAGTCTAAGAGCGTGCACATCGCATCGTGCCGTCTAGGGACTTTTGAATTGCCCTTGCCTCCGAGTCTTCCCTCAAATTGCGCGGCGCGGATAAGCTCAATCTTGGCATGCTGTGTGGAGCTGGCCGGATAGCGTCAAGGAGTATTAATTAAATACAAGCGAGAGCCGGTATGGTGATGTTTTGGTGCAATATCTGGGGGAGATGGCAGAGCGCGAAGAGGGAGAGACGCCTATTCATTTTGAGCGCCTGGTTATCGAGGAGTTACGCTCACATTTATATTTTTTAGGATTACGAGCTGAAGACTGAAGTGCAACGAAACTCAACCGTGGGAATTGAAGGATTTGGTTCACTTTCTCGTCTATGATTACGCATTGTGTCGACTTCAAGTTGATCTTCTTCCCTTTCGTCCACGTTTAATTTCGCCCCTGGAGCAGCCTTACATGAAGTTGAATCGCCTTCTCACGAACTACTATACATATTTTCTGAATTCAAAGCCTTAGCCTCCTCTGAATCAAAGTCTGTGCACCTCCTTGATCGTCTTCCACTGGTGCCCCTCCCACAGCGCATTCGCGCTCCCCGCCGCATCGCTCCCCGTCCCCTCCCTCTTATTCACCGCGTCCCACCCCGTGCTCGCGGCCCCCGTATCCGTGATCCGATGCAACATCGTCTTCATCTGCCCCAGCTCGCCCGTGATCGCGTCGACGTGCTCCACCGGTGCGCCGAACAGCGGTCCGAGGGCGTTCAGGGTGGTGCGCTCGCCCTCGATGCGGAAGATGCGGTTCTCGAGCGAGGGGGGCGGGAGGGTGGTGAGGATGTGTGCGGTGAATCCTAGACACCAAAATTGAATTTGGATGAGGACGTAGAACGACGAACGAACGAACGCACCGGCAATGTCTGGGATGGAGGTGAACGAGACGGGCGCCTCGCCTTTACCGACGACGTGGATTTTCTTGGTGTCGGCGTATGCGACGAGCCCAGGGATGTACTTGGTAAAGTGGCCGGTCTGAATAAGTAGTTCGTTAGCATTGCGTACATAGTGCGGTATGTACGTTCGGGACGCACGTAAATGCGCGCAGAGGGGACGCCGATGGTTTTCAGATACGCTGTGTATCGTAGACAGCTGTTAGTGTGTATGCCGTGCGCAAACGCGGGAAAGAAACACTCACCGGCGATTTCGTTCTTGGCTCCAAGCACGCCCTCCGTGTGACCGTCGGTCGGCATCCCATACTCGCTGGGCACGAACAGCTTGACCCCAGCCTCTTTCGCGCCGTCCACGAGCGGTTTCTGGGCTGAGGCAGCGAGAGTGGTGACGGTCGAGAGGACGACATCGACTTTGTGCTCCTTGAAGACCGCGGCGACTGCTGCGGCGTCGCTCGTGTCGACTTCGACGACCTTGACGCCGGAGGGGACGATTTTTGCGGAGGATCCGGGGCGGGAGAGGAGGATGACGGAGACGTTTTTGGCGGCGAGGGCGTTGACGATGGGGAGGCCGACGACTCCGCCTCCTACGACGGCGAACGATTTGTAGGCAGACATTTCAGGTTTGAGTGGTGTGCGGCTTGTGAGGGTAATTGTGGGACTTGGAGCTTCTCTCCTTCTGCTTCTTTTGTACCCAGGAGCGATGATCCCAAAGATTTTACAACACAGGAATTTGATCCCAGGCGCGTTACTATTATGAAGCGCGCGAGCGTCGGGAACGGGGTGACTAACGATGCCTGAACCTCACCAAGAAACGGCGCATCGCGCCTGATATGTACCGGCGATTGGACTAGTACTAACTGTTCAACCGAATGAGTTTTTCAGTAAGGACTAGACGTGTTCACATTTGCAGGTGGATAAACTATCCGTGTCGTGCTGAGCGCAAAAGAGAAATAAAACATTAGGCCTGCAGTCAGCGAAGCTCCACCTCTCTAGTACCTCCTTCCCTGGCACCCAACAGTTCCGCCCTCGGTACGCCGCGCAGTCAGTTTGCGTCAAGCTGCGTCGTGCGAACAAACGTCCATGGTCCACATCAGGGAGTCAGGCGCGATATGACTAGAGCGCAGCGTTGAATGGGGTACCGACAAACGGTGGGCGTGTTGGGATCGGGGACGGGGGCGGTCGATTTTCTTTTTTGAAGGCAGTTGGTAGGCAGATTCGAGTGGCTTGTAGAGTTAGAGCAAGGTTTGATTTGATTTGATTTGATTTGAATTTCATTTGGTAACTACATGTGGCCTACTGGCTATGGTAGCTGTGCTATAACGAGGTATATGGGAGGTAATCGAGGTGGTGGTTTTACTGGAGTAAAGCTTTATGTAGAGAGACGAGATGAATAAAAAAGAGACTTTCTATGCGATATTGGGAAAAGATTGGGTATGAGGGAGTCGAGACGGGAATCAAAGGTAATCGGGTATGGTTGTGAGACGGGTATTCAGATGGGGGGTATTTGGAAAAGAGAGAGAGAACGAGAACGAGAGATTATGATGGTATAGTATAAGTAATAAATAAGAAAAAGAGAACTCAGCGTTTATCTACTGCCTCGAATCGCGCAGACGACACGATGAACACCCCAAGGGCCTTGAGCGTTTTGGGCTCCGATAGTAGCGTTGAGAGGTGTAGAGCAAGGGCGGGTAGCATATAGCGCATTGGCACGGAAAGGGGCTGGATGTGGTTGAAAAGCCGGCGGTCTCCTGCCAGAGGGGCATGGTGGCGCGAGGGGAAGAGTTCGTTTGCGCGACCGAGCGCGGTAGACGTCGACAGCGTCAATCGTTGCCCAAGTTGCACATCGCCGACGCCACCCCGATGCGATTCTTTCTTCGCAACTCACGGACCGGTCACCGGCGGCACCAAGGTCCAAGAATGAAATAGTGGTCACTGGTACAGTAGATAAGCACAGAGAGCTCGAAATGGCCGTCGGTCCTGCTCTGCATTGTCCGCGTCGGAGTAGTAAGCCCTGGTCAATGTCCGCATAATGATTGGACATAGAGGCCATTTCAAAGGCAAATCCGTCCGCACTATGATCGGACATACAGCCGTATATGCCGATGTCCTATTTTAGTCTGTCACACCGGCAATCACGAAATTTCGGATGAGCCGAGCCGTAAGGCGAAATTCAAAGCGTCGAATTGACAATAGTTGGGCCTGAAATCTAAGCTGATTCTCTGAGTTTTGTAAAAGAATTTGTGTGCACTGAAAGCCAAAGAAAAGTCTTTGTATTCAACTTCAGTGAAACTTTAATGGTACTCAAAGTTTCAGTTTACAAATAGTGCAAGCTGAAATTGTGTTGCGAAACCATAGGCATCAATATGCAAAACAATGTAGCTGAAACCAATATGGATTCTAGCATTTCAGGTGTGCTTTCACCTCACCTGAAATCAAAGCCGAAACTTTGCATTTCGAACCAGGTGAAATCGAATCTGGTTTAATTTCACCTCGTGACTTTGCTTTCAGCAGCGCTGAAAGCACACCTGAGACACTAAATTTTATATTAGTTTCAGCTCCAGCTTTTTGTATGTCGATACCTCTAGTTTCGCAACATGATTTCGGCTCGCCTTTTTTGTAAACTGAAACTTTGAGTACCATTAACATTTCAGTTAAGTTGAATACAAAGATTTTTCTTTGGCTTTCAGCGCGCATGAATTCTTTTACGAAACTTAGAGAATCAGCTTGGATTTCACGCCCAACTATTGTTAACTCAACACTTTGAGTTTCGATTTGCGGCTCGGGCCGCCCGAAATTTCGTGATTGCCGGTGTGTGTGTACCAACTGTGTACTACATTGTTGCGCGCCTTGCTTCAAACGGCCATGTCTGCCGATACCACCCTTTCGTCGCACAGAATCCCACCCAAGTTTGTCCTATCGTCTAACTCTCCAGCTCATTGTCATCCTCTCGCAGTGCGCCACCTGCGTACAACGCTCATCCGTGGGGTTACAGCGGTCATGTCACTGATGCTCGCGAGTCGTCGAGAGTGTGAGTCTCTGAGCATTCGAGTGAAGGGCTATCCTATCCCATGTTCTCTAGCGACATCCCGAGCGAAAGGCAGCCCCTTCTCGCGCAACAAATCGCTGTGGATGTCTCCCCTCCGACCAAGAAGAACTGGGAAAAATATGCATTGTACCTTACCCTGATCGCCTTAATCGGCATTACAGTCTTCTCCGAGTTCAAGCACACCGAAGCTGCTCTGGACCCAGCTGCCCGTGACCGCCTGCGTCACGAATGGGACAAAGAAATTCAGGCCCACGAACGCATCCGTGCTGCGTGGGTGAAGGAGGTCGCTGAGCATGACATCATTCGGGTGGTGTGGGAGAACGAGCGCCAGGAGATCGTGCGTGAGAAGGAGGAATGGGCCAAGGCGCGCGAGGACGAGGAGCGGCGGAGGGAGGAGGAAATGGAGCGCATGAGGGCCGGGTTCTACTGGGCGGATCTCCGGGCGGACCAGGGCTGCTTCCGCCACGGTACGAGGCAGTATACCGCTCGGGTTTCGAATGTCCCTCGGGAGTATGATCCCGTCCAGGCGTGCAAGGAGACCCCGATCGAAATCAATGGGGTCAAGTTAGTCAGTCCAGATATGTGTGAGGACAGAGTAAGTTCTTGTTCTACCCCGACATGCTCCAACTCACCGTTCACCAGGGCTGCAACGGTGTCTTCGGCCACTGGCTCGTCAGTCACAATGAACCCACGTGCACAACCTATTTCCGGGATTTCAAGGACAAGGTCAGTGACTGGGATCCATCATTCCAGCGCAGCGCTCATTCAACTCGTAGGGCTGTACCCCACCTGCTTCCCGCCGACGGGTATGTTTTAATTTTCTCCATCCTGAGCTTGGTAACTGATACAATTATCTCTCAGCGCGTCGAGTCGCATCTTGAAAATCTCGATCCCGGAGATGACTGGCGCACGATGTGCTCAACGACTCCTGCGGACTTTTGGTATCTCCATTTCGACAACCCACACATGTGTGAGAATTGGGCGAGTCTTCTTTCTTTAATATCAACCAATTCAACCAATTCAAGCTTGAAATTTGCATAGGGAAAGTACGGCATATGGGGCATATGGGAGGTCGATGACAATAGGTGTTAGGTATTAGCTCCCACGCAGATTCTCTTCCAATTGTAACATCTTGCGCCTTTTTTCCTCGTGTTCTGACTTGTTTCAATCCATAGCAATTGCTTCGTATCCTGCCGCAAGGGAAACGAATTGGATGCGCCGACGCGTGAGGCACTGGTGGCGTCCAAGTTGAACAGGAAACCCCCCGGCTTTGAGTGAAGGATGAATGACTGAAATAAGGTACGTACTTGCGAACATGTTGGCCCGCTCGCGGGAATTCCAAAAATCCAACCAAAATTTCGAGCGTAGCGCTTCGCGCCGCCGATGATAACGTTTCAGTTGAGTCGATGTCTGTGAGAGCTGAAAGAAATTGTCAATATGCATCCAAAACAGGAATTGAAACATACATACACACCCAGCGCCGCCTTCAGGTCTACGAATCGATACGGCTATATCATCTGTTTACACCACCCACCTTCTATCCGCAACACCTCTTCTCCTGCTCCATGTTTCCCATATCTTCAAAAGCCTAGAGATTATTAGAGAGAATTGAAAAGAATGGGTGTACACAACTTACCAGGACCGTGGCAAGAGGTTCAAGTTGAACCATCACGTGGGACGACGCGTCGGCGACATCGGGCACGCGATGCCAAACACTGGTTGAGTTGATGGCGGCCGAGGTTGGCGTAGGAGTGGGAAGTGGTGGTCTATCACCGTCGAAGTTGGAAGCAATGTCGATGGCGGTTGATGGCAGCGGTGAGGACACTGAAACTTGAAGCATCGAAGAGAGGAGTAGAGGCAGAGGTGAGAGGACGATGGACTGCAGCGGCGGTGGGAGGAAAGGCCATATGGTGGTGGGCCATAGTGTCGTGGTGGGAGGAAAGGAAGAGAGTGGTTGGCATCAAAGTCCGGCTGTATTTATACAGACGCATAATGTTGGACTTGTTTGGTTGAATTCAACAAACGCGACTTTGTTGAATCAACACAAACAGACGCAACTCCACGCGTCTCTATAAATACAGGCCAGCCGGACCTTCAACCGCTCTCTTTCTGCCCTCAGGCTGCCTCTCCACGAAACCTCTTCTAGTACTTCCACTACGCCGCCCAACAAAGTTAATGATCTCCTCAAGTTCAGCAATATGGTTCAACTTTGCGTATCGTTGCTGTCGTGGACGTTGGGATTTTGGTTTGGGGCGCATATATTGGTATGTTGTACTTGCCTCCGTCTCAGAGCCTTGCCCCTGACTTCAATTTCTCAACTTCAACATCGGTGATCTCAACACGACTCGGACTCTGGCTTTAACTCTGTCCGGCGTCACCGCTCGTTGTTGATGTGAGGAGATTTGAGGATAGAGAAGGGTGCGTTGGAGCCTCTCACTACCACATCCTTTTCCCATTTGTACCTCTTCCTGCAGATCTCGAGAACTTCAACCTCAACTCAAATTCAACCGGCGGCTGATGGACAACATTGGGTTGTTCATTAGGTGACCCCAAGAAGCCTGTGCACTTGACTGCTGTCATGGGCTACAAGGCTGGTATGACCCACGTCGTCCGTGACCTTGACCGTCCGGGTTCCCGAGTGCGTACATATATTTCCGTCGTGTAAATACGCCCTATTAACTGAGAACGCGCCTAAAAATGCATAGGAAGTCGTCGAGGCCGTCACCATCATCGAGACACCACCACTCATCGTCTGAATGAACGTTATCATGGTGTCGGCTACAAGTGCGTCGTATAATCCCTTGACTTGAACTGAAACTAACCTCGTGTTGAAACTCCCCTCAGGCGTCCAATCGACTCGCCTCGCCTCCTCGCTACGCATTCCCCGAACCGCTGCGCTTTGGTCACCGCGACCAGCGGCAGTATGTCCTTCAACCTTATTCCTTTATTATCAGCGCTAACCCCCGGCGCGCATCCAGCATCGCCTTTTGCCTCAGTTGAGGTTTCTTGGGCCCCTACATTATTTATTTAGATAGCCTTGGATGGCTTGAAGTTGGATTGAACGTTTAAAGACTCGTTCACTTTCCCCAGATTTCTGTGTCATTTTCTTAGTGTGTGCATGTTACATGGACTAGATTGAGCGAATACAATGATTCAACCCTCTACATGTTGCACTTGTGAAATGAATCAGTAATTATCGGAGAAAATGAAAACGGTTCCATTACCTGTGTTGGGGCCATGCTTCAATGTATGTGAGGGTTGAGGGCTTTTTGGGCGCGTGGCAGGTAGCAAAGAGCTTCGTCTGTGCCTCTGGAATCCTCCACCGAGTATCCAAGCTGAGTCTGAATGGGATATTGTTCAATTTTGAAATCGATTCGGCGTACCGCTCAGACTGCCAGGAAGTTTGGGAGAAGGAGGGCTGTTTCTGCATCGATCCATCGAGAATGAGAAACTGAAAAGAAGATTTAAGCCAACCTACAGTCGAGAAATTCAATTTGAACCAACATGTTTCAAAACTTCAATTGCGTACTTGCACTTGAGAATGAGCTAAGATCCAGCGAAGCTGGGCTAAATCGGGTTTGAATGAGCTCTATTGCATTGTAACTCAATTCAGAGTGTTGGTTTGAACCACTTAAAAATCCCTACGTCTCGATAGTTTAAGAGTTGCACGGAGTTAAAATGGATGTTGAGTTTGAGGGAATGCGGCACAAGAAGTTGATTGAGATTGGGGCACAGATGTCTTGTATAGGGTAAACGGCTTGCAGACGAAGTGTTCTTGCTTGAATTCGAGACGTGTGCCGGTCCACGGGCATGACTGGTACAATGCGCGAAATTCAGGCAAACTTTGGTTCAACTGGTTCAAGTTCACTTCAAGTACAGCTCAGCTCGGTTTTCGTGGAGAAATTTGATAGTTTAGTTTTGAGTCAGAATGCCCTAGGAAGTGTACCTTTAAGTATTCCGAGCCCAACCCAGCTTGCAGGGCAAGCAGAAAGTGACCCGATCAAAGTGCGGGGAAGGTAGCCATCAAAATTCGGGGCTCGGTCCGAACCGGGACTCTCTTCCGAACTCTCATCCGCAACACTCACAGCTTGCCAGGGCAGTGAATTTCTGCTGTTTCCTTGGTCCCTTTGCTCTGTAGGGCACTTGAGAACTTGAAGATGGCCCATTCTGCAACGGCTTTGCAAAATCTCACCGCCGAGGACTAGAATCTCCGTGTTCTTTCATGCTTTCCCACACTGCACAGGCCTCTGCCTTTTTTTTCTTCTCCTGCTTCATTTCTGCCCAAAGTACCCAACCCTTTACTGAAGCGTCCCCCGGTCTCTTCCATGGCCTGTCTGGAATGATTTTAGCCTAGAAGCAGCGGCTCACTGCGGGTATGTTACTCCGTTGTTTTCTTGGTTGATTTTCAGAATTTTTATTCCTCTTGTTTCCAAGACAAGGTTTGAGCCACACACTTCGACGGGCTGCGCTCTATGGCTCTACATCTACCTCTACAATTGGCTACGGATGCTACGAACACCTTAAACTACAGTAGGAGGACGAAATTTCAAAGGAAGAAAAAAAATCCGCCCCCAACCCTCAACCGAAATTCTCCGGCCCATACCGAGGCTGCCAAGCAAGCGGATGAATGCGCCGCGCTCTACGAGTAGAATGAGCCCCGAGAGACGTTGCGTGGACGAAGTTGAAGCACTTGCTTGATCAACGTCGACGGCGGCGAGATCAACGGTGGTTCAACTTGAGTTCCCACGCCCTGGTTGATCACGGTGAGTATCAGCGAGTGCAGTGGGAACGAAAGTGAGGGCTCACCAGTGAGTAGGTTGAAGTCGCCATCGACGACGCCGACGACGGCCGCGATGGTGGCCGACATGCGGCGGCGGCATCAATGTTCAACTTGGGTCACACCACCCATGTTGAACCCAGCGAGGACCGAGGTGGCGAGGGGCTTGAGGCTCGATACCAACGGCGGCGACGAGCTCAATGACAACGACAACGACAACGACGGTGGCAGCCAACAGCGAAGAGGGTGCGAGGGTCGGTGGCGGGAGGTTGGGTAGGCGGTAGGGGATCAAGCTTGGGCGGTGGCGAAGTGGTGGGTGGTGGAGAGAGGAAAGCCTCGAAAGGTGCGTCGAGCCGTTTATATACCCAACATCCACGTGAGCAGACGCGTCGACGCGTTTGTTGATTCAGAACTCAGCACAGCCGTTGCCTACGCGTCCCTATAAAGAGAGGCTGTCGTGAGTTGCAATTCCCCACCACCCTACTTCCGCCCATTTCACTCACAGCTCCCCCAGGGCCCTCTACCGCCTCCAACCACTCCAACCACTCCAACCACCTTCTACCCACTCCCTCTCACCACCCAACTGCCTCGCTCATCGCTACCGCCGCCCCCGACGACCTCGACAGCGAGCACCAAACTCAACGTATTCTTACCCTTTGTTTTCGCTTCTTTCGCTAACCATTCTCTCCAGATTCTATTCCCTCGCCCCCCCCACTGCCACCGACATCGCCCTCGTCGCCACCGACATCGAGCTCGCATCAAAGTCAACCAACGACTCGTTTAACTCGGTACGCAGCTCCCTCTGCGCCCTTTGGCTGACTGAGCCACCCACAGGATTTTAGACCCGACGCCGATGCCCCTGACGGACTCAACGCAATTCGAACACTCACGTGCCAAATTCAACCAACCCCGCTAAATCGGGTATAGGCGCTCGCACCCGCCTCCCCGACGCCCCCGGTACCCCCTACGGCGCCCTCTTTGTTGGATATGGGTTGGTCGTTGATCGGTTGACTTTGGTGCGCTTTCTCCCTTTGCACAGTTATTTTCGTTCTCATTGATTTTTAGGCTCCCACTGGCCGTTTTGAGCGCCGCCACATACGCCGCCGCGATCCCGACCCACCAGCACCTGCTCCGCGACCCGGCGCTTTTAGCGCTTATACCTTACTTTTGGCGCCAGGCGAATTTTTTACCCCCCGGGCGGTTCTGAAGAGGTTGAAAAGCTCGGTGGATTCTGGGGTTCAAACCCGCGGTGCGCCATGATTTCCTATTTATTTTCCCTTGACTGACTGTTTTCTGATCGATAGCGGGGATAATTCTATTGAGAAACCCCAGTTGCAGGCAGAAACCCCCCTTTATTCGGAAGCCCTCGAATTATTGAACTTTTGTGGGGTTTCTCCGTGATCCGGGCCTCCGGCCGAAGCAAAATATGGATGCCAATCCCAAGTGCCTGCAGAGAGCCAGATGCGTCGCAGTTTGACTCTTGCTGTTACTGCCCGATGTTAAAGCCCGGCGTGGTCTCAGAGCTCACAAATCGGATCTCGGCATGTCTCGGCACAAGGCGGCACATCGACCTTCAGGAAACCAACGGATCGCGAGTGAGCCGTCAGCTAGCCACAGGCCTAATAGTCTGCGATGACTGTAGATAGCAGACGGTGGCTTGGCGCAGGAAACTGCGCGCATCGGACACACCGAGACAAGCCGGGAATGCCGCACCTCGGCTTTACTTATCACTTCTACCAAGGTATTTGTAAACCCCGTCTGAACCTTGGCTACACATTGCTCAAATATGAGGCATTCAATGCCTTTATGGAACTTAAGGCATTGGCTATATGTGACTCTCTAGTAGGCTGTGCCGTGCCATGCCGTGGTGCCGCCCAGCGGCATGGCACTCATGGTCGCAACAGTACACTCTTACTGCCCCACTCCGCTGTACAACGCGTGCTCGGCCCCGCAGACGTATCCACTGCCAAACTAAACTGCAGCAAACTAAATTAGGTAGGTGCCGGCGTGCACGTCCGGCGGAACCTGGGTTTCTAGATAGAATTCTATTTTTAGGTGGGGGTTTCTGCCTGCAACCGGGGTTTCTCAATAGAATTATCCATAGCGGCCTCAACGACTTTCGACTACGATTTTACTGACTCTCGGTAAGTCTCGGTTCAGTTCCCTTGCGCGCAGGCTGATTGTTTGTAACAGGCCTTCAAAGATCAACTATTGTGCTCTATTCGACGATTTACTGGGTGTTTTATGCCGGTTGAGTTTGAGCTTGGATTTCCACTCAGGTAAGCCGCTTTCGTTTGAATTTGAATGTGGTTCAAATTTTTTGACTTGACCTTAGCTTCATTCGCGCCGCCCTTCAAAGTTCTCACAATCTTCGATCCTAGGCTTCAAAATTGAAGGACTGCTTCTGAGGCTTTAGGTGCGTCACTTGCTTCGATCTATGGCTTAATCTCTTACTGACTTCGTTACAGGACTCGTTCTGGGCGGCTTACAATCTTTGAGCTTGGATTTTCACTCAGGTAAGCCGCTTTCATTTGAATTTGAATGTGGTTCAAATTTTTGACTTTAGCTTCATTCGCGCCGCCCTTCAAAGTACTCGATCCTGGGCTTCAAAATTGACGGACTGCTTCTGAGGCTTTAGGTGCGCCACTTGCTTCGATCTATGGCTGAATCTCTTACTGACTCGACCCTTAGCTTCATTCGTGCCGCCCTTCAAATACTCACAATCTTCGATCCTGGGCTTCAAAATTGAAGGACTGCTTCTGAGGCTTTAGGTGCGTCACTTACTTCGATCTATAGCTTAATACCTTACTGACTTCGTCACAGAACTCGTTCTGGGCGGCACTTCAATTCACTTACAATTTTCGTTGTTGAATTGCAAGGTTGCGCTTTAGGTGCGTAATTTACTTTGGTTCACATGGATTCAATTTACTGACCTCATTACAGCACTCGTCTCCCTCTCATTTCAGGTACTACAATTTTCGTAGTTAGGCTTCAAGATTGAAGGGTTGGGGTATTTTTGAGGGTGTGTGCTTCCCTTCGATCTATCATGGCTTCATTCTTACTGACCTTGTTGCAGGATTTTCGATTTTGAACGCACGCCCGAGTTTGGGGGTTGTTTCTGAGGCTTTAGGTGCGTGATTTACTTCGGTTCACATGGCTTCAATTTATTTACTGACCTCGTTACAGCACTCGTCTCCCTCTCATTCAAAGTACCACAGTTTTCGTAGTTGGGCTTCAAGATTGAAGGGTTGGGGTATTTATGAGGCTCCGAGTGTGTGCTTCCCTTCGATCTATCATGGCTTCATTTTACTGACCTTGCTGCAGAATTTATTGTGGTACTACTAGTTGATTGAACGCACGGTTGGCCTTGTTAGTTGGCTTTGGTTGAAGGTGTGTCTCATTTTTGCTTCTACATCATCTTACTGACACGATTCTCTTGGCTCAGTTGGCGCGGGCTTGTTCTTGACTTTTCCCCAATCTGGAGCCAGGTCCGTCCGGTTCATTCATCCACTGGCAGTGATACTCAACTCAACTGACTGCAGAACGGTTCGAAGTCCTCAATGCCGGCCTGACTTGAGTTATAGATAGTTACAGTCACTCTCAAGGTTCGTTCAATCTCCCTTCGTTCGATAACTGACCTTCGAATCGTTAGGTCTTGACTCGTAATCAATGCCTTTGAATTGAAGTGCGCGATGGCCCTCTACCCCAACACATGTCCGCCGCTTTTCCTTCCTCCTTTTTGTTAACGCTCAACCACTTCCTCAGATGCTCTTCAACTGGCCATTGACTCGGGATGATTAAACTCCGTTGAACGAGGGCGGGACTGTAGGTGCGTGGACTTACCCAGGTAATTCCTTCACTAACACCCACCCTTCGAAGGCCGAATCTATGCGCGAAATTCATCCCACGAGCCGGAACGCCGGAACTATGCCCGAACGGTGCTTGCTCATCTATATTCACTGAAGGCTGACTGGGGTTGTTTAGAGACACACGGTAGTACTGAACCTCAAGTAAGTATCGTTACAGTACTGTAATTACTTTGAGGTGAGTTCCGAGCAATCATCTTTCGGGTAACGTTGACGCAAGTTGAACTGACGTTGATTTTAGTTGAACCCAATCTTCGTTGGTTACTACAACCCAAGTTGTACTGTATATCGTGTATGGACTCGACTCGATGAAATTAAACTATAGCTAACCATTCCTTCATCCAGATGCAAATATATTTAAATTGGTGTTACGCTACTAGTATTCGAGGTTCAACAATCAATTCAACGAAGCCGGGTAGCTACTTGTTGTTGAATGGCGGGGTTCATTCGGGTTAGGTTAGCTATAGGTTAGTCTTCAGTGATCATCTCGCGTTCCTCGGGTGAGCTGACCTTGTGATCGTTCAGCTACTCAAAGTGCTACCCTCGCCTCCTACTGAATTTATAGTGTACTTTACTTGGTACTTGTCAATGCATACGTGGAATTTACTTGGAATGAGCCCTGGTGAGTACCAGCTTCGAATACATTCATTCAATTCCTTCGGCGACGCGATGTGATATTTTGGTAGATCCAACGCAATAACAATGGCTCGACTTGAATTTAGAATAAGTTCGTAGGTATGTACGTTGTTGCTTGGATTCGGTTCGATTCGATTCCCGCTACAGACCTCCCTCCGCCTTCGTTAGTTCGTTCATCCAGCCTTACCAACGCCAACGCCAACGCCAACGCAACCGCTTCCAGATCAATCCAAACCAAACCAACTAAACCTGTGTATCCCGAAGTGAGCATCCCCCGCTTTGTGCTGAGAATTAAGTTACTTACTCGGCTCGTTAGTCACGGTGGACTTGAGTGCAAGGTGGAAATATTAAATAATGGGAGTTGGCGGTTGAGGTTTCGAGGGTAAGTGGCTCCAGCAAGTGATTAATGAGGTGGAGTAACTAACCTTCGTTTTTTCAATAGCCTCCTCGCGTTGAGGGCCTTCGAAGACTGAGCGGAAGGCCCACGCACCCGCACCGGAGTAAGCTTCAATTCGATTTCAATTCGATTCAATGTACTCACCTTCGATTCAGTTTGAAACAACTTCCCCGCTGCGCACTGGGTATCAAGTTGAAGGTATCGATGCTTTGGGTTGGGTGGAATTGAATCTAAGTACGCAGCACACTCATTTAGGTTGGATTTGTCCGGGCTGGCTGAATCCCGGCCGTTAGTATTCCGCGAAATTCGCATCGCGCACGCGTTGGTTTCCAATTCTGCTTCGCAGGCGCGGGTAAGCTTGCCTTCAATTCAATTTGAAGCCTTGTAAATGTACTGACAAAAACTCGTCGCGTAGGGGAAGGAAGATGAAAGACGCGGAGGGGGTTATTCGGAGAGAGGGTGGGGAGGCGTGGAAGATGATAGGGATGGAGATGGGCATGGCGCGGATCTGCGCAATTTCTCCCTGCGCGGGCGGGAATTGGGTATGCGCGCTGTCTTTGTGCGAGGGGACTCGGCGCGCGCGCGCACATGACTCTGCGCGGGGAACTCGGTGGAAACGCGGACGGCGGCGGACACGATGAGGAAGTAGAACGAGAGGACGGGGCGGAACGTGCGAGGAAACGCGCCTCTCAGGTACGTCCGTAATTCCTAATTGCTTCGAATTCCTGATTCTTGAAGCTGACTTCTTTCAACAGCAGACGCCGGGAGGCCTGCTGTCGATGCAGGTGTGTGGTGCGCACATCGCCCGCCCCGGACGCGCGTAACGTAGAGCTTCAACACCGAGAGATCGCCGCGCGCGGATTGCGGATTTGCGGGAGTCGGCGGCGTAGGGAGAGGTTGAAGTGGGGTTGGGGCAACGCGGGGCGCGGATTGCCTTGGTACTCAAGGTTGTAGCGCGCTGCGGTGGGTAGAAGCGGGGCGCGCGTTGGCGTTTGGTACTCGAAGTGGCTTGTAGCAGTAGTTTGCGGACGGCGGGGCGGGAGCATGTGGGTCGGTGGAGTTGTGTACAAGCGAGACGGGGGGCGAGGAGGAGGAGGAAACGTATACATTAACGTACATAGATACTGAAGTACTGACACGCGGTAAGGTCCTTTCCTCCTTATCCAGCTCTCCCCCATTCTGATCCATGAAGAACAGGGAATGTCAGTAAGGGAGTGAGCGCCACGTCATAGTCGGCGAGGGCCTGCAGAGTTGAGGGAGGCGAGGTAAGAGGAGAGCGGTGAGTGTGAGAAGAGAGTGATTGAAATCAAAATTAATTTACTTTTGTGATCTGCTTCCACCATGTCCTCGTCGACGATCTACATCCCCGTCCTCTCCCCGCCAACCCCCGCAGCATCCCCTGGCCCGGACACGGACGGATTCCCGGCCATCCCCGTCGCCTTGCCCCACAACCCCGCCCTGCGTCAGCAATACCTGGCTTCACTGCTGCACTCCCTCACCCCCGGCGAGCTGCTTTTCGTCTCAACCACCATCGCACCCCTCTTGAAGCGCGATTTCATCGCAGACCTCCCCACTGAGCTCGCTCTCATGGTCCTCGCCTGCATCGACGAGCCCCGCACCCTCGCTCGCGCAAGCCGCGTCAGCCGCCGTTGGAAGGCAATGGTCGCCGACGAGTCAGTCTGGCGCGGTTTGTGTATTCACATCGGCTTTGGCTCGCGCCTGCGTCCTCGTCCCCGCGACCCCGACGACGAGCCCCTCGAAGAGATGGAGCAGTTTGCCCCATATCTCATGGACCCCGCCCAACAATGGCTCGCCGCCAAACGCCGTCGACCCAAGCCATCCGACCCACCCCCGCCAACGTTCTCCTACTACCAGCACTTCAAGCAGTCCTATCGCACAATGATGAACTGGCGCACCGGCGGCACCCTCCTGCGCGCCCACCGCATGAACCCCACCCCGCCCCCGCCCAACGCCCAGCAGGCCCTCAACTCGATCGACGTCATCACCTCCGTCGCCCTCGACGCAGACTGGGTCGTGGTTGGGCTCGCAAACAGCAAGATCCACGTCTTTAGCAGTCGCACGGGCGTCCTCGCGCGCACGCTCGTCGGCCACGACGCCGGCGTGTGGGGCGTGTGTCTCGTCGCCCGCGGCGGGTCCTGGGTCGGCGACCGCACCGAACCCGTGGGCGGCGAGGGCATCCCCGCTATGTGGCGCACGCCCCTCGGCTTGGATCTCCCAGCGGGCGAAAAGACGACACCGCTCCCCTTCCCTGGCAAACGCAGCTCGCCCTGCTCCGCCTCGGACGGCTGGGGGCAGCCCAACGCGCTCGTCGTCAGCGGCGGCTGCGACAAGGTCCTGCGCGTCTGGGACGTCCGCTCGGGCTACCCCATCCACGTCCTCTCCGGGCACACGTCGACCATCCGCTGCCTGCGCATGCTGCACAACCGCCCCCTCGCCGTCACCGGCTCGCGCGACTCGACGCTGCGGGTGTGGGACGTGCAGCGCGGGCGGATGGTGCGCGTGATGGCGGGGCACAGCGGGAGCGTGCGGTGCCTCGACGTGTGCGGGAACCGCGCGGTGAGCGGGAGCTACGACGCGACGTGTCGGGTGTGGGACGTCGACACGGGGGAGTGCATGCATGTTCTGCGGGGGCACTTTCACCAGATCTACTCGGTGGCGTTTGACGGGGTGCGCATCGCGTCGGGGGGGCTGGATACGACGGTGCGGGTGTGGGATGCGTTGACTGGGTGTGTGTTCCCGCTCTCGTTAACTACTCATAGTAATATTGTGCAGACAATGCCTGGCGCTGCTACAAGGGCACACCGCGCTCGTCTGCCAGCTGCAGCTCTCGCCCTCGCTGCCCACCACCCCGCACCCCGCCCCCATCCTCGTCACCGGCGGCTCCGACGGCCGGGTCATCACCTCGAGTGGCGTACGCCGTACAGTAGACTGCATGTTGTACGTAGACGTGAATATATATGTTTGTTTGCACAGCCACTTCCCGATCTGGCGACTCAAGCGAGGATTCTCTCTCTGTTAGCCGCTGATACGCGGTGGTGGCGGTCCATGGTTGTTCTTTGCGTTTTTTTTTGAGTTGAACTGTAAGTCCACGCTATTTTCACAAAATTTGACAATAGTCTCCCCGTCCCGAAGGTAATGTGCATCATGGATTAGCGGGACAAGTACAGGATGAAGGTAGATCTAGATGAGATATGAACTGAGATTAACCCTACAAGAAGCACGGTGGCGCGGTCGCGTTTGGCGAGTCGGTCCGTAGGGTTAGAGCATGGAAAAGTTGGGGAATCTGGGGAGTGGTTAGAAAGTCAGGAAATTGAGCTAGGACCCACCGAAATGAGCTAACTGCTTTGCGAAGAAGGCATTTCTAGGGTTTGCAACAGGTTAATTTAAAGGTATTCAAAATTTTAAGACTACTCACCACGAGCTTAGTTGGAATCACGTTGAGTTTGAACTGCTCAATGAGGAGTCTGAAAGGTGGGGTTAGTGTATTCTGAAGAAATGAAGCTGAATAGGATACCTCGTCGAAAGGGTGAAGTAAAATTAAAGGGCCGAAGAACTCGAAGCCAGCGGTCAGCACTTGGCTACTACATGTATGTATGTATGTACGGGATCAACGAAAGAACATAACCCCGCTCGCGGGAAGCCCGAAACTTGAATCGAAATTTCGAAGGTACGGCAAGGTTCAACTAACAAAATATTAGTGGAGAATAGACTAGGGTAGAATGAAAGGAACATACCTTGAACGTATGTGCCTGCTCGCGGGAACTCCAGAACTCGAATAAAAATTTGAGAGCTTCATCAACACGCCCAAGTTGATTGCAAGTTGTTTCGGCTAATGAAAGATCAGTAATGGTGCTCACGAACATAGATACATAGACCCATTACCCTGCTCGCACGAACTCCAAATATCGAATTTAAAAAATTGAGGTGCCGTGTGAGGGGTTGAACACGGGAGGTTGAAGATATGTGGGTCTAGTTAAAATTCATCAGTGATGAATGGTAGGGAGAACATCAAGGAAACACACACCTGAACGTGTTCCCCCGCTCGCGGGACTTCCAGAAATCCAATAAAAACTTGAATGGCGGTGGCGCTACGCGTTGCGAATAGGTTGTTAACGCGAAGTGGTCTGGCAATACTTTGTCAACACAAATATCACTCAGAAGGTTGAGGGATAACACACCTAGAACGCGTACCCCGCCGGCCGGAAGCCAAAATGTAAAACCCTCGAGCGCGGCGGCGAATTAATGATGGTGTGATGTTATAGTTCAACGTTGAAACAAGTACACCTTCAAGTGAAGGATCAATGACTGCCGAAGAAGAAATGAAGGTATAGTAGGAACATACCTATTACCCTGCTTGCCGGAAGCCCGAATATCGAATCGAAATTTCAAGCGGCGCTGGTGTTGATGGTGACGCGTTGGAGTTGAATAAGGTCTTGAGTAAATGGTTAGGAACAGTTCAGGTGTACCACGAGAGAAGGAACATACCTACGAGCGTGTTACCCCGCTCGCGGGAAGTTGAAATATCGAATAAAATTTTTGAGCGCGGCGCCGACGTGGCGAGCATCTTATGGCGCATCGTTGAAGTTGAACGATAAAGGTACACCCTCCAGTAGAGGGTCAGCAACGGTTGAAGTATCAGTTAAAGAAGGAACACACCTGGCCCGCTTGCGGGAACTCTAAAAATCCAATAAAAATTTTCACCGCGGCGCTACGCGCTCCCGATGCGTCAGGGACTGGTAACGTGGTATACAGGGCGCAGGAAGAGAGGTTGCCTTCGAGTAGAGGGTCAGCAGAGGTTAAAGTAGGATAATATCAAGGAAGGCAACATACCTATGAACCATGACACCGTAAACGAACAGTTCAACTGCGCTACGCGCCGCCGACGCGTGAGGCACTGCTGACACGTCCAAGTTGAACAGGAAAGCCCCCGGCTTTGAGTGAAGGATGAGTATAAGTTCAATGACCGAAAGAAGGTACGTACCTGTGAACATGTTGGCCCGCTCGCGGGAATTCCAAAAATCCAACCAAAATTTCGAGCCCAGCGCTTCGCGCCACGTTATAGTTGGGTCGATGTCTGTGAGAGCTGAAAGAAATTGTCAACATGCACGCAAAGTAGGAATTGAAAAATACATACACCGAGCGCCGCCTTCAGGTCTACGAATCTACACCACCCACCTTCTATCCGCAACACCTCTTTTCCTGCTCCGCGTTTCCCATAGTTCAGAAGCCTAGAGATTATTAGAGAGATTGAAAAACGGGTGTACACAACTTACGAGCACCGTGGCAAGAGGTTCAAGTTGAACCATCACGTGTCACGACGCGTCGGCGACATCGGGCACGCGATGCCAAACATTGGTTGAGTTGGTGGCGGCCGACGTTGGCTTAGGAGTGGGAAGTGGTGGTCTATCACCGTCGAAGTTGGAAGCAAAGTCGATGGCGGTTGATGGCGGCGGTGAGGACACTGAAACTTGAAGCATCAAAGAGAGGAGTAGAGGCAGAGGAGAGAGGACGGTGGACTGCAGCGGCGGTGGGAGAAAAGGCCATATGGCGGTGGGCCATAGTGTCGTGGTGGGAGGAAAGGAAGAGAGCGGTTGGCATCAAAGTCCGGCTGTATTTATACAGACGCGTGATGTTGGACTTGTTTGGTTGAATTCAACAAACGCGACTTTGTTGAATCAACACAAACAGACGCAACTCCACGCGTCTCTATAAATACAGGCCAGCCGGACCTTCAACCGCTCTCTTTCTGCCCGCAGGCTGCCTCTCCACGAAACCTCTTCTAGTACTTCCACTACGCCGCCCAACAAAGTTAATGATCTCCTCAAGTTCAGCAATGTGGTTTAACTTTGCGCATCGTTGCTGTCGTGGACGTTGGGATCTTGGTTCGGGGCGCATATATTGGTATGTCGTACTTGCCTCCGTCTCAGAGCCTTGCCCCTGACTTCAACTTCTCAACTTCAACATCGGTGATCTCAACACGACTCTGGTTTAACTCTGTCCGGCGTCGCGGCTTGTTGTTGATTTGAGGATAGAGAAGGGTGCGTTAGAGCCTCTCACTACCACATCCTTTTCCCATTTGTACCTCTTCGCGCAGGTCTCTAGAACTTCAACTTCAACTTGAATTCAACCGGCGGCTAATGGACAACATTGGGTTGTTTCATTAGGTGACCCCAAGAAGTGTGTGCACTTGACTGCTGTCATGGGCTACAAAGCTGGTATGACCCATGTCGTCCGTGACCTTGACCAGGTTCCAGTGTGTGTATATCTTTCTGTTGTGTGAATAACGCGGCTAGAAATGCGTAAGGAAATCGTCGAGGCCGTCACCATCATCGAGGCACCACCACTCATCGTCTGAATGAACTGTCGGCTACAAGTGTGTCGTATAATCCCTTGACTTGAACTGAAACTAACAACGTGTTGAAACTCCCCTCAGGGATTCGCCTCGCCTCCTCGCTACCCGTAAACTACCCATTCCCCGAACCGCCGTGCTTTGGTCACCGCGACCAACGTCAGTATGTCCTTCAACCTTATTCCTTTAGTACCAGCGCTAACGCCCGGCGCGTTTCCAGCATCGCCTTTTCCTCAGTTGAGGTTCCTTGGACCCCCACATTATGTATTTAGATAGCTCGCACTTCGACGTGGATGGCTTGAAGTTGGATTGAATCTTTCGCGGCTCATTCACTTTCCCCAGATTTCTGTGTCATTTTCTTAGTGTATGCATGTTACATGGATTAGATCGAACGAATACAATGATTCAACCCTCTCCATGTTGCGCTTGTGAAATGAATCAGTAATTGTAGGAGAAAATGAAGATGGCTCTGTTGTCTATATCGCGGCCATGTTTCAATGTATGTGAGGGTTGAGGGCTTTTTGAGCACGTAGCAGGTACCACAGAGCTTCCTCTGCGCCTCTGGAATCCTCCACCGAGTATCCAAAGCTGAGTTTGAATGGGATATTGTTCAAATCAGCCATTGTTTAATTCTGAAATCGATTCTGGTTACCGCTCTGACTGCCAGGAAGCTTGAGAGAAGGAGGGCATTTTTCTACATCGATCCATTGAGAATGAGACACCGAAAAGAAGATTTAAGCCAACCTACAGTCGAGGAATTCAATTTGAACCAACATGGTTCAAAACTTCAATTGCGTACTTGGACTTGAGAATGAGCTGAGATCCAGCGAAGCTGGGTTAAATCGGGTTCGAATAAGCTCTATTGCATTGTAAGTCAATTCAGAGCGTTGGTTTGAACCACGTAAAAATCCCTACGTCTCGATAGTTTAAGAGTTGCACGGAGTTGAATCGGATGTTGAGTTTGAGGGAATGCGGCACAAGAAGTGGTTGAGGTTGGGGCATAGATGTCTTGCATAGGGTAAATTGCTTGCAGACAAAGCCTTCTTGCTTAAATTCGAGACGTGTGGAGGTCCACGGACATGACTGGTACAGTGCGCGAAATTCAAGCAAACTTTGGTTCAACTGGTTCAAGTTCACTTCAAGTAAGCTCGGCTCAGTTTTCCTAGAGAAATTTGATATTTTTGAGTTAGGATGCCTTAGGAAGTGTACTTGTAAGTATTCCAAGCCCAACCCAGCTTGCAGTGCAAGTAGAAAGTGAGCGATCAAGTGCGGGGAAGGCAGCCATCAAAATTCGGGGCTCGGTCCGAACCGGGACTCTCTTCCGAACTCTCATCTCTCTAACACCCACAGCTTGCCAGGGCCGTGAATTTCTGCTGTTTCCTTGGGTCCGTTGCTTTGTAGGGCACTTGAGAACTTGAAGATGACCCATTCTGCAACGACTTTGCAAAATCTCACCGCCGAGGACTAATCTCCGTGTTCTTTGATGCTTTCCCACACTGCACAGGCCTCCGCCTTTTTTTTTCTTCTGCTTCATTTCTGCCCAACGTACCCAACTCTTTACTAAAGCGTCTCTTCCATCCACTCTCTGGAATGATTTTGGCCTGGAAGCAGCGGCTAAATGCGGGTATGTTACTCCGTTGTTTCCTTGGTTGATTTTCAGAATTTTTATTCCTTTTGTTTCCAAGGTTTGAGCCACACAACTTCGACGGGCTGCGCTCTACGGCTCTACCTCTACCTCTACAATTGGCTACGGATGCTCCGAACACTTCAAACTACAATAGGCGGACGAAATTTCAAAGGAAGAAAAAAATCCGCCCCCACCTCAACCGAAATTCTCCGGCCCATACCGAGGCCGCCAGGCAAGCGGATGAATGCGCCGCGCTCTACGAGTAGAACGAGCCCCAAGAGACGTTGCGTGGACGAAGTTGAAGCACTTGCTTGATCAACGTCGACGGCGGCGAGATCAACGGTGGTTCAACTTGAGTTCCCACGCCCTGGTTGATCACGGTGAGTATCAGCGAGTGCAGCGGGAACGAAAGTGAGGGCTTACCAGTGAGTAGGTTGAAGTCGATGTCGACGACCCCGACGACGGCCGCGATGGTGGCCGGCATGCGGCGGCGGCGGCATCAAGTCCAACTTGGGTCACACCACCCATGTTGAACCCAACGAGGACCGAGGTGGCGAAGGGCTTGAGGCTCGATACCAACACCGACAACGAGCTCGACGACAACGACAACGACGGTGGCAGCCAACAGCGATGAGGGTGCGTGGGTCGGTGGCGGGAGGTTGGGTAGGCGGCAGGGGATCGAGCTTGGGCGGTGGCGAAGTGGTGGGTGGTGGGGAGAGGAAAGCCTTGGAAGGTGTGTCGAGCGGTTTATATACCCAACATCCACGTGAGCAGACGCGTCGACGCGTTTGTTGATTCAGAACTCAGCACAGCCGCTACCTACGCGTCCCTATAAAGAGAGGCTGTCGTGAGTTGGAATTCCCCACCACCCCACTTCCGCCCACCTCACTCACAGCTTCCCCAGCGCCCTCTACCGCCTCCAACCACTCCAACCACCTTTCACCTACTCCCTCTCACCGCCCGACTGCCTCGCTCATCGCTACCGCTGCCCCCGACGACCTCGACAGCGAGCACCAAACTCAACGTATTCTTACCCTTTGTTTTCGCTTCTTTCGCTGACCATTCTCTCCAGATCCTATTCCCCCGCCCGCCCCAGTGCCACCGACATCGCCCTCGTCACCGCCGACATCGAGCTCGCATCAAGGTCAACCAACCACTCGTTTGACTCGGTACGCGGCTCCCTCTGCGCCATTTCGCTTACTGAACCATCCACAGGATTTTAGACCCGACGCCGACGCCCCCGACAGACTCAACGCAAGTCGAACACTCACGTGCCAAATCCAACCAACCCCGCCAAATCGGGAATAGGCGCTCGCACCCGCCTCCCCGACGCCCCGGTACCCCCGATGGCGCCCTCTTCGTTTGATATGGGTTAGTTGTTGATCGGTTGACTTTGGTGCGCTTTCTCCATTTGCACAGTTATTTTCGTTCTCATTGATTTTTAGGCTCCCCCTGGCCGTTTTGAGCGCCGCCGCATACGCTGCCGCGATTCAGACCCACCAGCACCTGCTCCGCGACCCGGCGCTTTTGGCGCTTATACTTTGCTTTTGGCGCCAGGCGATTATTTTTAACCCCCCCGGGCGGTTCTGTAGGGGTTGAAAAGCTCGGTGGATTCTGGGGTTCAAACCCGCGGTGCGCCATGATTTCCTATTTATTTTCCCTTGACTGACTGTTTTCTTCTCAATAGCGGCCTCAACGACTTTCGACTACAATTTTACTGGCTCTCGGTAAGCCTTGGTTCAATTTCCTTGCGCGCAAGCTGATTTTTTCTAACAGGTCTTCAAAGATTAATTATTGTGCTCTATTTCGACGATTTGCTGGGTGGGTTATGCAGGTTGAGTTTGAGCTATGATTTCCACTCAGGTAAGCCGCTTTCATTTGAATTTGAATGTGATTCAAATTTTTTGACTTGACCTTTAGCTTCATTCGCGCCGCCCTTCAAAGTACTCATAATCTTCGATCCTGGGCTTCAAAATTGAAGGACTGCTTCTGAGGCTTTGGGTGCGTCACTGGCTTCGATCTATGGCTTAATCTCTTACTGACTTCGTTACAGAACTCGTTCTGGGTGGCACTTCAATTCACTTACAATCTTCGTTGTTGAATCGCAAGGTTGCGCTTTAGGTGCGTACTTTACTTCGGTTCACAGCTTCAATTTACTGACCTCATTCATTCAAGTTACCATAGTTCTCGTAGTTAGGCTTCAAGATTGAAGGGTTGGGGGATTTTTAAGGCTCCGCGTGTGTACTTCCCTTCGATCTATCATGGCTTTATTCTTACTGACCTTGTTGCAGAATTTTCGATTTTGAACGTACGTTCGAGTTTGGGGGTTGTTTCTGAGGCTTTAGGTGCGTGATTTACTTCGGTTCACATGGCTTCAATTTGCTGACCTCATTACAGGACTCGTCTCCCTCTCATTCAAGTCACTACAATTTTCGTAGTTAGGCTTCAAGATTGAAGGGTTGGGGTATTTCTGAGGCTCCGAGTGTGTGTGCTTCCCTTCGTGGCTTCCTTCTTATTGACCTTGTTGCAGAATTTATTGTGGTACTATCGGTTTTGAACGCACGCCCGAGTTTGGGGGTTGTTTCTGAGGCTTTAGGTGCGTGATTTGCTTCGGTTCACATGGCTTCACTTCACTGACCTCATTACAGCACTCGTCTCCCTCTCATTCAAGTTACTATAATTTTCGTAGTTGGGCTTCAAAATCGAAGGGTTGGGGGCCGGGGTATTTATGAGGCTCCGAGTGAGTGCTTCCCTTCGATCTATCATGGCTTCATTCTTACTGACCTTGCTGCAGAATTTATTGTGGTACTACTAGTCGATTTCGAACGCACGGTTGGCCTCGTTAGTCGGCTTGGGTTGAAGGTGTGTCTCAATTTTACTTCTACATCATCTTACTGACACGATTCTCACCGGGCTCAGTTGGCCCGGGCTTGTTCTCAACTTGTCCCGAATCTGGAGCCAGGTCCGTCCGGTTCATTCATCCACTGGCAGTAATAATCAACTCAACTGACTGCAGAATGGTTCGAAGTCCTCAATGCCGGCCTGATTGAGTTATAGTTATAGTCTATCTCAAAGTTCGTTCAACCTCCCTTCATTCGATACACCTAATCTAACTGACCTTCGAATCGTTAGGTCTTGACTCGTCGTAATCAATACCTTTGAATTCACTGCGCGATAACCCTCTACCCCAACACATGTCCGCCGCTTTTCCTTCCTTCTTTTGTCAACGCTCAACCACTTCCTCAGATGTTCTTCACCTGGCCATTGGATGATTAAACTCCGCTGAACGAGTTACCCGGGCAATTCCGACTAACACCCACCCCCCTTCCTGAAGGCCGAATCTATGCGCGAAATTCATCCCACGAGCCGGAACGCCGGGACTATTATGCCCGAACGGTGCCAGGTTACATAGGCTCGCTCATATTTCTTCATCTAAAGGTTAACTGGGGTTGTTTAGAGACACACGGTACCGAACCTCGAGTATCATTACTGTACTGTAATTACTTCGAGGTGAGTTCAACCATCTTTCGGGTAACGTTGACGCAAGTTGAACTGACGTTGGTTTTTAGTTGAACCCAATTTTTCGTTGGTTACTTACTACAACGTGTACGTGTCTGGCTGTTCGACTCGACTCGATGAAATCAAACCATAGCTAACCATCCCTTCATCCAGATACAAATATATTTATATTGGTGGTACGCTACTAGTATTCGAGGTTCAAGAATCAAGATTCAACGAAGCCAACTTGGAGTACCTACTTGTTGAATGGCGGGGTTCATTCGGGTTAGGTTAGTCTTCGCGCTCCTTATTTGTTTTGCGGGTGAGCTGACCTTGTAATCAATCTTTCAGCTACACAAAGTGCTGCCCTCGCCTCCGAGTCGTACTGAATTTCCTCTGCATAGTGTACTTTACTTGGTACTTGTCAATGCATACTTGGTATTTACGTGGAACGAGTCCTCGTGAGTACCAGCTTCGAATACATTCATTCGATACAGTATTGACGTGCCTCTTGTAGATCCAACGCAATAACAATGGCTCGACTTGAATTGTTGATTCGTTTGCAGCTATGTACGTTGTTGCTTCGATTCGATTCCCATTACTGACCTCCGCCTTTGTTAGTTCGTTCATCCAACCCTCAACGCCAACGCCAACGCAACCTCTCCCAGATCAATCGGCCCAACCAACCAAACCTGTGTATCCCGAGGTGAGCATCCCCCACTTTGTTTATGCTGAGAATTAAGTTACTTACCAGGCTCGTTAGTCACGGTGGACTTGACTGCGAGGTGGAAATGGGAGTTGGAGGTTTCAAAGGTTGGTGGCTCCAGCAAGTGATTTAATGACGTGGACTAACTAACCTTCGTTTTTCAATAGCCTCCTCGCGTTGAGGGCCTTCGAAGACTGAGCGGAAGGCCCACGCACCCGCACCGGAGTAAGCTTCAATTCGATTTCAATTCGATTCAATGTACTCACCTTCGATTCAGTTTGAAACAACTTCCCCGCTGCGCACTGGGTATCAAGTTGAAGGTATCGATGCTTTGGGTTGGGTGGAATTGAATCTAAGTACGCAGCACACTCATTTAGGTTGGATTTGTCCGGGCTGGCTGAATCCCGGCCGTTAGTATTCCGCGAAATTCGCATCGCGCACGCGTTGGTTTCCAATTCTGCTTCGCAGGCGCGGGTAAGCTTGCCTTCAATTCAATTTGAAGCCTTGTAAATGTACTAACAAAAACTCGAATCCCGTAGAGAGAACGAAGATAAAAGGCGCGGAGGGGGTTATTTGGAGAGGGTGCGGAGGCGCGGAAGAGGAGGGGGATGAAGATGGGGATGGCGCGGATCTGCGCAATTTCCCCCCGCGCGGGCGGGAATTGGGTATGCGCGCTGTCTTTGTGCGAGGGGATTCGGCGCGCGCGCGCATGTGCCTCTCTGCGCGAGGGGACTCGGTGGAAACGCGGGCGGCGGCGGACACGATGAGGAAGTAGAAGAGGAGAGGAGGAAACGTGCTTATCAGGTACGTCCGTCCTATGTAATTCCTAATTCCTTCGAATTCTTGATTTTTGAAGCTGACTTCTTTCAATAGCAGACGCCGGGAGACCTGCTGGCGATGCAGGTGTGCGTTGCGTACATGGCCCGCGCCGGGCGTGCGTAATCTCAGCTAACGCGTTTCGCGGTGCGCACGCCGATTGCGGATTCACGGGAGTCGGCGGCGTAGGGAGAGGTTGAAGAGTGGAGTTGGGGGCAACGCGGGGCCCGGATTGGTGGCGCTGACATTTGGTTTGGAGTCGGGGCACGCGTTGGCGTTTAGTACTCGACGTGGCTTGTAGTTTAGTTTGCGAACGGCGCGGCGGGAGCATGCGGGTCGGTGGAGTTGGGTACAAGCGAAACGGGGGCGCGAGGAGGAAGGGGGAACGGTATACATTAACGTACGTAGATACTGACACACGCGGTAAGTCCATTCCTCCTTTCCAGCTTTCCCCCATTCTGATCCATGAAGAACAGGGAATGTCAGTAAGTGAGTGAGCGCCACGTCATCGTCGGCGGGGCCTGCAGAGTTGAGGGAGGCGAGGAGAGAGGACAGCAGTGAGTGTGAGAGCAGAGTGATTGAAATCTAATTTAATTTAATTTCTGATCTGCTTCCACCATGACCTCGTCGACGATCTACATCCCCGTCCTCTCCCCGCCAACCCCCGCAGCGTCCCCTGGCCCCGACACAGATGGGTTCCCTGCCATCCCCGTCGCCTTGCCCCACAACCCCGCCCTGCGCCAGCAATATCTGGCTTCCCTCCTCCACTCCCTCACCCCCGGCGAGCTGCTTTTCGTCTCAACCACCATCGCACCCCTCTTGAAGCGCGATTTCATCGCAGACCTGCCCACTGAGCTCGCCCTCATGGTCCTCGCCTGCATCGACGAGCCCCGCACCCTCGCTCGCGCAAGCCGCGTCAGTCGCCGTTGGAAGGCAATGGTCGCCGACGAGTCAGTCTGGCGCGGTTTGTGTATTCACATCGGCTTTGGCTCGCGGCTGCGACCTCGGCCCCGCGACCCCGACGACGAGCCGCTCGAAGAGATGGAGCAGTTTGCCCCATATCTCATGGACCCCGCCCAACAATGGCTCGCCGCCAAACGCCGTCGACCCAAGCCATCCCACCCACCCCCGCCAACGTTCTCCTACTACCAGCACTTCAAGCAGTCCTACCGCACCATGATGAACTGGCGCACAGGCGGCACCCTCCTGCGCGCCCACCGCATGAACCCCACCCCGCCCCCGCCCAACGCCCAGCAGGCCCTCAACTCGATCGACGTCATCACCTCCGTCGCCCTCGACGCAGACTGGGTCGTCGTCGGCCTCGCCAACAGCAAGATCCACGTCTTTAGCAGTCGCACGGGCGTCCTCGCGCGCACGCTCGTCGGCCACGACGCGGGCGTGTGGGGCGTGTGTCTCGTCGCCCGCGGCGGGTCCTGGGTTGGCGACCGCACCGAACCCGTGGGCGGCGAGGGCATCCCCGCCATGTGGCGCACGCCCCTCGGCCTGGATCTCCCAGCGGGGGAGAAAACGACACCGCTCCCCTTCCCCGGCAAACGCAGCTCGCCCTGCTCCGCCTCGGACGGCTGGGGCCAGCCCAACGCGCTCGTCGTCAGCGGCGGCTGCGACAAGGTCCTGCGCGTCTGGGACGTCCGCTCGGGCTACCCCATCCACGTCCTCTCCGGGCACACGTCGACCATCCGCTGCCTGCGCATGCTGCACAACCGCCCCCTCGCCGTCACCGGCTCGCGCGACTCGACGCTCAGGGTGTGGGACGTGCAGCGCGGGCGGATGGTGCGCGTGATGGCGGGGCACAGCGGGAGCGTGCGGTGCCTCGATGTGTGCGGGAACCGCGCGGTGAGCGGGAGCTACGACGCGACGTGTCGGGTGTGGGACGTCGACACGGGGGAGTGCATGCATGTCCTGCGGGGGCACTTTCACCAGATCTACTCGGTGGCGTTTGACGGGGTGCGCATCGCGTCGGGGGGGCTGGATACGACGGTGCGGGTGTGGGATGCGTTGACTGGGTGAGTCTCCGCTTGCTCTCGTTAACTACTGGCTAATTTGTGGCAGACAATGCCTGGCGCTGCTACAAGGGCACACCGCGCTCGTCTGCCAGCTGCAGCTCTCGCCCTCGCTGCCCACCACCCCGCACCCCGCCCCCATCCTCGTCACCGGCGGCTCCGACGGCCGCGTCATCACCTTCTCGCTCAACACCTACACGCCTTTGCACCGCATCGCCGCGCACGATTCCAGCGTGACGAGTCTGCAGTTTGACGGCCGGTGGCTGGTGACGGCGGGGAACGACGGAAGGGTGAGGCTGTGGGAGATAAGGACGGGGACGTATGTGAGGGAGCTGAGCGAGGGCGGGGAGAGTGTGTGGAAGGTGTGTTTTGGGGGCGGGAGTGGGGATGCGGAGATGGGGTTGGGGGCGGGCGGGAGCGCGAGGGGGGGTGGTGGAGAAGGTGAAGCGGAGGGAGAGGACGGGGAGGGGGGGCAGGGGCACGATGGGGGCGGGGACGTTATTGCTATCATGTGCAAGAGGGCGGGCAAGAGCGTGATGGAGATATGGAGTTTTAGGCCGGAGGATATGCCCACGGCGTCGTCGTAGGTTTTCTTTCTTCACTCTTTCTTTCTTTTTTTCTTTGTCTTGGCCTTTTTTTCACCCGTTGTTGTTCGAGCCATTCCTCGCCTTTACGTTTTCTTCTCTCTCCATCTATCTATCTACGTTGTTTTCATCCTCTCCCTCCCCCCTTGTATCCATCCACTCATCTCGCTCTCGCTCTCGCACCCTGAACTGTAGCATTACACTATTCCCTACTTATTGCAATTCATCTGGAACCTCTCGGGTTTGGGGGATAAGCCTGTGAGGTCTTTGCACTGCTGGCTATTGCTTTCAATTCCGCACTGACGCAATTGTGACCTTGACCGCCTCGACGTCTAGCACCGGCATACTGACCATCCCTGGGCCGCGCGTCTATCGTCTACGCGCCCCAACTCCAACTTGGCGTTCACCCAAGGTGAGCGATCAGAGACACCCCGCGGCCGACTTTGCCTGAACTTTTCACGGCGACTTTCACTTTGGCCCGATAGCTCTGAAAATTTGGGCTACCCCCCATTTTCGCATATTGCGCATAGGTTAAGTGTTCAAAGATTGATGGTAGCCGTAGCATACAGAGTTGACGCGTGTATGTAGTACGGACCCCGGCTGTTTCTTAACGGGACCGCGCCGGAATACACCTTCCTTCCTTCCTTCCTATGCAAAGATATGGTGTCTTTGAACATTTTATTTCTCGGAGCGAGGTGAGGAAACCGTAGATTTTAACAAAGTGATGTCTTCGCCGATTTTGGGCCAAGATGACACGATGAAGCTGACACATGTCCTCACCGCCAAAAACCAGAGGTACGCAAGGAGACAAAAAAATTACGATAAATTCACTGCTAGTGTTGCAATAACCAGCAGGCAAGTTTCGCCCGAAAGAACGGGGTGCACAGGCGAAGAACTGGCGCCGCAATTAAGTACTATCGCTCACCGGTCACCTCTTGCCCTAACCGTCGGTGAAACGAGTCCCGCCATCACATTCAAATTTCAAACTGCGCGGAGCGTTGACAAATTGTCAACAATACACACCTCTCAAAGCGATGAAACTCGTCGTCTTTCGAGTATAAATACAAAGAAGCATCCGATACAACTCGAACCAGCCCACCCTACTCCAACTTCAACTTGTACTAGTAATGTCTGCATACAAATCGTTCGCCGTCGTAGGAGGCGGAAAGGTCGGCCTCCCCATCGTCAACGCCCTCGCCGCCAAAAACGTCTCCGTCATCCTCGTCTCGCGCCCCGGATCCTCCGCAAAAACCGTCCCCCCTGGCGTCAAGGTCGTAGAAGTCGACACGAGCGACGCCGCAGCGGTCGCCGCGGTCCTAAAGGAGCACAAGGTCGACGTCGTGGTCTCCACCATCAACATGCTTGGCGTCCCCGGGCAGAAGTTGTTCGTGGACGGTGCGAAAGAGGCGGGGGTCAAGCTGTTCGTACCCAGCGAATTCGGGATGCCGACCGATGGTGAGAGGGAGGGCTTTTTTGCAGCCAAGAACGAAATCGCTGGTGAGTGTTTGACGCATTTGCGCGCCGCATTACACCAACGGATGTCTACGATGTACAGCGTATCTGAAAACCGTCGGCATCCCCTCTGCCCGAATTTTCGTGCGTCGTGAACGTTACACGTCGTCCCTGGCGCTGACCTACCTGTTCAGACCGGCCACTTTACCGAATTCATCCCCTGGCTCGTCGGATACGCCGGCACCAAGAAGATCCACGTCGTCGGCAAAGGCGAGGCGCCTGTGTCGTTCACATCCGTCCCAGACATTGCCGGTGCGTTCGTTCGTTCGTCCTATGTGCTTATCCTATATTCAATCCCGCTGCCACTAGGATTCACCGCACACATCCTCACGACCCTCCCGCCCTCCGAGCTCGAGGACCGCATCTTCCGCATCGAGGGCGAGCGCATCAGCCTGAACGGCCTCGGGCCGCTGTTCGACGCGCCGGTGGAGCACGTCGACGAGATCACGGATGACAAGATCAAGACGATGTTGCTGGGGGTCACGGATACGGGGGCCGCGAGCACGGGGTGGGATGGGGTGAATAAGAGGGAGGGGACGGGGAGCGATGCGGCGGGAAGTGCGAATGCTTTGTGGGAGGGTCACCAGTGGAAGACAATTAAGGAGGTGCACAAACTCTAAGGGAGGCTTTCAATTCAGGAAATATGTATAGTATTTAACAAACTCGACGGCCGGAAAAAGGAGGGATGAGATTCAACTCGAACAAAGATTACTCGAAGTCTTGAACACGAAGGGCTTATAATCGCCTCCGAAACGAGAAAAAAAAATCGAACCAAAACATTTGATTCCCACGGTTGAGATCGTAACTTCAACTGGTAATTCCGAGAAATATAATTGTGAGCATAGACTAGGCGCTCAAAATGAATACGGCTTTGCTGCGGTCTCTCCCTCTTCGCGCTCTGCCATCCCCTCCAGGTATTGCACCAAAACATCACCATACCAGCTCGCGTTTATACGCTGTCTGGCCTGCTCTGCAGGAACTACACAACATACTGATATTCTTCCCACCTAAATGGTCGATATCCATTCTAGGGAGATGGCTTAATCTCTAAAAGTAATGGAGCCAAGACAGACTCTGCCTCACCTTTATGGGTGTGCAAGCGGTTCAGCAAGGTGGTAAGAGTCTATCCATCAGACTTTCAATTCCAGGAACGACGGGAAATCGATCATCTTTGAGGAATTTGTCGGGCTTGAGGCAAAATAATGAAGGGCGGGGGTTCAAACAACGAGCACTCAGCGAGGAGATGAGCAATCGAAGCGCAATGATATCGAATCTCGTTCAAGTTAAGTCTGCAGGTCCGTCGCCACCGCAAATTGCAGGAGGGAGGGCACACAAATCCAGCACATGATTTGGTTCCATCGAGAGATTTAAGAACGGGCTGCAACGCAAACTTTTGCTTCAAGTGTTGCGAGAGGTTCAAAAGAGGGTGAGCGGCCCGGGCGTGGCCGTTGGTGAACAGTTTCCCACGATCGAGACGAAAAGTCAACCGTGGGAATTAGGTCTACTAACAGGTCTCATTAAGCATTCAACGGCCTTCTTTCATCGTTATACTCTATTGTGATTTTACTGAAAAATATTTAAACCTCTAGTGCAGTGAGTTGACCGCTCAATGGATCTGCTGGCCAGCGTGAGGTAGGTTAAAGAAATCCACGGACGCGGACAAAATATACTTACAAATTGGCCTAAACCTGTTGAGAACGCTCCCCTGGGCCTGCATATTGGGTGTGGTCGCCGACGATGTCAGTCTTCAGGAACCACGGTACGCGCTCGGTATGTCCACCCCTGACCCGGGCTGGTATGGAGTCCATCTCAGTCTCCGACTGCATCGTTGGCATGCTGGTTCCTCCCTTGGCGGTTTGTGAGGCGAGCTGTTTGATATTCAGAAGAACCCTTGCGGCGATCACGGCAACACATCTGTGCTTGTATCTCAGAGGCCAAATTCCGCAAGGTCGAAGAGTACGTACGCCGTGCCGGGTCTGTGTCGATACCAAGTAAGAATATGTCCTCAGGAGAATACAGACATACTTACACGGCGGGAATTTGGGCCAGGGTCGGGCGTGCCCTGGCCCAAAGTATTAGTTCAACAATGGACAACACTGACATGATTGAGAACGGGATAGAAGCAGAGATTGTGAAACACAAACTGAGAAGAGCCAGAAACCAGAATAGACCGTCCCTCATGAACAAACTAATCATCGGCGTGTTCCCGAGTCCCAGGGTCATCAGTGTACTTCCGCAATTGTACAGGGTCATTGAAAACATCGTCACGGCCTTAGGCCATCAGTTTTTTTCACCTGGTACGCAGAAATCCACGCACCACGATGAAAAAGGGGACATTGTAATAAGTAAACAGCCGAGGAACCTCTGGAGGTCGATTTAGTTACGCCATCACCTGCAGTGGAACACAAAGTAACCCAGCGAGTAGCATCCTCCCAGAATGGACCTTTCTGGTGGTTAAAATAACGCTCAGGAAAAGAAAAATAGTGAGTTACCCGATGTGCACGTATTCTAGGCATGCGACTCAGTTGACGACAATGGGTGACTATCTGAGACTCACGGACGAGTTGTTTAACTGTGTATATGCCTATAGTAAACCTGGGGGACGTTAGATGAGAGCGTCAACACACGGGGGCTTACATCGCAATTAGTTCCGCTGTAGGTGCAGATCAGGACACTAGAAGAACAAAGCAGCGACAGCGGACCTGTGATGAGGGCTAAAAATAAGTAGCGCAGTCTCTTCGATCGCCCGTACAGAATCCAAACGCTAAGACAACTTCAACTGAGGGAGAAGGACAGTAAATGAAATACAAACCGGAATATCAGAATCATATCGGCGGAAACGGTAATTATGGCGGACGTGGCCGTCTCCGTCTGGGGAATTGGTGAGATTGACATGTCTATGTTAGTCTGAAAACGGACGTAGAAGAATCTTTGGCAGCTGGCTGCGATATCACCAACCGTGAAGTCTGAGAGGTATGGCACTCACATCTGCGGACGGCTGTCAGTATCTTTCTGTAATGCGTAGTGAAATAACCTTACCCGGTCTGACCATTCGGTCCTCAGCATGACTTGGATGCCAAGTCAAGAGCTGAAGCTAACGAAGAGAAGTTGTCTCACAGCTAACGTCGACCCTGAACGAAGTTCAATGAGAGACAAGTACAATTTAAAATGCCCGCACGATAAAGCAACAAGGGTGAAATAGCGAATCTAGTTGAAGATGAACGAATGACCTTGAAAGAGGGCATGGCATTGTGTTACCCAGATCTTGAAAGTTGTATTAAAACCCGTATGCATTGTAAGGGAAACGACTCACATAAAAAACATTGGAGAGACTGAGACGAGATTTCCACATTATATTGAACTATAGAGGTGGTTTAGAATCCCACTTTCTATTCCGGAGATGTATGAACCTCATCGGGGAAGTTGGCGAGATGTTCATATCTGTAGGGACTTGCGGCTTAGGGAGACCTCGTATTACTACTTGAATAGCTTGATTCTTACATGACGACAGACAATCCTGCGACTACATAGAGAGGTAAGCGGAGCATTTGTATGTGTGTGCTGGATAACCTACGAGCTAAGCAGTTGGTTGTCCGCGCGTCCGCAATGAGTTGTAATATCTCGTGTTCCAGTTCCAGTTCCGCTGCAGAGGACATGATAAAGAGGGACGCCTTCAGCAAAGGGGGTTAAATATGGGCCCAATGTTATGCGTGAGTTTGTTAACCCGCAATCAGACGCTAATATTGGAGAGAAACATCAGAGGCGATTAGTACCATTCCCAGTTGCCGCCGGTGAACCCAAACCCCCGTATTTCCGTTAATCTGAGGTCCCGGATCTTGCGGCACAATTACAGAAACTGTTTGCTTGGTCTAGTTCTCACATTTCCCACGGTTCAACATATTCATAATGGTTTGTGGAAGCACTCACTTTTGACTGCATATTGGTCGGGGACCGCCGTACAGGTTAGCTTTAAAGAAAATGCATCGCAGAATCCGAGCCTTTGAAATCATCAGAACATAATTAGGTTGGAAGCGGGATGTATGCCAAACTCCTCGAAGAAAATAGATCCCTGATTCCGACTGTCAGCCTAACATTCTGACTGATATAGCAATCACACCCGATTTTGAAGGTCTGCTGAAACGGAGCTTGGTCAAGAAAATGTTGCAGCGGTGCAGGACTCCACCAAAGCTCCCGCACCGTGAACGGAAAAACCATTTCTTGGTGGTCTTAAACACCTCTAATCGATCGTTTTCTATGAAGCAAAACCTTCAGGGGAGTGGCCAGTGGCAGATGAACCGTCCTTTCCGTCGGCACTGGAATTCGGGTCAGCATCCTTGGAGTGACGGAAACATCGGTAATCGCGGCTCTGGTGCAGTCTGGTGGAGTGCCCTAGCACCTTTCTGCACAGATTTGATGAATTGCAAGGCAGTTCACAGATAGCAGTGGCCAGTTCTAGAACCTCACATTTGGCGCGTCGTAGACGAATGGACATTCTCTCCAGGCACTATCTCCCACCAAAATATCGAGGGTCTTTCGGCGAAGCTAGCACCGGTCCCCTTTTAGAGAAGCCGAGAGCCGTGCCAGCTTCGTGCCATGCAGTGCAACCGGACTGTTAACAACGATGTTGAATATTGTCGGTATTCAAGACTAAATTTTGCCTTGCTTCCCGAAATTGTGGTCTATGCGAACTCACCTTACATGATATCAGTCACCTCTTGAATGAAATATCTTTCCTGATTTTCTGCCTCTTGAGTCTGGCGTTGTACCTATAAGTATTGGGAAAAGTCCCAGGCGATCACTCCGATCAAGGGTCTTCCTCGCTTGTGTCCGCTTAAGGTCCGCTGCCAGTGACAACTCCACTTTGGAGAAAATAATCTGACTGAAGACTGGCAGGCTGTCAGAACTGACAATTGCCCATTTGGGAAGTCAGGCAAATAAAGGCTTATAAAGCTATTCGACCGACTACCTGTGAGAAGGTGGTCGTGGAGCAAAGGCAAGAAGGCTCTCCGTAAGAGATAGGGGCGTAGTACATATACGTAGCGATGACTAAATACGGGTGACTACCTCCATCCTGACACTACCGGCCTCCATTTGTTGCTCTGCGGCCGCGGGCTCGCCCTGACACTCTGCACTTCCACTCTCTCCCCGACACGATCTGTGTCCGAGAGCAAGCCCTGCGACACTGTTATCACCGATACAAAGTGCATCGCAAATCGAGTTTTTCCGACCGTGATTCGTGAATTACTGAGATATCTGAGAGGTTTGAAGATTTGCATCATCTGTAAATTGGGCCGTGAATAGTAGTGTTGAAACACAAATATACACCAATCCGCTCATATTTGAGCAAGTCATTGATATCGCTGATGATATCCTGGAGTCGCGACAACGACTGGCGGAATTGTTGCGTCCTTCATGACCGATGAAGGCACTTCGGCACATAACTGTTTAGTGATCTAAGTATCTCTCTTTTGGTGTTATATTATTGGCTGATTCGTGTCTCGGAATGGCCCGAGGGCGCTTCGATTAAGATTCTCACCTCGCTCTCTTCCGATCCTGCTTTGGGGACAAAAGATGACTACGTCTGCACCCACTTCGGTGCGGCCTAGCGTGTTTGCCCGCACTGACGGAAGCAACACCGTTGTTGGGTGTCACTGTCAACGGTGCAGTAGTATGCCACCAAGTCTGATTTGCGTAGAACAATAATTTACAATGATTGGGTCCCGTATTTCGCCGCCGGAGTATAACTACCTCATATCTACTGACCTACCACTAATAATTATCCACCAGTTTTGAACTGTCGAGTTGAACAAAATGGAAATAAGGACAAGCAAACATCGCCCATCACGAGTCCGATGACATTGAACATCCGTGATCGATCGCACTTTCCTTCAACTTCCCCTTAGTCCTGTGGTTACCGCGCTGTCATAGTAGGCTCGCAGGGTTATGATGTAAGCAATCCGTTTTGGGAAACCATGTGAGCGGCCCTTTAACGCGTTCTGACCTGTTCTGACGCAGCACAGAGACAAATTACGCATTTCTGTGTCTTAAATGTCTGCTATCATATCTTCCGATATATCTGTGGTATGGATGAGGTGAACACTGGCTAAACCACTGAAATTGCGACTTTCTTGCCCGTTTCGGCCGAAAAGAGCGCTTGATGTCCGAAATACTAGCAGGGAGGTCCTGGACCCTTTAATCATCGAGTGGGACATTCAGAAGATTGTCTGGTCGGTCTTTTCCTCAAATGTCACGTCTCATTGAGTGTCGACGCGTGAAATACAGTGAAAGGCCCGCTTTATTTGGTCGTGCATCGGCCATCAATTTTGATAACGTCGGAAGCCGCTTATCAGGCGCGGTAACTAACAGACTCTATAACGCGAGGTACGAGCGCAAATTTATAGAGCGTCTGTCTAGAGAGACTAACTTCCCCTTGGACCTTCCCGGCAGCATCCCCAAATTCTCTCTGGCGGTCGAAAGCGCTCTTGCGAGGTCGTGTGATCCTAAGAGCTATGATGCCATCCATCATCGACGAAGCTCACCGCCTCTTGCTTCCTCACTACGATCATATTTGTGGTCAGAGGATTCAAGGCTATCCCGCGGAAGTGACGTCGATCTCTAATTGGGGCCCGGTTAAGTGCACGCCACACTAGTCCTGTGGTTACCGCGCTGTCATAGTAGGCTCGCAGGGTTATGATGTAAGCAATCCGTTTTGGGAAACCATGTGAGCGGCCCTTTAACGCGTTCTGACCTGTTCTGACGCAGCACAGAGACAAATTACGCATTTCTGTGTCTTAAATGTCTGCTATCATATCTTCCGATATATCTGTGGTATGGATGAGGTGAACACTGGCTAAACCACTGAAATTGCGACTTTCTTGCCCGTTTCGGCCGAAAAGAGCGCTTGATGTCCGAAATACTAGCAGGGAGGTCCTGGACCCTTTAATCATCGAGTGGGACATTCAGAAGATTGTCTGGTCGGTCTTTTCCTCAAATGTCACGTCTCATTGAGTGTCGACGCGTGAAATACAGTGAAAGGCCCGCTTTATTTGGTCGTGCATCGGCCATCAATTTTGATAACGTCGGAAGCCGCTTATCAGGCGCGGTAACTAACAGACTCTATAACGCGAGGTACGAGCGCAAATTTATAGAGCGTCTGTCTAGAGAGACTAACGCCACACCAAAAAACAAACCACTCGGTCCCGTGAACGAAGTCTTCTGAAGCAGCTGAGGCTAAGCCATCGCTCACCTGGGAGATATTTCTGTTCACCTGTTCGCTCGTTACACACTTTACCTGACCAAATCGAAGTTTTCCGATGGTCAACATTCCAGGCCCCGGGAAGCTTCCGCTAAAGCTTGTCCGGAAAAATCCTCGAAATCGGCCTCGAAAAGCCACTTTTTGGGGGCCTCCTGGGTCTCAAAAAGCCACTTTCGGACAAGGGTCGTCACGGGGGGTTAGAAAAATTTTCGGCCGCGCTCATAGGCGCGGCGAGGAGAACAAGTGTAGCTGACGTTTGGACGGTCTGGGCGCGTTCACTATCGGCTTGGCAATAACTTCTGTTGCCACAAGCCCTGCCTTGGTCAGGGATGTTCAGCACCTGGCCGCAAAAAGTTGAAACCCCGCCTGAAAAAGCCACATGGCGGACAAGGGTTGTGAGTTTGGCGCCTTAAAAAGCCAAATTTCGGACAAGAAAAACACCAAATTTCGCCCTCAAAAAGCCAAATTTTCGGACAAACTTTGGCGGAAGCTTCCCGGGGCCTAACATTCCCATTACACCGAAAGTGGTGAGTAATACTTTGGATGCGGGATGACCACGGAAGCGTGGGTTATCGCAAAATCGTATAAATGATTCTCAATGACTGTATACACTTCACTTCTCCCCCAAATGAAGTTCGCACTCTCTCTCCTTTCCGCGATTACCCTTGCCTTCGCCTCGGAGCCGACAATTAACAGTCGCATTACGGGCTTGAGTTCGCGTGCAAACGGGCTTGCACCAACCGTCGATCCAACCACCTACGTACCCGTTTCCGGAGGAGGAGGGACGTATCCACGTCTCGCGCAGCTTGCCGACGGCAGCGTTCTGGCGACGACCACCACGTTCAGCGGAGCGACCCATATATTGACCGTGACGCGCTCCACCGATGGCGCGCGCACGTTCTCTGCCTGGGGTACCGTGTCCACTGGGACGGGAGATCTCGACAACCTCTTCGTGAAACAACTCGCAAACGGAGACATCCTTGCAACTTTCCGCAACCATGATAAGAATTCGGCAGGTGCTTATACGATATATCGGGTATGTTGAACTCGTTTCGATTTGAACATACGTAGGCTGACTGTAAATTTATAGATTACAGCCTGCATCTCGCACGACAACGGAAAGACCTGGGCCTTCCTTTCCCAGGTGGATACCCGCACAGCGACCACCGTCAACAACGGACTTTGGGTACGGCCACTTTCCACGCTTTTACGACTTCTGATCTTAACACCCAGGAACCGTTTATTCGCATCGCAAAGAGCGGCGCTATCCAAGGTGACTTGATCCGCATCGAGTGTTTGTTTTAATGCTCATTCAAGTTGATCAGCTTACTACGCCGCGGAGAATAGTGCAGCCGACCAGGACATCCTCATGCGCTCCTCTACTAACGGCGGTACAACTTGGTCCGCCGCAACGACTGCCGCAGGTCAGTCGACTCCGCTCTGTGACCAAGGTGAATCTCATTTTCGTAGGCGCCACCACCACGGGACGCGACGGCATGCCGGGTTGCACGGATTTCACATCAGGTGGTACAGCTCGTGTCCTTTGTATCTTTGAGACAACGGAGGGCACTGCTCCTACCTTCACTGTGAAGTCTGTGGTGAGCACCAACGACGGTGTCTCGTTCGGTGAACGCAGGCAGGTCTATGTTCCCACGGGATCTGGAAACAACGGTGCGTCTTCAACAAAGTTAAAGCCAACTAGATTACTTACGACGATTCAGCTGGAGCACCTCAAGTCGTGACAACAACCGGTGGAACGCTTGTTGCGTCCTTCATGACCGATGAAGACACTTCGGCACATATCTGGTGCGTTATCCATTTCGCTTTTGATGTTATTGGCTGACGCGCGTCTCGAAATAGGCCCAACGGCGGTTCGATGAAGATCCTCACCTCGCTCTCCTCTGATCCTGCTGTTTGGGGACAGAAGACGACTGTGCTTCCAGTCACTTCGGTGTGGCCTGGGATATTTGCCCGCTCTGACGGAAGCAACACAGCTGTCGGGTGTGCCGATAATAGCGGGGCGAAATGCCACGAAATCTCATTTGCGTAGGGGTAACGCGTCAATGTACAACCACAATCCACAATCTGTAATAACTGCAACGAGTATATAGAGTTGAATGTATTTAGAGTCAGATGAGTGAGCGATGGCGGGCGGTGTAAACACGTACAGCGATGGCAATGTTTCGGATGCAGCACGCTACAATCTTGGCACCCAGCCTGCTGCGCCGCGGTCGGTTTCTGCCGCCACCACGCATCCCCGTGGGACCTCTCCAATGCTAATTTCGGCTTAGGCTGTAATCGCCTTCGAAACGAGAAAAAAAATCGAACCAAAACATTTGATTCCCACTGTTTGAGATCGTAATTTCAACTGGTAATTCCGAGAAATATAATTGTGAGCATAGACTAGGCTTTAGACGCTGTCCGGCCAGCTCTGCAGGAACGACACAACATACTGATATTCTTCCCACCTCAATGGTCGATAAGTTTGCAGGTCCGTCACCACCGCAGATTGCAGGAGAGGGACACAAATCTAGCACATGATTTGGTTCCATCGAGAGATTTAAGAACGGGCTACAACGCAAACTTTTGCTTCAAGTGTTCAAAAGAGCGCGAGCGTCCCGGGCTTAGCCGTTAGTGAACAGTTTCCCACGATCGATACGAAAGTCAACCGTGGGAATTACGTGTCGACAGGGCTCGGGAGGCATTCAACGGCGTTATACTCTATTATGCTTTTACTGGACAATATTTAAACCTCTAGTGCAGTGAGTTGACCACTCAATGGATCTACTGGCCAGCGTGAGGTAATTTAGAGAAATCCACGGACGCGGACAAAATATACATACAAATAGGCCTAGACCTGTTGAGAATGCTCCCCTGGACCTGCGTCTTGGGTGTGGTCGCCGACCGTATCAGTCTTCAGGAACCACGGTACGCGTTCGGTGCGTCCACCCCTGACCGGCATGGTGTCTATCTCAGTCTCCCACTGCATCGTTGGCATGCTGGTTCCTCCCTTGGCGGTTTTTGAAGCGAGCTGTTTGTTATTCAGAAGAACCCTCGTGCCGATCACGGCAACACATCTGTGTTTGTATCTTTAGAGGCCAAAATTCCACAAGGTCGAACGAGTACGTACGCCGTGCCGGGTCTGCGTCGATACCAAGTAAGAATATGTGCTCAGGAGAATACAAACATGCTTACACGGTGGGAATTTGGGCCAGGGTCGGGCGTGCCTTGTCCCAAAGTATCAGTTCAACGACGGACAACACTGGCATGATTGAGAACGGGATAGAAGCAGAGATTGTGGGACACCGACTGAGAAGAGCCAAGAACCAAAATAAACCGTCCCTCAGGAACAAAGTGATCATCGGCGTGTTTCCGAGTCCCAGGGCCATCGGTGTACTTCCGCAATTGTACAGGGTCATTGAAAACATCGCCACAGCCTTAAGCCATCAGTCTGTTTCGGTCGGTATGTAGAGATCCACTCACCATGATAAAAAAAGGGAGGTTGTAATAAGTAAACAGCCGAGGAAACTGGAGGTCGATTTAGTTACGCGATCACCTGCAGTGGAGTACAAAGTAACCCGGCGAGTAGCATCCTCCCAGAACGGGCCTTTCTGGCGGTTAAAATAACGCTGATCGATAGAAAAATCGTGAGTTACCCAATGTGCACGTATTCTGGGCATGTAACTCAGTTGACGACAATGGGTGACTATCTGAGACTCACGGACGATTTGTTTGACTGTGTATATGCCTATAGTGAACCTGGGGAATGTTAGATTGGAATATCGGCACACGCCGGCTCACATTGCAATTATTTCCGCTGCAAGTGCAAATCAGGACACTCGAAGAACAAAGCCCAGACGGCGAACCTGTGATGAGGGCTACAAATAAGTAGCGAAGTTTCTTCGATCGCCCGTATAGAATCCAAACGCTAAAACAACTTCAATCGTGGGAGAAGGACAGGAGAGGGAGGGCAAACCGGAATATTAGAATCATATCAGCGGAAACGGTGATTATGGTGGACGTGGCATTTTCCATCTGGAGAATTGGTGAAATTCGTTAACATGTCTGTGGTAGTTTGAAAACGCACGTAGAAGAATGTTTGGCAGCTGCCGGCCGTGATATCAACAACCATGAAGTTGGTCTGAGAGGTGCACTCACAGCTGCGTAAGACTGTCAGTATCTATTTGCGATACGAAGCGGAATGACCTTAGGTGGTCCGACCGTTCGGTCCTCAGCATGACTGGGCCCAAATCAAGAGCTGAAGTTAACACGGAGAAGTTGTCTCACAGCTAACATCGACCCTAAACGAGGTTTCATGAGAGACAACTACAAGTTAGAGCACCCTTACGACAAAGCGAAAAGGGTGAAATAGCGAAGCTAGGTGAAGATGAATGAATGGTCTTGAAAGGGGCATGGCATTGTCTTACCCCGATCTTGAAAGTTGTATTAAAACTCGCATATATCGCAAGGGAAATGGCTCACATAAAAGACATTGGAGAGACTGAGACGAGATTTCCACATTATATTGAACTATAGAGGTGGTTTAGACTCCCACTTTCTGTTCCGGAGATATATGAACCTCGTCGGGGAAGTTGGCGAGATGTTCATATCTGTAGGGACTTGCGGCTCAGGGAGACCACGTATTACTACTCGAATAGCTTGATTCTTACATGACGACAGACAATCCTGCGACTACATAGAGAGGTAAGCGGAGGATTCATATGTGTGTGCCGGATAACCTACGAGCTAAGCAGTTCGTTGTCCGCGCATCTGTAATGAGTTGTAATATCTCGCGTTCTAATTCTTGTTCTGCTGTAGAGGACATGATAAAGAGGGACGCCTTCGGTGAAGGGCATTAAATGAGGCCCAATGTTATATGCATGAGTTTGTTAACCCGGCTGATATTAGAGGGAAACACTAGAAGCAAGTAGGACCGCTCCCGGTTGACGCGTTACTACCGGTAAACACAAACCTCCGAATTTCTGTCAATCTGAGCTCCCGGATCTTGCGGCACAATTGCAGAAACTGTTTGCTTAGTCTGGTTCCGACATCTCCCACGGTTCAACTTAATTCACATAAAAATACTCACTTTTGACCGCACATTAAATGGGGAACAACACGTTCAGGCCAGCTTCAAAGAGAAGGTATGGAAAAGACCCAGCTTTTGAAGATCATCAGTTTCATCGGGTTGAAATCAGGTTGAAAGCGGGATGTATGCCAGACTCCCACGAAGAAAATAGACTCCTGATTCCGACTGTCGGCCAGGTATTCTTCTGAGTGACATAGCGAATTTCTGCTGAAATGGAGCTCGGCCTTGGTCAGGAAAATGTTGCAACGGCGCAGAACTCTGCCAAGGCTCCACGCACCGTAAACGAAAGACTATTTCTCGGTGGTGCTAAACAACTCTAATCAATCATTTTCTATAAAGATAAAGCAGAATCGTCAGGGGGGCCATCTGTGGCAGATGAACTTTCCTTTCCGTCGGCAGAATTCACATCAGTATCTTTGGAGTGAGGGAAACACGGTAATCGCGGCTTCCGTGCAGTCCGGTGGAGTGCCCTAGCGACCTTAGAAGCTTTCTGCACAGGTTGTGAGTAAGTACAAGGCAGTTCACATAGCAATGGCCAGTTCTAGAACCTCACATTTGGCGGCACATGCATCGCAGACGAGTGAACGTTCTCTCCATACTTGTGAATAACTATCTTTCACCAAATGTCCAGGGTCTTCCTGCGAGACTAGCGCCAGTACTTTTGAACTAGACAGCTGAGAGCGGTGCTTTCCTGATTTTCTGCCTTTTCGAGTTGCTGGCGTTGTACCTATATCGGGACAACCTAAGCGATCACGCCAATCAAGGCCCTTTGTTCTGTCCCACCTGCCTCCGTTGGGTTGACCCATTCTGTACACTATCCTGCGGCTCAGCAATATGACTGGGAAAGATTCCTCCAAAGTGCCTCAGTTCGCCTCGGCATCCAAGATTTCCAGGGACCCAGGCTTACCCTACGCCGAGGTAACGCGCCTACCGCGTCTCCACGTTGGAGGTCTTTGGTTGTTTTTAATCCGAAGAGCTCTCGCATCTTGATTCTTAAAGCGTTTGCGGCCACCGATCGCAACCCGGCCGCTCTTGTCGTGGAATCTTGAGTTCTTGAGGCGTCTTGAAACTTGAGTTCCCTTAGGGAGACTCCGAGATCCTCGACGCGCGAGGCCCGAACGGATTGAGGGGATGTAAGCAAGATGTTGGCAAGATGTAAGACTGAAGGAGCAAGTCGTGACGCGGAGAGTGACGACGTGACATCCCACCTTCGCCAGTGCTTGGAGCCAAGAAGGAAATTGCCGGTGAGTGTTTCCCGCGTTTGCGCGCGGTATTGCACTAACAGCTGTCTACGATGCCCAGTATATCTGAAAATCCTCGGCGTCCTCTCTGCCCGCATTTACGTGCGTCCCACCGCAATACGCGACGCTAACGAACCACTTATTCAGACCGGCCACTTTACCGAGTACATCCCGGGCTCGTCGCATACGCCGACACCAAGAAAATCCTACAACAAACGAGGTACGAGTTTTTAGTTGTAGCGTCTGTTTATAAGAGACTAAGAAAATCCACGTCGTCGGCAAAGGCGAGGCGCCCGTCTCGTTCACCTCCATCCCAGACATTGCCGGTGCGTTCGTTCGTTCGTTCGTTTGTTTTGTCCTGTCAGTGCTCCAAGTTTCGTTCTACGTCCTCATCCTCACCCTCAATCCCGCTGCCCCGCCCCCAGGATTCACCGCACACATCCTCGCGACGCTCCCGCCCTCCGAGCGCGTATTCCGCATCGAGGGCGAGCGCATCAGCCTGAACAGCCTCGGGCCGCTGTTCGACGCGCCGGTGGAGCACGTCGACGAGATCACGGGCGAGATGGGCGAACTGAAGACGATGTTGCATAGGGAGGCTTTCAATTCAGGAAATACATGTATGTATAGTATTTAACAAACTCGACGGCCGAAAAAAGGCAGGAGGGATGAGATTCAGTTCGAACAAAGATTACTCGAAGTCTTTGACACGAAGGGCTTGGGGTACAATCGCCTCCGAAACGAGAATAAAAATTGAACCAAAACATTTGATTCCCACGGTTGAGATTGTAACTTCAGCTCGTAATTCCGAGAAATATAATTGTGAGCATAGACTAGGCGCTCAAAATGGATACGGCTTTGCTGCGACCTCTCCCTCTTCGCGCTCCGCCATCTCCTCCAGATATTCCACCAAAACGTCACCATACCGGCTCTCGCCTTTATACTCCTTGACGCTGTCCGGCCAGCTCCGCACAGCACTCGCAAATCGCGCAGCCACTCCTGGCTCGCGGGCAAGCTCTTCGACAGGGACCAAATACGTCCGAATCGTAAAGACGATTGCGCCGCTGCGAGGAAGCCGACGCAGCGTCTGCCGTTCAGTGCGCAGTCTGAGAGTCTGAGGGGTGACAACCAGCACGGGCGGGCTTCCGAACGACGAGCCCTTGGTTCCGCCATAGTCGTCTTCAGAGCCAAGAACGTTCTCTCCCCATGCCAGTTCATCTGGATCGACCGACGGCGTGGCCGAAGACGGCGGGGAAACCTGGACAAAGTAATTGTTTCGGACGACCGGCTTGTCGACCGCGAGTCTGCGGAAGAATCGTGCGAGGGATGTGTGTAGTTTTTCCTCATCTGGGGGGGCTCTGTCAGTCTTTTGAAAAACAGTTCAGCGGAATGGGACATACATTGAGGAACCTTGCCGCTAATATGTATCTCGTCCAGTCTCATACCGAGCTTGTCTTTCATGCGCCAAAATCCTGGAGTTCCCGCCCTTTCATTAGAATATACGACCGCTGAAGAATGAGAATACACACCGCCCACGCAGATCGCCCCGCCTTGAAAGTAGTAGGCCCCGTTTGAGCCTTCGACCATCACTGCAAGGTCGTCCTGGATAAGAAGCGCAGCGATACGCATGGCGATTTCTCCTTGTTCTTCAATATTAAGCTTCTCGGTCGCGGTGTAGTTCAAGGGGAGGGGTAAGGGCAATTCAAACACCTCCCCAGACGGCACGATGCGCACGCTCTTGACCGGTGCTGCACCATTCCACCCCGCTGGGTAATCAGCTAGTGAGAGGGAATCATGCCGGATGACTTGGAACGTCGTGGGGTAGCGGCGCGAGAGATATTCGGCCAGCTCGTGCACCAACTCTATCGCTAAATTCAATCGTGAGCGTGGTTTCAGTCGTAAATATGGGATCGAGTTCTCACCACCTGCAGCACCTCCACCGATACGTACGGGCTCATCTTCTTCGTCGTGCACCCGAATGGACGGGGGTAATACTCGGACCAAGTCTTCTCCCTTTCGTTCAATTCGGTCCTTTCGAATGCGATGGTAGGCATCGTACTGATCATCGAGCTGCATGTGCCAGTTCAATTTCCAAGTTAAACCGTTGAACCGTGGAATTTCAATTCGCACCTCTATCCATTCGCCCCACTGCATACTGCGGATTCCCATCGTCACGCTGCAAGGTTTCTTAACGAAGAGTGGTTTGCGTGAACGAAACAACATACTGGTATTCTCCCCACCTGAACGGTCGATACATAGGTGGTTTGATATCGCGCAGCGCATGCGGCGATGCATCGAACTCTGGGTAATCGAACGACTGGGGGATCAATTCTAGGGAGGTAGGGTAGGTAATCTCAAGATAATGGAACGGAGCCAAGAGAGATCCTCACCTCCTGGGGTCCGTTTGGGATTCGTGCGAGAATCAAGTTTCTCTCCAATTCGGGGCTCCGAAACACCTCGTTTAAGCGCCAGGACTATGAATAGAGCGATACAGAGCAGGGCGAGGGCGAGCGAGGTCCATAGGTGTGCAAGCAGTTCAGCATTGATAGCAAGGAGGTGAGATTCTATCCATCCTCTCAGTTCCAACATCGACTGGGAGTGGGGCATCGTTGGGGAGTCGGTTGTGGGGAAGATAAGGGAGGGTGGGAGTCCGAATCAAGGACACGAGCATTCGGCAAAGAAGCTGGGGCATGACCTGGCGTGAGGCAATCGAAGCCGCAAGGCAATGTCATTATACCGGTAAGTACTGCAGGTCCGTCGCTACCGCAATTACAGATAGAGAGCACACGAGCATACCAGATTATTACCGGGCCCATCCCGATTTCAAGAGCGATCTGGGACGCACACTTTGCTCGAATTGGTGGGAGAGGTGAAAGAGAGCGCGAGCGGCTTAGTGTTTGCCGTCGGGTAAACATGGACCGCGGACCGATGTCTTGATTGCCGAAAAGTCAACCGTGGGAACCACGGTCATTTCAAAGGTCAAGTAGAATGGCAGGGCCTCAGTAGTCCTTGTGTCACAGAAGAGCCCTATTTCCGAAGCGAAAATTGAACTTAACTTTCTCTAAGCGCGGAGTTCTGTGCATTTACATATAGCCGCGCTCACCAGCCGACACCCTCTCTTCTGAAACATCTCAACGTCCGAGTCAACCTCGCCGGTGCCGCCTTAATACTCTCAATCGCTCTCGACTTAGTCTCAGGTATCAATTTTCAGTATTCAGCCTAATCTTGAGCAATCCCCGATAAAGGATGTCCGCGGCGCCGTACGTGAGTACATACGACGGTCAACGCGATCCTGGTCTTCGCATCTGAGCTGCGAACAAGGATAGCGAGGCCAGTTCTTTTTCAGATCTACATTTGCTCTGCATCCCCAGTTTCGTGCAGGATCAAATCGTCAGAAAGAAAATGTGTGGTTAACTCAGTTTCTTCAATCTGCCTTTCCCTGACTGAGACTTGAACAAAGGTTTCAGTGCTGCGAGCATCTGTTCGTCTGAGAAAGAATTGAACAGGCTCCGATAAGGCTCCCAAAGAGGTGTGCGAAAGGGAGCCTAGGAGATTGTTTGACTTGTGGGTCGTTTCCTGGATCCGTATGAAGGTCATTTTCACTTCGGTTGCACCCCACACTGATAGTAGGCTTGAATGTAAGAAGAGCAGGATGTAGACTGTTTTTCCTCGTTCAACCGCGTTGAATACCCCCTCCAAGAACGAAGCTTGCGCTCTCTGCGATTCTTTCCTCCCTCTTTGTTGGGTTGATTCATGGTTTCCCGGCTCCAACTTCACCTGATCTCCAGATGTATGTGTACCTTTGGTCTTTTCGCTGCTCCAGCTGACACCATTTTCTCTCTGGGTGTCCCAGGGAAAACTGCAGCATATGTTCCACAACCGCCAAGGATGGACTCCGACTTTGGTGCATCAGCGCCAAGCTCCATTGATTGGGATTTCCGCTTATCGAAGAGCACCACGAGCAAAACCCTCTTGGTTTCGGCTTCCACAAACTCCTCAGGCCCGTTGTCTATCAACGCCGGGAACGCCGTGGGGGAATAACCCTGAGTGTAAGACTGGCGGCATGTACATCGGGGGTAGTTACACGACACGGGTGTTTATAAAATCGTGGTCTATTTGAACTCACCTTACAAAATATCCACCTCTTGTGGAATGTGTCTCTCCTCTATTTTGCCTTTTTGAGTTGTTGGCGTCGTACCCATATCGGGACAATCAGGCTAAACGATCACTCCGATCAAAGGCCGTTCTCTTCCCTCCTCCACCTGCATCCGTTAGCCATGTCGACCCATTCTGTGTTCAAGATTATCCCCACTGCTCAGCAATACGACTGGGGCAAAATCGGAACTTCCTCCAAAGTGGCCCAGTTCGCTTCGGCGTCCAAGATTCCCGGATTTACCCTCGATGAATCCGCGCCCTACGCCGAGGTAACGCGCCTGCGCGCGATCCAGGTCGTTACTAATGGCGTATAGTTATGGATGGGTACCCATCCGAAATCTCCATCTCTTGTACTGGAATCCAAAGCCGTTCTGTCGCAGCATCTAGCCGCGCATCCAGAACTCATCGGAAAGCCCGTCGCAAACCGATTCCACACGTCGGACGGAAACCTTCCATTCTTATTCAAAGTTCTTGCCATCGAGAAGGCGCTGAGCATACAGACTCATCCGGACAAGAAGACCGCGGAGATTCTCTTTACTGAACAGCCGCATATATACAAAGGCGCGTCCAGTTGGCCCAGAACCAAAAGCAATAGCCTAACACATGTTTCAGACGCAAACCATAAGCCTGAAATGGCGCTTGCGCTGACGCCATTCTCCGCGCTTTGTGGCTTCCTCCCTCTCGACCAAATCGCGACATACCTCCGTGCGACTGGAGAGTTCACAACCATCATCCCCACCTCCATCGTATCTGATTTCCTAGCCGCCGCCGAATCCGCCGACCCTTCAGGCCCCGTAGCAAAGGCTGCCCTCAAGAACCTTTTCGCAGCGCTGATGACCGCCGATACCCCGACAATAGAGCGCCAACTCGACGCCTTGGTTAAAAGATATACTGAAGGCGGCCTGAAGGAGGGCGAGTCTAAGGATATTGTCGACCTGGTATTGCGCCTGAACTCGCAGTTCCCCGGCGACATTGGAATATTTTGTGCCTTCCTGCTCAACTACGTGCACCTCAAGCCCGGCGAGGCTATATTCCTCGGCGCGGGTGAGCCCCACGCGTACATCTCAGGTGGTACGTCCCTCTCTTCTCCTTCCTTCATCGCCGAGCTTGATTTAATGATATTTCTTACAGACATCATGGAATGCATGGCCAACTCGGACAACGTCATCCGCGCAGGCCTCACACCCAAGCTGCGGGACATCCCCAATCTCGTGGCCGGCCTCACCTACGAGGCAGCGCCGCCCAGCAAGCACGTCGTCACCCCCGCGCCGTTCCACACCGCCGGTTCTACCCTCTACGACCCCCCGATACCCGAGTTCTCCGTGGTACAGGCCGTGGTCGGTGCAGGCGCGACGGAGACGCACCCCGCGGTTGCGGGGCCCAGTATCGCCATCGTGACTGAGGGCGCTGGGACAGTGAACTGGGCCGGCGGGTCGAAGCTGGACGTCAGCCAGGGAGAGGTCTTTTTCATCGGCGCCGACTTGGAGACTTCGTTCTCCAGCGCCTCAGGGTTAACAGTATACCGGGCATTCGTCGAGGCCAACTGAAGGGGTATAAGAGAAGAAAGAAGGAAACGAAACTGTATTCATCCTGGAAGTGTAACACTAGACTAGCTATAGAATGCAATCGTCCGAAACTATCAATAATATATTCCAAGTGCCAAGCCGCGATGGATTGAGGACACCATCCCACCCATTTATCCATTCTTTCTTCTCATCTGCTCATTTCTTCCAGGTCAGGTTTACTCTTGCACCTCCACGTAATTCGCTGTGAAAATGGTCGGCATCAATATTCCACACCAAACGGAAGAGAGACATACCAGGGAAGAGTCCAACATTACCCGCCGAGTCTTTCCCCTGCCACCAGTCATCCGAGGCCGCCTCAATCTCAACGATCACATCTCCCTCACTGAACGAAATCTCGTTGTCCTCCGCCGCTTCGTAGCTGCAACAACACCGTCAGTGGATTGATTGGGGGAAGGGAAGAGACGTACTCGTAGAGCGCAACGGCGATGATGCCCTGGTCCGCAGCAGGCTCTGGTTCTGGCTCGGGCGTCGGCGCGCGGGGAGGAGCCGGGGGTGCAGCGGGGGCAGCGGGCTGTACCGGTCAAAGGCGTGAGCGAAATACGTTGGGTAATCAGCAGGAACTCACCGGCGGCGGCGGCGGCGGAGGCGGAGGCGGGGGAGGCGGCGGTGGGGGCGGGGCTGCCTCCGGTTCGGGCTCGGGCTCAGCCTCAGCCTCCGTACTCTCCACCAGCTCGACGTAGTTCGCTATCATCGCAGACACATCAGCCACGATCTCCCGCCATGGAAGGAAGGAAAACAGCATACCAGGGAACAGTCCAGTCTTTCCCCCTGGCCCAACTCCACTCCACCATCCCTCGTCGACCTCCTCGACCTGTTCGATGAGCTCGCCCTCGACGAGGTGCATCTCGTTATCTTCTGCGGCGTCGTAATCGTACAGAACGATGGCGCATTGGCCTTGTCCGGTGTAACCACCAGCGGCGGCGGCAGGCGCAGGGGGTGGTTGGACTGGCTCCGGCTCGGGAGAGGGCTGGCGCTGGGGCATCTAAAAAAACGAAATCAGTCTCAAGACAACCTCTATTCGTTGTAGACTCACGGGTGGCGGCGGAGGGGGCGGGGGCGGTGGAGGCGCGTCGAATTCCGGGGCGGGCGGAGCAGGGGGCGGAGGTGGCGGGGGAGGCGGCTGCAGAGCTGTGAGTGAAGTTCAGCGAGATGAAAGTCGAGAACACTCACCGCATACTCTTCCTCCTCCTCTTCGTGTTCGTTCTCCCACTCGGGCTCGGCGGGAGGTGCGGGCGGAGGAGGTGGGGGAGGCGCTACGGCAGCCGGCGGAGGAGCCCCGAAATTGCGAGGCGTGCTCGTCGCAGGCGGGGGCCTGCCAAACGCCGGGGCACTCGACTTGAACACCGGCGCCGCAGCGGGCGGGGGCTGGAACGCCGCACCGCGACTCTGCGCCTCCTCTTCCTCCGCAAGCTTCTTCGCCGCCGCCTGGCGCTCGGACCAGGTCAGCTTCTTGCCGCTGCTGGGAGCCGGGCCGGAAGGGGGTGCCGCCTGGGACTGCTGCTCAAAGGCTGCGAAAGGGTTCTTGAGCTTCTTAGGCGCGGGGAGCGCGACGGGCGTATAGGCGGTGCCGACAGGAGCGATGCGGTCGTCTTCCGCAGGCTTCGTCGGGACGTTGGATGCAGCGACCGGAGCCGGGGCCGGTGCCTGCGAGACCTTAACTACACGAGGGAGAAGCGGGACGATCCGAACTTACAGACGCAGTAAAAGCCGGGCGATTGGGACTTGCAGACGCAGTAAAAGCCGGGCGGTTGGGACTCGCGGACGCAGTAAAAGCCGAGCGATTGGGACTCGCGGACGCAGTAAAGGTCGGACGGGACGTTGTGGGCAACACCGGAGGACGCGAAGCAGCGGGGGGCGGAGGCGGAGGTGCGGCCGCTGGCGTTTCCTCGGGCCATTCCTCCTCCGGCGCAGTCGTCCTCTTGTCGACGGATCGACCATACAGCGACGCCGCTGAGGCCGCAGGTTTGGGGGCCCCAAAATTCGGTCGAGGAGCACTCGGCGGGGGCGGTGCGGTGTTGGTGGCCGGAGTCGGGCCCCTGCGAAGAGTGTTGATGTCGGGTTTGCCGATAGGCGTGTAGTTAGTACCGACGGGCGCGATCGGCTCAAACTTGCGGGCCTGCTCCTTGTGCGTCGAGTATTTGGCACCGGAGGCGGCTTCGACGCGGGACATGATCAGCGCGGGGGTAACATCGGTCTAATCATCTATCTGAGTCTCGAAATCGGCGCCGAGAGGTCTTGCGCACCTCGTTTCTCGCGTTGAGCACGACGTGCGTTCCGCGCAGATAGTTCGCCACTGCGTTTGCGTGCGTGTGGAACAGGCCTTTCTTTTGCTCGGGGACGCCATCGCCACACCAGTTGATCTGAACGAACTTGGGCAGTTTGCTCTATGGGTTAAATACAAGGGTCAGGGAGGACCAGTGAGATCGATTTGAGCGCACATTTGAATCTAATACTCGCGCAAAAGCGTATTGAATCCTGGAATAATCGTTGGTGTCTTAGGATCGTGTCAGATGCTCGACACGCTTACCTTCCGTCAGAGAATTCCTCCTCGAGCTCTTCCAGACCACCGTCGCCAGTAGATTGAACCTTGAGGTCGTTTGTCCCGCCCTCGTAGGTGAAAAGAGCCCAATCTATGCCGCGCGAATTGAGAACATTGAGATATGCGTCGTTGATATCTCTGCTGGATAAATTGACTTGGAGAGACATTTCTCCAGGTCGCCGAAGTCTGCAAGGGCTTGGATGCTAGAGGTTTACTGGGAGATGGTGGTGGGTCAGGACAAGAGTAAAATAACGCGCAGTCGCTGCTGTGTAACTGCTATGTCACATCACTAATTGATAACCTTTCCAACTTTCACCAAGAGATCGACGCGACAAGGGCATGTGGTCGGGTAGGAAAACCGAGATTTGCATTAATCTGTTTTACTGACTACGATGCAGACAACACCAGAAGTAAACGAGGAGGCCTCGGAAGGAAACAAGGACGTGGAGAGACCAAGAAAACGGCGTCGAGTGGCATGCAGCTCCAACGCCAGGCGTTTCTTGGACACGGAGGCGAGGGAGGGGAATGCGAACTCGGACGACGACGACGATGATGAAGAAGACGAGCGCGACCTCGGTGTGTGCGGCGGGCCTCAATCGCCTATGTGTTTTTTTTTCAACGCGGATGCTAGCTTTCCTCGACGATACTGAGACAGAACCGACTCGCCCGTTGCCGCGACTCGAAACACCAGAGGGGGACGACGACGGCGAAACGCTGGCAGCACGCGCACAACAATACGAACTGCGCGCGCGCGCAGAGAGAGTGGCGGGGCGCGGGGCGGGACTGAGTACGGTGGAGGACCGCCTGGCCGAGGTACTAAAAGCGCCCGCAAACGAATTCGACGGCAACCTCATTTTCACGCGCCGGTATCGATGGGGGCGTCTGAAAGAAGGGAAAGGGGAGGCCAAGGCGGGGCACTTGGCGCTCGTCGAATCGGGGCACGCGGTGCTGGTGCTGTTAGCGGGGAACAAGCTGGCGCGCCTGGTGATGTCGGCGGGGAGTAGGCTCGACCAAGCTCTTTCCTGCGAACCGCCACCGTCGCAGGAAGAACTCGCGCTGTGGGATGCCGCCGCCAGTGGGATGCTGAGGTCGGCCGTGCATCCGGGACCCACTATGGCTGTAGGCGTTAGCAGCAGAGTGGTAGTGAAATCGCCGGATTCGCCGCACCACGACAAAAGCGGGTTTGTAGTTGCGGAAGACGGGCAGAAGGGGGAGGTCAGGGTGCGCGTCGCGGTGAGGGGGGCGGCGGTGCGAACATGGCATCCGCGCTTGTACGAGACGCTGACGAACGGCTCGACGGCGGAAGTGGAGGAAATCGTGGTACCGCTGTGGACGCTCAGGCGTCACTTGCTCAGCGTGTTTGACGAGCTACGTCCGCTCGACCGCGTCCGCGTGGTGGGCGGCCTCTCAGCAGGGCTCGTGGGCCGGGTGCGCGCGGTCGACCGCAGCGAGAACGACCCTGAGGTCGCGATGTGGGTGGTGGACGGCGGAGAGAGGGAGATAAAGGTAACAATCTCGGAGGTGCGGCGCGAATTCATGCGAGGGGATCTGGTGCAAGTCATCGCGGGGCCGTCGACGGGGAAGCGGGGAATCATTGTCGCGCGCGCGGAGGCTGGCGCGCTGGAAATCTATACGGTACGAAAGAGCTATTGTCATCCTGGAGAAATGGCTGACGTGGTACAAACGACCAGGGTGTAACCGCGGAATCGACGCAAGGCGATGTGTCGACGGCGGGGCGGGGTACAGAGGGGCAGACAAGACGAGCTCGAGTAACAGGCGATGTGTCGAAGACGGAACTCGCGAGGATGAAGCGGGGCAAGGCATCAGCAAGCGAAGTAGGGGCGATGGTGGAGACGACGTTGGCAGAGAGCGAGTTGGCCATGGCTGAGGTGGAGGATATCGCGTTGAAGGCGATGGTAAGACCCGTTGTTGCAGGAGACTGGGAAGCTAAAAGAAGGGCTGACAGGTGTGCGTGCTCGAAGATCACGTAGGATTCGAGCAAGGGGAGCAAAGGGTGGGTGGATGGACGCTGCCAGTGGACACTGCAAGGGATTCCCGGGTAGAGGCGATGTGTGCGGCGGACAAACGGAGAGAGGAAAGAGAGAGAAAGGCGATGATGGGGGGCAAACTGTTCCGGGGCATTCAGGTGACGATCGTGAGGCCGCATGCGATGAAAGGGAGAAAGGGAACGATACTGGACAATCATTGGGCGAAGGGCGCGGGAGGTGTTATGACACTGGTGTTGGCGGTGAGAATCGAGGCGACGAACAAGCTGGTGCAGGTGCCCGAGGAGCAGCTGCGTCATCAGTGGTAAGGAACGATTGCCCGCTCGAGAGTTTGTGGTGCTGAAATTTTGACAAGGACTTACTTGAGGTTGCAAGAGGCGGCGTACGTGACTCCGTGGGCAGGACCGCTGCAGCTCGGGTTTCCCGACGACGAGGAGGAGTGGGAAAAGCGACGGACGCCAGAGTGGGAGCCGCCCCCAACGACGCCGGAGTGGGAGGGCGGAAGGACGCCGATGCCGGATGAGTGGAGGGTGAGTGGAGGGGAGGTGGCGACGGCAACGACAGTGACCAACGCTGTGGCGGCGGCTGTGGCGGCGGCTGCGGCGGCGCGCGCGGCGCGTGCGGCGGCGCCGATAGGCGAGGACGAGGGACGATGGTTGTGCATTCCGGGGCTGGCAGGTAAAAGGGTAGATGTCCGTGTTCGGCTCAAAACGGCGGGGAGCCGGGTGACTGACAGGCAAATATCTACCGCTGGGCAGTTGGGTTTCATCGAGTTGCGGGAATCCCTACAGGAAAGTGCACTGAACAAGACGATGCCGGTGTGTCTGGGGCCGCTGGGAACAGCAAGGCGGATCGAGCCGCGATGGCTGATGCCGGTACGAACCACTCTCAACCTGCCGTGGAACGAAGTGGACGTGTCGATTGTGAAGGTGCGAGGGCGGGTGGTAATCATAGGCCCAGATGTGGACGGAAAAAGAGATCATGACGGGGACTACGCCGAGACGTGGCCGACTGCAGAGGGAAACGTGGTGTGGGTCAAATTCGAGCGGGTGGAAGGGGTTGAGGCAGAATGGAGGAAATATCCCGTGGAGTCGTTGTGCCGGTCGTTGAACGAGGATGGTGCATTCACGCGCAAGTCGCGATTCTAATTTTACGTCGTCTGCATAAGGGAATTGTAGTTCGGGTTGATTACATCACATACGTTCTCGTCTCGGACCCAATTTGAGAACCTTGTCGTAATTGGGATGTCGGGAGAGGATGGTCCGAGACTACCCTTGGCTCTATAAATAAAAATCGCTGTTCGTGAAACAGCTGTAAAAGGCACCACGGAATTGCCTTCGGATAGCCCGCAAATTACTCCCGACGTGTATTCAATTGGTAATATCAAAAGACTTCGGAGCGAAATCGACCGTGACTGCATTAGGACCGGAAGGGAAGAAGGGTAATAATGAGTGGCGCCGCCCACAGAGCATGGAGAGCTTACTTTGTGCTGGGTGGTAGTCGCGGAGCCGTGGGCAGCACAAGGGAAATTTCCAGAGACAGGGGGTATGGCGGTGGCCATAATTGTGGAAGCGGAAGGACCGTCCGGTGTGCGCAGAGGGCTCCGAAAAATCTCCCTAATCCAATTTTACTCCAAGGATTTCAGCCGGTACCGCGGTGGCACCAGCAGAATCAGCCGCGGCCCGGCTGGCACAGGTGATCCGGGGTGGGCCGCAGCTGAAACTATAGTATCGGCAGATTGCCGAAATTTTGGCCGAAACTCAAGTTTCAGCTCAGTTTCAGGGAGCCGAGCTGGAAATCGGATCCAGCTCAAAACACGAACTTGTGCCATGGCATCAGCGGCTTTTACCTAGTCTCTCAACGACAGACGCTTCAACGATAAGCTCGGAACTCGCTTGTTGAATTCACCAGTGTTCGCCCAAAGGGTAAAGGCCTTTGAGGGGCCTTTGCAAAGGCCTTTGGGGATCTCGCTTAAAATTTTGCCCTTTGCCAAAGCCTTTGAGGTGACCCACGTCATTTTGATTTGTCATTTTGATTTTTTCTCTTTTCCTTCCTCCTGCACAACAAATGTCAGACTTGAACCTGCTAAGGGTTTTTTCACGGTCAAAGAGAATAAACCTCACTGGAGAACCGACTGCAAGGGATGCATTAAAAAGCATATGTTCACGAAGGTCACAAAAGAGGAGGGAAATAATGAAGGATGTGCTGGTTAATGCTGCTGAGGATGACATTGGTGTGGAGATAGACTCAGATGAAGAGTACCGTGCGTAGAAATGGTGTTTAACGCGAATAAAATTGCCGGTGTTGGACCGCGTGGGAATTTGATCAAAGGCCTTTGCCGTGCCCTTTGGCCAAAGCCTTTGCCCTTTGCAAGGCCTTTGGCAAATTCTGACCGGCCATAAAAGCCTTTAGGGCGAACACTGGAATTCACCCGGATCACTGACCATATCCAGGCAACGTCGTCGCATCTTTTGCTCTATTTTGTCCTTGGCATTCATTCGTTCGCTCAAGGCTGGCAAAGAGCGAATTGCAACTCTTCAACAAAACGAGCGGATTCCTGTCAACGATCCAACAATAACTCACTGCACCCCTCGCATTTCTTTCTACATCCGGGGCATTGTCGTTGACCTGCATCAGTGAAGAACGAGGTTACGAGTGTCGTTGTCTGGCAAGAGAGACTACTGCATCAGTCTTTGCTCGGCTCTGGCAATTTGGACAAATCGAGGAGTGCAACCAGTGGTGATACGAGGTGCAAGCAGACTATATCCGCGCATTGTCCAGAATATGACTATCCTGGAAGTTAATTTCGATGTTCTTGCCCAGAGGCTTCAAGTCAAGAACGGTGAACCGCCTTCATAGTTAAATCTTGCCATTTGTCAAGTCCTGACGCATAATACGGCCCGTTCACCTCGCGACAAATGGGCATGACCGTCTGCTTCGCAATGATTCCTCTCGCTCACGGCTCGCTTACTGAGACCTGCGGTGAACGCCACAAGTGCGCAGAAATCGCAGAAGAATGGATGCTATCCGATCAAGCAAAGACGGTCTCAGGGAGTCCACCCGACTCTATCTTTATGAATCTGAAAGTCAGCATATGGACATCCTATTTTCGACGCCTCGGGTGCGCATTCAGTTGGCCTTCGGATACCCGACATCCTTGTGGCGTCCCACGATGTGCATTTTCGTCTCCCACCTATAGTGGCTCGTAACTTTTTGATTTAATTGTGCCTTACTCTCTAGCTAACATTCAAGGAAGTCGTTCACAAAAATTTCACCACCGGTGGGAGGCGCAACACTCACGGCCACGAAGAACAATTTTGGAATTGCAACTGGGGCATTTTTCTTTCTCAAGGCTATGTTCTACATACCTTAAAACACCCGTACCCGCTTCTGATATCTCTCCAGGATTGGCCCCCGAGGGCCGATTTACGTGAACAGACTCATGCATATAACATTCGGGTCCTTACTTTTCCCCTGCAACAACTGCGTTCACAATGTCTTCTGCGGCGGAACAAGAAATTGAACAGGAAATATTTCAACTCATCGCGGACACGCGAACGACGAACGAGTTAGCCGGTAAGGCATTGAACGCAATTTTGCATGTCAATGTCTCATCCCTCTGTTCAGTCGCCGGTCTTACTATTGTCCTGTGAGCGTTGAATCGGCCGCTTGAGTCGAACGGATTGCTGAAGGAGTTTTTCAGACTTGAACACATCGCGACTTTCCCAGACGAAGTTCCATAACTTCTGTCTTCAAATTTCGTCCACTCTGACACGCTAGGTAGATTAATTTGGTCTGGCAATCGCGCTTCAGTCCTTCCAGTGTATTTTATGTGGGGCCCTCTCTTCGTTCACATGATACGGGTTTTTATGATTGTTCAAAGATATGGGTACGGCGCGAAGCCTCTCAGGCACGACCCATTCATCCCTGCCATTAGATTCGCTATCTCCCCCTCATTGCGTTATCGTAAGCGTATTGGTTCTTTTAAATTTGAATCTGGCTGACTCCGGAGTCTCAGCATCGACATAAGTTGTAGGTTTTCTTTCGTAGATGAGAAGTACGAATCAACTCACCATCGCAGTCATGTTGAAAGCAGAAGGGTCGGACCGCGTGAGTTTCCCCAGTTACGCTCATTTAAATACTAACATTCGGGCACTGGCAGGTGTGAGTATCATTCTCAACCGGATTAGTATGACGATTTAGAGGGCACAGTTGCCAAAATTTCTTCTTCGTGCGTCCTCCTTTTCACTTCCGTTCTTGTCTTCCTCTGAATCACCCCAGGGCGAAATGGCAATTAGCACCATATTTCATATTTCAGCCGACATCATTCTAGTCTTACGGTTTGTATTTCATTGTGACCTGTCTTCAAGTTCTTCTTAAATGGGTTTGTTTAGTGTTTGGATCTTGTACGGGAGATCCAGGCCACTCCTCTACTTCTGGGTAGTGCCTCTAATTGCGGGTTCGTTTACACTTTTTTAAAGAAAAAAAACTTACAAACGCGAACACAGCGGAAACAATTGCGATGTATTTACGATCTGTGCAATGTGCTGCGCTGAACTTGAACTCAACGCTCTCAAGGTTTGTTGTCGGAGTGTATACTATCAAACCTCTGGATGGTAAGTATATAAGTTCAACCTGATTTGAGCTCACCGTCCTGCCCTCCCTCATACCAGAATACATACATATTGGGTATATATAATTGTACCCCAAGGCCAAGGATTGTTCTAATACGCACCGGAAGGCCCGTCATCGGGGGATGCTATTCGCTGGGTTTGTGTTTTATCCGCTTAGGAGGTTATTGGCTGATCCTTTTAGTAGAGGTCCCTCGACTGTTCACATACTACGCGCTTCCTCCGTTTATCCTGGTGGGAGAATGACTAGCCTTAGCATGACAGTGGCTGATTCAATCAAGTCGTGCATAATGTTTTCAATGACACTCTACAAGTGTGCAGCTACCCTTATGGCCATGGGACCGCGAAGAACACCTGTGACCGCCTTATTCCTGAGGGACGGTCTCTTCTATTTTTTGGCGCTCATGCGTAAGTCCCCTGTTGGTTCCTTCCTGCATTTATGTTAATTGTTTCGAAAGTGGTGGGGGTTGTGGAGATAATACTTTGGGCCAAAGCACGTCCAACGCTGGCTCAAATCCCCGTCATGTAAGTTGCTGCCTCGACTCAGTCTAAATATCAATAGTCTTACCCGACGTTTGGTGTAGACCCGGAACGGCGTGAGTACCGCAGTCGAGTTCGTCTCCGTCATTCAACGCATCCTAGAGGTATCGTCGTAATCTCCGCGAGGGTTCTTTTGAACATCAAACGAGTTGCTTCCCCTACGGGGATGGCCGAGGCTCTGACACTGGCCGGCTCGACTACGATGGACACTGAAATAGAGCACATACACCTGCCTGTCAGACGGGGGCCTGCGGAGCGCGTACCGTGGTATTTGAAGACTGAAACGACCGGCGATGGAGAACATACACTGACTTGACGAAGGATTGACGAAGGACACATTGGACTCAGGTCGTGGAAGGTACTTATTGCGAAAGAAACACGGTGTTGTCGCATGTTTGCAAATTGTTGAACTTCCTACTGGAGCACAACTTCGGTTGTCTTGTGGGCTCTGAATCGTCACTGAAATTAAAATCGATTTTGTATGCAAATGGTTTCCCTGACCCAATGGAAAGGGAAGTGATGGACGGCAACTTGGGTGCGGAAATGTCGTTCACAGCAGCCGGCCACACAATATCAAGACTCCATTTTCGAGGCAATTGAATAGAGACGTCTATTATAAGGGAGGGCCTACTTGTTGCGCTGAATTGAACAGACCGAACCACCAAATGAAAATAAATAATTGAACCTTGCCATCAGCGCGACCACAGGAGCCGAAAAGCGGAGCTTGAAAACAGCGTAATTTTTTGAAGGAGAAGAGAGAAAAGAGGAGATTTGTGCGATAGGCTATGTGACCATCGCCGCGCCGCTGTGTATAGACTGCCAGGATACACGGTTTTCCAGAGAAAGAACGCAATGCGACTACAATTTTGGATTTCAGCGATTGCTGTCCAATATTTATTGTTCAAACCAAGCTACGTATGATACTGTTATAGATAGTCGCAGGTGCATGGAAGGACGTACTCGGTCTGGTGAAAGGAGAAGATGAATGAATGAATCATAAATGTGAAGTGGCAACGAAACCGATATACGTATTCAAGATGCATCCTTCAGAGGGGGTACCAGCCCAAAAAATGTCTGCCCAAGCTTGGGCTTGCCGCCCCTTCCTTGCGCCGCGCGCTCCCCTATCACCTTTGGCCATCGTATCGCATCCGCGCCCGCCGAAATCGCCGCACCTTTCAATGGCAGTGCAGCCAGATACGCCGGATCCTGATTCAGCGAGGCAGGCCCGCCGTTCAACGGTCGGTCCGAGACATACCAAATTGGCACTTCCGCGAGCAGCCCTGGCCCTGTCGGAGATATGTGCGCATACTGTGGATGCGTTATGTGGAGCTGCAGGCTGTACTGCGAATGATAACCAAGTTGATGAGCGCACAGAGGGCGAGCACGGGGGTGGATACTTACCTCGCGCCCAATATTAGTGTAGCGGTAACTCACAGGTCTACAAGCTGGAACGCGCAGCTCGCCATCTAGCCGCTGGAAATGATCTGTTCCTTGCCCATCGAGGTTGTCTTCTATCGAATGTCTTGGGGATGAGGGCTCCTTAGCGTGCCCGTCGCCATCCACCACAGGGTCCGCACCATCCTCGTCTTCCTCCGCCGTCCATACACTCTGCATTCGCGAGCTGATCGCGCGCTTCATCTTAAGAGGTGATGCCGGCGCAGAGGGAGAGGATGGCACACCGCTCCCTGGCAAGTCTAGTGAAACGAGCTCCGGTACTGGCTCTCCTTCCTTCGGCCGCCCCTCGTCGGTGACCCATACCCGGCCCTCGGTCATGCGCTGCATTGTGCGCGTCTGTCTTGATTGCTCCCTTGGTCTTAGCGCCTCAGATGACGGGAGGAAGTCTGCTTTGTAGTAACCCGCGCTCACGGCAGCCGGTTGCGCGAGCAGCTTCATCGCCTCCGCGCTCTTCGACCACAATAAGACCCCAAACTCTAGGACGTGGCCCGCATTGTAAACCGCTGGGTCCTGGACGCCGAGCTGTATGAATGGACAATTAGCATCTGTCCAAGAAGCACGGAACTGAGACGCAACGATGCCCTCAATCTCCACTATCTCGGTTCCAATACGCCCCCGGCCGCCGAACGGGCTCAGAATCCATCCGCCGATCGACTCGCGCTTGAATGGCCAGTCCTCGCGCGAGGCGAGGAATGGGAACGGTGTTCGCACGCGGGGAAGCGGGCGCATGAGCGGGATGTACTGCAGCACCATGTCGAAGTCCTCGTTGATGCCGCCAAAGCTATCCCTGCGCACTCCAACGCCACACTTTTCGAGGGGTCAGCCCCATGTTCAAAGACATGGATGTTCCGCACCGTAAAATCAATTGCGCCAGATGCTATGGGCAATTGGATCGAAATATTGAGATAAAGGATGAAGACCTACGAGGGAGCGCTACCAGGCCTTTCTTCTATAGTAAGAACACGGGTTTCATTCAACGGACTTCGAACGAAAGTAACCTAGAGGTTCACCTTTCGCGTATCGTTGTCCGGATGGGTGACCGGGACGAACTTGGGCAGTGGTGGGAGCTCAAATGGAAAGACATACGTGCCGAGGGGAAACTTGTCCTTAAAGAGCTCGGGCTTCTGGTCGGGGCGGAGCGGGTTTCCTTTCTGGCGGTTCCATACGTTTGCGGTGAAGCTGTCATCTAGTTAGTGAATATGTGGGATTTCTTCGAAGACTTTCACCTGATTATTTGACCAGCGGGTGCGATCGCTGCCAGCTGTGGTTGTGAGAACGACGGGATAGGAACGAAAAGTAAACACACCCAGACATCGATACTGGAGATACTTTTCGTTTTCTTGAGACATAACCGGACCTCACCAGCGACTCGAGCTGAACGGGGTCGGTTTCGGGCGCTCATGGAATATTGTAGACGCACCTTCATTATGATACATCGCCGCCATAGACGACTCGCTCGCATGACTGAATAAAACGAGGGAGAGCCAATGATGCTCCTCCTCGAGGCGAAGCGGCACGACAGTCGCATGCGCAGTAGTCCACGCACAAAATTCCCCGGCTTTCCTGGCGACAGTCCCCGGCATATCCGACGGCTCTGGTGGATCATCATGGAACCACTCAGGTGCTGCAACGAATTATAGCTGGATATTGTGGGCAAAATCTGGCAGCGTACCACCTGAGGTTCTGGTTAGTTTTCAATGGAACCTTGCTATTCGAGCACTCTGACCTAGATCCGAAAAATCCGGTTTGCGACGTTTCTTGACCCGCTGACCGCCGATGGCGAGAGAATAAAGCGAATCGACCAACGAACGTGCCCCAGAGGACTTCAGACTCGCGGTGTCGCGTTTATTATTGGCAGAACCGTCCTTGGGCTTCTTGAGAATGTCGCGGAGGAGAGACATGTCGAGGAGGAGAGGAGCAGTAGGACTGCGGGGGACCGGGGTAGGGTTATAAGCAGTCTCTACAGGCTGGAGCCATATGGTGCATTGATGGTACCACGCGCGACTTCAAGTAAAGCTAATTGAGGAGCTATCGGCCGCCCAGAGTGACATTCAAGCGGTAGAAACGCGGAACAACATGAGGCTGCAGAGTGCGCAGCCTTGGCTGGGCATCATGTCCCTTGTCATTTAAACTGGTGGCAGTCACAGGCTTCAACTCATTCAACATTCGATGTGGTTGAACTTGAATGGGGTAAAAGAAGCCTAAGAGCTAGAAGAAGAGAAGAAAGACGCTGTATCCAGGCAACTAGCTGCGGTCGATCGGGCCGCCTCCCCGGTCCAGAAAAGGACAATTTCTATTACGGGCGAGGGCTGTTCAACACAGCTATTAGGTACTATCTCGTGGTGTTTTACAGGGCCTAACTGTAGGTCTCAACAGCGAGATGATTCTGCCACAGTTGCACGCATCCAATTGAGATGTCAACCGCTGTTATTAAATTTTATCCATCTACTTTCGCCGGCGGCCTTTCTAACACGATTCATGACGGCCAGGCCTTCCCGCTCCTCCTGAACCTCTTCTATGAGAATCAAATCAACACCATGTCGTTCTAGTGTGAGCAAGCCATCGAACAGACGATGCGCGGTGACCGAGGGCTCGGCGATGGATCCAAGAGGGAAACGGGTCCATTCTATTCTATCCGTCGGCAGGCTGCATGTCCCGAGTGTTGAATCGTTTGGTGACATTATTCCAACTTTCACAGGTTGTTTCCCATCGCCCGCGTCTCGCAGAGAAGCTAAGAATGAGCTTGCGTCTAGACGCTGCACCCCGTCGGGCGGCGAAGACGTGGTATACAGAAGATATACCGGGACAGCAGGAGAATAGTGCCGGTACTTCATGCCAGGAGTCGTCGGTGCGGCCTCTATTGTCGCGTCTCGATAATCCCGCCGATGGACCAAGACCTTCGGAATCGATCCTGACATTTCCTCCTGCAGAACCCTCTCGATCTCCTCAACAGTGATTCCCCCGGGGCGCAAGACCCGCATACTCCCGTCCGCATGCAGGCCATCAACGACAGTGCTTTCGACCCCGACTCCGCACGCACCGCCGTCCAAGATGATTCCGACCTTGCCGTTAAGATCGCGCTGGACGTGCTCCGCACGCGTAGGACTTGGTTTGCCAGACGAGTTAGCACTCGGCGCTGCAAGCGGCGCGTTCGCCACCGCGATGAGCGCGCGCGCAACGGGGTGCGAGGGCATGCGGATTGCGACTGTGGGCTGGTTGGCGGTGATAATCGAGGGGATGATATTGGGGTCGCTCGGGAAAAGCAAAGTCAACGCGCCGGGCCAGAAGTGTTTCATCAGGGCCGCATATGCGGTTGAAATCGCATAATCTTTAGGTAGGAGCGTGTGCAGCATAGGAAAGGACGATACATGCACGATGAGGGGATTGTCTGCGGGCCGGCCCTTGGTAGAGAATATTTTGGATGTGGCGGAGACATCGAGAGCCAGGGCACCGAGTCCGTAGACAGTCTCTGTTGGAAATGCGACGGGCTGCAGTTTCTCGACGAGTTCACAGGAGGCAGCTTGCAAGGCCTGCAGAGTCTCTGGGCAAGAGATGGTCGGTGTCGATGAAGACGACGGAAAAGAAATCGACGAAGGATCGCATTTGAGGACCCGTGTGGATAGCGCCATTAAACGCGTCCTGAGCATGCAACGGAACGAGTCAAGAAAGAAAAGGTGGTCTTGTTTGGCAACAGCTTTGGCACTCGTCCATCTTCCAAATATGGTAATAATACGTTCGGTCGTGATTTCTACGTAGAGCGTCCATCGTACGCAGGCAAATCTTGCGCCCATTTACTTTGGGAGCGCACTCAAGAGCCTCATCTTCTCATCCCACTGGAGGTCCTCGGTCCATTCAACCCCCTTGTCTTCACCCTACATTCACGCCACATGGTCAGCACAAAAGTCCCATGAACCACAAGAGAAAAACGTGCCAAAACCAAAATGTCTTTCGGCCCTCGAAGTGGCTTACCCGCGCTCTCCACAGCATTCAGCTCCTCCGCTACTCGTGTGAGCCAATTCCTAGCAATGTGAATTTGACTCTCCGTCAAATTCGGCACGCGGAAAGCCCACAGAGCGCGATCACCTCCATGGGTGACGTATCCTGAAATCATTTAGCAAGTTGAATGATAGTTAATTAATGGCGCACCGTCGGCACGGAGCTGCTCCGGCGTCCAGCGGATCTCATAGCGGATAAAAGGAAACCCTGCGTTATGCAGATCGCGAACGAGTATGCGAATCGGAAGATGAACCTGGCTGTCGCTGAAAATTTCTCCATACAGCCTCTGAGACTCTTTGCTGCTCGCATTTTCAGGGAGGGTGCGATAGTGGGAGGCCAAAGCAGACACCATCGTTCGGGGGTAGTACCGCTCAAGGTTCGGCGCAAGATCTTTGGGTGAGTTGACTGGATGCGCAATCGAATAGAGGAACCATTCTTCTGTAAGATCTCCGACAAGGATACTTTTGATTCCCTTTGCGCGCAAACTGTTGGCGAAACCCCCGGTACGCTGCCACTCCATAGGATTCGGCGATGTTGGGAGCCATTCGCCATCCAAACATCCGCGGAACGTCCCGTACTCGGTTCCCGCAGCATCAGTTTCAATGACCCTGGTGATCTCAGACGCGGGGACCTCCAGTAGTTCGTTTAACGCGTTCGGAGAGGAAGGATCTATTTTGAGGGCACGGCAAAGAGCCTCAAATTGGGGGCGTAGTTCTGCTGGAGTCCTTGGGTCGCAGCTACGATTCAAAATAAGTTCCCGTCGACGAAGAAATTGGCGCTGAATTTACACAATTGCGTTGGATTGGAGAACGGCGGAGTTGAACGGCGCTTGAACACCATCGGGAAGATGGGAAGCGAAATGGAGTAGCTGGTGAACCGAGTGGGCGCCTGGCGGGGTAAACTTTTCTGGAATAACGGTAATAATTTTGACATACCGGCTGAAAGTCCCGTAATCTGGATATTGTTGGGGTCGCCTAGGAGAATAGGATTCATAAACTGCTTCAGGCAAAGTAAAATACCAACCCCCGAAGGCCCCAACGTTGTCCTTGATCCATTCGAGTGCAAGCCATGCGTCCTTGAAACCAAAATTACCACTGATCGCCGGTTTGGAATCGGACGCTAGAAACCCGAATGCGGAGAGCCGGTATCCGATGTTAACCCAGACTTCAGAACGCTCCGCGGAAATATACTGTGCTTGCGACTTGATGCCATGCGGAGACCCGAACTGAAGAAATCTATCGGCGTGCCGCAAATGAGCGTCCCGCGAGCAGAATATCTATCGAAGAGCTACCCTCCGTGGATGTATACCCTGACCGGGAAACCCTGTTTCGCTGGAAATGAAGGCGGGGAGACGATATTCAGGAACAACCTGGTATAAATCAATCGTCGCAGATCGGCCAATGCTTAGAGAGAACTTGCGGATTTTCCGTAGGCTCTCCAAATCCGACTTTGTCCTCAAACGGATTATCTGAGGGATACATAGGATCGATATAACATCGGAGGCTGAATTAAATTCACCTCGTGCCTGACCATCGTTCTTGGGTTGGACCGCATCTACCCGGAATAAACTGGATTGAATTACGAGTAAAATGGGTAACTCCGTACAAGACAGCTCCCGGGTATATTCCTTTGTGGCGTAACGGAAATCGGCGGGCAACGGCTTGGGATCTTGGAATCGTGCGGGCGGTAGGGCATACGGGACCTCTGGGCGAGAAGTCAGTTAAATTCCTAAGTCTCTTACCGGCGCATACCGAGAAAGACGGCTGCCCCGTTTGTAGCGCGCGCGCCGGTAAGCTTGCCGTACTGCGTCTCGACATCAATCCGGGCGCTCTCCAAGAGCTCGTCGTGTAGGTGAGTAGCCATGGTGGACGAGGGCCTTGAAGTTGTGTATGCTGCCACTGCTTCACGCTGGTGGGCGTCTTGGAAGCTGACGATGTGGATCAAGTGCCAAAATAGGAAAATAACCTTGCGGCACACCGGTACGCTTCTTTTTAGACATCAGTGCTTCCCACGAGCGTGAGTTACCTAGTGCATGCATGCAGGTAGGTAGGTAGGTAGGAAACGAATAAGTGCCACATGTTTTTCAAAGAGGCAAACTGTGGTGGAAGTGGAAAGCCAACCGTGAGATCACGTAAAATCGGCATTTACCGGTTTGCCGGTTTTCTCAAGCTTCTTCCCACACTCCCTTGAAGTTTGAATAAACCCACGGTCTGATGTTCCTTATCTCAATTCCCACTTCGTGTCGCGACTGCGGCGACTCTTGCCGGATGATGGAGCCAGACCGCCGTGGGGATATTCGTCGGCTTATCTTCACGACCAACTCAAAACTCTGCATAGGCGACTGGCTGGACTTCCTTCCGAACCTCAACCATGGACAGTCCGAAATCTGAGAAACGTGACGGCGACACTCAATCTATCTCTGAGAGAACTACCGTCTTCGTTCAAGATGTCGATAACGCGAAGCTGGCAGAACTTGGTTACAGGAGCGAATTCAAGCGTGAATTTTCCCTGCTGGAAACATGTGCCTTCAGTTTCAGTATCATGGTAAGCACGCGCGTATTTACTGTCAAAAAACTTCATTTGACCCTTGGGACTGCCAGGGAATCGTCGCTTCTGTGTCCTCAACGTTGATCTTCGGGCTACTTAGCGGCGCGTAGTTCATGGGCGGTATGCGTCTTTCCGTGCTCATCCTTGGACCTTGCTTAGGTGGGCATGTCGGCCTTGTCTGGGGCTGGTTTATTCCCTCGTTCTTTGTCATGTTCGTCGCGCTCAGCATGGCCGAGTTGGCCTCGTCTATGCCGTACGTTCTTCATGCGTGATGCAAATATGACCATTGACTCTCTGCCAGCACAAGCGCTGGCTTGTACTACTTCTCTGCGAAGTTGGCGCCCGAGAAGTACGCTCCGCTAGCAAGCTGGATAACAGGTTTGTTCAACGGCAAAACAAACTTTGAAATCCAAGTTTTGACCCCCCCCAGGATGGTCAAATGTGGTGGGACAGGGTATTTACAACCAACATTCTCCTCTATGCCTTCTTATCAGCTTGCGTACAACTTCAAGTGACCCTGGCATGTCCATTTTACGACTTACGTAACGGCGGTGAATCTAATTCCGAACAGGTTTGCTCCATCGACTTCACTTGCGCCCAAATGATTACCACGGCCATCGCTGTCAACAGCGACGGCGAAACCATTTTGTCCCTTGGGGCTACTTACGGAATTCTTCTTGCCATTCTGTTTTCTCATGGGGTCGTCTGTTCCGCTGCGACCAGAATTCTAGCAAGGCTTAACCTGTTCTATGTCGTGGTCAACGGTCTGCGACACATGACGCTGGGTTATGTCGTTCTAATTCTCGTTTGCAAGTGGGGACCACTGTAGCGGCAATAATCGCGCTCCTGGTTGTGTCGGGCGACAACAAGGTTTCCACCAAGGACGCATTTACTTTGTTTGAAAATAACACCGGGTGGATGAACAGTGAGAGCAGATTGTGCCGACCCTCTGTCTTGTTTAACCTGAAACTAGACGGCTGGGCGTTTATGCTTGCCTTCACGGCTCCAATGTGGACTCTCACCGGATGTTAGTCTCCCGCGCCTGTTCGTTTGCAACTCACTCTGAAATATTTCCTCGCCCACAGACGATTCCGCCGCTCATATATCAGGTGTGTATTTCATCGGATTCTTGAACGTTGACTTTACTTAACGAGGACCCAAGAGGAAACAGCTGGGGCCGGACGAGCCGCGCCAATTGCAATCTTGGTGAGTTCACCGTGTGTTCAGTTTCGTCTCATTGCTTGATCGATTTCAATCAAGGTTGGCGTTGGTGCCACAGCTAGTCTCGGATGGTTGCTCTTGATTGCTACATCGTTTGTTATCCCCTCCATTAGTGACCTTTTGGGGACGACATTACCCCTTCCCATGGGCCAAGTATTTCTGGACGTCCTTGGCAAGCGGGGGATGTTAATTATCTGGTCTTTCATAATAGTAGTCCAGGTGAGGGCTTCCTTTAATTCCCTCCTTCTGACACCCTCCTGACATGGATAGTTTGTCACTGGGGCTGCACAGGGAGTGGATGCGTCCCGCGTAGTGTTCGCCTTTGCACGGTTCGTTGGCGTTATCAATTTCTTTCGTGTGTTGTCAACTTGGGGTTACAGGGACAACGCCTTACCTGGTTCCCGCTGGTGGAAAAAAATGAACTCCAGCGCCGTGCCAGTGAACGCTGTCTGGTTTGTCATGTTCTGGGCCGCCATCTTTGGTCTCCTCGGATTCAGCGTGACAGCTTTAACATCGCTTGCAGGGTACGTTCTCCTTGAGTGTTGTCCGCCCTGATTTCCACTTACTTTTAACCCGCGCGCGTAGGGCCTCTGTGATCGGACTCTACACGTCTTACGCTGCGCCAATTTTCTTGCGCATAACTTCCGGTCGAGGGAAATTACAGCCGGGACCATTTAGTCTCGGGCGTTGGTCTACCCCTGTCGGTGTCATTGCGGTTTCGTGGGTCACATTTATCGTCATTATGCTCCTCTTTCCTCCAGGGGAAAAGCCGACGGCCAACAGCATGAGTATGTTCATTTCTTCTTCTGTGACCATCAATTACTCAAATTCACAACCAGATTACGCGGTTCTCATCGTAATGTCTGTCTTCATTTTTGCGACGATCTCCTGGGTCACTTCTGCGCACAAATGGTTCCATGGCCCCGTCAGAAATGTGGACGACATCGTTGAGAAACGTTCTACCTGATTCGTTCGTGATACTTCTGCGCTAGCAGGTTCGATTAGAACATGAATCTTGTGATTTATTACTTTCCGGTACCCGTACTTGAGGACAGGGGGGGGATCATTCTTCAAGTTCATGACTTGGCCATCAACTGCACCGTGGTCCGATTATTCACGTTCCCGACTCCGGGCCACTTTAAATCCATCTGGAGAACACGAGGTGAGACCACAGGTCGAAAGCAACTTAGGGTGACCCGTTCGTGAGTGATAACTAACGCCGAGATGCCCGAAGCATGTGGTTGAAATTTCGTGAACCACGAAATAGGCGTCCCACCGCCGGACTAGGCATTATAACAAGACAAGAAGGCACATCGAACAATATGGCATATATTTCGAGATGAGACGCAAAAGAGGTACAGCGAACGGAGGTGAAAACCCAGCGTTTAAGCCGATTGAACGGCAATCTTACCCAGGGGAGTCTTGGCCATGACACTCATGACTTCGAAGAGAACGTCGGCTGCCGCCATCGTGGTCAATTCCGCGTTCGCTGAACACATTTAGCGGCGATGAAACGAGTCTCTGATGGACACTCACTGTCGTACGCCGGGGCGACCTCCACGATGTCAGCAGACACGATATGCATCCCTTCAAGCCCCCTCAAGATGGTACGCAGTTCGCGGGTTGACCAACCCCCCGTTTCAGGAGTTCCAGTAGCGGGAGCAAAGCTGGAAGATCATAAGAATGGGAGGGATACATTTTGCCCCTAGTCTTACGCGGGATCGATGCTATCAATCTAGTTGAAAAAGGTTAATTTCGAATGCAACAAGCGTGGTGGCGGGCACCCTCACATCGATGGAGAGATAGACGGGGTTGTCCCCTACGGTATCACGGATCTTTTTAATAATGCCGTCCGTGCCTTGTGGAATTTGATGAGACGAATTATGAAGGCAAAAGTGTAACCTACCGATTGTGTCTATCTCCCGAGCTTCAATGCGTTGGAATCCAGATTGGTCGTCGTTGTCGTAGTCTTCGGGCCCGCTCAAGGTGGTGCGGATCGCCCCGTGCTGTTGAAAAGAACAAACTAGGATCAAAGCCTCGAGGCGAACGGATAGAAAAAGAAATATGAGGGCAGGGATGGAACATAACACTTGCAATTGAGGATCCATTTTGGATTAAGCCCTCCTGGCTCGCCCAGTAAAAGTAGGTCCCGTGGTTGATCGCAGCCTGGTCGCTCGGAGCACCTCCGAAAACAGAAGGCTTCCAAGTATCTAAATGGCGTATTGAGCGAAACGATCGCGAGACGAGAGGAATGCAAACCAAGATGAGAATCGAAATGAATGACCGAAATCTTCCCGTACACCGAGTTGATGGAGCGAAGGATTGGAAGCACTATTGTGTGGTCCCCACCGAGGGTAATGATTCGAGGATGATGTTTACCATCGAGGGAGAAGGGTGTGAGCGTTTCGCCGGTGACGGAATCGTTACCCAACGGCGAGAAGGCTTCGCGCTGAAGAAGCGACTTGTGGCCGCTATCGCAGTCAATTCAGAGATGTGAAGTTGCCGATGGCACTCGAGCTAACCTCTCGATTTGCTGAATGGCGAATTTATTGTCGTACGGTCTACCATGGGTGCAATTAGAGTAGGGGCCAGTGTTGCTCAATTAACTCACGTCACGGGAATATCGCCGCAGTCGACGATGCGTAGGCCAGACCGGAAAGGGTTGATTTTGAGGGGGACGTTGTATCCTCCATACAGAGTCAAGCGACGACTTCCAGCCCTAATTCCAGATGGGCCGAATCTCGCTCCAGGGCGGTAGCTTCGATCGATGTGAGCTAGGACCAATGCTAGGGTTGTAGGACGAACCTAGTCCCAGTATCCTGGATATCCGGACGATGAGATGAATTCATATCCGCTCAGGAACAAGAACCTACGAATGGAGCGCCAATGAAGGCTATATCGAAAGGGATGTGGCTTTCTCTTGTGAGGCATTGGATCCAAGGCAACTTGGCAAAGGTAGTGATACCAGAAAAAATGGCGTCCGCGGTGACTTCGCCGTTGCTCCCGCGATAAATGGGTTCATAGGGGAATCGTACGTAGTCCAGAGGCATCTGGTCTTCATGCCCATGGTGGTCATGCGCAGAAATCGATACCGAGAGGAGAACAAACGAAAAAAACGCTGCGAGGGTGAGTTGCATTGCTGAAAATTGGGGATTCTCTGAAGCAAGATGGTCAGACCACTCAATAAATGCTAGCTTACCCGGAGGATACAAACCCATGACTTGGGGATAACGAAACGGATCAGGGTCTCCGTTGGATTGTAACGCCTTGAGGCTCGGTCTCCGCCCGGTCTGCGTGGTCCATTTTCCGATAAAGTTATCGTGCCCAGGAATCGGATGTTTTCAGAGATAAATCTGGCATCCACCATCACGCAGAGGTGAGGTAATGGAAATTTAAGGCCAGGAAAGGAGCGGAATATCTCAGTATAGGCCATAATCTGCTCGTGTTCTGCCTTGAGGCGATCGGTGGCTGTCATTATTGCGATATTTCCGAGTGCAGATGGTTCTTGTTTCTCCGCAGAAAGTTCGTACTGCATCCATGTAGGAATGCTTGGTGATAAGACAGGGCCTCAGCACGGTAGGCCGGCCGTTGGAGGTTAAAACGGCGCAATGCGAGGTCCCAGATGAATACCGACAGCTCATCCCCAGGAAATGCAGTCAGCAGCCGAGACAGATCCCCTTCTTCATGCTTCCCGCGAAGCTTGGCCAGTAAGCGACTCGAACCCTTCAGTCGACACAGGAAGAAATCGGCCAGATGTGGAAAACATTGAAACCCAGATTTTTGTTCCGATCAAGCCCGATGTGTTCCTTTTCTGGTCGCTGCTCCTTGATTCAACCCCAGGTTCTTCTCCCTCCTTCCACCCGTACTAGCCATGACCTTCGTATTTCCCAGTCATACTCTCGTACATTTTACAAAACTCGGTTCAAACCGTCTCGATTTTGATTGCTGGGCGACTTGGTCCCGACGAATTATCCGTGTCGGCATTCTCCCTCATGCTTGCATTCGTAACGGGCGAGTAAAAAAAGTGCTTTTAAATCCAAGGATGATCCCACGTTCTCTCTACAGGCTGGTGTGTTGCGCTGGGGGGCACGACAGCTCTTGATACATTGGGATCCTCAGCATTTACTGGTGGCCATCCAAAGGATCTCTCAGTTCATTTCCAGCGGTGCATCGTCATCCTGTGGATTCTTCTCATCCCTGTCGGCATATTTTGGTGGTTCATTGAACCGGTACTTCTTGGCCTGGGACAATCCGCCTCTCTCAGCCACGACGTACAAATCTTTCTTCGGATTCTACTCGCTGGGGCTCCTGGTTACATCGGTGAGCTCTTGTTCTGAATGAAACTCTTTCTGGCTTATATCTCACTTAGGATTTGAGAGCCTCAAGAAATATTTGCAATGCCAGGGTAAAGTCCCTGTCGCCATCATTGCTTCTGTAAAGTTGAACTTGTTCAAAGGCATAATGGGAGCTTCCACCAGCGTTCTCGTGGTCGTCTTCCCGATAAACCTCGGCATGAACATTTTATTGATTCACCATACGCCCCTCGGAATTCTAGGATCCCCTCTGGCGCTATCCTTCACGTATTGGCTCTGTTTCGGGCTTCTCGGCCTTTGGACTTGGACTTCTCCCACGCACAAACAGAACGCGACATGGGGTGGATTTCAACCTTCCGCCGTCTTCCATCCTCGAAGCTGCTACCTATTTCTCAAGCTCGCCATTCCGGGGATTTTGATGGTTGGCACAGAGTGGTTCGTGTTTGTTTTTTCGTCAGATTCCGCTGCCGAGAAGTTCAACTAGGGCCGCGTTCGAGATTGTTGCATTAGCTGCTGGGCGTTTGGGTGCATTGCCTCTCGCTGCGCAGTCGGTTATAATGACCACTGACCAGAGTGCGTTTCTTACGGTGCCCGTTGCGAAATATTCAAGGTTCAGTTTTAGTTTTAAACACCATTCCGTTTGGCATTGGTGTGGCTGCCTCTGCGCGGGTTGGAAATTTGATAGGCGCGCGCTCTCCCGTGGCTGCAAAATATGTAGCACACGCTTCGGCCTTACTGAGCGTCGTGGTCGGGCTTGTGGTCATGACAGCCATGATGGGCGCTAAAGATGTGTTTAAAACTTCTTTCGTCGTTGAATAGTCCTGACGGCAATTGCAGGTTTATGGCTATCTATTTAGCGACGATGTCGATGTGGTCAGACTCGTAGGCCAGGTTATGCCCCTTGTAGCCTCGTTCCAGGTCGCCGATGGACTTGCGGGTTCTTGTGGTGGTGTTCTGCGCGGCCAAGGTGCATTGTTTAAATTATCATTATGTTCATTTATTTCGTCTGATGAAATTAAAAGGCCGGCAGCATCTCGGTGCCTTGTTCAATTGCGTGGCTTATTATGTTCTGGCGCTTCCTCTGGGGATTACACTGGCTTTCCATCCTCTTACCGCACTTGGACTGCAAGGACTGTGGATCGGTATGAATAATTTCTACAAGCCGCTCAATCTCATCCTTTGCAGGCCAAGTCGTAGCTCTTTTCATCGTCGGATTGGGCGAATATCTTGTGGTCTGGCGATCTGACTGGGATTTGGAGGTTCAACGCGGAGCGGAGCGGAACGAGGAAGAGGCCAAGAGGCGTAGCTTAGGTTAGGACACATGATTCTCGCTTGATAGGTCGGAATGAAGCCCTTTGGTTCGAAATTTTATCTGGACTTTGCTCATCTGAAATTTCAAGCCTTGTGGTGTGTCCAAACCTGAAGGCAGACCACTGCTAGCCGATCTCAACATTCCACCATGTGGACAAGTTTCAGTACTCTTCGACTACTTTCCGTTTCAAAAGAAGAAAAAAAAACCTCTCCATTCGAGTTTTGCCCTCGCTCTGGCAGCTTGTCGTTTTTAACTCAACTATCTGAAGACAGATTTTATCCGAACTTCCCCGAGCCGGGCAACGAGTAATTGTGCCGCAGGGCCGGCGCAGGCTAAATGAGGAGATAGGGGCTAAATCACGTTACACTATTTTTAGTTTCCGTCTTCCCGACACGTCGTCGTTTCTCGGTCGTTTCTGTTTCTTCCAATTCAAAGCAAACGCGAAATCTGAAGTCCATCCACTTCGGCCATGCCTACGGCCTTCCCCCTCCCTTCGGACCTTTCGCCGGCGACGGTCACTAACACTGCTTCGCTTTTGAGAATCGTAGCTCTTTCCCTCATCTCTGGCGCTGCAATCGCGTCTCGTCTCTTTGCTGTCATCAATTTCGAGAGTATTATCCATGAATTGTGAGTTTTCGCGTTCAAACTGCTGTTTGAAACGCATTCTAATGTCGCAAAGCGATCCGTGGTTCAATTAGTGAGTATTTTGTATTCCAAGCACTCCAGCTGCTGAAGCATCTCATTAAGCCGCGCAACACGAGTTCTGGCGGCCAAGGGCTTCTATGTTCGTCCAAGCGCCCTTCTGGTATGCAGTCAATTGAATTGCATTGCAGGAATTCTGGAATTGGTTCGACCCAACGGCCTGGTATCCCCTAGGTCGTGTCGTTGGTGGAACGGTCTACCCTGGACTTATGGCAACCAGCGGCGTCATTTACAACTTTCTTCATGCCCTCAACCTTCCCGTCGATATTCGCAATATCTGTGTAATGCTTGCGCCTGGATTCAGTGCTCTGACCGCGTGGGCGACTTACATGTCCGTTTTCGACCACGCACCCGTCGGTTCAAAATAACCCGTTCCAGTAATCTAGGTTCACGAAAGAAATGAAGGACGAGAGTGCTGGCCTACTGGCCGCTGCTTTCATCGGTATCGTTCCTGGGTACATCTCTCGCTCGGTCGCCGGCTCGTACGATAATGAAGCTATCGCCATTTTCCTGCTCATGTTCACATTTTACTGTTGGATCAAAGCCCTCAAACTCGGCAGCGCTCTCTTCGGGACCCTCGCAGCTGTGTTTTACTTCTACATGGTGGCCGCTTGGGGTGCGTCCTCCATACGCTCTAACTGTTGTTTTTAATTTTTAGTGCAGGTGGATACGTGTTCATCACCAACATGATTCCGCTACACGGACTGGTCTTGATTCTCATGGGCCGCTTCACCAGCCGTCTCTATGTCGCGTACTCGTCGTGGTACGTGATTGGTACGCTGTCCAGCATGCAAGTCCCCTTCGTCGGTTTCCAACCGGTGTCGACGAGCGAGCACATGGCTGCCCTAGGTCCAGTCCTTTCTTTCGTTTGCTGTATTTGACTGACCTTTCGTTGCTAGGCGTTTTCGGTCTGCTCCAAATCGTGGCCTTTGTACAGCTAGTTCGGTCCCATGTCTCTTCAAAGCAATTCCAGGACTTGCTCTTTGTGGTTCTCGTCACCGCTGGTCTGTTTGGGTTCGCCGCATTCATCGGCCTGACATATAAAGGCGCCATTGCTCCGTGGACTGGTCGTTTCTACTCGCTCTGGGATACCGGCTACGCCAAAAAGTATGCCATTTGACCGCCACTGAAACTAATTCTAACCTAATTTCTTCAGACATATTCCCATCATCGCTTCCGTCTCAGAGCATCAGCCTACCGCCTGGCCCTCGTTCTTTATGGATCTCCAATTCCTCATTTTCCTCTTCCCCGCTGGTGTCGTCCTCTGCTTTCACCAGCTCCGTGACGAACACGTCTTCGTGATCATCTACGCCGTTATGGCCAGCTACTTCGCTGGCGTTATGGTCCGTCTCATGCTCACCTTGACCCCTGTCGTTTGTGTCGCGTCAGCCGTCGCCTTCTCCGCGCTCCTAGATACGTACGTTGACGCCGCGGAGCCCGACGACGCAGAGGCTCCCGCCGATTCTGCAACACCTTCGAAGCCGGGCGCAACCCCAAAAAAACCCAAGAAGGCTGCACCTGCTGCACCCTCCTCCGCAGGTAGCGCCCTCTCCGACCTCGTCGCAGCTGCAGTACCCAACAAGAAGAAGGGTATCTACGGCCTCGACACTCGTTTCGCCATCATCGCGAACGCCGTCGGTATGCTGGCTTTCTTCGTCTTCCACTGCACCTGGGCAACCTCCACCGCCTACTCTTCGCCCTCGGTCGTGCTCGCGTCGCAAAATCCCGATGGAAGCCAGCACATCATCGACGACTTCCGTGAAGCTTACTACTGGCTACGGCAAAACACCCCCGAGACGGCGGTCGTCATGAGCTGGTGGGACTACGGGTACCAGATTGCTGGGATGGCCGACCGCCCGACGCTCGTGGACAACAATACCTGGAACAACAGTACGTACACCATCATCTACTTGATGCTCGTCCTATGCTGATTGCCGCTATCCAGCGCACATCGCCACCGTCGGGAAGGCCATGTCGAGCAGCGAGGAGGTCGCGTACCCTATCCTGCGCAAGCACGATGTGGACTACGTCCTCGTCATCTTCGGTGGGTTGCTCGGGTATTCGGGTGACGACATCAACAAGTTCTTGTGGATGGTGCGCATCGCGCAGGGTGTCTGGCCCGAAGAGATCCAGGAGCCCAACTACTTCACGCCGCAGGGCGAGTACCGTGTTGACGAGCACGCCTCGCCCGCCATGAAGAACAGTCTCATGTACAAGATGTCGTACTACCGGTAAGCCATCCTTGAAGACCGCTTCCGCCGTTGTCTTATTTGGATCCGCTCAAGGTTCTCTGAGCTTTTCGGTGGCGGTCCGTCCACCGATCGTGTTCGGAACCAGCAAGTTCCAAGAGTGGGCCCGACACTAGACTACCTCGGTGAGTTGTCCTCCATGCACCCCTCTTCCTGTCTAACGTAGCATGACGCTCTCCAGATGAGGCATACACCACTGAAAACTGGATTGTGTGTCTTTAGTCCCGTTCTTAGTCCCTTATCAGCCGACCTAAATGTTGCTTTTTTTCAGGTGCGGATTTACCAGGTCAGAAGCGAGGACCTCCTCGGACGCGACCTGAAAAGCGCCAACGCGTTCGCACAGGGCAAGAAACGCAAGCGGTCAAAGCCCATATCGCGGAGACGGCCTATTGGCTAAAGATCGATAAGACGTCTCGCAGTAGATGTCGTCGTTACACAAAATCGATACGGAAGCTATTTACTGTGTTACCCTTCGTGGTGGACCTTGATTTGAGGAGACTAGCAACATGAACGTTTTGATCGAGACAAAACGCGAGGACGATAACAATCTGTGCTACATCACCTCAGTCCCGGAATGTTGAATGTGATTAAACATTTGAGGTCTTGTAAGTGCCTTTTCGGACATGGAATGCAAGACAAGCGCGCGGTTGTTACGGCTCCACGCCGCGTTATCCTGTGTGCTCATCGGATTACGGGTTTCCTACTAGTACTTCGTGTACTTGTGCATGCAGGTAGCACGGACAGCTTTACCTTTATTGAGGCTTAGAATTATGTCCCCAGGGGCGTGATTTCCAGCGAAATATTGTTCGGCGATGTATTATTATATTACAGTGGAATTGAGGAGGGTGTATATGTACATTGAACGTTGCATTGTGCACGAATGTGAAGGTCCACGAAAGTGAAGGTCCATGAAAGAGAAGGTCCACGAAAGTGAAGGTCCAAAAGAGAACGTCGTGCCACGCGCAGCGCTGAGCACGGATTTTTGAGAGTAGAGTCCATGGATTCATTGTCGGTTTGGAGAACCGTCCATTTGTTCGTCTCACTTTGGAGGAGCGTAGCGACATGAAGTACGATTGTGGCCGGGTTCGCCACAGACACCACAGCAGCCGCGCGCTCGAGGCCGTGTTGGTGGCGAGGGCAACTTCGGGGTCTCGGGCTTTGGGCACGTTTTGCGGTTGTGACCGCGTTGCCTGCAGTTGCCGCATCGATCTGACAAAGAAAAAAGGTAGGTGAGGGCAAGGTCAGAGGGTGGAAGACGCACACTGCGTACTTATGACTTTGTACGAGGCGTCTGGACTGGTTGGGCTTGGGGAGCCTTGACTGCTCCGTGACTAGTGCGGTCTCCATTAGTCGCCGTGGCGTGCAGGAAAAAAAGAGATTGGTACATCGTGGTCGGACGCGGGAGGGGCACCATTTGAAGAGTGTCCGGGCGACGGAGCCTGATATGGCGGCGGTGAGCAGAGCAGCTGGCTGATGTTCATGCTGGTGTGCTGGAGGTGGCGTAAAAAATGCTGGAGTTTTAAGAGCGCCACCTATTCCGAGTAGACGCTGATCATGGTTAATTTAAACCTGACCTACAACTGTTCAGGTTGCAAAAGGTTTTGGGTTGAACGGCTTCATGACATTGGATCACAGCCCAGCCACACCCTCAAAGTTAGTTAAAGATGATCAAATGCAAATCATGGGCGTGGAAGGCAATCATCGCAGGGAAGAACAGGGTCGAGGCAGGGACACATAGATGAGGGAACCAGAAAGCTGAAACCAGACAGCTTCTTTGGGACGGGTCATAATTCGGAGGAGCAATGACGGGCGAGAAGTCCGGACAATCTCGACCGTCATAGCACTTAGAAACCGACTATGATCCTCCCAAATAAAGCTGGATGGCAGCCAACTGTTGCGGAAAGAGTGGTACAAGCGAAAGGAGGAAATCAACATTCTGTTTGGCTAGCCGGGCTAAAACAAACCTCCGAGTCGCGCCTTTCTTACCTCGCACTCCCGTAGACTCTTCACGTTCCAGCATCACTTTTTAACTTGCAGAACCAGAAGACTGCCAGAACCTATCCATCTGCAGATCATTTGAGCTTGAATCCCCGAACACTCGTGGCGGTACAGATGTTGGCGTGAAAGATGAAGGCCCAGTGAACGTGGTGTTCTGCAACTTTACAAGTGGTGTACATGGTATGGTTACGCACTGCATCCTATCTGACTTGACCCGCAGGACGCGATGGAGGTTTGAAACGATCCTCCTTGTCGTTTGGTGCGTCTGGGCGATCCTGGTTTATTGATTTACGTCGTGCTTTCGGGGAATATCTATCCCACAACCTGCGGCCCCATCCGACATCCTGTTGACCATCTCGTTCCGGTACTCCTGCTTCTGGCGCCGTTGGAGAGGGCTCAGGGCGCGTCACGGAATCTTCCGGACGCGCCGCGTCTCGTGGCGGTGTCGAGCGAGGGGGCGATGAAGAACGACTACGAGTCGGGCGCTGTCTCTGCCAGTTTTCCCGCTGCGCCTCCCAATGCGCTTTATCCTCCTGCCACTTGGCCAACCACTCTGTCGGCCCCAACGGTGTTATGTGGTCTTCTTCTCTCCACTCTTCGTCATCTGCGTGTTCCTCCCCATCCTGATCGACCTTCTCTGGAAGTCTGAGCCGCGAGGGTGCTGCTGAAGGGTCTACTCGCATTGTGGGCGGCGTTCACGAGGTTGTGGGTATGCGCGCGCGAAGGACATAATCTCATTTTTAAATAATGGTCTAATTTAAGCGAAAGCTCTCGGCCGCCACACATCCGTCAGCCAAAACTCTACGGACTGCTAACAGCTATATCGCAAACTAATTCACGTCTCGTATAACGCCTTTAAAGACCCGGGCCACCACTGTCACCGACGCAACAGAAATCGCCGAGTGAGTCACTGAGCTCCTGGCTTTGGGCGGCGACACCAGGCACACAGTAATATCTTGTCATATATCTGTGTGTCAAGCCTTTTCATTCCTTTTTTGCTTCGCTGCACGTTGAAGCCATCTCATCGCGCGACACACGTCCCCCCGTTGACTTTCTTCCTAATTGCTTGGCTCCAAATTTCAACAGTGTCAGCGCCCACCAAACTACATTCGGCCTTCGTGATCGGCGTTTCGAATTTTCGTGGGCACCAACAGCTTTCATAGATGGGCCCCGCCGCCCTGCTTCTTTCATACGATAATGTGCTTCGTTCAACCGCCCCTCAGGTTGGCCAATCCAATGCTATTCCCGCGGGTAACCTCAAATCGCGCGTTCAATACTCACTCAGGCTTCAACCTTCCGCGCTGTTAGCGTTCCCCGGGCAATACAAGGTTATTATGATGCAGTGGACCTCAATTGAACCCGGAGTCTGTTTTCCAGTTCGGGATAAAGTAATACTAGTGATTCGACTTTCGCCGATGATGTTGTCTCGCGCGTTGGCAACCTTCCGGGATGTCTTTCGTGGATATCGGAACCAGACTCGCGCGTAGGTGCCGAGATGTCGGAACCAGACTCGAAAAACGATCGGTATCTCCGCAGGTCTCGGCCTGGTTGTTTCTGGCTTCGGGCTTTTCGGTTTTGTCGACTCGACTCGTCTAGTGCGTTGGTCTGGAATAATGATTTCCCAGTCTTTCGGCTACATAAAATAATCCGAGCCTCTAATAGAGTCTAGGTGCTATCAGCCCCATGTTTTCTAGTCTATATTCGTTTGATGGGTTGACACCGTGGGTCGCGTTTCCGCCTCACGTGCACACCAAACAGCACCACATTGCGCACATTTCAACGTGTAAAGAGGGATGGAAAAATACCTCAGTGGCTTTGAGATATTAGTAGGGGGCGAGGTCACACTCTCACCCTTTCGTGAGCAAGTTGAAGACTACACCAGTCCATAGAAGCTTTGAAGACTTCCTCAGGTGTGAGAGAATGCCGTAAAAGGACCCTCCCAAAGAGGAAGGTCTTGCCTGATTGGGAATCCGCGCTTGCGAAGGTCGACCTACGGTATTTGATGCGCGAACGGAATCAGACCATAATAAGTTTTTTTTCCTCTCCGCCAAAAAAAAAAAACTCTAATTTATGGTCTGACTAGGGAGACTACATGTTTTCGGACTTGGCGGTCGCTTGCAGCTGCATTGCTGTGCAGCGTGGTTCGTTGGCCAATGAGATTAGTTGTGATGGGCCAATGAGAGCGGGGTCTAGAACCGGGCCAACAGAACTCCTCCCATCGTCTATGTGGCATGCTGAGGAGGCGCTAACGCTCCTTACTGTCTGTCTGCAAGCTTGTAGGTACTTCGTTTTTTTGGTTGGATTTTATCCAGGCGACACAGTGTAGAACGGCTATGATTGGCCGCATCACCTCCACGCGCCGAATACAGGATTCCCGGCAAGGCCTGGCCCAAGTCCAGAATATGTAGGCTTGGGGCAGAGGGATTAAAAGCACACAGGTCATCATGCGGTTCATTCCCTCCCATGCTCTACTCGCCCTTCCCCCCCGCGCCGCCCCAGGCGCGCTCACGTCCCCGTGGCCTATGGAAGGGGCGTGGGACACCCAAACACGGACTTGACTTGGATCACGATCTGCGCCCCGCCAAACGCCATCGCTCGGAGGACACGAGCGACGAGAGCAGCAACGACGGCGACTACTATATCGTCGAGTGCAGTCCTGAACCGTCTGCAAGTGTCAGCGATAGAAGCGACAGAAGCGAAATGGATAACAATGATGTCAACCCGGAGACGGAGTCTCGACTGGAAGACTGGGGAAACCTGAAAGAACTCTTTCGGCGTGCGGCGGAGAAGTACGAGAGTGGGTGTGTTTCGTGGTTTGGAGGAATCCATCTCATGTCTATTGCAGGCGACGATGTGACGGAGACTCTGTCACTTTTGCGCAGCGTCCTACATACATGCCATCGATTCCTGCTGCTCTATCAAGACCCTTCAATATTGTTCGCGGAGCCGCACAGGGCTCCGCCACCTTCCATCTCAGCGCCGCCGCCTCCTCGGAAAAAATGGTGTGCCCTCATGTTTTTTTCTTGGCCTCAATGCCTTACCGTCGCGTCGCATAGCAAATGCAAAGAATCCCCGACCGCGTTCCATGCTCTCCTTGGCACCAGCCTTTTTCTCTTCGGCAACATCATCGCGCAAGACCCCTCCCTCGCATTTCCCACTGAACCAAGTGCGGCAGCAACATATTGGCTTGCGGCGCTGGACGTGTTCGAGACAGGCGAGAGTCTTCCCAGTCGAACTAGTGGTCGCGGCTGTGAGGCGCAGGAGGACTGGCGAATGGCCGTCGTGTGGGGGCGCACCCTCCTCTGCGTTGCCGACGCTGCCCTCACGCTCCAGTGCGCCACACCCCCGAGCCCGCCTCCACTAGTGCTCGAACCACAATGGCCCTCGCCTGCTGCTTCACCTTTCGCCGCCATCGCCATGCGACGCCTACCGACCTCGCGCCGTATCGTTCTCACCACCGCCGTACCACACGACCTTCTCCTCCTCGCCGTTGACCACTTCACCCGCGGTATCTTCCATATGCCGCACACGCCGGCTGCTGCGCCCGGAGGCCTGCCCGTACCGTTCAGCCGCTCCTCGGAACTCTTCACCATCGCGCGCGAAGTGCTTGCGCTGGCTGAGCGGCTCCCCGCGGCAGCGGAACGAGTGCGATGGGCTACATGGGCCGACGGTGTCCTGCAGCAGATCCAATCCCAGACGGACGTCGTCGCGCGTATACGAGGGCGGTGCTGGCTCGTTGTTGGTACCGCGCATGTGGAGGACATCGAGGCAATGGCGGAGGCGCGTGGGTGGGGAGAGGCTCCGGAGTCGCAAACTTCTGGCGTCCTTGATAGTGAGGAAGCGGAGGAGGCGCGTGAAGGTCTTGAGCGCGCGGTGGATTTTTTCGAGCGCGCCAGGACGGAGGTGGGCGAAGAACAAGATGATGAGCGGCGGGCGGAGGCGGAGGAGCTGCAGGCGTTCCTTGTCGAGGGATTATTAACTCTCGCGAATTTCACCAAGGAGGAGGGCAAGCGGGAAGCACTGTATCAACGTGCGCAGTTGGTTGGGGGCGACGCACTTGAGGGGATGGAGGTGGACGATAGTAAGAGTTACTAAACAACGCATTCGCATATACTTTATAGTGGACGTATTCTAATCACATCTGTACAATAGAAGCATACACGAAGCATACACTATCCCAATGTTTACGCTCGCAGTGGGAACAAGAAATAGAAGCACATTATGTGCTGAGCCGTCTCAGACATTTCGTCTAATTTATCTACTGTAGCTGTCCAAAACGAAAACATAAGCCAAGGCAACTGGAAATGTGAGTATCACAGACCTCTAAAATTCCCGAACGGAATAGAGACACCTCTACCCCAAAGCATTCACCAAGGTTTGGAACACACCAAACGTGACCATATTTACCGGAATGGCTCTGTTCGAGTTCGACTTCAGGTTTCAAGGGAGGAAAGTCTCGGCGCACCGCATAAGCGTCGGCGCGAGGCCACGGTAAAATACGCGCAACCCTTCAGCACGATATGAGTTGATAGCGGCAGACCACGTCGTGCGGTAAGGGTTCTCTATCGTGCTACCTGTGGCAAGCAACGCGGTAGCACCTAGACCGGAAAATGCGCCAGGTCCGCTCCCTTGTACACGCGTCTTGACTACGTCCAACGGGAAAGTTGCCAGCCAGCCAACTGTCCACATTCAGCCGACTGCCGACCACAATGGTAGTAAACGCTTACCGACTCCTGCGACGCCTCCCGCAACGAGCACTGGCCAACCCTCAGCGCGCGTCTCGCCCGGCTTTGAAAGCGCGCGGGCCGTTGCCTCGTACTGGCGCATATCAGCGTCAGCACTGCGCACTTGTCGATCTGCGCACCGCGGCAAAGTACGCGCCGTAGCCAAAGTCGCGGAGTGCGGTGGCGGTTACGCCTCGGTAAAGCGCGGGCAATCCTCCCGCCTTGAAGATTCCGGCGGCGACGCCGCGTGCCGTCGACGGGCCCGTGCACTGCTGCTGCCGGATCTTGATGAGCTCCGTCGGGGTCGTGACACTGGCGGAGACGACGCCGCTGCTTACTCCGGCGAGGGTTATCTGCGCGAGCGACGCGTCTGCGGTGACCGGAGACTGCAGCCGCAGGAAGAAGTTGTACGATGCGAAGATAAGCCCGTTCATCAGGGCAACGGTGAGCTGCGTCCGTGGTTTTTAGATAATTCGCGAAAAATGAACCACTCCATACCAGTGGGGAGGTTATTCCCTTGTACAGACCCAGAAAACGCTCCTCCCGCACGATAGTCGCGATCGCGCGCACCGTCGACCCGCGATAGTGTCCAGCCAATTCCGGTGTTTGCAGGCGGACCTTGACTGTGACACAGTTTTCGGATGGAGACACGAAGGAGTAGTTGCCTGCACACCTGTGTCGAAAGGAAAGCCAGTGACGAGCCCAGCGGTTCCCTGGCAAGAAAAGACTGAGCTTCTTCAAGTTAGGGGGCGGCGGCGCAAGTTACGTACAGCCAATGTGCCCGCAATAAAGTCCACGGTGGGATTCAGCTCTGTAAATTAACCCTGAGCTTGTTCAAATTGCCTGGGGAAGCCGAGTTACTCTGGCCATTCGCCATGAAGCCGATGCGTTGAAAACAGAACAGAGACTTTAGGGCCGCACTGGCGGCATGTTCCGATTCGTGACGTCACCGTCACAAAACCCTCTTTTCAACCCTCGACCTCGAGCTCGCCACAAGTCCGCACTCCCGCCCAAGACTTTTCCTTGGCGTACGACTGCATATCCTTTACCGTTGGTTCGGTTTTGCCAATGTCCCAAGCTCCGACTCGCTCAATGGTAGACCTGCCACTCAGGGATTCTTCTGGATAGTGGGGCTTACAAGCGCGGACAATCGGATTACGCTCTGTGAGAGATTGGTTGAGCCCAGCGTACTCTCTGCTCCGCGTTCGTCCTACTTCAACCAAGTTCAAGGTTGCCAAAATCTGGCGCATTGCCGATGACCCGAGATTAAAGTTTTGAAAAGATTTTTGTCCCATGCACGCGGTCCTCCGTTGCAATGTACGCGTAAGTACGTGAGAGTCGAGACCCCGTCTCAGATGTTTATCCCGGTCAAAGCCCAGGTCCCAGGTCCCCGTTCTTCAAACTTCTGCTCCAAGTCGTCACACGACCAAAATATTCAATGTTCGAACTCGACCTTGGATGTTCGCAGTCCTCCCGCCCATTTCTGCCCGTGGCCGCTTTGCAACATCCCGATACGACGTCGTCTAAACACCCTCCCGCTCTACCGACACAAGCGATATGGCAATTCGACAGCATCGGATGACGGAAAGATTCGTCACATGGATAGGTCAGGATAGGTCTCTATTCAACACACTGGGAGGTCGTGTGCCGTATTTCGCTACAGACATATCCCGACGTCTGGAATAGCGCCCGCACGCTTGCAACGTGTCTTCGAGCAGAAATACGGGCCCCCGCATACAACTACCGCTACCTCTGGCGTGGAGAGTATTTGAACGCGACCTACCATTCGCCATACTGGCAGGCCTGCAGGTCATTGACCGTCCCACGCTTAGTTGTACCGCAGCTGTCAGATCGGATCCGTCCCCCTCATCGTATACCTTGGCAGCTTCACCTTGGCCGATAGTTCATTCAACTCTTCGCACCGACTTCATCCACCGTTATTGCGACTCCACAAGAACCTTTAGCAGGAAATTAGGTCGCCAAGAGTGAACTTACCCACCGTCTATCTCGGGTCTTTTACGTCAACTTACGCCTTATCTCCATCACCGAACTTTTGGCTTGCTTCTTGCGACCTGGGATACATATATGAAAAGATTTGGGCGGTTAGACCACCCACACACCACCATCGGTATGCATTCACATTCGCAATCCGAATCGCAATCTAGCCAAGCCGTCGCCGCGTCTGCACGAAAGGTCTGCGGCACCCCCCTCTCAGCTCGTTCACCTCCCTGACTCGATTCCAGCGGCCTCAGCACCGTCGCCGGCGTACACTCTCCGTGTCTATCCCCCCTGCTGGTACCCTGTCCAAAATCACCATCGCCGCGCAAAGCACCAACGCGGGTGCCGTGCGCGGTGCCGCCGCCGGCGCGTTCACCCTCACAGGCTCTGCGCGCGCTGCACTACGCGGTCTGGGGTCCCGGACGTCTGACGACTCTGATTCCGACTCCTATGAGGAATACACATCATCCCCCATCCTCGCGCATGTCCGCACGTATAGCAATTTCAGCGACAAAGACGTGCCCTCGATTAGCCGGACGGCATCCCCATTTGAGGGCGAGCGAGCACCTATCCCCCCGGGATGGGGTGGACGAGGAAGGGCCCAGCGCGCGCGAGAGAGATCACGATCGCGGGAGCGGACCCAGCATCGTGAACAGGCTCACCGTTCGCGTATACACCCGGCGTTGGAGACACTAGAGCGCGAGTCGCGTGTAGGGACGGGGCGCGTCGTGTGCGCGGCTTGCGCAAAACCGGGGGCGAACTTTCCCCGTTGTGCGCGTTGCTCGAAAATGTTTTGCTCGCGCGGGTGTCGAACGGCGGTGGTCCATCGGTGCGCTTCGATGCGGCGTACACAAACAGCGTAAGTAGGAGGCGGACAGTGGTGGGCGGGCGAAAGGGTTTTGAGCCATGCATTTCTTTTGGGTTCCCATATGCATAGTGTATTTTCCATCTCAACAAGTTGTAACCCTTCAAAAAAAGTTGTAAACAATTTTCTTCCCTCGAAATGCCTACTTGAGCACTTTCTGAATAGCCGTCGACGCTGAGCCACGTAATAGCCCCTTTAGAATTGCGGCAATGAAAAGCTGTGCAACTGTGCTTCTTCGTTGCTTTCCATGTCCAGTACGCAGTATGAGCCACTCTTTCAAGACAACCCAGAGGGAGGGCTCGAGCAGGAGGCATTACTGAAGGACCGGCCACCACCCCTTCACATCCGGCCTCAAACTTACTACGGGGATGGTCCATTTGACCCCCCGAGCTCAGACGAAGAAGATGAGGCGCTCCTAGAAAAGCGTCTTCCCTCCAGCCCTGGCCTTGCGGAGCGCGGCAACCTGCCGGCTGACCGGGTTGGTATCTTGAACTTTACGGGGAGGACAATCATTTGACTTTATCCCAAGCGGCCGACCTCCCTCCGCCTCCTCGTTATCTCACTCGCTTCCCTCGTCGCTCTTTCAGCAATAATTGGCATAATAGCAGCGCACTCTTATGTCGGAACAACGTACCATGTGCCGGGGGTGGGCAAAATAACCATGGACCACGTCTTTAATGGTACTTTCACCGCGGACAGGCGCAGTCTCGCGTGGGTGCCAGAAGGTGGGCCGAATGTCCCGCTTCCTGATGTGCTCTTAATTTTTACCAGCTGGGGACGGGGTGTTTTCGACTTCCGAGGACGGATATATTAAATTAGTCGATCTCAAAACGAACACCACGAAGAATTTGGTCTATACCTTCGATGTTAAGAGTGTACGCCATGTCTTTCCCCGCGGTTTTCTCTCTCCGTTGACAGCAACAGCCGAACGGTCTGCCACTCTCATGGGCAAGCTGGAAGCTCTCGCCAGACATGAAATATATCCTCGTCAAGTCTGACCAACAAAAGGTACCCAGATTCACCTTAGTCAACGTCTTGTGCTTATTTGCTTACTTTGCTAGCTTTGGCGGTGGTCGAGCTTCGGAAATTACTACATCCACGAGATTGAGACCAAAACTACGACACCACTTATTCCCCCCACAAATCCGCCGACGGTTGCATACGCTACCTGGTCTCCCACTGGAGAGTCCATAGCCTACGTTACGGGAAACGATCTCTACATTCTGCCCTCGCCAACGTAAGCGCTCGCTGGTTCTCTTTCGCTATCCCTGACATTAGTTTAGATCGGATACCCCAATCCGACTGACCACCACCGGTTCCACGTCCTTGTTCAACGGCGTACCGTCCTGGGTCTACGAAGAAGAGATTCTATCAGCCGCTTCCGCGCTATGGTTCTCCCCCTTGTCATCAAAGCTCGCTTTCCTCATCTTCGACGAAAGCCTTGTCGACGAGTTCACGTTCCCGGTGTACAATCCTACCGAGAACTCTGACACGGTCGTCCCCTACACCACCGAGGTCAAGATGAAGTACCCGAAGCCCGGCTACCGCAACCCCCTCGTCGAAGTCGCTGTGTTCGACCTTGGTGCATACCTCGCCGAGAACAAGACCACGAAGTTTGGGAACCCCGAAGTACAGATCCTCACACTCAATTGGGCGGGAAGACACGTCGACGACGATAGTACCATCTCCGAGATCAAGTGGGTCAGCGATGACATGCTCATCCTCAAGGAGTTGAACAGGAACGCCGACAATGGGAGCGTCGTCTTGTTTGAAAATCTCGCCGAGACGGCATCAAGCGTAACCCTCGCGGAACGTGAGCGAGGGACTGTAGTCCGGAAGTTGGGTAGACACGGTGAGGAGGGAGACGAGGGTTGGGTGGATAACGTGAGCAGCCTTATCACTTCTTTATCGTCGTCTAATATCAGCAGTTCCAAAACATTCATGCCCTCCCGAGCCCCCTCGTGTCGACCCTCTCTGCGGGGACCGTCGCTGCCGCGTACCTCGATGTAGTGCCTACGCCAGAAGGCTTCAATCACATCGCGCTCTTCAGTCCTGCGAGCAGCTCCACCCCCGTTTGGCTCACATCTGGGGAGTGGGAGGTGACCAAGGGCATCATGGGAGTTGACGCAGTCAACGGAGTCGTGTTTGTCCCCCTTCCCGCCCTTCTCTCCCTCCACTAAACCGTGTACAGCTATTTCGAGGCAGCCAACCCACTATCGACGTCGCGCCACCTCTACTCCGTCCCACTACCCGACCTGAGCTTGACCCCCCGGCAGAGACCGACGATCGCGCCTCCGACGGCGCTCACCGATGTGTCGGAATCTGCGTACTATTCGTCAGACTTTTCCCCTCAGGCCGGGTTCTATCTACTCAGCTACATGGGGCCGGGAATCCCGTCGCAGAAAGTCGTGAAGGCTGCTGACAGCAGTAAGCTCGAGAAACAAAACCCTTTCGCAAACTAAACTTACTTTAGAATTCGAATACGTGCTGACGACGAACGAGCGTCTGACGAACGTCACGGAGGAGTACGAGTCCGCCACGGTCTTGTACTCAACCATCGAGGTGGATGGATACGGTAAGCCTACTTATTATTACTGCGTTTCCGCGGGGGAGGCTGACGGTCCGCAAGAACTCAATGTTAAGGAACTACGGCCCCCTCGCATGGACGACTCGGGACGGACAAAGTATCCTGTCCTCTTTCGCGTGTATGTAGCTAACCTTTCCTTGGGTTCCCGTTCATTCCCTCTGCTGTTCGCTTCGCTGACGTCCTTTTGCTCGCCAGCTACGGGGGGCCCTTTAGTCAGCTCGTCGATTTAACCTTTTCCCGCGGCGACTGGCACGAGTACCTCGCATGTGCGCACTCGTACGTCGTCGTGACCGTGGATGGGCGTGGAACTGGATTCAAGGGACGCGCGTTGCGTAATCCTGTGAAAAACAACCTCGGCTTCTGGGAGACGAAGGACCAAATTGCCGCGGCGCGGTAAGTTTGTTACGTACCGTTCCACCCTGTGATATTCACCATTCTTCCGTGGTGAAGGATATGGGCAGCGAAGGATTATGTGGATCCTCGCCGAATTGGGATATGGGGTTGGGTGAGTAGTATTTTCCTTATTCTGCGCCGGCTAATGCAGAATTTTTCAGTCATACGGCGGATTCATGAGCGCCAAAGTGGTTGAAGCCGATGCTGGGATCCACTCGCTCGCAATGTCCGTTGCTGTAAGTCTGTTTTTTTTCCCCCACGCACTCTCCAGGAGACTCAATGCCCATTAGCCTGTGACGAGCTGGCGGTTATATGGTACGGATTTTATACAATGGCCCGAGTTTCTCGATTTCTAACACAAGCCCAGATTCGATATACACCGAGCGGTATATGAATCTCCCAGCCCTGAACCCAGGCGGCTACATCAACGCGTCGATCTCCAATGTCACGGCGTTCCAAAAGGTGGATTATCTGCTTGCGCACGGGAGCGCGGACGACAACGTTCATTTCGCCAACTCGGCGCACCTGTTGGATATGTTCACGAAGGCGCGAGTGCGAAATTTTAGATTCAGAATGTTTACTGATAGGTGCGTAACCGCTGTTCGCATTGTCTCCGTTTCTCTCTAATTGCAAACGCCTCTAGCGACCATGGTATTAATCGGCGTGGGGCACAGAGGGAAGTGTATGAATATTTAACTGGGTTCCTTCTCGAAAAGTGGGGCAAAGGTGGGCGGAAACGGGGTTGGTAAATTATTTACAACTGGTACATCATATTATCCACGCGGTCTTGTAAAGACTCGTTACATACTCACTGCACTGGACTCAGGTGCAGCGAGGGTTCCGGCGAGCTTGTTTTCGCAACCGGAAATGTTGGTCAGAGTATGTTCTCAGCGCGAACATTTGTCGCAAATTGCATGACACTGGAGGTGGGACTTGTTTGCGTCTCATCGCTGCATACGTGCATGCTTGCAGTGACGACGATTGGGAGATTGCACACGATGAGGGAAATCGAGTCCTGTCGGCCGAATCACGATCAGAAAAGCTTGAACTATCAGGACGCCGACCTCCACAACGGCGGCCACGAGCACATCAGGTCCGCCACCCGTAAGAATTAGCACCGCATGTACAAGGGAAACGATGGTGGTTATAGTGCACATTGAAAAAATTATGCAAAGCCGCCGGCGGAGAACGTTGTCCTCGAGATATACGAGGAGCTGGAGGGGTGCCACGATTAATATAGTGTCAGACACGACGTCAGCTGCAACGCTTTGAATGCAAATAATATTACGTGCAATGGAGACGCACAAACGAGTTGAAGAATTACCACTTGCCTGCTCAGCGGGCATTGCGGGGTGGCCGAGTCCTTCCATGGGTTCTCAGTTCGTTCACAGACCCAGAAGAGCTGACCGATCAAGATTAAACATGTCCCCCCAAAGACCAAGGCCACCCCGAGAAGGAAGCGACGACGAGTGCCATTTGGGTCTACCCGAATTATAGAGAAAAGAATAGAGAGCCGCACGGACCTGTGAACTGATAAGACAGGCCTCGGCGATACAAAAGTGCAAGTAGTATAGACCAGATGATAGAATAGAATGTAATAGCTCTGCAATCCGTTGTTTAGAATGGGCAGATGATCAATAATTAGCAAGTGGTAAGTACGCACATCAGATAATAGGCGGCGATTCTGGTGGAGCGGTTCATACTGGCTGGATAATGAAGATTAGGAGCGATCCCGAAGTTAAAGAGATGGGCTATGATGTATTTACAAGCCATATCCGCGTGCAAAAAGACGGAAGCGACTTGCAATACAAGGATGCAGGTCGAGAAGATAGCACATCCCTGGAGATTGCTATTTCAAAGGAAGCGAGTATCAATGGGTTTCAAAAAACGCACATCGTCGGCCCACAGTCGGGATCGTCGAATGAGCAGCCTGCGGATCGTCGTTAAGATGGCCACCGAGGAGCAAATCACAGAAGTAACTGTCGGATGGTTATGCGGGACGGTGAAGACGAAGGCAGCCAACACCAACTTATTATCTTGGTGGTTAGTTCGGTCACCGACATGGTCAAATCGCAGAGAATACAGAGAAGATATCGATGGGGACGGACATACGACTGGCACGTTGAAGATGCTCAAACTCGAGGTGGGGGCGTGCGATCCATTTCGGTACTCCCTCAGAGGTAAAATGGGTTCGGACCAGAGACTCAGAGTAGTCCTTCTTTGGGAAGGAATGGACTGTAACGGACAATATTAAATCCTCGCGATTAGCGACTGAAGTTGACGACTCTGGTGGGAGAATGGTGTACTGTAGAGTGAAGCGAAGAGGCTGATGGGTGATTCCTCAGACCAATTTGGAGCGCAAAACGAGGTAGAGGGAGGTTGCTAGTTGATATCAAGCTAAACTATCAAGAGATCATGATCATCGGACTTTAAAAATTAAATGCCAGTGACTTCAACCGCCATCTAAGTACTTAGGAGTCCCAGGCTCTTCTCGCTTCAACCACGGTGGATACTTCTTTTTTTGGACTCGGTTCGACAGCGGACAGGACTAGAGGCCAGCGGAAACCATTTGTGTCCATGCGAGGTTTGGCGCCGCGGGCCAGCCACTCCTCGTACCCTCTCGTACCATGGTCGATCCCCACACGTCAGGATCATTTAATCGCGCTTGGAGAGCGGCGCTGTGCTAAATCGAAGGGACTATCGGTATTGTAATAAATTAAACCTTGCTCGTCTGCTTGGTCCAACTGAGTTTCCCCCACCTCTACCTGCGATATCGATTCCCCTCCGAGACCCATGTCGTTGAAGGACTTGCCCTTGAAATCAGAAGACCTGGTTCGGACCTCCTCCGCCTCCAGTACTGCAAGCGGAGACGAAATTGCCCACCTCGACAATGCCGTCCGCCGTAAGGTCGACCTTCGCCTCATTCCCTTGATAACGGTGCTTTATCTCTGCTGTTTCTTGTACGTCTGTCCGTACATGCCTCTTTGAACATACCACCTACATTCCTGGCCAAAAGGGATCGAAGCAATTTAGGCATGTTCCCTTATGGAGGAGATCATACCGACATCTAATCTTTGTATGCCTTGTATATAGGAAACGCGAGGGTAAGTGGCTTGATTAGGGGTCGAGATATGTATGATTTCGCTCGTTCAGATCGCCGGAATGGCTCAAGATCTCAAATTATCGGGCATGAGATACCAAATGGCAGCCGCAGCCTTCTTCGTGGGTCGTCTGAATGGGCTTCAATCGTCCTCATCTCTTGGCAGATCACATACGGTTTACTCGAAGTTCCCTGGTCAGAATCGAAGCCACGATGTTTTACCGCTACTCAACCCGGTTCTGATGTAGCAATATTCTATTGAAGCTGCTCCGACCTTCGATTTGGAGTGAGTGATGCATTTTCGTTTACTGGTTCAAAATAAATAATTGTCTAGTTTCTTCGATAGTTTGTAAGTCTTTCTCTCTCCCCTTGAAGGCAAGATTGAAACCTTTCCGAACTTGCAGTGGCCTGGGGAATCGTCAGTCAGTCTCTTTCTCTCTTTTCCTTCGAGGCCCGAATGAAACACCCCAAATTCAAGTGGTGTCAATGGCGTTCGTTAAAACATGGCAGGGTCTCATCATGTAACTCCCTTTCGATCGTTCCCATCCTCATGTTGAATCTGTCTCAGAGCGCGACTATTCCTCGGCGTGGCAGAATCTGGGCTCGGTCCGGCGCTGGGATTTTGTGTTACTCTCTGGTATCGTCATGACCAGCAAGCGCGTCCTATCGCCTTTTATTTCTCGGCCGCGACCCTGGCAGGTTCGTAAACACGTCGTACGCTATCGCCATCTCCGTTGACGCTGCCTTCAGGCGCATTTGGAGGCTTGCTTGCATTTTGTATTGAGAAAATGAATGGGTAGGTCGTGGGATCGAAACATACTTTTTTACTGATTGATTGCGGAAGACTTGGTGGCCTACCTGGCTGGTCGTGGATTGCAAGTGGCTCCGTATTACTAGGAACACAATTACTGATGGCCCGAAAAGTTTTTACTTGAAGGCCTGGGTAAGGTTTCGAGAGTCGCACAATAAATTGACTTCTAACTTCAGCGAAGTTACTATTATCATCTCCTTGGTTTCGTTCTGGGCGATGATCGACGTGAGTATTTTATTGATTCACCTCGATTTAGATTTTGAAAAAAAAATGCTCTCAGTATCCCTCGACCGCAACCTTCCTGACACCGGCGGAGCGGGAGCACTTACTCGATGTTCTGCGACGCGATACCGCAGGCGAGCCCTCCCACTTTGAGATGAAGTTTGTGTGGGAGACTTTCAAGAGCCCCAAGTCATGGCTGCAGGCTGTTATCTTCATCGGGTACGTTTCCGCGCGCCTTACAATTATATGTTGTTTTGATTGAATGCCAAGGCTTACCGTGCCAACATACTCATTCACCTTGTTCCTCCCGTAAGTCGAGTTTCATGCTTGGCTGCGATTTGGGCTCATTGCAATAGCACCATCATTCATGCCCTTGGCTTTTCGGCAACCAACGCACAGCTGTAAGCCTATCTTTGCACATGCGCCTATCCATTTGAAGGAAGAGGAAGGTTAACGGTCCCACCCTACGCGGCCGGGTGCGTCTTCACCATCTCTATCGGCACGCTCTCCGACCGTACACAAATCCGTGGGCCATTTATTACGGTGTTCAGTTTCCTCGGGATCATGGGGTATATCATGTTACTTGCTACCGATCCCCAAAAGCAGCCTGCAGTTGGATACGCCGGCTGTATCATTGCAGCCATAGGAATCTTCCCTGGGATCGCGCTGTCAATCGCATGGAGTGCAGGCAACGCCGGCGGGTCCCTCAAGAAGGCGGTCATTATTGCACTGGTCGGTAGCGTTGGGAATTTAGGAGGGATATGCGCGTCGTTTGTCTACCGAACGCAGGATACGCCCCGTTTTCGATTCGGACATAGTGCGTGTCTGTCGCTCAAATTCCAAGATTTCCTCACATGTAGCAGGTGTGGCCATTGGATTTTTAATTTTAAGCTGTTTAGCTTCGTTGTCCGCAACACTTTGGTACCGCCGGCTCAACCAGCAGAAAGAACGCTTGTGCCGTGAGAACAATATTTCATTGGACCGCAAGGCCGACTTCTCCGCTCTAGGAGTTGATTCGCCTCTTTTTCGGTGCGTGGTCTCTCCTTACACAAGTGGAGCAACGTCGAACAAATTATTCAGATATGTCCTATGATCACTCAGCCGTTTCAAACCGAGAGATTGCCCAATAGAATATTTTGTAGAAATTGAACATTACTTGACGCCTATTTGGTTCTGCCGACTCGGCTAAAGGCAACTTGTTTACCTGTAGCGTTCGAAATAAATTATTCCTTGATCGTTTTGATCTGCCTCTGCCCCCATGTCCAAAGTCAACTTGAACTGGGACCCGGTCCTCCTCGTATCCCAGGCACTTTCAAATCCCTAACCGGCCTCTCCTCGTTGTTAATTGTCTCCATAGATCGTTTCAATGCAGAGCTTACATTATCTCACGCTCTCGATTTGCGTGCCGCCACTGCTCAGCATTTTCGCCGAACCAACCTCCCTGAACTACGAAGGTGGTGCCGCAAATGTCGGTACGTCTGATTGACCGCCTCAAACTAGGATACTTCATAATCTCATTAAGGGATGGTCATGGATTGGCGAGAAATGGCTGGCCGGCCAACAGTACGCGGTATGCAGGGCGAGGAACGGTGGAGTGCATACACCGGGGCTTGGAGCGGTGGACGGAAAGTTGGCTCTGGGTGGCGAGAGGACCAGTGGGATGGGCGAACCGACCCTATGCGAGGTTGGGTTATCGCGTTCTGCTGGCTTATTGCTTGCTCCGCAGAGTACGTGCAGACCTCTCTCATTCGCTGGAATCATTGACATATCCCAAGCATATTTTATCTCTACACACTAATTCGGAGACCAAGGCTCATCCTCGACTTTGCCTTGACTCTCGTTTTCAATCATTTAGTTCTGACGACCTACTACTCCGCCTCAATACCCACTTCGCTTTTCTTCTGGCTGGTCATGATTGCTGGCTCTGCAATCATGATTATAGTGGCCGAACAGCTCTGCGTCAAACGAGAGATGGCGGAGGGTTTGCAGGTCGTAACGCAGGCGGCCGATGAGGAGGCCGAAGAACTCGAGATGGGTTTGTTACCACGGAATTCAGGATAGTCGCGCGCTTGTAATAAACCGTCCTCGCCCTTGTATCGCTAGCCCTTTTATTACCCCCCGGACATGGTTCATTTGGAGGCTGTATTTGGTCTTGATATATTTCGTGGTCTGAAGTAAATAGACATTGGTTTGCTCTAACCACCATGTTCGATGCGCAAGAATAGTATGTGGTCAGTCACCGTCTCTCTCTTTCTTGCGTATACGTCAACTGATCGATTTTCGAGCCTTGTTTTCGTGCCCGTTCTCTTTGCGCCATACCCACGGGTCAGGGTCCCCGCAAATAGTTGCCTTCTGGTTGTAGGGTCAGGGACCCTTGGAAAGCTCCGATCTTCCTCGCCGTGTTCTCTGTACGTTCCTTCCATTTGTGCGCAACAAAACGGCGATCCACAAATTTGCGGCTCTCTGCCTCATTGCTCCAAGATTACGAATTCAACCCCGACATACATCTTTTGTTACCGTCAATCGCCATCCTCCCTTCCTCACAATTGCTTCCTCGTCTTCAAAATTCCATTGGGATGCAATTTCCCGCATCATCCAGCTCAGTTCCCACGTAGCAGGCTCAAAGTTCACTGTCCTTGTCCACGATCCTGGAAAAAAATGAAAAACAGTTTTCGCCGCGGCCCGCTTACGGTTCTCAATTCCAGTTATTTCCGGTGTCCGCCTCCTACATTCAACTCCGCATTTCGTGCCCACCGCTGGATTCATCTCGCATACGCGCAATTAAATCCACCGCCCTGAAGTTACGAATTCCTGGGCAAGTTCTTCCAGGTTTCTCGTTTCGGAGTCAATAGCCTCCCCCTTCGCACGTATGTTTACTTCTTCTATGCTGAAAGATAGACATGGTCATTCAAAATTTGCCTGCGCATCTGGTCCGCTTTACGACCGCCGGATTGCCGAGTTCGTTCGTTAAGCCCACGGCGGTATGCACCCACATTACCTTCAATTCATGGTCAATAATCTCAACCTGATGTCTCTACAGGCTGCAATTGGTTGATCCGAGGAGAGTATTATCTTCCGCCACGGCACCTCACTTGCGTTGGACCACGGCGTTATTGGAACTGCTACTATCCATTCCGCATGGCGATGGACTCCCGCACGTAATTAATCAGCCCGTTGGCCTCGTTCAATTCCTCCATTCAACTGTCTTAGGTGGGACCCATTTGGCGGGACGTGGTCCGGTCCGTCGCCCCGATTCGTAGGCGTGAAGGCTGTTAAGCCACTCATCAGATGGTGCGCGAGTTTGTGGGTATGACGATGGGCCTCGCGCCACGTCGTAGAGGTGGTACTCTGTTCACTTTGATATGTAGATGGAAGGTGAGTCCGACATTGTGTCTGATGGAATCGTGACAAGAGGTTGTAATTAGCTCTTTCGCAGAGGACCTCCAAAGCTTAAACAACACCCCCTCTCACCTAAAAACCTCCAGTGGCGGTCGAACTCTTGGGGTTGATTCTGCGCCGATTTGATGCTACGGACAATGGGGTCTGAGTCGAACCTGGTTCTTCCAATTGTGAAACCGCCACAAAGTTCGGAGCCGCGTTGGTCCCCGTTTTCTCTTGGTGGCGCTCCGTTTTCAGAACAATGATGCCCTCTAGGCGGTTGCCCACGATCTGGACTAGAAGAGAGGAACCTTGGAGGAACGCCTGATTCTGTTGCGGAAAAACCTCGATCTCGTGCACGTGGCAGTTTCCGGCCACAAGAGGCGGTGGCTTGACCAATGCTGGCGCTTGTTCTGCGGGCACGGCGTCCCGGGGGGAAGCGCGCACTGCGTATTACTGTAGCGGATGGTCTCAACAGTGTTGGAATGGAACGGTCGTTGATTAGCGCTGCGCAAGCAATCGATGCTTGTCGTGCTTGATGTACGATTCGACGAAGTGGTTGCACGCTGTAACGGCGCCAACAAGGCGCCAACCTCGTCAGCTGCGCTCTCTGGTCTGTCGTATATGCATCGTGACGAATACACATAGGCTCCAAGGGATTTCACGTTGAGTATCTTTTAAGACATATACAGGTGAGCAACTATGCTCTCTGCGCTGGCAGCACGCTGGCACTGCTAGAGTTACAATTCACAGTTTTATGCGCATTTTCGACGTGGCATCGGTCCGACTCGGAGGTCCGATGACTTTCAGGGTCGCGAAATGAGATATCAGTTGGAGCGTCCTACGGCGGTCGGGTAATTTGTCTGCAGACGCGCGTTAAATGAAGGAAGCGGAGGCCCAAAGGTGGTCTGAAATCACCACCACGTTGGGAGATAACGAACAATTGACGCCAATTATCTGGCGTGGTTGAATAAAATGAACTTGTATCGCGTCGCGTATTCAATGATCTTCGCAAGACGCGAGATCTGAACAGCAGATCTCATCTTGCCGTCAGCGCCCCAGTTCCCGGAATCTGGCGCGGATTTGGGATTTGAGTTTTACGACGTTTTCTCAGTCTTCCTTTTTATTTCTGGTCCAATCTAATCTAGTGTGAGATTCAACTGTGAGATGTGACAAAATACGACCTCTTTCTACTTGAACTGTGGTCCGCGGTTGAAGCTGTACATTGGAATTCGCCGCAGTCGACGGTCCGCTGGCAAATACTACGCGACTGCAACGTGCCCGTTCATAGTCAAATTGTCGGTCGGACCCAATAAGGAACCTCCCCGATCTCAACAGCCTTTCCGCTCGGAGACGGATTCGAAGGACGCGCTGTGACTCTGACTGATTCCCACAAACGACAGTGCGCAGACTCCGGCAGCCGCATAATTATTCCCACTGAACGTTGACTGAGGAAATTTCATGGCTTCGAGGAGGGTACGGGCTTCACTACAAGGCCCATTAGAACCTAACCTGTTAAAACGTAAAGAGTAATCCACAGTAATAAGCAGTTGCCATATGAGTCAAAGCATCTCAGATCCAGTTATGATGCGTCTTGAGTATTATCCCCAAACGCGCGACGGCACGATCTAGGACGGAGCGCTACCCTGTCTTTTAAACCCACGAGGCAGACGCCCGAGATTCCATTTAAGACCGAATCACTTCGACCGCTTATTCTTGGTCACTTTCTCCCTTCACCATGAACGTCCTCTCGAATATTTTGTCGCCCCTGGGGATGAGCGGAGGGGCCATTCAGGACACTCTCGTGGGTTCATCCACGCGGAGGACTCGTCCACTGCCACTGACGCCACCCTGCAGAAACTGGTGGTCATCGGAGGCACGGTGGAGACCGCTCGACGCGCGTCTGTCTCTGCTTGGAATGGCTTCGTGGATTGTACGAGTTCGTCTGTCCCGGCGTAAATGGCTGCTGACGTATACCGTTAGCATTCTTCCTCACTGCTCACTTCAGTGAAGAGGATTATCCATACGACTGGTACGTTTCCATTCAACTGTCGATGAACCGTCCTGAACTGTCGGCAGGTTGATGCACTGGCTCTCCAAGGTATAGTTGGAGGCATGTACCGTTTAGGCAATGCCGGGCTAATGCTTCTTAAGCAACCCGCTTGGGGGCGCAGCCGGGAGTTCGAGATCACGACGCGCTCAGCCGGACGGAATGGTATGAACCAATCGACCACTGGGGACCTACAGGAGGAAGAGGCAAGTCCCTCGTTTACCTGCAGGGCCTATTAAATCTGACTCACCACAGGAGGAGGATGACGGTAGTTCATGCTCCAGGTCTTGACCTTGACTCGCTGAATAGTGTTGTGGATAGGTACTCTCGTTCATGGTCGCAGGAAACGCTTGGTAGCGTTCCAACCAAGCCTCGGTGAGTCGGATCGCGGACACGTGACGAAAACTAAAACTGATTTCGACCCCCTTTCTCTTCCTCTTTCCTTTCACTTCACCTCCACCCTCTACCTACCGATGCCTCTGGAATGAAGACACGACGCACACGATATATTATGTGAGTGTTCCGCGGCAAACCGAGAGCAAGTATTTAAGCCCGTTCATCTCCGTGTCCAGCGTGGCCACTGGCTCAGGGTACGTTTGCGCCGCTTTCATTCGGACCAAGTACTAATCTCCGCCCGCAGATTATGCGCACCAAACGCTTTCCCGAGTACGGACATGGTTCCGCTCTCAAGATTAGGTGCGTTTCTCCGCCCTCCACTGAATGCCACGGAGTCCCGCTAAACCGGTTCGCTCAGTGTTGTGGCGCGGAACAACGATATCCTGAAGAAGCTTGTCTTGGAGGCCAAGCGGGAATACGAAAAAGATGCCGAACACCGTGTTCACATCTTTTTGGCTGACACGTATGTGCCATTTCGCGTCCCTGAGGTTATTTATTTATTCTTTACAGCACCTATCAGTGCTGGCGATGGAATGGTGCTCGTCAAAAGCGGCCGATGAGCTCCATCGTGCTTCAGCCCGGTGTCAAAGACATGCTCCTGGCTGACTGCAAGGACTTCTTATGCTCGGAAGAGTGGTAAGCCGATCTCGTTATCCCCACGTTCCTTCCATTTTTTACTTGAAAATTCTAGGTATGCTGAACGGGGTTGGTGGATCATTTTCTTTCCGCGTATACCGGCTTATTCTTTGAAAGGCATTCCTTTCCGACGTGGTTATTTGTTGCACGGTGTACCCGGAAGGTAAATATAAATTATCTTCATACCGTCCTTGATTAATTGTATTTCAGCGGCAAAACCTCACTTATTCACTCTTTAGCGGGTGAGCTGGGCTTGGACATCTACGTCGTGTCCCTTTCCTCCAAGGGGTAAGAAGATGTGAATTCTGCTGTTCATTCAACTGCTAACTCGGTCATAACAATAGCATGAGCGATAACACGCTCACCACCTTGATGAGTCTCGTCCCGAACAGGTGAACTTGATCCATTTTAGTCTATCCGGTACAGACGCTGATTGTGCCCCTTAGGTGTATCCTCCTTCTAGAGGACCTTGACGCAGCGTTTACGCGCTCCGTCAGTCGTGATTCCAACTCCACGGGGGCCCCAACGTCCACAACAACGACGTCCTCCACCAATCAAACCACAACGGCTGAGTCTGATGGTTCAACCTTGAGTTTGAGTGGCCTTTTAAACAGTCTCGACGGCGTTGCTGCTGCTGAAGGCCGGTGAGTCTTGATCATTGCTGCTGTCGATCTCGGGCCGAACATATCTCCAGCCTCTTGTTTGCCACCACGAACCATATTGAACGTCTCGACCCGGCGCTCAGCCGGCCGGGTCGTATGGACGTCTGGGTGAACTTTACACATGCTACCAAGTGGCAAGCAGAAGGCATTTTCAAATGCTTCTTCCCCTTCAAGCCGGCCGTGGTCGCGGAGGTTGAAAAGACCGAGTCCACCGACGCGTCACAGAAGAATCTGCCTCTCCCCAAACGCAAGGCGTCGACACACGCTATTCCTTTATTGAGTGAAGCTGAGATTTCTGAACTTGCCAAACGATTCGCAGCAGCCATTCCTGAGGATGAGCTGAGTGTACGTACTCCCCATATTTGGCGCCGCATGATCGACTCATTTTGCCGGCAGGTCGCTGGACTTCAAGGCTACCTCCTTAAGAACAAGACCCGCCCACGTGAGTGCGTGGACGAGGTCGAGGAGTGGATCATTTCCGAACGTGAAACCCGCGAGAAACTCAAGAAAGAGAAGGCCGAGGTCTCTCCCTCATAACGACTGGTGTGACTTTGGGTTACTGATGTGTTGATTTTTCACTACAGCGCGAAGCCAAAGAGAAAAAGGAGGTTGAAGAGAAGGAAAAGAAGGAGGTGCGTAAAAGCATCGAAATCTCACTCGGCGATGCTGATCGTCGCAATTAGAAGGAAGAACTTGCAGCCAAGGAGGCGCGTTCTGCGAACTTTCCTTATTCTTTCAACTGACTTTTCCCATGCAGAAGGAGGAGAAGGAGGCCAAAGAGGTGCGATTACTACAATCCTGTCATCATCTCCACAACTAATCAAGTCTCCAGAAACTCGAGCGTAAAGAAGCTCGCGAACGTCTAAAGGCCAAGAAGGCTGTGGTCGCCAAGAGTGACTCTCCTGCCACAATCCCTTCTACCACTGAATCCACTGAATCCACCCCTTCCACCCCAGCGACGGCGGCAACCCCAGCCACCGATGAGCCTTCCACTGATTCTTCCTCATCCAGCTCTGAGTCCGACACCACCACGGGGATGGAAGCCGACACCGAAGAGTCGGTGACCTCGGAGGAGGAGGGGTCCGATAAGGCCGACGACACCAAGAAGGAAAAATGGGTCGCGGTCAAGTCGCAGACACCCGCTGCCGCAGAGACCCAGCCCGAAACGACGACCACTGAAGAGGCCACGCCTTCATAAATGTCGCTTCCTGCGTCCGAAATTTGGACTGGACTGGTTGCTCGCTCCATGCTCCTCCTCCCAGCTGGGATCCCGCCGCTATATCTGTCGCTATCTACATCTACTACTGGTTCTCTGTGTGTTTGGTTGTTATCCTGCCTGTGATACGTTAGACGGAATGGCATCGCTTTTGTGGACCCCACTCCACTCCACCCCTCTGACTGTCGCGCTTCAAGAAATTTCTTTCGTTCGTTATCTCGAGAACGGAAAGCGATTCATGAAACTATCTAAGGGATCCAATTGAACTACCGTATATGTATATTAAAGCGTGAATGAAATGCGTGAAAGGGCGTAGGTAATTTTATGTCGGTTTCACATTAACGTCAGACAGAGTTTTGAACGCCTCTTTGTACGCATCGAGGAGCGACTTGACCCGTGCCCGCTCCGCCACCAGCCCCTCGTCCTCGTGCAGCATGTCCTGGAACAGCTCGGGCTTGTAAAGCGACGCGACGAGCCGGTTCTGCACATGGTACGACGTGTGGTTGACGAGGAAGTGCATGATGGCCTTGGGGACGAGGTCCTGGATGCTCTGGCGGACGATCCCAAAGTACGACGCAATGAGAGACCGGATGAGCGACGTCTCCATCTCCTCTCGGAGGGTGAGGTGGCTCCCGTCCGATGGAATCTGCAAATACGCACACCAGGGTCAGTCAGGTCAGCTGAAAGCAAAGCAAGATCCTTACAGCTTCGATATGCTTCCCCAGGCTCTTCATATCGTACGCAGCATTGCTCCCGTCCCGCTGCCCCGCCAATCCAGACGCGATTGATATGGCATTCGAGTTATCCCCACCCGAGACATCGCGTCCAACAGGCACGACGCTCTGCCCGCTCCCGCTCGGCCGCGTCTGGTGCCCCACATGCCCCACACTCGACCCCTGGATGGGCCCCGGCCCGTTCTGCCCAAAGAAGTAGTTCAAGAACGTTTCCCGCGCCGACGGCGGCGAACCGCGGTGCGTCTGCGCCATGGCAGAGTGGGGTCGTTGACTCGGGATTTTCCTTGCGGGCACGGTTATGGTGTTGTTGGCGGAAGGCGCAGATCCGGTCGATGTCCGGGCGCGGTCGTGTATTGTTGCCGATACAGAACGCTCGTTACCCCGGGAAGGGAAAATGCCGTTGGGAAGACCGTTCTCGTCCGACGAGTCTGCGTCCTCGTCTGTCCCGGCTCCATTTGTGGGCTCGGCAGATGCAGGCTGCAAAATAGGAATTGGAATAAATATGAAAGAGGAGTGAGGTCAAAGGCAGCTCACTCGTAGGGGCATCTGTCGGGCAGGAGGAGAGCTCGCCTGCTGCGCAGCGACCGCAGAGCCCGAAATGAAGGCAGGGTGGTTGGTGTTAATATACGCCGCCTGGATTGCGATCAAGCTCTGCGCATAGTCGGACGTAGGACCCAGCCGCTCTCGTAGCAGCTCGGAAACAACTTCGATGAGTTTGGCATGCAGACCAGGGAACCGTTGCAGCTCCTGCAGATACTATTCAGTCACCGACGATCTCCGAGGAAGGGATATGTACCGTGCTCGTGCAGTTATGGCAGATTTTCACAAGCTCCTCGTACACGAGCTCGACACAGCGCAGACTCGGCGCCTCCAGCAGCTTGATCTGGGGCTTCACTAGCAGATCGAAGGCAATCTCAGGAACGAAGAGGCTGGGACGGGGCCCCGTAGAGTTGCGAATCGCGGTCCGGATGTCCTGGTTCTCGAGGTTCTGCGTTGAGTCGATCGAGTCCAGCGCCTGCCCGAATATATCGTTGAAGATGTAGTATATCCGCGCGCCGCCCGAGAGCTCTTTCGTGGAGATGTCGACCTTTGTTCCCTCGATGGAGGAGACGAAGTCGCGTGCGAATTGGGTCATTAGGCGCAGGATGAGGGCTCCTTGCTGCGTTCCTTTGATAAGTATGCGGGCGACGGACAATCATGTGTGAGACCCCGCGAACCTGATTCTGGTCTCCAAAACTGTCTGAATCGCCAAATGAGTTGAGCTCCTGCTGAGCCTGGCCCATGAGGGTGTTCAGCCGCGCCTTCATGTCCGGGAGTTTGTCCCGAATGTGGTTCATGAGAACCTGCAAAACTTTAACAACAAAATATCGTGAGCACAAGACGACGCACCTGGTTCAAGGATTTCGCCAAGTATTTCGTCCCATTCTTGTGCGCAATATTCCGATACGCGGGGTGGCTCTTGAAAAACTCGGTCTCGCTGTTCAGCGCGGCGTCCATGCTCTTCTCCACCATGATGTCTTGCTGACTGCGATTCACGACACCGATGAATCCGAGTTTGAGCGGGTAGACGCGGCCGGTTAAAATATCCAGCGCGTTGGTACCGGCGTCCATCAAGTCGAGCTTCGTGAGGACACCGATTGTTCGCCGGCCTTGCGGGTCGACCTGACGCGCGAGCTTGAGCGACTCGGAGTTGGCCAGGTCGACATTGGCGGGGGAGACGGAAAGGATCACGCTGTTGGCACATCAGGATTTCGCGTTGGAGCTACATGCAGAGAACACGCACCTGTTGGGTTTGGAAATATAATCCAGCACCAGGTTGCGAATTTGCCGTTCAATGTCGCTTGGTTGATCTCCTACGGGAATCTTTCAACATGTTAGTGCTTTGCGCAGAGAATGTTGCAGACACGCACTTTGGTCAACCCTGGTAAATCGACGAGCGTCAAGTCCAGTACGTCCGGGCTGTAAATCCGCAAGGATATCGGCAGCTTGCTGACCCCCTTGTTCTGCCCCGCGACCCGAAACGTCTCCTGCTCAATCTCCTTGCGAATCTCGCCAAAGTCGGTAAACTTTTTGTCAATGTGGAGGAATTGGGCCCATTCGCGAAACGTTGGGCTGCTCGGGGAGGGATCGCTGGATTCCGGGGTGTGTATGAGCTGGAGGACGAGTGGCCGGCGCGTCACGATGCCCTGGCCACGGGGAAGAAAGTCCCGTCCAACGATGCTACGGCGCGGAAGGAAATGAGCAACCGGCGGGAAGGAATTACCTGGCAACTCACGTCTCGAGGACACTGGACTTTCCTGCTGATTGACTGCCCACCTGGGGGCTCGTAAGTCACAGAACCCTTGGTACTGGCTCGATTCTACGCACAACGACAAGTTGGGGCATGTCCAGCTCCCCTCCTGCCAGAAAAACATTGAATATTTTATGCCGATAAACATAGTAACGGCGACCACACCAAGGTTATTGAAGGTGTCCTGGAGCTTGTTCACAAGCTTGATTAAGTCGGTGTCCATTTTGCCGTTCTAGGTCTACGTTGTGGTTCAGGACAAAAGGTGCCGCGAGAAACGCGTAAAGGTGGCGCTGTCAACGCGTCGTCACGGCAGAATCGCAAATTTGGCCTTGTTGCTCAATTCGATCGCAAAAACAAATGGTATTCTACGAGTCCCATAGGTGTATTACATGGAATTCAAGAATTGTAGCAAGTCTCGTCGATTAGCGTCGCGCTCCTCGTCACCTTTCTCCTTTTTGACCTTGAGTTTGATCTGTAGAAAGGAATAAGCGCTCAGTTGTGGCTGCTTCGCAGTTCTTTACCTTTTTCCCGGTCAATACGCTCCTTCTCTCTTCCTTGTCCTTTTCCCTGGAGCGCTCTCGTTCTTTCCTCCGCTTCCGTCGCTTTCGATCCTCCTCCGAGTCCTCGTCGTCATCCTCATCCTCGTGTCGGCTCCTTCGTTTGCTGCGTTTCCGGTCGTGGGACGACGAGCCTCCGGCGTGGTCCCTGTCCTTGTCGCGAGCATACTCGTCTTTGTCCTGATAATTGTCGAAAAGAGATCATGATTTACGTGGTAGCACCTTGCGAGGTCAAAACCCATTATTTCCATACGATTTTGAGTACAGACGTACCACTGCAGAGTCACGGCGGTGGCGGCGTTCCCGGCTGGGGCTCCTGCTCACGGTGCGATCGCGCCGGCGCTACATGTGCCGCTAAGGATATAGTGCAGCCTTCCCGGATATTAAAAAACACTGACGGAGTCATCCTTGTCCTCCCTCTCTCGACGCGGACTGGGGCTGCGACGTCGCTTGCTCTACAGCCGAAATCGCCACTTGAGTGGAGAGGTGGAAAGGCAGAAGGTAATGCGCACTGAATGTCTTTCTTCGTAACGCGAGCGAGTACCAGACTCTGCACTTGAGTCCCGGCGGTCCACTTTAACCTAAAGCAAAGTCTAAACCCAGAAACGGCTGAACTAGACAAGAAACGAACGTCGGGCCTTTCCGACGACCGGTGTCGTTCGCTGCGCTTGCTCGTCTCTCCATCATGAGTGCGGTGGCGAGAAGTGCGTGAATGAGATGCAGAGTCCGAGTGTCGGGACGAGCGGTGGTGATACGAGTTATCGTCGACGAGATGTCTCTCAGATACCGGCGAAGAATCTTTCATGCCGAATCGAAGCCATTGGATATACCAAGGTGCGCAGAGAGTGAGGTGTCAGAAGATCATGAAATGAGTTCCGCTGACTTGAATGGAGGGTCGAGGTGTCTCACCAACTCGAGAGGTTGAGGGTGCTTTCTCCTTGGGATGCTGGTCCCACCTCGACGAATATCCCATCCGAGCAGGTGGTGGCTAAGCACAAACTAACGACGTTGATCGAGGTGATTTCTCTGCCTGGATCTCGTGGTGCCAGCAACGAGTCATCATGTGCTTAAGTTCCTTACTACTGAGTCTCGACTAGTAAATCGGTTTAGTACACGCGCCTGTCACTTTGCCTCGTAATCTGACCGCGCGAAAGCTGGGTTCGACTCCCAGGTCGAGAGTGCATTGGAGGTCTACACTTTTTGTTCCCAGTCCACAATTAACTCCTAGGTTCCTTCGTATCTGACGACTCAGACCTTAGAGTTAGTGTGATTCAGAATTTCGCCTTAACAATGACCGGTTTAATTTATTATTACAATGCAAGAAACCTACGACACCAGAAAACTACGACTGGCCCCCTTCCCGCGCCTGCGCGAGCAAAGCCTCTGCAAAATCTTGGAAATCACCCTTCCGACACGATCGACTGGGCTGTTTATTCCGATGAATCCTCCGCGTCGCATTACGAGCAACTCAGCACACACCTTGAAAGCATAGATAACCGTCTGCGGCGCAGCCGTCGCCGAACCCGAACCCGACTCCCACTTGTCCTCGAGCTCCTTCAGGGCGATGCGGAGGACGTTCTCCTGGGCGTCGAAGGTGCAGCGCACGGTGGGTTGCAGGCGCACGTTCATTGAGACCTTCCATAGCGGCTCCCGACGGAAGACTACATGCATCCTTGGTCAATAAACACTCGTGAGAAGAAAGGTGAAGAAAGACGAACGCAATCGTTTCGAGAGCGTCGTCTTGTGCGACAGGAGCTTGATGTGCCCGACCATACCGCCGGAGAAGTTGGCCTCGCCGCGCTTGACGTAGAGCTTGACGCCCTTGAGCTCCAGCGTAACATCCTCCTCCTCTTCGCCCGTCGAGACTGCTGACAGTTAGTCGTATGCGGGGGAGGTTCTTCAGGGCACTGACGGGTTTGTATCGCAAGGGTTGACGCCGTCTTGGCCGCTGCGAGAGCGGGCTCCGACTCGCCTTCGCATTCACCTTCGGCTTTGTTTTCGGCGGTGCTCAGCCATATTGGTTTCGCAGCACTGTACGGGCTGGGCGAGAAGAATGGGGACGAGGAGCCGGCAAAGTTGGCGAATCCTGGAGAGCCGGTGGTGCTGCGCTGAAGGTGAGGGGCGTCAGTTTATGACGAAGACGGTCGTATGAGAACTGGACCGACGGTAGAAGGGAAGTGTGTCACGCGCGGAGGGGACTGGGGGAACATGAAGCGGGGAACTTCTGTGAATATGGGCTGGGGCTTGGGTGCCTCTGGTAATGCACTTTCTTCGAGCTTCGGGACCAGGACCGGGTCGGTAGACGGGGCCGTCAGAAGTGGCTTCTCGGCCGTTGGAGACTCGCAGAGCTCGACGATAGTTTCCTTCTACAGGCCAGTCAGAGGTAGCTGCGAGTAATTCCCAGGTAATAGATACAGACTGTGACTTCAGTGGGCTCCTCATCTGAGACAGAACCACTCCGGCGTTTGTGGGGTGGGTAGATCGATTTGAGATTCTGGTGAAAAGTGAGCCGAGGTGTGGGTCCCGCAAAGACGACGAACATTCGGGTATGCCATTTCCTAGAGTGCCATGTCAACACCCAGAGGGATATTGAATTCAGCTGACGTACGGGATCGACTTCCTCCTGCTCGTGTGTGCGCTTGCGTTTCAGCGAGCTATTTTTGACGAGGAGGAAGGGCGCGGTTTCCGTCACCATAGGTGAGGTTTCTGGTAGTACCACGGCGGTTTCTGGTGTTATCGCTGCGGTTTCTAGAACTGTGATACTCTCTGCGCTGTAATCAAGGTCGGGCATCGCTTTTTCGAGGAATGTGTTGGGCGATGCTTCTGGAGCAGTCTCGGGCAGAGGTTTTTCTTCTTCTTTTGAATCGACCTCATCCATGGACTTTTCGGGGACGACATCGGCCGGCGACGAATCCGAGATGAACTCATCCCGCAGTGCATGTTGCGAGAGAGTGCGTCTGCCGGTATTGAGTAAGTTTTCTTTTTCGAAAGTCTTCCATAAATCGTTGCATACGAGGGGAGGGGGCGAGCTTTGCGAGTGTAGGCATAACCGACGGTGGCTGCGAGTGTCGCGAATCCACAGACGACGAAGTTGAAGTCTGCGACAGGAATCATAGCGTTGAAGTTTTGGTAGCAGCTAAAGAGAGAGCTCGGCGCCGTAGTAATTTCGCGGCGATGGTACGATCGAGGTGGGGGCAGCTGGGAGGGCGGTTGATAGCGCCAGATACTTGAGAAAGCCTTTTAAAGCAGGATAAGGATGCGCACGCGCGACGTGCGTGATGGGTCAGTGGCCTCGAGGACTCGGATCCAGAAACACGCGGCGTTGGACAGTTCAGACAGACAGAAGTGCATTCCATGGGAGTGCAGAAACGTTGGTGAGATACGTTCGTTGGAGCTGACCAGGACTAGCCAAAACTCAGAATCTCCAAGACTCCAAGGTTCTTGGATGGACTCTCCCTTGCTTTCCCTCCCGCGAGGAGTTTTCGAAGTTCAGTACTTTTAGTGGGTGAATATTAAGATACAGCCCGTATTGCTGCCGCCACAGTCATGTCCATTGCGCTCCTCGCGATCGCACTCTGCGGGGGATGTTGGTGGATGAGAGTTGCGATCGAAGAGCGTAGAGTCACAAAACGCGTGCTCGTGTGACCAAGGTTCAGAAATTCCTTCAGAAATATTAATTCCTTCTTCTGCAATCTTCCAGTTCCACATCGGCTTCTACCACGCCTGCGGTACCGGATACGTTCTTGCTGTCCCGCTCCCACGTATAGAATTCGGGGAGACAACCACCGATTCAACTCCCGGTGCGCGGGAAGTGACTGACGTGTCCCCGGGTTTCGGATTGGTTGCCGCAAGGTTGCCGAGTATAAATATTATTCGCTCTCTCTCGCACCTTTACCTCCACCATGCTCTCCTCCCGACTCTTACTGTCGCTCGTATTGATACCGGCGTTTGCGTCGGCGGCGGTTTTCCCGGCAGACTCGCTGGTGAAGATGCTCGATGCCAAAACCTTCAAAAAGGCCATGAAGGCGAATGTTTGTCGCTTCAGTTTGTGGTTTGTATCTCGTTGATTGAAATGCATTGCAGCAAACTAGTCTGGTCGCTTTCGTTGCTCCTTGGTGTGGGGTATGACTGGGTGCTTCAGTGCTGGCTCTTCTCCTCACGATGTTCTTAGCACTGTCAACGGATGGCGCCGGAATACAGCAAGGCTGCACTCGGTCTCCACCCCCTGGTTCCCCTGTATGCTGTTGACTGCGACGACGACAAGAACAAGCGGCTATGTGCGGAACAGGGTGTTCAGGGATTCCCTACCGTCAAGGTAAATAATGTATATGTTCTCGCTGCCAGACGATGCTAATTCAGTGCAGGTGTTCCCTCGGGGGAGCCAGCTTCCGCCTATGGTTTACGAGGGTGCCGAGCGTACAGCTAGTGCCTTCTACTACTATGCGACACGTCGGATACCCGCCTCGTCCACTTCATTGTTCAGGACCGAGGAAATTGTTCCGTGGATCGAGAAGGTAGGCTACAAGTCTTGCTGCACCTAGAAAGGATCTTACCGGTGCATGCAGACGGTCGACCAGAGGCGTGCACTACTCCTGACCAAGGACAAGAAGGTACCGCTTCTCTGGAAGGTACTCGCAAACAAATACAAGGGGCAGCTGGAATTCGGAGCCCATCGTGACAAAAAAGGAAAGTCTTCCGTGGCTCTGGGATTCGAGGCAGGGGACAAGAAGGAGTCCAAGGTTCTTGTTTACGCTCCGGGATCGAACAAGCCGTTCCGCTATGAAGGTTTGTCGCTTTTCGGCACTTTGTCGACTAGATTCTGATACAATTTAGGTATCAACAAATTCGACTCTCTCAGCAAATTCTTCGACTCGGTTATCGACGGTACCGTTGATATAAACGTGATCAATGAGGAGGCCAAGGCGGAGGAGTTTGAACCAAGCGAGGAGGAGCTTGCGATCCAGCAGAAGCAGGAGGCCCAGCGGATAGCCCTTCTCCACGGCGGATACTCGGACCTCATCGACTTTGAGCAGGCCGTGCTGAATGGAAACGCGGAGAATTACCACGACGTCCATGGCTTTGGCTCCCCTCCGCCGTTGAAGAAGAAGGACGGCGAGGCAAAGGCCAAGGAGGGCGGAGCAGCGTCGGCTGAGACAGCGGCGTCGGCCGAGACCGCAGCGACGGCGGAGGAAGTGAAAGCGGAAACAGTGAAAGCGGAAACAGAAGCGGCCAAGCCGACAACGGAAGCTACACCAACTCCGGAGGCGGTCAAGGTGGACGAATCGCACGTCGGAAAGGACGAGACTGAGCTGTAGTCGACGCCCGGAATTTCCTTCTGTAATCTGTAGATTATTATTTTTATTTTCCTTGCAACACATTCAGGATGGCATTGTATGATTACTGGCTCGTCGGGCAAAAAGGTCCGCGCCCACTCAGCGCTCAGCACCTTCCGCCCATAGATGAATATGCGACGTTCATGGTGTGCATGTATGCCGGCCAAATGCCGGAGCAAGGGAAACTAAACAAGAGTCAATACCGTTTGTCCTTCCGCCAATTAAGAATTTTGTACAGTTGAGCCTCTTGAACTGTACGCGTGAGGCACAAATGGCTCGCGGCGGCCACGCCTCCCCCGTAGCGCCTGCGCCTGCGCTGCCCAAAGTCTCGTTCGAGAAGATTGAAGACGATGTGTCCACTCAACCTAGCGGGGTCCACGAAATACAGGCGCGCGGCTTCGGGTGTGAGTCCTTTGTCGGTCGGGGTGGCTCGCTGCTCACAAAAACACGTAGACAACGACTTCTCCGACTTCCACCGACCCGACCAGTACATTCGCCATATAGGTGCGCTTCTCGCTTCGGATAATTGCAGTTTGTTTACCGGATGTCGTTGCAGAACCACTCGAGATCGACCTGGAGCGGCAGGTGGAATACGATATGGACGAGCAGGGTATGCCACTCACGCGTCTGCGCGCTTGTACACGCGTCTCATAACGCCGGCAGATCAAGAATGGCTAGATGCAGTAAACGCAGAACGGAAGAAGGAGCAGTTGGACAGAGTCACGTATGAGGTCTTCGAGGTCGTGATGGACCGACTGGAGAAAGAGTGGTTCAACCTGGTGCGCAGCGTAGCGCCCTCCTTGAGATAATTCCTGAATATCTATTTCAAGACCAAACATATTCCTAAACCCGATTTGGCGCTCCCTTCGGAAGACTCGACATGCGCCATTTGCGATGATTCCGAGGCCGACAACAGCAATGCCATCGTATTCTGCGACGGCTGTAATCTCGCGGTTCACCAAGGTCAGTTCATGTTTCATGTTTGAGGAAATGCTTGACCGTAAATTCATGGCGTAGACTGCTATGGCGTTCCATATATTCCAGAAGGACAATGGTTATGCCGGAAATGTACTGTCTCTCCTGAGAACCCGGTGGTAAGACAGCACCGCACGTTTCTCCCTTGTTTCTTACAATTGTCGTCAGTCCTGCATTCTGTGCCCGAACGAGGGGGGCGCTTTCAAGCAGACATCCCAAGGAGAGTGGATCCATCTGCTGTGCGCAATCTGGGTACCAGAGACGCGTGTCTCAAACGATGTCTTTATGGAGCCCATAATAGGCGTAGAGAAAATCGTGAAACCACGCTGGAAATTGGTTAGCCGTCTCTTCTTCCTGTGAGACGTCCGTTTTGAAATTCCTGAGCAGAAATGCATCATATGCGGACAACGCGAAGGTGCATGCATTCAATGCGCCAGACAATCGTGTTCCCTCGCGTTTCATGTGACATGCGGTCGCAAAGACAAGTTGTTATTACCCATGAAGAGCACCGGAGGCGTTGAACCCGGCCAGCTGACGGCCTACTGCGATAAGCACTTATCCGTACGTCGTTCTCTCAACTGGCTCTCCTTGGCGCTCACGGCGTTCCAGAAAGAGCAGGCAGACCTCCGGGAAGCGGCCCTCGAGGCCGAACTGGGGGAGGAGGAGGATGAGGAGCAATACAACAGCACTAAATTGTCCAAGTCGGCGCGTGCATACGCCAAGAGCTACAGACCCGGGCCGCCTTTGGTACCTTCAATCATCATCGACCGAATCCTTCAGTATATCAACCGGACCACCATTCGGAAGAAGCAGGAATTCATCGCCATGATGTGCAAGTACTGGAGTCTGAAACGAGAGGCCAGACGAGGCGCTCCGTTGCTAAAGCGACTACATCTCGAACCGTGGACTGCGAGTACTAGCGCACAGATGCAAGGAGAGGAAGAAAAACTCATGAAACTAGAGGTTAGTTTTAATCGACTTCATTGTACAGCAGCTGACGGTGGGGCGAATAGCAACTACAACATCTGCGCAAAGATCTCGAAGACCTGAAGGGCTTGACGCAACTCAGCCGCAAACGGGAGACTCGGAAACTCAAGCAAGCAGAGCTCATCCAAGACTTTCTTTCTCGTGCGCTCTTTCCACACGCTTTGCAGCTTCGTTCGGCCTTCGAACGGATATCGGCGTAAGTAGCCAGTCTCAATTGCTGACGCATCAACTTACATTTCTGCTCAGACTGGATCGAAATGACTATTTCAAGCTCCCGGTTAGCAAGAAAGACGTACCGGACTATTTCGAGGTCGTCAAGAACCCTATGTCATGGAGCAGCATCGAAGCTAAACTCGATACCCACCAATATTGGGATATTCAGTCCTTCAAGGTCGGGCGCTTTCTCATTCAGTCATTGAATGGTATCCTCATTCACCATTAGGACGATATTCATCTGGTGCTCGACAACGCAATTTTGTATAATAAAGAGGGGACGACTTTCCGGAAGGCGGCCTTAAGGATTCAAGCTAACGCACAACCAATCCTCGTGGCTCTGGATACACTTTCTTCCTCCCCTAATCTCCGGTCAACTGAGCCGACGGATAACGCCCCGTCATGGACTCCCCCTGTCATCGGCGACCTTGAACCTCCACTGGAGATTCTCGAACTCCTTCTTTCCGCCGACGCCCTCAAAGACGACTCGGACCTCATCCTCTCATCAGACCCTATTACCTCCCTCTTCAACTTCGAGTTGGAGAAGAAGAAACTGCCCCCTACTCCGCCCGATCCTCTACCCGCCCCGTCGGATCCTCCTCCGAGACCTAAAGGGCAGAAAACAAGAGATCGGGAGGTCGAGAGGGAGAGAGCTAGAGAGAGACGAAGGAAGGAGCAAGAGCTACAAGCTGCTGCAGAAGTGGCTTCACTCTCTTTAGGTCCCCGTCGAACTCGCGGTGCCATCGCTGCAGCCGTTGCCTTCGAAGGCGAGGCGAATGCTGAGGCATCCACTTCTATATCTGCCCCGCCTCGTCGCTCACGGGCACCTGTCTCTGCGACGTCTGGCGAAGCGTCTGGTTCATCTGAGGCGTCCAGGGCCCCTCGCCCAAGACGGTCGTCCGCACAACTAGCGGCCCCCGGGGATATTCCTTTGGTCGAGCACGTCGACGAGCGAGACTCCTTCACGATGTTCGAACAGGGCTGGATCTTGCCTGCCGGTTCTCGGCGTAATAACCGCGTTGCTGCAGACCAGGCCTCGGCACCTCCGCCCAAAAAGAGAGCTCGACTGGGTAAGCATTGTCTCACCTTTGTTTTTCCTTATTCTGATTTGTACTTTAGACCGTCGCGGCACGTCTCGCTTGTCCGTGTTCAGCACCGCAGCGTCAGACAATCAAACCTTACAAGACGCCGACGAACCCCCAAGAACATCATCGAGCGCCGCCGACAATTCTATGGATGTTGACGAATCAGGACGACCGATTTCAAAAGCAACGGTCGCGAACAGATCTGTTGACTCGGGGCCCTCGCGGGTGAATTCCCTTCCTTTGGTGACGCCGGAGCGAGTGTTCATTCCACCGCCAAACGTGATTCGCACACCGGAAGGTCTGGTAATCATCGAGGAGCTGGATACCCCTGCGATTCGGAAAGAGAAAAGCTTGCGTCGGAAGGAGGAACGACTGGCGGCCGAGGCCGCTGCAGCTGCCGACGCTCAGATGGACGTCGACCCGCTATCTCCGCCGTTATCATCAATCTCACCCACCCCGGAACCGGAGCGGGATGACAGAGAAGAGACCGACGCGGACGCAGAGGGATCGGAATTGAGTGATCTCAGTGATTTCGAAGCAGACCCCAAGAAGCCCGCCGAAAACTCCTCCCATGCAATGCCGGATGAACCTGTGCGCGAGCAGGATCAGGCCGCCGACGCAGAACAGCACATACTTGATCGGCAGCGGGATAAGCCTGCGGGTGATGCGCAGGAGGAGCCTGCGGGTGATGAGCAAGAGGAACCTGCGGGTGCTGAGCAAGAGGAACCTGCGGGTGCTGAGCAAGAGGAGCCTGCGGGTGACGACGCGGATAAACCTGCGGTCGGAGAAGTCGAGCCTGCAAGAAACGTCCCGGACGAGCCGGCGGCTGAAGAACCGGAACCAGATGAGCCCGCCGCCAGTGAACTGGATGCGCCTGCAAGCCCGGACGAGGCTATGAACAGGAGTTTGGACGAGCCCGTCAAGGGGGAACCGGGCGAGCCTGCCGACGGAGAACCCGATGAACATGCTACCCCAGAACCGGAAAAGCCTGCTCTCCGGAGCCACGCTAAGGTGAACGGAAACCATGCTGTGTCTGTGTCTGCTCCTCCCCGTGCTTCGTCAAGTGGCACGTCTCGCTCTCGCCCTCGGAAGGAACCGGCGAAAGGGCACCAGGCTGCGTCTGCATCTGCGTCTGCGGCTGCGTCTGTGTCTGCCTCTACGCCTGTGTCTGCTCCTCCCGCAACTGCTTTATCAAGTGCGCCGTCTAGGGATCCGATAAGGGACCTCGGGCGACTTTCGGGACAGAAACGAGTAGAGCCCGGAACTCTAGGTGAGCAAATAATGTTCATGGTAGTCAGAGTTTCATTGATTTATTGGTCATTTAGTTTGGGCGAAAGCAAGTAAGAGACTTGTTACACATTCGTATATATATTCCCTTCTCACCGCGCTTTCAGCCTCGTTTCCTTGGTGGCCTGCGATGGTGTTCCGCGATGGGGATGAATTGATACCGGCGAAGGTCCTGAATGAAACATTGCAAGAGCGGAAAAAGAAGAAATCGAAGAAAGACTGGTTGTACATCATCCGCTTTTTTGACAAGACCAAATCATGGTAAGGCTCGAAAGATTCTCAACGGGCCAGTACTGACGAATTATACAGGCAATATCTTCCTCTCGACAAGATGCGAGCACTAGGCGAAATCAAAGGTGCGTTTTTGACATTCCATATGCCGGTTGAAGAATAACCTTCGATTGCAGAGCTGGATCAGGACATGCTCTCCAAGAACTCCCAGAGGCAAAAGAAAAGCGACTGGGCAAGGCACAAGTCCCTCTTTGCAGAGTGTCAACACGCATACGAGTGAGTGTCGAACACCTCGACCCATATTCCACTGACATCGCCGCAGAGAGGCCATAGACGACATGGAGAGCGGCGATGAGAAGACCGCGTTTCTCCAAGCAATGAAAGGTGGTTGATGTTTGTATATTTGTAACTATGTTGTTCCAGGACGGAAATTTGGATTATCCAGTGGTCGTTTCGAGTCAGCACTATCGTTATAAAGGCGAGATTATTAAGTACAACCCGATCTTGTACGACCGAACGTAATATCGTCAAAGTACGGTCCTGCATTGTCGTTGTCAAGTTTCATTAGCTGGTTTCTGGTATTTGCTCACCGTCATGGTTAGTAGCATTCACTTCAAGCACAGAGTTGCCGGTTGAACAATGTTCGTTGTCTTGCCCTGGGCATGAAGTGAAGTTGTTCTGCGACTGGTCGAAACTGTGTATCTCGCCGCTCGGATGCTGGAAGCCTAGCGAACGGGGCGGCACAGTGGGTATAGGGTCCTGCTGGTTGGTCATGTACGTGACGCCGACCTGCAGTTGAAACATGAGCGTACACCCTGAACTCGGAGTAAAAGGCGAAACAAACGGTTGAGTCCAGGAAATCTGCCCAGGCCTGATTGCCACCGCGGGGAAGACCGAATACTGCTAGAGAGACGTCGACCGAGGGATCAACAGATTGTTTGAGGAAAGCTCCGGTCATGGTCGCAACTGCGGCGCCTGCAGTTTGAATTTTCAGAAACTGAGAGCAGCGGGGAACAGTAGGGCGTACCGAGACTGTGTCCAGAAACCGCGACTTTCTTCGCTCCAGTATCGGACAAGCCTTTCGAGACTCCGGCCAGAAGGCCGTCGGCGGTGCGTTCGAAGGTTTGCTGGAAGCCCGAGTGGACCTGTATGCCCTCTGGCGGACGATATTTCAGGGAAGGAAGGAAGTAAGAGAGTGGCGGGGGACGTACTGCCCGCGCTAGAGGGGAAACGAGTGACATTGAGATCCACCAAGCCGAGTTCAACGTCGTTTAAGATAGAGAGACTAAAGAATATGAGAGAGACGAGAGGGAGATCGACGGAGCTTACTTACATGTTGGCGGTGTCTGTGCCTTCGTGTGCGACGACTATGCTGTTGTCGGTGGGATCGTGCGCGATGTAATCTGTATCAAACCCAGGATCAGTGTCCTGCGCACAAGCAAGCCTGGCCACGAACACAATGGGATAAGGCCCTGGTCTGTGCGTCAAGTAAGTTACATTGCAGCAGTCGAGCACATTATGTTGCACGCACCTCCGCCAGATTGCAAAAATGTCACGTTCCCGAGTGCGGTGCAAGGCGGGCCACACGTCCAGTTCGAGATAGATGCGCTGGAACAGAATGCGACACGCGCAAACTGTGCTGGGCGCTTCAGAGAAGACTCCACATTGGCGAGAGCCAAGGAGGTCGTTGTTCCTGTGGCGGAAGCGTTCTCAGTACCCGGGCTCAGACCAAGAATCGGCGCGGAAAGGGTAGAAGAAAATAGCGCAAGGACAGTTAATAAAGCAAACATGGCAACCGGGACGAAAGAAAGGGAAGAGGCGCCGCCAGAGAAGAAGAGAAAGAAAGCGACCCGCAGGGACGAAGGAAGGAGAAAAGAATAGCGTCCATTTGGCTTCCATGGCTTTAAGTGTAGGGATTGATGACATAGGAGACGGTGCAACCGCCGATGCAACGTTCAACGATGGCCACAAGGTTCATCTAGTCAACCGTATCAACCGGCGGCCGTTGGTAGGCGGACGAGAGGAATTCGGGGGACCAACGCCAGTAAAATGTAGTGAGCTGGATTTGGGATACATATAGAGCAAAACCCAGCAGGCCGCGACATGGAAGATAATCGAAACGATCAGCAATCGTGATGGCGGATAGAGCCAGTGAGATAGATTGTGGCTGTACAGTATTCTTCAGAAAACCTTAAATTTGACGCATACAACACAATAGTTCTTCTACCCCGTATGTTCGAGGCCAGGGAGTACTAGTGGCTTGAGTTTTCCAGGGTGATAAGCTTTCCACTGCTCCGACAACTCTCATGAAATTTGAACCCAATATACTTACTCCAAGGTGGCGAATCGAACACTGCTATTAGCGATACAGCAACTGAATGCTCGACAGTCAGTCGCTCTGTCGTGGAAAAAATGACCCGTCGGTCAGACGGTCACTGATCTTAATTACAAGTGAAGCTGCATTATTAGTGCTCAACAAAATTTTTCCTTCCCGTCATTAATCGGAGCACTGGGAGCGTGCGAAGGAGAGGTCGTTAAAGTAGGGCCCTGTATCCACGGTCAACTCAGTCAACTCCGAGATGTACACGTATGCATGGTGCTCACCCTTGTGGTTACTGACGTCCACTTTAAGCACAGAGTTGCCCGTTGAACAGTTGTCGTTATCTTGGCCAGGGCAGTCCACAAAGTTTTGCTGCGTATCGTCGACAACGTGAACCTCGCCACTGGGATGCTGGAACCCTAGCGAACGGGGCGGCACAATGGGTACGGGGTCGTTCTGGTTGGTCATGTACTGAACCCCGACGTCCGAGTCCAGGAAATCGGCCCAAGCCTGATTACCCCCACGCGGGAGACCAAACCCGGTCACGCTGACCTCGACCGAGGGATCAACCGACTTCTTGATGAAGGCTCCAGTCATGGTCGCAAGTGCGGCGCCTGTGGAGGGTTAGAGAATAGAAAGACTACGGTGAATGGCACACACCAAGACTGTGGCCAGCGACGGTCACTTTCTTAGCACCAGTATCCGACAGCCCTTTCAGCACTCCAGCAAGTAGCCCGTCGGCGGTACGTTCGAAGGTTTGCTGGAAACCGGAGTGGACTTTTATGCCCTCTGTTGAACGAATATTTCAGTGAGCAGGGTACAGAAAATGCTAACTGCAGCCACGTACTACCCGCGGTATCAGGGAAACGGGTGACATTAAGGTCCACCAACCCAAATTTAACATCGTTCAGGATAGAGAGACTAGACAATATCAGACAATCATTCGACGGCCAGTCGACGGTACGTACATGCTCTGCGAATCCGTCCCTTGATGCGCCACGGCAATGCTATTATCGCTAGCATCGTGCGCGACATAATCTGTGTCAGATATCAGAGCCATGCAAAGGTATGCGTTGCAAGACGAACACAATGGGATGAGACCCTGGTCTGCGCATAGGATGTAAGCTATGGCGCAGCAACGAAGCGCGTTATATGCACGCACCTCCGCCAGATTGCAAGAACGTAATGTTTGAAAGGGATGTACACGGTTCACCGCAAGTCCAGTTTGAGATAGACGCGCTGGAGCAGTAGGCGACGCGCGCGAACAGCGCCGGACGCAATAGGGAGGATTGCACGTCGGAGAGCGAGAGGGTGCTAGTTTGTCCTGTGGCGGCAGCGTTCTCGGAACCTATGCTGAGACCAAAAATCGGCGCAGAGAGGGCAGAAGGAGCGAGTGTGAGGAGAGAAATTAATGCAAGCATAGCTGTAAGAAAAGAAAGTGCGGAATGGCGCTGCCAGAGACGAAAGAAAGACCAAAAGAAAAACCGTCAAGGTGGGAGACGAAGAAGACGGAGACCGAAAGACGACGAAGTATAAGTGCCTTGGCGCCGACAGTTGATGGTAAACATTGTGCGTGAAACATGATCTTGACATGTGCCGCTCAGAGACGACGAATGCCGACCGTCTCGGAATGGGTATCGACGGGGCCAACTTCTGGGCCCATGTGTTTCAGGTTATTTCCAAAAAGGGCAACAGGAGGTCGGCTGTGATCCGCACCACGGCGGCTCGGGACGCATCGGAGCGGTGAGTTCAAAAAAGATGAAGGCAGGCTTCTTGAACGTTATCCCTCAGAGATGAGCCAAAGTTGCCGGTTCTAATAAATTCAATGGTTCACATTCATTTCAACAATGGCCGGATTAAATCTCTCGCAAGCCAGGAGCGGAAGGAGTTGAATTCGGAGAATTTCTTCTCGCGAAAGAGCTCAACTTTGCGGCGAGACGAACAGTTAATTGGGTTCTGTAACAGAATCTGAAAAACAGAACGGAGAATGGAAAATGAATACCTAGGGATTGTGCACCAAGTTCGATCGTCCGCCGCCGTCGCAGGGCCCCAGGGGAACCAGTTCGTGAGTGTACACAGGGACAGAGAATCGTTACCAAAGTAATGATAATTGGTCGGTAGGTCGCAAAATACAGTTCTAGTTTGGTTCTGGTCACTGAGAGTGTCAGCGGAAGCCAGTATAATACACAGGAATCCGGCATCGACTTGTGTTTTCTTCCAGTACGAAATCAGGTAATCGGTGCGGAGGTTTCCTCTGATCAAGCCAATATGACGGTTTGGATCCGCCATGAACGCTTGCCCCACAACATGGTCGAAGGAATCGGGCGGAAAAGCGGAGGCTGGAAACATCATATTACCTGTGGAAGAAAATGAGGACTGGATGACTGCCAGCTGTGGTAGGGACTTGCAAGGCGTTTCTGTATATCCTGGGGCAAATTCGACCATTGTCTCCTCAGCTTTCAACACCACCCCCGCTTCCGATTCGGTACCAGTGGTCGGTCCGCCGGGGGGATGCGCAATTCTGATAAAGGTGACCACCGCAATGAAAGGCGTGTCCTTCATGTCAACGGCGGCTGGTCCTGGATCGGATATCTTTTCCCAAGCAATGGGAGTGTAGACTGTGTTGGGCCCACCTCAACGGCCTGGTCTACGACGAGCTCGCGCACCTCCTCGTCGATATCCTTCGGAATGAGTTCAAGGTTTTTCACCCCATGAGTGTCCCACACGACGGGCTCAGGCTCAGCGCTCAGGCGCTCAGGCTCGGGCTGAGTCCACAGCTGGGTCAACCGACTTAACATCATGTCGAGGTTTGCGCAGAAGAGCGGCCCGAACTGCCCCTATTCGAGTTCGTGATTCACAGCCACTGATCGCGCGTCAGTATGAACGTCACACCAGAAATCGGAACTACCCAGTCATTGCGCAGCGAGGCGCAGCGCCGCATATAAGAAACGACCGGTCTAAACTCTACAGTAGTTGAAATCTCTGATCCCTACTCCATGTCGATTACAATCCGCTCCTGCACCTCGGATTCAGAGTCTGACTTCGAGTTCCTATGGGCGACGTTCGACTCCTGCGTCGAATGGCTGGCGAGCAAGGGACTTGAGGCGCAATGGGGCGCCGTGCCTTGGGGTGCCGTCGTAAAGGAACGAGTCCGCAGCAAAATCCCGGAGGAGGACGCCAAAGGAGCGCGGCGGTGGATCGCAGAGGTGGACGGAGAGCCCGCAGGGTACCTCGACATCACACCCTTTCGCTCCGACTACCTGCCCGTGACCGCCGAAGACAAACCGGGGAAGGAGCTTTTCCTGAAGACGTTGGTGGTGCACAGAAAATTCGTGGGTCGGGGGGTTGGAGAGTTTCTACTTCAGTTTGCGAAAAAGCTTGCGGTGGAAGAGAAGGCGGACTGGTTGCGGCTGGATTGCTGGAGGGGACCGGTTGGGAAGGATGGGCTTGTGAAGTATTATCTTGGGAATGGCTTTTCTAGAGCGAGGGAGTTTGTTATTCCTCCGAAGACTCCGGAGGGGAAGGAGTGGCCGGGGCAATTGCTCGAGATTAAAGTCAGCGACTTGCAGTAATCGTGGATGTTCTACTCCGTTGTGAAAAGAAGACAAAATGGTTGCAGTGATTGAGCTGGTCTCTATTTGTGAGCGTATTCCGGCTACGAGTGAACTGTTACAGTTGTTAATTTTATTACATGTTTTCGGTGTTTAGATATTAAGATACTTATGTACAGTTGCGAAAGTGCCAAGGGACCGGGTCGGTTCAACCAGAGGTCAAGATACAGGCCGAGTTATGCTCTCATTCGGCGCACGTTTCGCAGACAAGTCCGGCGTCCCACTCCGCGACGCCTCGTCATATGACGGCAACCCTTGCATGCTGCTCAACGGCGGCACACCCCCAAGGAACCCCCTCAGCGCAACCTCGTAATCCGGTACCTGCGTGAACGCACGATGCAGCAGCGCCGAACTCGCGTCCGGCGTCGAAGCCGTCACCTCGCGCACGCGCCGCTGCAGGTCAACGGAGCTCGCGCGCGGGTCCTTTGGGTCGGGGCGCGCGGTGAGCCAGTGTGGATGCGTCAGCACGCTCGTCGGCTCCATCTGCGCGACGAAGAGCCCTGCGAGGGCGTGCGAGGCGTTGCTTGCGTGCGTGTATGTCGCGATGCCGTCTGCGGGGGGCGTCGGCGGCGTCGGCGGGTGGTCCGCGCCAGGGGTCCCGGGGGTGTGCGTGCCGCCGGGGTCTACCGCTTCTTCCGCGCGGGGCATTCGCGTCGCACCCTGGGAGATGAGGAGTTCGGCGTTGACCCAGTCAAGGAAGAGTGGACGATCGGAGTCGGGGGTGAAACGGGTGTTCGTATCGGAGATGAGCTCCAGCGGGGTGGCGTTCGCTGCCTTTGATTTTGCCCCTTCGAGGAGGATAGGGCTTACCCCGCTCTTGATCCACGGATTCGTGACGCGCATCGTGTTACCCTCTAATAGAATTGTTAGCAAGTGCAATCGCGAATAACGGGGAACTGCTCACCAGAGAGGAACATGTTGGCGACGCGATCGCGGACGTGCGCGACATAGCTGGGGAGCTCGTTCGATTCTTGCGGTTCTGGCTGGGACTCTGGACCTCCGACGAGTAGTTGACGCGCGAGTCTCGTATGTGTGCGCGCTTCGCTCAACAGCTGTGCATCGAGGAGGGTGACGGGCAGCGAACAGAACAGCTCTGAGAGATGTCCATCAACATTGGTGACGATAACGCTCCAGTGGATGCTATGTGTTATTTTTATTGGCTCTAGTTGATGGCTCGGCGTCAAGTGGGAGGGAATGTGCATGGGAAGAGAAGTGACCTGTGGCAGGTTAAATGAGGAGGGAGATGACGGTGAATGGATACGCACAACGTCATTTTCGCTTTGTGCGGGGTCGGAGGGCGGGGTTGGATTCGGAGCACTGCTGGGACCCGCCTCGGTCGAGGAAGGTCGCAGCGGCTGTTTCCCCTTGTCCACAAACTCGACGGCTTTGCCCCCGACTATTTCGTGGGTCACCGTTGCGACGGTGCGGATAACAGGGTTGGGACGCCCGAATGCCTTGGTTGTTTCCCGCAAGGAGGTGGTCACAGTGAGGACACCCACACCTTTGACCAGCGGTGAGATCTTGAGTAACGCGACAAACTCGTCGCCGGCAGGCCACGCGGTATGAGGAATCGCGACCGAGAACATTAATTTGTCGGACCACAAGTGTTCAATGTCGCGCGTCTGCTGGTATTCGAGCGCTGTTGGGCCCAATGAACGTATCAGAAACACAGGCGCGACGGCGCTCAAATTGTGGCTGAATCCAGTGCGCTGAGCCGTCGCACGCAATTTGTAGGTGACAGACGCGCCTCCAAACGCGTCGGTAACAATGCTGCATGGAAGAGATCCGCCGACCTGGAGTTGAAAGGGAAAGAGATGGCGGCCCGCCTTCAGCGTGTGATTCTGCTTTTTTTGGCCTTCCAGAAACGACCAGTTGTGTTTGCAGAGGACGTACGTGGACTGTATTAACGTGAACACCAAAAACAAAACAACAGGACAGAAATGGCATACCGGGGGATTGCTCGACGAACTGGAGTCTTGTGGGGGAACAGGGAGATACGCCTTGCCGCGAAATTGGAGAGTAATGGATCGGATGGTGGTGGGTTCATTCAGGTGAAGAACTATGTTGCCTGAGAGGCGCGCGGGCTCCACATCGACCCCAGTGCCGCGAAGGAATAGGTACTCGTTATCGAGGACGATCTCCATCCGCTGCGACGAGTCATGGTAAGACTCTTCAACGATAGGGCCACTTTTTGTCCTGAAGAAATGCATGAGAAAAGGGTCTCCTGGGAAGGATAAAAGCAGATAACTTGAGTCCTGATATAGGGGGAGAAAGAACAGCCTATTGATCTCCGTAATACGCCGGTCCAACGCCGGGCCTGTGGCGGCGGCACCTGTTTCTTTTCTTACCAACACTGCCTCGGGCCCGCTTACCAACACACCGGGTTCAACTACACCAATGGCACCCTCCAAAAAGACTCCTGCGGCCGTCATCTGGGACCGCCGTGGAATGAAAAATCTCCAGTTGATCCCAAAGAATATTGACGCCTTCGTGCGCGCCCAGATTGCGCAACAATTCGCGAAGCCACCCGGAAACCTTTATGTTCCAGTTTCTTGGGAGGATACACAGGCCATCCACGATGCCCCAGGCCCGTCCTCTACCGGCCTCATGGACGCACCTTTCATCGGTGGAATCACATTCATCAGGATTGCGCATCGTCCCAATACCCCGGCTACCAACGCCCCGCGAGCGGGGATGCTCTTGAAGGATGTGAAAAATATCATAGGACTTACCCCAGGGCACACAAAGACGCCATGCAAGTAACTGGTCATTTTCAACTGCTGTTTTTATTTATTTATTTCACAGGCAGCATGTTCTTTTCAGCCGCCATTTTGCCACCCGATTCTCTCGAGAGACCTGTTGGCCCGGAGTTTATGGCGGATCCAACTTGTCATATTGGCCTGATCAATGAGGGCGTTCAAATTGAGTACATGATCTCGTACTGGAAAAAGACGCAAGTCAAGGCCTGATTTCCGTGGGTATACACTCTTTCGTTCACAATTCAAGCTCAATATATTCAGAACCGCATCCTGCCTTCCAAAGATGTCCAGCAATCCAGAATAATTTTGGTAGGGATTGTTTGTCTCGCAAGTGACCTTGCTTACCGTTCCAACGTTGTTCAGTAAATATAGTCTGCCCGACGGCCAATCAAAATAATTTTGGTGAGGATTCGTTGTGCTGGGAGTGACCTTGCTTACCGTTGTTCAGTAAATATAGCCTTCCGGTTTCTTGATAACCCCACAAACTGTCCGTAGTCGGTCACCTGAGAGGTGATAATTGAACCAACTTTTTCTTGATACAACGGTGTGTGTAGTCGTACGATGGGGCTCCACCTTACTCGGAGGCATTGCCAAACGCTGCTATGACATTTACTACGGAAGGAGCGATGCTCAATTTTGGGGGTCAGTCCGACCTCGGGCTTTTCTCCAAACTCTCCCGACGAACTCTCCTCGGAAATGAGCTGTCGGAACGTCAACTCTGGTTCAACTGGGACCGACTTCTTGATCGACTACGGCCGGGATTCTGCCCTTGGCCCGAAGAGGTTTACTACAGACGATTTTTACCGTGTCCCGACTCCAGCCACCTGACGGGCCGTCAGCCGGTCTTCTGGTGGCCTTTGACAGAGCGATTTATTTAGACAAGCAGTCTCACTCCTCACTAAGTTTCTGATCGAGAGGTTCACGCCAACAAACGCTCACAAAATATTCTTCATAGCCACGCCGACGCACCCAGACTGCAGAGACCAGCTCAATCACCACAAGCCTTTCACAACGAAATGGAACATTCACGGTTACTGCAAGTTGCCAACTTTGATCTCCAGCAATTGCCCCGGCCACTCCTTCCCATCTGGAGCCCTCGCAGCAAACTCTCTCGCTCTAGAAAAGCCATTCCCAAGATAGTACTTCACAAGCCCGTCCTTCCCGACCGGTCCCCGCCAGCAATCCAGCCGCAACCAGTCTGCCTTCTCTTCCACCGCAAACTTCTTCGCAAACTGAAGTAAAAACTCTCCAACCCCCCGACCCACAAATCTCCTGTGCACCACCAACGTCTTCAGGAAAAGCTCCTTCCCCGGTTTGTCTTCGGCGGTCACGGGCAGGTAGTCGGAGCGAAAGGGTGTGATGTCGAGGTATCCTGCGGGCTCTCCGTCCACCTCTGCTATCCACCGCCGCGCTCCTTTGGCGTCCTCTAACGGGATTTTGCTGCGGAGTCGTTCCTTTGCGTCGGCGCCCCACCGCTCCGCGCCCCCGGGCCATTGGGCCTCAAGTCCCTTGCTTGCCAGCCATTCAACACAGGAGTTGAACGTCGCCCATAGGAACTCGAAGTCGGACTACGAATCTGAGGTGTATGGGCGGATTGTAATCGACATGAAGTGAGGATCAGAGATTTCAACTGTTGTAGAGTTGGACCGGTCGTTTCTTATATGCGGCGCTGCGCAATGTCGCTGCGCCATGTCACTGCGCCATGTCACTTACCTGTGCTTTCGTCATTGACACGGCGCCTGAGAGCGAGGATGTCATAGAATAGATATATCTATCTTAAGAGGTTCTTCGGCCACCTCCACTATTCTCGGTAAAAGATAGTACAAAGAGCTCTCGAAAGTACAGAGTATCCCAGACACCGATACTACCTTATTCAAATGGTGACGACATTGCCTTGCCATCGACCCTCTCAATCTCGAGTCCAGACAGATCCAACCCGTTCATGGTGCGGAGATTCAATCCAATGTCACTGTCCTCAACGAACCGCTCACGGATCGCAACACCACAAATCTTGCAGAATCCGTGGTAGACTGAATTGGTCGCAAACGTATACTCTGTCAAATTGTCAATACCGTCGAATCTCACGGTCGTCGTGAGGGGGTAGATCCAAAGGGGTGCATTCTGTTTTAAAATTTAAATTCGGTGAACAGAGAGCATAAAATGGAAAGGCCGCACCCTCGAGCAGATACTGCAGTTGCACTCGGTCGCCTTTGCAATTTTCTGCGGGTTCAATAGGGTGTACCGGATTGCACCGCAATGGCAACTGCCATGGTACGGAGTAATTCCTTCAGGTACGACTCCAGTCTCCAAAGGCTCCGGTACTTGATAGAGGGGCTCCAGATTCGCGGCGTCGCTCGTCAGGACCGGGAGCGAATCCAAGTCTACATCACTTAATACTCGTAGCTGTGTACGTTAGGACAGGCCGAATGAGAGGTAATTGGGTGCACATACGTTGATGCCTATGGGAGTTTCACCAGAATTCATCCGACCCATGACCGCGGTTCCACAAGTCGGACAGAACTGGGGGCGCTTTTGTCGACATCCTGACAAACGATTCAACGGAAGAACGTACCTTATGTGCACTCGTGCGCTTTCCACACTCGTAGGTGCTCAGCGTAGCAGTTTCGTCGCCGTTCAGGACGACGAGATCCTCGTCTTTTGCTGGCATGGTTCGCAGATACCCTTTCTGCGAGTAATTATGTGAGCGCCCGGGTCAGTTATCAGACCGAGAATGGGACCTTAACCTTAGAACAGATGCTACAATTACATGCATACACTTCGGTGAGTTTCGGAGTCTTGAGGTTGAACTTGAATGCACCGCAGTGGCAATTGCCATGATATTGAGCAGGCTGAGTCATGGTTGGGTGAGAAATCCGGAAGTAGCCGGCCGCAGCATTAGGTGATCGTTCAGTATCCTCTTTACGAGCAGAAATCCTGAAGGGAGGGGTGGGACAAAGGCCTCCGGGCACTTTTATTCCTAGTTTTTTTTTGGGTGGGGTTGGTCACACATCCTCCAGTACCTTGCCGATAATTGGTTCGAGAAACTATTTTCCCACGGTTCAAAAATATTTCAGTTCATTTTGATGTTGATTTGGCTTGCTGAAAACCTCTTACGCCCGGTATGCCGGAGTCTGTATTGGAGCGTACGGCCTTGACTGGTTCAAGACTCTTTGCGGAAGCAACATGGAAGCTAGTGAACAAAGTGCCTTGCCGAGTTGATAGATGCGGGTACCGACAGGCGATAAATGTCCTTGTCTGGATCGAGCGTCGCGCTGATACACACATATCTGAGACGTCCTTGCCTTCAACTCGAGCAGCTGGAAGATCGCGCACGCGCCGCTGCAGGTCAACGGAGCTCGCGCGCGGGTCCTTTGGGTCGGGGCGCGCGGTGAGCCAGTGTGGATGCGTCAGTACGCTCGTCGGCTCCATCTGCGCGACGAAGAGCCCTGCGAGGGCGTGCGAGGCGTTGCTTGCGTGCGTGTACGTCGCGATGCCGTCGGCGGGGGGCGTCGGCGGCGTCGGCGGGTGGTCGGCGCCAGGGGTCCCGGGGGTGTGCGTGCCGTCGGGGTCTACCGCTTCCTCCGCGCGGGGCATTCGCGTCGCACCTTGGGAGATGAGGAGTTCGGCGTTGACCCAGTCAAGGAAGAGTGGACGATCGGAGTCGGGGGTGAAACGGGTGTTCGTATCGGAGATGAGCTCCAGCGGGGTGGCGTTCGCTGCCTTTGATTTTGCCCCGTCGAGGAGGATAGGGCTTACCCCGCTTTTGATCCACGGATTCGTGACCCGCATCGTGTTACCCTCTGTATAAATTCTTAGCAAGTGCAATCGCGAATAACGGGAAACTGCTCACCAGAGAGGAACATGTTGGCGACGCGATCGCGGACGTGCGCGACATAGCTGGGGAGCTCGTTCGATTCTTGCGGTTCTGGCTGGGACTCTGGACCTCCGACGAGTAGTTGACGCGCGAGTCTCGTATGGGTGCGCGCTTCGCTCAAGAGCTGTGAATCGAGGAGGGTGACGGGCAGCGAACAGAACAGCTCTGAGAGATGTCCATCAACATTGGTGACGATAACGCTCCAGTGGATGCTATGTGTTATTTTTATTGGATCTAGTTGATGGCTCGGCGTCAAGTGGGAGGGAATATGCATGGGAAGAGAAGTGACCTGTGGAAGTTTAGATGAGGAAGCAGATGACGGTGAATAGATACGCACAACGTCATTTTCGCTTTGTGCGGGGTCGTTGGGCGGGGTTGGGTTCGGAGCACTGCTGGGACCCGCCTCAGTCGAGGAAGGTCGCAGCGGATGTTTGCCCTTGTCCACAAACTCGACGGCTTTTCCCCCGACTATTTCGTGGGTCACCGTTGCGACGGTGCGGATAACAGGGTTGGGACGCCCGAATGCCTTGGTTGTTTCCCGCAAGGAGGTGGTCACAGTGAGGACACCCACACCTTTGACCAACGGTGAGATCTTGAGTAACGCAACAAACTCGTCGCCGGCAGGCCACGCGCTATGAGGAATCGCAACCGAGAACATTAATTTGTCGGACCACAAGTGCTCAATGTCGCGTGTCTGCTGGTATTCGAGCGCCGTTGGTCCCAATGAACGTATCAGAAACACAGGCGCGACGGCGCTCAAGTTGTGGCTGAATCCAGTGCGCTGAGCCGTCGCGCGCAATTTGTAGGTGACAGACGCGCCTCCAAACGCGTCGGTAACAATGCTGCATGGAAGGGATCCGCCGACCTGGAGTTGAAAGGGAAAGAGATGGCGGCCTGCCTTCAATGTGTGGCTCTGCTTTTTTTGGCCTTCCAGGAAGGACCAGTTATGTTTGCAGAGGATGTACGTGGACTGGCTCAACGTGAACACCCACAACAAAATAACGAGACAGAACTGGCATACCGGGGGATTGCTCGACGAACTGGAGTCTTGTGGGGGAACGGGGAGATACGCCTTGCCGCGAAACTGGAGAGTAATAGATCGGATGGTGGTGGGTTCATTCAGGTGAAGAACTATGTTGCCTGAGAGGCGCGCGGGCTCCACATCGACCCCAGTGCCGCGAAGGAATAGGTACTCGTTATCGAGGACGATCTCCATCCGCTGCGACGAGTCATGGTAAGACTCTTCAACGATAGGGCCACTTTTTGTCCTGAAGAAATGCATGAGAAAAGGTTCTCCTGGGAAGGATAAAAGCAGTGAGTCTTGATATAGGGGGCACAAAGAAAAGCCCGTTGATCTCCGTAATACGCCGGTCCAACACCGGGCCTGTGGCGGCGGCACCTGTTTCTTTTCTTACCAACACTGCCTCGGGCCCGCTTACCAACACACCGGGTTCAACTACACCAATGGCACCCTCCAAAAAGACTCCTGCGGCCGTCATCTGGGACCGCCGTGGAATGAAAAATCTCCAGTTGATCCCAAAGAATATTGACGCCTTCGTGCGCGCCCAGATTGCGCAACAATTCGCGAAGCCACCCGGAAACCTTTATGTTCCAGTTTCTTGGGAGGATACACAGGCCATCCACGATGCCCCAGGCCCGTCCTCCACCGGCCTCATGGACGCACCTTTCATCGGTGGAATCACATTCATCAGGATTGCGCATCGTCCCAATACCCCGGCTACCAACGCCCCGCGAGCGGGGATGCTCTTGAAGGATGTGAAAAATATCATAGGACTTACCCCAGGGCACACAAAGACGCCATGCAAGTAACTGGTCATTTTCAACTGCTGTTTTTATTTATTTATTTCACAGGCAGCATGTTCTTTTCAGCCGCCATTTTGCCACCCGATTCTCTCGAGAGACCTGTTGGCCCGGAGTTTATGGCGGATCCAACTTGTCATATTGGCCTGATCAATGAGGGCGTTCAAATTGAGTACCTGATCTCGTACTGGAAAAAGACGCAAGTCAAGGCCTGATTTCCGTGGGTATACACTCTTTCGTTCACAATTCCAGCTAACAATATTTAGAACCACATCCTGCCTTCCAAAGATGTCCCGGCAATCCAGAATAATTTTGGTAGGGATTGTTTGTCTCGCAAGTGACCTTGCTTACCGTTCCAACGTTGTTCAGTAAATATAGTCTGCCCGACGGCCAATCAAAATAATTTGGTGAGGATTTTCGTTGTGCTGGGAGTGACCTTGCTTACCGTTGTTCAGTAAATATAGTCTTCCGGTTTCTTGATAACCCCACAAACTGTCCGTAGTCGGTCACCTGAGAGGTGATAATTGAACCAACTTTTTCTTGATACAACGGTGTGTTGTAGTCGTACGATGGGGCTCCTCCACCTTAATCACAGGCATTGTCAAACGCTGCTATGACAATTACTACGGAAGGAGCGATGCTCAACTTTGGGGGTCAGTCCGACCTCAGGCTTTTCTCCAAACTCTCCCGACGAACTCTCCTCGGAAATGAGCTGTCCGAACGTCAACTGGGACCGACTTCTTGATCGACTGCGGCCGGGATTCTGCCCTTGGCCCGAAGAGGTTTACTACAGACGATTTTTACCGTGTCCCGACTCCAGCCACCTGACGGGCCGTCAGCCGGTCTTCTGACAGAGCGATTTATTTAGACAAGCAGTCTCACTCCTCACTAAGTTTCTGATCGAGAGGTTCACGCCAGCAAACGCTCACAAAATATTCTTCATAGCCACGCCGACGTACCCAGACTGCAGAGGCCAGCTCAATCACCACAAGCCTTTCACCTTCTTTTCACAATGAAATGGAACATTCACGGTTACTGCAAGTTGCCAACTTTGATCTCCAGCAATTGCCCCGGCCACTCCTTCCCATCTGGAGCCCTCGCAGCAAACTCCCTCGCTCTAGAAAAGCCATTCCCAAGATAGTACCTCACAAGCCCGTCCTTCGCGACCGGTCCCCGCCAGCAATCCAGCCGCAACCAGTCTGCCTTCTCTTCCACCGCAAACTTCTTCGCAAACTGAAGTAAAAACTCTCCAACCCCCCGACCCACAAATCTCCTGTGCACCACCAACGTCTTCAGGAAAAGCTCCTTCCCCGGTTTGTCTTCGGCGGTCACGGGCAGGTAGTCGGAGCGAAAGGGTGTGATGTCGAGGTATCCTGCGGGCTCTCCGTCCACCTCTGCTATCCACCGCCGCGCTCCTTTGGCGTCCTCTAACGGGATTTTGCTGCGGAGTCGTTCCTTTGCGTCGGCGCCCCACCGCTCCGCGCCCCCGGGCCATTGGGCCTCAAGTCCCTTGCTTGCCAGCCATTCAACACAGGAGTTGAACGTCGCCCATAGGAATTCGAAGTCGGACTGCGAATCTGAGGTGTATGGGCGGATTGTAATCGGCATGAAGTGAGGATCAGAGATTTCAACTGTTGTAGAGTTGGACCGGTCGTTTCTTATATGCGGCGCTGCGCAATGTCGCTGCGCCATGTCACTGCGCAACGTCACTTACCTGTGCTTTCGTCATTGGCACGGCGCCTGAGAGCGAGGATGTCGTAGAATAGATATATCTATGTTGAGAGGTTCTTCGGCCACCTCCACTATTCTCGGTAAAAGATAGTATAATTCTCGAAAGTACAAAGTATCCCAGACACCGAGACTACCTTATTCAAATGGTGACGACATTGCCTTGCCATCGACCCTCTCAATCTCGAATCCCGATAGATCCAACCCGTTCATGGTGCGGAGATTCAATCCAATGTCACTGTCCTCAACGAACCGCTCACGAATCGTAACACCACAAATCTTACAGAATCCGTGGTAGACCGAATTGGTCGCAAACGTATACTCTGTCAAATTGTCAATACCGTCGAATCTCACGGTCGTCGTGAGGGGGTAGATCCAAAGGGGTGCATTCTGTTTTAATTTTTAATTTTGTGAACAGAGAGCATAAAATGGAAAGGCCGCACCCTCGAGCAGATACTGCAGTTGCACTCGGTCGCCTTTGCAATTTTCTGCGGGTTCAATAGGGTGTACCGGATTGCACCGCAATGGCAACTGCCATGGTACGGAGTAATTCCTTCAGGTACGACTCCAGTCTCCAAAGGCTCCGGTACTTGATAGAGGGGCTCCACATTCGCGGCGTCGCTCATCAGGACCGGGAGCGAATCCAAGTCTACATCAGTTAATACTCGTAGCTGTGTATGTTAGGACAGGCCGAATGAGACTTAATTGCGTGCACATACGTTGATGCCTATGGGAGTTTCACCAGAATGCATCCGACGCATGATCGCGGTCCCACAAGTCGGACAGAACTGGGGGCGCTTTTGTCGACATCCTGACAAACCGTTCGACGGAAGAACCTACCTTATGTGCACTCGTGCGCTTTCCACACTCGTAGATGCTCAGTGTAGCGGTTTCGTCGCCGTTCAGGACAACGAAATCCTCGTCTTTTGCTGGCATGGTCCGCAGATACCCTTTCTGCGAGTAATTACATCAGGAAAAACCAAAACTGCCCCATAGACCCACATAGACCCACATAGACGCCATAGACGTCATAGACAATGGGCGTCTATGATAGCAAGGTGGGAGGGGGGGGGGGTCAACTCCATAGACACCCATAGACACCCATAAACCCCTGTTTTCTATGAAACTGGCCTGCTTTCTATGAGATTTTGTCAACTTTTTTTGGTTCACAGTGGCTTAAAACACACACAAAAATGACACTAAAAACACATATCATATGGCATGTAATGCAGAGATACAAGGTTTCTGTCACCACCACTCAGCCTTTGCTTACTGTTTACTTACTTACTGTTCAAGGTGTTTTCCATGTGAATGTGAAGGGAACTTAGTGACTTTTCGCTGAGGGACATCTAATTCCGGCGTACTCCGAAGAGCGAGGAAATAGCGAGTGCGGCAACTCCCGGCTGCGAGCCGAGAGCCCCAAGAAAGATGAGTATTAGGTCGGTGAACCGGCTGCGAGCCGAGAGCCCCAAGAAAGATGAGTATTAGGTCGGTGAAAGGGCTAATACATCTTTGTACGTGGCTAGTAACTAATGAAGAAAAGGTGCGGGATGGTGGGTAAGGCAAAGTGCAGGACTCGAGAACGAGGAGTGAGAGCGACGAAAGCTAAGAGCTCCTGTGCTTCACCCTCACCTTAAATACTACAGAGGTCGATCTAGGGGAGTGAGAGAGGGGAGGTCTCGTACAGCCCGGCTGTGTGAGATCGGGCGTCGGCCAAGAGTGACACAGGGCGCGGCTCGGATCCCGTGTTTTGCGAAGATCGCCCCGGGCGTCGACGTCAGGAGGAGCAGGGAGGAAAGGGAGAAAAGAATAAAATGCTATTCGCGCCGTGCGGTATTAGACTACTGTAAAACAAGTCCTAAACTCGACTAATTCCGGCGTACTCCGAAGAGCGAGGAAATAGCGAGTGCGGCAACTCCCGGCTGCGAGCCGAGAGCCCCAAGAAAGATGAGTATTAGGTCGGTGAAAGGCTATTAAGCTATAAAGAAGGAAAAAGGGATGAGGAGGGAGGGAGATAGGAAGTTATGGTGTGATGATTAGGATAGGGAAAAAAGTGAAAAATGACAAGAATGAGAGAGCGGAGCGATGGGAAGTGACCTTATACGAATCTAGCTGTGTCCGATAGCCGGGGGCTGGTGGACAGGTCGACCAAAGAGCATGGCCTGGAGGAGAACGGGGTTCTTCCGAATGTATATCTGGAAGGCGTCGGACGCCCAGCGGCCGATGGCCTGGATGACGTTTGGTGGGACCCCCGCTTCTGCGAGCGACGTCGCCCCGCCAGCGCGAAGTGATTGGCCCGCGACGTCGTGGGGAAAATAATGTTTGAGCCGTGCGATGAACCACCCACGTGTTGGTACCGTTCCGTTGGAGCGCAGCCAAAGCTCGCGGTTCAACGGGAACAGCCGGTCGCGTGAGTGGAGGTAACTGAGGAAGCGGGAATGCGGGTCAGAGCGGCGGTTGGTGCGCTGAATGATGATAGTGTTCCCCTCGTAAAAGCGGTCAGCCTTGTGGTAAGGGAGGAAGTAGGAGAAGTCTGCAGCAGTGGACTTTACGGTGTGGCGCAGACTGAGTTTGCGCGCGTTGCGCCGAAGGAGCGCGTCAGGGACTGTGAGTTCCCCGAGGCGCAGTAGACCGTCTTTCCCCGTTGTCAGCATGCTGAGGAAGAGGATGTCGTCATGAACGCGGGACAGGCCAATGGCGTCGACGACCTGCAAGATATCGTCTTCGCAAAGGGGGCGCTTGCGGCGAACGGGCACGCCAAAACGCCGCAAGCACCCGGCCAATGTACGCGAGACCAGAGGTCCGTTTCGGCGCGCGCGGACGTCGGGGAAATAGGTTTCGAGCTGGCTGCAGATTCCCGAGAGGTAAGAGCCGACGGATCGAGGGTTGATGTGGGCGGACATGTAGACTGTGTAGAAGCTCAGAGTTTCTTCGGTTGGTTCGATGGGTCTGCCGTGGATTTTGCAGAAAGTGAGATATGAATTGAGTGCTGACGTGTAAGCGAGATTGGAGTTTGGGTCGAGGGCGAGTCCGAGGCAGATGGCCCGCTCGTGGACGAGACGGTCCAAAGTCCACGGCAACCTGTGAGGCTGCCGTGAAGTTGGCGTAATGTTAATCATCTCGGACCGCCCCCGGCGTGCCTCGCGGGGGTATGAAGTGATGGAGTTACGGCGATGCTGCTGCCAGCAAACTGCACCGCCGAAACGAGACTTGGAGAAATACGACACACAGCTGGATGGAAGGAAAGCGGCAGGAACATGCAAGATAAGAAGACCACGCGCAAAGAAAGACTTGTGGGTCCACCGGCCTGCGGCCCGATAGGAGCGACAAAGTCAATTCTGCGGGCGGTCAGGACAGTCAGGGCCTTTGTGCCCCGCAGCCTTACAAACATTGCAGACGTGGAGGCGGCGACAGGCGCTCGCGTCCGCGGTGCAACGTCCGCTGTTCCAGTTGTTGCAAGCCTGGGATTTCTGCTTTCGCACAGCACCTGAACTGGGATCGCGCTGTACGTCGACGACGCCGACGCCGATCGAGTCAATCTCCGCCGTCTTGAGGTCCACGAACTCGTGGAAGCTGGTGAGTTCGAGATCGCGCCGTGTTCCGACCCGCTTGCGCACAGTTTTGTCGAATGAGATGACGCGGTCGTGAAAGGAGGAGTTAATGGCGGCGAAAAGACTGATGATGTAGTCGCGATAGCGCGCGAGCTCTCTCGCACGGTGGGGGAAGGCGAAGGTCGTAGCAGTGAGCATCCGGTTAAACGCGATGGTCCAGGTCCCCGCGTCGCTGACGAACTTGGTGGGAGCGATTGCCCCGAAGCGAAGCTCGACGCCGTCACCGAGACGCTGAGACCGCTCGTCGTTGGTGTTGGTGGAAAACATACCGCTAAGGACTGCGTCAAGATTGACCGCGCGGCCGGCGATGATGTTCGTCCACTCCCCGTCAGGAAACTCAGGACAATGCGCCGAGGTGAGCAATGAAGCTTTCGCCTTCTTGGGATTTTGGAGGAAAACCTTGAGAAGGCGCAGAGTCTCGGTGAGGCTGGGAGAAAGGGGATGAATGGAGGACTCAATAAAATCTGACGCCGTCCAGGGATACTGTACATCCAAGTCGACGGGAAGTGCAGACGCAGGAGACGGAGACGGGCTTCTCCCAGTGTGCATGTTCTGGCGGGGAGGCGGCTCGTTCCCTCGACCGCGGTGCGCCGCGTCGGACTCCTGCTGAATGTGATCTTCGACCGCTCTGAGGTAGGAGTTGAACGCGGTCTCGACGTGCTCGTCGCTAACCCCAGCAGCCTGAAGCTTCTGGTACACTTCGGCGAGTGCCTTACCCTTAGCAACGCGCCCGAGTCGAAATTGGCTGATGATGAGTTCGCAGTCGGAGCGCGCGGCATGGAGTGCAGCCGAAACCTCCTGAGGAGGCGGCTGTTCGCCCCCCTCAGGAGTGCCGTCGCCCGCAGCAGCAGGTTGAAACCCAGGACCGGCAGGAGCCAGGTGCTGGGGACCACCTTGCTGAGCACCATGTTCTGGCACCTGAGGGTTAACCCCGGCGGAACTCTGGTGCTGAGCGGGGTTAGGGGCGCCGCTTGGAGGCAGAATCTCACGGCCGACGTTCGAGGGTGCATCGGAGGACATAGAGTAGTTTGAGCTTGGTAGAAGCGATGGAAATGGGAAGTATTTCAAGTTTAAGGCAAAGTGCAGGACTCGAGAACGAGGAGTGAGAGCGACGAAAGCTAAGAGCTCCTGTGCTTCACCCTCACCTTAAATACTACAGAGGTCGATCTAGGGGAGTGAGAGAGGGGAGGTCTCGTACAGCCCGGCTGTGTGAGATCGGGCGTCGGCCAAGAGTGACACAGGGCGCGGCTCGGATCCCGTGTTTTGCGAAGATCGCCCCGGGCGTCGACGTCAGGAGGAGCAGGGAGGAAAGGGAGAAAAGAATAAAATGCTATTCGCGCCGTGCGGTATTAGACTACTGTAAAACAAGTCCTAAACTCGATATATCGCAACTTAGTCAAGGTATCTAATGTAATTAAAGTTCTAATTAAAGTAAAGTGCTTTTCAACGGGATCGAACTCGCGACCTGGCGGGTTCGGACAAAATACGGAATGAGGTGCACTACCAACTGAGCTAAAGGACCATATCAGTGGATGGACACTATCTGATAGGTGTGTAAGTTCTTATTCTCCAGGTCAGTTTACTTCTCTCAAGTCCTTGCCTGTCCCATCCACATCTCCTCTGCTGAAAGCATCTGGGCATGAATACTTCTCTAGCAAGAAACTCAGCAAATTTCTCACAAAGGCATATATTTGCAGATGTGAAAATAGACCCCAAACCAAAAGCTCAAAAAGAGCTATAAGAGTTGTTTAGCAGAAGTTTTCCTTCAGCAGCCTAAATGAAGCACAAAATGTGGAATCATTTCCTGGATGTGATAGTTTTGAAGGCCAGAACAATTCAGAACAAGGACTTTCCAAAAAAGGTGGTTGACACATAGACATTCATAGACCATCAGAGACCTTCATAAAAGGCTGTGTTTTATCGTAGCATTTTAGTTTTCCTGATGCACGAGTGTGGTTCAATGCAACTCACCGGCTAGCATGGTTTCACCCTCATTAGACTATGTATTCACAATCATGTTGCATCAATCAACAGCCAAAGAAAGCCATAAACAGTGCAGGTACATTGAAAGACATCTATAGCTCTCCATAGACACTCATAGAGCTGGGGGTTGCCTCATAGACACTCATAGACCATCAAAGACCATCAAAGACCCCCATAAAAGGCCATGTTCTATCATAGAATTTTGGTTTTTCCTGATGTATGTGAGCGCCCGGGTCAGTTATCAGACCGAGGATGGGACCGTAACTTTAGAACAGATGCTACAATTACATGCATACACCTCGGTGAGTTCCAGAGTCTTGAGGGTGAACTTGAATGCCCCGCAATGGCAATTGCCATGATATTGAGCAGGCTGAGTCATGGTTGGGTGAGAAATCCGGAAGTAGCCGGCCGCAGCATTAGGTGATCGTTCAGTATCCTCTTTAAGAGCAGAAATCCTGAAGGGAGCAGTGGGACAGGGACCTCCGGGCACTCTTATTCCTAGTTTTTCTTGGGTGGGGCTGGTCACACATCCTCCAGTACCTTGCCGATGATTGGTTTGAGAAACTATTTTCCCACAGTTCAAAATATTTCAGTTCATTTTGATGTTGATTTGGCTTGGGGAAAACCTCTTACACCCGGTATGCCAGAATCTGGATTGGAGCCTGTGGCCTTGACTGGTTCAAGACTCTTCGCGGAAGCAACATGGAATTCAGTGAACAAAGTGCCTTGCCGAGTTGATAGACACGGGTACCAACAGACGATAAATGTCCTTGTCTGGATCGAGCGTCGCGCTGATACACGCATATCCGGGACATCCTTGCCTTCAACTGGAGCAGCCGAAAGACCCCAAAGGTACACATACGTCTGGAGATCAGTGGACAAAGGACCCTGAGAGCCTTGGATCAACCCTACAGAGACGGAGGCAAGGCTTGCAGAGCCAATAAGCAAGCTTCACTTTCTGAGTGGGTATTCAACACAACACAGCGTGGTTCAATGAGAGAAAACGGCTGTTGTCCCGCTCTTCCTACCTTCACGCTTACTATTAGTTTGCCGTGTTACTGAAGTTATTATGCTTCATACGCATCCAGAAAACAACTCACAAGTGGAAGGCTCAGAGAACACGTTCGGGTGCACTTTTTCTCTCCAGACGCTCACACCTCGTGGCACTGACATGTTCGTGAATGTATAAGTGTCTGTTGAACATTGTAGCGATATGTAGAATGATCGAAAACCCTAAAAGGGACCCACCGTCGCCGTTCGCCGTTCGCCGTTCGCAGTTCGGAATGGAAAATAGAATTGTGCGGCCGCAGGTGAAGGGTTGACCTCAGGCTTAAATTTACAGGTCCTTGTGTACGGCGTCGGTGACATCCTTTATTGAGAATTGCACAAAATTGAGCTGACTCGATACGCGTGACGGCCGTCGACTAGGACATTTCAAGATTTAGTATCTGCCTCGAATCTTGATACAAAGTGGGCAGCCGATTCATATGGCTGAGATTAAGAGCTCCAATCGAGGTTTGCGGTGCGCAAACTCCACCTTGGGGATGATCAATGCATCAATTCAACTTCCCACGGTTGAAATGTTTCGGAATGATGACGGATTGCTCGTTTCCACTTGTCGAATAGCGTAACGGAACAAAAGGCCTTCATTAATATTCAAATGTCGATAACATCGATATTAAGAGGAGAGATAGAAGAATACTGGTGAATAAATTTGGAAGAGCAGCAATATAGACTCCGTTCGACCTTCCTGCGGTGTGAGACAGCAGAAAGGTCGAAAGGCTACTCCACACAGGTCATAAACTGTATGCAATAAATGCGAGTTCTTCCGGACAGCGGCCGTACTCACCACCTCTGGACCCACGTTTGACAAGGAGACATCATCCGTCAAGTATATTATACTCTTCAACCTACGAAGAATGGGGACATTCAAGACTTCAGGAAGACACGCAATATACTTCCGGGGTTTTGTTCCATCCGGGTTGATTCACTGCGCCTTCAACTCCATGGGGGCGTGATCTTGAACTTTCAAGTGCGGCTCTTGTGATTCGTCAGACGTTCTGTAGCGGGCGTCCGTCGCATTGGACGGGGCAGTCTGATGATTGCTGTAACGGGAACGGCCCTGAGCAGAAATTAGCTTGTCGCAACAGACAGAAAGACAGATACTTGTAAAGCCCCCGGCCAATTATACGACCACAACTTTACAAGATGGCCCACGGCGGCGGATCATTACTAGCTCGAGCCGCCCGTCCACAAAGTGGAAATGACTAATGTCCAAAATGTAACTTGGCAGAGGCACTCTATATCTACCGGCAATGGGTGTGGATTGAGGAAACAAATCTGTGTGATGGATTTTGAAATCACCTGAAGATTTTTAAGGATACTATCCACTTGCCTGGCAATTTCTTTAGGATGACCAATATTCATGACGAAATGCTGTGTTAGTCGAACTGACGCTTAACTTGACTTTAACCCCCGATATCAAGACTCTTATGCTTCCCAGGAAACCCTCTCATGCATTTCTTCAGGACAAAAAGTGGTCCCGTTGAAGAGTTTTATCATGACTCGTCGCAGCGGATGGAGATCGTCCTCGACAACGAGTACCTATTCCTTCGCGGCACTGGGGTCGATGTGGAGCCCGCGCGCCTCTCAGGCAACATAGTTCTTCACCTGAATGAACCCACCACCATCCGATCCATCACTCTTCAATTTCGCGGCAAGGCTTATCTCCCCGTTCCCCCACGAGACTCCAGTTCGTCAAGCAATCCCCCGGTATGCCATTTCTGTCTCGTTATTTTGTTTTTGGTGTTCACGTTAAGACAGTCCACGTACATCCTCTGCAAACATAACTGGTCCTTCCTGGAAGGCCAAAAAAAGCAGAGCCACACATTGAAGGCAGGCCGCCATCTCTTTCCCTTTCAACTCCAGGTCGGCGGATCCCTTCCATGCAGCATTGTTACCGACGCGTTTGGAGGCGCGTCTGTCACCTACAAATTGCGCGCGACGGCTCAGCGCACTGGATTCAGCCACAACTTGAGCGCCGTCGCGCCTGTGTTTCTGATACGTTCATTGGGCCCAACCGCGCTCGAATACCAGCAGACGCGCGACATTGAGCACTTGTGGTCCGACAAATTAATGTTCTCGGTCGCGATTCCTCATACTGCGTGGCCTGCCGGCGACGGGTTTGTCGCGTTGCTCAAGATCTCACCGTTGGTCAAAGGTGTGGGTGTCCTCACCGTGACCACCTCCTTGCGGGAAACAACCAAGGCATTCGGGCGTCCCAACTCTGTTACCCGCACCGTCGCGACGGTGACCCACGAAATAGTCGGGGGGAGAGCCGTCGAGTTTGTGGACAAGGGCAAACATCCGCTGCGACCTTCCGCGACCGAGGCGGGTCCCAGCAGTGCTCCGAATCCAACCCCGCCCACCGACCCCGCACAAAGCGAAAATTACGTTGTGCGCATCATCCATTCACCGTCATCTCCTTCCTCATTTAAACTTCCACAGGTCACTTCTCTTCCCATGCATATTCCCTCCCACTTGACGCCGAGCCATCAACTAGATCCAATAAAAATAACACATAGCATCCACTGGAGCGTTATCGTCACCAATGTTGATGGACATCTCTCAGAGTTGTTCTGTTCGCTGGCTGTCACCCTCCTCGATTCACAGCTGTTGAGCGAAGCGCGCACACATACGAGACTCGCGCGTCAACTACTCATCGGAGGTCCAGAGTCCCAGCCAGAACGGCAAGACTCGAACGAGCTCCCCAGCTATGTCGCGCACGTCCGCGATCGCGTCGCCAACATGTTCCTCTCTGGTGAGGGGTTCCTCGTTATTCGCGATTGCACTTGCTCACAGTTTCTACTAGAGGATAATACGATGCGGGTCACGAATCCGTGGATCAAGTGCGGGGTAAACCCTATCCTTGTCGGAGGCGCAAAATCAAAGTCAGCGCTTATCTCCGCCACGAACTGCCGATACACCCTTGTCTCCGAGCGTCCACTCTTCTTTGACTGGGTCAACGCTGAATTCCTCATCTCTCAAGGTGCGACGCGAATTCCTCGCGCGGAGGACACAGTAGACCCCGACGGCACGCACACCCCCGGGGCCCCTGGCGCCGACCACCCGCCGGCGTCGCTGACGCCCGCTGCGGACGGCATCGCGACATACACGCACGCAACCAACGCCTCGCACGCCCTCGCAGGGCTCTTCGTCGCGCAGATGGAGCCGACGAGCGTGCTGACACATCCACACTGGCTGACTGCGCGCTCCGACCCAAAGGACCCGCGCGCGAGCTCGGTAGACTTGCAGCGGCGCGTGCGCGAGGTGACGGTTCCGATGCCGGAGACGACTTCGGTACTACTGCTGCATCGTGCGTTTACGGAAGTGCCGGACTATGAGGTTGCGTTGAGGGGGTTCCTTGGCGGTGTGCCGCCGTTGAGCAGCATGCAGGATCTGCCGTCGTATGACGAGGCGTCGCGGAGGGGGACGCCGGACTTGTTTGCGAAACGTGCGCCGGATGAGAGTACAGCTGGACCCACATCTTGACCTTTGGCTGAATCGACCCGGTCTCCTTGGCACTTTCGCAACACATTCATTCCAAACACCGAAAACATACCATAACAACTGTAACAGGCGTCGTAGCGATGAAAATCAAAAACTTGGGACCCAGCCTCGCCGTGCTTGTTCACAGTTCGGGTGCGAAGATAGGATCGCGCGGGCCGCCGTTGAAGGGTTGACCTCAGGCTCGAATTTGTAGGTACTTGCGTACGGCGCCGTGGACATCCTTTATTGGGAATGGCACAAAATTGAGCTCACTGGACACGCGTGCGGCCGTCGACTAGGGCATTTCAAGATTTAGTACCTGCCACGAATTTTGATCCAAAGTAGGCGGCTGATTCATGTGTCTGGGATCAAGAGTTATAATCGAAGTGTGCGCTGCGCAAACTTCACCTTGGGGTTTAAATCTTGGTTGGTTAAATGCATCAATTCAACTTCCCACGGCTGTTCCCACGGTTGAAATTTCGGAATGATGATGGAATTGCTCGTTATGGCGTAACTGACCAAAAGGGCTTCATTGATATTCAACTGTCGACAACATCAATCTGCACGATATTGAGAGGATAGGTAGAAGAATAGGGGTGAATTGGGAAATTTGGAAGAGCAGTGATGCGGACTCCGTTAAGCAACGGAACCCTTTTGCCGCCTGTGGCTCCATGCAGGTAAAAAAACTGTGTAGAATGAACGTGAGCTCCTCTGGACAGCGGCCGTACTCGCCACCTCTGGGCCCACTTTTGACAAGGAGACGTCACCCGTCAAGTGTAATCTACAACCTACGGAGAATGGGGACAGATATATACATTGCGTTGGTGGAAAGGAAACAACCCACCAGGGGGATAGCGTTCTGGAAGACATATTGCGGGGCAATCTGATTGATTGCTGTAACAAGAACGGGTCTGAGCAGAAATCAGCTTACTGCAATAGGCAGAAAGACAGCACCCAGTTGTAAAGCCCCGGACCAATTGGGAAAAAACACGAAGCTACAAGATGGTCACCATCCGAGTCTACTGTCTTCAGCGCACTGTCGAGATACTAACCGGGGCCCATGTACATCCCGCCGGTCTGCTGCTCGGTTGTCCTCCCCCACGGTGTTCAGAGTTCTGATGTTGAACAGCCCTGAGGAGTTGGTGGGGAAGTCAGTGGTGTCATTCGACAAGTGATAATTCCCGAGCCTGAATCGAGGCTTGCGCTCGTCCCGTTCTTATATACGGGTTCAGGAGACGACTCAAAACGGAAACGATATGCCAAACTCCTCGTGGACCCATCTGGCAGCCTGTTCAGATTCGGTTCGTTCTCGCGGGATAAGCCGGAAGCTCAGCAGTTGAAAATTTCGTACATACCTGGACCAGGAAGGGGAAAGGGGGAGTTGGAAAACAAGATGACCACCTATTTATTTATTTCTGGCATTTTTTGGACGCCATAGCGGCGTTGACGTAGGTCGCCGAAATTCCTGAACGATTCTTTTGCGTCGGTAAATCGGATCATCCATCGGGTTAAATCGGCACTGGGATCAGGGCGATAGCAAAATTTTAAAAGAGAAAAAACCTCCCCACCGGGAGGAGAAAAGCTGCTCGAGGATCGACTGGGTCGTACGGGGAGTTTGGTGAGTTTCTGAGGTCGATTCGAATGGGCAAGTTGTGCTGAAGAAATCCGCACGGGCGAGTTTTCTAAATCATCCGCGAGTAAGTACGCATAGATTAGATGATTCTTTGACCTTCTCCCTCCGTCGCTCCTCGATTTCTGCTGAAGGACAAGCGAACGGATCCGGGATTGGAAAGTGCCCGTAAAAAGATAGGTAAAGACAACAAATAATCGAGCCGATCAAAAAAGCAAGGCAAATTACCCTTGCACACGCCCTCCGCGTCGAGCTCGAAAATGGCCAAGAAATCCACGAAAAGCAAGAAAAAGGCCTCTACACCCGTACCATCCACGCCGGTCAATGGGTGCGTGCGACCATGCCGTGCTGATGCATGTCCATGTCTAAGCTGTCCAGTACTTCTAGGAGAGATTCCGAGCCCGTGGCCTCTGCGAGCACAAGTGTACCCAGTACACCGCCAGCTGAGCACACACCGGAGCCCGAGCAAGAATCAGAGCCAGAGGAACCAGAGGAGGACATACTAGTGCGGGCAGAAAAGGTAAAGGAGCAGGGTAATGTCGCTTTCAAAGCAAAAAGGTGCGGCAAGACTTGTGTACGACGCGTATTGCAAAACCATTCATTCTTTACTCTCAAGATTCGGCGATGCGGTCGACCTGTACACGAAAGCCATAGGTAGGCATCGACGGACTCGTAACAAAAAAATGTCTTCAATTTTTTGCCCAAAGAAATGAATCCCGCTGAGCCGTCGTTCCTCACCAATCGGGCGGCGGCGTATATGGGCATCAAGCGTTTCCGCTCGGCGCTGGACGACTGCCAGCTCGCGGCGACGCTGCAGTCTGCCGACCCCTCCCCCAAAACCCTCCTCCGCCTCGCGCGGTGCCAATTCGCACTGGGCTCAACGACCCCCGCGCTCTCGACGCTGCGGTCCGTCATTGCGATCGAGCCCAAAAACGCGCCGGCGTTGCAGCTGCAGAGCAAGATCAACCTACTCGAAGGCCACCTCAAGAACTTTCAGTCCGCCAAGGCGAAGAAGGAGTGGGCACATGCGCGGCTGGCGCTGGACAAGTGCTTGCAGGGGATCGAGGGCGAGGGTGGGGAGATCCCGACCGAGTGGCGGCTCTGGCGCGTCGAGCTCGAGCTAGCGCGCGGGAATCTGGAGGCGGCTAATGCTGCGGCCAAGTGCGTTCCTACTTTCTTTACTTTCTTTTTTCTGGAGAAAATACTCATTTGACCCTAGCGACGCCCTACGGTTAAATCAGAACTCGCCGGATGTGCTCACATGTCGCGGGCTGGTGCTCTTTTTGAGCGGCCGCCTCCCGCAGTCGCTGCAGCACGCGCAATCTGCGCTGCGCGGCGACCCCGGACATGAGCCCGCCCAGCGGCTACGGAAGCGCGTCAAGGACGTCGAGCGCCTCAAGGAAGAGGGCAACGCCGCGTTCAAGCTGGGCCGGCTTGACGAAGCGGTTGGAAAATATGGCGAGGCGCTGGAAGTGAGGATCTACATTCTTATCTCGCCGGGTCGTTGTTGATCAGGCTTGTAGCGCGTCGGAGAGGCAGAGGAGGAGGCCAACGGCGGACAGATCCGCGCGACGTTGTTGTCGAATCGGGCCACGGCTTTACTCAAGGTCTGTTCGACCGTGTCTTTGATTTTATACACCACTGACCAAAAACAGCTCAACCGACACGAAGACGCGCTCGTCGACACGGATGCCTCGCTCGTGCTCACGCCGACGTCGTTCAAGGCGCTGCGCACGCGCGCGCGCATCCACCTCCACCTCGAGCAGTACGAAAAGTGTGTTGCGGACTTTAAAGCTGCGATTCAGCAGGTCGGGATGGACGGGTCCGCTGGGGAGGCGGACCTCAAGGCGCTGAAGACAGAGCTGAAGAAGGCGGAGGCGGCGCTGAAGCGGAGCAAGACGAAGGATTATTACAAGATTTTGGGCGTCGCAAGGGATGCGACGGAGCAGGAGATCAAGAAGGGGTACAGGAGAGAGAGTTTAAAGCACCACCCGGATAAGGTTCGTGTTTTTCTATTTTGTGCGAGGAAGGAAAGAAAAACCAATGGGACTTCAGGGCGGCGACGAAGAAAAGTTCAAGCTGGTCGTCGAGGCGAACGCGGTGCTGTCTGACCCGCAGCGGCGCGAGCGGTACGACATGGGCGAGGACGAGGACGGCATGTCCGAGTCCTCGGGGATGCACGGCGGCGTCGACCTCTCGGAGCTCTTTGCGCAGTTCCACGGCGGAGGAGGCGGGTTTGGTGGGGGCTTTGGCGGGGGCGGGTTCGGCGGGGGCGGTATGCACTCGCACGGAGGCGGGAGGAGCCATGGCAGCCATGGGTTCAGTGGGTTCTGAGTTACTTAGAGTTGACTTTGCACGGAGGGAGGGAGCTCATATTTTATTAATTTTTTTGGTTCAGTTTGAGTGACCTGAGGCTTCTCGATAAGTCCTGCCGACACCTCGAACGCAGGTAATTTTGCCAGACCCAAAAAGAATTCTTTGAGCCAGCCCTCTGTGGCAGTGCCCGCATGCAAGTTTCATGATGAAAAAAATCACGACTCAAAAACACACAGGTGCAAATAATCCCGCCAGTCCATCGCCGTTCCCGTCTCCTGCACGATACCCAGGATCCAGCGATACCCCAGCTAGCCGCTGTGCCCGCCGTCCGCTGATTTTCTCCTTGTCGGTAGCTCGCGCGGATGTCAGCGGGGTGCCAGCTCGGCCACCCGCCCTCCTGGACGTGTTCCGCGTGCCCCGGTGCAGGCGAGGTCTCTTGCGCTCTTTTTTTCTGTTCAAAAGCACCTGGTTCTCATGTATTTCTTCGTGTAGTTGCACAAGCGCCCCGCCCCCGCCCACTTTAACGCCCGTGGCGAACTCATCCCGTACAAAGTCGTGGTGGAGGCCCATGGCGCCTCGTTGGTCGTTGGAGAGCCCGATGTACGCGCTTTTCCTTTTTTTCCTGGTGGATTCAGTGCGCGCGCCGCGGAAGAAACAAAAAATACCGGAAGAAAAAAAATCGATTAAACACCGCAGGCGCCGCACAGCCATCATTTTTTCCTGCCGCTGTGGAGGGAGATCGCGCGCGCTTTCTCCGCCTACTCCTCTCTCCAACACCTCTCGCGACGACAGCTAATTCACATCCCGACAGACCCCAGGATCCCCGGACACAGACTTGGACGACGACATGGGCTTGGATCTGGCCTACCCGGACGACGATGTGGTTCGTAGACTTCTCCTTTCCTCTTCAAGTCCTCTGGCTGTCGCGCATGGAAACTCCTTGTGGTCTTTCACCCTTTCCTGGAACCGTGGACGGCCCCCAGTGCGAAATGTGGCCCGCTCGACGTCCTTGGACGCGTTCTCCTCATCATAGCGCTGGCCGGACTAACGCCGCGTCTTTGGAAGGCGACCGACATCGAATGGCTGCGCGTAGACTTAATTCTAACGACGCGTTCGGTCGCTCCATTGAGTCTTGGCGCGACGCGTCTTGAAATATTGCAAGTGGATGGACTATTCACTTGCTGCAAGTAGTCCGCTGTAAATTTCGCGTGCACCCTCGGGCGCGGACGCGAACTGCTTGCGAGCTGTCTATCAATATTTATTGCTCCTCCATTCATGTGAACACGCTCTAATTCGCAGCCTCACAGCTCACCACGCCGCCGCCACCAGCGTTCTCTTTGCCAGCCCCAGTTTTCTCCCCATCCACCCCGTACACGCCACCCACACCCGCCGGCGCGTCGCCGCCACCACCAGCGTCCTCTTCGCCGGCCCCAACGTCCTCCCCATCCACCCCGTACACGCCACCCACACCATCTCAGTCCCCCTCCGGCGCGCCGTCGCCACGAGTTCCTCTACCACGACGCACAGCACGTATCCCGCGTCCAATCCCTCCCCGGTCTGCGCCCGGACCTTCCACGCACGTAGTCCCTTCAATTCCCTCCTTTCCCTCCTCCTCCTCCTCGCTCGTCAACGCCCTCAAGGCCGCGCAACCCGATCCACCCCGGCGCCTGATGTACTACCGCCAACCGGAGGTCTCCGCTGCTCCTCTTACTCCTGCTCCTGTTGCACCTGCGTCCACACCCGCTCCCGTGAAGGGCCCGGCTTTGTACCGCAAGCGCGTGAATGGACGCGCAGTGAACACCCCGACGACGACGCCGCCGAGGCCGTACCCGATGGCCCCGCCGCCCCCACCGCCGCCCGGGGGCGCGCGGTGACTTCCCCCGCGGCGCCGCGGGTGATGCCTGCACCACCGCCCTTCCAGCCCGTTTCGCTGCCCATAGCGATCCCCATGCCCGCGCCCATGGGTCCGCCGCCGGTGCCGACAGCGGGCTGGACGGTGGGTTGCACGACGGCGGGGTGTAAGGGGACGGTGCCGTCGGCGCAAAAGGGGCGTCGGTGTTTGGCGTGTGTGAAGGGGAGTTGGGCGGGGAGGATGGAGAGGGCCGTGAATGCGAATGCGAAGGTGAATGGGGGGACGGGCAGGGTGGTGGAGGAGGCGGCGCCGAAGCCGAGGGTGACGATCAAGTTGAGGTTGACGCCCAAGAAGCTTAAGCTGCCGGCGGGCGAGAAGGCAGCTGAGACGGTGAAGGCTCCGGTGGAGAAAGTCGAGACATCAGCGGAGACAGTGAAGACGCCAGTGGAGACAGTGGAGATGCCAGTGGAGACAGTGAAGACGCCAATGGAGAAAGCGGAGACATTGGACAGGAAGGGGAAGGGGAAGGCGGTTGAGGAAGTGCCTGCCGTTCTGCCAGTAGATGAGGGTAAGGAGAAGCTGGTGGAAGAGGAAATGCCACTTGTCGACGCGAACTCGACGCCGAAAGTGGGTGAGGATACGGTGGAGAATCCATGGGATGGTGCAGGTTGGGATAGCGAGCTGTCCGACTTGACCGACTCGGATGAAGGGAGCGAGCCTGATGTGCAGGTTTGTTTTTTACATTCTGTCTCGTTTTAAATGAAAGGCTGACTTTTTTTATCAAAGGAAATACCCCGTCCGTCCTTTAAGATCCGCATCCCAGCGCGCACCCCGAACGCGTCTCCCACCAAGGCCTCTGACGCCGCAGCGTCGGCCCTCCCGACGCCTCCCGCCTCGGTCAGCGGTACCCCAGAGGCACCGCGCCTCTGTACCATCGCCCGCTGCCGTGTTCCTTTACCCCCGCTCTCGCTCTACCGCTGGAAATGCTGTTCCGCCTGTCGGAAGCAGTACCGCGAATATCAACGCGACCGTCACGCCAAGCGGCTTGCCGACGGTGAAGTTGCTGCCGCTCGACGAAACGCTTCGGCTACCCCCAGCACCAGCACGGAGCCCATGACCCGTGTGCGCCCCCAGTCGGATTCCGCGGAGGCGGAGGCCCGAAGGCAGCACGCGGCGCAGAAGGAGTGGCAGCGGCGCGAGAACCGGCGCGCGCTCGAGGTCGCGGGGGTTCCGCTCCCGCCGCGCGGTGTGCAGCCCAAGCGCGCGCCGCCGGTGGCTAAACGCGCGCCGGTGGACGCTGTGGCGACGTGGAATATGGCGTCGGGCGTGGAGCTGAGGAAGAAGCTCAAGACGGTCGAGGGGGCGCGCACGTGTGGGGGACGGGCGTGTGAGCATATTATTCCTAGCGAGGAGGAATATGCGTGGGCGGTTTGTGGGGTCTGTCGAACAAGGGAGCGGAGGGCGGCGGAGCGTGCGATGATCAAGGAGGGGAAGACCCCGGTGATGAATGAGGTGGTGGATGCGAAGAATGATTTGGGGCTGGCGGAGGTGTATAGGCGGGAGCGCTGCATGTATGCGGACTGTGGGGTGCTCGTGTCTCCCGAGAAGGCAGAGGTGGCCGAGGCTGAGTGTGAGCAGTGTCTGTGGCGGAAGACCCAGCGTAACAAGCCCGGAAGACCGCCTGGGAGTCTCAACAAACCGAAGGGGAACGGGAACTTGCCTGCATCGAACGCAGTGGTCGCTGCGCCAGAGAAGGTACGGTTTCCGACCCCAGTGCTTTTATTTTGTGCTCACGATAAACCACAGCCGTTGCAAGTTCCTCAGAAACGCAAACGTCCCTCTCCGTATCCCCCCTACCAGTGCTCAGACGACCTCCTCAAGGACTTTGGCGCGCGGTTCGCCGGTTTCATCGAGGCACAGTCGTACTACTTTCTCCTCCGTGGCGGGATGGGCCCTCAGCCGCCGCCGCAGGCGATGTTCGACTTCAACGGGGAGTACTCGGTAGTCTCGCTCAGCCTCGACGTCGTCGCGCGCAAGTCCGAGATCGAGCTGCGTGTGCATGACGTCAAGGACGCGGTTGCGCGTGCGGGAGGGCTCGAGTTCAGCCCGACAAGTTGGGTGAGCATATTGGGGAGGCCGGGCGGGGTGGTTACGCGCTTTGCGTGTGTGCACCTCGTTAATGTCCTTCTCCCCGTTCGGGTCCCGCCGGGACACCCGCCGAACCCGGGGCGCTCAAAGAGCATGCAAGGGGAGCTGGAGATTGCTGTTCTTCCGGACGATTCGCACAAGTATTTCGCTGGGGAGAAGACAATTGTTAGGTTCCGGCTCGTTGGGTGAGCCGGAACTGTGAACTGCAACTAATTTTTTATGTGTATCTTATTTCTTGCTTTGTACATGTACGAATGCGTTCTTTGTTACGCCGTTGTTCTTGTACATGCTTAGTGATTACAATACTGTACTTTTTGGCCCTAACGAGATTCAGACTGACTAATATCTTCATTGAAACAATTCCAGCAAACATAAAACTAGCCTATGAATTCGTTACGCCATCAATTCCACTCCAGTCAGATCAAACCACTCGGGCAGACTGCGCCATATCTGCAATCGCAGCGCCGCAGCAGCATCGCAAAGTCCCTTCGCGCACCCCGCGCAGATCTTCATCCTGCTCGCCTGACCCGGTTCAGAGATGTAGAGCCGCATATAGGTCAGCGCGCCCAGGATATCGTGCGTGTGATCGCCGAGCTCGCGGAGCGCGGTGAGGAGCGAGGTGCACCCCGCGGCGCAGTCTTTCATTTGCGGGCGTGTGGGAGAAGCAAGAGCGCGGGTGAGAGACTTTTGCGAGCGCAGGCGGTCGTGGCCTTTTGCGAGGCAGAGGAGGTCGGGTGGGGTGAGGAGGGGCCAGCGGGCGGAGCGGGTGCCGTTTGCTAGCTGCTGTCGTTCTGACTCTCGGAGAGGGTCGGCGTGGAAGGCATCATAGTCTGCGGACGGCCTGACGAGCGCGAGGGCGTAGAACGCTGCGGGGAGGAGCTCCGGGAGAGTGAACTCGCGCGCGAGCGCGATGATAGAGGCGGGTTCGGGGAGGCGGTCGTCCAGGTATTTAGCGTCAATCTGCCCGTCTACAGCGCCGGCGTGCGCGATGCTGAGGGAGCGGATGCGGGTTTCGTGGATGTCCCAAACAGCGAGGGAGGTGGGCCATTCGTATCGGAGTTGCGCGATGATGCGTGCTGTTAGGTCGGCGAATTGGTACTTTTTGCAGAGGCGGAGGAGACCGCCGAGGTCGACGGCGACTGTTGGTTCACCTTGGTTGAAGGGCAGGTCACTGAGATTGGCATTACGATTGAATAATTCGTCAGAGGTACAGGGTTGAAGTCACTTACTAGTACAGGCATTGCAGCAGCGCTGCGACGTCGGCAGCAGAGTACACGACCTCCCAGACTATTGCATTGTAGACGGGATGAAGGTCGAAATCATTGGTCAACAATATTCGTTTGAAGATGGGTGATTTACAGAGGGTGCGTTTGTGGATTAGAAAGGAGATTGGTTCGCCGCATGCCGCATTTGCAACGAGGACAAGGTCGCCGTCTTCAAACCAGAGTTTGGGGTGCTGCATGGCGGTGCCTCTGAACTTGCCTCATGCGGGGCGTAGCCAATTTATAGTCGCTTGGTCAAAGCGCGACCATTGCCAGAGCTGGTCCAAGCGTCGTCAAAGCGTCGTCCACCGAAGCAGTCATTGAAGCTTATTGAAGCCGAAAGGGTCCACGCGTTGTGCACAGTGGGGAACAAATACTTGAGTCCTAAGGCGACACGGCTAGTCTCCCAGAGGGAGAGTCGATCGAATTCCTTTGAACCTTCGTGCCTCAGGATATAGGCTACTTACCTTGATGAGGCTTGATGTAAGCAAAGTTTTGCGCCGGCTCTGATTCCCGGATTAAACACGGCCCGACGGGCCGGCTTCAAACTCCGCAGTGACCGCCATCAGTATTTCGTCGATCCTCCTCCATGGGTCCATCCGTCGGGATTCCAGACCGCGTCATCCCGCCTTCATCTCACCCTGTCTTCAACCCACACTGGCACTCTCTGACGTACGACCCTTCGCGCGACTACACGATGTATATGATCCCCGTCCACCCAAACGTCTTCTTCCGCCTTTCTCACCTCCTGGAACGCAATCTGCTATGATTATCAATGCCACACACAGCGCACAGGTCGGAGGAGGATATTATACTGACGCGGTCCCATAATTGGAACGGTAAATGCTATCCTCGATTGATCCTCGACGACCTTCGGACTTCCAAAATCGCACGCGCTCCGGCGAGGCCGTGGTTATTGATTCAATATTCGCTCGCTCCTCGGTTAGACTAGCGGTTGGGCTCGATGTCTGGCCCACTGCACTGGCAATTGATTTCCGAGTCCCTCAACTCTGCAGGTCTCTCGAACTTGCGTCAGCTCTGCGTTCCATTCTGCTTGTCTTCGTCGGTTTTGTGGCACTAGATCGCTCGACATTTGATTTTACAAAGAGGAAGAACACCACCGAGAAGAGATGAGCTGGCTATGCGCGTAAGATTTCCTGCCAAGGACACCAAGAAAAGAGGTACCCCAAATAGCAGTTACGCCTCCGGCGTTGAAGCCGAGCCAGTAACGGGCGGCAAACTGCCACATGCGATTGTTAGTCTTTCAGGCACTAAATTTTTTCAATACAGCTTCGCCGCCGTACAAAAGCGGAGTGACGGAGGCCATTCCTGCTTACATCTCGCACCCACCTCCTCCAACCACTGCGAGGATGTGGAACCCGTTCTCGGGTGTTAGCAAGGGCTTTCATGCAATTCGATCCGATTTCAAACGTGTTCGCCTCTATCAAGAACATGAGCGCGTCGAAGGTTCTGGGTATTTTCACAAAAATCCGGACAAGGCAAGTGGCTAATTCACTTTACGAACGGGCAACTCACAGCTGCTTGAATGGCAACAGAGATTCCACGTCTATGGGAACGCCCTCCGGATCATCTTCCATGGCTTCATAGCTCCGATTGTGCTGATCGTACAAGTATTCTTCCCTGGTGTTGGCGACCTATTCGACAACGATGACATTGGTTCGGAGTCCGCAGAGGATTCAATGGGGGAAAAAGTGGTCGCGCCTGACGCCGTCCTCACTAGGCAACTCGGCGCCGCTACTGAGAAAAAATGGTACGAGGGCACCGGATTCAAACCCAATTGGCTGTTGAAAGTGGCCCCCGGGATCGGCGCCAAATGGCCGTATACGGACTTTCGAGCGCTGCAGGTTACCCGCACACAGGGTGAACAGTGGCCCCCTCGTTACACTGCACTCAGCTACTCTACGGGATGCGCCGAGAAAGTTTATGAAGCACGGAATTCCACGCTGCCGCAGAGGCCTACTGGTGGCAAGCACTCCCTTGCGAATCGTAGGCAGATAGTCAAAGAACTATTGCAACTCTATTGCTCGGCCCGGCTAGAAACAGGCGCGGATCCCGACGTGGAGGAATACATCTGGTTGGATGAATTCTGTATCTCGGCCAAAGAGCTCGATGACCGTGACGACGAGCACCCAGAAATCCAGGCCCAGCGCGAGTCGGAGCTTGCGCGGATGGCAGACATATACCGCTACGCAGCCAACGTCGCTGTTTTCTGCAGCAAGAACGAATGTGACCACACCGACGATAAATGTGCCTGGGGTAGCCGTATCTGGACGATAGCGGAGATCCTCAATGCACAGGGGGTGGTTCGAATGACCGTGAACAGGAAAAACAGTGCAGCGCCATTCACTGCCCAATTGTTCCCCGAGAAAGCCCATGTTTTTCGAGAGGCGATGCAGGCAAAGGCTGCAGAACGCGAGAAATGGCACTTGTACGTAATTTGAAACCATTTCTGATGCGTTCTCGACACTCAACTCTTGTTACAGGTACGCAATTTTCCAGCAATCGGACCACGGTGGGGCTACCTCCCTCCAGATGATGATCCACGCACTTGTGGTCGAAGCTATCCGGCGTGACGAAGCGAGCCAATTTGAGGATCATAAGCAGCTTGGCTGCGCGCTCAATGGCCTTCTCCCCAGGCGCGCACGTCCCGAGGACCTCAAGCAGGGCGGGTGGGCAGATCTTGCCTGGCTCCTAGAGCTAAACCAAGCATTTTATAATGCGGCGGCACTGGCAGCAGTGTGCGGAATCAATAACAATGCAGACGAGTTGGGTTCATGGATTGGAAAGCCGATCGACCCACTTCCCGGAAACGAGCGCCTTGAGCCGATCGTGACCGCGTTCCCTATTGGACGGGAAGTCAAGTCCCCCTCCGAATTTCAGGGAGATGTTACTCCGCCGGCACCGCTCGCGTCGAGCCAAGCGTCATCTGCGCTGTCGTTATCACCAGGTTTCGCACCACAACGTCGAAACGTCACGGCGGCACCACTCCCACCAGGTGCAGCACCGCCTTCCCAACGCTCGCAACAAAGGATTCCTCCGGCCACGCCACCACTTGGGTCAGACCCTACATCAGGCTTCCCAACCGAGGCGCCACCTGAGAACTTCATCCGCAGACTATCCAGACCTCCTCAGAATGATTATGTTTCCCTGGCATCCCTCATGCCAAGCTCAGCATCCCTCACACCAATCTCAGCATCCACGAAAAAGAAAAAGCGGGGTCGTACTCCCCCGCTTATGATAGTCGGAGCGCAAACATTGACTCTTCTTAAAACGTTAAAGCGGGATGCCAAAGGCTTGTCCACCAACAAGGCCGAGATGAAGGGCCTCAAGAATTTGACTATCTTCCTGCTCTTCATAGTCTTCATCGTTGCGACTGTTGTCATCGTGTCCTCGACCACGAATTTTCTCCTCATCGTCATACCGGCGTACGGTTGCCTCATGCTTTATCATTTACTGGAGCTCCTCGTCGGGACCATGTACCTGGAGCGTGTAGGCTGGGTTTTTGTGCAGGATCCGGATCGGGAGTCGAGCGCAGGCGGTCAGCAGTCTGAGCTCAGTCTCTCGCAGCGACATGCTTCAACCGGCGACGCTCTCAGCCGTAGCTCGCTTGTTGAGCTCGGGAACGAAGACAGTCATCTCCGAAAGTTGGTTTCTTGGGGTACGTATATGTGATTGGTCCTGATAACCGGTCCTGATTCCCCGTCCTCGTCAGGAGAGCGCCAGCTTGTACCCAGGTGGGAGCCGCCCCACCGCCAGCGCGAGGACAAGAAATCTGTCGACACTATTACCGGCACGCTAGTCGACCTCACAACCGGCGTCTGCGTGGACGCTGTAGTGACCGAGCCACCGGAGTTCATCATCCCTCTCGCAATCCACGGGACCGGAGTGTCATGCTTGCTTCTGACACGGCCAAAGGAAGCAACAAAGCGTCCAGTGTATTGGGCGAAAAAAGTCGGCATGGCCAACTTCCCGACGTACGTTCTTGCTCAAGCGGACAAGGACAGCAATCGTACTATAGTTGTAGGCAGCAGCGACGCCAAGGCCACCGAGGAGCCCGCCGCCGTTGGGGGCCCGCCGACGAGAGAATATGTCTGATGGCAAAATTCGCGCATGCAGCCGCACTGTGTGCTAATATACCCGTCACTCTCTGCTAATTACCTTCTTGATATCTTGATGTGAAATGTGTTAACTTTACCTTATGAATCGATCTGGTGTTTTATTATTCGGGAGCGGGCATTAGCGTTGTGAACATCATGTAACCTTTGGTGGTGGTAGAGGGACAGAGCCGGAGCCGAGACGGCCAATGGCGCTGGGTGGCTCCGCTCGCTCGGGTGGAAGGAATGGTATCTAATCTAAGTCCCGTTTCATGAGGTGAACGTCCGGGACGTTCGACTCAACTTGACCGCTGTACTTGAATATTAACGATGCCTTTCGTTTGGTTGACTTTTTGAGAGAGACGCTGGAATACCAAGAGGATCATCCACGTCACAGTGGACTCAGTTACAGCTTGTGGGCTTGAGTTTATCTCGTCTCAATGTCGTGAATAAGTAGAAGACATCACAAAACTTGAACCGTGGGAAGTTGAATTGATGCATTGATGGCCGAATTAATTATGTATTCTCCAGGCGGAATCACCATGTATTCATCCATCCGTCCATATCCCTATCCCTATCCCCGAGATGTAGTGAGTGACCACCGATCCGATGACCTTGCGTTCATTCTGCATATTTTTGGACCTTGCGGAGCAGTCTGTAGACCCCAAACCGGTTGCCTCGTTTAATCACTGCGTTCAGGCCCCACAAAACCTACATAGTGCTCCTGCCCGCGTAGCCCATAGGGTAGGTCTACAGACTACATATGGCTGCTACATATGTATACCAACGTGGTAACTTCAGGCTTCATCTGATTCTTATTCATCTCCGGCAGATACTATGCCGATCATACGGCCGCGTGCCGGGTGCTGCCGGAAGTGTGGGGGACCGCGTAGCCGTGCGTACCGAACCTCGGATCAGCATAGGCTACGCGACCGTAGGACCATGTAGCCCAACGCAGGAAGACTCACGCGACGCGGATGCCCTCGTCCCACTCCGATTCCGAGCCTGTACATGTCTGAGGGATCTTGCGGCGACGTCCACTGTCGTTGGGTCCAAAAAAATAATGTTCCACTGAAATACACATCCGAGTCGTTCCCGGCAAGCTTTAATTCGCTCCATACTTCGGCCCGCGCGTAACGCCCTTGACCAGATTCACTTCGACCCACTGCCCACTGTTGCAAGGAGGTTTGGTTTGGTCTTGAGACTCAGAGGTTCGGACAGTGAGCCCGGGCCGTCTCGTCATCTCAATCCATAGCAACTGCAAGCTCAGACTCCGCATTAGGACCAACTACTTACCGTCGGCGTACTATCCCTATCCCTTCCTTGGAATGATAATATAGGCCTACTGGTAGGACGCAAGAGATTAATGCCAAAATCAGATGCCAGTCGAATCGTCGTGCAGCGTTAGCGTCGGTGCAAACGTAGGCAAGCGCCGCAGAATGAATGAGCTCGGCAACTTGAACGCCTCGTAGGAAATTGAGTCCGTGGAGTAGCGACGCGTGAACGAAGAAAGGGTCTATGGCTGAGCACCCCGCAAGTAAGGCACGAGTCCCCAGGGGTCCAAGCCTTTAAACCTAATCGCCCGTTGTCGACTCCCAATTTGGGCGCCGACGAGAAGAATCAGATCAGACGACGCCAGAATGCAGCCGTTTTGTGGGCCACGCGAAGAGAGTTCGGAATTCGGAATTCTCCTCGAGCATTGACGACTTTGTTGATATCCTGCACCTCGATAATTCATATTAGTTGTTTTGCAATACGGTATGCGTTTCGGCTCCAATCACGTCCGCTTGTGGCGAGCATGACGTCGCTGTTTGCGAATCCGAGTCGGGGTACATATTGTATTGCGCGGCGGAGTTTCAAAGCGCCGGCACGCGGCTTGAAGGTCGGAGAGGGTTCAAGCGTTGCGAAACATACCCAGTCTGAAGTGTCTTCCACCCGCCAAATAAATTAAAACGTAAGGCCGAAGACGATCCAAGCGGCGTCCACGTTAATTCGGGACGTCGAGTTTCCGTGAAGCAGCAGAGTCGTAGTAAAGCACGTTTCAAACGTCGAGCCTGTTTAAGGGATCTTCCGGCGACGACTGTCGTTGGGTCCAAAAAATATTCCCTCCCATTTACCGCACCCGTCTCCACAGAAATACAGACTTTTCCTGGCAAGCTTAACTCTTTACTCCATACTCCGGCCCACCGGGAACGCCCTTGACCAGATTCGCTTCGACCCACTGTCGCAAGGAGGTTTGGTCTTGAGACTGTAACTCAGAGGTTCGGACACGCGAGCCCGGGCCGTCTCTTCGTCCCAATAAGTCTGAATCCGGATTAGGACCCACTACCGTCTTCTTTGGAATGATAATATAGGACGCAAATCAATGGCATGATCAGATGGCAGTCGAATCTTCGTGGAGCGTTAGCGTCTGCGATGCACGGTAAGCGCCACAAAATGAGCTCGACAAGATTAAACGCCGAGTAGGAAATTGAGTACTATCCGTGGTGTGGCGACGCGAACGAAGGGTCCTTGGGCGAGCACCCCGCAAGTAGTAAGGCACAAGCTTTTAAACCTAATCACCAGTTGTCCACTCCCAATTTAGGCGTCGGACGAGAAGAATCAGATCAGACGACGCCAGAATGCAGCCGTTTTGTGGGCCACGCGAAGAGAGTTCGGAATTCGGAATGCTCCTCGAGCATTGACGACTTTGTTGATATCCTGCACCTCGATAATTCATATTAGTTGTCTTGCAATACGGTATGCGTTACGGCTCCATTCTGGGCGCCGGTGGCGAGCACGAAGTCGCCGTTTACGAATCCGAGTCGGGGTATTGTATTGCACGGCGGGGTTTCAAAGCGCCGGCACGCGGCTTGAAGGTCGGAGAGGGTTCAAGCGTTGCGAAACATACCCAGTCGGAAGTGTCTTCCACCCGCCAAATAAATTAAAACGTAAGGCCTAAGCGGCGTCCACGTTAATTAGGGACGTCGAGTTTTCGTGCAGCAGCAGCGTCGTACATAGTAAAGCACGTTTCAAACGTCGCAGCGAGTCAAGCCGAACGTAAGTAGCAAGCGAATTATTTGACGCCGCAAGATGGACTAGAGGCAGCGTTTTTGTGGATATTAAACTTTGAGGGCGATAATCGAGCGTCCTCTGATCATGAAGTAAGAGCAGGAGATAGCAATACTGCCCAGTCAAGTCAGATGTCGAATTTCCGTGGAGCAGCAGAGACGCAAAGCGCGTTTCAAACGTCTTAGCCAGGCCGAACGCAGCGGGTGAATTACTTGACGCCGCAGACAGCCCCGCCAAATGAAAGGATTTTTGAATCGCCGTCGAGTAGCGACGGTTGCCGGGTGCAAAGTGGATAGCAGATTCTGTATGCCTTCGCGGAGGCTTTTGTTGGCGATAGACGCTCTGAAGGGACCGCGCGAAGGCCATCTTTTACTCACGAAAGTGTCGAGAGCTCGGTGCTACCGGCGACATCTCCCGCAACATTTGCAACCGAATGACAGACCACCGTGCAGGTGAATGCAATTATGCCGGGAAGAGGAAACAGATCAGTCGGAGAAACCAGGACGCAATGCGCCACAAGGACAGTGGCAGCAACAAGTGATATGTGTGGGAAGCGTAGCCAGCGAGATTGCGGTTTTGGCGCAGAACAAAGGCCGGTTTGTATTGACTTGTGTACGGGTGATGGAGGTTGAAAAGGCTTGCTGCTTCAAACGACGACCATCTCCTATCCCCTTCTCCTTCCTCTCCCCGTCGTCCGCGCCTTTTTTCACCGAAGACCCTTTATATCTTCATCTTCACGTCCACACACGATGTCTACGAGCTACAGCGTCTTCTACAAGTCGGGGCTGCACGGCCATGCTTCCTCCGTGTACACATACAACCACCCCCGCGACGACGACATGGACCACGAGAATCCCTCCCATGCAGGAACTGCAGACCTCGCATACTTTGCCGCAGCCGCTCCCTACCATATCACCTCCTCTAATATCAACAACCGCGCCGCCCAGGGCCCCCGCTCGCCCACAAGGAAGCGCCGCTCCAGCCTCACCTCTGCCGCGTCCCCAGTCAGCGCCATGAAGCTCAGGTCGCCCGCGCGAGCAGCAGGCAATGCGTGGCACATGGCCCACATCGCCGCCTCGCCCAGCAGATCCCGCAGCGCCAGCCTCAACATCGCCAGCGAGGACACCAGCATGCTCAGCCGCATGCGCAGCGGAAGCGTCGGGGCTCGGTACGTCGTCTCACCGCATCCTGCCTTGGCGTCTTGCTGACACCATATATCGTCCATAGTCTCCGTAGTCGCAAACCCCTGACCAACCGCCGTCCTGTTGCCCTCCTCTTCGCGCCCACGCCCCCGCCGCCCAGTGCACCCCTCCCCGCACTGCCGCTGTGCGCCCCCGCCCGCGCGCCCCTCTCCCGTCTAGCGATCCAGCTCCGCGCGCTGCCGGTCGCAGACAGTGTATTATACAAGCCGTCCGCCGGCGCCGCCTCGCCCGTCCCCTCCTCCCCCAGCATCGAATTCTACCATGCACCCGGCGCGTGGACGGGCTTCGGCACCATCGACGAGGAGATGAAGGAGAATTGAGCGATGCGATGTGTTGATGATGATGTCTACATTCTGCGCCGTCTGCGCGACAGGACTCGGAAGACGACGAAAAAACCCCTTGTTGTATGTTGTACCATCTTTCTGGGTGCTTGATCCTTGTGACTTTTGCCTGTCCCCTCTCTTTATTTCTTGCTCGAGTGGCCCACAATCTGAATGGCCCCCGCATATACTTCACTCTTTAAATAATTATGGCTCGACGCCCTCGTGTAATTCGGTAGACGCAATAATTTGTGCAATCTGTGGAGAATGACCTGTGTACTTGGCTTTGCGTGCTGAGCAGTTTGAGGGATACGAGGGCGCTGAAAAATGCCTTTCTGGGACCCAATCAAGAAATACCGCAAGAAAAGCTTCAATCTCCAGATTCGAAAACGTGTGCCGCAAATTGGTCGACAGGATATCAGGGCCCAGAGTACACGCAAGGAGAATGAGACGGTTTTATATACAACATTATTTCTGCGCCATCTCTCCACAAGGCCCCACGCCGCCCCAGTTCTCGCTGCTAGCAGTGCCAACATCATACTGGCCGGGATCCAAGTACATAGTACTTTAGAAGCCGCATCCCGTGCTGCTCACGCAAACCGCACAGCACGAGTCCGCGTCGGGCTCGGTGCCGCTCAGGGTGTTGGAGAAGGTAGAGGAGGACTGGGAGGTGACGCGGCCAAAGTTCTGCGGGGCGGCGCACTGGGTGGGTGGCGATGGCGTACGTAGTCGTGGCGGTGGTCGTCGCCGTCAGCGTGGTGGTGGTGCGTTCGGTCTTGGTGGCTGGGACAAGTGTGGCTGGGTGCTGCTGACCGTGAGAGTCGCGGTGGTGGTGGTAGTGGGACGGATCGATCTTGGACGCGGTAGTATAGTCTGGGGCATAACGAGTTCGCTACACGCGAAGGACACCTCGGTCGCGTTGAAACGTTGAAGCCAGTGCGGGCACATATCGCGTTTGTGTCTGCATGCACTTGAATTGTATGTACGAGTCGCCGACCAAGCCTTCTTTTTTGGTGCAGGCCGGGAAGGGTGGTAGTGCCCGTGGTGGATGTGATGGTGTCGGTCTCCGTTAACGTCGTCGTAAAGGTATCTGAGAAGGATGTTAGATTCGCGCTCACCACTGCAAGTATACGAGTTAAGTACCCGTGATCGTCACCACTATGGTGGTCATGGTCTCGGTGGTTTGCTCTGTCGACTGAAAGGCCACGACGTCGGTCTGCGCGAGATATTGCGAGCAAAATTCGGGATCGGTCCCTCTGCGGTTGCTGAGAACTTGCAGCGCCATCGTGGTGTTGATTCTCGCCGGTGTGTTCGCCGCCGTTATATCCGCCACCGTAACTCCCGCTGCTGTAGCCGCCGTTGTTGTTGCCGTAGCCGTAGCCGTCGTCGTACCCATCGCGCTTCTCGTATCTCTTGCTGATAATTCGCTCTGCCGCCGCGTCGTCGTTGGCTTGGGCGTTCTTGTTCGCGGGCTGGTTCTCGGAGCCTCCGTCGCCGGGCGCGTACCCGCCTTGCTGGTTGTACCCGTCATCGTGCTGGTCCTCTCTGTTGACTAGTAGCAAGAAATCACTTAGCGTTAATCCGAGTTAATGCACGCAGACCAAGGTGACTTCACCGACCTGGCGAGCGACGCTCAAAGCCACCGCTTTGGTTTGCAGACACGACGAGGAAGCTGCAGGAGAGAATGCAGACGAGATGGCGGGTTATGGAAGAAATCAAAAGCTTGAACGTGGTCGTTGCTTGGTCGCCCGCGGAAGTAAATGTCATTTTTCAGGGGCCGGCTGCCAGAGTCACGGTAGTCTCATGTTGGCGCGTTTTGAAACTAGTAGTAGTGAGTGCAGGACCTTTTCTCCAGGTACGAACAATTATCTTCCTAAAAGTCGTTTACAGACTATAGACGTGGGCCGGAAAAGGCAAATCACTGCCGGCTGATCTGGAGGTCGTGGCCACTACAAGTTCCACAGCTCGCGGCCGAGAGGAGTCGAAGGGAAAGAGACAATCGCAGCGGTAGTGGAAGGGGAAGGGGAAGGTCAGAAGCAAGAGGCAAGTTTATATTGCAAGATCATTGATCTTATGCTGCCGTTTTCATCATTTCCACCCATTTCCACTTTCCCTTGACAAATTCCCCTTGCCGCATTCCTAACATTCCTAACGGCCGTCTAGCTCAGTTGGTTAGAGCGTCGTGCTAATACGTTGCTTATGTAACGGGTGACGCGAAGGTCTTGGGTTCGACCCCCACGATGGCCATGTTCTTTTACTTTTTGTTCGTGTGTTAAGTCCCATAGTGGGGTCGGGCACTTGTACTTTTTTCTCCGCGCCTGTTTTCTTCTCCTGGGATGCCTTCATGCTCCACTGCATGCTATACAAACAAGTGTACTCAGTAGCAATAAAATACAGCCGATGTATGTGAGCCTGTGAGGTGAAGAATTCACTGGAGACAGCACTATCATGAATGTGAGCGATAGGTCATAGTTGGGGCGAATGGGGAGGTGATGAGGAACTAAAGTATGTGGTTGTCGACAGGCTCGCCAACGACCATAGTTTGGGTCCGACCCCAACGTTTGTTGTCTTTTTTGTTTGGACCCTCTCGTTTTGTTTTCGCATAAGAATCGATCGGGTCAGGCAGGTGTCTGCGAGGCATCTGCCACACTCTTCTCCACTCCTTGCGGACTGAACGAGTACAGAGGGTTCTCTTTTTTTCACGTTTTGATTCTGTTTCGATAGTCCATGACATGTATGCAATACAAAAAACCTACAATAACTTTAATTTATATATGCCACGGAGACCAAATTCAAGGAAGAATCTCATCATGATCCCATTGCTGATGCGTAGACGGTTCATTGCGACGTATTGGATGCCCCAGAACGTCGTCGACCTGCTCTTCGAGGACCTCCTCGAGGCCAGACACCGGGGACACGTAGGGATCATAATAGTGGGATTCTTCCTGGTAATACTGGGAGTCCTCGCGGAGTAAATGTCGAGCAGACGGCGAGCGTGACAGATGTCGGGTAGATGGTGAAAGAGAATTGTGGCGAGGAGCAGGCGAAAGGGACCCGTGGAGAGTGGATAGTGTTAACCGTCGGAGAGACGGTGATTGCTGCGCTAGATGAGCTTGAGATGTCGCGGGGCTTGATCCTCCCCATCTTGAAGAGGCGCGTAACGCCTGCCGGCTCCAGTCAATACAAAGTGCCGTGTCAGACGGCGAGGATCCTCACCTTCAAAGAGAAGGGTCTATATCGCGACAGAAGGGAGCCCGCATCCGCGACCAGTGTGGATGCGGTAAGATAGGACTGCATCGTGGTAGCCCTGTCCAAGGGCTGCGCCTCAAACGAATCGTCGTTAGTATCAAAGTATTCAGCTTTCGACCGCACAGGCGGTGGTGGTGGAGTAGAATATGGCAACGGGACGATGGTACCATTCGGAGGAGGCGATCCCACATCGTATTGGGATTGAACCTTGTACCCTCGCTGGAGGCGGTACCAAAGTGTCTTGTTTCTTTGCAGAAGGAACTGGGAGACGTGAATAATGGAGCGCGCAAAATCGCGAGTAAATGCCCCACCAAAACAGCAAGAATGAGAAAAACGCAGAGGAATGCGGTAAAAGTGATAGCGACGATGATTCCAGCCCTGAGGGATGGTTAGGGTACAGGAGGGGGATGGAAGGAAGGCGTACGAGAGTCGTTTATGAGTGGAGAGGTTCGGATCTGAGGGTATGGAGGGAGACGCAAAGGGCGGACTGAAATCGTGGGTCAATTCATCTCGATTTCAAGAAGGGAGGACGGGTGGAGTACTTACTTTGGAGTCACCGTCGAAAGCGCCGTATGTACGACCGCATAGTCGATTTGGAAGAGCCCAGGACTTTCGCTTGTGAGCATTATGGTGTGATTTCCTTGCCCAAATCCGTTGCCAAAATACAGCACGACTTGTGAGGAGAACACATCACGGGCAGCAGTGAAGTTTCGCGACGTCGCTTGGTCAGTCCTCCGAACGCTGTACTTGGAATGTCCGGGCCCTGTTGTACCGTATATGGTCACGGCATCGCCTGTCACTTAGGATGAGCGGAGCTTTGGAAATGAGGGGTCGAGGAACCCGATTTACCCTATAGGTTGCGTCACACAACAGGCGACGACAGAGTGGGACTTGTACGCACGGAAAATGTGTAGTTCATGGAGGCATCCAATCGGGAAGTAGAACTGTGGAAGTACATCCATGTGAGCGGTGGATATCCTGGGATGGTTTCTAACGCACTGGCCAGTTTGCCCACTAAACATCGTAATATTCGATGGGTTCGCAGTCCAAGCCCCTTTAGGACCCCACGCGAACGCCGGGTCCGTGTCGTCAAATTGGTCGGTCTGGACCGTCAATCCGGTGTCGTTGGCTCCGCCGAGCCCGCAGGACCATGTTATCTGAGAAGAATGAGCGAGCTCGAAAGGGGAGTCGGAGACGTTGCTGTAACGCACCGAATCAATACCAAGAGTCTCCCGTCCATTATTCGAGATAGTGAGAGTGTGCGGTCCTGGGCGAAGGTCGTCGCGGCTGAATAAGGATTGGCGGAACGAGGTGAAATTAGACGAATAGCCGTTTAAATGATGATCTTTGCCATCCAAGTTCACGGTGTACGGGCCATTCGTGTACCTCGACCCATTAACCACTATACGTGTACCCTGAAAGCGCACGGTCGCGGAAGCATGCCGGTCATGCGTGTAGCTGTAGCTGTAGTCGAACGCCCTACACACCCAGTTGGTCCCTCGCAATTTTGAAGTACAAAGACGGACCTACTCATTCGAGGCATTTTGCTTCCAATTGCCGGTGTAGCTGATCAGCGGACTAGCGTCGTCTATCGTAACATTGAGCATCGCCATTGTGCAAGACGACGGGAGGCTCAGAAGGCACGGGTGGCCGATGTGGGATGAAAGGAGAGTGGAGGAGGACCGCCAGGGCCTGGAAGAGGCTGAGTGTCGCTCGCCAGTACGGGTTTGAAGCAAAGTAAAGAGTACAGCAGTTACCAGATGAACATCATGCCAGTCAGCCTGATATGATGTGCACTGTCCAAATGGATCCTAGGGCTTCCGGTGGCGTGTTTGTAGATCTCTTGGTCGAGGGAAAGAAGCTGTCGTGACTCGTCCTGATCGTCCGGCTATCGTCCGTACATCGAGCGTTATCGTTCTGCGTTGAGCGTTGACGAACGTCGTTGCCCGTTACCCTTGAGCTCACGGTAAAGTCATAGACAAGTATCTTGAGAGCTCAAACCCATCCATCATTCAAGTATAGTCATCCTTGTGACTTTTTGGCGCCATCCACCTGGTAGAACGGTTTCATTTAATTTTGCACCTGGCAGCGGGCAGGGCAGGCATCGGGAATGGACAGCCTTGGCCATGGTCTAAGGAAGATTCCACAGGAGCGAGTAGGAGCTAAGTTAGTAGAATGGGAACACCGTGCTGGGATCGAAAGCGGAGCTATCGCAGTGAGAATTCGAATAGCGGGTGCAGCCAGAAGCCCCGGCAATTGTAAGTTTCGTTGCTCGAGCCAATCGAAAGCGATTGAAGGCAAGAACGGATGTAGTGCGATGCAAAGATCTCGAGGTGGATCAATGAAGTGAATGGTAACAGTCAGAGGCAAAGTAGTTCCGCGGTGACCACGGTGACCGGCTTCGGGCCGGATGACAGGCAACTTGACAGACTCAACGCAACTTCAGACGACACCTACTCAAGGCGATTCCTCGAGGCTTCTCAACGGATAGGGTCTCTATCTGGATTCTGTGCGGATGGGAGTACGGGTCATCTAACTCTGGTGGCGTGTTCAGTCAATGTCGTCGGTGTGCCACTGCAATCAAGAACGGGCTCCTCTCCTCTTCAATCAATACCTTGGCTTGCTTGCTATGTACCGGCGACGCACCAAAACGAAAGGCAGTGCGTCTCGGTGTCTCCACATCAAGTTCTTTACGGTGGAATCACCCATCTATTTAAGTATGATGAAGGCCAACTTCAACGCTGTTTCAACTCCGAACTTGCTCATTGGATTCGATCTCCTTCTTGCCCCCGCGAAATGGTCGAATCAAACTGAGCCTCAATCGCCCGTATCTCGGGCTACCTCCATCCGTGGAAACAACCGCCCGCCATCCCGGGAAATGAGCAGATGGCTCGCATGCGCCGCTGATACTTCTTGTAGGGATCAAAGCCCGGGCGTCGTCTATACGCTGCAATGAGTGCCGTTCAGCTTATGAGTGGTGGATCATCGCGTTCTGGGATCCCGTCGTGCTGCCAGACGACATTGATTTGACGCAACTTTGCTGTCAATCTTGGTGGCGGGGCAAAATAATGGCTTCAATGCGAAGTTCGGTTTCTGCAGAGTCATTTGTTTTCCCAGTGGCTGGAAACAAATTTCAATGAACCGGCCGAATAGACAACTAAAAACACACCTTCTGCAATGGCGTAACTTGGTCTCGTCGAGCTGCATGTTCTGGCACTCAATTGAATGAAATGTGTGCCTCATTTCCAACCTCAGGATATTGTTAACGACAAAAAACTCACTCATTCCTCTACCAGAGAATTAAGGTTCAAAGCTCGACGTAATTTCGTGCCCAATCCGGCAGCTCTTCGAATTCGTGACTGGCCAGTCCCTTCTTTCCTTTACCCACGCTCGTCGTCTGCCTCTTCTCCGCCAGTTTCCAAGGGCTCAGTCGACACACTGGCATGACAGACCGCCTTCCCAAGCTCGAGACATATCTGGTACGTAGGACGCTTGGATTTTCTCCCGAGCAAGCCGTTAATCTCTTCTTCATTTTAGGCTCGGTGCGAAGCGCGGGGAGAGCGGGCGGTAACGCGGACGGGGGAAGAACGCGAGCGAGTGGGATTCGGAATTTCGGCTGGAAGGCCCAAGGTCGGTGTCGCAATTTTTCCTCCGAGTCTTTCTTTCGAGATGAACTGACTGTGCAAATTCGTACTCGTATGTTCGCAGACCCTGCAGAGTAAGCGCTCGGAGCCGACTCTGCGGAGGCAGGCGTCGCGGATGTCGACCTCGGAGCGCGGTATGTCTTCCCCCTCCCAGAAGTCTTGTCAGTACCATTTTTCATCATTCATTGAAGGCTCGATGATAGCGACGAGCCTCCGGTTCGACGGCGTAGAGGTGATTGTTAGTGTTCAAGATTTGTAGTATTGAACTGAACTCAGAAGTCCAGGCCAACGAGCTCAACAAGCGCTCCGAGGCAAGTCTAAGTAGGAAAACGTCTCGAACTCTAAAGGAACGCACGACGCCCGGTATGCTTCTCTCTCCTTCAGCTTCCATCGTCTTTTACTGTGGGCCTCTAGCCTCGGTGAAAAGCCATTCCGTGACCGAAGAGCGCCTGGGGCCTGGTGGCGGGGAGGTTGGTCTCTGTTTATTGAATTGCCAAGTACTCACTTTCTTCCCGCAGGTTTCCCCAACTAAGCGAGCTGAATCACGTCTAGGAAGAAGGGTTGAAGGACCAATCGTGCGCTTATAGTTCCCCACCCCCGACGGCCATTCATGACCATTTCTTGCTCAGTTCGTCGATACCACAAAATCCAAATTGACCGTCCGCGTCGCGGGGAACGACTTTCAACTCATTTCAAAGTCTGGTCGGCCCGAGATCGATATCCGTCGCGAGAACGAGCACCTGGCGCTGGAGAGGGAGAAGCTGGCGCTAGATGCGGAGAGACTGGAGTTGGACCGGGCACAGCTTGTGCTTGACCGGAAGCGGTTGGAGTTGGACCGAGAGCGTCTACGGGTGACCCATTGCATGAATCAGCTCAACCACACATACTCGCATGACAATGTTTTATTCCGGCGCGAGTTTTAGTGAACTGATCGATAGAATGCACTCTTAGCACTTAACACTGTTCGATTTCTTGTTGCATTACACTGAGCTTACACCTCATCATTATAACCAATATAGAGAGCTGAAATGCGCTGTCGTTCCATGTTGCAAGCTTACAGTCGCAAGGTGACACAAATGAACAATTTCTTCGACTTGAGGCTTGTTATCTGTGTCGGAAAACTAGGCACGGCGAATGAGAGCGATCAGACAGAGAGGGCTATAAACCCCAACCCTTCGCAAGAGGTGCAAGATTTTGAGCAAGGTACATACATATCGTCCACAAAATGCAATACGTGCAGCCCGATTGGACTAGGTTTTCCACGGTTAAAATGTTCACTCCTCATCCGAACGATACAGATTCCCTTGAACCTGTTTGCATTCATCGAAAACCCACTGACAGAAGTCTCTGCGTACGCATTTTGAAACGGAACCCGGGTCGTGTGAGTTGTAATACTGCCCTCCCTCAAAGGTCAACTAAACAAAAGGCATCATTGAAAGAAAGAGTTCCAAGTATTTCTTTCTGGCAGTGTTGGACGTGACTATTAGAACGATTAACAATATGAACATCCCTGTTCTCGTTCGCAACTCCGATTCGGATGCGAAAATAAAGATCGCGCGGCCCAGCGTTTTTCGATACGTAGCTACTCGCGTTCAGCGTCGCGGACATCCTTTATCGGTAATTGCACCAAAACGGGCCGAATCAAATGCGAGAGTAGTAGGGTATTACCGCGGCTGTCAACTAGGGCGTTTCAAAATGTAGTATCCATCTCGACTGGCGATGCAAGCCACGGGCACAAGTCAGAGATCAACGAAGTGTGCGATCGCGATCAATGCATCAATTTAACTTCCCACGGTTCAATTTTTGTGATGGCATGCCATCAGAGTGTGCTCGTTTCTACTTCTCCACTGAATGTTGGCAGAAGTGATTCACAGGATGTATTCACTTTATGAGCAATCCCTTTGAAGTGGTATCAATTAAAATGAAGCCCAATTGCGACTGCTCTGACCGACGAAGCCGATGTGGACCATGTGGTGTGAGCGATCCTCCTGGTATTTCGGCGTGCCTTTCCTTCAAAGGCCAGTTGAATAAAAAAAAGGGATTATTGGTACTCTACTGTCAATGGCATCTATCTGCCGAATATCCAGAAGAATATTAACAAACAAACTACGGACGGAGATCGGACATTGATTGTGTTGGCAGCAAAGGAAAACAACCCACTAGTGGTACATCAAGAGGCAGGCGACATAGTGGTATCATACTGTCAGTACGTGGTCCGATGACGTGGACGCCTTGTGTCCTCTGCTCTTCCCGACGACTTTGCCTGAATCTCCGCAGACATATCGGAAGGTTTGATCGGTCCCATGTCGTGTTCTTCGTGAAAAGATAGCGCCCGAGCTCCCTCCCCAGGGGGATCAGGGTCTGATTTAGATGTAGTGGGAAGAGTTGGCGCAGAGGGTGTGGCATCGTCCTCTGCGCCTGAAAATGACCCGTTCAATGGTTCAACAGCCCCATGAGCGGGGACGGAGGTGTCCGGGGCCTGGGCCACATCCGAGGTCAGTGTGGCTAATTGGGGCTGGAGTGAAACAGGTTGTGTGATTGGGTCCTCGCTGTGAGGAGGGTTTGGTGTGTGTGTATTACTTTGGACTTGCGCCGCGCCATCACCAGGGCCCTCGCCCTGCACAGAATCTGTGTTTGTTCGCAATATAGCGGATTCTGTCTGCGTTGGAGGTCTTGATACTATCGGAGGTTGTGGGCTTGGTAGATTGGTGATTGGCAGAGATGGAGACCAGAGTTTAATCCAGTCCTCGTCATAAGGAGGAAGAGTTAGATGACTCCCAAATCCCCTGTTTATTCGTGAAGCCCAGGTGCCTGCCCCGAAGAAGCAGAAAAGAATATCGGACATTAAGGCTCGATAAGTGGAGGCGAGATCGGTTTTGGTCAATTTCCTGGCCTTCCACAACAATTTGATGACAGGGATGCTGCCCGTCACAGCTGCTACAACCGACAGAGACTGAGTACGTGGTCAGTCATCAGAAATCTCCGCACTATAAAGCAGTCACCTGCCCGTATGTAAAGACGAACCCGGGTTCAACTTTGAAGAGGGAAAGTTGAAGGACCCAACCAACGTAGGAAAACAGTACAACCAAGTAGATTGGCCATTTGTGGTGCTGAAGAATACTGGAGATTCCATGTTAGTACATGGGACTGCTACGGTAATGCAAAGGAGAGATGAAGCCCACAATGGTACACAAGTAGAGATTTTTTTCCACTCAGACGGCGTCGACTGCGCAATTAACGCAGCTTGTTTTCTGTAGTGGAGAATACATGACCCAAAAGCAGGTATGGCGATGGCATAACAGGTGTTAATGCCAAAGGGAACCCTGGGTCTGGGAATCATCTGGACCAGTACTGCCGTAGAGGCATATTGCTTGAAACTCAATGGCGCACACTCGTCGCCAGGAAAGTTCCGGCCTTTGAACCACACAACGAGGTTCAGGGCCAACCAAGCACCAACAAGTGTAAAGCATAGGAGAGGGTTGAATGGAATGTGCTTGTCCGCCTTCAATTTCTCCTCCTCTTCTGGATTAGCCATGTTTTTCCTCCCTTTACACCATAGATAGATTTGGCGCAGGTTGATCCAGACGATATACCACGCGATGGGGGAGTGCACAACCAGGAGAGTAAAGTAGCCATCGAGGAAGAACAGTTGGCCACGGCCGAGACTGATCAGAGTGCACAAGACGATTGCACCGATCTGGAGGAGCGTCGACCGAAGGGCCTCGGCTATGTCCTCTTGGCTACCCCAGCAAATAATAACCGCTTGGGACAGAAGATCAAGAACCTGAAGGAAGTGAGTGAGGGCCGTTGCCGACATACCAGCACAGAAGTTGATAACAAAGTCTGGATCTGTGTCAACCACTAATTCGTGCATAAAGATGAAAATACGCACTGGATAGACGAACACCATAACCTAGCACATCCGGATTGAATGTGCCGCTCAAGTCTGGGTTCGACAGAGCTTCAGATAAAAGGTTCGATGCGTCTGCCAGTGTCCAGGTACAGAGCGACTGATTGAAGAGGGAAGCCGTTGACATGGGAGCCGAGAGAGAGGGGGGAAAGCAGTCTGCAGCTTAAGTTCAAATACTACACCCGTATTCGTCTGGCAGCCCTCACGCGAATACCCCGAAAGGGACCTGGTGCTGTAGTATACTAGGTTACTAACACGTGGGCACATCTTAAGTCCTCAAAGCTAAGTGCGAAACGGTCGAAGGCCTAAGCAGTATGGTGTTCACTTTGTACATAAATGTTTCGCGCGACATTTTGGTTCGCACGCAGATTTCATCATTCCGTGCGCTTTTTTTGATCTCTCGCGCGCCAGTCTCGCGCGCAACTTTAGGAATATTAATGATTTCAAGTTTTCGCGTGCGCTTTTGACCAGCTTTTACTCAAATATCCCAAGTGTTATAAACTGAAGGTTGGGGGGGGGGGGGGGGAGGGTTAATAAAATATGTCAGAATACGGTGGGGGTGGTAAAAGTGTGGTGCCTGGATGAAATGGTGTTACATTAACAATTTAACACGCTCCCTTTCTCAGAATCACGTACGCTGCACATTCACAACCCTATCCGGCAATTTGAATATGCACATCCTTGCACATCACTGAGGGTTGGGCCAGGTCAACTTGCAATCTCCTAGTTGGTGCACACAAATGCTTGGGGCGACTCATTCACCGGCGATTGGCCCTTAGAGGACAGTTTCAATCTGTCTTGTCTCTTCCTCCTGAATTCATGCCTTGTATTCTCCTTATTGGCTGGAACTTGAAGCCAATCCACATCAGTGTCCCTAGAATCATAGAGTTGACTTTACTTGATTACAGCCCTTCCGACACGATATTTGGCCCTATGTACGCGTCGGCTCGCGTGAGAAGACCGGGACACGTGCATGATCGGCCGTCACTGGTATGATCAGCCGTCACTGGCATGATCGGCCGTCACTGGCATGATCGGCCGTCACTGGCATGATCGGCCGTCACTGGCATGTCGGCTTGACAGCGGCATCCTGACGGCATCTCAAAACGGCACGCGAGATACGAAAAGTAGCGCGAAATCGTTTATGTAGAAGAACACCAGCTCACTGCGAACACTCTTCATCGGTAATTGCACCAAAAATGGCCCGAATCCAACTTGATACGATCCGCGAGAGTAGCAGGATATCACCGCGGCTGTCGACTAGGGCGTTTCAGAATGCAGTATCTGCCTCGACTGACGATGCAAACCACGGCAGCCAAATCACAAATCAGGGATCGAGAATGTCAACCGAAGTGTGCAATGCGCGAACTCCGCTTTAGGGGAATAGCTAACTCGCGACCAATGTATCAATTAAACTTCCCACGGTTCAATTTTTGTGATGGCATGCCATCAGACTTGCTCGGTTGTTGTCTACTTATCCGCTGAATGCTGGCAGTAGTAGTTTACAGGATGTATTTTACTTCACGACCAGTTTGTCTTGAAGTGGTATCAATCGAAATGAAGCCCACCAAGTACCACTGCTCTGACCGACGAAGCCGATGTGGTGTGGGTGATCCTCCGGGTGTGTTCCTCTCCTGAGTCAAAGGCCAGTTGAATGAACAAAAGGGAGTGTTGGTACCCTACTGTCTATAACATCTATCTACATCTATCTGCCCAATATCAAGAGGAATAACAAACAACTACGGACACAGGTCGGACATTGACAGTGTTGGCAGCAAAGGAAAAAACGCACCAGCGGTAATTTTGCACACATATCAGGAGGCAGGCGACGTATTGGTATCATACGTGGTCCGATGGCGTGGACGCCTCGCGTCCTCTGCTCTTCCCGACGACTTTGCCTGTATCTCCGCAGACATATTGGAAGGCTCGATCGGTCCTATGTCGCGTTCTTCGTGGACCGAAACGATAGCGCCCGAGTTCCCTTCCCCAGGGGGATTGGGGTCTGATTTAAATGTAGTGGGAAGAGCCAGCGCAGAGGGTGTGACTTCGTCCTCTGCACTTGAAATTGACTGTATGATCTCGGCACCGTTGTTCAATGATTCAACAGCCCCATGAGCGGGGACGGAGGTGTCCGGGTCCTGGGCCACATCTGAGCCCAGTGGGGCTAATTGAGGATGGGCTGGAACAGGTGATAGGATGGGGTCCTCGCTGTGAGGAGGGTTTGGTGTGTGTGTATTGGTTTGGGGTTGCGCCGCGCCATCACCGGGAGCGTCGCCTTGCACAGGGCCTGTGTTTGTTCGCAACATAGCGGGGTCTGTCTGCGTTGGAGATCTTGATGCTATCGGAGGTTGTGGGCTTGGTAGGTTGGTCATTGGCAGAGATGGAGACCATAGTTTGGCCCAGTCCTCATCATAGGGAGGAAGAGTCAGTCGACTCCGAGTCCCGGATGCCCTCTGGTTTATTCGTGAAGGCCCGAAGCAGAAAACGATATCGGATATCAGGGCCCAGAGTATGCGGGCGAGATCGGTTTTGGTCAATTTCCTCGCCTTCCACAACAATTTGATGACGGGGATGCTGCCTGTCGCAGCTGCTACAACCGACAGAGACTAGGAGTACACAATGTTCAGTCCTCAGCAATCTCCGCAATATAAAGCAGTTACCTGCCCATATGTAAAGACAAACCCGGGTTCAACCTCGAAGAGGGAAAGCTGAAGAACCCACATAACATAGGAAATTACCACAAGCAGGTAGATCGGCCATTTATGGTGCTGAAAAATACTGTGGATTCCGTGTTACATAGGACTGCAACGGCGATGCAAAGGAGAGATGAAGCTTACAATGGTACACAAATGGAAAATTTCTTCCACTCAGAAGGCGTCGTCTGCGCAATTTGCGCAGCTTGTTTTCTGTACCGGAAAATACATGATCCAAAAGCGCACACGACAAGGACGTAAGAGACTGTGAAGGGAACAAATCCGACGGGAAACAACTGCGGCAGTAGAACCACGCCCACATAATGCTTGAAACTCAGCGGCGGACACTCCTCGCCAGGAAAGTTCCGGCCTTTAAACCACACAACGAGGTTCAGGGCCAACCAACCACCGACAAGTGTGAAGCATAGGAGAGGGTTGAATGGAATGTACTTGTCTGCCTTCAAGTTCTCCTCTTCTCGATTAGCCTTGTCCTTCCTCCCTTTATACCATAGATAAATCTGGCGCAGATTTATCCAGACGATATACCACGCGATGGGGGAGTGCACAACCAGGAGAGTAAAGTAGCCATCGAGGAAGTAAAGTTGACCGCGGATGAGACTGATCAGAGTGCACAAGACGATTGCACCGATCTGGAGGAGCGTCGACCGAAGGGCCTCGGCTATGTCCTCTTGGCTGCCCCAGCAAATAACGATCACTTGGGACAGAGGATCAGCAAAGTCGGATCGCCGATTAACGAGTAAGTACCGGCGCAGATATTAATGATGAAATCTGCATCGGTCTCAACCTCTATTTTGTGCACAGAAAATGAAAACACGCACTGGATAGACGAACACCATAACCTAGCACATCCGGATTGAATGTGCCACTCAAGTCTGGGTTTGACAGAGCTTGAGATAAAAGGTCCGACGCCCTCCACAGTGCCAAGTCACAGAGGGACTGGTTGAAAGGGTCGGAAGTCGTCGACATGGGAGCTGAGAGAGAGAAAGAGAGGGTTGGAGCAGTCTACGGTTTCAAATTAAATGCACTGGTATACGTGTGGCAGAGGACCCCAATAAAGATACCGTCATATGCTAGGGAAGTATCCCGGCACTGCCAGGCTCCTTCTTATAGCTTCCGAAAAGGTCGGAGGCAAAGCACAGGTCAATGTCCGCTAATATCGCCCGTATTCTGTAGCATCCGTCGCGGATCCCAAGAGAAAAGATAACTTGAAGGAGAGGAATGATCAAGAGGTTGGAGTTCAAATGGATGCATTTGGGTCCTGAAGTCGCACCCCCGGCGGTAAAGTCTCCCCATATGGGAAAAAACTATCTGAAAATACACAAATCAGCTGGACACCAAAAACAAATGGAATTCTTGGTCTTGCCTCACTGTGCAAGTATTCAGGATGATATCGCTGCACAATCATTGTTACTGTGATTCAATTATTTGGAGGATTCAAATACTGCAATTCATCACCTGGACAACAACACCTGCTACGGGCCAATAATTGGTTGATTTCCCATAAGGACAGATTGTTTTCTGAATATTTCTGAAGCTTTCCGACCAAACGCCGCGAGAGCTGTCGGGACCCCATCACTTCAGGGGACACAAAAACGGTAAGGATTCATTCGAATCTATCTGAATCTACTATAATCCGGAGAGGTGTACCCACCCACCCCCCCCCCCCCCCCCTCTCCAGATTATAATAAAGATGAATAAACTGTTTGGCGGTGCAACGATGCTTCCCGCCGTTGTCTTCAACATCCGAGTGGCCGATTTGCCCTATGAAAAATTCAGTGGGCTCTCGTCGCGTCTCGGATCCCATTCCGGCTGGTCTTCCAAGTCTTCCAAAACGGCTGAACACATCTTGTGATGTTATTCGCGTGAACAGTTAACTTTTGGTGCGTAGGTTGAATATTCTAAACCGGCCCACCATCACGCCGCACGCCGCACGACGGTACCCTCTTGTCCTGAACCATCATCATGAAATTTATGCCCTTGCTGCGGCTCACTTTACTCAGTCTTTCATCGCTGTGAACATGCTTGTCTGTGCCGAGCTCGTCAACTGTATTCTCTGCTTTGACTCTGCTGACTCAATTGTCTTGAATGAGTCGGATAGATTAGATCTTCAAGTTATGGAAAAAAAAGACCTTTCAAGTTGACCCCCCCTTCCGATTTTTAAATCAGCCCGATCGGACCAGGTTTCCTCATCAAGCTTCATGCCGATGCACCCAAAAGTGGTGCTGTCGGTGGATTCTAATCGAAGTGTGCAACGCGCGAACTGTGCCTTGGGGGAATAGCCAACTCGCGATCAATGCATCAATTCAACTTCCCACGGTTCAATTTTTGTGATGGCATGTCATCAGACTGCTCGTTTCTACTTCTCCGCTGAATGTTGGCAGCAGTAATTCACAGGATCTATTCTACTTTATAAAATCTCTCTTGAAATGGTATCAATTAAAAAGCTCATCAATTGCCACTGCTCTGACCGACGAAGCCGATGTGATAGCGGTGTGGGCAAGCCTCCTGGTATTTCGGTGTGCCTTTCCTTCAAAGGCCAGTTGAATAAACAAAAGGGATTGTTGGTACTCTACTGTCAATGGCATCTATTTACGTCTATCTGCCCAATATCAAGAGGACACAAAACAAACAAACTACGGACGGTTGATTGTGCTGGCAACAAAGGAAACAACACACCAGCAGTGATGTTGCACACATATCAAGAGGCAGGTGACCCATTGGTATCATACGTGGTCCGATGACGTGGACGTCTCGCGTCCTCTGCTCTTCCCGACGACTTTGCCTGAATCTCCGCAGACATATTGGAAGGCTCGATCGGTCCCATGTCGCGTTCTTCGTCGACCGAGCTCCCCTCCTCAGGGGGGTTGGGGTCCGATTTAGATGTAGTGGGATTCCTGGGAAGAGCCGGCACAGAGGGTGTGGCATCGGCGTCCTCTGCACCTGAAATTGACTGTATGATCTCGGCACCGTCATTCAATGATTCAACAGCCCCATGAGCGGGGACGGAGGTGTCCGGGTCCTGGGCCACATCTGAGCCCAGTGGGGCTAATTGAGGATGGGCTGGAACAGGTGATAGGATGGGGTCCTCGCTGTGAGGAGGGTTTGGTGTGTGTGTATTGGTTTGGGGTTGCGCCGTGCCATCACCGGGACCCTCGCCTTGCACAGGGCCTGTGTTTGTTCGCGATATAGCGGGGTCTGTCTGCGTTGGAGATCTTGATGCTATCGGAGGTTGTGGGTTTGGTAGGTTGGTCATTGGCAGAGATGGAGACCATAATTTGATCCAATACTCATCATAGGGAGGAAGAGTCAGACGACTCCCAAACACCCTTTGGTTTATTCGAGACGCCAAGGGGCCCACCCCGATGAAGCAGAAAAGAATATCGGACATCAAGGCCCAGAGCATGCGGGCGAGATCGGTTTTGGTCAATTTCCTCGCCTTCCACAACAATTTGAAGACAGGAATGGTGCCCGTCGCAGCTGCTACAACCGACAGAGACTGAGTACATAATGTTCAGCCATCGGCAATCTCCGCAATATAGAGCAGTCACCTGCCCGTATGTAAAGGTGAACCCAGGTTCAAACCCAAAGAGGGAAAGTCGTGTGACCCAACCAACATAGCAAGCCACTACAAACAGGTAGATCGGCCATTTGTGGTGCTGAAGAATACTAGGGGTTCCGTGTTAGTACATGGGACTGCCACGACGATGCAAAGGAGAAATGAGGCTCACAATGGTACACCAATGGAAAAATTCTTCCACTCAGACGGCGTCGACTGCGCAATTAGCGCAGCTTGTTTTCTGTAGCGGAAATAACATAATCCAAAAGTGCACACGATGAAGGTGTACCAGACTGCGAAGGGAAAATATCGTATGTCGAGAGTCAACTGGGGCAGTAGGACTTTGCTCGTATATTGTTTGAAATTTAGTGGCGGACACTTGTCGCCAGGAAAATTCCGGCCTTTGAACCACACAACGAGGTTCAGGGCAAACCAAGCACCAACAAGTGTGAAGCATAGGAGAGGGTTGAATGGAATGTGCTTGTCCGCCTTCAAGTTCTCCTCCTCTTCTGGATCAGCCATGTTTTTCCTCCCTTTATACCATAGATAAATTTGGCGCAGATTTATCCACACAATATACCACGCAATGGGGGAGTGCACAACCAGGAGAGTAAAGTAGCCATCGAGGAAGTAAAGTTGACCGCGGCCGAGACTGATCAGAGTGCACAAAACGATTGCACCGATCTGGAGGAGTGTCGACCGAAGGGCCTCGGCTATGTCCTCTTGGCTGCCCCAGCAAATAACGACCACTTGGGACAGAAGATAAGGAAGTGAGTGAGTGAGGGCCGGTTGCCGACATACCAGCGCAGAAGTTGATAATGAAGACTGGATCTGTCTCAACCTCTACTTTGTGCACAGAAAATAAAAATCACGCACTGGATAGACGAACACCAAAACCTAGCACATCCGGATTGAATGTGCCGCTCAAGTCTGGGTCTGCCAGAGCCGTAACTAAAAGGCGCGTTGCGCTCAACAGTGTCCAGTCACAGAGCGACTGGTTGAAAAGGGAAGTCGTCGACATGGGAGCCGAGAGAGAGAGAGGGAGAAGGAGGGAGCAGTCTGCGGCTTCAAGTTCTTCGAATTTAAATGCACTGGGACACGTGCAGCCGTACAGCAAAGACCCCCGAAAAAGATGCTGTCACCAGATAATGTTGCAATGTCGAGGTGCTATGTGCGCGCACAACCTGTCAATCGTGACTGTGGCACACTTAGTTACCAGGTCCCCCCCTCCTTGTTCCTGTATGACTGTCGCAAAGGTCCGATCTGAGGTACAGCTCACTATCTGGTCTAGAGGCCACTGCATCTGCAAATCGGTTTCTGGCAGATAGAGGCCGGGTTCACGACATAGATGGCTTCACTCAATAGCGTAGTCTCAGTGCCAGCCCGTCATGACATCCCAAATTGGGATGTCATGACGGGCTGGCACTGAGACTATCAATAGCGCTTCATAGAGCCAACCACCTCTGTATAGGATACTATAGAGAATTGATTCTACATTTAATCGTGCTCTATGTAGTGATCTCTCTCTATATTGTTCAATGTAGAGAGCAGGCCCACATGGAATTTCTGTCATCCACAGCCGACCGTCCGAGCCTTCTAAAAGGCGGCTCATTTCCCTTGCGCCATCGCTTTTTCCCTCCGAGTCCATCAAGTTTGAATTCCTCTCGAGTCCTTCAAATTATTCTAAGTCCCTCAAATCCTGTCTATTACCTCAAATCCTCCCCAACTTGGTCCCTTCAAATCTTCAAGCATTCTCAAGTGATTTCGAAGTGCTCCTACCCAAGCGAATGTAAAAACTCAACTCAAATTGATTCAAACTTCAACCTTCTCGCGAGAAATTCAAGACCTGATCCTCTACCAGTTATATAGCATATAGAATACCTGTACAGTATCTAGATGATTGTGAATACATTTCTTCGGACTTACTTCCTGAACGCGCGTGATATTCGCAGTGACACAACATGATCTGAGGTTGATGCCATCGCTCAAACACCCTATGCACCTCTACGTGCCTCTAAATATAGGGTACCTTGCTTCCTGTCTACTGCTCTACTGTGCTCTCTATTTCAGCATATAGCATGGCTGGTTTTGCAGATGGAAGCCCGGGCCGGCCAGATTTGGCGGGCGGTGGGAGAATCAGCCATTATTCTCCGGCCGGGAGAAAGAGACTTTCTCCCTCAAGAAAAATATCATGATATTCTCCGTTTGTTGGTGAATTTCCGGGGTAGTGTGGTTAACTTCTCCCAAGCCGTTCTCCCGGCTGGAGGATAAATTGATCCCCGCAGTGCTAACAGCTAGACTAAGTGACCGTTGGAAGTACCGTACATTTGTTCAATATATACTATGACACTTTTCTGACAAGGCCTTACAGGACCCTATGAGTTCTACTCGGGCAGAACACGCCAAAATATATGTTCTCCCTGTCTCCAGTGGGCAAGTTGCTGGAACCATGACCTCCGGGATCATTTTTTTTCCCACCACTTGAATCTTGGATCTACCCGGGGTTCATCCTGCCCAGAAGTTTGAATCCGCTGGGGCAGAGAATTCTCCAGAGAATTTCGGGTAGAGTCGGTAAAAGTTGGCGGTGCTCTGATTGAATGATTAATGTCATCGCCTGAGGCCAGTGTAGTAGAGTTTGATTCTTGGTGTGGACTACCTTTGGCTGCTCGGAATGGTAGTAGTGCAAGTTCCATACTCCTGTGCCGATTCAAAGTTGTAATGGTTCAATGTTCAACCCATGTTCAACATGGCTTTTATGGATGAATGTTCAATATTCACGCCGTCAAATATTCGACATTGTGTATTTCGAGGGACTGCCCACTCATGAACTCAGGGTATAAACAGTATCATAAATTTAAAGTTGAAGAAATTCTCCTCCACACTCGAGTTATTCTTTTTCTCTCGATCGTCTGCCATTGCGGAACCCGATCCCCATCCCGAGAGAATTGCTGCACATCGGAGAGGGCATCTTCGCGTTAACGCGTTAGTGCGCGGCGCGTGGTTACAAAACTTTGTCTACCCGAAAAGACCCGAAATTCTCCCATCATTCTATGCGAAATTCTACGCAAAGGTCTCGCATCAATTTTACGCGGAGTCTCTAGAGACAAATGACCCCAACGGATTCAAAGCTCTCATCCTGCCCTAGGTCCAATTTAATAGAGTCGACCCAAAGAGGCCGCCGGAATATTCCAGAGAGTCAGTACATATGAAATTTCATCAAGTGGACTTGATTTCGAGTAGTTGGCGAGGAGGAGAGTCATTAGGTGTTAGAAGTACCTCGAAAGGCCTTGTGAGGTTTGGCAATAAACCTTACAAGGCCTTGTAACCTCGTTGGGCAATAAGCCTTTTCCGATTTTTCCGACACGGTTGTGTTAGACTCCGTCGCGATCCCCACAGAGAAAAGAGGTTTCAAGGAGGTTGGGTTCAAATGGACGCATTGGGTCCTGAAGGCGCATCGCGCTCCTCAATCAAGTCACGACACCGCGAGTTGGGGCTCTGATGTCACAAGCAACACTCTTGCGACGTCGGTACATATAGACTATAGTCGATCCCCTTAGTCGATGCATCTACTGTGCCAATACACCGTCGTTCGTAGGAGCTGACGCGGGAATAGAAAGTACGTACAGTGTCTTAGACCCGACTCGTGATTGCATTTCTACCACGCACGATGAACACGACCACTGTCACCCGCAGACTGTCCGCCAGACAAGGCTCGACCACCGCACCAGACCCCTACGCAAAAAATGCGCACCTCATCCGTGAATCGTCGAGCATCCTCACAATCGTCCGCGTCTCCCCCCCGCCAGCCACGACCCCCTCCACCGCGCCGTGCCCAGACGAATCGGAAGCAATCCAAACATCCCGCTGCCCTCCCCAGGTTCCCCAAAGATAGAGGGTTAGAAAATTAAGTTCCAGAGAGAGGTCACGAACAGGAATGTAGAAATCTTAGCCGCGAATAAAATGCGTGCAGCCCGATCGGACCAGGTTTCCTCATCAAGCTTCGCGCCGATGCACCTAAAAATGGGTGCCCTTGGTGGCCGTGGTATAAATGCTGTACTTTCTAGGGACACCCGGAAAGGGCTGTCAACTGAAGGAGCTGGAAGAACTAAGGTACATGTACGTCTGGGGCTGAGGAGAAGATGGCCCGGGAGAGTCTTGGGTCAACCCAACCAGGAGGAAGGTAAGAATCACTTGGAGCGCAAGCTTCATTCTTCGAGTGAACATATTCAGCATACTGCGGGGCGGTTGAATGAGAAAAGCGGCAGTCCCGCTGTTTTTATATTCAAGCGTGTGCCGTGCAACCGAAGTTGTGCTTCATACGGATCTAGGTCTCGGAAGCGAGTCGAGCGACTCACAAGTGAAATGATCTGCCAGGCTCAAACACTTTATGCACCTTTTTGGGAGCCTTTCGGGTTCGGCTCTTTCCCACGGGACAAGAGAAAGTGTACGATTTAGGGTGCTGAATTTTTATATACTCGAAGTGTCAACCAGAGAAAAGCGGAATTGGGAAAGAAAAACGGACTATGAATTTTTGGCAGCGCTGTACCTAATGATATGTATAACGATTGACAATTTGGAACATCGCTGTTCTCATTCACAGCTCACCGCGGACATCCTTTACCGGTAATTGCACCAAAAATGGGCCAAATCCAACTTGATACGATCCGCGAGAGTAACAGGATATTCCTGCGGCTGTCGACTAGCGTGTTTCAGAATGTAGTACCTGCATCGAATGACAAGTCAGGGATTGAGAATTTCAACCGCAGTGTGCGAATGCGCGATCGCGATCAGTGCATCAATTAAACTTCCCACGGTTCGATTTTTGTGATGGCATACCATCAGACTTGCTCGTTTGTTTCCTACTTCTCCGCTGATGGTTGACAGCAGTAGTCCACAGGATGTATTCTACTTCATAACGAGCCTGTCTTGAAGTGGCATCAATTAAAATGAAGCTTACCAATTGCAACTGCTCTGACCGACGGCCGATGTAGTGTGGGCGATTCTCCGGGTTTGTTCCTCTCCTGAGTCAAAGGCCAGTTAAATAAATAAAAGGCGTTGTTGGTACTCTACTATCTATAACATCTATTTACATCTATCAAGAGGAATAACAAACAAACTACGGACAGAGGTCGGACATTGATTGTGTTGGCAACAAAGGAAAACAACACACCAGCGGTAATGTTGCATACATGTCAAGGGGCAGGCTCATTGGTATCATACGTGGTACGATGGCGTGGACGCCTTGCATCCTCTGCTCTTCCCGATGACTTTGCCTGTATCTCTGCAGACACATCGGAAGGCTCGATCGGTCCCATGTCGCCGCGTTCTTGGTGGACCGAAGCGATAGCATCCGAGTTCCCTTCCCCAGGGGGATTGGGGTCTGAGCCTGATTCAGATGTAGTGGGAAGAGCCGGCGCAGAGGATGCGACTTCGTCCTCCGCACCTGAAGTTGACGGGACGGTGTTGGCGCCGCCGTTCAATGGTTCGACGGCCCCATGAGCGGGGACGGAGGCGCCCAGGTCCTGCGCCACATCTAAGCCCAGTGTGGCTAATTGAAGATGGGCTGGAATAGGTGGTGTGATGGAGCCCTCGCTGTGAGGCGGGTCTGGTGTGTGTGTATTGGTTTGGGCTTGCGCCGCGCCATCATCGGGGCGCTCGCCTTGCGCAGGATCTGTGTTTGTTCGCGATATCGCGGTGTTTGGCTGCGTTGGAGGTATTGATGCTGTCGGAGGTTGTGTGGATGGTAGATTGGTCATTGGCAGAGGTGGAGACCATAGTTTGATGAAGTCCTCATCATAGGGAGGAAGAGTCAGGCGACCCCCGAACACCCTTTGGTTTATTCGAGACGCGAGGGGGCCCGCCCTGAAGAAGCAGAAAACCACATCGGACATCAAGGGCCGGGACACGCGGGCGAGATCAGTTTTGGTCAATTGCCTCGCCTTCCACAACAACTTGAAGACAGGAATGGTGCCCGTCAAAGCTGCTACAACCGACAGAGACTGAGTACACGATGTTCAGTCATCGGGAATCTCCGCAATATAAAGCACTTACCTGCCCGTATGTAAAGGCAAATCCGGGTTCAACGTCGAAGAGGGAAAGTCCTCCAACCCAATTAATATAGGAAAGCACCACAACCTGGTAGGTCGGACATTTATGGTGCTGAAAAATACTGTGGATTCCATGTTACAAAGGACTGCAACGGTGATACAAAGGAGAGATGAAGCTCACAATGGTACACAAGTGGAGATTTTTTTCCACTCAGACGGCCTCGGCGACTGCGCAATTATTGCAGCTTGTCTTCTGTACCGGAAAATATATGATGCAAAAGTGACCACGATGGAGGCGTAGAAATATGCGTAGGGATTCGGAGAAGATCCGATGTTCAACTGGAGTAGAGCTATGCTCGCATATTGCTTGAAACTCAGTGGCGCACACTCGTCGCCAGGAAAGTTTCGGCCTTTAAACCACACAACGAGGTTCAGGGCCAACCAACCACCAACAAGTGTGAAGCATAGGAGAGGGTTGAAAGGAATGTGCTTGTCCGCCTTCAAATTTTCCTCCTCTTCTGGATTAGCCTTGTCCTTCTTCCCTTTATACCATAGATAAATCTGGCGTAGATTTATCCAGACGATATACCATGCGATGGGGGAGTGCACAACCAGGAGAGTAAAGTAGCCATCGAGGAAGAACAGTTGGCCACGGCCGAGACTGATCAGAGTGCACAAGACGATTGCACCGATCTGGAGGAGTGTCGACCGAAGGGCCTCAGCTATGTCCTCTGGGCTGCCCCAGCAAATCATAACCACTTGGGACAGAAGATCAGGAAGTGACCGAGGGCACGGCGGTGGCCGACATACCAGCGCAGAAGTTGATAATGAAGTCTGGATCTGTCTTAAGTTCTCTTTTACGCACAGAAAATGAAGACACGCACTGGATAGACGAACACCATAACCTAGCACGTCCGGATTGAATGTGCCGCTCAAGTCTGGGTTCGACAGAGCTTGAGACAAAAGGTCCGACGCGTCTGACAGTGTCCAGGCACAGAGCGACTGGTTAAAAAGGGAAGTGGTCGACATGGGAGCCCAGTGCAGCAGTCTGCGGCTTTAAGTTTACAGCCGTTTCCGAAAAGCTTGTCAGTGCGCGAAAATTATCGTGGCGTTCGCAACTTTGATTCAGGGCTAAGGATTGCCTGTTCAATTTAATTACACTGGTATTCGTCTGTCAGTCGTCATGGTGCGGCGAATACCGCCAAGGGGATTAAAATTTCGGATAGGGGAGAAGGCCGAAAAAAACTTTGTACTATAAGTTTTGGGAGGGCGTAAAAACGTTAATAGAGGCATATGAGGGCCCCAAGGAGTGAAAACCCCGATTTTTTACTTCCCACTCACCTCAGAAGGTGTTGAAACGATAATTTCAACCAAAAAAAGTGCTTGGTCGGCGGTGCCGGAGCAGGTTAAAAAAAGTTCTGCAGGTCTAATCAAAACCTTTGTAGCACTTTAGATAGATTCAGGAAGGATAACATGTACCTCAGGCCAAAACCAAGCGGCAGTAGTTGTCCGGGGGATTAGCGGAAAGTCCGGACGCAGCGGCCCAGCACCAGGGGTGGGAGACACCTTCCGAGGCAAGGCTGACAAAAAAAATTCAACCCCTTTCCGATTTTCGAATCCCGACGTCTCCTTACATACCCCAATGGGGTGTGGCACTGCGAGGTGGCAAACCGCTTGCGAATTCATCGCGAGACCAGCAGAAGGCTCGCAACTGAATCTATGGGTCAGACTGCTACGTTCACCTGCAAATATCAGTACGGCCATATTATCATCGTGGAATAACCAATCAATGTCTGTCTCTAGCGGCGAATATCTACGCGACGCAATTGTCCAAGTCACGACACCGCGAGTTGGGGCTGTGATGTCACAAGCAACGCTTCTGCGACGTCCATTCACGCAGCCGATGCGGAGACTATAGTGGGCGCTGTATTGCCGTCGTTCGTGGGAGCTGACGCGGGAATCGAAGTGTCGCGGTTAGACCCGAACCTTTTTTTCATTTGCACCACGATGAGCACAACCACTGTCACCCGCAGACTCTCCGCCAGACGAGGCTCGACCACCGCACCAGATCCATACGCAAAAAATGCACACCTCATCCGCGAATCGTCAAGCATCCTCACCATCGTCCGCGTCTCCTCCCCGCCAACCACGACCCCCTCCACCCCCGCTGTCGAGGCCCCGCCTTCCCCGCGCCGTGCCCACAGACGAATCGGAAGCAATCCAAATACCCCGCTCCCGTCCCCAGGTTCCCCAGATCCGCCTTCAGGTCGTCTCAGTTTCGCCTTTTCTTCATTTGGTGCGCCACACCAGGCCAGCTCAGGCGGCGGCCCATCACCGCGTCCTCGTCCTGCGTCGCCACATCGCGCCGGGTCTGCCTCGTCCTTCAGCCAACCACGCTTGTCCCCGGAACAGCTGCTCGAAGTCGCCAAACAGGCCACAAACCCGCGCTACGTGCCCTCACCCGCTGTCACACCCTTAGCCGCCTCCCACTCGCCCGTAATCTACCCGCGATCCAGCTCCCCCTTGGGGCAACACTCCACCACAGTCGCACCCGCGACGTTCACGCCCCTGCCCCCGGACGTGTACCTCCCCTTCCTCGACCGCCCCGCCGAAGTCTCCGCCCTGCTCTCCTCCCCGCCCTCCGCCAAGCTCTTCGCCCTCCTCGCGCAGACGTTCCCGAAGACCAAGAACGCGGCGGACGACGGCGCCCTGCCGCACAACACCGCCGACTGGACCTTTGCGCACCTCGCGCACTGGCTCACGCAGACGACGCGCGACGAGGCCTCGGATGCGTTCTGGGTGCAGACCGCGCGGCGCTGCATCCTGCTGCACAGCGAGCTCATCTGGGAGCGCCTCAAGGGCGCGTTGGGCGTCCCCCCCGAGCTCGATGTCGAGTACACCGAGGCGGAGTACCATGATGTGTTTGAGAGCGATGAGGAGAGCGGGGACGAGCAGCAGGTGCACATGCAGCAGAAGGGACGCTGGGAGAACTGGGGGAGCGGTAGCGCTGCGGTGTTGGATTCGCCGGTGTTCGATCGCCCGTCGCCGAGCGCTTCGCGGACGAATGTGGAGCAGGCGATGAGCCGCGCGTCTACCGAGACTTCGTCCTCCACGCCGACGATCATGACGCAGCTCCCCACTCCCGCGCTCGACGAGTACTTTTCCTTCTCCCCGAGCGAGCTCGGGCCAAGCGGGAGCGAGATATTCATCGAGCCCGTGCTCGCCCTCGACCAGTCCGTCCTCGGCCCCAACCCGCCCCCCCTCTCGCTCCCCGCCTCGCTCTCGGGCGACGCCTCCAGCCTCGGCGACATCGGCGAGGAGGAAGAAGACGAGGACAGCAGCGCGAATGCAACTCCCGCTGCGGCCGCCGCGGAGGTGGTAGAGCCGCCGCAGGTGCACGGCCTGCGCATCAGCACGCCCACGAGCGGCGGCGCCCCCCCGCCCGGCATCCGCTCCGCCACGACCGGCGCGCCCATGCGCTCCCCCTCCTTCTCCGCGCGGCGCGACTCGTACTCGCACCCGCACTCGCCCGTGTCCATGTTCCCCCGGTCCTCGAGCTCGGGGAGTCTGCGTCTGGAGCGCTCGGCGTCGTTTGGGAGCGTGCGGTCGATGGGGTCGTCGAGCAGCGGGTACGACCCCGTTGCGGATCGGGCGCCGGGGAACCCGATTTTCCCGAGTAATTTTGCGAGGTTGGCGGTGGGGCCGACGTTGGCTGCCAAGTGAGTGCTGTTTACCTCTCTACCTCTCTACCTCTCTACCATACCTCTTTTTTTATATCCTTCTACCTTCTACCTCTTTTTGCACCACATATCAATACTGACGGACTACCCACCCACCAGCAACCCCTCCCTCCGCTCCCCCACCCTCCCCCCGCAATCGCGCTTCAGCCTCGGCCGCCGCTCGTCCTCCACGCGCTCCATCGACCAAAACGGGAACGGGAGGGGGAATCGCTTCCGGCGCGGCACCGGCACGGGCACGGGGGAGGATGGGGAGGTGCATTATACGGCGACGTTTGCGAGTAGTAGTAGTGCGGGGAGTGTGAGAGATGGGTGATGTGTCTTTGGGTGGGATGTGTGCGATGAGTGGGAAGGGCAGGGGAGGGGCGGTGTTGCTGATAATGAGTGACGCGGAGGATACACGAAAATACGACCGCGGACGAACGAACGAATATTAAAACGCGCGCGCCCTGCGCGCGCGGCAACGTGTATCATATATGTATTGTGTCTTAAAAGTGCAGAAGAGAGGAGGTGGAGGTTTAAATGTGCAGAAGAGGAAGTGGAGGTCGTGCGAGTTTTATGTATTGCTGGGTTTCGTTTGTAGAATAGACTAGCTATAGGATTGTTGCTTTGGGTCCATGTTATTAGCTTAATGCACGACCGCATAGGATTGTGAAATCATCGGATTCTGCATTTTATGAGACCGACATCGAAACGAAATCTAGCGAGAGAGAGGGCGCAGGAATTGATCAATTAATCGCTCTCCACCTCGGCTTCGGCTTCGTTCTCGTTTTCCTCCTCGTCCTCCCAACCCGAATCACCCTCGTCCGCCTCGCCACCGACATCCGCAGCGCCCTCGACGCCGCCCCACTCCTCTTCCTCCCCATCATCCTCATCCTCGTCGTCATCCTCATCCCCGCTATCGTCCCCAGCCCCGCGCTTCCGCTTCCCCCCCACGCCCGCGCCCTCCACCTCCCCATCCGCCAGCGTCACACACGTCAGCCGCGTGCCCTTCGAGTCGTATTCCGCTACCGGGCAGATTTCCATTACTGCAGCAGGGGCGGCGGCGGGGAGGGCGGCGAGGTCGTACAGCAGGATCTTGCCGTCGGAGGAGACCGTGCATACGATTGTTGTGGAGGCGCCGTGCGAGGCGAGCGCGGCGGGGGGGAGGGCAATGGGGAGGGTTGAGAGGGCTTTTACGCTGTTAGAATAAACGAAATAAAGATAATGAAAGTCAGCAACGTAGATGGAAATAGGAAGGAAAAAAGGAAGGAAGGGAAAGGAAGGGGAACCGACCGATTCGCGTGCCCCGTCATCTCCGCGATGATGCGCGGCGGTTTTTCGGGGTCTGTTGATAGCTCGTAGATGGAGAGCTTTTTGTCCTCGGCGCCGGCGAGGAGGACATCGCCGTCACCGTTGACGCGTTTGCAGAATTTGACGTCTTGGAGGCGGGAGGGGTGGGTTATTGTGTGGATTAGGTTCATGTCCTGCGGGAAGAAAGATGAATGAAATGAGGGAAAGGGGAGAAGGGAGGGAGGTTACGGTGGTGTAGACGTCTATTGTCGAGGCGACTTGGACGACGAAGAGGGAGCCGTCGGAGGACCAGCGGACGAGTTCAGCTTCTGGGTGGTTTGTTAATTTACGGAGAACGAAAAGAGGTGTGGATGAAGATACCTTTACCGAGTTTCGTGCTCGCACACCCCTTCCCCCTCATCAAATCCCACATCCTTAGTGTCCGGTCCTTGCCGACACTCAGCGCGACCTTCCCAGACGGATGTACCGCCACAGAGTTAACCCGCCCCTTGTGTCCCCGCAGAGCCCGCAGAACCGCCCAATCCCGCGCTCTGAACAGACACAACGTCCCGTCTTCCGACGCGGAAAGTAAATGCGAGCGGGATGGAAAATGCAGATGCGTTATTGAACCTTGATGATATACCCAGTCAGCTCATAGTACTCCTTCTCCATCGCAAGACGATGAACGGACCCTCATGATGCATCAGGCCGCCGATTTCCTTGCGCCGGCGCAGATCCCATACTTTGACGATTTCATCCGCGCTCCCGGTGGCGAGCCATTTCCCGCCGTGGGGCGAGGCCGCGACGGCTTTTATGCACGAGACGTGGGCGGGGAAGATGAAGACGGGTTTTAGGTGGAAGGAGAGCGCGGAAGTGTCCGCGTCGAAGGAGACGGTGCCTTCGAGGCCGTAGAGCAGTTTTTCGTAGGATCCAGCAACGACTTTGAATGTCGACGGAAGGGGTGTCGGGGCTTCCTTGTCCGCTTTGGATTTTCGCTTCCGGGGCACAGCAGGAGCAGTGGTAGCCTTTTCCTTTCCCTTCAAACTCGGTTTCGCAGGTTGAGCTTTTTTTTGCGGGACGGGAGAGCCTTTCACGCGGCTTGCAGAGATTTTTGGAGGGTCGACTCTGGCTTTCTTTGCTGGCCGTTCGGGCGCTTTCATCGCGGACTTGAGCATGGTCTGGTGAAGGTAAAAAAACAAGCGCGTTATTTGATGCGAAGGGCAACACAGTTCAAGTTTAACAAGTGCAAAGCCGAAGTAACCTTCCTCTTCCTGCCAGGTCCATTTATTGGAATGCGCGTCTCTTTGACGCGTCTCTCGCCACACCGATTGAGGAATGCTATCCGGGAAAAGGACTCGAGCGTTAATGCCTTCATTTGCATGTCTCCGCCACCAAAATCTGCGCCGGAACGCTCGCAGCGCCTGCCTCTGCAAGACGTCGCTATCGGTGTCAAGGACATGATCTGCACCTCGGATATGAAAACAACTAGCTCCTCTGGAATGCTCAGAGGTTTGCCTCCCCCTGTGATATTTCTATCTGCTCATTCAGAACAGATTTCACTTCGCCATTCGATGCTACCGTCGTCACCTTGCTTCGGGAAGCCGGAGCGGATATCGTAGGGAAACTAAACTGCGACGAGTTTGGAATGGGGTAGGTTATTTCCCCTCATTTTGTACCCTCAGCTGAGAATGCAGGTCGCTGAACGTCCATTCAGTTCATGGGCCGGTTGTCAACCCTTTCCAACCCGCGTCTTCGACCGTTCAGTGGGAGAATCGCGAGAAGCGGTCTGCGGGTGGCAGTTCTGGGGGTAGTGCTGCCTCCGTTGCAGCAAAAATGTGTAGCGCGTGAGCAGACTTCCATGTTTGCGCGCACCTGCCGACATGTTTTCGTAGTGCGCTATCGACAGATACCGGCGGCTCGACTCGTTTGCCCGCCTCTTATTGCGGGGTCGTTGGTCTCAAGCCGTCCTACGGCCTCATAAGCAGGTATTCATCGTCAAATGTCGGCGATAATGTCGACTAAACACTTGCACAGATGGGGTGTTATATCCTTTGCAGATAGCCTTGACTGTGTCGGCGTCATGGCGGGTGATATCTCTACTACCCGCGATGTTTTTGGTCCGTCCGTCCGTCGTAATGCGATGCGGAGCTGACAGAGCTACAGACACATTAAATGTGTATGACGCAAGGGATCCTACCTCTGCATCGCCAGACGCCAGGCAAAGAGCGTCGGCAGCGGCCACCCGAGCATGGTCGACTTCTTCCCTCGCTGACTTGCGGATTGGCATCCCGCATGAATATTTCCCCTCAGAGCTCTCGGACGAAGTTCTGACGCCGGTCCGGGCCGCTATCGAGCGCCTCAAATCTCGAGGAGCGACAATCGTTCCTGTTTCACTGCCCTCCACTCCGTATGCACTCAGTGCGTACTACGTGATTTCCAGCGCAGAAGCAAGCAGCAATATGGCACGGTACGATGGAGTCCAATATGGTATAGTTTCTCCCGTCCTTGTCAGTACTAAAACTAACGTTTTTAGGATTGCATGTTCCATTACCCCCGGGCACGAACCTGACCAACACCGCGAGCATGTACGCACGGACACGCTCCGTCGGATTTGGCGCAGAAGTCCGAAAACGTATTCTCCTCGGGACATACGCTCTGACGGCCGAGTAAATACCCTCAATCTCACTAATTGCTTTACGCTCATCCATCGATACAGTGCCTTTGACAACTACTTCCTGCAAGCACAGCGAATACGCCAGCTCGTCCGCGCCGATTTCAATCGCGTGTTCCGCGTACCGGACGTCCTGTCTTCAGATCCAACAGACGCGGTGGATGGCGAGGGTGTGGATGTATTACTTCATCCATCGGCAATACGCACCGCTCCTCCTCTCGGTGCTGAAGATACCGATGGCCTGCAGACGTATGTGCAGGATGTCCTTACCGTGCCTGCCTCTCTCGCAGGATTGCCCGCGCTCAGCGTACCACTCCCTACGAACGACCAAGATTGGCCCGTAGGCGTCAGCGTGGTCGGTCAATGGGGCTGCGACGATACTGTTCTCCGTGTCGGTCAGTTCTTGGAATCGTGAATAAAATTATAAATAGATAATCAGAAAACGCGCGAAGTCACGCTGTGACCCAACCCCTCTCTTTTGCGACTACCAATGCCCATGCTCAGCGGATGGAGCGAACCCTCAAAGCGCGAGATCTCTGTCGTGGAGACGAATCTGGCGGACCCCGGCTTGTCCATACGCATATGTACGCGGCCCTCGTGTAACCGCGAGGTACCCCAAATGCAGAAACAATTGAAGACGTGCGAGAGGTGCAGAGAGCGGAGCAAGCAGGAGAAAGCGAGGAAGAAGGAGCGTGATCTCGCGAAGAAGAGGAGTCAGCTGCAGGAGATTACTGCGAAGCAGACTGAGCAGGCGACGCTGTGGAAAGACACCGAGGGTGGAACACCTGTGGAGGGACACGCGAAGCGGACCAATGGGACCGCGAACCCGAAAACGAGTCAGAAATGCGTGGAGGAAAAACGACGCGCGGCGAGCGCGAAACCTGCCGACGAAAACGTGAATCCTATTCATGCGAACGCCACGAAACCCATCACTACAGAAGACACGACACAACACTCGATACAACATGCGACATGCGTTGCGCCTTTTTGCGCGTCCACCTCGTGCAGCAGCATAGACACTATGTTTCGAGCGCTTCTAGACGAGCACGAGAGGCAGCTGAGGGCCAAGCCTGTACCGAGCTTGAAGTTTACGACGAAGACGGGCGAGAACGCGCTGCAGGATGGCCTCGACGAACTGAGCGATCTTCTCTGCGTCGCCAGAGAAGTATCTATCTCTGGGGCGGCGACCAAGCGGAAACGCGAAGAAGAGTTCGATCTCAACTTGCCGAGGGGCTCGCATGCCGCAGCAACGCCCCACAAACGTTTACGGCCCACCCCCCAGTCGGAGCCTATTCTCGGGTTTCAGGTGAGACGCCTTCCTCGTTTTGAATGCAGAATCTTTATCTTACGAGTCTGCACAGGACTTGGTTACGAATAGTGCCCCCGCCGCCAAAGAAATGGTCTCCAAACTCGCCGCATCGTTGATTCAGGCCGCGATGTTCAACCCCTTTACTCTGCGCAGGGACACATCTAATCTCCCCCTGCGATACAAGATTCCGGAGCGACGCTGCCAAAGGTCCACGGAGGTTACCCTACATCCGGCGAGCGAGTTCCCAAGTCCACTGCCGTTTAAATGATATATTGTCTTGTCTTGTCTACATACCTCTCCGTGAACAGACTACCTCTTATCGTACAGGTCACAGTCACGGGATGGCGGTATTTTGCGTATTTCGGAGGACTGTCCGTTCGTACTTCAATCCTGCAGACAAAACAGACTTGTATAAACCACTGGCGGATCGCGTTTTCCATTAGTACGCGCCAAATCGGACAAGGCGATGAATGGCCCGCCGTGACATTTACCTCCAATGTCAAGCTTCAACTTGGGGATCGGCATAGGGTTATAAATAGACGTGTCACGGAAACGCGCTGAATCACAGTGTGACGAGTCGCGTCTTTTTTTTCTCCTGACCACAACATCGAGCACAGGTTATTTTTTCGCGCTCTGAAATTTCTTCGAAATATTCATCTTTCATTCTACTAGGCATTCAACATCATGTTCGGTCGCGGAAAACCCTCCAACCTCGAGATCTCCCTCATGATGGCCGACCTCCGAGACCCCAACTCGACCACGCGCCCGTGCACGCAGTGCCAGCGCGAGGTTCCCAAGACGCAGAAATTGCTGACCTGCGAAAAGTGCAGAGAGAAGAAGAAGCAGCAGAAGGCGAGAAAGAAGGAGCGCGACCTCGCAGTCCAAGAAGGGCGGGGTGCGGGCCCAAACCAGGGGTTCTCGAGCGCGACGCTGCAGGCGGTGATCGCGAAGCAGGAGCAGGAGACGGCCGCGAAGCGGGCGGCGGCGCGTAAACCCAAGGCGGGCGCCAACGAGGACCCAAAACCTTCTGCCAACGCGTCAAGCTCGCGCAGCAGCATGGGCATGGTTTTACAGGCGATCTTGGACGAGCACGAAAGGGAGGAGCAGGCTTCAAAGCCAGCGCCTAAGAAGAGGAAAGTGACGAAAAAGGCGACGATCGAGGATGAGCTCCAGGAGGACCTGAACACCCTTAGCGCGCTCCTCTTGTTTGAGATGATTACGAAAGGAGCATCCAGCTCCATGGCGGGCACTAAGGGCACTAAGCGTAAGCGCGAGGAGGAGGAGTACGAACCGAATCTGCCTGGAACGGTGTACGATGCAGAGACGTCCAAGAAACGGATGCGGGGCGACATGCCCATGCCCAGGTTGGAGCCCATTCCAGGGGCCTATCATGTACGACCCATCTCTCTCATTCGCGTCTCCCAATTTTTCTGATATGGGTACAGGCTCCCGCCAAAAAATCGGTCCACAAACCCGTCGCGTCGTCGTCGAAGACGGCGTCGACATCCAAGACCCTTCCTCTGCGCAAGGAGACATCCAACCTCCCTGTGACCAAAGTCGATTCCGAGGCGAAGCCGCAGAAAGTTCAGGCTAGCCTCGCGGGTTGGCTGAAGGCGGCTCCCAAGTCCAGCTGAGACAGCGTCCATGGGAGCAACTTATCTTACAGTTTGTATATACTGGCACCTACGAGTATAGCGTACAACACGATGTACATTGAATAAGACTCAGATACATAATTGATACAGTGTGCTTTGACCGCCCCTCGATCCCTTCAGAATAAAACTGCTCCGACTTTCTGCCAGAATGTCTCTGGAGGCTCTGGCGGGCATTCGGTCTCTTCTACCGTCGGTATACCCTGAACATAGCCGCGTCAAATACACTCCTACATAACATATTGTAGGAGGACGTACGGTGACGAAGTCCATTTCGAGCGGTTTCCAGACTCTGGTGCGGTAAATGATCTTGTAGCCGAAGTATAGCGCGGCGAAAATCGGGATGTTGATATCTGAAAATCGTTGAACGCCAGCATCATTTCCGTCGCAGACGAAACCTACATGCAGTCAGGAACAGGGAAGCGTCAAACTTGAAGAACACGGCATAGCCATTCATAAGAACGAATATCAAAGTCCAACCAATGCCCCTAATGGTAAACCCTCAGCAACGTGAATATGGAAAAGGATGGACATGACCGACCAGTAAGCCAGGTAGGGCCTTGAAAGCCGAGTGTGAGCACTATAAATCCAGGGACCGGAAACGACTCACTGTAAAGGGTTGTTGTAGACATTCTTTTTTAGATCATAACCCTGAGCGGTCATTCCACGGTCTACGACCATGAGCGGAAAATTGGGAAAGTTAGATGAATGAACACGCACGGAAGAAGACGTATGTCAGACTAATCGAAAACCATCCTATGAAGCCTCCGGTGGTCACGACGTTGACGAACCAATTGAATACCTTTCCGATGTTCATAAGGATGCCGGTAATAAAAGAGTGTAAACCACATACGGTCTCGACCCCAGCGGAAACGGTCATGAAAGACATAAGAGCAAACACCGACTTGAATTCGGTTCAGTCCATTTAACCATGGGAAGGTGCGATGAAACAAACCGATGCCAAAACGGACGAAATCGGCAACCCATTCTTCGTGGTGTGAGCAAGGAATTTGGGTGCTTGCCCTCGGATGGAAAGGCCGTATAAGACGCGGGAACTGCAAAACAAGAGGCTGCTTCCGGCGGAAAGGGCGCTGGTGAAGATACCGGCATTGACAATGTGAGGGAATGCTGGCCAGAAAGAGGATTAACGGCGGCGAGGATACAGAAGGCAAGAGCACCTTTCGTGCCTGCGCTTTTCATGGCGATAACAAATGGGGACTGAGCGGCCGTCCCGGCTTCTGCAGTACGTGTTAGTGAAATGTAAAAGCTCATCGCAGCAACCACATTAGCCGTACTGGAGAGGAGTTCAGGGTTGTCGTATGAAACGAGCATTCCGACCATGAGGATTCCAAGCATGTAGAATGTGACGATCCGGTAGAAAACCCTGCGGACCGCCTTCTTAATGTTGCGTCGGGGACTGAAATAAGGTCAGTTAGATCCTTCGATGAAACGCGAGGAGCCCACTTCTCCGTCTCAGACGCTGCAATGCATACCAATTCCATGCCTTGGAACGAGAATGCAGCTTGGATAACAACGTTGAAGATGGCCAAGAAGCGGTCGGCGCCAACGTTTTCCACCAAATGTGCGCGGTTCACGGCCCCAGGATTGATCCAAAACTAGATGCGGGTGAGTGCAGTTATAAAAAAATGCCAATACACAGACCTTGAATCCAATACGCTCATGATTCGGCCCTCCTCCAAGATCAATGATGAGACCAGCGAGGAGAATGATGATGATGAGGGCAACTAGGATAGTTATGAAGAACACCGCCAACACATTGGCCGAAACGTACGTTTGATGATGGAGAAAACAAATTCAGCTGGAAATGAGGTCAATACCACGATTTCAAGTCATGGGAGGACACGCACTTTCTCCGAAATATCTGAAGGTAATGTAAGAGCAAGGACATGAATGAATGAATCTGTACTTGCCGGACGCCGAAGATGTTAATCGAGCAGACCAGGACCGTGATAATCTAGTGCGGTTGAGTTTCGATGCTGCTTGAATCCACTGAAACGCACCGCCGTATATATGGCCGCATGGCTCGTCTGAAATTATCAAGCTTGAATGTGATCGATACTTCGAAGATAATGAACGCTCACCTCTTTATCCCAGAAGGTCATCAAAATCACAGCCGCAGAAATCTCGACGGGCACAATAATTCTACAGAGGAATGAGTTAATGGTGAGTGGTCCAAGTAGCGAGGAAACGCACGCATTGTGGTAGAAGTAGTTCTGATTGAGGCACTATCAACACTTTCTCTCTCAGACGAAAAAGGGTGCGTACCCAACCAATTGCAAATCCAAATGCAGGGTCCACCCATCGCGCCGCTAAACACAAGTTAGAACCACGCGCATGTGTGCTCATCAAGATCAGACCGACCGAAATGCGGAAAAGTACCAGATATTGGCTGCACAAAATGGCGTTCAGTTCGGCCTAACCCAAACCGCTCAGTAGACGAGACGTACTGCCCAGGTAGTCATTTCCCCTATGCAACACAACGACCTGGGATGTAGTTAGTATATAATCGGGATGGGAATTAAACCACGCACGAATAGGCAACCGTGCCGACCAAACCATATGCTATCAACGCGCCCAAGGGCCCGGCCACTTGCAGCGCGTTCCCAGAACCAAGGAACAAGCCCGTTCCAACGGTTCCAGCAATCTAAGGCACTCAAAGTTTGAGTTGAGGGACACAAAACACACAGAGTTCTCACAGCAATCCTACACTGAATTCAGTAAGCTTATTCGCACTCGAAAAGCGCGCGTGTAACGCACATTTGTACATGGCGCTGCTTCAGCCGCCGTTGTACACGATCCAGGTCGTGATAGTCAAAATCATATCTATCGTCGCTCCCAACTATTTCGACGATATCTTGAGAGGACTTGCTGGCCCGCCAACCCTTGTCCATAACGAAAGAGAAAGAAAAATAGGGATAAATCTATTTGGCACCCCCCGGTGCCAGAATACCCGGGGTGCCGTATAACATCTTTCTATTTGGCACCCCGCCACCGGCGCATCAAATTCGATCTACGCCATCAATGAGGCATCAAGATGTGGGGTTTTCAATCTCAGCCACGACCATTTCGGTGAGTGCACATCGTTCAATGCCTAATCCTCTTGTAGAGTTTTCGAACAATGTTAATGAGTTTACTCATGAAATTTAATCCTTATTGTTTCCTTCTAATGTTGTATGCTTGACCTCGAGCTGGCCCGACGTTGGCCGCCGATCCTCAATGGCATTGCGGTCTATTTGATATCCCCGAAATTGGCATCATAAAAATTTCACGCAGGTCTCTTGCCTTTCACCATGTCGTTCGCCGCATATACGACCCCACACCCCCAAAGCAGATTCTCGCCGAATTTCTTCGCTGGTTTAACGATCGCTAGCGCCTGCGAACTCGTTCAATCAACTGCCCGATTAACCGGGGCAACGGAGGGTCGGCCTCGTGGTGGAGGGGCAAGGATTCAGGGATTGGACGAGCCTCAAGGGACCACGAGGTAGTGTTACCGGTGTCGGGTTCAGAACCGATTCTGAACCCGAACCGAACCCGAACCGAACCTCAGTTGAGGTTCGGGGTTCGGCTAATGTTGGATTTTCCCGAACCCGTTCGCACATGTGCAAACCGGTTCGAACCTGAAGGTTTTGAGGGTGTATTTAGCGATATTTTCGACCAATTTTCGGTCCAAAAACTCGGCCTACCTCACTCCATACCTGGCGAAGAATGTTGGTGTTGAAATATGTGGGTGCTTCACTGGGTGTGGCTTATAATCATGTCCCCGAAGCACCCAGGTGGTACTGAATATAATTTCCACTGCCAATTAAGAGTCACTCCGGACTGGAAATGATGAGAGATAAATGATGGGAATTCGGAGTTAAAAATGATTTGGAGTGCTCGGATCTTTATTAGCCGGTTGCTCCGACTCCGCCTGATTGCGCCCGCTGTCGGTCACTGTCCCCGCCCCCTAGTCGCCGTCCCGCCTTCGAGCGCCATCCACATTGTGCGCTTGCCAGGGCCGCCACGATGCTAAAAATGTAGGTGACTGGTGTCTCAGTTATCACCAACAGCATGCACAAAGATTGGGAATATTTGAGGAACTAATGTGAACCGCTCGTCGTCGTCGGGCACGATGAGGACGCCAGTCTGATAGTCGTGCAGATGTCCCGAGATGTTCGGGTGCTGGCAGCCGTGAGACATCACTTGAAATCATTCTTAACTCCGAATTCCCATCAATTTTCTGGCATTTCTGGGTTTTGATTTCCAGTCCGGAGTGACTCTAAGGCAAAGAATACTAATTTTGAGCTAGTGGAACAGGGCTTGTCTGTGTTCCGAGTACCTACCATGCATTCAACCAGTCAGTATGCCTTTTCGCAATGTTTTTGTACCCCAACAGTGACTCTGTAAAAATCACAGGTTCGTTCAGGTTCGAACCCGTTCTGAACCTGAACCGAACCCTGTATGGACCGAACCTGGGTTCGGGGTCGGTCAGGTTTGGGGGTTCGGATTTTTTGGCTAAAAACCGGACCGAACCGGACATCGGCAACACTACCACGAGGCGCCAGAACCGTTGTTCGCGCTGCCACTTGGTTGGACACAATCGTACTAGCTGTCCTCGCGGACATTAGAGGCTTTATTCTCTGGATTTGCGTAGTAGCTCTGTACAATGCAGACTGTGAGAACAGATTTATGGACCTTGAGAATTGTCCTCCTTCTAGCCAGCGCGAATGGAAGATATAGCAATGGAGCATGTGACCGTGTAATGCCGACTCAGAAACATGGGGAGTCCCATGGATAAATTCTACAGGCTTACAGTTGTTCTTCTAAGCCTCAATCCGTGGCCCTGGATGAGAAGCTTGTTCAAAAGTGCGCAATTTTGTCCATGAACGGAATCACAAGTTGACGAAGCCGACTTTAACCCCTTAGAATGCTTAACCTTGTAACTTCCGGGGCAGACTTGGACACCACAAAAAAAATCGAGAGCGCGAAAGAGAAACACAAACTGATTCATTCACGATGACTTTCACGGATTGCATGATTGTATATAGAGTATACGTGGGGTAACCAACAACCGCTGGTTACCCCGCCAGTGACCGCTGGTGACCGCCAGAATGGGTCACCAGTCTCAGTACCCAATGTATTAGATCGACCGGGTTAGGCGGATCAATCCGCGCAGCCACATCCCAATGCAGTAGTTGCCCCTTTTCCTCTGCCATTATCGACGTCCCCCGGCTGGCGCGTTCATCCAGGCTTTCGAACACGAGAACTCTCCAGACAACCCTGTGGTTCCCCTTCCCTCTCAGCTCCCGCCGGCCCCGTACTTGAATGACACATTAACGCGCGCAAACTTCCCGAAACAAGGCTACATTAACTCTTTTTAATCGTCAACTTACAAGCACCTCTACTCTACTCTACCCTACCAACTGCTCGGCCTGTGTACCCCCTCAAAACAAGCCCAGTAATTCAATCAAGCTGAGCCGTGGTTCACCACAATTGATTCATTCATTGTCGACCCTTCCAAGTAAGCAATGCTTTGTGCAGCGCTAAGACTGGCGCTAATTACCGCTTTCGGTGCCAGATGGCCTCAAGAACAAAGGCTTTCCAAATAATCAGCTATAATGGCCCGCCGTCGCCGCTTGCTGCTAAAAGCCGCCGCTTTCAGTCGGCTTCGGTGGCAAACACTCGACCTTTCCCTCTGCCTCCCATTCCAGACCCGCCGTATCGCTTCAACGCCATGAACGAAGTAATAGAGCGCCCGTCTTCTCCGGCAACCGCAATTCCGCCACTTGCTCACACAATTTCCACCGACGCGCCTAATAATCCGGTGCTGCATCCATCTTCCGAGGCCAGTGGCCTTCAGAAATTGCTTGACGCATTGGAGGCGCAAACTCAGTCGCTCCGCCAGGCGTTGCTCGCCAAGAACCAGGAGTGTAAGGCCACTGGGGCCACCTATGGACGGCACTTTAAGGGGTATGAAGCTTGGTTCGCAGCTGACCAGGCTCGACTCGCTGCCAACGAGCATGGCTACGTTGCTATTCCCTCCCTGCCTATTACGCCCGCGAAGGTCGTGCTTTTCCTCAATTACGAGATGACAAGACCGCAGGTAATTTCTTTGCCGTTTGCATATTGTACTTGTGCTTAAATTTGGTTGCGTAGAAGCGGAAGCTCTCCGACGGCTCGGAGTCAACCTCCACCTGCGGCCACGAACACGCTAAGCAGGTCGTGTCCGCCCTTGAACAATACCGCAGCAACCACGCCCACGAGTACCGCGGCGTTCCGGAGGCGCAAGTGAACCTACGGTCCGACTCTCGTATTCGTTTACTGGAGTCGTCCTTCAAGGCCAATGAACCTGAGCGCATCAAGAAGGCTCATGCCCTCAAGGCTGTTGGAACGCGAGCTGGTTCGTTTATTTTTCTCGCCACCATTTATTCCGTTGCTAAAATAGTCCTAAAGACACTTACGACGACTCGCAGTTGACCAACCTGGCTACCACAGGGCTCAAAACGCGGGGTCCTACTGCCATCTGGCGGGCGATGCGCGACCGTGCAATGTTGTTGACCTCAACGTCGACGGCGTTCCGCGGGGATAGCTCGCGAAGCCTGCTGTGGTCGGATATGTACTGCTGCGACGTGCCCATGAATGCCAAGGGGCGTGGCGAGAAGATTCGGGTTAGTACTCCTCGCTCACTGTTTTGCAGCGCAATTCTCTTACCACCATTCTCTGTAGGCGCTCACACTTATTGCGGACAGTTCCAAAGTAAATACAACGGGTCGTGTCGATGAACATGGTGCATTTCGGCATCTGTGTGTCGAACTCTGCCCCATCGGCGCCCTCGCACTCTTATTCTTCGCGCACTTCCACATCATCAACTCCCCCGTCCCGAACTTTACCATCGACTTCGACGATCCTGAATATGGACAATACGGTAGACGAGAGTGGTACGAGCTCTTCACTTTCTCGACGTCAAAGGACTGCAAGAGGGAGATGCAGTATGCAAGTGAGTGGCTTTCCTGATGATTGAACAACACCTTATTCTCATGCATCCAGCCCACAACAGCCGCGTCAAGGCACTCTACGAAGCCAACAATGTGTTAATTTCGAAGGTAACACATGCTGGGCGCGGATACACGGCCAAGACCGCTCGCGAGAACGGTGCAAGCTCATCCGAGGTCAAGGCCCTCGGCAGCTGGAGTGATGCCGGCTCTTACCGTGCCTGTTATGACCGCGCGCTACCCGTGCGTGGTCTATTAGCAGCCGCGATGTTCGATTCTGAGCGTCCAGAGACACATTTCCTAGCACGCGACTCCCTTGGTACGTGTGGACCGTCCCAATCTTCGGTGATTAATTCTGATGCTTTGCAGAACCTCAGGCCGATATTGTAACCTCTATATTTCCCTGGATCGAAGAGCAACTCGAAGCGCTGACCGTGCGGGAATCTGAGAATAACAGAGCCCGCGACATCGCTCTGCGCCACTTCCTTGGGCTCCTTACCTGGCTGCGAACTGTTGTGGTGCAAGACGCCGCTGTGTTATACACACGACATCCCTCTGCACCCATCTTCCAATTCCCCCCATTCAATTCTACGACATTCCGTGAGTTCGCAGCAAGTTCCTCCGGCATAATCGAGAAGGCGGAAAAAGATGTAGCGCTGGCCCTGCAGAATTTACCGAAGCACATCGCACAGACGTTCACTGCTGCGATGTCTCGTGCCGCAATAGAACAGGAGCGCGAGCGCGCTGCCGCCAGGGTGTACCAGGTCGCAATTACGGACCAACTTGCAATGCTTCACGGGCTGGTCGAAGATATTGCAGCAGGCAGTTCCAAAAAACGGCGCACAGTTGCTCGTACTAGTAAGTAATCTACTTCTGCTCATGCGTGTCCAATTTCTGATGACTACGCCGCACCGCATTCAGTTGAGCCGCCGCCGCCGCAGATTCCGCCGCCCTCCATTGCACGTGAAGTTGTCTATCCGAGCCTCATCCCTCATGTCCCAATTCCTGCACCCACCGAACCTTCTGCTTCCTTTGAATCCCTCTTTCAATTCCCCAACATCGAAGATACTTTCGATTTCATGGACACCAATGACATGTTCCTCCCTACCACCATGGAACCCCAGTTTTCACCGTCCCAATTAGAGGCGCTTCAGTTCATCCAGGGCATCTCAGGCATGGGATTCACCGCTCCTTCCCCTCCTCTCCCTGCCGCTCCCTCTTCCCCTCCTCCTCCTGCTCTGCCTGTCCCAGTTACCCACCCGCCGACTCGCACTCCATCACAAGCGATACCACCCGCGGTTTCCACTCCATCGGAGGCCCAGGTTGTAGAGTGGCGGAAAATGACGGATAAATACGGGGACACTCGTCTCCGTCGTCATCAATGGGAGTGGATTACCTCGGGGACGAAGGCGGGGACTTATCTGCCCTATTACGACTACCAACCGGTTAGCAAGATCGGCGAGATTTGGACAGAGTGGGCCACCGGCCTCAATGGCTATCTTTCTGCCCGCGAGCTCGAGGAGGTATGGGGGCCTGCATGGCGGCGAAACCAGCCAACCAAGAAGACGGAGAGCAGTCGCAGGAAGCGGGTGGTTGAGCTCGTCAGTCAACTTTCGCAGAAACGAAATTGGACTGTCGAGCTTGCTCTGTCGTTCATTCGCGAACACTATGAGTTAGGTCGTGATTCGGCGGGTAAACTCCGATTCCCCACGGTCCGTGCATTTTGCGATTACCTGCAGAAGAAGCCCAAGGACGGCGCGATGAAGGGGTTCGACCAGGTGTTGTTTGATTCTAATTCCTTTTGTCAGTAGTAGTCGAGAATGGATTTTGTACCGTTGTTTCAGATACTCGTGCAATAGTCCTTGCAATGGGACAACACAAAGTGCGATCAAGCTCATATGACTGTTCTTTATCTATTTACATGACTTGTACTGCAGCTTCAGAGGTGCATGTATTTTTTTGGTCCGATATCTTTGATACTTCCAGCAGTGCACGGGGTTTAATGGACAGGAATCGTCTCCCTGAGCCTCCGAGGGTGTATGGGGACCATTTTCACCCAAAATAACACAAACTTCCAATATTCTCGCCAATCGAACGAGATACACTGGCATTGGGTGTTTGCGTCTCTTATGATTACACGGTCATGTGACCGTGTCGCGACTGCCAAAACAGGTTTTAGCGCCACATTCCGGCCAAGGGTGGCTCTCTATAATGAAATGTATCGTGCCTAAATGTTCTTCATTCGGTGTAGATCTTCCTCAGGTAACATTCAGGCCACCATTGTTCTAATCTATATGCAACTTTCTGTAAGTCAACCAGTAATTAATCGTTGACTGGGTGCTCCTTCTCCCATTTCACAAGGAACTTGTACAACAGCTCAGAACCACTATTTCCATCGCCCTCAGCGTCATCCTTCGCCTCAATGTGCTTCATAACCTCCTCTGATTTATGAGTGCTGCCGTCGTAATAGACCCCAAGTATTCTGGCTGCGGTGATGGCAGACGTGAGCGCAGTGTTTTTCATGCCGAGCACGGCCTCAATCGCAGTCTTCTTCACAGTTCCCTGTGGTGAGAAGTATATGAGTGTGGTTCATTCAAAGCAGACAAGAGAAGACTTACCGTAGAGACTTCAGCGGGCCACTGAACCTTGTAGTACTTGGCGTCGAACCGCGCTGCAAATTTCCAGTAAGTCGTGCGATCCAAGTTACTGAGGCGTCGGTTGCGGTTCTTGTTGAAAATGTCGTAGCCAGGAGTCGCCTTCAGCTTATTTGAGAGCCAGGCCAGCTCTTTATCCGTTAAGATGGGTTGAGTCCTAATTTTTTTCGACGTTGAGGCAACTATGATGTCGTCCGGAGTTGGGATGGACCCCGGCTGCTCATCCAGGGCATTGATGGGGGATTCAGAACGCGGGCGCTTTGCGGGCGGCTTAAGCCTCACACCCTATGTAAACAAAATTAACTCAAGGACTAAGGCTAACAGAAGTGAATGGACTTACTCCAATGCTCGCAACGGTAAGCTGCAGTGTTCTGTTGGCCGGAAGCGAAAGTAAAGTCGTTGCCTCCTCGGCTTCAGCGTCCGCGAAGTCTTGGCCAACAATTATTCCGAAGAATTGAACATATTGCGGGTTGGTGCCGTCCTGAACGCCGATTCGTGCAGGACCTTGGACAATGGTCATGAAGTTGAACATCAATAGCGTAGAACAACTAAACATACCTTCGAACGCCGAAATTGTGGCTTGAAGGTTCTTGCCAATTTCGCTTGAACTGGCCTGGTTGGGAGGAATAACTGAGACGTCAATACGTTGGGATACCCGCTCTACAATAGGACCGCGAATGTCGTCAATTAACAGCAAAATGCGACGTTGCTCCGGGACGGCTGAAAGATCTTGAATAAATATCTTCGTGCAACAAGAATCAAACGACCTACCAGGCTCAGTGTAGACGGGAATATCTAATCCAGACGACGGCATAAGCTGGACTGAGGAGAGTTTCAGTTTTGGATGCTCAAAATTTGGAGAAATAGGTTACTAGTGTTGGCGGGATTTTCACGTTCAAAGTCTCGTTCAGCAGATGAACGAGAGTCCACTACGGAGGGCCCACTGTTATGCAGAGGATCTGGAGGTGAAATGGGGTTGTTTGAAGGAGGAAGAGCATCTTGCAGAAGTGGAAGGTCAGTGGTAAATTCTGCTTCGATGAGTGCCTGTTTCATGTCCGCCATGTTGGTCTTGGAGGGTTTAAATTTCTCCATGGATGACGGCCACCTGTCCTTCTGTTTCAGTACAAGATCCCTGAGCTCATCGCGGGTTTTTCCACGCCTGGGATTCACGGCGAGGAGTAAATGCAAAGTGCCGGGGGGAGAGCATAAATTGCGTACAAATCTGAGTGGTTGTATGGGCGTTCTGGCATCGAGGCTAGGCTTGTTTTGATTTGGATTCAGCAGAGAGCGAGAGAGACAGAGGGATGTAAATTGTCTGCTTACTGGCATTTTTAAAGAGAATGTGAACCAGACTCGATCGTGCAGAATGAACGGATCGAACAAGTCTCGGGCGGGCCGGCTGCAGCGGAATCCTCAATCGGGTCAGTCCGTCCGTTCGAGGATCCTCGATCGAGGTTTGTTCGATCGGGCACGGGAGAACCTCATTGCTTTCGATCGAGGCTGTACAGATGCGGTAATGACCCAAAAGAGGCAACACTGAGGGCGGGGTAACCCGCCGCGCTTGTGACATCACACATCACACGTAACCCTAGGCCACCAGAGGGGTAACCTTACCTTCTATACATCGAGTTTCCTGGGCGTACGATGGTGGGATCACAAATAGCTGATGGCAGTGATCGCTAGATTCGCAGGGTGCCAAATAGCAGCACCCGGGGTACTTTTGGCACCGGGGGGTGCCAAATAGATTTATCCGAAAAATAGGTGGCGCGAAGAAGGGCGAAGGGAAGAAGGGCGCGCAGATCACACCTGTACAGCCCACTGTACGCTGTAACTAAGCGGGTGATATGTAGCTGATATCAACCTCAAATTTAGAGAAATCACGCTAAAAGGTGTGTATCCAATATCTTTCGATAACTTCAGAGCTATTACAACTGCTATTTACCGTACGTATTCAATATCTTCACATCTCCAACAGTTCCCATCAAAGACGGCGGCGCGCCATCGCACCTGATGTCGGGTATGTATCCAATAACTTCAATAACTTCGCTACTTAACTCATCAAAGGGGCACAACTATCTCCCATCAAAGGCGGCGGCGCGCCGTCGCGCTTGAACACTGCCATCAGCAGCCGGCAAACCCGCCGCCGAGTCCGCACTGGGGCTAAAAATGGAGGTAAATTCCTGAAGAAAATACCAGCCACCCAGGCAACAACATGTATAGATGTTAGAGATACCAGTGATATCTCAGGGATTTCTTTTATTGAGTGCGAAGCCATCACATCCGGCGCGTGCCGATGTGATTGATGTGCGCCATCGCCGCCATCAAGGTCGGCGGCGGCATTCAAGTTCGCGCACAACGGCTCCAAAAATGTGAATAAATTTGTGGAAGACAATGAGGGTCTGGATTAGACTATTTCTACCCATCCAGACTTCATCACGCCGTAGCACAGGATGTGTGAATGCAATTCACAGTACGGTGTAAGTACATATCGGGCACAACTAAGTCGAATACAGAAGCGACGGGAGGTCGAAGAAGTGAAATACATACCAGTGCTTGCAAGGTGCATATGTACGTGGGTAATTTTCTATATCAGCGGTATTTTCTATATTCCAACCCACCCTATGCGAAAAACCGGGCACCCACACGCTGGCTTCGAGCGCTTATCAGTGCAATAAACCTTGCAAGCAGGTTGTCTTGAGGAGTAAGTTGCAGCAAAGTGAGAGGTCAGAGGTAAGCGGAACAGTATGAAAATTCAGAAAACTCGTACCTCGTAATTTTATAGCCAATCTACTGCGTGTCGGGGTACACAACTACAGAGAATTCAATAGTGCTAGTCCCAAGTATTCTGGAAGCCAACAGGGAGTTCTGTACCTCGACCGTTGAAGGAAAGGTCTGTGCTGCGGCGACAACTTATTATTCACGGTTGTTTTGTCCCCTCATCCACAGGGCATTAGTGTTGAGGTAACCTAGCTGCCCGGCCGATAAACTTACATCCTGGCTTCTTTGAATCCATAGCTGCAGTAAGGGGGGCTATAGGCAACTCCACAGTGGTCGGTATGACTCTGAGGCTGCTGCCACCACTTCTTGGTGGTATCTCATCAAGTTTTCGGACGTAGTAATGGTTCCCTGATTGACTAGTATTATATTAAGACCTTTTTGGATGCCAGGGGTACGACCAGTTCTTTACTCTTGCCATCTCAAGGTACATCCTCACAGAATTTCGAAATTTCCGAGGCAAGCGGTATAATTGATAATAAAATGAAATGCGGGTGTACCTGTCCCTCTAAGGCCTGTAACCACTTTAATATGTGCCAGCATGAGGTCAGAGAATAGGAGGGTGAGCCCAATCGAGATGTGAGTGGGACATAGGTTGTGGGGTGGAGAGGTTAAGAGGGAAGCAGGATCATAATACTATGATCAAAGTTCGTAACAAATCTCTCTTGCTAAATCAGTTCGCGACAAATATTCGAAATCAACTATCCTGCCGTCCTGAAGGCCTCTCCGGTGTTAAATCTGTTAAGGAGTAGGAATTCATGCCTGCTGGGATCTGTTGAAGAATCGGGGAAGACACCCAAAGGTCTGTACAGATTTCTCTGCTACATCAGTTCGCGACTTTAATTGCAAATTGACTGTTCCGCCAGTTTGAAGGCCTCTATTGCACCGATTATCCTTGAATCTAAAACTGCATGCCTACGGTGAACTGTTGAAAAATTGGACTAGCTCTCGGAAAAGCCTGTAGGCCTTCCTAGTATCCAGTGAGGTTAAATCCCTCGATCTCTTCCATGAAGGGTGTGATGAAGGGTGTGCCGAGATATTTATGGCAGATGTGCGGCGTCCATTGACTTTTACCCTACCAGGGACCATTCTTACCTTGTTCCCCAGCTAGATAATTAAAAGGGAGACTTACCTCGCCTTCTGGGCACGTTGCACGATAAAGAGGGTAATAGGAACACATTGGGTGTGCATCTGGGACCTTTGCATTCCTTTAAGACCGAATTGCAGGGAGGTTTATTTCTGTGTGGGGGTGCCCCAGACACAACCCTCACAAAACACAAGAAAACTCAAAAAACACGTCCAAAGGCAGGAAATCGTGGGGGATTGGCCAACAAGCTGAGTGTGCTAGGTCCAAGTGCTGGATATTCCCAGTAGCAATTAAGCCACGAAGTAAAGGGAGGACCACCCGACCCGGACAGTTGTAGTAGGTCACCAAAAGTAAGTGGGTCCGGTCAAGGAAGTGACTACATCATTCGAATCATTTGCACTCTCTCACGTAGTATCGGCGGAAAAATCACCTACTAGCATACAAAGATAATCCTTTCTAATAGACCCTCATTGTCTTCCACAAATTTATTCACATTTTTGGAGCCGTTGTGCGCGAACTTGAATGCCGCCGCCGACCTTGATGGCGGCGATGGCGCACATCAATCACATCGGCACGCGCCGGATGTGATGGCTTCGCACTCAATAAAAGGAATCCCTGAGATATCACTGGTATCTCTAACATCTATACATGTTGTTGCCTGGGTGGCTGGTATTTTCTTCAGGAATTTACCTCCATTTTTAGCCCCAGTGCGGACTCGGCGGCGGGTTTGCCGGCTGCTGATGGCAGTGTTCAAGCGCGACGGCGCGCCGCCGCCTTTGATGGGAGATAGTTGCGCCCCTTTGATGAGTTAAGTAGCGAAGTTATTGAAGTTATTGGATACATACCCGACATCAGGTGCGATGGCGCGCCGCCGTTTTTGATGGGAACTGTTGGAGATGTGAAGATATTGAATACCTACGGTAAATAGCAGTTGTAATAGCTCTGAAGTTATCGAAAGATATTGAATACACACTTTTTAGCGTGATTTCTATAAATTTGAGGTTGATATCAGCTACATATCACCCGCTTAGTTACAGCGTACAGTGGGCTGTACAGGTGGCAGATCATATCTGAGTTCGCGACAAGTTCAAGTACAGATTTGTGCCTCTTGATTGCACGGCCTTCAATTGAATTGTCGCTTGAGCTAATCATCGGTAATACATACGCAAGAACCAAAATTTGGTTACCAAATCTTTGTCCAAATGTGAAGCTGGCTACACAAGAACGAACTCGAGACTATGTAGCAGGTCCCATGCCCGCAAATCGAATCGATTTCTCTGTTGAGCCTGTTCAGCTAATAGACAGCTATCGAACAAGGGGTAGCAACTCAACTTTGATAAACTGATTGCGATGTTGCGACTCGACGACAGTTACGTGTTACAACATCGCTGGGAAATAGAAATTGCTTGAACACAGAACGCAACTTCAAGTCCAGGCAAAAGGGCGTTGGCATGGGACAAATTTGTAAGCGACAAATGAGTGCGGTAGCGGGTCAAGGGGGCTCGCAGTGTGTCTGGCAAGGCAAGGGTTGGCGCGTTGGCGCCTTGTCAACCGTGCATTCATATCAAGGGCCGAATATATAAAGGGTGCGACCGTCGATGCCTTGTCGGTGCAGAGCAATGCGCAGAGGAAGAAAGAGTCGAGGTGTTAAAGAGAAGAGACACTGTGGGGCCGCGAAAGTAGCCTCGAAAGGCTATTGCCGGTTACGGCGAAAGCGTTGAGTGCCAGATTGGGTCAGAAGATACTCAATACGTATGAATAATTCCAGGTCGTAGGGAGCATTCTTTGAGGCGGACAGAATTTGAAACAAAGCGGAGGAATCCATGGCTCCCGGGCCAGACCAGAGATTGTGCAACGATATTGCGGCCTTGCTTTGTTTGGGGAACTTTGAACGGAGCTATGGTTCAGCTACCACACTCTGCCGCCGAGTCAACAGGAAGAGGTCGAGCGTTGCAATCCCCAGATTCTCGAATCAGGGTGCTCAATCAGTGAGGCGGGAGCTGGCTCTAGAATGTTTCGAGCTATCAACAGGTACTATGGATCGAGGACACGTTAAGTTGAACCGGAAACGGAATGAGCTGGAATGAGTACAACAAGTCGGCTCTTCGCGTTAACGTTGTGTGAGGCATAAACCGACGCGGCGCGCGCCACAAAGTGGTTTAGGACAAGAAGCGAGAAGGATTTGCCAAACACGCGCAACCTGGTTCCCGCCATGAGTTCCCGACTGAAGAAGAAGCTGGGAAATCTCGGTATAGATCCCTCCAGCGCAAAGGCGAACGAGTCTTTCTGTTTGGTAGCATTCCCGTACGTTCAGTTTCCGTATATTGACCTATACTCCAGATTGGAACCCCATTACCACCGCTCGAAAAGTCCAAGGATAACGGCGAATTCGTGCCTCTCTGGAAGCAAGATGTATTAACTGTCTTTAACCCTAAGAACTGCAAACTCATAATGTATAGGTACGGGACGAACAAGGTCGCAGGAGACTGCACGGCGCCTTTACCGGTGGATTCTCGGCAGGCTACTTCAACTCGGTTGGCTCAAAGGAAGGCATGTGCGTCTACTCCCTCCTTCGACTGTCTCCTCTCATTTGAACATAGGATGGACGCCATCGGCGTTCGTGTCGTCTCGCGGGGACCGGTCCAAGAAGAAGGCGTCGCGCCCAGAAGACTTTATGGACGAGGAGGATCTCCAAGAATTGAAGGACAGTCGAGATGTGGTCGACACCACCGACGAGATGGACCTCGCGAGCGGGATACAAACCGGGCATGGAGACGATGAAGAACAGGAGTGCGTGGGGCGCAAATAGTCCTTGTTATTGCTAACCTCATGCAGTTCTGTTGCGCGCGCGCTGGAGGCCTCTATGCTACCCGCAGCAAAGGACTCCGCTGGAGCGCGTATCTTGAAGAAGATGGGGTGGCGTATAGGCCAGGGTATCGGGCCTCGGGTGACGTTGCGCCAGAGGAAACTTCAAGATTTGCAGGCAATATCCGGCCGTCGCGGCGTCGAGGCAGATATAATCATCCCGGACGACGACGAGGAGGAAAAGAAGCATACCTATGCCCCGCGGGACACTCCCATCCTTACGGTTGAGCGCAAGGACAATTCGCATGGCTTGGGGTATCATCCTGGAATGGGCCTAAACGAAAGTGTCGGCGGCAAGAGTGGTGCTGCTTCTGGTCCAAAGCTAGCCTGTAGGTGACTCTTTTTCCAAATTGTTCTTTAGTTATGCCGTCTCAGCTGGATTTGGATTGGGTGCCCTCAACTACGCCGACGAAGATGACCTTGACGTATATGACGGTGGCTTCGCACAAAACAGAAATCGCACTGCGTACGACATCATTGACCGTGAAGAGGAAGAAAAGATATCTATTGGCGGCAAAGCCGATTCACGAGGTCAAACTCATGCGGTATGTTTTCAAACCCCGCACTCCGTTGTTGTACTTATCGTTCTGAAGACCCCAGCGTTTTCGACTCACACGTTCCATGATGGGAAACCTGTCCTGGCAGGCTTTGTGCTCTCCGAGAAGCCTGTTGCCGAAGACCGATGGTTTGTTGCAGTTTTAATTCCACGAACGGGTGTATTGATGCCTTTCCAGGTTTCCGTTGCCCGACCTTCCGAAAGGGTGGAAACCGGATCCGACGCGCGTATGGGGCAAGGAAAATGCCCAACCACCAGAAACGTCGTCCCAAGCCCCGCCAGATAAATGGAGTCGAAGTGTAATTTCGGCGGACGAGGTCAGACCATTGAACTAAAAAGCAGTAAATTACTTACATGCACAATTAGCGCGGGTCGTTACTGGGAGAAACGCCGTTACCCGCTGCACCTCGTTCGGTGTTCGAGTTCATGTCCCAAAAGGATCGCGAGCGCTTGAAGAATATAGCTTCTGGTGGACCACCCGTCGACGCAGCTTCTGCCGACGCTCCATCACCATCTCCCTCCCGCCCTGTACCTACAACTATCACAATCGCTCGCACTGAACCACACATCGCTCTTGCTGCTCTCCGCGGTGGCTTTGCACCCTTTGCCACTAATCCGAACAAGCAGGCACGCTATACGGCCTATCTGGAATCCCAAGCGACCACCGATACTCCCCCTCCTCCGCCGCAACCTCTCCCCGGCCAGAAGATCGACGAGTTTAACAAGGAGCTCGAAGACTATGCGAAGGCGGCACTGATATTCAAACCCCTCTCCGGTGCCATGGCTGGGCGATTCACATCAGCCAGTATCGTCGAGCACGGTCCCAAGATCCACGAAGGGCTCTACACGCCGTCGGCCGAGGATCTCGCGCGGAAGGAGGCGGAGCTGCAGAAGATCGAGGAAGAGAAGGTTAGCCCAAAGGTGCACGCCGCGCGGATGGGCATGTATGGACCGATGACGCGGGAAACGCAGCCCTGGCAGCCGGCAAAGCTGCTGTGCAAGCGGTTCAGGGTCAAAGATCCCAATCCCCCTGCGGAGATGCCGGCGGATGGTCCACCGCAGGCTGCCTATCCCGAACCTTCGAGCGCGGCCCCGGGGACGGGGTGGGATCAGTTTACCGCTCCGGCTGGTGGGAGCACTGGCACCGCCGAGACGTCGACTGCGAGCGGCGGTCGCCGCGACCTGTCCAATATTGGGCTCGGGGAGGACGATGCGCAGGGCCGCGATACGCTCACTTACCAGCGTCCTGCCATGGATGTCTTCAAAGCCATCTTCGCCAGCGATGACGAGGACAGCGACGACGAAACAAAGGACGACGAAAAAGACGACCAACCACCGCCCGTCGTCGAGCCCGCTGCCTCTACGTTTCCAGCCCCAACCCAAGCGACATCTGCAGCCCCGACCGAAGCGACAGATGTCGCAATGCCAGATGCGTCTGAACTCGCTGTCGTCGACATCGGAACGTTCAAGCCCACCTTCATCCCTCGCGAAGGAAAGGCCAAGAAGGATTCCGACCGCTCTAAAGACAAGAAGGAGAAGAAGGAGAAGAAAAAGAAGGAGAAAGTGCTCGTGTCGTTTCAGGAGGGTGAGGAGGACGGTGCGCTGCAGATATCAGTTAAAGATCGACCGAAGAAGAAACGGCGGAAGGATAAGCAGCCAGAGGAGGAAGAATCGATGTGGGTGGAGAAGGCTGCACCAGAGGTGGTCAAAGAGTTTTCGATCCCTCCATCGTCGGCAGCGCCAATACTGGAAATTCAACCAAGTGAACCTCCTTCCAAGGGACGCAAAAGGGCTATCGATTTTATGTAGTAGTGTAAATGCATACAATGCCACAGGTGCTAAGCATGCGACCAATACAAGGCGCGGAGAAAGTAGTGCAAGTCGGACTTGGCACAAAAGAAAAAAAGGAAAAAATATATATAAAGAGCAATGACCTGGGCTTCGTGGAGGTCGAAGCACAAAACCGAGTGAACCTCCTTCCAAGGGACGCAAAAGGGCTATCGAGTTTATGTGATGTTGTTACGGAAAGAAAGGGATAGGGCAACTAAAAAGACGGTACTACGAAGAAAGAAAGAAAGAAAGAAAGCAACAAAAAGCATTCCAAAGGAATCAAACATGGCCATCGTGGGGGTCGAACCCAAGACCTTCGCGTCACCCGTTACATAAGCAACGTATTAGCACGACGCTCTAACCAACTGAGCTAGACGGCCAATAGATGATGCTGAGGAACATACCATATACCGGACGGAGACGACGGGAAGTCTGCGGCCGCTCACCGTGGATTGGGACGCTAATCAATTTCAACCTAGAGGCTAGGATACGCGTTGTATTTGGGTGAAGCGGCGGGCAGAGCACATAGGACTTGAAGGGAAACTCGAGAGCGAGGGAACATAGCCATGCCAGGTCGTATAGCCGCTAAATTGTGGCAACTTGAGCACTGAAAGTTTGTGAGAACCTGGTCGATTCGTTTTGCATTCGTGGTGAGGTCTGTACACATTTCTTCGCTGCCCTTGAACAGGCTAAGGCATAGTGTTTGTCGTCGGTCCAGGGATGAGAGGCTGAAGGAAGTAACCCTCCGCAAATTGAGTCTCGAGCCCGCCAGAAAGATAAGCGCAATTCCGTGGCATGCCTGTACAGGTAACAGAAGAGGAGATACCACGGAACGGAATTCACGGCGAGATATGGCCGTGCCAAGTCCTGAGTCGACCCGAGGCAATGGCCGCGGTGGTGGTCCAATGGCCGCGGTGGTGGTGTGCAAGTTGGATTGGTCCGATTTGTCGTTGCTTGCTTTCCGGCTTGCCATGCTCCCTTTCCATACCCGACAGTCAAGCTCCAATTTTCCACCCAAACCACGATTTCTCTCGCTCCAGATACTATATAGTCGACCTTTACTGCGCTGGCTGCCCTATTTATTCGGTCTGATCCTGACATTCTGGCTGTTCGCGCCTTTTGTCCTTAGCTACGGACAAGAAAGTCTTCCAATTGGTGCACAACCACCGTCAGTCGCGCCGGATGTCTTGTCTGCACGGGCCCAGAGCGTGCGGGACGCGTACGTTCACGCGTATTCCAGCTACAAGAAGGTCGCTTGGACGTTTGACGAGCTCAAACCCGTTTCCGGCGGAAGCGACAACAAGTATAACCCTTGCCTCTTTGAATCTCTGGTCTACGGTGCTGAACCTCTGCAGTTTCAATGGCTGGGGCGTCTCCGTCTTCGACTCACTCGACACAATGTGGATAATGGGCCTCCACGATCTCTTCGAGGAGGGTCTCGACATCGTCACCAACACCACCTTCTACTGCCCCCCGGAGAAGTACGTCCCGTTCTTCGAGACCATCATCCGCTATCTCGGCGGCCTGCTGTCTGCCCATGCCCTCTCTGGCGAGCCGATACTCCTCAAAAAGGCAGACGAGCTTGGAGCCTCGCTCCTACCCGCGTTTAAAACCCCCTCGGGCCTGCCCTGGTACGCCGTGAATCCAATGACGTGAGTGATTCGGGCACCATCCCTTTGTCGTCCCGTCACCCGTCCGAAACCAGTGGAACCACCCGCGCGGGATGGACGCCCGGGGTCCTCTGGTCCGAGGCCCTCAGCAACCAGATGGAATACAAGTACCTCGCCCATCTGACTGGCCGCTACGAGTATTATGAGCGGGTGCGTCGTGTATGGTCCTTATTTTTGCATTCCCAACAAACGTTTCCAGACCGAGAAAATTATGGACATCATGTACGACGCAGAAATCACCGACGGGCAATTCCCCACCCAATGGGACATCAAAAACGGCAAGCCTATAAACCAGCACTTCTCCGTTGGCGCGTACGCAGACAGCGCACATGAGTATCTCCTCAAGCAGTACCTCCTCTCCGCCCAATCAGAGCCCAAGACCAAGGCGCTGTACCTCAAGGTCGTCGACTCGATCATCGACACCCTCCTCTACGTGACGCCCAAGCGTGGGCTGCTGTACGTCACGGACGTGTCTAGCGGCGTCCCGAGCTTCAAGTTTGAGCACCTGTCATGCTTCCTGCCGGGGATGCTCGCGCTCGGCGTGCACACGCTCGACTTGCCCCAAAAGATGCGCGAGCTGCACATGTGGGCGGCGGAGGGCATCGCGACCACCTGTTGGCTTACGTACGCGGACAGCGCGAGCGGGCTGGGGCCGGACGAGATGTCGATGACGCGGCCCGAGGGGGAGCTTGCGAGCGGGAAGTGGTTGACGTTGGTGGAGAAGTGGGATGAGGAAGGTAGGCCGGGGGGTGTACCGCCGGGTCTTGGGCCGTTCAAGGTCGAGAAAACAGCCGCGAGGCGGGATTATGGGATGATTCAGACGAGTTATTTGCTGAGGCCGGAGGTTCGTCATCAGTCGTCCTTGGGCGCTATTTACATGACCAACGTGTTTTACAGGCGGTGGAGAGCTTCTACCTCATGTGGCGGACAACAGGGAATGCGGTGTGGAGGGAGCGTGGGTGGTGGGTTTAAATTTCATCTTTCAGGTGCCCCAACTCATCTGAATGCAGGGCGGTATTCGAAGCAATCGAGAAACATGCGCGTCTAGAGCGCGGATATGCGAGCATTGTAGATGTGGACTCGACGCCAGTCAAATACAAGGACGAGATGCCCAGGTCTGCCCTTCTCTTCACCCCTCCACTCTTTCCACTAACCCATCCATCCTCAGCTTCTTCCTCGCCGAAACGTCCGTCGTCCAACCATACATCACCTCATCCTACTAACATAGAACCACAGACTAAAATACCTCTACCTCCTCTTCGTCGACCAGGACATTGTCCCCCTCGACAAGTACGTATTCAACACCGAGGCGCATCCGCTCCCTATATTTGAGTGGACGCCGAAGGAGCGGGAGCGATATAATATTCCGCCCAAGGATGGTGCTGGGAAGGCACCGTATAGGAAGCCGCCGCCGGTCCCGTCTAGGTCGTGACGAAGGCGTGGTTGATGTCGTGTACTGACTAGCTCACTAAAAGGGAGAGGCCCGATAAATTATCATTGTATTAGTGCTAATTGGTTCGCATTTGGAATGGGACGGACCTACGACTGAATTATCGGGTGGAAGATTGCAGAAGAGATGCGCCCAGAAGTTCCGTAGATTTCATACGACGCAGACTTATGCGTCGATATCATATACACATGAATGGGTTTTTCCGGCGATCTCGCACGGTTTTGATCGAGCATCGCGGTACCGTGACTTAATACTGTACCTCGTAAAACCAGTTTCGCGCTGGGTGGAGGGAGAACGGTGAGCAAAACGGTTCTGCCACGGATTTTAATCAGGTTGTACTTTCGCAAAATCACGGTCTTGTTCCACCTCACTCTCGTTCTTGTTGAAATTCCAACCCATCTATCTACGCAATAACGGTTGAAAGGTACTTGTCAACATTAACAGTGACTTTGGGATCGACTTGGCCCAACATCTCAACCGATTCGTCCCTGAAGAGACTCCATTAGTTTGAATTCACCAGACAAATTAAAAATTCAGTACGAACCAAATACTATCCTGCACCTTACCATGGGCAAGCACAAAATCACTAACCTCCTCTACCACGCATGCATTGATATACTCGCCACGCAGCTGGTTGGGCTGCTCGGGTTCCCCGACCGCCGCCCATACGAGCCGTCGGCTCCCCATCTCGGGTGAGAACGCCAGGCACTTTTCCGTGAGGCGGTCGAAGGCAGCCGTGATACCGGTGAACCCCCGACGCAGGTCAGAGGCGCAGTAGCTTGGATTGACCGCGTTGACGATGAGCGGCGTCGAGGATAGGAGGCGCGCGTTTAGGGCACGGACGAAAAAGACGTTGAGGACTGGGTGACAGATAAATAAGTCGGAGGTTGTAGATATCAGTGTTCTCGTTGATAAAGCGACACGTACGCTTCGTGACGCGATATCTGTTAGCCATGATTCTAGACGCCAAATCAATCTGCTGCATTAGGAGTGGAATATGGACGTACTTCTTGGTGCAGTATTCGGAACTCCCAAGAGTCTTGATTATGCCGGGTTTCTTGCAGACACTTTTTTCGATGTCGACGTAGTAATGCATCTCGCTCGAGACGACGACAATTCTGGGAGTCGTGCAGTGTTCTTGTCCGGTTCTAATCATAGTTGGAAGGAGGCGGAGGGCTACAAGCGGGGTGGAGAGACAGTTCACTTGAAGGCTACGAAAATTATTTAAGTGATAATCTAGTGGCGAAAAAAAAACGCACGAGGCCTCCCAGCCATCCGTAGTGGATTCATACTTGCTACTGGGCCCCATTCCGGCATCTTCCACGAGGATATCTAAACGGCCCCCGTCTTGCTCGAATTTGTCCGCGAATCGTGTCACTGAGGCGAAATCGGCGAGGTCGACAATCCAAACTTCTGCCTTGGCATAACCAGTGTCTGCTCTTAGTTCTGAAAAGCAGTGAGCAAAACGAGGTCAAACCCCGTTAACAAACTACTCTCTACGGCTGCCTTTCCCTTGCTTTCACTTCGACAAGCCATGATGAGCCGTGCTGGATTCATTGAGGCGAAATGTTTCGATGCCTCCAATCCAATCCCCGTGTTTGCTCCGAGAACAAGGACCGTCTCGCCAGTTAAATGGGCTTTCACCACGTCCTTCTGCTTCTTCATTTGGCCGGCGATGAAAGACAATGATCCACGGCGCATAGTGGCTAGCGCAGGCGACTTTTGCACGAGCTTTCAGATTAGGAGACGAGTGGAGACAGGCCTGACGATCGCGAGATTTCAACTTGGAGTTTATACTCTACATTCCCCGACGCGTTATCTGGCGGAGAATCAAGCTTGCTGACCTGGTCAACCTTACCGAGTTTTTACGATGTAGGTAAAGTTATTTTACAACCGGCAAGTTGACGCATCTTGCCAATCTTGTTCCGAGTGATTCCAACTGAAGCCGGCTGGTTTGCCGGAGCGCATCAAAGCCTGCCGGATCGCGGGGTGATCCATGGTTGAATTTTGAACTAAACTTCGCTAACCCGACCATCCCGATTCCAGCGCAGCTAAGAGGTCCGCTGGAACCGATGGGAGGAGCAGAAGGGGAACCTCGCTTATTGGACGTTAGCAATTTCTCTGCATAGTATACCTACCTGCTAACCCCACCCAACTAGTGCCCTCTTGCACACCGAATCAGTCCAATCTCACCGTAGCCTAAGCTACTATCATTCAATGAAATTTCTCAAATGTGGCGGCCCATTTGTCTCGAGGAGAATGAGTATGCATAGCGACAAACGCTTGCCGTGTGTCCAAACTCCGAGCCTTGAACCTACCAGCTATTTCCTACAATATCAATGAAATCAGAAATTGTTGTACGGCCTGCAAACGTTCTGTGAACCATGTGGATGCCGAGGACGAATAAATTGTTTGCCAACTCCAGTTTTTGGCAGGAGGTGATGCAGATCGCCTTGATAGTCGGATTCAGCCTACTAGTAGGTGCTGATTTAAGGGCCCAGCGTTCGAATCCTAGTCTCGAAGACAAAGAATGCTGGCTGCAAATTAAACCCACGAGCTGGGTTGACCAGGCACTCTCATTTCCTTCACTCTTTGATCCCTCACTCTTTAGCATACATACCATACCGTCTTTACCTTGTAATTGTTTGGACGCACCCTGAAACGTAGTATATACCCACGGAACTGCATCGGCGACGTCGTGCGCTGGAGGTTGCGCGACCGCGGCGGACTAACCATCCGTGCTGTGAGACCAGTGGCGCGCGTGAACGGTAGCGAGATCCGAGGCCGCACTATGATGAACTCGTAGGAGCTGAGGTGACTGTAGAGTGCATAGTATAACGGCGAGGATCTTCCCATAGCCGGCCAGAAACGCGGTTGCCGTGGGCGGGAGCGTAGAGGGCACCACAAAGTGTAGGTTCAGAAAAAAATGCAGACCTTGTACTGAGCTTTCCCCATTTCCGCAGGCAATAAGAGCTGGAATGAGTTTGTGAACAACGCTCGGTCTCTATGTATGTTACCGGCGCGGACTGTTGGCGTCAAATTGATGTTTGCAACTCTCCTGCAACCACCATGTCGACGTTGAACTCTCCCATTCATTTTCCAAGCGTACTGCTACAACACTAGATGTAAAAATACGGAGGACAGCAGGTTAGGCGCCCATACTTTTTGTCCTCTGAACATGGATGATCTACTCAGCTGCGTCACCTGGATTACAGGCACAATACACGACACGGTCAAGAAATACATCAGGTATCAAGAAATATTGTATAACCGGAGGGCCAAGAAATACACAACGCATGGACTACAGGCACAATACATCGACATGGTCAAGAAATACATCAGGTGTCAAGAAATACAATACAAGGACGCCAGCATCGCGCGCTACTCCCTCAATGCGGCGGGTATCCCGCTCCCGGTGGCGCTACCGCGTACCCGCCGTAGTACTGCGCGTAGTCGTACGCGGGCGGAGCGACGGCAGGGGGCGGCGACGAGGGGAGCGTGAGCGAGAGCGCGTGTGATGGCCCCGACGACGAGGGGTGCGGGAGCGGGAGCGCGTGCGGTCACGGGGACGCGGGAAATAGGAGCGTGAGCGCGTGCTGCGACGATGAGAGGAGCGGTCGCGGCGACGAAGGGAGCGCGAGCGAGAACGAGCGCCGTCCCGCGTGTTGTGGCCACGACGAGCAGGGGAGCGGGAACGGGCACGCGGGGAAGAGCTGCGCGAGCGAGAATGCGCGCGGTCGCGCGTGTTGTGGCCACGACGAGCAGGGGAGCGGGCACGGGCACGCGGGGAAGAGCTGCGCGAGCGAGAACGACCGCGGTCGCGGGTGTTGTGGCCACGACGAGCAGGGGAGCGGGAACGGGCACGCGGGGAAGAGCTGCGAGAGGCAGAACGACCGCGGTGGCCGGCACGCGGGGTACGGGAGCGAGTGGGCGTGTGATTGCCGCGACGACGAGGAGAACGCGATGGCGAGCTATCGCGCGCGGCGGCGTAGTGGTGCTGCTGCGGCGGCTGGGGAGCAGCGTCGGGGTACTGGTGCAGTTGCTGTTGCGGCTGCTGCTGGGGAGGAGCGGCGACGTGCTGCTGCTGCTGCTGCCGGGAAGCGGCGGCGGCGGCAGCGTGTTCGTGTTCGCCGTGCTGGTGCTGCTGCTGCGGCTGGGGAGCAGCGGCGGCGTAGTGGTGCAGCTGCTGTTGCTGATGCTGCTGCTGGGGAGGAGCGGCGACGTGCTGCTCGGCGACAAGGGGAGGAGCGGCGACGTGCTGCTGCTTCTGCGGCTGGGGAGCGGCGGCGGCGTAGTCTGTGTCCTGGGGGGATACATGTCGGGAACGACGCTGGTCATCGCCGGGCCCGGACAAACACGATCTCGTTTCGCCTCCACGACGCTCCCCGACGCCAGCCATGTCGCGGGCCTGCCCTCGCGGGCGACGTTCTTCTTCGTCCCGATGCTGCAGGTTACCGCGGTGCGTAGCCCCCGCCAGGATAGCCGCGAGAGGGACTGGGGAACGACGTGCGCGCGCCACCTGGACCTTGGGGAACCCGTCGATTTCTATCACCTCGTCGTCCTCTGGCGACGGCACACGCGCCGGACGCAAGGAGGGACCTTCCTGGCGGGAAGGTGCGGCGGGTTTGGCGCTGCGGTTAAGGCACGCGGGGATAGGCGCGCGTTTTGGTGCAGGTTTGGGCGGCACTTGCGGGGTGGGAGATGGAGGGCGCGGGAGAGCGGGCGACGGCCCCACTGGCAGCGACATGCCCACAATAACTGGCTCGCAGGCACCGATGCGCGGCTGAGGGGGCGGCCCCTCGAAGGACACAAGCCCGCCACGTTTCCGCGTGCGCTTCGGCTCGATGACGGCTTGGGACCTGCGAGAGATGAGCTGTTCGGGATCGGGAGTCGAGGTGGAAGCTTGCAGGTGACGAGGGATGAATGGGACCGCGTCGGCAGCGAGAGCAGAGGTAGAAGCCCGCGGTTGAGTGGGAGCAGGCGGGAGTGGGCGTTCTATACTGATTGGACCAGTGAACGGGCGCGGCTTCCGCTTCCGAGCTGGAGGGGGGTTCTCCGCTAGTAGCCGGCGCCTTTCCTCAGCGCGTTCCTGGGCGGGCAGGGAGGGTGTCGGGGGGTAGGCGGGGATGTCGAGTCGGTGGTCAAATCCGGGACCGAGGCCGCGGTATCGCTCGCAATGCTGCTTTACGTCGTGCATCCTCTTGCCGGGGAACCCGCATATACAAAAAAATGAATGGTCCTCTCCGACATGCACCCGGTTTATGTGCGCGACCTGTGAAGTGAAATTAGCCTCATTCATCGAAACAATGTCAGTGAGCTACCGTATTTTCTCCCACATAGGGGCAGCTCGGGTACGGACAACAGAACTGGTTCTTGCGCCCCTGAGGGTCGCGTTCATAAAAGGCGTCGTAGCGCGAGTAACGGCGGCTCATGAGAAAAGGGAAAAAAAAGGTGCGTGTCACACTGTGACTCACCGCGTCTTCCCCACGCCGGGGCCCTCAAGTTTGCCTCAAGTTCAGTAACCAGCTCGTCTATTGTAGTCGTTCTTGAAGATTCTCGTTCATCGAGCATGATCTCGCGCTTGCCGTACTCCCAAATGATTGTTTATTACGGGAATCTACAAGCAAAAATATCAACATGTATTGAAAGATGTGTAGGCAGTCAGTACAATTTTGCAGTATACACGGACTCTTCCTTTACCTGGTCAGGCCGTCGGACCCGTCCTGGCTTTTCATGAGAGGCGACAAAGATGTCAGCTCATCGCACAACATCTCAGTTCCCACGGTTCAAGGTAGAAGCTTAAGCTTTTCTCGGACTACTCAGTTGATGAAATCTAGTGTACAGACTCGATTCTTCGCGATGATTCATGAAAGGCCTCGAATCTCGGAATCTCAACATTGAAATACATAAACTGATGTACAAAAGCATGTAACGCCCACTGCAAGAATTCGTCACCAGGATCTTCTCAAAGTTATCGAAGGTATATGGTCCCCAAGCGTATCGTTTTCGAAGGTACTCGAGCCCAAACCAAGCATCGCAAATGTTTGGGCCTTCGTCCGTGCATTGTGGGTGTCGCCCAACATTTGGTGCAGGAGCAGGATCAACCGCCGGAGGGGTGGTACCGTCATAGCAGCCGCGAGGAATTGCCTTTTCGCTACGCGGAGAGCTGTCGTGGGGAGATGGTCCTATGCGTCGCAAGGGGATCATCGATCTTCTTCCCGTCGTGATACTGGCATGCAATGTACGCAAAGACATAAAAGAGCGATTCGAGATCGAAGCGATACCGATGAGGCGGGGGAGGTTCGGTCACAAGAAGGTCCATCGCCATGTAGGGCTCAGTTCCGGTGCGCTGTTTCAATGTTCCTTGTCCAGGTGGACTGACATGTTGAAATCGTTCAGGACGCCGTAAACCTTCCCGTCGATACATTGAATTATTGCGGATGCATGATACGAGCTTTCTCGTATACCCATCGGTAGCCTGTCGAGATAAGAAAGAGGGGACCCTGATCCAAAACGCAGGCGTACATTTGAAGATACCGTGGAACGCTTCACTAAATTCGGCCACAGTCGTCAGCTCGGTGATCGGACAAAGTCTCCTGAACTACGATGCCCAGAACCCGGAGCTGCTTATTCTTTCTGCTCTGCGTGCAGAATGTTGGGGAGGTGGTTGAGAACCCAGGAATCACCAGATGCGATCGCCAATTCGGTGGCTATTTTGACGAGATCCTCAGGGGTTCTAGTTTTCGGCGGTCAACTCGATTGCACGACCACGTCCTTCTGCTTGCCCATTTTGCTCGGGAGACGCATGTGCCGCGCCCGATGGTCTTGTGGGACTGGAAGATCGTTTCACCCATGGTCAACAAACGTCCGTCGGTTAATTTGATGTCGGAACCGGCGAGAGGGTGAGTTGGACTGGGTAGAGCTCGGTAGGATGCGGTGTGTTCAAAAGAGGATGGTATCCCGGGAGATCTGCGACGCCTTTGAGCATAGTGTGTGCGAAGTTGGGCTGTTGAAGGACGCCGATTTAACGATGATGGAGCGGTCGTAGTACAGCAGCTTGGTGAGATTAATATTGTTCGTGATGAGGGCGCCGGTGGGGGATAATTGTTCGTGATGAGGGATAATGTGGCTGCGAGGGCCACCGTACGTTAGCAATTCGTGCCTTCGCTTTGGTGGAATCTAGGATATGCAGATGGTGGTACAAACCAAACCCAGCCGTGTGAGCGCAGTGGCAGTGTTACCGGCTTAACGGCACACCCGTCTTGCGCACGGTTCTCCTCTACGTTCATCTCGTTCTCATACGAACGACGCCTAATTCCCCACCGCATTATCCCCAAAGGCCATGTTCTAGTCAAAGGTCTAGCAACTGCACTTGATCCTGTGTGTGTTCTCCATCACACCGCCGACACTTCCCTGCTCGCGCTTAGCGGACACAACCTGAACGCAATAACCATAGTCCCCAACTTTGTTCTCGGCGGATCGCATCGTGTGCCCGAGCATGATGTCGCGGGCAGTGAGTATCGTCGACCCAAACGGCTCACATTTTAAAACTGGCGACAACGTGTTTGGGACTTCAATGTGGATCGGGACCGTGACGGTTCTCTTGTCCTCATGCCTGGCCAGTGTACCACCTAATGTGTCTGCAATCGAAGCAGCCGGCCCCGGGATTGTGACTGCGACTTCGTATCAGGGTCTCGTCGAGCAAGCCCACCTCAAATCTGGCCAGACGGTGTTCATAAACAGGGGAAGCGTGGGCGTTGGACTTTTTGGCTCGCTAAATCCATGGGCTGCAAGATCGTCGCAACCGCCAGCGGCAAGAACAAAGATATCCTGTTCAGTTTAGGCGTCGACGAAGTATTTTACCACCAGGCACTATTGATGGAGCAACTGCTCGCCAGACCTCGCGAGCCAAAATTCGACGTTATAGTCGACCCCGGATCCTGAAATCCAAGTTGCTCAGACTCGTTGAATGAGCTGAATTCACGTTCTTTACCTTGCTGGTCTCTTAGACGGATGTTGCAACAAGTTGAACTCGTACCCATTCTTATAGTACTGCATCCTTCAACCTGACTTGTATCCGAACGTCGATCTCATCCTTTCAAAATTTCTTCCCCATCCGCCATCCGAACTTTGGATAATCTGAAGTAGTTGTCCCAGCAATGAATCTATCCGAATTCTACGCTGACCTCGAGGGCGCAGATCGAAATTTCTATCACGTCTCGAGTCAGTTAAGACTTCATACAAAGCATCCAGTTTAGCTGTATATCAGTGTGTGAATTTCGTTTCCCCGCATCTGGTATTATAAGATCTATTCCCAAGGTGCGTATTCAAGTCTATTGCGGTTGAATTCAATCCACGGGGTCTGGAATAACCATGCAGGTTTACGGGTGCGTACCGCATTTGGACGAAGAAATATTGGATAGCTTCATTAGATCGAGCCAGCCAGTCATTCAGGACAACCCTTTGGTCGCCTGACAATCTTCAACGTTGTTGTGGTTCAATTAACGGTTTAATTCATATAACCTTGAATGGGCTTCTCATGTCGTATAAAGGCCATTTGTGGATTCTGCAATACCTCACCTTCCCTTCTTCCCTCTCCGAGCAAGCTGAAGATGCGATTTACCTCTTCCGCTATCACCCTTTGAATCACAAGGTGAGTGAACTCAATGAGAAGGTGTCTAGTGGGTGTTGAGGTTCCCTACCTGCAGCATAAACATCCAAAGCCTCCACCAACTCCGCCGTCCAGGCCGTGCCGCCCGTGTGGTGGTCCTCCGGTGTGCAACAAGGGACGAGAGTGTGTTGAGGCCCGTTTTTGTCCGGCCGAGGGGGAGACAGCGGATATTGCATGCCCTTTGCAAAACGCTCGCAAATGAAAGAGAGGAGTTAGGAATTCGAATATTTGGTGACTAAGGAGGGCGGCTGGCGAAACTGCGACGAGGGTTTAACGAAATTTGACGAGGAGCTTATGTGTACTTACTTTGTTTAAAGAGCGCCAAGTAGGCAATATACAATCAGTGAACAAACAGTTCGAGGGCCGGACCCATGTCTCTCGTCCGAATTTTCTTTCGCTCCGCTTGGCTTCTCTTCAATTTCCCTCCTTTTTTCACTTTTCGTCTGCTGCCAACGCACATAGAATACAGCGAGCTATTCCGCGGACCCACACCGTACTTTAAGTTGTGGTGTATGTGTTCTGTGGGGTGATTTTGTCTTTTCCCGGGTGTGGTTCAAACTCGGGCTTCTCGGGCATCAGTTCAACCTCGCCATAAAATAGATCCGCTTGAAAACCTCGATATTGGAACCCTGGGATATTTATTGTGAAGTTCTCCACACGTCTTTGGGCATATAGAGGACCTGCTGTTCAGAACAAAATTGTTGTATGTTTGGCAATAACTTTTCGGCCGGTTCCGAGTCGGTTCTTTCAGAACTTCCTTCGCGTCGACGCGCGTTCCTCGGGACCTCCACCTGGCGCGTTCCTCGACCTGGATTTCTCCTACGGCGCTCTCCTCCAGAGATTCCAGCGGGCCAAAACACCAAATCAAACGCCATGACTCGTATATTCGTCTCTTTCACCGTGAAATTTGAAGAGTCGGACGAAGACGACGCAGCGACGCTACAAGGTGAATGCTCATAGAAAATCGTGTGGCTAGGGCTCAATGACAGTGGAAGAACCAGACTATCAGCCTTGCGAGGAGTCGGAGCCCGAGATCAAGGCAGAATCGCAAAGCGACGAGATGGGCATGTTAGCGCAATACCCCGACGACGGCTACCGCCCTTCTGCCAATGAAGGTGTTTCTGAGGAAGAAGATTCTGCAAGCGCCTCGGAGAGCAGGACTGAAGCCGACTGCACGACGACTGCCTTTGCGAGCGAGTCGCCTCTGACTGGTAACCTCCCCGTATACTCCACCATCCAGGAGCACCACTGTAAGCGCGAGCCCGACTCAGAGCTAGAACAAAACCACCGCGCCACGACCCCCCGGGATCACGACCACCCGTGCACGGCGAGCGAACCCAAGTTCGAGTCGCGACAGTCGCGACAGTCTCGCACCCGCGAACCTGTGTATGATTCGCGCGCGTCTCGAGAAAGTAAGCGAGGGGAGAAGCACCGCTCTGACGTTCAACGTATGGAAGACAATTCTCATCGCGGTCAGCGGCGCTCTTCGCGGTCGCGCTCGCTGAGATCCCGTCATTCGCCGTCTCAGGCGGGAGGCAGTCGAGTTCCGTACGTTCGGCGGCCCTCGTCGCGCTCACGCTCCCCACATCCACATCCACACCCGCAGCAGCCGCCCCACGCGCAGGCCCAGCAGCTCTATCCGAATCCCGCGCCGCAACCCCATGCGCAGCCCCCGCCCCACGCGCAGGCCCAACAGCTCTATCCGAATCCCGCGCCGCAACCCCACGCGCAGCCCCCGCCGCACCCTGCCCCGCACCCACAGCAATATCCCGGCCCTGACCTGCGTGCGCCAGCGCTATACAACCCACGGCCGCCTTTGCCACCTCCGCAACGCCTGGACCGCGACGCCCGATACCGGGGGCGTCCTCGTTCTCGTTCCCGCTCCCGCCGTGAGCGCACCCCGCGCCGCCGTTCCCGTTCCCGTTCCGGTACCCGTACTCGTCGCCACCGCTCCCATTCCCGTTCTCGTTCCCGTCGGCACCGCTCCCGCTCGCCACGTCGTCGGCACCGTTCCCGCTCCCGCTCTCGCCGTGGGCACCGTTGAATACCTACTTATGTCAGAACCTCCTCCAGGGCCCACATGTGGTCAATACCACATCATCATCATCAACCAGCATATCATTATGTCTCTGTCGGAAAAATCAAAAAAGGCTTATTAGGCCTAACGAGGTTACAAGGCCTTGTAAGGTTTGGCAGTAAGGCTTACAAGGCCTTTTGAGCTCTTCTAACACCCAATAACCCTCCTCCTTGTTAACTACCCAAAATCAAGTCCACTCGGTAAAATTTCATACATGTTGACTCTCTGAAATATTCTGGCGGTCTCTTTCGGCGGGTTCGATTGAATTGGGCGTGAGGCAGCACGAGCCCTGGATTTCTTTCAGACCCAAGATTCAAAGTTGAGACGTGATCCCGGAGGTCATGGTTTCAGCAACTTGCTCATTGGAGACAGGCAAAACATATATTTTGGCCTGTTTTGCCTAAGTAGGGCTTATCGGGTCCTGTAAGGTCTTGTCAGAAAAGTGCCGTACTATATATCGAACAAACTGATACTACTCTCAACGGCCACTTAGTCTAGCGGTTAGTGCGCGTCATTCCTTCACAACCTCGCGTGAGTTCAAATCCTGTTGTAGCCTTCTATTTAATAGCCCCTTCTGTACAAACTTGAAGACTCTTAAGTTAAGCACTGAATCAACTGAGTTCGCAATGTAAGATTGCGAACAAGGAATTTTTCAAAAATGCGATGGGAGAACCTTATAACTTGTTATAACCCCCATTAGGCCTTATAAGGCTCATAAGTCGTTGTAAGGCCTTGTTGGGCCGTATCGTACACTATTGAAACTCATTAGGCTATTTTTTCCCAACCGCCTTATTCGGTGTTACAAGTCCTGAGATGGCCCAACAAGCCTTTCTTGATTTTTCCGACATCATAGCATCGTTTCTCGTCGCATTATCTTGTAGCTCAGCTCTTTTCGTACAGAATTCTTGTAGCAGTATCGGTATTTCTTGTATTTCTTGGAACGCTTCCTCTCGTGTGTAGCATCGATTGCATTTTTTGTAGTAGCTAGTACGTACTTCTTGAAAGTGTCAATTGAGAAGTCGAATCTAGTAGTACTCCGTCCGCCTGCTGAATCCTTCATTCAACTTTGGGCCGCTATGTACGTTACCGCGCGCGACGCTTGAAAACCTCGATATTTGGACCCTAGGATATTTATTGTGAAGCTCTCCACACGTCTTTGGGCATATGGATAATGGAGGACTTCTGGTTCAGATTGGCTTTCTCCCATCTCTTTTTCTTCGAAATCTCTGCCTCGGATTTTCTCGGCCGAGAGTGGCACCGTAAGATCTGGAGACTAGTCTCTTATAAACAGACACCACAACTAAAAAACTTGTACCTCGTTTGTTGTAGCATCAGCCTTTCGACATTTTGGTTGCCGGTTGTTTGAGGTTGTCAGGTTGCCGCAACCTCACAACATCAAATTGCATAAAATTCACGCTCAGCATGATGAAGAATGGCTTCAGAAACAAGGTGAGATGGAAGCTAGAGACTCAAATACATTTCCCATGCAGTCAATTTCCCGGTGCAGCTTTCAACAAAAAAGATATTGCCCTTCGATCGGGTCGAACTCGCGAGGTTGTTCAGGAGAATTACATAGGGTTGCAAGGTTGCAGGTTGTGTCGAGGTTGCGCCGATTTTGGTGGGGGTTGTGAGGTTGTACAAGCTGACAACCTGACGTGTCAAAAGTCTGATGTAGAGCTTACCAGGAATACACGAAAAGTACCTCACGCCCTTCGCGCCCCGACGACAGACAGCCCACGCGCCCCTGCTACAGGAAAGGGCAAGCCCTCTGAGGTGATACATCGCCAGCTCCTCTAATTAGACCGAATGATAATGTACCATTTCGACCCATTTCGACCAATATTCAAGTAACGGGTGACGCCGGGTCGTGAACTGAAGAGATTCGGCACACGTAACGGTGACATTCCAATTTTTGGCCTCAAATAGGGGCAAAACTGTCAAAAAAACCTCGGCCGGCACTTGCCGGCCGTTCATTTATGGTAATTTCGCGTGATTGCCGAGGATTGAACACCAAGCCGAATGAACACCTGTGGTGACGGGTGACATGGCGTGAACATTTGGTTGGTACAGTACATCGCGGGTTTCTTCTCATTAGAACCCCGCGATGTATTTAAACCCAGATACCCCTGCGGCTATTCATACTGCTCACAATGATCTCTCTTTGGCACACCGCCGGCGTGGGACTGACGACTTGCGGAATTTACCTCTTTCGCGCCTATACTCGCGCAACAGAGGGCTCGCTACCGCCAGAACCCAAGGGTTTACCACTTATTGGAGGAAACCAGGAGGGCCGCTCAGAGATAGTCGAGGAGATCCTAGCTGGGAGAGAGAAAATCGTGTCCCACGTCGGAGCCAGTCAGTACGAGGCTGGCGGAATCGCGTCCTGCGGGCTTGCTGCGCTGAACTTTGTCCGTGTCGTCCTCGGAAGGGCGGAATCTGGATTGGAAGGCACCCGTTTATTGGAGGATGTGCTATCGCGGAAGACCAGTGAGGTGCGTACCCTGCGAGCTCGTCGTCGAATTGACTCGGACGTCAACGGTGGCAGGAGGTCATCTCCATTTGCTCGGGATGGACCAGCAACGCTCATTTGGAGGTCGAAGATATATTCTCAATCCCTCTCTTCAAGCGAGCCTTGACGCTTGTACATTCGACATATGGGAAGCCTGAAGTGAAGCGTTTTCGGGAGGTGCTTTCGTGAGCAATGAGTCGCCATTCTGATGCATCACTGAAGAACCTCGCCTCAGGCATCTTCAATCCCTTCCCAATGACCATGCAGCGGTCATAATAACGCGCCCCCCAGAGATAATCACTTGTTTCCGTGTTCCTATCGCCTCTGCAAGTGGGAAGCAGGATGTCTTTATCATTTTCGACTCCCATCCAAGAACCGAGCACCCGAATGGCGCGGGACTCATAGTCAACACATCTCTGGACGCCACTGCGGCATATCTCGATAATCTTCTCGCCGTGGACGACCGTTTACTCACCGACAGTAGTTTGCAATGGCAAACGCAGCTTCTTGCCAACTTTTCGGGCCACTTCTTCGTGCCGAGGGGCTGCGCCACGAACAGTGTCGAGGAATTGACTCAAGGCGTTCTGGAATCTAGTCTCGTTGCTCTGAGTTTGCAGGCAGAGGTGGCGGAGCTGAAGTTTCAGAACTCGAGTTTGTCCCGCGATCGTCAGGCTCTGGAGAAAGAGCTGGATGAGCTATACCGGTCCGTGACGGCCGTCAAGCGGAGGCGTGAAGACGGCCAAAGGTCCCCTCCTTCCACGAGGGGGACGAAGCACCAGGACTCATCCAAGCTTCCGACGTCTGGACCCTCCTCTGGGTCGACAAGCTTGAATGCACTGGACTATTTCAGCGGCCCCTTCAACACAATCCGCTCACCCCCGAGTCCCGAATCCATGGATTATCTCGTCGCAAAACAACTCCAGATGGATCTCGATCAGGAACATCGCCCTCGCCACACCTTCGCTGACGCCGTAGTCTCGACGCCCAAAGACGATCATTCCATGGACGAGGACTACATGGTTGCAGTGCAACTACAAATGGATTGGGACGATGATCTGGAAGTACAGGAGAAGCAGCGCGAGTTCGAGGAGGAGGATGCGCGTTTGACAGCGGAGCGAGCGACTCTCCAGATGGACGTGCAGCCCATCTTCGAATGCGGGGTCTGCTTCGACAAGTATCCTGAAGACTACGTATCCCGCGTCGCAGACTGCTCGCACGGGTTCTGCCGAGACTGTATGAAAGGATACGTGATTTCGAAACTCGAGGATAAGCTCTACCCCATTTTCTGCCCGATGTGTGTGACGGACAACGCCCGCGTTGAGCCTGGGAGTGAGTTGATCCCCTTCTACCTTTCACCGCTGACCACTTGGCCGCATAGTGGTAACGGACGATCTAGTCCAGACGTTAGGCCTCGACGACGACAAGTATCAAACGCTTCAGGAGCTCCAGATAGCCTCTTTCTCTATTCTGCTACATTGTCGGAAGTAAGTCGAGTCTCATTATTTTCATGTACACCTGACATTATGCTTCCAGATGCAAACAATCTGTATTCGTCGACCGCTTGGAATATGAGGCGACTCCGATCCTCGTGTGTCCCCTCCCGAGGTGCAATTACACTTGGTGTAAGGCATGCCAGCAGACCATCATGGAAGGGCCGAAGCACTCTTGCGACGGCTCGTCCGAGCTTGAGCACTTGATGAAGTCTCGCGGGTGGAAGCACTGCCCTGGTTCGTCAACTCGTGTATGTTCTCAGCGTTACTTACCTCGCCCGCAGGATGCAAGACACCCTTTCAGAAATCATCTGGCTGTAACCATATGACAGTGAGTTTTCCGGCCGTCCTTTGTACTTCGCTCTCAAACTATTCAGTGCATGTCTCCGGGATGTAACACGCATTTCTGTTATGTGTGCGGAGAGTTGATTGTGCGATCTGCTCATCGACGGGAGATCCAGACGGCGGTCTCCGCGCATTATAGTCGCTGCAACTTATTTGAAGATGTTCCTGATCGCTAACCCGGATGAAACTCAAAATTCTGTCTGTGTACTTTCTGTATCAATCAACTGCCCGACCAGTTCGAGGGCCGGACCCATGTCTCTCATACGGATTTTCGCTCCGCTACTCTTCAATTTCTCTGCCATTTTTTTATTTACTTTTCGCCTGTTTCCAGCGCACATGGAATACAGTAACCTATCCCGCGGACACTTTCAGTTGTGGGGCATGCGTTCTGTGGGGTGATCTGTCTTTTTCCGGGTGTGCCAGTGGTTCAAACTCGCCGGGCTTCTCCGGCATCAGTTCAACCTCGCCATAAAATAGATCCGCTTGAAAACCTCGATATTGGAACCCTGGGATATATATTGTGAAGCTCTCCACACGTCTTTGGGCATAAGTATGGAGGTTGACCTGGTCAGAACAAAAATTGTTGTATGTTTGGCACCAGCCTTTCGGCCGGATCCGAGTCGGTTCTTCCTTCGCGTCGACGCGCGTTCCTCGACCTGGCGCGTTCCTCGACCTGGCGCGTTCCTCGACCTGGATTTTTCCTACGGCGCTTTCCTCGCGAGATTTCAACGGGCCAAAACGGCCATGACTCGTGCATTCGTCTCTCTTACCATGAAACTTGAAGAGTTCGACGAGGACGACGCAGCGGCGCTACAAGGTGAATGCTCCATAGAAAATCGTGTGGCTAAGGCTCAATGACAGTGGAAGAACCAGACTATGAGCCTGCTTGCGAGGAGTCGGAGCCCGAGATCAAGACAGAATCGCAAAGCGACGACCTGGGCATCGCCTGCGTCTCTTCCGCCTCCATGCCAGCACGGCAGCGCACAAAATGCAAATTCTGCGAACGCAGTTTCGCCTCTACCAAGGACTTGGTCAGCTTACCGCGGCGCCCACGACCCCAGACGCTGATAACCATTTTTCACAGGCGGCGCACATTGAAGCTAGCGCTTACGACGGCAACTACTATTGTATTGGTCCCCGGGGCATAAGCAGTCGCAAATCAAGCGTCCACCCTCCTGGCGGCATACGCAAGCCCCGCAAACAGGCCAAGCCGGTGGGCGCCCAGTCCGGTCCGCCATCTCCTCAGCGGCGGCGTTCTACGACCAGCAGTTCCTCCTCTGCGTGGCAGCAGCTCGCTTTCCAAAGACCCACCAGCCTCGGGACGCGCGATGATATTTGGCATCCGGACAGCCCCGACAGCCCCGAGCTCTACACCGCTCGCGCTCTCCTGTCCGCGCTCTCCGCCCAGGCGAAACTCCCCGCCCTCGCCGTTTCTCCCCGCCATCCTCTCTCTTCACGTGCGCCCTCCCCTTCTGGGAATAATCTGAACGCGTTCGACGACGTTCTGGAGGGCGTGCCAGTCATGCAAACACCAGCGAGGACACGCTTTGCCGCGGATCTTGACGCGCCGCGCCCACGACGACGACCAGGTGCAGCGCAATCCTCAACTCCCTCGTCGTCCAGCGCGCGCGCCGTAGTACAGCAGCGACCAGCATCCCCAGCGGGCCGCTCACCGTCCCCCATGGCGCTTTGGCCAGCGCGTCCTTCGCCCTCCCCCACCACCCGCTCCCCCAGCGTCGACGCCGGCGACTGGCCACCTATACCCTTGATGTGGCCAGCGCGTCTTTCGCCCTCCCCCACCAACCGCTCCCCCAGGGTCGACGCCGGCGACCGGCCACCTATACCCTTGATGTACCTCGATCTCCCGGACACGCACGCGCATTTTCTTGCATCGACTGGCCGCCCATTCATCATCTGATGTCCCTCGGCCTCCCCGACACCCACGCGCATTTCCTTGCGTCCACTCGGTGATTTTGGTGGCTCGGGAGTGCGTCGGCGCCCACTTGGGGAGCGGTTGGGTCCGGGTGGTAGTTGGCGTGAGAGGGATTGGCATGCGCGCGCGCGATCGAAGTGGGATGTTTACTGATTTTGTTTTTTAACGGGCTACCTGTGGGCGCTATACCACCCATGGCTGGCTTCACCGTTTTTGCAACGCCTGGACCGTGACGCCCGATACCTGGGCCCCCCGCTATCGTTATCCATTCCCTTGTCGGCCGTCACCCCATTTTTGGAGCCCGTATTAATCCGACGGACTGTGTACTTCTTTCCTGCAGCAAAGATCAGTATATCATCATGTCTCATAGCATCGTTTTCCATCGTATTATTGACATCTTGTAGCTCGTACCACCCAGAATTCTTGTAGCAGCATCGGTATTCGTAGCATCGATTGTATTGTTTGTAATACGTACTTCTTGAAGTGGAGTTGAATTTCCGCCTGCTGAATCCTTCCTTCCATGGACATTAAGTACCGGCGCGGCGCTTGAAGCTTTGAAACCTGATATTAAAATTGTTGTATGTTTGGCAACAGCCTTTCGAGTCGGTTTCGGAACTTCCTTCACGTCGCCGCGCGCGTTCCTCGACGTGGATTTCTCCTACGGCGCCCCCTCGCGAGATTCTAGCGGACCAAGACACCAAATCAAACGCCATATGACTCGTACAGTCGTCTCTTTCACCATGAAACTTGAGGAGTCGGACGAGGACGACGCAGCGGCATTACAAGGTGAATCCTTCATACAAAATCGTGTGGCTAGGGCTCAATGACAGTGGAAGAACCAGACCATGAGCCTGCTCGCGAGGAGTCGGAGCCCGAGATCAAGGCAGAATCGCAAAGCGACGACATGGGCATCGCGTGCGTCAGTGGGACTGCTCAAATGTTAGTGCGATACCCCGACGCCGACGGCTACCGCCCTTCTGCCAACGACGGTGTTTCTGAAGAAGAAGATTCTGCAAGCGCCTCGGAGAGCAGGACTGAAGCCGACCCTCTGACTCGCAACCTCCCCGCATACTCCACCACCCAGCATCACCACTGCAAGCGCGAGCCCGAACAGGACCGCCGCGACACGACCCGCGAACCTATGTATGAGTCGCGCGCGTCTCGAGAAAGTAAGCACGGGGAGAAGCGCCGCTCTGACGTTCAACGTATGGAAGGCAATTCTCATCGCGGTCAGCGGCGCTCTTCGCGGTCGCGCTCGCCGAGATCCCGTCATTCCCCGTCTCAGGCGGGAGGCAGTCGAGTTCCGTACGTTCGGCGGCCCTCGTCGCGCTCACGCTCGCTACACCCGCAGCAGCCGCCCCCACAGCCCCGCGCGCAGGCCCAGCAACTCTATCCGAATCCCGCGCCGCTCCCTCAGCCCCACGCGCCAGCCCAACAGCCCTACTTGTATCCCCCGCCACATCCTGCCCCTCACCCACAACACCTTCAATACCCCGCTCCGTATCTGCCCCACCCACAAAACCCTCTACAGCCGCATCCGCTACCTGCGCAGTACCACCAGCCCCAACCCCAGGCCCAACAGCCTTACTTGCCTCCCCCGCCGCACCCTGCCCCGCACCCACAGCACCTTCAATACCCCGCTCCGCATCTGCCCCACCCACAAAACCCTCTGCAGCCGCATCCGCTACCTGCGCAGTACCAACAGCCCCAACCCCAGGCCCAACAGGCCTACTTGCATCCCCCGCCTCCTGCGCCGCACCCACAGCACCTTCAATACCCCGCTCCGCATCTGCCCCACCCACAAATCGAGTTTAGGACTTGTTTTATAGTAGTCTAATATCGCACGAGTATGGCCGGGCTGTCCTCTTCCCCCTTCCTCTTTGCATCACCTTGACGTCGCGGCGCCGGGCGCCCTTCGCAAAACACGAGGTGCTCTGCCGCGCTCCCTTTTCCTTTCTCGCATCACCTTGACGTCGCGGCGCCGGGCGCCCTTCGCAAAACACGGGGTGCTCTGCCGTGCCCTGCGTCACTCCTGGCCAGCGGACATTTCCTAACCGTTTACAGGATCGATCGACGTCGGAGGTGACTCAGATGCGAGGAGATTTTACAGGGGTTCTGAATCTCTCTTCCTCCCACTACTGGTGTTTTTTCTGTCGTACTTGAATACTCTGTATTCCATCTTCAATCTCACCTGGATCTCCCTCAACCTATCCTGGTTCTTGCCTCGTCTTGGAGCTTTCCCCCAATTTTCTCCTATGGCAATCTGCTCAGGGTTTGAGCTCGACTACACCCCATTCGGACTAGGCACACTAAAGCGGAAGCGAACGTTGTACGAACGATTTGCCGACCCTCTCGACACCGAACTTTACCTCAACGAGCTTGCGGCTTCGCCGCCGGCTACCCCTAATGGTTGCGACTCTTGTCTCACTCAGCTAGATGTCTTGCCGCTGGCGCCACCGACGCCAAAGCGCAGGCGTGAGCTAGCTGAGCGGATTTCTTTTCCTTCCGTCTCCGAATTATCCCCGAGCGCGAGGACCGTGACGTCTGAGCCGCAGGCTAGCCGTCCGTTGTCCGAGCGGCTCTCTAGTCCATTGCTCCCCGAATCGTCCTCTGGCGCGAGGTCTGCGTCGTCTGAGCCGCAGGCTAGACGTCCGCTGCCCGAGCGGGTTTCAGATTCATCCGACCCAGAAACGTTCCGGATTTCCGTGTCCAAGTCGTCTGAGCCGCAGGCTAGGCGTCCGCGATACCTCCGGGATTTTGTGTGGTCTGGTTTTGATGAGGACTACAGTCCGACAGCGGCATCCACGGAGTACGACCCGCCGTTGCCGCGGCCGCCTCAGTCCGAATACACGCCGGTGGCACTCAAAACTTTGTCGGACCATGCTCACCTGTTTCGCATAGTATCGCCTATCGACGTCGATGTCTTCGCGTCGTTTTTGGTCGACCATCCTAATCAGCCATTTGTGCGCTCGGTTGTGATTGGGCTTCGTGAGGGTTTCTGGCCATGGGCGGACACCCGACCAGGGATTTATCCCGAGACTCATGACGCCTCCGATTTCCCCTTGAAGGACGAGCGCGAGCGCATTTTCCTCCGTCAGCAGCGAGACGAGGAGATGGCTCTTGGGCGGTTCTCGCCCTCTTTCGGTCGTGACCTGCTGCCAGGCATGTACAGCATGCCAGTCCACGTTGTCCCGAAGCCCGAATCGCAAAAGCTTCGACTAGTCGTAAACCACTCAATGGGGGAGCACAGTCTCAATTCCATGATCCCCCGTGAGTCGGTTGCTGGCTCGCGGCTGGATACACTCAAGAATCTCGGTGATCATCTCCTTGCTCTCCGCCGACTTCATGGGCCTCATGCGGACCTGGTCCTCTGGAAATCGGACGTCTCGCAAGCGTACCGTCGACTCCCCATGCACCCCCTCTGGCAGCTCAAGCAGATCGTGACCATCGACGGCGAGCGGTACGTTGACCGATGCAACAGCTTCGGGAATCGCGGGTCCTGTCGGATTTGGACCTCTTTCATGGGGCTCGTAACCTGGATTGCGAATAAACAGAAGTGCACACCAAGCTTTGTTTACATTGACGACAATTTCTCCGCCATGTTGGCGAACGTCACGACTTTCTACAAACGCTACGGACGACTTTTTCCCACCGACCAGGCGGAACTGCTCGAGCTGTGGGACACCCTCAAAGTGGACCACGAGACCGCCAAGCAGGTTTTCGGGCGTGCCCTCGTTATCATCGGTTTCGAGGTCGACGCCAACAAGATGACGTTCACCATGCCCCAATCGAAACTCACCGATCTTCTGGCGGGATTGCAGGAATTCACGGCGACCTCTTCATCCGGCCGACTATCACGCCACCCTTTGCTGCGTTTCTTACAGATTGCCGGATGGGTCAATTGGGCCTTAAACGTTTTCCCGCTGCTCAAACCAGCCCTATCTCATGTCTACGAGAAAATCAGCGGCAAATCCAACCTCAAAGCGCTCGTCGCTGTCAACCATCGAATCGCGCGCGATCTCGACTGGTTCCGCACGCATGCGCTCAATTCGGCCGGCGTCCACATACTCGAGTCCTTAGACTGGGATGTGAACGACGCCGACCTCGAGGCGTTCTGCGACGCGAGCCTCAGCGGTCTTGGAATTTATTTCCCCGCCGTCGGTCTCGGGTATCAGTCAGCCCTACCCGCGGTCGCTCCACCATCAGGAGCAATTTTTTACTTTGAGGCGCTGTGCGTGTGTTGGTGCCTTCACCGTGTTGCCGATCTGGTACGCGAAAATGGGAGCGTCCAGGTGCGCCGGGTTGCGATCTGGACCGACAACGAGAACACCTTCCATATTTTCAGCTCCCTGCGGGCCAAACCGGCGTACAACGAGATTTTGAAGTCCTCAGTCGACATCCTCATCGCGAACAATTTCCAGCTTCGCGTTTTCCTAATCCCAGGCAAGAAGAACATCGTCGCCGACGCCCTATCTCGTTGGCGCAACGACGTAGCTACCGCCGAACACAGTGCCACGCACCCTGGCAGCTCCCTGCTCATTGACACACATCATTCCCCTCCCCACATCCCCGTCTACGACTGACCCTTTCCCCATCCCCCCGTCCCAGCCCACGGCTGCCGCGACACCTTAGATATCTATATGGTCTCTTTCCCATCACTCCCCATCTCTCCTTTATTATTATTATTATTTCTCCCATCCTTCCAACCACTTTATACCTTTATAGCTACCGTTCCCTTATACATATCTTCTTTGGGGCTGTCGGCTCGTAGCCGGCAGCTGCCGCCTCGCTAATATTGACTGCTCGCCGGTTTGAGTACGTCGGAATTAGTCGAGTTTAGGACTTGTTTTATAGTAGTCTAATATCGCACGAGTATGGCCGGGCTGTCCTCTTCCCCCTTCCTCTTTGCATCACCTTGACGTCGCGGCGCCGGGCGCCCTTCGCAAAACACGAGGTGCTCTGCCGCGCTCCCTTTTCCTTTCTCGCATCACCTTGACGTCGCGGCGCCGGGCGCCCTTCGCAAAACACGGGGTGCTCTGCCGTGCCCTGCGTCACTCCTGGCCAGCGGACATTTCCTAACCGTTTACAGGATCGATCGACGTCGGAGGTGACTCAGATGCGAGGAGATTTTACAGGGGTTCTGAATCTCTCTTCCTCCCACTACTGGTGTTTTTTCTGTCGCCCACCGTCCCGCATCCTATATTTTCACATGTTGTCCTGGGATATGTATAGCTACCGTTCCCTTATACATATCTTCTTTGGGGCTGTCGGCTCGTAGCCGGCAGCTGCCGCCTCGCTAATATTGACTGCTCGCCGGTTTGAGTACGTCGGAATTAGACCCTCTGCAGCCGCATCCGCTACCTGCGCAGTACCAACAGCCCCAACCCCAGGCCCAACAGCCCTATCCGCATCCTGCGCCGCACCTCCAATACCCCGCCCCGGACCTGCGTGTGTTATACCTGCATGCGCTATACCTGCGAGCGCTACATCACCCACAGCCCCAACCCAGGCCCAACAGCCCCATCCGCATCCTGCGCCGCACCCACAGCACCTCCAATACCCCGCCCCGGACCTGCGTGCGTTATACCTGTATGCGCTATACCTACGGGCGCTACAACACCCACGGCCTTTGCCACATCCGCATTACTTATACCCGAGGCCGCCCCTACCATATCCATTCCCACCGTACCCTTATCAGCAGCCACCTCCCCAGCAACCACCTCCGCCATAACCTTATTTTGGAGACCCTAATAATCGCACTCGCGACTGTATCTCTTTCTTGCAGCGAAGACCAGCATAGCATCATGTCTCATAGCATCGTTTCTCATAGCATCATCGACATCTTTGTAGCCCACTCTTTCTCGTACGCACCCAGAACTCTTGTAGCAGCATCGTTATCACTTGAAATGGTTCCCCCGATATTGTTTGTAGTACGTACATTCAAAACTTGAATGGAGCCGAATTACTCTCCGTCTGCTGAATCCTTCATTCGACGTTAGGTGCACTTACCACTGCTACCAATTTGACTCCGAGTCGATTTCAATTTTCAACTTGGCCGAGATCCCCGAAGGGTGGTTCAACCTTTCGCATAAATCAATCCATTCCACGTCGTCGTCCACTAAGTTTTTGATACATGTTCACAAAAGCAGACTTGTACTGAGCTTTCTCCATGTCCACAGGCCATAAGTTTGCTCGTAGACTGAACAGCGCTCGGTCTCTATGCATGTTACCGGCGCGGACTGTTGGCGTCAAATTGATGTTTGCAACTCTCTCCTCCAACCACCATGTCGTTCAAATCTCCCATTCATCTTGCGAGAAATCGCGACAGACTCACGACGCATCTCAACAGTCGGGATGTCCCGTGAGCTTTCCTACCTCCTGCGGCACGGCCCAAAAAACGTGGGGCGGTCAAATGGTTTGGTACGGCTCCAACCGCTGGTCCTTCTGGTCCCAATTTCTGTCTTCAATTTACGACTGGGAGCGCTCGTACTCTTTTCCACCAAGTTCTTCAAAATTAAAATCAAAATTTCCTGCAGTTGCCAGTTGTTTGCCCCTAAACGCTCACAATATACTTCCGCGTCGGGACTTCAATTATTGTGGGGCGCAAACAAATCACCAACAACTCTTTGGTTCTTCCCGCCATGGCGTTCCGCACTCAAATCCTCGCCGTACTTTCCTGCGCTCTCCTCGCCGCTCCTTTTGGGTTCATGGACATTGATAAGAACAACTCGCCCAGTACGTGTTTCGTGTTTGGAGCGTTTGTCACTGCGAGAGACTGACCATTTCTCAGCCAAGAGAGACGGGTACGACCAAGGCGACGGGTACGGCGCCAACGATGGATACCGCAACGACGGGTACGGCGAGCACGATGGATATGGATACCAGAATGGCGGCTATCCGGGCGGAGGATACCAGAACGGCGGGCACCAGCACGAAGGACACCAAAACGCATCGGAGGTTATCTTGGACTTTCGCCACCCGGATGAGTTCTGCTCACGCTACTTGGGCATTACACCATACGCGACGACGCAGACCGCCACGACTCTGTTGACGGTGACAGAGACCTCAATCACCAACCTTGAGGACACGCAGACGGCGGCGACCGCCACGGTGGCAACGACGACGGGTAAGTCGCGGGTTGTGCGCCGAGATCAGCGAGCACGACTCAAGGTCTTTCTCAGAAACTTTGACGTCGACGTCGACGGAGATTGATACGAGCACGCTCAGCACAAGTACATTCTACGAGTTCACCCCGCCACCGCCGCAGCCTACTGTAATGAGACGCGCAAACACAGCGGCACGCAGGCGCGCACATGCACACGCGGCAGCACGGCAACTTGAACGCGATCTCCCGCTCCCACTTCGTCAATTTGGCGACGCCGAGGTGTCCTCTGCGTGCAGCGATATCCTCATGCTCCAGACGGCCACGACCACGACGACCACTAGCACTGTCATCGCAACCACTACTCTCCACCCGGAAGATACCGAGACGGATTTTTCCACCGCGCCGCCGGTCACAACCACCACCACCACCACCTTCCTCCCCGTGATCACCCAGTGTGCGCCATCGCGCCCCGTATCGCTGATCGCGACTGGCTCAGACGGCGGACAGATCACCTTTACCTACAACATCGCGACCTCGGATGCGTGTTGCGAACTGTGCTTTGGGAACGCAACGAGCTACTGTGGGGCGTGGAAGTGGTGTTATGTCGACAATAGCTGCGAGCTTGGGGTGCGTGCGACGGATCCGGGGTCGTCGGCACCAGCGACTGGTCAGTGTCCGACGCTTGGGCGGTACGAATTTGAAGAGCCGGGGGCTTTCGTTGGAGGGGACGGGCCGTGCAGTTCTGGGCAGTATCCACCCGTGTTGCCTTCATAGTTGAAGATTTTTTTTGTTTTTGAAATCCCTCCTGTGTAGAAGTAACTGTACCGTTTCGTTCGTCTCTACATTCCTTTCAATTCAACTCGTTCACTTGACTCGAGGCTTATGAGCGCGCAATGCCGTAACACAAAGTTCACACGAAGTCGTGACATTTTCTGCAACCTCCACCCACTTCTGACTTCAACAATCTCGGTCTGCGCGCTTGCGACTTCTTTTGAAAGGATTCCAGCTCAACCTCTACTGTAATAGCGACGAACGGTCACAAATACGCAAGAAACGCAAGGGTTTTGTGCTCATTTTGGTCACCGAGAGCCCCTGAACTTGAAGAAAATACTTCCGCTGGCTCGCCCACTGTTCTCTTCTTCCATCTTCCCGCCATCCTGCATCCTCTTCCTCTCGCCATCTCGCCATGACTCGCCGACTTCTCCCCGCTCTCAGCTTGTTGTCCTGCATCCTTCTCGTCGCGCCTGCAAATGATAGAGGTACCGCTGGACGTCGCTCGCCAGGTAAGTAACCGTTGTCGTCTACGTGTTCATTGACTCACGGCGAGTTCTCGCTACGCGATTTCTTGCGACTAGTCAATAGAGAGGACCAACGCGATGACGGCTACGACCAGCAAGGCGGGTACGCGCACGACCACGGGGGCTATGAGAACAAGCCCATGAGCAATAACACCCAAGCTGGCAACGATACCACTCCACTCGAGCGAATAATTAGCAAGAGACACGAGAAGCGCGATGGGTACGACGACGGCTACGGCTACGGCTACAACGGCGGTTACAGCGGGAGCTACGGTAGCGGATATAACAGCGGTGGACACACTGGCGAGAACCACCAGGGTAGTGGACACGACGACGAGACGGCGCTGCAAGTTCTCAACAACCGCAAAGGGACCGAGTTTTGCTCGCAATATCTCGCGCAAAATGACTTTGGGTCTGGGACAGTAACCTCGACAGAGCAAACCACGAAGACGATAACGAGTGCGGTGGCGACGACTACGGGTGAGTCGTACTATTGAGAATGGCAAGCGCGGCTCTGATATCCTTCCCAGAAACCTTCACAACAACGTCAACGGAAACCGACAGTACCACAATTACCTCGTCCACCACTTTACCCGGCTTCGGGCAGCAAAAAAGGCGATACGATCCCAACCAGGGTCTGGATCGGCGATTTGTACACGCGGCAGCAGCACAATACAAGCGCATGCAGGCACAAAAACGCGACATGCTCCCCCACTGGCTTCATCGTTTCAACGACACCGAGGTCGCCTCTGCATGCAACGAACTCGTTATGCCCGGGACCACCACCGCGACTCTTACCAGCACCACCTTCTCCCTGGTCACCGAGACAGAACTCACCCCCACACTGACGGCCACGACCACCGCAACGACTGCCTACGTCATCGCCACTCAGTGCGCCGAACCGCAGAACTTTGGCAGCGTCACCTCCGATTCCTCTGGTTTCTCCAACAGCGGCACCGAGCCAGATGCGGACTCGTGCTGTGCGGTTTGCGTGAGCACCACGGGATGCGGTTTCTACTACTTGGATCCCAACAACAACTGTTTGATTGCGGTGGCTAATGGGACCAACGGGACGCCGAATGCGCAGTGTCCAAATGGTATCAGCCAGTATGTTGTTGGCACTTCTAGCAACGAGAACTCGGGCGGCGTGGGGCCTTGTGGAGAGGTGGGGCAGAAATAATGTTGTAGGCAATCATGTATACGAAATAGTCTCTTGCGCACACTCTCGGGCCCTGATATTCTGTCGACCAATTTGCGGCGCACGTTCTCGAATCTCGAAATCGAAGCCTTATTGTCGTATTTATTATTTGGGCGCTTCGACATTAAGGTCCGAGTCTTAGAAATGCGCAAAGCCAGATATATTCTCCACAAATTGCACAGATTATTTTTGCGTCTGCCGAATTACATACAGAGCTTAGAGCCATAATTATCTATTTAAAGATCACTTCCGATCACCCACTAGCTTGCGTTCCGCCAACTCAACTCTCTCTTGTCTTTGTACTTTCGTGCTGCCTGCGATGCTCCCTTTTTCTTAGACTACTCTCGACCACGCTTCTGCCACCATCCCTCCCTTGCCAGCCGTGGAACTAGCTTAGGAGTCCGTGGCCACGGTCGAAACTTCAAGTTTCTCTGCTTTCCCTTTCATGTCCGCCCCGACTCCAGCGACCGACTACTGCCTCAAATCTCAACAAAAGCACACTTGGACCACTGGCATCCGATGACTTGGGTTGTGGGCATTAAGCTGTTAATAATAAACAATATTCGGATCATTTTCTTTCGACTTCTAAGAAATATACACGGTGATAACGACGGCAAACGGCCATCTACTACCAGAGCCCTCAATGGACGACTGGCAGCATGACAAGTCAACGGGCTCCCTTTCCCGTGCCATCAAATCTCTGGCTCGTTCTCTTCATTGGCTCCTGGCTGTCCTTCGGAAATTCCGCCTCAACACCGTCCAGTTGTTGGGTCGAGGATTTTTTCTGATGCTTTCAGCTGTGTCTCGAGCTCTGCGGTATTCCCCATCGAGACAGCAGCTCCCTGGTCCGTCTCAAGACGCAAAATCATCTGACTCGAAAGGGACCGCTTCCCCCGACATATCCTCTGGGCGCGGAGCGCTCGCTACTAGTATCCCCAGCGACGACGCGCATCTGCAGAATTTCGCTTCAGCCAGCCTTCTTCCTATGTTCCGAGAGAATTCATCCCGACATTCCGATTCCAGAGCCTCTCGCTCAACCCCGGATTTATCTCCACGGGCTGTCGCTCGAGGATCGGACCCTATTTGCCGCTGGTCAGGCCAGGAATTCCCGGCCACGATCAGCTTCAAATACCCTCCGACTCCTCAGTCAATTCTGCCTCCGAACCCGGCCCTCGGCGCTCTTTCGCCATCGGCGGCGAACCCTGACGTAGACAACACGGAGCGTGAAAATGAGGGGATGCCGCCTCTTCTCACCAAATCTCACCCGCACATTTTTCCTGGGACACCTGAGAGTGTGCAAAGGTACGATCGTAAGGCCTCCATGTGAGTGTCATATCTATACTAGATCCCTGGCTTATCCCACCATGCTAGTCCTGATGAGCCATCCCAATGGACAATACCCCCGCTCTCGGTTTCTTTCCTGCCGTGAGACTCACTGCCTCCCCCCTTTGACTCCAGCCCATGTCTCCCCAGTGTCCCACCCCCACCACTTGGTTGGATCGCCTGCGTGCATCCTGAAGGCGCTCCGTATTTCTTTCACGAGGAGAAGGTTCGTCCTTCCAATCACAAGTCATTTTCCAGACTTATCTGTGTAGCGCGCATTTACCGACGCATACCTTTTCGATAACGCCACGCTTGAATTTATCAACGCCAACATGCTTCTCATCGACGAGTTCCTCCTCACCCATAATATCCAGTTGCCGCTCGGTGTCGACCTTGTTCTGGAGGAGCACACACGCCCAGACAAAAGCCATGGATGTTTGTACTACTTCGTGAATCACTCAGACCGGACCGTATTTTGGTTGGACGTGGCCGCGTCCGAAATGTTCTCCATCATGGCTAACTTGAATGGAGTATCAAGTCCTTCTCACATCCGTATGAGACCCGCTCTTTTTGTTACCCAGGGAAACTGATCCATATACTTCAGAGCTCGAACTCGAAGCACAATATTGGTGTGCTACTTTATGCCTCTACGCTTCATGGATGTTCACCGTGATCAAGGTACAACTGCGAACTATTTCCCAGGGCGTGGGAAGTGACGCACGAAATACTAGAAGACCTCCGAGACATGGTGTTTTATGCGCTAGGCGGTGTGGCCTGCACTTCCGGATGGAGATCTTCCTTACAATCTTTTCTTCAGATGTCATCACCTCAACAACGTCGACCGTTACCTGGAAGCTCGATGAACTGGACCGTATTCTGCACCTCACCGATAGCCTCGCCAGTGAGCGTCATCCGTCCCTTTATGAATTATCACTCAAGGTAGTTGTAGAGACTATCGGAAACCCCAAATTTAGCAGCTCGAGCTGTCGAAATGTCGGTGCGTACTTTGTCCTAGTTCGCGATCGCTTCCAGATTCATCACCACATGTATCAGGTCGATTCATGTATAGGTTCCTCCGACAACGTGTTCACGACTTTCACGGCCAACTCGGCGCGCGCCTCGACATCGACCAGTGGGTCTACAGCACTACCCCAAAGCGAACCACGGTGTTTGAACTATTGAACTTTCTGCTGTTCTCCGCACCAAATTGGAACCTCCTCGGCGTGCGTATGCTATACACGCACGGGTTGGTCCCTCCTTCCACGTGGGCGACGTTTATCGCCCAACTCGAAAGTGAATGGCAGGAGTTTACCCTTTATGTGCATGCATCTACGTATGCATCCCATACAACTCAACTCAATGTCCGAAGGCTACCGTGGTCCTCACCGCCAACGTCGCATTTCTTGCAATCCAGAGCGTTGACAACGACTCGGAGAACGGTCCATATCGCTCCCCTCCACAGATCTTGAGCTACCTCTCGATATTAACAAGCATCGGTGGTATCATCATCCGCATGCTGCTGCTCATTACCCAGCACGGCAATTGGGAATCCAAGTGGGGGCCACATGTGAGTCTGTCTCGTTCCACTACGCATCAGTCCTCCGGTCTCACTCATCGAGCAGACGTTTGCATTTTTAATCCGCCAATACCGGCTCGAAGCGCTCGCTATAGCATACGCCTTGCCCTACGGTATGCTCCTCTGGTCGTAAGTCTTATCATACCGCCACTTGGCAACTAGGCCGATTAACGCGGACGCAAAACTAGAATGCTCTGGTTCCTCGCCGCATTTTCGTCTCTGTGCTTCGAAAAATCCGGTACCGCGACCCGAGCCGTTGTAGCGATTTTGTGGCTATCTGTGGCTATACTTGTCTTGTGGTGCAACTACGGCAATACTCGCGGTTTTCGGTGGTTAAATATGAGATTAGCGCGCCGGGCTCGGGGCACCCGCGAGTGATACCCTTTCTCGTTTGATTTCTCGGTCTCCTCCTGTACTATTACGCTGTCAATCGAACATTTTATCTCGCAAATGTTGGCGCACGCTTTCGAGCCTTAATTTTGTATCAACCAATTTACGGTGCACCCGAAGGAGATCGAAGCTTTGTGGGATTCCGAGTCCTTAATTAGGCCACTACGCCAACGTTCCAGAAAAGGCAGTTTCCGGCGTGAGATCTCGCCGTCCTTATCCCATGTCAACGCCGCGCAAATCGGTGCATAAACAATGTGTCTGGGGAACAGACTGTGAAATTAGATGCAAGATAATGACCGGCGAACAAGACGTCCGGCTCAATTCAGCTACTCCACGAGGGTAGGAACCAGGTCCAGGAACCCAGGGGTACGCGGTACGCGGCTCCGCGACCCCTAGCCGAAGATTGAAGACAGACTCCATCATCCCGCGGATGCGGAAGCATAATTCATCTGGAAATTTATTTATTGTACAGGCGGGTGGCGGGGTGGTACACGGAGGAGGTAGGTAGATGTAGAGGTAAGCTAATATGCGTATGCCGGTGTAGTAAGTGTAGATGGGTTGGTAGATGGAAATGAGATGTACAATGAGATTTCCTGGTGAGCAATGGGAGAAAGGAGAAAGAGATGGACGAGAGAGTGTATGATAGCGTGGCCAGACGGAAAACAAGCAGTGAGGGAGGGAGAGTAGTGAGTCGAGTCGAGACTTTAAGCGTGAAGGAGGGATTATCGGATCCATAATTTAAATCGGTAAAACAGTTCAGAGTCGGGTGATGGCCTTGGAGTCCATCGGCATGCCTTGGACAAAGAGTGAGCGGTGTGGACGGAAACTAAGCAGGTCGAATGGTGCATACCCGACGGGTCAATGCCGTTCTGGGCCAAGATGCGGTTGTGCCGAATGAGACGCGCCTGGTCGAAGCTATGAACGGTCGTCGTCAGTAGCTCCACAATGCAACAAAGACCAACTCACTTGACGCGCTCCCTGCGCATGATTTCCATGATCTCCCGCGTCCCCTGCTCATCCAGTCCACTCCGCGAGTCCTGGTCCCGCACGTTCGCCTCGAGGTCAAAGTCCGCCGAGGACATTCCCGCACCAATCTGGTCCGAGAAGGTCGAGAGCGGCTGGTAGCTGCTGAGTGTAGGGAAGAACTGCAGCAGGCGCGCGGGGACGTGAGGGATAATTGAAGCGCGGTAGCGGAAAGTGACTGTGGAGGTTGCAAGATTTTAGCTTTCAGAACAAGGTTTTGAAAGAGGATGACGGACGCATGGAGAGTAGCGCGAAAAGAGCTACTAGAGAGAGAAAGAAGTACATGTTTAAAATGCTGGCTTATATGTGTCGGTAAGTCGATGAAATGGAGCGGAGGAGTTGCTATAGGGACTTATTAGGGACTTGCCCTGAAATGAAACTGCGGAGGACAGCCACTGGTTTGGCCTTGTTGTGATCAATGGGCGTTAGCTTCCGCCATTGTTCTCTTCGTCCTCTTTCCTTAGGGAACTTGTTCTAAAGCCTTCCCTGGATATCCTTTTCGCTCTTTTACTTAGACTGGGTTCCTCGACTGTACCAGTGTACCCGCAAGTTCGTTTTATTCCGCGGAATCAATCACAAATTCCCTAATAAATTCGTTCCTAAGTAGTGGTTGTCCCTGCGCGACCCACTTTTTCGACTATACCCCCGCAGATAAAACTGCCAAGACTTCGAGACCACCATCTATGTCGCCCGGGAGCGAACGTGCTCGGATAAATCTACCGAAAGTGCTGCAACTCTTTCAATTTTTCGCCAGGATTTGCCTCGCCCTTATCGTGACGGCGCCGTACCGCCCACAGTAATTCGTCCAGACGGTTTCCTTCGCAGCTTCGCCTCTCCGACGTTGTTCCTCGCGGTCTTCATCTCATTGGATTAAATTATGCGCAGCGAAGCCACTGGCAATTCCGGCGTCTATCCACGGAGCAGTTTGACAAACTTCTCGCGCAAGATGAAGGAAGATGATACAAGATTATGACATCCGTGTCGACCTGGATAATAGAAGGGTCCTCTGTACCCGTTCGCCCGACGATAGTGGTGTACCCTCTCGACGCCCTAGGACGACCACCAATCCTCCTCTCCAATTTATTCACCAACCTCCGCGCTACAGTATCAGCTTACCTCCACATCTACCCACCTCCCCCGTGTACCATCCCCCGCCTGTACAATAAATAATTTTTTCAGATGGATTATACTTCCGCATCCGCGGGATGATGGAGTCTTCAGCGGTCGCGGGGTCGCTCATATTCGTGGTTACCGCATACCCCTGGCTCGGTCCCTGGACCTGGTTCCTATCCTCGTGGAATGGCTGAATAGAGCTGGACATCTTGTTCGCCGGCCATTATCTTCCATCCAATTTCACAGTCTATTTGCGCGCCGTTGACACGCGATAAGGACGGTGAGATCTCAAAGCCCACGCCGGAAAATGCCTTTTCTGGAACGTTGGCGTAGTGGCCTAATTAAGGACTCGCACAAAGCTTCGATCTCAAATTCGGGTGTACCGTAAAGTGGTTGATACATTGATACAAGAGTAAGACTCGAAAGCGTGCGTATAAGGAAATGTCCACTAGTTAAAAAATTATCGCTGATACGCCCCTCCACAAGGTCCCTCCCCACCTCGGTTCTCATTGCTAGAAGTGACATAGTTATATCCGCTGACACCATTCGGACACTGCATCTTCACCGACTCGGCGGGCCCACTCGCCAACGAGATAAAACAGCCGTTGAAGCTGGAATCCAAATAGTAGAAACCGCATCCCGTGGTGTTCAAGCAAACCCCACAGCACGAATCTACATCTGGCTGTGCACCGCTGTTGTAGAAAGCGCCCGCGGAATCGGAGGTGACGGTGCCAAAGTTCGTCGATTGTGGACACTCCGTGACGACGGCGTACGCCGTTGTTGAGGTGGTCGTGGCCGTCAGCGTGGTGCTGAGATCTGTCTCAGTGACCAGGGAGAAGGTGGTGCTGGTGAGAGTAAGAGTCGCGGTGGTGGTTTCGGGCGTAACGAGTTCGCCGCAGGCAGAGGCGACCTCGGTGTCGTTGAAACGATGAAGCCAGTGGGGGAGCATATCGCGTTTTTGTGCCTGCATGCGCTTGTATTGTGCTGCTGCCGCGTGTACGAGTCGCCGATCCAGACCCTGGTTGGGATCGTGTCGCCTTTTTTGCTGCAAGCCGGGCAGGTAGGTGGTGGAGGTGGTAGTCGTGGTGCTGTCGGTTTCTGTCGACGTTGTTGTGAAGGTATCTGAACGAAATTAGAGTCGCGCTCGCCACGCTCAGTAGGGAGACTTACTTGTAATCGTCGCCACTGCACTCGTCGTCGTCACGGTGGTTTGCTCCGTCGAGGTCACCGTTACGGTCCCAGCGTTGTTTTGCGCGAGATAGTGCGAGCAAAATTCGGTCCCTTTGCGGTTGTTGAGGACTTGCAGCGCCGTCTCATTGTCGTGTCCGCTGCCGTGGTGGTTCTCGCCAGTGTGTCCGCCGCTGTTATATCCGCTCCCGTAGCTCCCACCGCTATAACCGCCGTTGTTGTAGCCGTAGCCGTAGCCGTCGTCGTACCCATCGCGCTTCTCGTGTCTCTTGCTAATGGTTCGCTCGAGTGGAGTGGTATCGTTGCCGGCTTGAGTGTTGTTGTTCGTAGGGTGGTTCTCGTAGCCTCCGTGGCCCTGCGCGTATCCGCCTTGCTGGTCGTAGCCATCGTCGCGCTGGTCCTCTCTATTGACTAGTAGCGAGAACTCGCCGTGAGTCAATGAGCACGTAGACGACAGCGGTTACTTACCTGGCGAGCGACGTCCAGCGGTACCTCTGTCATTTGCAGGCGCGACGAGAAGGATGCAGGACAAGAAGCAGAGAGCGGCGAGAAGTCGGCGAGTCATGGCGAGAGGACGAGAGGACGAGGATGGAGGATGGCGGGCAGATGGAAGAAGAGAGTAGTGCGCGAGCGTAGTTTCTTCAAGTTCAGGGGCTCTCAGTGACCAAAATGAGCACAAAACCCTTGCGTTTCTTGCGTATTTGTGACCGTTCGTCGCTATTACAGTAGAGGTTGAGCGGGAATCCTTTCAAAGAAGTCGCAAGCGCGCAGAACCGAGATTCTTGAATTGCGCGTGGAAGTTGTTTGGAAGTTGTGGTAAGAAAAAATGTCACGACTTTGTGTGAACTTTGTGTTACGGCATTGCGCGCTCATAAGCCTCGAGTCAAGTGAACGAGTTGAATTGAAAGGAATGTAGAGATGAACGAAACGGTACAATTACTTCTACACAGGAGGGATTTAAAAAAATAAAATCTTCAACTATGAAGGCAACACGGGTGGATACTGCCCAGAACTGCACGGCCCATCCCCTCCAACGAAAGCCCCCGGCTCTTCAAATTCGTACCGCCCAAGCGTCGGACACTGACCAGTCGCTGGCGCCGACGACCCCGGATCCATCGCACGCACCCCAAGCTCGCAGCTATTCTCGAGACACTTCCACGCCCCACAGTAGCTCGTCGCGTTCCCAAAGCACAGTTCGCAGCACGCATCCGAGGTCGCGATGTTGTAGGTAAAGGTGATCTGTCCGCCGTCTGAGCCAGTCACGATCAGCGATACGGGGCGCGATGGCGCGCACTGGGTGATCACGGGGAGGAAGGTGGTGGTCGTGGTAGTGGTGACCGGCGCGGTGGAAAAGTCCGTCTTGGTATCTTCCGGGTGGAGAGTAGTGGTTGCGATGACAGTGCTAGTGGTCGTTGTGGTCGTGGCCGTCTGGAGCATGACGATATCGCTGCACGCAGAGAACACCTCGGCGGTTGAAGGCATTCATAGAGAAAAGCTAGAATCGTGTATCCTTGTGAATACACCCTGTTGTGTCCCACGGTTCGCTTCCATTTTGGCCCCACGGTAGGTGGCGGGTGACCGAGGTACAGAAACTTGGCAGTAATGCCGCCCTAGTGCCGGCGTCTCGCCTCACAAACTGCGAATACAGACGCCGCCATCTTCCATGCCGGCTGCCAATGAACCGGCGACGGGGAGAGCGTAATTTTGCTATCGTCCATATAACGGTGCGGGTAGTACGAGCCTACCCCATCGTCCTACCTCGGTGATCTAGTGTGTGCCCCCTCTCGACTGTAATTGTTCAACTAATCGCAGTTGTAGCAATGACCAAGTGCACTGCCAATTGTTCCCATACCACCATCACCTGGAAGCCGGAGCGGGGGAGATGACGACATATCCCTGCACAGGCGAGTTCCTCAAGGGTGGAAAACTGGTGTGCTGCCGAGGCATATGCTACATGATCAGTTCCCCACCCTGCCCCCCACCCGTCTGCGTGGTTCGCAGCAGAGGTGAACGTAAGCGCCCAGGCAACCTGGGTGGTGCGATCAGCATAGGTTAATTAGTTGGGGCGGGTGCTTACGTTCACCTCTGCTGCGAACCACGTGGACGGGCGGGGGGTGGGGCGGGGAACTGATCATGTAGCATATACCTTGACAGTGCACCAGTTTTCCGACCTTGAGGAACTGGCCTGCGCAGGGATATGTCATCATCTCCCCCGCTCTGGCTTCCAGGTGATGGTGATATTGGTATGGGAACAATTGGCGGTGCACTTAGTCATTGCTACAACTGTGATTAGTTGAACAACACAGTCGAGGGGGGGCACACACTAGATCACCGAGGTAGGATGATGCTCGTTTGGGTACGGTTGTCAGCGGCCCGGCCCAGGCGGCATCATGATGTCGTGATGCCAACGGTTCCCAACAATGCTTGCCCTTCTCCACAATGGTTTTCTCTCCGAAGTAACGCACGCAGACTTGGAGGCCGTCGCTTACCATTCGGATTTCATGACCGATTCATGCATATGTCTTGTCTCTCCGTTTCGATCCTCAAGCTCCAAGGCCGAGTTGAGGCCGAGAACAAAAAGCTTCAACTTGAAGTTTTCCAGTTCAAAATATTCTCTCTTATTCTGGGCCAAGCGACCAGAGCGTGCAAGTGCATCTGTTTACCAACCTCCGCCACTGGGGCAGTGGATCTTCGCTAATATTTGCTGATCAAACCCAGGGGAGGACAGTCGATAGCAAAGAGATGATATTCCTTCGATCAAACTCAACACCGGGGCGTCCATCCCCGCTGCAATATGGCTAGAGATTCTTGTGATCTTTGCACTTATGTAGGTCTTGGAGTGGAGCCAAACGATCTTACACCTGAGCTCATGGCGGCTTCAGAGAAGTGGCTGCTCACTGTCCTTCAGGTGAATTTCTTTTTGGCCAGATCTTGCATTCTTTCCCCTTTGCTCATTGTAGGCAGGGCACAAGCACTTTGACACCGCATAAGTAGAGTGCTAAACTGCTGCGATCGTATGCTGAAAAGTGCCAGGGACGGAGCGCTATCTTGGGCCTGCCCTGCGTACTTCGGGCGTCAAACCGCGAGGATGTGTTTATCACTACGAAAATGCCGACCATGCGCCGATGAGTTGGCCAAAGATCTTGGAGAAGATGTCACTTTTTGATACGCCGTCATTCGATGATACACGGGCCTGAGTCGAGTGTTTGCACGCAAGTGGACATGCTCGGGCGATTGACTAAGTAACTTCTCGATCAAGACGTGCGTAGTTTTCTTACTTGGAAAAATTCCGACGTGATCTGATATCCCCTCAGTCTCGAGTAACTTTTCAAAGCCGCAAATATGTGCCCGCAGTAGTCCAAGTCGAGTATTGAATGTTGCCGCAAGACAGGAATCGTCATCGAGGCATTCCCCACCGGGCGAGAGACAGTCCGCGACGACCCGGTCATAGTTCGTCCTAGCGACTAAATACAAGGTCACCACGACGCAGGTTATTCTAGTGTAGTATATTGCCCGCAGAGCAGTCCCTCTCACAGGAGCCACAAATGCCGAGCGCCAGAAACAAAACTTCGATGTGCGTCGTGTGTTTTGAGTTTCCCCTACGTGAATCTGCGATATTAAAGCTGAGGTTCCCTAGTTGCCCTCTTTGAGCACCGAGGACGTCGATAGCATTACAGCGTTCGACCGCGGTGAACGAATCACGGGGAAATTGGAACCGGATGGCAAGCTGGCTGGACGGACACCCCATTTGAATTTCCAAGAAGCCAGCCCTAAATTACCCGTATTCGTCTCCTTCGGGGTGGGAAATAAGAGCGATAGTTCTGCGTTATGGATAATGAACACAATTTCTTTGGGCATCCTTCGCGATACAGGATTGAACCGTGGGAACTTGAAGCCATCTTGAACTTTTGACTTGACACGGAATTATGGCTAGTGCCTTCAAATCCTCCAATTCCCGTCCACACCTTTTCTAGGATCCTGCTCCACGCCCGCGCCTGGGCTAGCAGCAATTTGTTTCATGTCCTATTTTTCCATGTTATGATCTCAGGCCAATGACTTTGATGATGCTGACTCTTTGTGCGTCAAACTTCATCATCCTGACCTATTTTATCTCGACGTGTTCTCGTTGTGCCACTTTTTTTTTTGAATACCCTTGCACATACTATACCACCTCCAAATGGACGCTATCTTTGAATCACTACAGGTATACTCGCCCACAAATCACCAATTTTCCTCGATTCTTACCAACTCCGGCGGCTTGCTAGCGAGAATTCTGTCCCCCCCTCGACTCGTCTCTTCTTGCAGCCCTGCTCGCAGACATCGTAGTGGATTCCAGCTCAACGGATGTCTCCGCAGACCCGCAAATCGTGGCTCTGCGCAGTATCCTCATCGAGCTCGCTGTACACGCTGATGAGGAAGCAGTACCTACAGCCGACGACATATATGACGAGACGACAAGCGGGAGTAGCGTCCTGGACTTCTGTACGACCACTACGACGTCGACGACCTCTGCTTCAGATCTATCTGGGGAATCGCGTCGATCCGCTGCTGCTCGCGCTGCTTCTGCCTCGTCGTTCAACTCTCCGCTCGGATTCCTACAGGCTGCCCTCCCGCACATACCCACCGAGCGCTTGCGTCGTGCACTCGCGTCTTCGGCCTCGGCGGATCAAGATGACGACGACACCGAGTCGGAACTCGACATGTGGGAGCTCATCTCCGCGCTGCTTTCCGAGGAGACGGAAAAGGAGATGCGCGAGCGCGATCTCGACGAAGAGGAACTGAGTGCGCTTGAGTTGGCGGCCGCGGCGCCATGGGAGACCGTTGAAACTAAACGCGCTAACGGGCGAAAGGCAAAGGCAAAGTCTAAAATCAAGGCCAAGATCGCGCTTTCGGATGTCCGCCAACAACAACATGCCACCACAAGCTCCTCCGCTCGTCGTCGCACCACAACGGACGGCTTGGACCCCTGGGCCCAGCTCGTCTCCCTCTCCACGCACATCGCGCGCTTCCTACCCCCACACCCGCCCGCGTTCTTCCAGTCCTACTTCCACATGCCGCAATATGCTGCGCCGTACGACGCGCTTTGTGCTGCTCTTCATGCCATCTCTGGTGCCGCTACTAACAATAACAACGCCGATGACGGGGATGACGTGGAGCACACCGCGACCCTCTTCGGCCTCCTCGACGTCCTCCTCCCCGCGTACTCCTCCAACTCCACCTCCTCGACCGAAGCCCTGATCACCGACGTTCAACTCGCGTTGAAGGCAGCCCAGGGCCGGGGTGAGGATGCGTTCGAGCTCGTGCGGGTGTTGCGCGACCTGGACGAGGATCGGGAGAGCGGGGTGTGGGGCGCGGGCGTGTATCACTCACCCGTTACCTCTCCGTTCTCGGAAAAATCGACCTCTTGGGGGGCGGCGACCGTGAACGGAGGAGGGGTAACGTTGTCAAGGGGTGCGAGCATGAGTGGCACCAGTGCGAGTAAGACCCTCCCAACGGGCCCCGCGCCGACGCCCCCGCCTCCGAACTTGCGTTCGCCCCCGCCCGGGCCGACGAACAAGCCCAAGAATGCGTATCAGTGGCAGGCCGTCCCGCCCCGGCGACGCGCCACGGCGCCGACCATATACCCGCACGCGATGCGGGTGCCGGTGTATGAGCGGGATGTTAATGGGGTGCGCGTCAAGGCTAACGCGGGGGCAGAGAGAGCTGGTGCGGTTGTTGGAGTAGAGGGAGCGAGCGACTTTAGACGTCGGGCGCTGGAGAGCATGCGAAAGAGGGATGAGCTGTTGAAGGAGGCGGCGAGGATGTGGCAGCGCGGGAATAGGCGCACGATGGGCGGGGAGGTGGCGTGGTATTTCGCGGAGCGGGTGAGTGTTTCTCTCTTGATGCGCTCGAGGAAAAGGACCTCTTACGCGTTTGACGCGTGTTTCATTCATTATTATTGGTCTTGCGTGTTGTGAACACCCTGCCGATGCTGACACTTCCACCAGGCCCGCGAATTCCAAGAAGTCGCGCGGAGAGAGGCGTTGAATGCCGCAAGGGTGATGGTCTCCGCCAAGAGGTCGGTCTTCCCCCCTTTTAGATCGTATTCCTCACTAACTTTCAACGCTCCACAGAACCACCCCCGACACCGTCGACCTACACGGCGTCACCGCCGCCGAGGCGGTCGTAATCGTGAACGAGATTCTCGCCGACGGCGGGTGGAGCGCGGAACGCCCGCTTAAAATAATCACGGGGCGGGGGACGCATTCGGCGGGGCGGGTAAGCGTGTTGAAGCCTGCTGTGCGGAAGGCGCTGGAGGAGGAGGGGTGGGTTGTGGGCGGGTGGGAGGGGGGGTTGAGCGTCAGAGGACGGGTTGGGGGGAGGCGGTAGCCTCGTTGTTTTGATTAGATTATTGGCGCCGGCTTATGTGGCGTCCACGCGCTGGGGTTGACTGGGGTGCAGGGTGAGACGGGGATGAAGCGGTACTGTATCCATAATGGGTATCTAATTCTTGTAGCCAGTACGTATCCTGTAGCGCTGGATTTTTCTCTTTCTCTTGGGACCGTCCGTATCTACTAGCACTATTAGCTTAGATTATTGTACATGTAGCACTGCACGAATATCAGCTCGGCGTAGCATTGCAGTCAATAGATTTGGATTCGCAACAAGAAGCGCTCAAAACTAATCAGAGTCACTCGATGATCCATCGCTCGCGCGCCTCCCGCTCTTCCACGGTCATCTCATTATCATCCTCGTCCTCGTCGTCTGCCTCTGTAGGAACCCCAACATTCACCGACCGCGCGAACTCTACGGCCTGGCAACCGCTCTTGTGATATCGCAGCGTCCCATGGGATCGTATGTTTTTGGTCGTACTACGCGGCTAGACGCGTCGCCGGAGTAGAGTCGCTCATTGTCGTCGGAGAAAGAGAGGGCAGTTACATCGTTTGAAATGGGACCGGATGAGATGGATGGGTGCGGCAGGTGCAGACGACTTGGAGTTCATCGACTAGTACTCCAATATCGCCCTTCGAGTCTTCGTTCGAGGTATGCAAGACTGTCTTTACAGAAGTAGTTCTTGCAAGACTATCAGGGAAGTTACTTTGCCAGCAAACGCGGTAGCCAGTGAATATTGGATCCATGGAAAGAATCAAAGGGAGGTGGTGGCGGATCAGAAGACGGCACAGCGAAGTTTGAAATTGCGTTTTGTACCGTTACATGGTCCAAATGGCATCGACTTCGTTCAACCTCGACCCCAGCTAACAACCCGAGGCTGGCGTTGCCCCCACCGGCCCAACATTGGCTCAGTATTCCCCAATTCTGGCAGCTATCGAGAGGCGTACCCCAGTGGGCCAGTGGCTTAGTAGTAGGTGTAATCCGTCATCTCCCTGAGCAACGAAGGATTTTGTTGCTAGCGCAAACTTCAAGATACTGGACGGCGCCGGAATATACCTACCTGGAGAAACCCCATACAAAGAGTTGTGCTGGCCCCTTATCTCTGTAAATCCTCAAAGTCGAGCCTGGGTTCCGAACAAGAACGCTTTCGAGGTCCGTCTGTGAAATCATTACTATCTTGCACTGCTCCCATGTCTCAATCTTTCCCGGAAATGCCTCACTTCTTCCTTGACATACTCTCACAAACTAACGGGTTTTAAATTATGCCGACTTGGTGCAGCAAAACCGCCTGATCAAAATGCAAACCGCCGCAATTCAAAATGCTCTCTTCTTTCTTTGGCAACAACTCCAAGTTAGCCTTTCGAAACAGCCTCGAGAAGTCAAGGCCGCCCTTCAAGAGACCCTTCGAAATGATTCCAGTCATCTGCCCTATCCTCCTCGACCACATGTACCAGAGGTTGGAAACTCAAATCTTCCCCCGAGTCATCATAGCAGATTTCGCAATCTCGCAATCCACAACTTTCAGAAGCGAGATTTCAACCAGACTTCTCAGAAGACACCGCACTCGAGGAAGCGAGCGTTAACTCGCCGACTAGACCATTTGAACTGTCAGCGTCAGTCAAGCTAAACCTCGGTAGCTCTGCTGCGGCCCGCCACGAACACTTGGGATCTCAATAAACGCGGATGGCTGTTCAAAAGTGCCAAATTCTCAAGATGAATGCAAGCCTTGAACTCCGGCGGTGACCTCCCACTGTACAGCATTTCTAACATCGAAGTGCTGGATTCTGCCACTTTCTAATACATTCGTGGCATCTCTTCTAAAAGCCCGCGCACAGCGCTTTTAAATTTAGACTTGCACTGCACTTGTTAAAAGACTGCAGTCTGGTAAACGATCCGCGAATCTCCCCATGTCGGATAGCGATCTCTACAGCCGCCTCCTCTTTCCCAAAATGCAGGGCTATCCATTATTTCATCCACAGCCGTTTGACGACCTTCCTGAACCGGCGCGACGAACTGGCACGGAGATTGGGGACGTCGGACTTGTAACCCAGGAGGGATCGTTCGACCCCATCTTCAATATTCTTCGCGCGAAGGACGACCCCGCTAACCGGTTTGGTGTTCCACCAGCGTTCGAGCCAGTGTCTCTTGGTCCCGAGGACATTGCCACGCGTACTCTTTTCCACCTCCCAGGCTCCGATATCTCCAATACGACCGTCAACAAGAAGCGCATCGATGTCGAGGCTGGGATTGAGGATAACGTGTAACTATGCTTCTCTCCTGATAACGAAAGCGCAACTCTGATCTCTGATCCCAATTCCAATGCAGATTCGTGCCGCTTGGAGCTGGTGCAGTCGTTGAAGTATCAACCAGTTCGAAACAAACGGCGCTGCTGCTGTTACCGGATGGTGCGTCCCGCTGGGACTTACGCCAGCAAAGGGTTTTCCGCGACTATGCATTGAAACACGCACCAAATTGGTACTCGTTCGTGAACGGTGACCTTGGCCGCATGGTTGGAAATGGCGACCTGTACCTTGTTACCGGCGTCACCAAGTCGACTACCTGGAGTGTTGCTGCCGTCGAAAACCATTCGGGAGAGGGGAAGGTGGCGCTGAGGCTCAAGGCGGGACAGATTGGGAGTGCGGGCGCCTCGCGCGCGTGGGAGTGGGAGAGTGCGAGCTCATCGGTCGACTCGGGTCCACGGCGCAATCCCGGGGAGGAACTTTGGCAGGACAACCAGACCGTGTTCCTCCGAGGCTTCAAGGTTGCACTTCGTACAATGTCACTGAGGCGACCCAAGGCACTCTCCATCGTCGATTCTAGCTGGTCCGATGTATCTTCAAAGGGCAGGTTCAAATTCTTCGCCGAGTCACAGCCGCAGTTTTCTCGTAGTGCGAATTCTCTTTCGCAGCGCCGGCCGAATACGGGCAGTAGCACTACTTCTGGGAGTACCCAGGCTTCGGATGACAGTTATTTTTCAAATGTGAGTGCCAGTAAACGACGACCTGTGAAGCGATCTGAACTGCATTTAGCGTTTTCACCCAGCCAATATCGTCAACCAGTATCTCCTTGATTGTGTTAGTGCTCAGTGCCTTATTCCCCCGTGTTTTTTCATGTCCTTTACCCAGGTTGAAGATGCAGCAGTTGCGGTGACCCATGATGATGAATGGGCTTCTGTTTTGACCGCGGTCCGCCCAATAACTGCGATTCAGAACATATATGTTTACTTTTTGTTATTTTAGGAAGACAGCGAGGTTCCCGACGAATCAGAGCTCATCAGGCGCATCGAGCAGACTTACGGGGTGCAGATGCTCCAGGGTACAGCATACAAGGCATGGTCGAGCAATTTGTGATTAACTTAATTTTCTTCAGGTGGGGTTTGCCTTCAAACCCTCGACACGTCGTCCTCGGAGACGCCCTCTGCTGGCTTGGACTCGTCGCTTTTGGATCTATCTCCCAGCCCTTTTCAGTACATGCAAGCCTACTTTGACTTGGAAGACTCACTCTTAGCAAGCACTCAATCTCCACCCGCATACTCTCCCCTACAATCCTCGGGTCCTCCGAGTCTGCTGGAGGAACCCACCATACTAATGCAGCACTTCGCTCCCGGGCCTGACGCCGTTAACGCCCAAAATGTAAGTCAAAACGGCGGGTCCTTTCTTTTTTTCCGACGCAGTTTTTCTCACAGAAAAATTGCACTCGCACTCATTCGCCGCCGACCAATCCCCCCGCACTTACGGGTTGCAAGGGCAAGGAGCTGAAAAGCAGTACGACACGCCTCAAGCTGGCCAGGCGCTCTATCCTTGTCCTGCCAGAAATGGATGTTGAAAGGCTGGTCTTTCCCCTTCGGAATGTGGGTCATCGACAAGATATTTTATTTGTTGTCTCGGACGTAATATCTTCTTTCGCAGAATCATTCCGTTCATTCATTGGATCTCGCGGTGCGCAAGCCGAAGGAGAAGAAGAACGAGAAGAGGGATAGTGAGAGGAAGTTTTCTCGGGTGTTTTCGCGGCTTGTCTCCCAAGTGGTTTCGACAGTTGCGAGAGACTAATGAAATGAGAAAAATGGACCACATCAAGACCGGGGACGGAGACATGAATGAACTTGGAAGTTGAAAATACAATTCGGAGGGGGTCCTACATGTGGCAAATTCCTGGTCCGCTCGTGTTTCTTGGCGCGGAAAAGTGGGCGCAGCTTGTTCATGAGCACAACCCTTGCGCTTGAATAAAAAGGCTAGCCAGCACGTCCATCCAGGATGTAAGCAAATGCTGATTGTTCCCGGGATGTCCTTCACTCCATGTCTCGTAGAATGAGCCCGGGATGGATACCGCTATGCATACATGTCCACGGGGCGGGAAGATTGTCCAAGACAAGATAGAGCAGCGGGTCCCGGACGCAGACGAGTTCCCTGCTCCCTTGGGCCTTCCTACTTCTGCCTCGCATAGCCCAAGCAAGAATCCCTGCGTCCGACAACGGTCGCGCGGGACAACGCCGCCCAAATCTTGCAAGCACCTCATCCCGTAACGGCGCGAAGCAATAAATCCAGTATTGCTTTTTCGACCTAGGACTAAACATATTCATTCAGGAACTCAATCAAACCCGAAGTTACGGGTTAGGGTAATCTCGTTTTGTTGAATCACTGGACTGTGAAGAGATTTGGATGCATATTGCTGTATAATTTCTGCGAATTTTCGAAAGCAACCGACCAAATGCGAATTAAATGGAAGAGATGGCGCAGTTGGACGAACAGTAACTTAGATGGTTCGAGGTCGCCTTTAACTCCAAGGCTCAAGCATCTCTTCCGCTACCAACCACACCCGCAGTGTTCTCAAAGAAATTCGAATTCCAACTGGTATTGTGATATTCATGCTACAAGGTGTGTTCCTCCATAGTATGCAAGCCGTTCACAAGAACAGGCGTATTTCAACCGCCATCAAAGATAATTTCCCACGGTTCAAATGAGTTACGTTCCCTCGGTCCGACGTAGGGTTTTTGAATTCTCGCGTGTCCTAGCATGGAGCAAACTTCAAGGAGGGGTGGGGTTTTTGTCTGCGTATCTATAAGTTGCGTTGTGGCAGTGGGCGGTCACTGAGTCGTACTCCCTGCCAGGAGCGGATATAGTTGGTCCATATATTGATTTACAGACCAGCCGCTGCACATCGTTCAAACCCACTTGCCAGGGATTTCACGCAGCGGGTATAAAATTTTCTCGGGCCATCAAGCTTGCCATGAAGGTGCGCACAGTTTCCTAAAAAAGACTTTTCAACTTCAAGGGCGGATCAGCGGCAATGATTGCCGGGTTCATCAACGGATCAACGAGCCGCAGTGCCAACTCACTTTCCCAGAAATCTCTGCCAATCCGCCATTACAGTACCACCATGGACTGGAGGCGACTATCCACGAGCTTGAACAAGGGCTTCAGCACCAGCGTACAGGCCACGAAAGAGCGGCTTGGACGTGTTGGGCAGGACGAAATCACCGAGCTGCCTCAAGGCGAGTCCGAAATTCTGTATGTTAGGATTATATGGACTAAGCGGTGACCGCAGAGTATAAGGACCTCGAAGCGCGCGTCGATGCCCTCCGCCAGGCCCATCTCACCCTGCTCAAGTGCGCGCCTATCCTACTCAGATGCCGGGAGGTAATAACTTTGGCGCAGGATAACCAAAGTCTACGAGTCGGAAGCATACGACTACCCTACTCAAATACAAGAATCCCTCTCGGAGCTCTCCACATCTCTCGGGCACGGCATCACGAGCTTCGCTGCGGCGAATCTGAAGGGCACCAAGATCCCTGCACCGGCAGCGCCAGCGCAGCCGCCTGCACCCGCACATAAGACGCTCCCACATGCCCTGGGGAGAGCTGCCCATGCGGCAGCCGCTGAATTGCAGGCTGCGACCCCTGCGAATCCACATGCGCAAAGCCAAGACGGCCTAGGGAATGCGCTGGGGGTGTATGCGCAGGGGATGGAGAAGGTAGCGGCGGCACGAGTGGAGCAGGTATAATATTCATTCTATCTCACTGTGTAGTGTTACTCCTGACGGAAACCATCGCAGGACGCGTCTATCCGGCTGAATCACCTCCACCCGTGGCAGCAGACACTCACCACGTCAATAACCGTCGCATTAAAGGCGCGCCAGGCAGTACGCACCAGCCGTCTCGAGCTCGACGGTGCGAAGCAGACGTGCGTTGTTAACCAGTTTTTCTCGTCGCGTTAATTTGGGTGTCCGCAGGCTGAAGAACGCCAATCCTGCAAAGCAAGAGCAGGCCCGATTGGAAGTCGAAAACGCCGAAGACGATCTGGTGCAGAAGACGGAGGTCGCGATTGCGCTGATGGAGAAGGTGTTAAAGAATGTCAGTGTAATTTCGTGACGTCTTTCCCCGAGGTGCTAAATCTGCGCCAGCCCGAACCCATCAAGCACCTCAATGAGCTCGCCAAGGCGCAGGTACCGTCCCGTTTTCTCATCTGCGCTGATAATATCTGAACTACGCACAGCTGATTTACTTCGCGGTCGCGGCGGAGACACTGTCGAATACGCAGGCGGAGCTGGAGGAGATGAGTCTCGCAGCCGCGGAGGAGCGGTAGACTTCGAGAGTCAGCGATGGGTAGATTTACTGCCGAAATTAATCGCGAGGTATGCTTCACTTTCTCCAGTGTATGTGTTGGCAAGGACGGTTGGACTGGCATAATATTTAAATGGAACTTGGTTCACCACAGTTCACGACTTTAGGCCTCAGGCCTGACAACACCCAAATCGCAGCTTCCCGGAAGGATGCAAGCACTGTCGCTAACCCGCATCAAGACGGGGGAGCTGGACGGGGCCGGCCCGGCTTTGTATACCGCCAATATTCATCGGAATCATCGTCCCAAACCAAGTGGACGCTTTTCATGTCGCACTGCCAGTCGGCCATTAGCCCAATCACGACATTCCCAGAACCTCTGATCATGTACCGCTACACCGTGACACAGTCTCCCTGTTTTGCCAAACTGTTATAGACGGGGCGCTGCGAGCGTTCCCCAGTTCTCACTGATATTTTGGCCAAAGGTAGATCTGTAGGTCCAACACTACCCGAGGCGCTTCCGATCCAAGGAAGCCGTCGGCCAGACACGGACTCAAGAATCAATTGGAGCGTCGGCGCTGATTTCGTGGTATACCGTGATGTATGTGCTTTTAGAAGGCTCGGGTTCGCTGACAGACGAAATCCAGAGGTTCGACGTCCCCGGTACGGTTATGGGATGATCAGAGATAAAAAGATCGCCAGAAAGTTGATAATTGAAGACCAATCTCGGGCCGTCTTAAAGTGTTGAATGGAACATGAACCCACCTGTGCTCCGAGGACGAAATTTCGCCGAACTGTTCTCAGTGGGTCGCGTTCATGTTAAACTTGGACTCGGTGGATCTTTCTCACCGAAACGTCTTACGCACGTCCCCCCCGAGTGGCATGGTGAGCGCCGGTCGAATTTTAAGCATTAAGGACTATAAAACCTTCGACAGTCTGAAAATTTGCATGGCCTTGCCAGCGGTCCCCTTCTCGCTCCATCGGAAATCTCTTATATGCAGGAGTTTACATGAGTTGAGCGGCAGATAAGAATGGCTATTTCGGATGTTCGTGTAAGTTCCAACTCCGGTTCGGCGCCAATAACAGATGTGCCTTGAGAACCCGACCACGACAGCCGGCTCCCAGGCAGTCTGGTATATAACGGGGAGTCGCAGGGCTGAATACTACGCGTTTAGGTCACCCAAACATGGCCACTCCACCCGAGGAAGCATTGGAAAGCGAGCTCCTCCAGCTTATCTCAGACGCGCGCACCACCAATGTGTTGGCCAGTGAGTCCTGCAGTAAAAGCATGCACACCACGCCTTCATCTTCCTGTTCGCAGTTGCGGGATTGACTGTCGTCGTGTAAGCGGTTTGTAAGCCAACGGAGTTTGAGTCGCTGAGCATTTTGTTGCAGACTCGAACACATTGCAACTTTCTCTGACGAGGTTCGATTCCCGTCCTGCCAACATAACCTCGACCAACCTGACATACAGGTCAATTTGATGTGGAGGGCACGGCTCAGTCTCTCCAATGCATTATATGTACGGTTCTTTTGTGATAGTGTCGTGCTTCATTGAATGCCCTCTTCTTGGTAGATTTGGGTCATTCACACCGTTGCTGAAGCGCCGCTTCCATTTACCTCTGTCCTTAGATTCGCTATTCCACGCTCCTTGCCTTGTCGTACGAACATTTTAAAACTCCGTTTGAGACTCTCGCTGAAACTGGTATGCAGAATAGATGTGGGGTGTGGGTAGGATTAGATTTATCCTCCTAAATAAGTTGACGATTGCTCTAGTTATGCTCACCGCTGGGTGGTCGGACCATGTAAGTTAGAGAACAATGGTATTGAACAGTCCTCAATCTTAGTCTTAGGTGTGAGTGCAAGTATTCAAACTGATACAGGCAGGACCTGACTTCCATATCAGCTGCCAGTCATTTTTCTTTGTACGTCGTCGTGCTGCCAAGTTTATGTTCTCCGCTCAGTCCCTTTCTCACAGTGGGAACTGACAACCTGCACCATAATCGTCCTCTCCGCCGATTTTGTTCTACTTCTCCGGTTTGTTTTTTAATCGGGACGCAGTTCTACCTTGACTGAGGTCGTACAGGGTCTGGATCTTATATGGGGGAACAAGGAAATTCCTATACTTTGCGGTGCCCCTCGGCCTTGGTTCGTTTTCACTATCCCGCTTTCTCCCATGCTCAAATCCCCTGTTCAGCGGAAGCCGTTGCACTGTATGCGTCGATCCGATATTTTCGCGTTCAAAGTCGTTGATCGTGTCTCCCTTTAGGTTCACGGTCGGCGTGTATACGCTGAAACCCCTTGACCGCAAGTTTTTTGAAATTCAACCTGTAAATACCTAGCTCATAGCTTGATCAACAGATTATGTCCACGTTGGGTAGACTATACCTTCCCCCTCCGTTCGAAATGAATTAAATTTCAGGGAGATCCATTGTCGCGGGGTGCTATTCGCTCGGTAGCCTTCTTCTTCCTCCGAAATGAATTCGCTCATCAGTTTACAGAGGTCCCTCGACTGTTCACATACTACCCAGTCCCACCTTTCGTTATGGTATTCGTAGCCCTGCCGCAGGCTTCTCGGGAGCTGATACATGGCCTTTTCAAGTCGGTGATAATGTTTTCGATGACATTACACAAGTGCACAACTTCACTCTCGACCATCGGACGCGGTAAAACACCCGCCATCGCGTTGTTCCTGAGAGACGGTCTCTTCTATTTTTTGGCACTTATTTGTAGGTTTTGTTTTTTCTCTTTCCTTGCCTTTGTTCACAAATAACAGTGGTGGGTACCGTCGAAATAATAATGTGGGACCGGGCGCGTCCAACGCTAGCCCAAATCCCCGTTATGTACGTTAGTTATCTTTCCGCCGAGTAAAGTCTCATCCAGAGGGTAATGTAGACCAGGGACAGCGTATGTATCCCTCCATAGTCTCCAATTGCGGCCACTCAAATTTTAACTGCCAGATTCGTCGCGGTGATTGGCGCGAGAGTCGTTTTAAATATCAAACAACTCGCCATTAAGCCGGTGGGCGCTGGGGCCTCTGTAAGGGGAACAGTCGGAACCGAGCTCGCCACCAGTCCTCGGAGTGGCCCGCAGACCGATGAAGACTACGAACTCCATTCGGTGTCGTACCGAGGAAAGGATGGACAGGGAGTCTTAAATAATATAGGCTTGCACGCATAAATAGAGGTTAAATGACACGGGGGACTTTGGAGAAGATTTGTGCCCTATGTTCTCAGGAAAGCAGCCTGAACATTGAATGTAAAACTCAACCAAGACCGTTCAAGCGTATGAAATCAAACTTTTGATCGGCAGTTTAGTTTGAGTTTAGCTTCCTTTTCGAGAGAAAATCGTATCTGCCCTCAGAGTAAAAAGCCGCCCTTGATGCTTCCCGAACTCCGCCAAAGGCTACCCTGGCCGATAAAACTGGACAGAGAACTTCAAGTTTAATTGATCCCATCACGACTGTTTCGGCTCGGCTTAATCGGCTTTGCATCTTCCTTCCAACCGTTAACAAAGAAACAAAGAATGTCCTCGGAGGAGTCAACCTACGAGGAAGAGCTGAACAATCGAAAGGTCTCTCCTCCAACGTCGCTCTTCCTGCGCCACTGAATCGTTGGTATGGTCCAGAAAAAACGGAGAAAAGGAAATGATGGTCTACCAACTCCGCTCTCAAAGGAAAATTTTACGCTGCGGCCGCTTCTGGACCTGTTGGAAGACGCCGAAACACCACTTGAAGACTCCATGGAACAAATCCTACCAGAATACCTCCGCGATAGGGCCATTCAGCAAGAAAGGCAGGCCGAGAAAGATGGGACAGCAAGTCGTCATAAACTCAAAGGGATGTTATGCTAAAATTGTTCAGGGGCAACTACTCCGCCCGCTAACGCGATCCGACGTCTCCTCTTTCGTCGATACGGCAGGAACTTCTGGCTCCTCTGTTTCCCAAGCTGTGGCTCTACGTAAACTAAAAGTCGCGCAGGTACGCCAAGATGTGTGCGTCATTGACTGAATGCACATTCAATTTTTTTTCCACAGGAGCGACGTCGAGCGGGCTTATCGAAAAGCGAGACTGCGGCTTCGTTATCTTCACCGAACACAAATCCAAACCTAACAGAAATACCACCAGCCACGGGATCAGCGACACCCCTTTCTGAGCACACGGCGCGCATCGTGGAGGCCCTCGAGTCAATCAAGACAACACCGTTCGAGAACTCGTTTTTGGCGCGGTTGCATGGGGTCTCGCGTGGGGTAGCACTCCCTGGACTCGTCTCGGTTGACTGGGAAACCGTTACCCCGTGGATGGCTCTCCTGCGAGATATCCGGGATCACCACAGCTTTGCGCAGTACGTTTTTTCACCCCTATTCGGTCTTGGCCACGTTCCGATTTTTTTAAATAGCCCCGAGCGCGAGTGGGATCGCCCTACAAACACGGTGTCACCAATCACGTACAGCTCACTGCAACCGTGGCATCTAGATCAGGTCCACGATTTGCTGGGCCGTGCATTCTGGTCTGGGATAGATGGTGCGTAAGGCTTTGGGTTGTTTCAGCTGCCCTCCCATTTTGATTTGATTAATTAATGGCAAATGTGGACGACTGACTGTTTGGCAGTGACCGACTCGCTAGAGTACTCTCCCGAGCGATGCACGATTGTTGCAGCCTACGGCCGCCTGGTTGTCGGCGTGGCTATCATCAGCTCGCCTCGCGAAACGTACATCACGTACCTCGCAGTCCGCGCTGGGTGGGATAATACACAAATCGCTACGTGCGTCAAATTTGGTTCCGAGATGCTTTTTTTTATTTTTTGAACTTATTTCGTTGTGTGCAGGACGATGCTCTATCATTTGATCAGCTTGAACCCGCACCAGGATATTACGCTACACGTATCTGCGAACAATTCTGCCATGGTGCGTGTTTTATTTTCTTCCCCTAAATGTCGAACGCAAACCTTGTTTTCAGCTGCTCTATAACCGCTTTGGGTTCAAGGCGGAGGAGTTTGTAGCGGGCTTTTATGATGCGTACCTGGACCCCCAGTCGCGTGTCTCGAAGAACGCATTCCGTCTTCGGCTACGACAACATTAAATTCTTTTTTTCTTTGTTGTTCCTGTGGCGAACCTTGATCAACGACCGTAAGCTGAGCACCGATGTGGCTATCAGCGGAGGACCTGCAAGGGATCATAGGGATAAAAAGGTTTCAAGTCATTGGGAGCACGATCGTCACGGCCTGGTCGTGGGTATGGTGTATGGCTCACTCTGTGTTTGCTTGGCGGCATATGTCGGTGTTAGAACGTGCGCTGTGCGCATCCCGAGCTCACTCCCAATTTCGGGGCCGAGGTACTTAAATCCTTATAGCTCTGTGGCAGCTGCGCAGCAAGAATAAGTTCACGCAGGACGGTGTCTTCTGTGCAGCACCATGCTCACTTGTCTCCGAACAGTCCGGTATGTTTGGACTTGACTTCATTTCCTCACGATCGGTTTTCACCCTCCCTTTGGAACCCAGATGGCCGTTCTGTCGGTTCTCCTTCCTCTTTTTTGATCTTGGTCGGCGATCGTCATAATGGCGCACCGGGGATCCCCGACCGCGAAGCGTTTCTTTGCGATATCAGAGTCGAATCAGATAGAGACATGCGACCACTAAATCCTCTTCTGGTTAGTGCGCCCGCCCGCATGCGATCTTGACTACGACGCTACCCGTTTGATGCTACCACGGCGCTGGCGCTCCTCGACTTGCAATGCTTAATTTTGAAACTCGCCGCATGTCGACAGAAGCATCGGCCGTGTGTATTTTCATGTGAGCATGGAAAACCCCGGGTATGTCAAATATGAGGTTTTGTATGTCTTCATATCGGCCAACGTACGTGATGTTCTCATGTTTAGGATAGCCTCCAAGTGGCTACTCAACCTACATGTGGATTCAATTTAATTCTCTGCCGCGGCATATCTTGTGGCAATCTTGGCGTCTATTTTTTTCTGTCTCCGAAAGTCATCGTTGGGGTGTTATAGACTTCTTTTCGTCAGGATCGGACAGGTTCCACATAGGTGACACTCTGGTTCTTTTTTCAATTAATTTTTCAAGTCAAGCCTCCTCGACGTGGATCCTGACAAGCGAAGCATGTGGGTTTTTCTGCCGCACATCTTATCGTCTACTTCTCTGTCTCTTAGAGTCCCCGCTGATCAAGTGCCCTCGTTGTGGCGTCCTAGATTTGCATTCCGCAAGATCGGACAGGTTGACATCCTTTTTTTCGATTAATTTTCCGAACTAGCTTCTCGACTCCTGACAAGCAAGCATCTCTTTGTCCGTTATTTTCTCTGCCTCCGGGAGCCACCACCGATTGCAAAGCGCCTTCTTTGTGGCGTCCTAGATTTGCTTCCCTCAGAATCGGACAGGTTCTATATAGGTGACACCCGGGATTTTTTATTTTTCCGCTTCCACTGACAAACCATCGGGCTGTCTTATGTTCCGATGCAGCCTTCTTTTCATTGTCGGGGACAGAGGGGGGAGGGATCGGGAACTGCCAGCTTCTTCGGTTATTGCGCGCCTGGCTTTCCCTATTTCTTCGGCGGGAACAATGGCTTGGACATTTCCACTGTGAAACTAGCCTCGTTTCTTCCTTCGGTCAAGGCCGAAAAAACATGCGGAAGATCCAGCGGGGGCCGTGTGTCAACTGTGACGTTCGAGGAGTCATACATAGGGTTTGATTTTCTTCTGGCCGGTTTGACTAATGGCGCGTTCCGCTGAGCTTCGACCTCAAGTTGCGATGAAAATCTGGGGTGTATACGGTATCCTCACGAATCTACCCTCTTGTATGTATCTGGCTGAAATCAAGTCGATATGACAAGAATCAGTCAAGAATCTCGCACGAAAAAAGAGGTCTGCGATTTTCCGCCGATTGTCATTCAAGACTTGGTAGCTGAACGGACCACATTATCTATCGCCTTCTCGTTCAATTTCTTCCAGAAACATATGACACTGAGTAGATAGGGAACAGAAGGGAATTCGGAGGTAGGAGGTTTAATACCTACTCAAGCTCTCTGGTTTGACATTCGACCAGGCCTTGGAACTGTATTATTTTCTATCTACGTTGCTCCAGGGCAAATATTTGGCAGATACCTCTTCTACTGTAGCCGTTTGGTCGTTCGGTAATCATCTGTCCAATCACGATTTGACGGCGGCTGCCGAGACTGGCAGGCCTGGGCACATTGTCCTAAAAAGGAGTTTCAAGTTCGACGGGATTTTCCGGCGGATATGATGATGTTGAACCGACAAAGCAAATACCAGGAAAATATTTATCCGACCATCGTCTTGGAATGACGCAAGAACGCCCTTTGGCTTGGACAAGAACTACATTTTTCATGCTTGTGAGCTCGATCTGACTGGTTATCCATCAGTTTTTTGTCGAGGACGTGATACCTCGATTTATGGGAGTAGCTATGACTCCTGGTGTGTAATTTTCTATACTATATACCAGGCTCATCCACCAGTCAGCTGTACAAGGGGCGAGGTCTGAGTTTTTCTGGCATCTGTTGATAAGAGACTCCGAGTAAAAGCCAACGTTAACTGAGCTTCAAATTTTGCAGTAAAAATTGTGGAAAATACCGGAGGGATTAAATTTTCTTGACCAGAACGGTTAGAAGAGTCCATGTTGGGAAAGAACCGTTTTTCACAAATTTTCAACACTCGGGACCGACGCGTAGTGCCGTAATGACACGACCGTCACGGTGTGACCTACGTTTCTGCTCTCCAAGCCTCAGCTCCGAATCTCAGTTCGCTGAATCCTGTAGCTTCTTTGGCTCGTATTACACGTCATGCGTCGTCCATATTTGAGTCCAGGGCTGCCGCGTCTTCCCCAATCGTTATTTCGTCCAAAAGCGGTCACTTCCTCCAAATCGCCCAAAACAGAAATACATCCGCGGCGGGACTTGAATTCTCTGTTGGGGGCATAAATAAGGGTCAACACGTGCGCCAGCTCATCGCCTCTTGCTCCCAACTTCCATCTTCCCTGCCTCGACTTCCTCGCCATCTCGCCATGGCTCGTCGAATCTTCACCGCTCTCTGCATCCTCTCCTGCGTCCTCCTCGTCGCGTCTGCAAACGATAAAGGTAACGCTGGGCGTCGCTCGCCAGGTCAGTCGTCGTCGTTGTCGCCTTTTCCTCAGACTAACGGCGATTTTTCCCTACGCGATTTCAGTCAATAGAGAGGACCAGCGCGACGACAACGGCTACGATGCGCACGGTGGGTACCCCGGCGGACATGAGCACCACGAACACGGTCATACCCCGCCCGCCAACAACAACACCCAAAGCAACGACACCGAAGCCGCGAGGCTCGAGCATGATGTATTCAATAAGAGGTTCGACAAGCGCGATGGGTACGACCACGAAGGCGGTTACGCGCACAACCCCGATACTCCCCACCACCCTCACCACGGCGGAAACCACACCCAGCCCACGAACATCACCCAAATCGGCAACGAGACAGTCGAGAATGTACTCAGGCGCGATGGGTACGACCACGAAGGCGGTTACGCGCACAACCCCAATACTCCCCACCACCCTCACCACGGCGGAAACCACACCCAGCCCACGAACATCACCCAAATCGGCAACGAGACCGTCGAGAATGTACTCAGGCGCGATGGGTACGACAACGAAGGTGGTTACACGCACAACCCCAATACTCCCCACCACCCTCACCACGGCGGAAACCACACCCAGCCCACGAACATCACCCAACTCGGCAACGAGACGGTCGAGAATGTACTCAGGCGCGATGGGTACGACCACGAAGGCGGTTACGCGCACAACCCCAATACTCCCCACCACCCTCACCACGGCGGAAACCACACCCAGCCCACGAACATCACCCAACTCGGCAACGAGACGGTCGAAAATGTACTCAGGCGCGATGGGTACGACCACGAAGGCGGTTACGCGCACAACCCTAATCCTGCCCACCACCCTCACCACGGCGGAAACCACACCCAGCCCACGAACATCACCCAACTCGGCAACGAGACGGTCGAGAATGTACTCAGGCGCGATGGGTACGATCACGAAGGCGGTTACGCGCACAACCCTCCCCACCACCCTCACCACGGCGAAAACCACACCCAGCCCACGAACATCACCCAAATCGGCAACGAGACTACGGCGGCCGAGCGTTTAATCAAAAAAAGGTTCGACAAGCGCGATTATAACAACGGCTACGCGTACAACAACGGCGGCTACAACGGCGGCGGGGGTGGGAATCAGAACGGCGGTGGGAACCAGAACGGTGGCGGAAGTGGGAACAACCAGACCATGGGCGGAGGTAACGCCAACAGGACGGCGCTTGAGGTCTTGAGCAACCGCAGAGGATCCGAGTTTTGCTCGCACTATCTCGCCCAGACCACGTCAACTGTGACTCAAACGTCGACCGTATCACCTACTCTGGCTACCTCCACCGAAACATCTTTCACGACCACCAACCTTGGAACCGTTACGTCGACTTCGACCGACATCACCACCTCGACCGAGTCGACCATTGTGGCTACATCTACGAGTAAGTCGTGTAATTGAGAGGGTGCGCGCGACTCTGACTTCTTTTTCTCTTTTTTTTTTCAGTAATCACGGGCACGATCACATCGACGGAGGTTTCTACTACAACGTCGACCACTACATCCTTCTTCCATGCCCGGAAACGTGCACACGCGGCAGCAGCAGACCGGAGGCGTATGCAGTTGGCGGCACAGAAGCGCGAGATGCTCCCCAATTGGCTCCACGATTTCAACGACACGGAGGTCTCGAGCGCGTGCAGCGACCTCGTCATGCCCCAGGTGGGTCACCTAGCCCGTTTTATCCCGACCGTTAACTAAACGTTGAACTAAGACCACGTTCCTCCTCACGGCTACGACAACTCTCACTGTCACTCAGACGGCAAGCGCGACGACGACCGACGTTGTTTCGGTGGGACTAACGACAACCACAACTGAAACCGCGACGACCTCGACAACCACGACCCCCGCGACCTCGACGGAGGACATCTCCACGCTGACCACCACCACCACTACCTCGACGGCGCCTGCAGCGACCGTCACGCAGTGCTCGGCATCGGCGAAAACTTTCCAGAGCGTCGCACACGCTCGGGGCTCTCGCGGTCAGTTCCAAGACAATACGGCTTTGACTGCGGATGCTTGCTGCGAAGCGTGCTTCGCTTCCCCGGATACGTGCGCCTTCTGGTATTTCGACATTACGTGTCATATTGCCAACGGCCAGGACCGGCCCTCTGGTAACCAGTGCAATAGAGGTGGGAAATTTGTCGAGACCACGGGGACCGGGCCGCAAGAGGTTGGAGGCCCAGGGCCTTGTGGGAGCGTTGTCGCGGCCTAGAAATCGGACGATGGACTTTTTCTCTTCTCTTTTTTTGGGACATTCGCTCAATAGAAAATAATTGTACGACCGCATTTGTACCACTGCACGCACTGTAATTCATCGCACGGTTTCGGCTTTCTTGGTGTCTACGTGCCTTCAAGCTCTCGATTTTCGCCTTCCGCCTTCTCGTGCTCTGAAGTCTTCGGTTTCCTTATTTGGTAATACGACGCCGGAGTCCCGAATAGGAAGCTGTGAGCTGTTTCCACCCTGGCTCTGATGCCGGGTAAAACGCATGCGATTGTCGCTGCACTTCCATCCAGCGTCGCCAACAGCATGCGCCGAGGGCATTTCGTAGACACGAATCGAGACGTCAAAGTCGCATAGCAGCTTGAATAAATTCAAATTAATTTTTCGCCCGGGCTCAACAGTGGGGGAGGCAGGGTGAAAAACAGGGGCGATATGACGAGGCATTTTTTACCCGGCCTTTAGTGGTTGCCACACTCGCACAGGATGAGACATGGGAGGGTTTGAGATTCGAGCTACAACGGTACACGGTTTCGGTAGGGTTTGGGAGTCGTATATGGCGGTCCCTTCAAGTTTATACATACTATGGATACGGCTTGGAACGTTCCAGTCCATGGGCACCACTCGACGCGCGTCAGAGTCCCTGCTCCCGTGTGACGCGGAGGCAAGGCGTTGGCTGCTACTGCACTAGGACATCTAGAGTTGCAGTCCCTCAACGTGGTCGACTGCAGGCATCCAGAAACGCGCCTCTATATGCTCGAAGCTCGAGGCAGCAATCGGTTCATCCTCAAGGAGCGCCTGAATCATCAGCCGTCACTCGGCGCGCAAGCAGAAGCGTCTCCCTCTGAACCACCACCTGCAGCACCTCGAGAAACATTCGCGGCTGGAGCCCACCGGTGGCGTCGCCCGTCGTGAGGATCGTACCGTCCGGGTGGAGGAAGAGCTGGACGCCGGAGGAGAGGAGAAGGGGGATGTCGAGGAGGATGTTGATTGTGGAGGCTGGTGGGGCGTGAGTTTTGCGGGGTTGGGGGAGGAGAGGAGGAAGGCGACGAACTGTAGTCAAAGTCTTGACGGAGGCGAATGAGCCCGTCTTCTGGGGAGGACGGGATGCCTTGGTACTCTGTAGCGCGGATGTTAGAATAGATTGGGCAGTGAGGGGAGGATGGGTGAACGTACTAACTTGCCGCCACATGCGGGCGTCGAGGGGGTACACCGCCATGGGGAGCTCGTCGGGCGAGCGGATACGGCGGACCCTTCGGTCAATCGACTGATTAAGTTGTCAGAACCATGCATTCTTCTGCGATATGGGAGATCTACCTTGAGAGTATGCTTTATTCGGGCGCGTATCCAGGTCGCCTCAGCCTCGATACGGATGTCATAATCTTGTATCATCCTGAAGCGTTTTCCTTCATCCTGCGCGAGAAGTTCGTCAAACTGCTCCGGGGATAGACGCCGGAATTGCCAGTGACTTCGCTGCGCATGGCTTAATCCAGGTTTAATTGAGATGAAGACCGCGACGCACAACGTCGGAGAGGCGAAGGAAACCGTCTGGACGAATTACTGTGGGCGGTACGGCGCCGTGACGAAGCAGCCAGTTCAAGCGCGTTGTAAATTTTTCAAAGGGGCTCCAATTGGGTTGCATGCGCTGTGTATCTTGAGCCGGAGAAGGTGAATGAAGTTGGGACATCCATCGTTGGTTTTTGTGACTATGAATCCGCGACAAGGAAGCGCGAAGCATGAAAGTGCATAAGCGCAGGAACCAGGACGATAATGATTTGCGCGTATTATTTGTTGGTGGCCACGACGTGGCTTTCCTTTCTCGTCATTCATTGCTTTCTCTCGTTCCACAATGTCCCACTCGCACACACACGCTCCGGGCGAGACCCACTCCCATGGCCCGCCCCAGCCCCAAGCGCAGGCAATGCCCCAGCAGCCCACAGCGGACCCTGCGTTACAAGCTCTCATTGACGCAGACTACGTCCCCACCGCGCTCACGCTTTCCCCGGACAACAACCTCGCGCTGTGTGCTGCGCATTCGCTGGAGAAGTGCGCGGACTGCAAGGTGGACTATGTGAACATGAACCGGCTCTCGAAGCTGCTTGTCGGCAACCCGGGGCTGCTCTGTCCACCACCGTCGAATGTTATATCGCAGAAGCTCACGCAGATGGTCACGTCGACGAAGGACGAGGGAAATGTATGCCTTCTCTTCTCCCTCCTCGTCGACTCGCCTAATAACCGGCAACACAGAACCTATTCAAAAAAGGCGAGCCCATCAACGCAATAAAGAAATACACCGTGGCTGCAAACATCGCTACCGCACGACCCCCGTGGGAGGCGAACCAGTGGATGCGCGAGGAGCTCTCCACCGTCATCTCCAACCGTTCCGCCGCCCTGCTCGAAGCGCGCGACTACATCGGCGCCGTCGCCGACGCGGAGATTGTTATTTCGCTGCGCCGTAATTGGGCCAAGGGGCACTTCCGCAAGGCAAAGGCGCTGGTGGCGATGGACCGCCTGAAAGAGGCGGCGGAGGCGCTGAAGCTGGGGCTGGCGTTCGAGCCGGCGAATGCGGTATGTGCCAACGCATCGCGTTTTCCTTGTTCAAATATTCATTTTGTGCTATAGGAGCTGTTGGGTTTCTTGGCCGAGATCGAGGCGAAGCAAAACGAGGGCAAGCCTGAAAAACTGCAAATAGCTGTTGCGGCAAACTAGGCGCTGGCGCGTTTACTTTTTTTCGCCTCGGGCCCGTTGCGGACATCTACACAGTGGTTGTTGTATTATATCTCGTTATGTTAATTTATCCGACGCATAGAGCGGTGGGGAATAATTACTTTGAAAAAGCGATCATTTGAACATCGAGGGACCGCTCTTCGCGCGTGCTCACTCATTCAACCGATAACTTCTCATCTAAAGCAAGTCTAGAGTACACATCTCTCTATTGAGTGGAATTCGTAGAGGGTACACTGCAAAGCCTCGTAGACAGCCGGTTTACGTCTAGAACGCTCTGAAGCTTAATTGAATTACAATCTCCTTTTTGGGATGCCAATGACGTCGAATCTCTGTTGTTTTTTTGGCGAGAATCGCGTAGTTAGTTTAGAGCACCGCTACTGTACGGAAGGTTTAGAAACTTCCCCCTCGCCGCTCGCTTGCTGCAGAATTCAACCTCTAGTTCAAGTTGGAAAGTTGGTACACGAATATACAATTCGATATCTGGACAGTAAATTACAGTATGTATATCGTTACAATCAAGATGGCCTCCAAGTGAGGTGAGTAGTAGATACAGTTATTAGATGTCACGACATTCAAAAGATAGACGCAAAATTATTCCCGCAAAACAGGCATCGAGAAACCGCCTCCAGCAACTCTTCCACCACCCAGCTCTGAGCGGGGGGCGGAAGCCAATTTGAGGTAGAGGCGGAGCTGCGGCTGGACAGAGGGAGGAAGGCCTTGCGTGTGCATCCGACACAGGTTCGCACATTAGGCGTCGACAAGAGGAAAGTCGTCACGGTGCAGCGGCCTAGTGGTGAATTCGACGTTTAGAGGTTGAACACACAATTTTTTTAAAAAATTGAACTTACTCCAGGAATGGCCCGCGGAGCAGACGCCTTCGGTACCACTCTCGAGGTACACCGGAAGGCCGCAGGCCGGACATGTCTCCTGCATCGCCTGCTTCTCGAACGACTCTCGTGAAAAGGCGGGGATATTGGCAGCAAGGACATTTGTAAGGGTTTCAGCGTCGGCACGCAGATCTGCCGGGGCGCTCGGCAGCGAGGCTTGAACGATAATCCGCATTAAAAAAGGAAGGTCGCCTTCTGCTCGGCGTTGCGATGAATGTGTGAAAAGGAATAACTATGAACCGACGATTTACCTTGAATGCAGCCCCCGACCGCAACTACGTGACGACAGAGAACTCTCAAAATAACGAACGAAATGATTGTAAGGAAACCGCGAGTAGCGTTGTCGTACTCTTCTGCCGCCAAAAGGTCGGATGTCTGTCGCTAAAGAGGGCATGTTCAAGACAAGAAATCTCAAAGAATAGGTCGACCGTCGACTTGCCCAGCAAAACTCGGCGACGGAAAGCCGCAAACGAAGGGAGAGTAAAACGTTGCACCCGAATAGATGCTGTTTGAGACTCTTTTGGAAGTCTGCTCGGAATTGAGGATCGGGCTCGCCGGACCAAGAAGGGAGGGTAGGGCTCGGTGGGAATGTATCGGCATTTGCCACTAATATTCCTAGGACTCGAGGCCGGAGTTCGAGGAGATCTTTGAGATGCAAGAAAATCGGACGGAGAATGTAAATCGGGGTGGAGCCGGATGCTAAGCGCCCGTCAGTTAATGTCGGATATGAAGACCGAGAATCGCTCGCTCACATGCTTGGGCCGAGGTAAGAATGGTACCGAGCTCGAGGAGAATCATCTCGGGCGTCAGAGGCTTGCACAACCGGGCGGCTGTGGGGACAAAAAGTCAACCAAGCTCCTTGTGGTTCAAATGAAATCGGGCTTTCCTATGAATGTGCTTTCATGCAAAACATCGTATTTGTAGTCAAAATTGGCTGGTTGCGCGGATCTTACACTAAAATTAATCCGTGCATGAAACCGAAACGGTGAAGACTTACTCTTGAACCCATATGGCGACGGAGTAATCGTCATACGGTATCATTCCACTTATTCGGTTGACGTCCCGTTTCGACACTTTTAACTTTTCGGCGCGGGCAAAAGTGGCACGCAAAATGTCTGAAACTCCTTCGCTGGTTTGATCTCCCGAGTTCTGGGACGTGTTGGAGAGCTCAGGCTCGTCTATGAGGGACTTGATTACGTGGATAGAGCCGTCGAAGAGGGAGACAAAAAGGGCGTCTTCGTGGTGCGCGTAATGGAGGCCCGAGACTGGTTGAATGGAAGATGAACCGACAGATGTTTTTTGTACACAGAGGTTGAAGGAGCGGTGGCCAGACCAGCGCAAAGTTGGTGAACCATCGGACCACAAGGATATGACGCCGGGTGTTGCCCGTACCAAGACCGGCTGCTCTAATTTCAGTCGTGGTTAAACCAGTGTTGAGATGCCTACACTTTCACAGGGAAAAATCCAAGACAATGCAGTAATTCCGGTCTGGCTGGGTTGGAATACAGATGCGTCGGATTTTTGGACGTTTGTTTGGATCGCATAGTCAAGAGTAAATCCCGAAGCAGATGGCACAGAGGAGAGAGTTTGAGTGATCTTAACCAGTCTTACTGATCCGTCCGCAGCACCACAAGACAGCGTAAGTTCACCTAGGGTACGATTAGTGACTAGTTGCCGAGACGGGCCGTGAGCCTACTTTCGCCTTCTTTGACGAGGGTCCAGCGGGAGAACGCGAGATGCGTTATCCATTTGGTAGTGACCTCAACGGTAGTTACATGTTCTAGTGACGAATCCTTGAACCTGCACATGGTCAGACCTGTCCAGCCGATGGTGGATATTTTTACCTGAAGAGCATGAGAGTCCCGGCACGGGTGCCAGTGGCAATAAGAGAACTATCCAGACACGGAGACGGAGTAATCGCGAAGTCCGCATGAGTTGACCATAACAAACCTTCGGTCATGATTAGAATCAAACTAGAAAAAACCGGGCTTGTGTTGCTCACAAGTTATCTGCGACCTAAGGGTCTGTTCAACCTTGGAATGCGGTCCCCGGGAAATCAACTCGATGATGAGAGGAGTCGCCTCACAGAGCTTGAATGAATCAGCGACGACGGTCACCGAAAGACCAATCAAATCCGAATACCTTGGCCCACTCTCCTTTGATAGTATTTTTGGCGGCGTGCCAAAGGGAAAGATCCATGTTTGAGCTCAAAAGGGCAGCGATGCACCTGCAGAGGCAAGAATTTGCGCCAATGTGCGAAGAGTAAGGAACATACGTACCCTCCGTTCCCCGTCAGGTTGCTGGGCGAGCACGATATTGCCCGCAGTCCGATGTCCATGGAGCCCAAAGCGAGCGTGCCCCATTCTGAACAACAGGAAATCCCGAGTGAACCACGGAAATCTGTCGAAACGGCCGAAACCAACCATGAGAGTCCGCTGGCCAATAGTGAAATTCGCGTGGGTTAAAATCAATCATCGTGGAAAACCATTTGACATGAGAAGCATCTCCTGGGACTTGAGTGTCCGAGTGGACGCCGCGGTCGGGAGTCTGATTGTGCAACAATGCCGTTAGGGATGGGCGAGGTTCTGGTACGGGACAGGAGGGAGAACCAACCAAGATATAGACGGAGCCCTTGGACAGAAAAAATACCTGTCCGTCTGCCGACCATTGCAGACAGGAAAGGGAAGGCCGGGCTGTTACGGTGGGAATGCTCAAAGCGGTATAAATAGGCGCTGCCGGGGGCCGCGTCATGTCGTAACAGGGTGTTCAGGTAGGACTCGACCGCCCGCACTGAACAAACTGAATTGCCAGCACAGCAGACAAGGGCTCGGAGATGCAGAGGGGATTCTAACTCCGCCGTTTTTTTTTTTCGGATGCAGCAGTCTGACGGTGTCAAAGGTAATGTCAGGGTATCCAAAGATAAGGAAGAAGCATGGCTAACACGGAGTTACTGAATCAGGACTGTGAGCCTCGTGCAAACGAAGTGGCAGGAAGGAAGAAAATAATTGTTTGGTTCAAGTTTGGTTCAAGTCAGCCGAACTTCGGATCAACTTGTGGCTGTGAAACCCAACTTGTTTCATGACGGTCCGTGCCACTGCTTCAAATGGGTCTCGCAGGACGCTTAAACTGGAAGCAGGACCTTACTTACTGCTACCTGCACATGTCTACCTATGACTTGCAGGCCCTGGATACCCTTGAGACCGGAGATTACCTCAAGGGCGAACTTGCGAGCGATGGCGAGTTGTTCAACCCCCCGCACACCCAAATTTCCGTAGGTCTAACAAACAATTGTTTCAATAGATCTCAACATTCCTGCCCACATGGTTCCTCCCGATCCTGATGATTCCGACAGTCCGTGGCAGATTCTTGAACCTTCTCCTGCCCGCGTTTAACGGTTTATTAGTATTACCTTCACAAGCACATCCATCATACCCATACGGAAATCCAACTAACGTCAAGCATCCCGCATCAAGGCCTCGTCCACCGTACGATCCATCTTCTCGTGCGCTATTCGAGGACATGGGCTATGACGGCGGCGGCGTCAACGGCGCGATGAGATGGAGGGATCTGGCGATGGAATACCTGTTACCCGTGGACGAAGAAAAGGAGGAAGCGAAGCGTGCCGTCGAGGCACGTAAGATGACGAGCGGAGCCTCGAACGCTACAGCACAGCAGGCAGGCATGGGTCAAGATCAAACCGTCGACGAGGACGAGGACGAAGAAAATGACGAGAACGAAAATGAAAACGAGAACGAGGAGGAAGAGGAGGAGGAAGAAGAAACGGACGGCGACGAGGAGGAGGGTTAATTCTGCCATAATACTATCTTGGTCTGCTTTAAGCTTATTGGTATTGTGTCTCCATATATATTCTCGAACCGCTCTCGTCTCTAAACAAAGCTGACAGATATCCCAGGAGCCTGTTCACAATCCAATGGCAGTATTTTATTTATTTCTCCGAGAAAAATCCGGGTGCGATTTGGAGCTGAAAAATAGATTTTTCACCGGTTCAGGACTGCTCTAAGGAGACCTTTGCCGACCCAACGGACTTTCCCACATTCAATGGTTGAACGTTGAACGTTGAACCTTAAACGTCAACCTTGTCCTCGAATTTACTCCATCTTCCCCCATACTCTGATATCCGAGCTAGGTTACCAGATTTGAGAGGCCTCCGTGTTGAATGTAGCCCATCGCATCTCCATTACGTTGTCGTCTGGCCGAGGTGGGAGCGGAGTAAAAAATGGCCGGGTAGGATTTAACCGTTTAGTCTCTAAACGTACACCGCGCAAAAGAGCCCCAGAAATTTTGGTTCTTTGCATTCGGTAGGCAGAAGCACACACCACGACTTTCGCGTCTTATTTAAACCAGACGCACTGCAGTCTTCCAGGCCTGCGATGCAAGTCCTCGGCGCCTTTTCGGCCATACCATAAGCCGCGGTAAAACGATGAACGCCAAAAGCAGGGTTTCCTGGGTGCTCTGAGGCCGCCGGACTGCGTGACGTGAGACCAACGATTAACAGGCCGCCGTATCGCATCCAAATTATCTCCAGGCACCATTTTTCTCACTGTGACTCAGGCAGTCTGCGTTGAACTCTGGCAAGTCATCACCAACTCGCCCACAAAAGATATTTTTGACAGGAGCATATGAACGCAATGGGGTTTCACGAGGAGCTGCACCAAGGAGATGTTATCCCGTTGATCAAACTCTGGCGGCATTAAATGACCATACTTGAACGGTTATTTACGGCTAGATATGGAACGGCCGACGGAGTAATTGAGCGGGATCCCCGCAGTCTACGCGGTGCCAAGATAATGATGCGGCTGGCGGGGTGTCGACGAGGAATATTTCCTTTTCGAATCCGACACTGGCCAAAACTGACCCCCGACGGAACCGACTTGAACCGAGTCCACTTTGGTCCAACTTCAAGATGCAGGTGATCGCGACAAGCATCTCGCGTGCCAGATTTTTGGACGCGGTCCTCGGTCAGTGTTCCCATTGGTGGGAGGCTAAACACCAGCGTTCCGTTCCAAACGGGAGCAGATGGGAAGGTCGACGCCGGACTTTTTCTTCAGCCCGGTTCAGTGTGGGGGAGAATTTGATTTTAGAATTTGCTGCCGCGGAGGCTCTCCGAAATAATCGCGCGGAGGTAAAGTAACGGTGCCGGATTGCCAGATTTGGATCAACTGGTGAAAGGTATTTTTTCGCCCTTCTTGGTGAATGGATCGCCCGCACGAGAAGCTGATCCGCCGGTGTTCCTCGTGTTTGCGAAGATCGTCGGGAGGTCAAACAACTGACATACATATGCACCTTTCCTCAATCCAGTTGGTCTTTATATATTAGTGCATAAGGGGAAAGGAAATATTCCGACCATGCATGTGAGTTTAGGAGACTCCAGTCACTCAACCAAATCTATACTTGGAAACTGCAACAGTGATAAGCTGCTAACGCCCCGCGCGAATGGAGAAGACCCACCAGCAAGGTCCCCGCCTTCGGCTATCGGGAGCGGTCCCAAAGATTGTCGGAGCGTACGACCGCGACACGTGTGCATATCAACAGGAACGAGGTCGTCCAGCCTAATTCTAGCCTGGTTCAAGTTAGCGGGCGCTTCTGTCACATCCTGCCACATCTGATATGTCTTTACCAGAAAAGAAGCACCGGGGATCATTAACTAACAGATGGGCAAATGACGACACGGCAGCGGCAGAGGGGAGCGCATTCCCTTTTATTATTGAAATCATGAGTAGCGATCCATCTATTGGAATAATTATGCGCGGAGCTATAGGGGGGAGAAGAGTATGCTACAGTAGAACCCGTGAAGTGTGAAATTAGGGGGTGATTGATGACATCTAAGAAGAACAACGAAAACGAGGGTACTGCAATCACGCTAAGCCAAAGGCAAAAAGGTAAAGTTAAAGCCCACTCACGCGGTGAACTGTTTACTGGCGGTAGTTGAGGAAATACGCCGAGAGAGTGGGGAGGTCGTTGGCACCAGCGTCGGTATACCCTTGGCGGCGCGCGCCGTTGAACTTCATCGCAACCACGTTTCCGGGCCAAGGTTTCAAAGCAGCACCCGAGGTGATGCGGTAAAGCGAACGATTGATCGGCGAGCCGTTCGCGAGCGCCGTAGCCGAGTAAAAAATATGCAGCGGGAAGCGCAAGAGTTCGCCGTTCAAGCCTTGCGTGAGGATGAAACTCTCCGGTGGCTCGTCGAAGTAGGCCTGGAGAGCGGGGACAGGGCACACGCCATGCGAGGGACGGAGTGGGGGGCGACACTTGACGGTGACGATTTTGGGCCTTTCTGCGACGGCAAGGAGTGAGCAGGTCGCGGTATGACGTATAAAATAGATTGAACGGACCCTCGTCCGCGAGGAATACTATAGCCGAGGCAGAAACGTATTCGGGCTCGGCTGGAGGCGGCGTCGCGATCATGTTGGATCCGTACGTCTGCGTCTGCGACGGGCGACATTGTTCGCGGTGTCGTGGCCAATCCTATATAAATAATGGTGAACATGGGAAGAGGACGCGTCAATAGACAAGGACGTACACCGCGGAGGTGTTCGGGCGAGCAATACCACGCCGCCTGGCACCGGCCACACCACTGCGTCGTTGCTTGGCCGCAGACGAGACAACGCTGGTTGGAATTCATAGCCGTATAGTAGGAGGTAGTGGATACAAGAGAGGAAGAGACCGGGAAAAATACAAGTGAGAAAGCAGAAGACGCGAGCCGTTCCTTTATATGTTGAGGTGTCGATGAAACCGGGGCAGAAGAAATACTGGCGTGGTCGCAAGACAAGCCTAGTTTGGAAAACAAGTAGATCTTGATGAAGCTGGGCTATAGTAGGGCCAGGCACCACATTGGGGTGGCATAATGAGATAGGGGACATCGTGGTAAAGGGAGAAGAGATATGCAAAATGGAATCGGGATCAGAGAAGTTTTCTTTGGCGACCTCCAAGTCCGCCCCGTCACAAACAAACATCAAACGGGTGACTCTTTTGATTTGATGAGGATTCGCGGAATTCGTGGGAGTCTGGAGCTGAAAGGAATTAACAAAACGGAGAAACTGACGCGGTGAAAAAACCAATGCAGTTTTTACGGGCACAATGTTGTCATCGTCAAAAAAAAAATAGGGTTGAAGAGTGAAAATGAGGGCTAGCCGCCACACAGGGCTCTCTCGGCCGAGTCTGCAAATCGGAGAACAAGGGCTCGAACAAGCGCTCGAAGATCATGAAACAGCTGAGCAAAAAAAAATATACCCTTTCTCGTTGCCCCTCGAACAACAGAAGCAAAGATTATTTGCGATTGAGGGGGTAGAGCGCGAAAAACGAGGAGAACTTCTTCGAGGTCAGGATCAACTTGAAGGTTACGGCATAAAAGTTCCCACTGTCACGCCACCCGCGTCTTGCCTTTTGCGCCCTCCACAAACCGCGAAATGTCCGACGATGAAATGAATATTGACGATGGTATGTTCTACTGCGGATTGTATACATTCGAATAACACTGTTTATGGACCAGTCGCTGCCGGAGGGGCAGTAAGACGGCGAGGCAGAGGTTTCCAAAACACTGGTGTGTGCAAAATGTCTTGGTATCCCGCGGGCCGCTGAAGGACTATCGCAGGCGGAAACGAGGGGACAGTGACGACCGAACCTACCTACGACCGGGTAGAGACTTCCCATGTAAAGGATGCGGACACCCGTGCGGCCCGATGCGAGTATCTATCTACACGCTGAATGAACCAAGACTCACCCAGTGACTCCACCTAGCTGTCGAGGGCTGGATAGTTCTCGTCACCAACGTCCACGAGGAGGCCACAGAAGAGGATGTGACCGACAAGTTCGCCGAGTTCGGAGAGATTAAAAATCTGCACCTCAATCTTGATCGGCGGACTGGATACGTCAAGGTGCGTTCGTCTTTCGACTCGAGGCTCTTGTCTAACCTCGGGAGAACAGGGTTATGCGCTGGTGGAATACGAAACCATGAACGACGCCCAGGCTGCTATCGACGGCGCGTCGGGGACGTCGCTGTTGGAGCAGCAGATCCAGTGCGACTATGCTTTCGTCAGACCGCCCCCTTCAGGACCGAAAAAAGGCAGAGGCCCTCGGGGCCGTAGTGCTAGTCCTCGTCGTCGATGATTTCTTGTAGATTTTCTGTACCACCTGCGAATTATATCTTGAGTCCGGAGTCTTGTTTACCGTACCAAACTTTGATATTCTCACGCCTGCACTTCATCAACCAACGCCGACAAAGTGCTTCAAGTATGGCCCCCGCCGTATCACCTACACCATCCAACAACGACGACGGGAAGAAGAAGAAGAAGTCGCCGACCAAATCTAAGAAAGTCGAGTCTGAGGTCGAAGACAGCGAGGGTCAGAGTGGCGAAGATGGCGGCGAAGGTGGTGAAGAGGGCGGCGGAGACGACGATGAAGAGGGCGAGTACGAGATTGAGGCTATCCTCGACGCAAAAAAGGGTTATTTCCCAAAGGTATGTCGCGTCGAGTTATCAGACGCGTCGCAATCCACTCATTCTCGCCAACTTCAGAACAAAACCGGGTACCTCGTCAAGTGGAAGGGTTATGACGAGAGCCATAACAGCTGGGTGGCCGAGGACGATGCTGGGTAAAACGCGAATCGCTCTTTTCGCTAGGCGCAAACTGATTTTCCCCACAGCGGCGCGGGTGAACTTATCGATGAGTTCGAGGCCAAGCTGAAGAAGAAAAAGCAGCAGCAGTCGGCTAAAAAAGCGTCTGTGCCGCAGTCGCCCGCCGCCAAGCGCTCACGCAAGTCCATGGCCGATGCCGAGTCAGAGGATGGTGAAGCCTCCGCGTCAGTGGCAAAGAAGCGCGGACGCAAGTCAGTCTCGGAGAAGCCCGCCGACAAAGACGATGACGACGAACGGCCGGTGAAGAAGGCGCGGAAGAGCACCAGTGGGAAAAATGCACCTGTCGTGCCCACCGCAGAACCCCTCCCGGACGACGACAAAATTGGGAATATGCAGCAACACATGCAGGCGCCAACCTGGGACCAGCTCATCAAGCATATCGACACTGTCGAGCGCGTAGACAAGACTTTGTATGTGTACTTTACGCTGTACGTGTCTCCTGCTTTGCCTCTCTCTATTCCCGTTAAGGAAAAAACGCGAAATTAGGAATGACGGCGAGCGTATCCGAGAAGACTCCAAGATATGCGCGGACAAGTTCCCTAAAATGGTGCGTTCACCTCTTCCTTTTTGAAAACTCCACTAACGAACCGCGAATCATATCCCGCAGCTTATTGAATTCTACGAGTCCAACCTACGCTGGAAGGAGGCCGACAGCCACTGAGCACTTCCTCGGTGCACTTATACTACTACCCGTACATATTTCTATCCATTTCTTGCGATGTACTTCCGTTATGGTCAGGAGGGAGGCGACGGAGGACTTTCTTCACCCATCCCATCCCGGACAAGCACTATGATCGAGTCAATCAGTCCGGTCGCTCGGTCGTTGCGTGCGGCGCGGCGCGAGGAGGCATACCTACTTACAGCCACGATACACAGTGCAAATATGTTTTTTCAGATTCGATCCTCGATTCAATTCAATTCAATCCGCCCCCGCTGCGTCGTCGACCTGGGCAGACGCCGTCGTCCGAATTGTCTGAAGTTATATCTGGCGGTGCCGCCGCGGAGCCCGTGCCCCACCATAACTCTTATCGTCCAGAGTGCCCGACCACAACTCGGATCGTGCAGCGTACATGCCCGTCCAGCCCGTACATCCACGTCCCGAAGAATTTCCGTTGGCGGTGTGCGGTGTGCGGGTAACCACCCATTCAGAATGCAAGCTCTTCTTTTCCATTCCTTAAGCCCCACAGGATACAATTTAGATTTTATCCAGCATTCCGGCATCTACTTCTCTCCGGCGACCAAACCCTCTCCATTTCAACGGCGACCTTCTTACTTTTTCATTCCCTCAACCAAATCTGCAATATTCATCCCATGACTTCACGGAGGAAAGAGGATCGACGTCGTTGGCTAAATAATCTATTCAGCACTCTTGATGCCCAATTGTTGCCTTGATACACCATCAGCCTACTAGCCATGGTGGCGCGATTGGCGTGAAGAACTCGAAGGTCCCCGTCGTGGCTGAAAGAAGGAAGCTCGGAAACATACTGTTTCGTTCAATTCAGATCTCAATGCCGGGAGTAAACGGTGAGTAAACTATAATAGCAACTGAATGAATCCCTGAGCAGATTTTCTTCGCGCAGTTTGTCGGGATATGTGGGTCCCTTCGCGATGTCGCTACCGTGGCGGGCCCGCTACACGTTGTCGTTACGAGGGGAAGTGGCCAACACCGAGCTCCTTTCGCTTCCGCCTGCCCGCATCGGATTCGGAACGGAGACGCGATGGGAAGCTCTCTTCCATCCGGTGTAGAGGTGAGTTCAAAGGATTATTTTTCTTGTACGCGCGCCGTTGCTGAAGGAAAACGTTTTTTTACCCCTCTCTTGTTTCACGACACGACCGAGGCGCAGAGAGTGTTTCAAAGTTGCCTTTACGGCTATGGGGCCATATACTTTCCTAGGCCGCGCCGCTACCATTCGGAGCTGGGCCCTGTCTTGTTCATACTTACGCCACGTGGCTGGCGGATCCAGGGCACAGCGCGTCAGCGACGGGCAAGGATTCCTGTCGGCTCTCTGAGAAAATCAGTGAACACAATTCTGAACGACTGGAACGACTGGCAGATATGGGAAAACCGGAGCCTTTAGCTGTTTTTTCCATGCCCATACCGCGGCGTACATAGGTCAATACCGTCAATTGGCATTCACATGCAGCCGAGGCATGTACTGATCCCATTCCCAGAGGTTGCTCAATTAGGATACCGCGACACAACAAACGGAAACGGTCCTCTCGTTTCCCTGCTAGCATTAACATAGGGTACACAGTATCATGGAGCGTTACTTGTAAACGACTTACACGACGCTTTTTAGCCAGTTTACGACAGCGCAAGCGACCAATAATACGCGACAAGATGTAAACTTGCCCTCCCATGTTGAAACAGGATCGCGATTCGGTGGTTTCGGGACTCAATCCCTCTTACCGAGGACCCACGACCGTCGCGCCGCTCCTCCCTAAACAGCGCTTTACGGTTCAAATTATGATATGTATCAGACGGAGCAAGCTGCGAACCAGAGCGGGAAAGTACCTAATCTGAGAATTTCAGTTCAAACTCTATTGGCCGGTAAATCTGAATCCCCTTCGAGGTGTTTACATACTTACAGGATATTCCGTTCAAAGGCGCGCCGCGCGCGTCTTTGAGCCGAAATATATGTCTTCCAAGACGCAAGACGCGGAGATAACCACGTTGTTTCAATTATTGATGAGGTCCGAATCTTGTCGCGCGAAAGTAAACCAAGAACATAATCAGTGGGAACTTGCGGAAGCGGGGAAACCCTCTGGACCTTTCCGCTTTACTACGCCGCTATACAGCCTAGACTACGCTTCAACTACGCTTCATACTGGCGAGGGGCGGAAGAAAATAATGATTCGGAAAATCCCCGGAACCAAGGGAACCCGCCCAGTCTATAGCGTTGCGCTTCGAAGTTCACCGAACAGTTACTACAGTTACGGACTTATCATCCCTGCGAAATATCCGTTTTAGCGGATTGCTTCCGCGGAATCAAAATCGAGATTTCCAGAGGTAAGTTACCAAAATGATATTGATGGACGGACAACACTAGTAGTTGGACAATGCAACTGTGAAGCTTGCAAACCATCCCCACGAGCGAAATATTTGTTATCGCAGTCGTAAACCTACAGAAGGAAATAAAGAAAAAAGCAAATTATATACACCGACCGACTGCAGAAGCATCGGACCCATATGTACCATGCTGCGTGATTCAGAAAGCGAATAAGTTAGACGATTTAGGCTGCTAGCATCACCCACTCCCCGTCGTCCCCTCCTCCTCCACCCTCCCCTACCAGAGCGAATACAAGTCGCATTCCGGCCAATATGACGATTATGAGCACAAGGACTATTAAAGCTCCTCATGCTCATGCGCCTTGGCGTTCTCCATCGCCTGCTTCACTTGTTCTGTGCTCTTGCCAAGGATGATCTGCGCGGGGTCGACGATCTCGGGCTCGACTGGAGGTTTTGCGGGCGGGTCGACGGGGAGGATGGACACGCGGGGCTCCTCGTCAGCCGTCTCGGCGGGGTCCTCTACGGTCGGCTCCGGCTCCTCTGGTTCTTCAACAGCGATGGGCTCCTCGATCACATGTTCCTCAACGATAGGCTCCTCGACCGCGGGTTCTTCGACGACTTCACTGAACGCTGCCTCCGCCCTTTGCTTCAACGCAGTTATCTGGGCCACAAACGCGGTAACGAGCTCGGTGAGGTCGCCCTGCATACGTGCGTGGCGCGGGAGGAAAGGGTCGACCGGCGGGTGCGCGTGCGTGCCAGCCTGGATCGCAGAGGCGTCAGCTTGGAAGGTTTCACCGACTGCAAAAAAACGCGTTATCAGCATACTTGAATTCAAATAAAAGGGATAAAGAAAAACTCACTCTCCGCCAAGCCATGATACACTTGCCAGTCCATATACGTGACATCATGCAGCCAGCTAAGATCAAGCCCTATCGTCCCCTGCTCGTGGCTGCACGCCTCCGTCATCTCCCCTATAATCTCCATCCCCTCGTTCACCTCCCTCGCCTTGAGATCAACGTGGAACTGCGTAATCACAGCCTGCGCCGCCTGCACGCGCGCCCCGAGCTTCTCCTCCACGCGCCCCACGACCGTCTCCCAGCGCTCCCGCCGCTCCCCCAGGTCCTTCCCCAGCGCGCGGTCGGCGGCAGCGGCCTTCTCCTCCTTCTTCACATACGCCTCCAGCCCCGCCAGCATCTTCTTCCCCTCCTTCCTCACCCCCGGAACCGCGCCCCCCACCTCCGTCCGCGGGTCGTCCATCTCCGCCACCGCAACCTTGCGCAAGCCCACCAACGCCTTCCGCAGCTGCTTATTCTTCTCCTTCGCCAGCGCCGTCAGCTTCACCTTCGACTTGGCCATCCGGTCCTCAAGGTCGGCGCGCTTCTCGCGCGTGGTGCGCTCCTTGATCTCCTCCTGCTCCTCCTGCGCGCGCTGCTCGAGCTCGCGGATCTGCGTGGGCGTGAGGAGGATGTCCTCGTCCTTGTCGGGCTCGAATTCGCCGGCGTAGGGCGCGTCGTCGGCGGTTGGTGCGGTCGGCGCCACGGGGGTTAAGTCGAGGTCGTCGAAGAAGCTGGAGAGGTCGTCGTCGGCGTCGTCTTCGGCGGGCTGGTCTCCCACGACTTCTTCGAGGATTTCTTGGACGACGGGGGACTCCATGCCGTGCGCGGACTGCATGACTACGGACGCGGCGGTGGCTGCTTCTGCTTCGGCGGCGGCGGATGAAGGCGCGGAGGATGTTGAGGAAGAGGAGGAGGAGGAGGAGGAGGACGGCGTGGCTGAAACGGACGCGTCGACGTCCGAGAGGATCTCTTCAACGACGGGCGACTCCATGCCGTGGGCAGACTCGACGGCGATAGACGCGGCGGAGAGCTCTTCTGCGATGGACGCGGTGTCGACCTTGCTTTGTGAGGGCGGAGGGACGACCGTTGATGACACGGTCTCGACGGGAACGATAGACGAGGCAGGTACCGGGGGGATAACGGTGGACGCCTCGACGGGGACGGCGGACGAAGAAGCCTTGACCGCAGTGGCGGATGAGGAACCCGACGGCGTAGCCTCGACCGATGACACCTCCTCAGGCTCCGGCGTTGCAGAAGGAGTCGTAGTCGCAACAGGCGTAACCACCGCCGCGACCTTGGTCTCGCTCACCACCGCCTCAGTCGTCGAGTCCTCGCTCGTCGCCGCAGTCGACGCCGGCTCCGGCACCGGTACCTCCTGCGTTCCGCTCGCCATTGGCCCCACCCCGCTCAGCTCGAGCACTTTGTCCCATATTCTCTGCACATGCGGGTCGACGTACTCGCGCCGCGCCGCGCCCGCCTGATCCGCGCCCTTTGCCGCCAGCGCCCTCCCGTGCGCGTACAGCGCGAGCACATGCGGGCGCGCGGCGCGGTACGCGCTGATTGCGTGCGGTTTACCAAAGGCGTAGGCACGGGCGCCGGCGGGCGCGACGCGCGTCGTGTAGGTCTTGTGCAGCGTGAACGCCGTGCGCTCGAGAGCGTGCTGCGCGCGTGTGGCGTACGGGGCGGCGCGCGCGATGTGGGGCCCCGCGTGCTTGCGCCACTGGGGCACGACGTGTTTGCGGTATTGCGGGGCGACATAGGCGTTGAAGGCGGGGATGAAGGTGCGGTCCCAGACGACTACCTTCGCAGCGGCGATGTAGGGCGCGGTGCGCTGGTATACGGGGCGGAGGGCGGTGCGTTCGAGGTGCTGGGCTTTGGCGATGTAGGGGGCGACAGAGGGGTGGGCGAGGCCGCGGTATATTGGGGGTAACACGTAGGGCTCCAGGACGTGCGTTCGATATTGCTGCAGGCCGCGGCAGACAGGATTTGAAAGCGCTTCATCGTGTGGGCATGTTGTGAATGCGTAAAAGGTTAAAAGTGCAAGCAGAGAAAGAACAATTCGGTCTAGCCAGCCACTAGACGGCTGAAGAGGAGTTAGTAGCAGTCAGCGAGAAGGGTTCCAAAACCCACTTTTGGTGCTTTTCTGAAATTGTGGTGTCGATGTTTATGTTTTGATTTTGCGGGTTTTGAGGACGCCAACGCTGCCTTTGTACAAAAATTAGTACTGGGACTAAAGGTAGAACGTCGTTCAAGGTCCTCCACTCCTGCAGCGTTTTGGTAACGTGCAGTCTGCCAATATTAATCTCCCTGTCTCCTGTTGGTCCTGCTGGTCCTGTTGGCCCCGGCTCATCGTCTGACGCCACGAGAGGTCAGGGATCATTCTATGAACCCGTACATGCCCCAAAAAATTGCTAGCACCAGAAAAATTAATCCTTGAATCTTCTGGAGCGTTCCGGACGCATGGGAGCCTTCGGGGGACCAAAAACGAGCAGGAGAAACCCTGGACGACTCGAGAACCTTGGACGACTCGAAAACGACGCACATTCTTCGCAGATGCATCTTTATCCTCCACCAATGCAGATGATGTTGTTTTTGGTTTTGCTGCCCGTGGAAGGGGTTGGGAAGAGTTTGTTCTTGAGGCCACGGGCACCGGGGCCACGGGCGTCTTGCGCGTCACGACCATCGAGAGAGAAAGGTGAAGGAGCGGAGTACAAGTTGGATCAATGAACGAACTCTGACGTGTCTTGTTTGGCTGCGCCTTCCGTCGCCTGTTCAAAGTTCAAACTCAACGACGACAACAAGGAAATCGCAAATTGAACACTGGATTCAATGTGCGCCGCACACATAGCTGCGAAGGTACTTATATCAGCTGCAAACTAGATGAAGCCGCAGCACGAGTGAGATTTTCTCAAGTTGTTTCCGTTCAAATGACATCGAGTCAAAGAACTAAGCATAGGAGAACAGTTTGGAGCAAGACTCACGCCGGTGCGCCAGATACTCATTCTTGCTCATCCTTCCTCATTTTCTTGCCCTGATCAGTTATCGTTGAGTTCCAATGTTCAACGGACGTACCGGATGCGCAACACTGCCTGGCAACTTCTTCTTGTTCGTCCAGTAAGCCCGGTGGCCAACTAGCAACCTCGCCCGGCAATCCACGCGCGCGGTCTACCTGACTGCCACACATTTCAAGTTGTCTTCGCAGTTTTTCTTATTCAAGAGAGCCTCAGGTACGGTCTGGAGCGCGATTCATTGAAAGGACGGTTTGGACGCGAAGAGAGCCCGCCCACAAGATGGGAAACTGGAAGAATGGTTTATTTTTTCCCGCGTCCACAACGGAAGGGATCAAGAAGACTGTTGTAACCTGCTGTTCACTCGACTTCGATTGATATTTCCGGGAATTCAATATTGTAAGTTACAAGTCTTCCAACCCGGTCTTTAAATACAATGCCCAGAAGGCCCTCAGTTCGCGTTTCCCCCGAAATTCGCTTGCCATGTTGCGAACGGTCTCTCTTGCGATCTATGTCCTGCTTGATTTTTGCGTCGATGGAATGAGGCACCTGCTTCCATCAACAGCCGAGAATTATAGACTGCGAGGCGGACGGCGTATATCCCAAGTAACTGCGAATCATCGCTGGCTGTAAGTCCTGTATTTATACTAAATCTATTCATGAACGTGTTCTCCTAGAGTCAGCATTGGTTACCCACTGAATTGCTCCGCACTCCGGCAGGTACGCAACAACCAGGACCGAACGGTAGCTATGGCACAGCAAGCCGGCGCCCAGGTGGGTTCTTATTCGGAAATCCAGGTGGGGTCGTTGACTCGGGAACAAGTGGAGCCCAGCTAATACTTGATGCTGGACTTGGTGCACTGACTCTACTGTACTACACCCGTTTCTGCCTGCAGAAGATCGCTTAAAAACGAGTGAATATATTGGTTGTTTTTCCCACCGGTACGTTCAATGTTACCCCACATTGATAACGCTCAATCGCTGATAAAAATTAGAATCGCATCGATAACTGAAGACAAACATCGGTTCCGTGATTTACATGACAAGCATCCTCGGGTAGCGAATATTGCTGAGCCAGAATTCACCCAAGTTGCGCGATCGTTCACATTTCTTTCCTCTTGGGGCGTAGAACCGGCCGCTCGAAACCCCACATCCATTCCCGACGCATTGCATCGTACAGTGAGTCAGACGCGGTCTCCGTCGGAGCGCTGAAACGTGGCAGACAATAACTTGCATCGAGCAACCCACTAATTGCGAAGTTATGCTATGCAACGACGAAGTGCGAGCGGCCGTCCCTCGTATATCTTGAGCAACAACGGCCGTTACGTGTGCAGCCCTTTATATACGCGGGCTCGAAGGCCCAAATCCAACATCCACTCTCATCCTCCTCACTCATCTACCACTTCTCTCCCCCACACAAACACAATATGGTTGGCATTTCCAGCATCACCTTCCCCGCGTCTGCTGCCAAGCTCGCTGAGGGCCCCACCGCCGTGAAGAAGGCTCTTGACATCATCACGAGCAGCCCCGGAAACATCGGGTACGCAACGTCCCGCCTCCGCATTTCGAGTCGCACTAATTGATTATTCGTTCCCGTTCACAGCGCCTACCACGGCCTCCAGGTCGAGGACGGCAAAACCGCGTACTTCAGCGCACGTGTGTATTCTCTGCTTTCCATGTTCGTTCAATCTCATTAACGGACGGGTACTCAAAGTGTGGAACGACTCCGCCGCGCACAACGCGTTCCTCAAGGCCGACAACCACGCCGCCTTCACCGCCGCGCTCACCGAGCTCGCTGACGGGCCCCTGCAGGCGATCTACATCGAGGCCTCTGGCGACGCGGTCAAGGCGTTCGAGTCCCCCGTGACCGAGGGTGTGCACTTCACCACCAAGAGCACGGACGAGGCGCCCTTCAAGGCGCTCGCGGCTGCCATCGACTCGGTCGCACCCTACGCATGGGGCCGCAACGCTGAGAACCCCAACCACGTCGTCTTCTTTGTTGGCTGGGAGTCCGTCGAGGTGCGTGTTCTGTATTTCTCTTACTGATGATCGCGAATATTTATTTTCTGTTTCTAGGCCCACATGGCCGTGAAGGAAAAGTCGGAGGACGTCCTCAACAAGGCGCGCGCGGTGTCGGAGAACATCAAGATTGCGCACGCCAAGCTCACCAAGGCTTGAACGTTGAAATCGCAAATATACCAATCATCATACATCATCAATACTTACATGTAAAAGAGACGAGCTGTAAACGCGGAATAGACACACATTCATGACACAAACAACATTTTACTTGCCTGAGCTGCAAACAAAAATCACTTGCTTGACTTTGCAGTTGGAGTTGAAATGAGTTTTTCAACATTGGTTGATGGCATCAGTTCAACATGCCGAAGCTCATCCAACATGCCGAATGTCGAATCTCTTCTCATCCTCCTCTCATGCCAGTCACGCTACGGTCTCTATCTCATACCACTTACCGAGGTGGCAGACAGGTATTAGCACATCAAGATTAGTATTTTTCAACGGTTGGAATATTTTGAACCGTGGGAAAGCCGAAAGCCAGAACTCAAGCCAGAGCCAGGCGAGCTATCGTGGCTTTGAATTTGACTCGAGGAATCCGAAGCCAAAGCCAGCAGAAGCCAAGCCAAAGCTGTTTCAAAGCCAGGGTTTCAAAGCCAGAACAGCACTAGCTGCTACTGATACCTTTAGTTTCGGGCGCAGCCGAAAGAGTACTGCCGATGTTCAAAGTTTCGGAAAGCGATTCAGCTTGGCTGAAATTTCTTCTTTTAGCGGTGTAATTGTGAGTGGGCCAAGCATCAACGTCATTCGAAATGGAGAGCAACGTACAACTAAACCAGTTGATGCTGAATCCGCTGAGCGAAGACGTGGGATCATGCAAACTTGTGAACCGAATCTTGAGATGGAAATTCAAATTTGTGAGGCAGTCCTAGTTGCAATTTGCGTGTTAAAATTGAAGGGTCTCAATTTAGGAGGGTACCATTCTTGTTGAAGGAGGGAGCACAGAGAGATGGGGGAAAGTCCGCTAGCGGTTCGTATGTTACGATTGATGATTTGAAGGGCTTGATTCAGGACGGCAGAAACAACGTTGAGAAGCGCAGAGACTCAGAGATGGGGGGACTTGGAAAGAACAGGATAGGTGGGCGTGACAGTGGGAGATTTATATCGTGCATCTGGCTGGGGGGTAAAGATCTCGCAGTTGAACAACCGAAGGCATCAGCTTGATAATCCCTACTCAATAATAGATTTTTGAACGGAGGTCAGACTTCAACTGAGGTTAGTAGTCTTGAGCTGCGCCGTCACCGAGCTCTGGGGATTGTGAATAAGTTCATCCGACTTCGGATGTTTCCGGGAAATTTAATTCATCACTCTAATTGTTCAATAATCCAACCCGCTCTTCAGCTCCATTCCCAGAAGTCCCTCAGTTGTTCTGGTTCCCCGCCAACTCTCTTCCGGTCTCCCAACTTCTTACCTTTCGCGTGGATGGAATGAGGCACCTGCTTCCATCAACGACTTATGTTCCAAGTAACTGCGAAGCATCGCTGTCCTGTATTTATACTCTCATAAGCGTGTTCTTTCAGTCAGCATTGGTCATCCACTGAATTGCTTGGCGCTCCGCCGGCAGGTATGCAGCAACGACGAACACCTTAATCACATTCATAGTTACCCGTTTCTTTACAAAAAAAGGTCGCTAAAAACGAGTGAATGTATTGGTTGTTTTTCGCACCGGTACGTCCGATGTTACCCCACATTGATAATGCTAATTAACCATTAGAATTGCACTGAATTGCATCGATGACCGATATGAATCGGCTCCGGCGTTGGCGGTATCATGATTTTATCAGATTTATGTGACAAGTATCTGTAGCATATCCGAGTCGCTGAGCTAGAATTCAACCATCGTTCACATTTTTTCTTTGTTGGGCGTAGAACCGGCCACTCGAGGCTCCATACCCACCTTCTGTTCCGATTCATTGCATCGTTCAGTGATTCAGATGCGCTCTCCGTCGGAGCGCTGAAACGTGGCAGACAATAACCCGCATCGAGCAACCAAGAAGTTGCGAAGTTATGATCCAACAACGAAGTGCGAGCGGCCGTCTCTTGTACATCTTTCCCAACAACGGCCGCAGCCCTTTATATACGCTTGCTCGAACGCCCAAATCCAACATCCACTCTCATCCTCCTCACTCATCCACCACTTCTCTTCCCCACACAAAATGGTCGGCGTTTCGAGCATCACCTTCCCCGCGTCCGCATCCAAGCTCGCTGAGGGCCCCACCGCCGTGAAGAAGGCCCTCGACATCATCACGAGCAGCCCCGGAAACATTGGGTATGCAACGTTCTGCGTGCGCAATGATTTCGAGGTGTACTAATCCGTCCACAGCGCCTACCACGGCATCCAGATCGAGGACGGCAAGACCGCGTACTTCAGCGCAGGTGCGTATTCTCTGCTTCCCCGTTCGTTCAACCTCATTAACGGACGGGTACTCAAAGTGTGGAGCGACTCCGCCGCGCACAGCGCGTTCCTCAAGGCCGACACCCACGCCGCCTTCACCGCCGCGCTCACCGAGCTCGCTGACGGGCCCCTGCAGGCGGCCTACATCGAGGTTTCGAGCGACCCAGCCAAGGCGTTCGGGTCCCCCGTGGTCGAGGGTGCGCATTTCACCACCAAGGACACCGACGATGCGCCCTTCAAGGCCTTGTCTGCTGCTCTCGAGCCGATTGCACCCCACGCCTGGGGACGCAACGTCGAGAACCCGAACCACGTCATCTTCTTTGTTGGCTGGGAATCTCTTGAGGTGCGTTGTCTTGTCTCCATCTTCACCCTGCTCTCCAGTATCAAATTAACATGCCTTTTTCTTTCTTAGGCCAACAAGGCGGCCGCGGAAAAGTTGGGGGATGTTTTCGGTAAGGCGATGGCGGCGTCGGACAACATCAAGGTCGCGCACTCCACTCTCACCAAGGCTTGAACGTTGTCGAAATCTCAATTATACCCATCATCAAAGTACATGTAAAAAGAGACGACCTGTAAACGGGGAATAGGCACACATTCATGACACAAATAGCATTTTACTTGCCTGAATATACACAACATTTGCTTCCCTTGATCAGGTAACTTGCATTGCGGCTTAAAGTTGGAGTGTTTCAACATTGGTTGATGGGATCAGTTCAACATGCCGAGATGCCGAATTCCATTCTTGTTTCATGCCATCTTGTATCTGCTTAACGGGTGGCAGATCGGGAGGCAGATATATATCAAGGACTGTGGCAGATGTTCGATGTCCGAAGAAAACACTTCGGACTACACTTCGGACACCGATTCGATCATCAAAGACTTCTGAACACAAACACGGATCGTGGTGAGCGCTGATTTAATTACCGCCCTCCCACATCTCCTCTCAGAAATTTGCCTCTGATTTAAATTTGGCGGCTAATAATAATGCAAGTCTAAGGAAATGTGCGTCCGTACGAACCGGTCCCTGCTCCACGACTTCTTCGAATTTCTTGGACCTGTCTCGGGCCAATTCAGATGTTCCATACCATATCATGTTCTTCCTCCGGGGGTTCAAGAAGGCCGAGGCTGTTATTTGTCAAGCTTGTGATACAGTGGAAGTCTTGATCAAGTGGATGTGAATGCACTGTCCATAATTCCGTGCCAAATTATTAATTATTAATAAACGACTTCAAGATAGATTCCCACGGTTCAAATCTTCCTTCAATGCACGTATTACTGCTGCTGGCGGTCCAGTTTTGAAGCAAAGCTATTTCTCTTCCTTCCCACCACGGGGCGTCTTGGAATTCAATCACATTCAAATCGGGCGCCCTGAATTACCATCCCAGCTGCTTTGCGGTCAATGCAGCTAGCTTTGCCTTTCCGGTCTCAGTCTACCTGTGACTCATTCAATGCAGTCCAATGCTGTAATGCTATCTACGTCCGCGGTGCTCAAAGTGGGCAACTAGAAGCCTTAGCTTCAATGTCGCAGATTCACAATACGGAAAACTTGAACTCGCAGATTTACAATACGGAAAACTCAGAATACAGGCACGTCGAGGTTCTGTTTCTGGCGCTCGACATTTGTGGTTTCTGTAAGAGAGACTACTCCGCGAGCAAAATGCCATTCCAGAATGACCTGTGTCGTGGTGGCCTTGTATTTAACCGCAGAATTCTTTCAAGTAAGAAAACTACGCACGTCTTGATCGAGAAGTTGCTGACTCCAATCGCCCGAGCGTCCACTTGCGTGCAAACACTCGAATTCGGCCAAATGTCTGTGTATGAAGGAGTTTCATCATCTCAAGGAGATCTTTGTAACCCCTCGGCATGGTACCCCTGTGAAATGCTCCGGTTCAAATGCACTCCGAAGAGATTCAGAAAATGGAATACTCACCGGGGTACGACTTGAGGCAAATGCGAGAGGTACTTCGCAGAACAATTAAACCGCATCCCATTCGAACCGATGGAACCATAATCCATACCCAGATTGCTCAATTCAAAAGTAATCAAAATAGCTTCCCACGGTTCAAATCCTTCGCCGCTGCCGGCATTCGTCGATAGAGCCAAACGACAACGATGATGACCATAGTGGTGGCGATCTTCCCAGTGTGTCAGATGTACAAAGTTATTCTATCCCCAAGTTTTGTTGAAGCAAAGCAAGGAGCGAAGTACGGTATACCAGTTGAACTTCCGAACACGAATCGTGGTTTGAGCGCCAAGGGAGCTGGGGGCTCTTCTCCCCTCTCTTGGTTCCTAGATCTACCTCTCACTAAAATTGAGGCCGCCAATGAAAGTGGCGATGTCCCGCCGTAGAGGATGGTAATGGGGGGTTCGTACGCAACGGTACTGTTCAATATTCAACCGGAGGATAGATATAGGAGATATGTACTCGAACCGATCAATAGATAATCAGGGATCGATTGAAATATTGATTAGGGAATCGATAGGACTTCCACTGTTGGGCTCTTGTAGCACTTGAGCATTCATTTGTGAACACCACTTCAAACTCCGCTCGGCGATCACGGCGTACGCCGAGAGCCGACGCCGGCGCGGCACGGCGGATGGGAGTCGCTTCGGCACAACTTCGGCAACTTCTTGGATGAATCTTTCGCGCTGAAGTTCTCGTCGAAGAAAGAATCTGGCACTTGGGACCGAGCCACAAAGGCAGAGTAAGAATAACCAAATTTCCATTGTTCGAGGTCCAATTTAAGTTGACGTTGTTTGGCAGGAGCATCCCTTGCTTCCTCCTCCTCCTCCTTCCTCCTCGTGTTTACATCCGCCTTCTCCCGCGTCGGCCTCGATATTGCCCTTCGGTGAGTCCTAGTTACTCAATTCCGAATCAAACCTCAATGTACATTGTAGATACCCCTATGAGTCGCTCGATTAATACTGCCACCGGGCGCACAAAGAAGAGTGGCAATAATGGCGCCGTACCCAGCACTCGCACCCAGGCATTTGAAATGTCCACCCAGCGCAGTAAATCCCGGTCTCCGTCACGGAATGCGGCCTATGGCTCGGGCTCGCGCAGCGATCCGTTCACGCTTCTGAGTTTTCCGCCGTCTGGGGCGGGGGCGCCCACGGCCACTGTCAAACGGAAGAGGTCGACGACGTCTGTGGGGGCTAGTACTGCGCCTTCATCTAATGTAGATGATGTCGACCGCGGGCAGAGGGTGAAGCCCAAGTCTTCGTCTATGTCTGGGCATCAGAATCGTGTTTCTTCCTCCTCTGCAGTGGCGTCTGGCTCGACGTCGTCTTTAATCCGACCGAAGAAGGAGAGGGAGAGGGAGAGAGCGAGGGCGCCCGCTGAATATGCGAATCCGTACCGCATGCAGACATCGAATGCCTTGTCGTCGACTGAGCAGCTTCCAAATGGGCGTAGGGGGATCGACAAGGGGAAGGCGAAGCAGGTGGTTGAATCGGAAATGGGTGTGGTATCGCGGCTGGATACGCCAACCTACTCTGGGGCTTTGGCTGCGGCCGAGTTCGAGCGGATGCGGAAGGAACTGGAGATGCTCAAGCGGACGGTGGATAATGGGAAGAAACAGCTGAGGAAACAGCACAAGGTCCGTTTCATCGACTACCTTATTTGTGTACGCCCTAACAGGGGATTACAGACAATCGAGGAGCTTCGTGCCCAAATGGCAGCGGAAAGTCTGGTGCGTTATTTACTGCTCCCGTACCGAGACCGCATTGACGTCTGTTCAGGAGCATGGAAGGCTACTTGTTGCTGCCAATGCAAAGTCCCGTAAGAATGAAGAGCTCCTTCAAACTATCGAAGTTTCTCTGCAATGCCAAATTTGCATCGAACTCCTTTCCAAACCCAATGTGTATGTTATTTTCTCAAAAATACTCATCCGCGCACTCTAATACTGCGTCCCAGCCTGACGCCCTGCGGTCACGTCTTTTGCCTTGAATGTCTGCAGCAATGGTTCCGGTCGGCGCCTGGGACTGACTCTGACGATATGGATACGGAGGCTCACGAGCAGTACCTCTTACACAGGGAGAAAGCGTGTCCGTGTTGTCGTACGAGAGTTCTCCGGCGGCCTGTGCCCGTGTTCCTAGTCAAGAGCGTCGTGACCGCGCTGCGGGGTACCCCCGCCGCCGCCGCTCCTCCGACCGTTGGTGTCCAAGGAGAGGAGGGTGCGGATCCATGGAAAGGACTGTTCCTACCCGACTACGAATCTTCTGACGAGGACGACGAGGAAATAGACGGATTCGACTCGAGCGAGGACGAAGCGGTTCAATACGAACAATACTACTCGGAGGAGGATCTGGATGATCTGGACGATGCGGAGGTTGCGATGGGGTTGAGCCTTGGGATTTTCCCGCCAGACATGACCCCATTCTATGGGAGTGCAAGCGAGAGCGAGGAGGAGGGGTCGGAGCCGGCGTCTGACGAAGAAGGGGGTGGAGCAGAGGACGACGAAGAAGACTCGGACAACGACGGCAATTACAGTCTCGCCCGCTGGGAGCCTCCCACGCATGTGGTGCAGTTCGAGAACATCTCCAGCTCATTGTGGAAGATGCAGCGCCGCGGATGCACCCCGCAGCTCATGACGCTCTTCAATATGCGCTACGCCCACGACGAGGGGCTCGTTGCGCATGTCTCCTCGTTGGACGCGACGGACTACGAGGACGTGGGCATGGGACGGAACCGGCTTTTCCTGGGGTGGAATATCGATCTCGAGCCGTCGGATGTTGAGGGCGAGGCGGAGAAGATGTACATTGCGCATCAGCTACGGGATATCAAGCGGCATCCGGAGCGGTGGGTTGTGTCGGAGCGGCACGGATTCCCGGGGCGGGGGATCATGGACGCGCGTCGACTGTCACCAGCGGAGGAGGATGTAGAGATCTATGACACGAGTGACTCGGAGGCCTACAGCAACGGAGAGGAATTCATGTAGCAAAGTAATTACTATTTCGTCTGTATATCATTATAGGTTTGAAACTGCAGTCGAACATGAACACCGCGACTGAGCGCAGCTGTGAGGAACATGTGACCAGCGCCGAAACCAGGCCAGGATCGGCCGACTCGGATCACGCACCTCTTGCCCGAAACCGCCTTTCACTCTGGCTCCATTCATTTTCGGAGCTTTTCTTTTGGAAGCCTTTGAACTTTGACTTCAACTACACTCTGTGCACCGGATTCAGTCACCAAGGGGTATTAGGGACGACGAGCCTGAACACATGCAGGAAGCTGAGGAACAAGGCAAGATCTCTCTCGCAGTTAGCGCGCGGTTTACCAATGGATGCTGTTCCAGACACATGTCGTATCTGCAGCGCGCCCGCAGAGGTGGAGCAGCCTCTCTTTTATCCATGTAAATGCTCCGGTACCATCCGGTACATCCACCAAGACTGGTACGCAGTAATTTCCGCCATTTTTGGACCTGCAATTTACGCTAATTTCTTTGTGCAGTTTAACGACTTGGTTGGCGCACAGCAAGAAGAAGACTTGCGATGTCTGCAAGCATCCGTACTCGTTTACCAAGGGTCTGTGCTGAATCTCTATATTTTGGCTCTCTTGTGCTCATCCCTATTCTAGTCTACGCAACGGATATGCCGACCAGATTACCACCGGTGCTTCTCCTTCGACGCGTCGCTCAGCAGTCGTTCTTTGCGATGTTATTCGCCGTCCGGGCGGTCGCAGTTGCAATTATATGGCTTGCAGTTCTGCCCTGGATCACCGTCATGTCGTGGAGAGCGTACTTTGCCGTGGGAGACTCTACGCAAGTCTCTTTGTGCATATCTTGACTTGGACTTGCCAACGCTAACTCACTTACAGTGCTTGGTGGATTAGCGATCGTCCACGCCCCGCTGACGCGCCGGAAGAGAATGCTTTCTACATGGTTTTCCATTCGGACGCGACCGCCGTCCCTGCTCCAGATACATTCATTGCGCGCGTTGCGACACATCCCCTCTGGCTCTCGTTATCTTCCGATATCTTTACGGGCCAGATAATCGCATCCCTCGTGGTCCTCACGTTTGTCGCAGTCTTCCTCCTCCGCGAATGGATATCACAGAACGCCCGACCCGGGGTCTTTGAGGATGAAGAGGTGGAGCCCTTGCCCCCGTTGGTCCCTCTCCCGGCGCCCCCGCAGCCGCGGTTGCTCGAGGTGCCGCAGCTTCTCGATGTACCGCCCGCGCTCCCCGCCCCACCGCGAAACGTCAACGACCGAATGCTCCTGGCACGGCGTCAGATGCAGGCGGTGAGAGAAATGGACGCCGTGGACACGGATCCCACCCTCAAAATCCCGAACCGGAAACGTCGCCTTTCGCAGAAAGGGAAGGAGCGCGAGCAAGACGATGCGACACAAAGCACCCCTGATCTTGCCACCGGCAGTCGCGTGCCGGCGGTTGTATCTCGGCGCCGTGTCCGCAAGGCTGATACCGACAGGTTCCACGAGCAGTTGCGGCGTGCACACCTCGCCCGCGATCACGCGCAAGAGATTCTCATACCTGACCAGTCTGCACCGGACAATGGGGACAAGTTTGAGTTTACCTTTAGATCAACTACGAGTTTTCCGCAAGGCGACTTCAACAGCAGGAGAAGCGTCTCTGAGCCACCGTCACTAACCAAGTTTTCTTTGGATTTGGACCCCAAGTCGCGCATACTCACCCCCGGCCCTCCGGATCCTGTATTCCCGGCCGTTGTGCTTGAGCGTCCGAGCGCAACGCTGCCGTTCTCCCTCTTCAAGCGCAACACCGAGGATTCTGAGGCCGGACCGTCATCTCATTCCAACGCTTCGACACCGCCTCCCCTCCCCTCCGATCCCCAGTCCTCGGACGATAGTCACGAGTCCTGGGCTTTGATCGGCTCGACCTCATCTACAGGGGAGACGCCCTCACCCCCTCAAGAGAAGGAGAGCAAGCGACGACGGCCGCAGCTTCCCAACACAACCCCCACGCTCCTTGACGGTCCGACAGCAGTGGTCGCGCTGTCCCCTCTGTCGCCAAACTTGGCGACGTACCGCGCGCCGGAGGAATTGGAGGCTGAGGCGAGCGGTTATTTCGACCGCGAAGAGGCTGCCCAGTCGAGCCAGGGTGGGTCGGATTACAAGGGGAAAGGAAAGGCGAAGGAGGTGGATGATGGGTCCGGGTCCGGGTCTGGGTTTGCGGACACGGATGCGGATGTGGATATGGAGGACATGGAAAGTGAGCACCAACGGTATTTCGCTGATGCCGAGGGGGAGGAGGAAGATGAGGGCGAACGGGAGGATGGGCCACCGCCGCTGCAGCCTGTGAGCGACTCGGAGGATGACGACGACGATGACTATGACGATGTGGGCAGTCCACGGAATGAGTTCAACGAGGATGGGGACTTCGATATGGAGGATGAGGAAGGGGCGGATGAGGACGAGGAGGGGGAGGACGGTTTAGATGGTGGTATGGTGCGGTTCGATGCGCCGCTTCCGATTTGGCAAGCCATTCAGATCGAAGACGACGAAGTGGCGGAGGTTGCAGATGGGGAGGAGCAGGAGCATGTGTTCGATGTTGTTGCACCCGCGCCGGCGGGCGGGGCGGACGCGGGCGCTATCGACTTGAACGATGACATGGATGGGAACGTCGAGGATGATATGGAGGGCGCGATGGAAGGTATGTGGTTTACTTGATTCGCTTGCTTCTATTTCGTGCTGCTTACCATTTCTTGTTCTAGCTATTGGCATGAGGGGGCCCGTTTATGGGGTTGTTCAGAATGTTTGTGTGTCTTTCCCGTTGACGTTTTGGAGCTAATCGTTGGTTCCATCAGGCCGCACTAATGATTTTCGTATTGGATACTGCTATCGGTTTATTAGTGTGCATCCCTTTTACACTAGGGAAGGCAACGGCTTTACTCTCAGTGAGTGAGCTCCTGTCCTGTTTGTGTTTCGACTCTCACCGCAGTTCTACAGCTGGATCCGCATCGATTCCTCCAAATCCTACATCTTCCCATTCGGGCCATGCGAATTGTCACCGATCCCGTTGTTGATTCTGTCGTATACATCATCGCTGCCCTGCTCCTCCCATTCGTTGGTCGGCTGTTGTACCGAGTGGCTAACCTCCTATTCCTCGGCGTCCTTTTCCTGATCTCCATGGTCTTCGGAAAACACAAGGCGGACAAGACGTTCGAAATGACTTCCTCCGTGGTAAGCATTTATTTTTCTAGCACCGTCGTTGTCCTCATCGTACCATTCCACAGTACTATCGTGTTCATAAGCTTTCAGACAAGCCACTAGAACAATTATTCGCCTGGAGCTCCCTTTCTTCCTCCTCAGCGCCGACGCCATCCAAGGTCTCCACACCGTCCGCATTCCAGACTACCGTCGTGAATGCTGCGGAGCCCTACTTTGCCGCCCTAGGGAAAGAGGTCCGCCTGAGCACTGAGCAGCTCCGCACAGGTTGGACGCAACTCGCCCTTGGACACGGGCCCAAGGAGAAGGTCTTTGCCGTCACCCTCGGCTATGTTGTTGTGATGATCCTCGTATCGCTCTACCTCAACCTCCTTACCGTTGGGAATATGAAGACCGCGGGGCGTGCGGTGCGGACTGCTGTCCGGGAGCAGTTGCTTGTTCTGAAGGTGTGCTTTTTGCAAATGATGTAGAGTTCGATCTAATTCCTTGCAGGTTGCTACCTTCATCTTCATAGAGCTAGTGACTTTCCCGCTGGGCTGTGGTATCGTTCTGGACATCTGCACCGTTTGGCTGTTCCCCGAAGCCAGCCTCATTTCTCGGCTAGCGTTCTTCCGGCAGGCACCGCTGACGGCGATGTTTTACCACTGGGTCGCCGGGACTATGTTCATGTGAGCGACATTGTATGCAGCTGCGCTGGCTTGAGCTCATGTCCCGTTCCTAGGTATTCGTTCGCGGTATTGCTAGCGGGATGCAGGACTCTTCTGCGAAAGGGAGCTATGTGGTTCATCAAGGACCCACAGGCGCAGGATTCGCACCCGATTCGCGACATTCTCGATCGTCCTACGTTGACACAACTGCACAAGATCTGCGTGAGCGGCGTCATGTACTCTTTTGTTGTTGCGTGCGTGGTCGGTAGTGTGGCTGGTCTGCTCTTCCTCGGGAGCAAGTCTATTCTTCCGTTCCGGTGGAAAAATAGGTCAGTCTGTCCAGGGGCTTCTTCTGAGTTTTATCTTACGGCGTTCATAGGGAGCCTCTTTCCAACGTCCCGATCGACCTCATATTCCTACATCTGGTTCTTCCGTATACGACGCATTACTTCAAACCCCGAACTGGTATCAAGCGGGTATCGAAGTCGCTATGGAAGTTCCTGGCCAGTCGACTTCGCCTATCTTCGTACTTCTTTGGAGGGCGTTTCCCCAAGGAAGAGTACTCGTCGAAGCATTGGACGTTTATGCTGCTGCGATTCGACGACGATATAGAGAATGTCGTGAAGGACGGCTCATTCCGACGTGTCCCTGCGTCGGACAACATCTCTCTACCTCGGGACATGCGCGCTACTGCGGCGGTCACTGAGCACGGCGAGCCCATTGACGATGAGGCTCGGGAGTTCATCGCCATGCAGAATGAGGAGGCAGTCAAGGCCAAACGCCGCGTCGAGGAGGATTATATGGTCGTTTACATCCCGCCATACTTCCAGTACCGGGTGTTCCTCTTCATTGCCATCCTCTGGGTGATGGGCGCCATGTTCCTCGGGATAGTGTTTGCGCTCCCCATTCAGCTCGGGCGCAGTTTCTTTGCGCTCTTCGTGCCCCGTGCTGTCCACGACGGGTACTCCTTCATTGCAGGATCCTATCTCCTATGGGGCTGCTATCTCTTTGGACGTGCTGTCGATCGACTCGACAAACGTCGCCAGCGCCGAGGAGGCGATGAACAGCGGGCCGATCTTCGTCTCCTCGTTTTCAAACGCGGTCTTCTGTGGACAGCCAAGATAACGTATATGACGCTTTTCCTTGGTATCCTCATCCCAACTCTCATTTCTCTGGTCGTCGACCTGTATATAATTCTTCCCATCCGGCTATCATTGGATCCCACCCTGGTACCTCGAATACGCATTGTGGATTCGTGGGCGATGGGACTGCTGTATACGAAAATTATGCTACACATAAATCGGACGCAGCCTCCCAACCCAATAACGAGGGGTGTGCAACACGTACGTCCCGTCATATTTGAGTCTTTATTTTTGCTTATTGGTCTCTTTAGATAACTACCAACGGCTGGACGCATCCGGAACCTATAACCGCGACCAAGGAGGTTATTGGGCCACTGACATTTGGTCTACTTGGGATGATTCTTCTTCCGGGAGGGGTCTTTCTTCTCGCTCAGCACTTTATCCCACTCATTCCAAGGAACAGCAACCTCCTTTGTATGTCGTCCCCGTTTGTGTTCTGCGTCAGTCATGCTCATTTCCTCGCTAGTCATGGAAGTCTACCCTGCCATCTTCGTCGCCGTCGCGGGCGTCCGGTTCGGCGCAGTGTTGCTCGAAATGCTGGGTACTTGGTCTCAATCAATTCGGGACAAGGAGTTCTTGGTGGAAATGCGACTCCGAAATCTCGAACCAGATTCGCCGAAGAGTCTTGAGCCAGATTCGTCGAAGAGTAAAGTGGACTAGAACATAATTACTTACTATTCAGAGAAGCATTACCAAAAGCATTGTACGACTTGTATATCCTACCCAAATCTACGTATTAGTCTAACGAAACACACACTGATGGGGATAGGCGGTCGTGTGATGTTATCTTTTCGGAGTTCCTCCCACAACTCTCAGAACCAACCACGCAGGCGCACGGAGCTGTGGTTCGGCCCACACAACACGGAAGGCAGCAGTGATATACTGATATATACAATGAGTCTGGTGCCACAGAGATGCCAAGTCGGACGGTCGCAGTTCACGTTAACGTTCAGCGGTTGCCAGATATCTCGAAGATTCGAACGCTCGTTGGCTTCCACGGTAGCATCCTCCCCATACGTTTTTTCACCTTCTTTGATACTGCATGGGATCGTCAAGCCTTCTATTACAGTCTCCTCGTGTACCAAATCGCGTGCTCGAAGATAACGATATGGTTCTCTCGAAGTTTACCGGAAAGCCGCAAAGGATAAATACCTTCAAGATTAATCTGTCTGGCTCACGCCCCTCAGCATGTTGTTGTTACCAGCTTTTGTCCTGCTTCTCGCTGGTCTCTGTGGCGCCAAACCACTTGCTGGTAAACGGTGGAATGACCTTGCTGTCAAACATGCATGGGTCGAAATTCCTCGCGGCTGGGAGTTCCATTCGAAGCCTCCTGGGGACCATTTGCTCGACATGCGCATTGGGCTCAAGCAGGCCAAACTTGAAGAGCTGATTTCCTCTTTGTATGAAGTTAGCGACCCAGCGCACGAGCGTTACGGTGCGCATTTGACGAAGGAAGAGGTCGATGCCCTCGTTGCGCCTCACCCAGCCTCCGTCGGAGCTGTGGAATCCTGGCTTCAACACCACGGCATCAATCCCTCCGATGCCCACTTCCGCTCTGCAGGTGGCGAATGGATTACCATTCGCGTTTCGGTGGCTCAGGCGGAACGCATGCTCGGTACTACATATGGTGTATACTACCATGCCGCCTCTGGGTCATCTGTCGTGCGCACAATGGAATATTCTCTGCCTCAGGAACTTCACTCCCATGTTGATGTTGTTACTCCCACGACGTATTTCGGAACTCTCCATAGCATGCGCTCTACCAGTTTCGTTCAAGCGCACTCAACTGTCGGAGACGAGGACTCGTTTGCTGCCGAGATTTCTCCTCTCGCGGTACCTGCAAGCTGCGGGTCAGTGCTAGGATGAAAACTTTCACATGTAGCTAACTTTTTTGCTCTGTAGAACGACTATTACGCCGGCAAGTCTCAATCTTCGATCGTTTGATTCATGGCTGAAGGCCCACAGGCCTGCTTGCGGGCTCTTTATAATACCACCGCATACGTTCCGAAAGCGACGGCGACAAACAAGGTGGGTCGGCGTTGAGTTTACTTTGTGGTGGTGAGTGCTGACGATGAAAAAAACTAGCTTGGCGTTCGTCGTTTTCCCTTTCCCGTACCTAGGCCGGTCTGATGTTTCGATAGGTGTCTGGTTATTTAGGGGAGTTTGCGAACGACGCAGGTCAGTAATACAATGCCTGCCAGTATTTTTTTCACGCCAATCACTCCTTTTTGTCAGATTTGCAGGTAATCAACCACCTTGTCGCCCCGAAACCCAAGCAAGTTGACCGTAAAAAAACTAGACGTTTTTCAAGACCTTCCGAACCGACGCCGTCGGCGGGACCTTTACGCATGTTCAAGTCAATGGTGGTTTGAACACTCAGTCAGATCCTGGAGTGGAGGTATATAGCTGCTTTTCGTCTGTCTTTCTTGTAATAATTCGACCCGCCAGGCCAATCTCGACATTCGTAAATACACGCCATAATTCTTGCGTGATCGCCAACTGACAAATGCAGAGTACACCGAGGGCATTTCATTCCCGACCCCCAACACTTACTACTCGACTGGCGGAAGCCCTCCGTTCCTCGCGGATTCTTTCACCCCCAGTAAATTTCGCTTCGATGCTTCAGATTCTCAGAATGACGACTCATTCACGATGTCTAGCGAACACAAATGAGCCTTACCTGGATTGGTTGAACTTCATTCTCAACCAGACTACCATTCCCCAGACCTTTGTACGTGTAGATTATTTTCGTACCGAATGTGGCTAACCTCCTTTCGAAAGACGACCAGTTACGGCGATGACGAACAAACTGTGCGACCGACTTGGGCTTCAAAATGTCGATTAATCTCAATATCTTCTGTAGGTCCCGCAAGACTATGCGACTTCCGTCTGCAATCTCTTTGCTCAACTTGGGTTCGAATGATTTTATGTCTCTATTGCCCTGAATACTAATTTTTCTACCTCTACTTAGTGCTCGTGGGAGCAGCGTCATGTTCTCGTCCGGAGACGAGGGGTTCGTTCATAATCTTTTGTCCAGACATCTACTCAAACCCTTACAGTGTCGGCGGAGGCGCATGCACGACAAATGATGGAACAAACAGAAAGATTTTCCAACCGGCATTCCCTGCGAGGTATTCCACCGACTTTTCCCTGTAAACTGGCACTGAGACTTGCTTTCAGCTGCCCCTTCGTCACGTCGGTCGGCGGCACTCAAAAGGTCAACCCCGAGGTTGCTATCAACTTTTCTGGTGGTGGATTTTCGAGGTGGATGCTATCTCGATGGGAACATGCACAAAACCTGACGCGTTGGTTAGATATTTCGCACAGCCGTCTTACCAGACCACCGCCGTTTCCTCTTTCCTCAATGGGCTTGGGACCAAGTTCGCCGGACTCTTCAACGCTACTGGAAGGGCTTATCCAGACGTCGTGCGTTGTATTTTGCGCATGCACATTATGATGTACATTTACCGGTTCAACAGGCAGCCCAAGCCACAGGATTCCAAGTAGTTGTTGGCGGCCGTACAGAGTAACTCATCACTGTTCGCTTTTTGTGTTTCTGACATTCCGATTTTCAGGTCTGTGGCAGGGACCAGCTGTTCATCCCCCGTGCGTGAATCGTAAATAAATAATCGAGAACCGTGCTCACAAAGTCTTCGCAGACCTTTGCAGGAGTTGTCGCCCTTCTTAACGACTTCCGCATCTCCGAGGGCAAGGCGCCACTCGGTTTCCTCAACCCACTCTTTTACTCGACGGCGAAGACGGGTTTCAACGACATTGTATCCGGGTACGTTTGGCGTTGTTCTCTCCCCGACAAGGACTCATCTTCGATTTAGGTCCAACCCCGGTTGTGGCCAAGCGTATGCGATTTCTGCTAGCGCTCGAACGAAAATAATGACTGATTTTTAGGGGTTTCACCGCCGGTGTTGGCTGGGACCCGGTCACGGGACTTGGTTTGTATTCTCCTCTCACTTCCCACTGCATTTTTGACTCTACACAGGGACGCCGGATTTCCTCAGGCTTCAAGCTTTGGTGGCCTGAAACACTCTTCATGTCGTGTATTACATTTGTTGAACCGCTTGTCCGAATTCAAAGTCTTCACCGGTCCGTTCACAACACGCAGACATGTGCAGAATTCTTTGTGTGCGGGGAAGTCGCTCGAGAAAACAAGTGGTCAAAAATCTGTACAGATTTAATTGGACTAAATTCTTTGGACCGGAAACCTTATCAATGGATTTCGATGAATATCCCTGCGAGGATTTCGAACCGTGGGAATTGATGGCCGATCGTCCGCCATCAATCCGCCAACCTTCAATCAGGACTCGTTGTCGGGATTAGTTCACGGGCGCCAGCCTCACACTCCGGTTAAACGGCTAATAAGGACCGAACTGCAGGTTTCTCGCATTCAAATACACTGCGAGAAACCCTGGCCGCAAACCAGTTGTCAACTATTCCGATTCATTGTGGATGTCTGACTCTACGCAGAACCAAGGTCAAGTTATTTATGCTGTTGTAAGACAGCGCGCGAGAATTTGCTACGTGCTCGAATCGCAGGCCCGTAAAAGAACAGTACAAAAGGGATGGGTACCATCACAGTCGCAATTAGAGCAAACATTGTGTTTGCCCATTTGTAGCCAAGAGTAGAGAACATCTGCGCGGTGAATAAGGGGAAAACGGTGGCCAGTATATTTCCTAAAAAAGTTTTAACACAGGAACGGAAAGAAAGGTTAGACGGATCCTACTGCAAAGACTTTGTCCGGCTAACGCCGAAGATGCAAATGGCCCGTAACTGACGAACGAATTAATGAAATTGAAGCACGCTCCCAAATTTTCAACGCGCACCAATCCGCGAGATAACTGAAAACGGAGAGGTATACGATAAACGTGGCCCAGGTGAACATCTGGCGGCGAAGTTGAGAAACCGACTGACAATTGGTGGTAAAGACTCACGGTTATACCAACAACCAAAGCAATCCAAGGAACGCGGGGGAAGGAGCACCAGGCGTAGATGAGCATGCTTATTGGCAACATAACCGCACCGCCGCATGCCATGATGAGGCGAGCCTCAGGACCTCGGCGGTCGAAGTGTTTACTAAATTGAAAAGTTAATTGACGAAGACGCCATTTGGTTCGAGACATACTGATATAGATGTTCTTGGTAGAAATTAGAGGCGAAGCCCAAGGCAGTTCCAACTCTTTCAGAAACTATTAGTGGATGGCGGCAAAGTTTCAGAACCCTACCAACATCATTGAAGCAAATACCGAACCCTCTTGGCCAATGTTGAAGTGATGGAGGTCTTGGAACACTCCAGGTATTGACCGGATTAAACAGAACAAGATTCCCCACAAAAAACCGACCCACAAACTGAATGCCGCCACGACTGGTTCCGTGAACAGAAGTTCTGCATATCTCCTCAGTTTTCGTACATCTGCGGGTGAAACACGACTTACGAATAGGACGAGTGCATGATATGAAAATTAGGGTAGATAGACTGGCGCGTTCATCTTCTATCCTAGCGCGGTAACGATGGTCTCCCGTCTCTTTGCGAATTTTGCGCGCTAGACGCGTCAGTAAAATGGATGATCGAGTTTCGCGCATAATCATGGGCACTACAATGGAGTAAGTACCGCAGATTCTGTGGAGGGTTAACGGCTACGCATGAAGGTTTAAAATAATAGACTCACATCATTTGAATCCATTCTATCCAGCGCCATTCCAGTCGTGGGTTCATTTCGATCCAACCGGAAATTAATGGTCCCAATCCTGTCCCACCAAGAGCAGCGACAGAAAAAATGGCCATAGGCAGTCCTCGCCTATGAAAAGCTATCGGCTCGCGTCGGAAACCGGATGTCCAAACTTACTCGTGGGGTGTCCATATATCTAGGTATTGAGCAAGAATTAATCGCGCGAGGATCACATAATTCTGACTAACCCGCGATGGTGCCACCGACCTAAAGCCACAGTCCAGAACAACCCGAAGAATGCTCATGTTGGCTTACCATGGTGGCCCAGGTCGAACCGAAAGACCCCTGCAAAAATCGAGCAACAATGACGGTTTGTATGTTTTTGGCTCTACACTCGATTAGAGACAACAAGATCAACTAGAGAAGCGTATGCTTACAACGCGATAAGCAGATACATAGTTGTGAATCCGATGGCGGAGCCAACATAGAGGGGTTGTCGTCCAAATTCCTCGCTCAAACTTGAGGTGACGAGAGGCACAATTCCAAAGCCCAGCGGAAAAACGATGAATCCGACTGTTGCTTGGAACTCGGTGCAATTCAGGTCGCGAGTCATCGAGGGACTAGAATAAATTAGCCCACGAAGAAATGAAATCTGACACGAATTCATACATCCCAAGGTTATAGGCAGACGACGCGAACGCTGCATCCCAGGCGTAAGAAAAATGCTGAGGTCAATTGCCGATCACGTACCTGCTATTAATGTCGAAAAACAGGCCAATAAAGTGATTCCCCATTTTTTGGAACGAGGAAAGCAGATGGGATTGCGGACGTCTCCTTCGTCAAAGTCAACCTACGCAATAAATTTGAGCGCCCAAGGTTTCAACGAGCGGGCTACGAACATATAGAACTTCATCAAGCGGGGCCGATTTTTCCGAGTCGGAGTGCGGCTCTTTGTGTTGCACAAAGTTGCTGAGTTGTCGTACCATCGTAGTATCGAACACCGTTGCATCTGGCCTGGAGGATAAACTGACCCTAGGGTCTATACTCCGTTGGTCGACATCCTCCAGCGACTTGACCACTAGGCCCTCGGGGAAAAGGCCAAAAGAGTTGTCAGTTTCAACGTCTCTGAACTCCGTCGGAGCCATTTTTGTGGAAGCAGGATTCAGAAAAGATGAATGCACCGTGGCGGGTCATCGTGAGCCCATATTGACCGCCGTATTATAAAGGGAGTCCCCGCGTTAACTTTGAGTCGTGTTGGACAGCGGCAAGCGGCCGTAACTTTAGTTAAGAAGGCGCGGGATAAGGATGAGTCGGTTCGGCTTAATTCGGCAATTTCTAACAATGTAGCGCCTCAAGGTTGATCTTCCAATATGGCGGTGAATTTGGGTTAATCAAAGTCACTTGCTGAACGTGTCGCTTAAATCCCTTGAAAGTTGCAGCGACACGAGTTTTCACGAGAGCCGAGATGCCAAAAGATCATATGGAGTTCACGTCGGACGACGCGCCAGTTCGAAGCAGAAGCAATTTGCGGATAGGTGGGAGGTCGGATTGGTGGGAGGAGGGCCTGGCATATATTATTACTTAGACATTGGGTCGGCACAGTCACAGAGCACTCGTGGAATATTGAACACGGTAAACTTGCAAGGAATGATACTACAGAGGTGTGTTAGATTTTTTGACGTTTGCTCTAATGGTGGAGTGTTTCAAGCTCCCCGTCCGTGGCGCGACCCGATTCCAGAGGATTTGTCGCTGCGTACCATACCCAGTGGAAAATGCGGAGCTCGGGTGAGTTGACCATAAAAAGTCTTCAGTGAGCAAAGATTCAATCATACCAAAAACTCTGTAAGTAGCCCCATGGTGAATTAAAATGACGGCACATTTGGGAGAAAGTGAGGCCGGTCGGAAATCCTTTGTTGGTGGTTAGTTTGCTCGGTGATTGCGATATTAGCGGAGTCCGACGCTCGTGGAGATAAAGAAGATCCCGGCAAGCAATCGAAGAACGAAAAGCAATTTGGAGAGGAAAGCCAGTGAGTGGTTGATTGGGATTGGTTAATCGCGCGACAGATGGAGGCTCTTCCCTGTTCATACTGGAGATTACAACTGGCAGACGGAGGCATCTTGACAACCAAGAGCCAAGAACTGGCAGACGATCACAGTCGGAATGTTCAGGGCAGGCGTTGGCAGCGGCGGCGTCGTTCTCGGACAAGGCGTAGGTGGGATCTCTGTCACGGACTTTGACGACAAAAAAATCGCGCCCACAAACTGGAATCGGGAGTCGGGACGATTCATGCTGGAGGGGCAAAGAGATGTTTGGTTGTTATGCTTCGGTAAGTCCGGATCAACTGTTGTTATGGCTGTGAAATCTCCGTTCTGTTCCGACCCTGACCAGATTTCAGGAATTTATCGAGACATGTTATCGCGATTCAAATTTCCATGAATCCTGAAGGTCCTCGGCACACGGTCCTTCCAGATCCCGTCATTGGCAGCGTGTTCAGCTCGGGCGTTCAGTTTCATCCTCCGAGTCCGAAAATGCGAATTGGGCCGGCCCGGGGTAAGGGCAGCCGTAACACGGCGGCAAGGCTCCCCTTCCTGTTTTGAACCCGGACCTTTTAAATCTGGGATCTGATTATTTTGTCATTGAAACCTATTTTTCTCGCGGACACTTGTCACCAATCAAACCAATGATCATCATGGCCTTCACATACGAAGACCGACGAGGCACGGCGCATAAGATGGACACCCAAACAAAAAAAAGGTACGGGGGTGGCTTGGCCTCGTCCGTTTTTTTTTCTGGATCGGACGACTTGCGGGATACTGATATTCCCACGGTTCAAGCCATTTAACAGTTGCAAAAGTGGTCATTAATGCCCAAGGGTCCGAATCAGGTTTGTTTCACGTATACGTCGTTGAAAGATACTAATAGTCATTTCGAGAGCAAGGTTATTTGAAGGTTATGGAAGCGAAGTTGGCTCGAAAGAGCTCGCGGATACTGAAGTTCCCACGGTTCAACCCATTTCTAACAGTTGCGAAATCGGTTAAAAAGTGACCAAGATGCTGAAATATTGAACACGCCGTGTCAGTGCTTCTGTCAACGTCGCCCGATTGAATCTCTTATTTTGCTTTCTTCCAAGTATTCCTGCCATGTTGGCCCAAACGACAAGGGAATCCCACAGAGTATCCACGAGGAACCGAAACTGAAGATCTCGTTCGCCAATCTATATTGTACAATTTTACTATTCTACAGACCGTCCGAAATGAATTATACTTGTTCCGTCCCTAACGCTTGGCAACCACAGCCGGATATTCACCTGCGCTGCACGGCCCCTCGCCTCCCACAAATGACACGCCCGCAACGAGGTTATACCGTCCATAGTGCGGACATTGGTCAGTCGATGGCGCGGTGGATGAGGGATCGATTGCACCGGTGCCAAGTTCGCAGGTGCCAGTGTTACCGCCAAACGCATAAAACTTCCACGCCCCACAACCACTGAGTGGGGCAAAGCACAATTGACAGCATGCCTCCGCACTCGCGACGGTGGTTCCCCCGATAGTTCCGCCATCTGTCCCAGTAGTGATGTCGCTCACGGGTTGCCACTGTGCGCACACAGTCGTAGTGAGAATCCCCGCCGCAGTAGTGGTGGTCGTGAGCGTGGCGGCATAATCTGTCTCGGTATCGGATGGGAAGAGCGTCGTGGTAGCGAAAGTAGTTGTGGTCGTGGTGGTAATACCCGGGATCTGAGTGGTGGTAGTGGTCGCTATCTGCTCCGCAGTCGTCGTCGAGGTCTGGTAAGCCGTCTGGGGCATGGCTATACCGCTGCAGGCGGCAGAGATCTCGGATTCATTGAACCGTTGAAGGGGGGATGGGAGTTGGCGTTTATGAACCACTGCCTGCATACGTTTCCGCGCAGCGGCATGCGCGCGCCTCCGTCCAGCAGCCTGCTGCGGTGGTCCTGGAGTGTACTGGTAAACAGTGCTCGTGCTGGTGAAATCGGTCTCCGTCGATGTCGTGGTACCGGGTTCTGTGAAGTCAATTAAATCGACGCTCGTCGTGACTCTAGCCACTGCTTACCGGTCGTCGTTGACACAGTTAGAGTCACGGTATCTGTCTCGCCGACAGTCGTAGATGTATCGGTTTCAGTGCCTGTGTCGGTGGTCTCCGAGAAGGTCTCCGTCGTAGTCGCAGCCGCCTCGGTCGTGGTCACGATTTGCGTCGTCGCGTACGGTTCGGAGAAACCAAGATACTCAGCGCAGAACCGCTCCGCGTCAGGGAGGTCCAAGATAGCCTCCGACGCGTTTTGTCCACCATGACCGTTCCCATCCCCGCCGCCGCCGCCGTTCCCGGTCCCATTGTTGTCGCCGTAGCCCCCATTCTGGTCGTACCCGCCATTGTGGTCGTATCCGCCGTTGTGGTTGTAGCCGCCTTGGTCGTAACCCCCGTTCCGATTATATCCGCCGCCTTGGTCGTAGCCGTCGCGTCTCCCTTGAATCTCGTCGTGAGCATTGACGCGCAACGACTAGACAAAAAACGCGTACCGAGCGCGCCAGGCTTCTTGTCAATGTAGCCAGAAAGAGCGACGAGGAGGGCACAGGAGAGGAGGCAGAGAGTGGCGAAGATTTGGGTGCGAATGGCCATGACGAGGGAGGTGGAAGACGGTAGGGAGGAAGATGGAAGTCGGGAGCAAGAGGCGATGAGCTGCGCGACTGTTTTCGTTTATTTATACGCCACCAACGGCCGGCAGTGGAAGCTGAATGCTCTTGTCAAAAAAAAGTGGTGCGTCCGAGGATTTTCGCAGCGCCGGGCCGGCAGCCAGTGAGTCATCTCCTCACGCCGAGTCGCGCGGCTTCGAATAAATTTGCGCCCGTGAAAGCATTTACACTCCAAGGCGCCAGAAACAAACCGAGCAGGCTGACGAGGAAAATCAACGGGCGTCGGAAGCATGAAAACCGTCTGATGGCATCAAATCCCACGAAAAGCCTAAACCCAAAGTGGCAACCTTGTTCAACTTTGCTCGGAGTCGATGTGCGCAACATTTTACACGCAGGAGCTACTTTTGATTTCTCCCTGAACTCTGGATCATGCTTCCGCTCTTCCCAATTCTTGGCCGTTAATCTCTCGAAATTTATAGACATCTCCGAGTCGCGCGCCACACTCGGAGACTCTAACGAGTCGCAGTTACTAGTAGTACCCCTCGGCTGTATTTCTTGTAGCAAATTATAGCGTAGTATCGTTGCTCATATCATCATAGATTTTTTCGTGGCCCCAGCAGGTCTCAGTATTTGCTTGACACGTCTCCCATATGATATGCACCTTACAACACGCGAGGTACGAGCGGAATTGTTGTAACGTCTGTCTACGAGAGACTAATTTCGACTTGCCCGACATCCCCGAAGTGTGATTCTATTCCTCGCATAGATTAACATCCATTCGCAGGCCTACTTGAACTTAAGGTTTGAGTCGGACTGCCAAAATCTTATCCCGTGTGGAGGCATTTTTTATCATAAATACTTGAACCTGGCCAGCCTGATTGGGAGATATTCCGGTTTATGTCTCCCAGCACGATAATGGAGGTTTTGCTTGGGTAATAATATTAACGCGCGAGCCGCATGAATGGCGCGCGAGGGGCTACGAAATTCCTTCATCAGTCGAGGCGCTTGTTTGGTTCGGCTCGCGAAGCCGGATGATCGGAGAGTGTTGGCATCAAATTGATGTTTGCACCTCTCCTCCAACCACCATGTCGACGTTCTCTTCCACTCATCTTCCGAGCGTACTCAGCTGGACCTCCAAAACGGCCATGGCCTGGAAAGATTCGCGGTAATCCAGCGACGGACCCGCGACACATCTCGACGGTCTGGATGTCCCGCGAGCTTTCCTATCTCCTACGACACGGCGCAAAGGACGCGGGCCTGCCTATTCGGTCAGATGGTTATGTCAACGTGGATGCTTTGGTATGTGCATATATGCGTAGTCTTTGTCTTCGTACTCTGAACATCGATGATCTACTCTCAGTTGCGCCACCGCTCCCTCCGTGGACTCGATTTCGCCACACTCGAATCCATTGTAGCCCAAGACCAGAAATCGCGCTACCATTTAATCAATGAAGGTGGTGCCGCAGAAAATGATTCATGGTGGATTCGGGCGAACCAGGGTCACTCTATGTCGGTTCGTCGTCGTAGTTTCCTTCTGCATAAACATTTAATCCTCGTAGGATATAATACTCGACCTAAAGCGCGTCACGTCGGCCGGTGAGATCCCCATGGCCGTTCATGGGACTTCGATGGCTGCATGGAGGATGATCTGTACGTTTATCGTTTTTCTCTCTCCTTTGGTAAACTCATACCCATACCCATAATACTTTAGCTGATCAAGGGCTATCCCGTATGTCCCGAAATCATATCCACCTAGCGCAGGGCTTTGTGGGCGACGTAATCAGTGGTTCGCAGACCCACTCGTTTTCTTCTCCGCCCACCAACGCTATATGCAGGGATGCGGAGTTCCTCCGAAGTCCTAATATTCATAGACGTGGCGCGCGCGCTTGATGCGGACATTCAATTCTACCTGTCGAGCAACGACGTTGTTCTTACGCCCGGAAACGACGCGGGGTTCCTTGAGCGCCGGTTCTTTTCGCGGGTTGAACATGTCAATGGGAAACCGATACCGGGGTGGAAGGAATAAGAGAAACCAAATAGCGGACTTCCTTTCGCCTGTTTCTTGTTCCTCTGCACCACATTCGCGACCGCGCAAGCGAGGATGGTTGAATCCCAGTGTTTCTGAGTCGACGCAGATCCGACCAGCGTGCAAGACGAAGTTTCGCTCGCAGACTGAACATGACGGTACATTCCCCCCTTGGTTGTCATTTCTCATCCACGAAAGTGATTTGGCGGATGCACTACTCATTAATTTCTGCTCAATGATTGGGTGCATCTGATTCAACTTTTCTTTTAGCTCACTTGCATAAGTCTGGTAGGTCCTATGGCGCTACGGTAGGACCACACCTTGGTGGAAACATGGGATTCCGCAGGTCAAGCATCGATACGTTGTCTACACCGTCTACCGCCAAACACTAGTAGGTCTCAAACGCCAAGGTCCTCGCGTGCTTCCAACGGGCAGGCAAATTCGGTCTGCGCGATGCAGTATCTCTTCAACGTGCACTCCCTTCCTTTGATGCAGACTGGGCCGCATGGCTCACACTTGATTGGGATGATTGGGCTTGGGATTGGGTGAATAGGAAGCTGCAAGAACAAACATCAGTATCTTGTATGCGTTTCGAATACTAGCTTACGCCTACTGCTCTGGCAGCGACGTCCGCCTGGGCAAGGACGGCCGAAGCCTTGAGGGTGAAGAAGACGTAGAGAAGGGTAGAGAAGCGCATTTTAACTTTTTTGAAGAAGCTGAACAGCGTCGTTCAAGTCTTCCTGTCTTTATACGATTTCAAAGCGGGCGTGTTTGGATTACTGAGCTGAGGATTAATTTGACCAAGCTAGAACACAAAATTATCGAAGACAGCTGTAGTGCCGCCAGCCAGCACAACATGTCGGACAAAAAGGAAATATTTGACCACTTGCAAGTTGCAATTGGTGGGTTTCACGAGCGCTTGGACGGAGATTGGGCTGTAGCAATTGTATCTGAATAGCTTTTGGATGCCGAGTGCCTCAACTCCGTGAAATGAAACTCGTCCTTCGGAGTTCAACTTGCCAAGCAAGGCACGAATATCTATTTTCGAGGGTCTTCCGTCGCTGATTTAACTTCGGAGCTAAACCACCATGCGGAGTTCGTTTGAATTGGCGTCAACACTGCCTCAACCAAACATTCGTCGGTTTCACTGAACGCCAAAAAAAATATGAAATGACATTGAAATGACACCAATCGCAACGAAAAAACATGCGCCTCCTGAGCGGCCATGAAAAACAAATCGCGCCCAGGTACGAGTAGTGACTATGATTGTCTGAATTACAGGAGATAGCTGTTAGGGCGAAGAATCTAGATTTAAGGTTGATCTCCTTCATATTATCGTCATGATGTATCTGTACCCTTGTTTACAGAGTCACCGTGACGCATATGGACACGGAAACCGAAAAAGATCTATGGTGGCTGCACCTCACTACGGCGCAATAACTTTCCGAAATTCGCGGGTACCTGTCGGTGCTGGTGCCTTGGTTCGCCGTTGTGCAAGGGTGACGGCCTCGGTGGCCTTCCGAATTCAACTTCAACCCGCAAGGCACGACGCATCTCCGCTGCGGCACTGACTTGTTGTAACACCGGTGGAAATAGGATTAGTCGGAACTAAACTTGAAGCTTCAAATTTCCGACTGCGATGTCCTTTCCCGCGCGGACCAATCCTACGAGACGCCAACGATGAGGAAATGGTTAAAAAGTTGTTCGAATTAGTTAGAAACAGTGCGCACTCAATGGCGGTTTGGCCTACACGCGGCCACTGCTTTGTCTCCGAGTTGAAGTCGAGAAGTCGGCGTTGGGATTTATTTTCACGCTGCAAGGACTTCGAGGCTTCAAAAATCAAGTCACGCTTGCCAGGAAGATCAGTGGCCTTTACCACGGCGGCAAAAATTCAAAAGATCAGTTCCATTTCTCTTAGGAATTATTCAACTTGAGTTCAGCACAACCAGGCACTGCCACCACATCGGCAAGCTCTTGACGCGGCGTTACATTTGCACGTGGGGTGACCAGTCACGTCTTGCGTCCTTTCTCCACCGCAGCCATGTCGACTCAGCCGATCCGCGACTACCTGACGAAACAGCTTCTAATAGACAAGAACATTGTCAGCTGCAGTTTAATACATGTTCTGGACGATTCTCACCGGTTCCCAGGTCACTTATCGGTCGCTCAGTCGAGTCATGGCTTTGAACGTCAATATCGCGAAGAAGTTCGTGAATGGACCCTCTTTTGCAATTGGATAATGCCAATTGTCTTCTAGTGAACTTGCCACCTTTCATGCCGCAGATGGACAGAACCTGGCTGCGACATATCTTCTCAGTGGCGAAACTCTGGCCGCACAAAAACGGCTCGACGAGGACATAGACATGGACGACGATGAGGATGAAGACGGTGAATATGTGCCGCAGACCGAGATTCTCTTGGTTGGGGAAAAGGAATTGGAAAGTGAGCGTCGACTTTATTTGTCCGATACATTCCACTTATGCCATGAGAGGTGTCCAGGCGCAGTTCGCCACCTTGGAAAGCTTTCACGTCTACAGTCTATCTCCGTCTGTCATACGGGCAAGTCCAAGTCCTTATGTTTACGCGCCACCGTTGCTTATTGCACGACAGGACGCCGGCCTCCTTTGCACACCCACTGAAATCGTCAGAGAATTGGACAAAACCGAGGGAGCTGAGTTGGCCACTGTAGTGGGGAAGGTTGTAGGTGCGGACGTTAACGTATGTTGCTCGCCACATTCAATTCCTTGTCCTGACCGTAATTTTTAGGTGTCCACCAAAACACAGCCGGGCTGGGCTGGCCGGAAGGCTCCTCCGGCTCCCGTAGCTGGCTCTTCCAAGACCCCCGCTGCTGGAACGTCTACGGTTAAGAAGGAAGAGGACGCGAAACCCAAAGAGAAAGCAAAGCCCGAGAAACCCAAGGCCACTGGAAAACTAGACTTTAGCAAAGCGAAGACGAAGCCGGTGAAAAAGGAGGAGGAAAAGAAAGAGAAGCCAGTGAAAGCGGAGACTAAGCGCAAGGCGGAGTCCAGAGCTCCATCCGTGGCGAGTACCATCGGAGAGAAAGTGCAGGTCAAGATGGAGGAAAGCAAGGTTCTTTCGTCTTCGTACCGCCTCCTGGACCATACTCACATCGATCTCACAAGAGCGCTAAAGGCAAATCTGCACTTATCTCTGATTCGGAGGACGAGGTTGCAGCGAAACCCGCTGCGAGGGGCGTTAAACGCAAGTCTGCCCTACCGTCAGACTCGGAGGATGAGGTGAAGCCCACAAAACCCGCCAAACCCGTCGTGCAGCCCCAGTCGTCCGTCCGCGTCCGCAAAGGCGTGGTCCTGTCTGACAACGAGGACGACGCGCCTGCGCCTGCTCGTAAGGGCAAGGGCAAAGCTAAAGCGACTGCAGTCGCTTCAGACTCCGAGGCGGAGAAGAATCTACGCGCGATGATGGATATCGACGACGGTATGGTCTTTCTCACCTCCTGCACATCAGCTCAAGCTCTTGCTCAGATGCCGTGACGCGCGTCTCGCGCGATGCGCGTGAGTCTGAGCCCGACGACCCAATGGAGGCCGTCGACGCCGAAATGTCCGACGGCGAGTCGAAACCGGCGCCCGTGAAGCGCAAGCCGAAAAAGGTCATCCCGGTGGGGAAGAACGGCCTCAAGAAGAAGCGCATCGTCAAGTCGAAGACTCGTATCGACGAGAAGGGGTACATGGGTATGTGCTCTGCTCGTTCTCGTTGCATGGGAACTCATCGACGTCTGCAGTTACGGAGGACTTTTCAGAGTATGAATCCGTGGACGAGGAGGAGGAAGAGCCCGCGCCGCCGCCGAAGACAAAGGCCAAGGCCAAGGCTAAGAGCACGACAGGGGACGCTGCTCCTGCGAAGGCGAAACCTGCGCCAAAACCCGCCCCTGCTAAGGCCAAGCCGAAGCCCAGCGGGTCGTCTAAGGGCGCGCAGCAGACGGGTTTGGCCAGTTTTTTCGGGAAGAGCAAGTCTAAGTAGCGCTTATTTCCTGTCAAACCGGCGTAATCGCATATTTGATCGACTCCTTCGTAAACCATTCCGAACGAGCAACTGTCTACGGACCGACCGCTGCCTCGTGCTTACTCGCAGCTACGCTATAGCGCTGCCTTTTTAGTGAGCAGCAAGGTTCGGCGCTTCTCGGGCTGCTTAGGTCACCTTCTTTGATACGCGCGTCGGTCGTCGCCCGCCTCGCCTACCTCCCGCAATCTTAGCAAGCAGTATTCAATCTTCCCCGTGCCAGCCGCGCGACGTGCTTGGTAACCCCGTGGACGCCTGTGTGGCATTTATATTCAGGTTCGGACACTGCTGAGCGTTCGTCACAATCTCCCATCATGCGCCTCCTCTCGAGTCTAGCCCTAATTTTCCTTCTCGGCGAAGCAAATGCCTCTTACCTTGACTTCGGCATTCCCCCGTCCACCGCGACCGTGGATGTCCGGGCTTTCAATGTCGTGAACGGCACGCTTGTAAACGAGCTTCACGCTTCCATTTTCAACCCTGTCCTGCCTGGACGTGAAGCCATTTCATTTCCCTTTCTAGCCTTTCTCGTGGAACATAAACCCTCTCAAAAACGACTCATGTTCGACCTCGGGATTCGCTCGGACCCATTGAACTTTGCGCCCAGCATTGCCGCCCTCTTCACCGAGGGGGTCATCCGAGTTGATTCCCCACCGGGCAGGGATATCATACAGCTGCTTCAAGCTGGCGGAATCGCTCTAAACAGTATTTCTGCCGTGGTTTGGAGGTGGGTTTTCGCTCTGTTTGAATGCATTTCGAGATGCTGATGTTAGTACAGTCATGCGCACCTTGACCACATCGTATGAATTTTTTCGCTCTTCAATTGTGGTCAACTTGACCTCACTTTTGCAGGGCGACATGTCCAAATTTCCCAACACTACTAGCCTTGTGATTGGGTCAGAAACCGATACCAGCACCTATCCACAGTTTCCAAACGCGTCGTTGTTGGAAAGTGATTTCGCGTGAGTTGAGGTCGTCGGCCTTGTTGAAGTTCCTATTTTAATTTATCAAATCCTCTGTAGGGGCCGCGAGGTCACGAAATTGGACTTTGCTGCAGCAAATCTCAGTTTCAGCGGTTTGAAGGCCATAGACTATTTTGGCGACGGAAGTTTCTATCTGTTGAACACCCCTGGAGTGAGTTGCTGCCGCTCGTTATTCCCAGGTTCCTGACGATATGCGCAGCACTTGCCTGGACATTTGACCGCACTCGCTCGTGTGACACCCACCTCATTCATCTCGCTCGGAGGCGACACTTTCCATCACCCAGGGGAGGCCCGCCCGCGACCGGATTTCCAGAAAATGTACCCTTGCCCAGCCCATTTGCTAGAAGAAACCAAGTCTTCCATCTCCACCGACTATTTCTGGTCCCCAAAGTCCCGCGACGGCGTCTTCGACCTACGCTCCCGCGCCCAGCAGTTCCTCGCGCCCTCGGATCTACCAGGTGCCTTCATTGCAGATGCCGAGCAAGCTGAGGTCTCGGGGGACAAGCTGGCGACGTTCGACGCGGATGGGGACTTTTTCATGATCGTGTCGCATGATATAAGTTTGCGGGAAGAGATCCCGTACTTTCCAGACTCTCTCAACAATTGGAAGGCGAACGGATTGAAGGAGAGGGTGGTTTGGAACTTTGTCGATAAGGCAAACCCCGCCTTTATCTTCAGTCCCGTGTAAGAGGGCAATAATACTCCTCGGTACTTTGACTGACTGTCCGTTTTAGAAATGAAACACAGTCACTGCAGGGATAAAAAGGACCACGGAACGTACACTACGAACATCCAGTCAACTCGAATATTGTTGTTCTGTAATAGGTGTGAAAAGTTGGAATTATTGAACGGTGGCCTCTTGCTTCCCCGAACACATCATATTGATACGAAGTGTGTTTGGGAAGCGTCTTGAAAGAACGGCGATGAAACCTTGGTCATATATTCGACTCCGAGCACAGTTGAACGAGGTTCCCGCTTTTGGGTTTAGGCTTTTCGTGGGATTTGATGTTTCATCAGATGGATTTTACTTCCGTTAATTTTCCTTGTCGTCGTTTTAGTTCCGCTGCCTTGGCTGCGTCACTTTGGGCGCGCCCTGGAGCGTAGCTCTTTTATCGGGCTGAAGAGCAGATGACTGAAGGGATGGGACTGTCGGCCCGGACACTGCGAAAATCCACCTCACTTTTTCTGACAAGAGCATTCAACTTCCACTGCCGGCCGTTGGGAGCGTATAAATAAACGAAAACAGTCGCGCAACTTATCGCCTCTTGCTCCCGACTTCCATCTTCCGCCCACCGTCTTCCACCTCCCTCTTCATGGCTGTTCGCACCCAAGCCCTCGCCACTCTCTGCATCCTCTCCTGTGCCCTCCTCGTCGCTCCTTCTGCCTACATTGAAAAGAAGGGCGCACTCGGTACGCGTTTTTCTTTACTCGTTGCGCGTCAATGCTCACGACGAGATTCAAGGGAGACGTGACGGCTACGACCAAGGCGGCGGCTACAATCAGAACGGCGGATACGACCACAACGGCGGGTACGACCAGAATGGGGGCTACGGCAACAACAATGGAAACGGGAGCGATGGTGGCGGCGGTGGCGGGGGCGGGGACGGTCATGGTGGACAAAACGCGTCGGAGATTATCCTGGAGTACCCCGACCCTGAGCGGTTCTGTGCTGATTATCTTGGCTTCACCGAACCGTACGCGACGACGCAGACCGTGAACGCGACTGAGGCGCTTACGACTACTACGGAAACCTCGACGGAGACCGTCGACCTCGGCACCGAAACTGATACATCTACGAGCGTCGACGGGACAGATATCGTCACTCAAACCGTAGCGACTACGACGGGTGAGCTGGACGCTCGCGCAGATTACCACTGCAATTCTAATGAAGTTTTTCAGACGTTTCTACTACGACTTCAACAGAGACAGACTCCTTCACGAGCACCACCACCACCTATGAGTATACCGCCCCCGCTCCTCCAGGTTCCAGAAGGAGACGCCACGCTGCAGCCCGGAAGCGCATGCAGGCGGCACAGAAACGCGACATACTCCCTCCTCGGCTCCGCCAGTTTGATGACGCAGAAATCTCCGCTGCCTGCAGCGACATCGCCATGCCCCAGACCGAGTACCAGACTGCTACAACCGTTACAGTCGACGAGACAGAGACCGACACCTTCACCACCACGTCCTTCGTCGGCCCGACAACGACGACGACCACTGTCAATGTCATCACCACCACCTACACCCAAGACACTTCCACGACTCTCTTCACCACGCTGACCGCGACCACTACCTCGACGACCGCAGTCCCTACCGCCACCCTCTGCGCCGAGTCACGCCGCATTGCCCAGATTGGCATTGCGTCCGATGGAGGCACTGTCGCGGTTTTCACCCACTTGGACGCGAACCATTGCTGCCTGAAGTGCTTCGGGGACATCATCGTCGACGGCGCGATTCCTAACTGTGGAGCTTGGCAGTATAATTCCGTTGATGGGATTTGCGAGATTGCGTCGGGTGCGATGGGAACTGAGACCCGGTTCGGATGCACGCAGGTTGGTCGCTACATTGTGACGGATGGTGGTGCGTTTATGGGAGGGGACGGGCCGTGCAGTGGAGGCCACTATTAATCGACGATGGACTTTCATAACTTTTTATTCTCTGACCTTAACTCTTATCCTCGGACGTTCGTATGTTCTGTGTTGTAGATTAATTGTTGTACGTCTTTAGTACTTGTACCGGGTAGATAGATTGGCAAAAGTATCAGTGTAGCATTCCAGATCTTTGCAGTGTCTCTGACTGCCTGAAATTTTCTTTGCGGGGTCTCGACATCGGTGAGGGTGTCATCGATGGCACGCAACTTTAGGTAACTTTTACGTGGAATAAGGTTCCTTTCTCGATGACTTGGCTGAATCCGCCAGTTTCTGCAGGCCGCGTCTGGGTTCCTGAGTGCTCAGGGGCTTCGTAGTTGCGTCGCGTAGTCTTCGGATTTGATGAGCAGTTAACGAACGGTCTTGCGTCTTTGCAAGAGATGTCTCACGAGAATTCAGCTGCGAGAAACCGCAGAAAAATGGTACCAGTGGCCCCGTTAATTTTATTTGGGCCATAAAATAGTGAGGGTGAAAGAATAGCCAAAATTCCTGATTTTTCAGAGAATCAACTGAGTTTGAGTTGGAGGAAAGCTGTTTGATCGATGCAGAGTGGAATTCCCACGGTTGAATTCTTTCGGCATCTTTGCTGGCCGCTCAAATTCTACCTTCGGAGCAAAGTATTCCGGTAGTATGCCAGTGAGTGCTTTATATATATATTTTAATAGATGCCGAGGATGACCCGCCCGACAATAGGGCTCGAGGGAGAATCGAACCAAGATCACGTGACTGATGTTCGTCTGTGTTCAACTCAGTGCCAGTGTTCGTGAGAATTAGGAGACAATCCCGGCCTTTCTACGGTGGCATGGGTCGTAATCACCAATTCTACCCCTGGGAGCTGGGGGACATATCGGACATAGGACCAATAAGTTTTAGAGTATCAGGTCAATATTCGTGCGACTGACCTCTAGCATCGATCGTGCATCTGAGAGCTTACTTGGCTGTATTACAATAAAGGCTTTGTGAGAGCCCGTGGATTCTCGGGAGCTGTCTACCACCTGGTTTCAAGTCATACTACCAGAGCCCACTTACGCAAAACTCGTTCAAGCTGCAGTTCTGTTCTTAACATGTTTTTTGGTGCGTTAGATGCGCGTCTACTCGCATCTATTCAGCAATTTTTGTGGCAGCATTTGTCCCTCAAAAATGCTGCATTGCAGCGCAACACCCCAAAACGGAAATTGATCTTCAACTCGGCACTTGCCGCAACTAGAACCTTTTTATGCCTCTCCGAGTTACCTCCGAGTTGTCTTCGAGACGATGTTCTCCCATACATGGTAGACGCCCAAAGTTAACTGCGCTTTCTTCCGCGATCCTCGAGAGTCGGACTTCCGACTCTGTCACAAGTCAAATTGCATGAATCTCCATGCTACATACTAAAAAAAAAGGAAAAACAGCGCAGGCCGTCCGATAATCTCTCTCTTGTGGTGTAGGTGCATGTTTCTTGAATTATTGCACCACCTGAATCCCGTTTGAGGAAGTCGTCGGCCTAAAGGAGATTGATGGTAGATCTCTGCCACACCGCTGTCCCTCCCAAGTTCTCTAGTCTCTCCAAGAACGGACGCTGTAACGCGCAATCTGACGCGGCGTTCCATTCAAGTTGTGCCATTGTACGGTGTTCCATTCCGCGGTGTTCCGTCCCTCGTCTCGCTGGCCGTTTGACACCAATTTGACACATTCTTCGGTGGTCCCAGCCCGAGTGGGAGGGCTGCAAGCAGTACAAATTGGTCGCAGTGTCAAAGAACTTGCATCTCGACAGATGACCAACGCACTGGAGTACAACGCCACGACGGGGGAGCCATTTCTGCGCCTCCCAGCCCCCTTCGAAAACATCATAATCACCCCGCCTCGAATGAGCGACATCGCGCCTAGCACGGTCATCATGGGCAATCCTGCCGTCTCTAGGTGGATGGGGCCGAACGGACCAGGCAGCACGTACACCGAGGTTCAGGCAGAAGGCTGGATCAGCAAAATCAAGCCCGAAGCCGACGCGATACTGGACGAGGTGCGCCGTACTCCAGGCGGCCCAATAAGCGGCTGCCCTGTGCGCCATGTCCGCGAGGAGCGTGCCGACGGGACAGATATCTTCATTGGCGACATAGCAATCGCGCGGGCCAGTTTTGTCCAGGTTCTAGATAAAGAAGAGCGCGCACGCCTCCTCACGGAAAATAATGCCCGCGTCCTCGGAGATCCCGAGATCGTGTGGCATGTTGGATGTACGATTCCCGCTCTAACGGCGAGCCTGAGATGCGCATGCTAATAGCGCTCTATAGATTACCTTGCTCCGAGCCACCATGGGCGCGGATTGGCCACTGTCGCTGTAAGGACGATCATAAACCAATGGGGGATTCCAGCGATGAAGGTCAAGCTCATTCGCACCGGGACGTTTGAGGGAAACCACGGCAGTCTAAAGGTCCTCCAGAAAAACGGATTTGCAGTGATCGAGACGTTGCAGAACCATCTTCAGCTTGAAGGAGGGGAAAATATGACCTTGTATGTGCTCGAGTTGGTTGTGTGAGCCTGGACCAAATAAATGGACCTCGACACCCAAGTATTGTGCTTTCTAGAGGTCTCCTGCGATTTGGACTGCAGGAAGTAGCAGGGAGCAGTTTCAAAGCAGTTTCGAGGTCGGTATATCGGTCCTGAAAACTCAATAAAAGCGCGATGAAGGTCAAGCTCATTCGCACCGGGGCGTTCGAAGGAAATCACGGCAGTAAGAAGGTCCTTCAGAAGAACGGATTTATGGTGGTCGAGTCGTTGGAACGCTCGAGTTGGTCGTATGAAATGCGATCAGGATTTCCCGCTTGGACCGAATAAATGAGCAAAATGGACCATAGTCAGTTCAAGTTTCAGCCTCGGAATCCCGGGCCGACGATTGTATCCTGCGTCCCCTGACTAGCTATTAGCATCTGTACAGCGGCAGAAACAGGCCGTGCGTGAGATAGACCTTGCCTCAAACCACCATGAGCGCTGTGCTGCAGTACAATCCCACGACTGGGGAGCCCTTTCTGCGCCTTCCTCCTCCGTTCTCGAACATCATAATCACCCCGCCGCGCATGAGCGATGTCGAGCCCAGCGTGGCGATCATGGATGACCCAGCAGTGGCGCCATTTATGGGGAACCGCGTCGGACAGTACACCCCCGAAAAGGCAGAGCGCTGGCTCACGAAGCTCAAAACGCAGGCGGACACCTTAGTGGAGGAGCTGCGGGCTGGGGCGGCTGAGACGGGCGGCCCTCTGAGCGGGTGCCCCGTACGCCATATCCGGGAAGAGCGCGCAGACGGGACGGACGTCTATATCGGCGACGTGGGGCTTGTGCGCTCGGGGTGGCCTGAGGTGAAAGACGTAGAAGAGCGAGCGCGTCGTGCCAACGCGAATAACGCGCTCCTGGCTGGTGACCCCAATATCGCATGGCATATCGGTTGTACGTTTTTCTGTTTCACTTCGAAATTCTGGTCGTTGACTTTCGCAGACTACCTCGCGCCGGGCCACCATGGACGCGGGCTTATGACAGTCGCGGTCGATACGATGAAGGAATGGGGTATCGCTTGGCTAAAGGCAAAGTACATACGATCGTCCGCGTTCGAGGACAATGTTGGCAGCCAAAAGGTACTGCGGAAGAATGGATTCGTTATCGTCGACAAATTAGTAGAGCACGTCCAGGTGGGCGATACCAAGAAGACTCTGTATCTCATCGAATGGACTGCGCCATCGTGATTGTTGGTGTTCGTGGACCTGTAATCGGTGTTCCGTTTGAATATAAAATGACAGTTGCTACAATACTTTCTTTTGAGGGTAATTATCCTCTATTTTGTTGCGCTCAAACACGAACGCCATACACATCCTTGGGGGTGACTCCTGCCTGGCCCCGACGAATATTCGCCTGCGCCCACCTGCCCAAGTTCGTTAGCATAGTATCAAAGAGGCAAGACTTGTACGCACTTTTTAATCCGAATCGACTCGATCTGGATGAAGCCAGTGGTATCCGTCGGCTCGAACCCGCCCATCTCGTCCATGGAGCTCTGTCGCTCGTCATACAGGCCCTCGGAGCTCTCCCGTCCCTCGATAACAACATTGCCCTTGTAGAGCTTCAGCCGAACGAGCCCGTTCACCGTGCGCTGACTTGCGGGAATCGCGCTGACGATGAACTCGCGCTCGGGCGTGAAGAAATGTCCGTTGTAGAGCATTCGGCTCAGCTCGATGGTGACGAACTGATCCCGCAGCGCGCGCACGTTGCGGTCGAGCGTAAGGCCCTCGAGGTCGATGTGCGCGGCACGGAGGATCGTTGCGCCGGGGGATTCGTAGCACCCGCGCGACTTGACGCCGATGAAACGGTTCTCGACGATGTCGATCCGACCGATGCCATGGGCACGACCTAGCGCGTTGAGCGCAAGGAAGACCTCGACGGCGTCGGTGTAAGTCTTGCCGGTGGCCGGTACAGTGACCTTGGTGGGGAGCCCGGCGGTGAACTCGATGGTGATGTGCTCGGGGGTTTCGGGTGCCTCCTCAGGTGCGGTGACCAATTTCCACATGTCGGCGGGCGGGGTGACGTTGGGGTCTTCGAGAATGCCGGCTTCGTAGGAAATGTGGAACATGTTCTCGTCGGTCGACCAGGGCTTGGAGGCGGTCTGGACGACGGGGATGTTGCTCTTGGCCGCGTATTCAAGGAGGGACTGACGGCCAGGGAAACGGTTGTAGAATTCTGGGGGAGGATGAGATCAGTGGGAGCTCAGGTCTCCGAGAATGAAGAAAATACCTGGTAACCGCCAGGGAGCGATAACCTTGATATCGGGCTTGAGGCCGTAGAACGACAGCTCAAACCGGACCTGGTCGTTGCCCTTGCCGGTGCAGCCATGAGATACATAGCTATGGTAATTTAGAAGGGAAAGCAGAAAACGCGAAATAGTCTCACTCGCATCCTTCGCGGTCGGCGACTGCGATCATGCCACGGGCAATTACCGGGCGAGCGAGAGAGGTACCCAGCAGGTAGACGTTCTAGTGTTGTTGAATGATTCGTCCTTCAGAGTGATCGATATGCTACCGACCTCGTAGATGCAATTTGCTTGAACAGCCGGGTAGATGAGCTCAGTGACAAACTCGCGCTTCAAGTCCTATTGCGGGGGTGAACAAATAGATCCACGCGACACTGGTAGAGTCATACCTCCAAGAAAAACTTCTTGGCGCCGACTTTGAGGGCTTTCTTCTCTGCTGCAACAAAGTCCTACAACACTCCTTAGGCTGCTTCCTTGCACGATAAGCACGAAAACGCGTACATCTTCTTGGCCAACATCCGCCATGAACGCGTAGACCTCGTATCCCTGTTCGATAAGCCAGGCGAGGATGCATGAAGTATCTAGTTGCAAATGAGAGGCAGAAAAGTAGTCTGCACGGTATACACACCGAGGCCACCCGAGTATGCAAGCAGGACGCGTCCTTTGGAGGTAGACATGGTGGTGATAATGGAAGAAAGTTGTTTAGCCGATCGAGTCAGTCGAAAATTTTCGAGTGCCTTGATCGGAAGCAGATCGCGCGACGTTACAAAGCCGATAGATCCAAATGCAATAAATTAGTGCGTTTATTTTACAATGCGGTATGTAGTGCTCTAGTACTTTGTTCTCCGGGTGACGGTGAGCTCGTTGGTCTGGACGTTGAATGTCCCGACAACGTTGTGCAGGAAAACATCACCACTGGAGAAATATGTCAGCGACAGATAGTAACAGGAAAAATAAGACTCACAGAATAAAGACAGTGCCTGCGGTATCAGCGCCGCCAGGCTGCGTGCCAGAGATGCACAGGACATTGCCGCTGTCATCCGTGCCGGCGTCGAGGATCTGGTCGCGCGCATCGACGGGGAAGCTCTTCCCGGCAAGCGTCACCGAGAAAGCAGGAGCAGTGGCGTTGCAGTTCACAAAGTAGAGGCCCGAGTCGCTGTCGAGAGTCGCTTTGGGCACGAATTTGGCGTTGTAGGCCTTGGCGACCTTGTCGGGGACGTAGTTAAGGGTTGTGCCGCTATCAACTATGGTGTTATTATTGGCCGTGGCGACGCTGGTGCTGCCGGGGAAGACGTAGGACTCGACGTCGATGGTGTAGTAGATATATTCAGCGCCGGCAGCTGACGACGGGTCGCCAGTTTTGGCCGAGTACTTTTGAATGGGCACGGTGACGGCGGTCTTGTCGAGGGCGACAGGGGGCATGCCGCCAAAGGCGAGGTACCCGAGGTTGGGATCAGTGCTCGTGTTGACGAAGAGGGCGCCGCGGTCGAGAGCGATCGAGAAATCTAGGAGGAAGAATTAGAACGTGATCAAATACTGGTAGGAGACTGACAAGGATTAGTAACGACGCCTTGCTTGAAAGCGGTGACGAAGAATGGGTCATAAGGGATGTGGTTGGCACTGGACGCCTTAGTAGGGTCCGTGGTGTTGTAGACACTTGTGATGGTGGAATATGCGAGGCCAAGCAAACCCGAGTTGACACCATCCCCATTCCACGCAGCAAAGTCAGGCGTACCGACCTCTTGCTTGGTGACCGTGAGGCCCCCAACGGAGACGGTGTCGAAGCCGACCGGGCCAGAGAGGAACTCTCCGTCGCTGTGGCCGCGTAAGATTCCGGGTGCGTACGACGAGACCGGTCGACTCACCCGTATGAGATATTGAACGAGACGTTGGGGAATTCCTGGAACGTGGTGGAAGCCTTGGTGTCGAACCCGTCGCTTCCGAACCCACAGGTCGCCTGGGGCTCGGGGAAGCTCGACAGGTTGAAGCAGTTGAAACCCTTTTTGATTAACCAGGTGTCTGAAGACCCCGTGTCTACTATCGCGGTGAAGGTCTGGCCACCGATTGTAATGTCGGTGAGGTACTCCTGATCAAGGTCAGCCCCTGCCAGAACCGCAGTGTTGTTCTTTGAGGCATGCGAGCGCAGAGCACTCAGGGCGTCCTTCTTTGTTTGTCTCCGAGGGGATTTGCCGGTAATAGGGACCACGAATTCAGCGGGGGGGATGACAGCCGGTACGATGGAGCGGGGGGCGGTCGAGACGTGACTAACGACAGTGAATTCGGCAGTGGTAGCCGCAACGAACGACAGGACGGAGAGAGCAGCGGAAACCATTGTCGGATGAGGGGACTGATGTTGACCATCTTGCGGGGCAGGTACTTGTACCTAGCCGTCATCTTGGCACCATGCAGTTCACCGATAGCAAGGCTGAGCAAGCAGCAACGAAAGCATGAACGCTTGGTCGATCCAATGTGGTACGCTGATAGCTATCAATAGTTCTAGTTGAGTTGCGGCTCAAGAACCCAAGGACGAGGGCGACGACCTCTGCGACTTGAGCTATGAGAAGTGTGTACGAGAGAACTTGACTGTCGAGTTTGACTAGAGCTGGTGCCCTCAAAGTGCCTTGAAGATTCTTCAAAGCCTTAGGCTTGTCACTGAATCTCGATATCAGTAGCAACAATTGCGTGCACAAACTTGGTATTGAGCTCTTTGAGGTGATGAAAAACATGCGGCAGCGTCCGGTGTGGTCTGGTCCGTATCTGCATGTGAGGATAGGATGACATGAGTTGACAGTTTGATAGACATTTAGGGGCACTCGATGTTATTTACGTACTTGAGAGGAGGATTTCCTGGGCGGCCCTAAATTTGCTTGCGAAATACTGGCACAGGAATTAATTGGAGGTAAGTATGCATGGTCAATGCATACAAAATTCCCCAGTTGCAAGACTCATCCTCAAATTCACATTCACATTCATTTATTCTCGGACTGTTCCCGAGTCGCACACAGATGCATTGCCTGTGTGTATTTGTGTCTCAAAAATCTCTCCGTGCATGTATGCAACAAGTCTGTTTGAAAAAAAGCTGAACCTTCTGACAACCGCATACGATCACTGTATCGCCAGGCAATATTCGTAGAACGATTAAAACACCTGGTAGTATTTTTAGCTTGCTGAGGGCAAAGTGCTGAATAACTGATCAAACGACCAATGTCTTTGGGACTTTACGCCCTTGGCTATGTAGGTAGATTGAAATCCTCATTATTTCTCGCGAACCAAATCATTACTCGGAATCAGGGCAAATTATGTCCTCTGCACGACATGCAATGCGCTTCTCAACACAACGCCCCTGGACGCATGAGCGTCTGATAAGAGGCTGGCAAGGCTGGCAGTGCGGTGGGGGTAAGGGCTAAGGACATAATATAGGTGGGTAGCTTGTGCATCGGGTAAAAAATCAACTGCTTACTCTGATAGACACTATCGCCGGCGCCGGGTCCCTTGCTTCATTTACCTCGCTGCGAACGGCGGAAGTGAGAGAGAGGATGGTGACAATGGTCGTGAGGAAGGAAGAGATACTGAGATGCATATGTCGGTTTGTGTGGTGGCGAGGTTGAAAGATTGGGGAGCGGTGCAGGACAGTTAGGCTTGTATTTATATATACCAACGGAAATTAGATCTAGCCGTCTCAAACGGTCGTTGGTGAAGCACGGCGCAGAGTTAGGCTAAATTACTGTGTTTATAAATAATCACAGCAGCCAAGCTCTGCTAGATTTTATGTGGATCTGACCAGCGGCTGCCTTTGGAGTACATATTAATGCCATGTTGAGCTAAAATATTGCTGTCACGGTATACGGCGCCACCCCATCGCCGTTAGCAGATTCCCGTGAGTTTACCGAGGGTCGAATTTATCCATTATTTTATTGGGGGCAGCCCCGTAAGCGGCCGTAAGAGCGGGCCTGGCGGACGAGGTTCACGTTGTACTTATCGGTAACTGTTGTCCTTACTCAAGGCATATTTATGCTGAAACCAGTGAGAATGACACTTGAGCAGTGGGGACTGTGGGACTTGATTTGACCGTGTTAAACCTCCAGGTATGAGAACTGTTTGCAATTTTCAACATGCCGAAGGATGCCGAAGAATTCGAACCCATCATTCGGCTATACGCGAAAGAGACCACGTTTCCGACTTACCATAGCGCTGTGGCCAAACGTAGTTTGAATTCACCATGCTACTCTCGGCGAATCAAGTCTCAGGCAAATCATTCGACTACATCGTCATTGGTATGCAAAGTCTCTGAATTCCCGTCAATTTGATAAAGAAGTTCTGGTATCTAGGCGGAGGAGTCAGTTCGTTTCCCTTGGAAGGAGTTTAGTTGAGACCTATTCAACAGACCTCAGGACTTACTGTGGCAGCTCGTCTATCCGAGGATCCCTCCATTTCGGTCCTCGTGATTGAGGCTGGACAAGCTAACCTCAACGACCCTGAGATTCGTTCGTGTGCCTAAATCTTGTCCCGACAGGCCGTCGATATAATTGACAGTTACACCGGGCGGATTCGGTAAACGGTTTGGAAACGTGCAGTATGACTGGGCGTTCAGAACGGTGAAAATTCCAGTCAAACCAATATTGACCGACTAATCTTATTTCTCAGACTCCGCAAGAGGCCTGCCACCAGAGATCGTTCACCTTTAATCGGTTTTCATGTTCCGCTCTTTCACCGTCCGATTTCTTACGAGAATAGTGGTAAAGGCCTTGGCGGCAGCTCTGCCCTCAATTTTCATCAATATCATCGACCAACTAAAGCAGACATCGATGGTGAGAGACAGAGAATAATTATGACACTGGATATCCATGTTCTTCGGTGACAGCCTTCGAAGAGCTCGGAAACTTGGGGTGGAACTGGGGACTCCTTGAACATTACTACGCCAAAACAGAGGGCTTTCTTCAGCCGACGGAGAAGACCGATGCAATCAGTTTCGATTTGGCGCATCATGGGATAACTGTTAGAGGACTTACACTTCTAGATGGTGCGCTCATTGAAGTCTGGCTAGGGCCTCTCGTTGTTGCATACCAAACCACACTGTCCGGATTCGAACTTCCCTATCAATTGGTTGGTGCTCAGTCTCGTGTGGTTCGATTGGGAAGTTGAAGGCCCGAATTAGGCGATGAAGAATCTGGGAATTAGTCCCGTGGAAGAACCAGTTAGTTCATTGGTCCCTTTTTCGGCCATTGTGTGTAACCATTGTTTAGTTTTCCGGAGACGCATGTGGTCCGCAAGCACATACCTCGTCTGACTGAATAGAATTTTAGACTGCGGGTACCTGGTTGACCCCTCTTACTATCGATCCACAAGAACGTGTCAGGTCTTATTCCGCGAATGTTATTAAATTCCTCTTCTCATTCTGGCCGCTCATGTATCATTCCAGAAATATTATCAGCCCAATGGGTCCCGTACGAATCTTACTGTTGTGGTCTCCGCTCATGTCGCCGAAATCGTGACCGAGCTTGACCTCAATGGCTGCGCTACTGCCATCGAAGTGGTTTTCATCTCGAACGAGGTGCGGCACTCAGTGAAAGTTGGTAACGAGGTGATTTTATCCGCAGGGTACGTGTAAACTCGCACAAGTTCTTTCGCCCTCAGCTGATCTAATTCCAGAGCAATCATGTCTCCGCAGGTGCGACCTTACTCGCATTGAATCACGCCAGGAACCATTTCTTATCATTTGGGAATGATAGATTTTGGAGCTTTCTGGAATTGGGGATATAGCAATCCTCCAAGCGGCGGGGGTTCAGACCAGAGTTCGTTTACCAGGTGTTGGAAAAAATGTGCAGGAACACACGAATGCACGCGTTACCCGAGGTGATTACTTCGCGTTCTCAATTCTGCATAACCATTAACTAGTGTATTAGAGCTTCGCCCAGAGATTGCGTCGGAATATCTCACCTTCGACATGTTGAGCGATGCCACAGAATACGACTGCCAACGGGAATTATAGTTGAGCCCTCACTCCTTTCAGCGTCGCTGTTTAAATTATTTGAATTGCAGCCAAACATCTGGCACCGGTGTTTTTGCTACCGGTTCTTCAACATGCATGACATTCGTCCCTCTAGAATCTATCAGCCCAATCCCTGATATCCTCCAAAAGTCTATTATTCAGTCTATAGACGACAGCGTCTCCTCGACACAAATATCACTAGCTCTCAAGAAGCAGTATGAGATCCAGCTCAAACACCTCAGAGACGGCGAGCCTACTTGCGAGTTTATCTTATCGCCACGGCTCGTGCCCGGTCTGAGTAAATTGTATCACTAACTTCAACTTTGCCGCTCTGAATGTTTGCCAGACCCGCCGCCTGGAAAACAATACATCACTGCGTCGGGGTTTATCAATCATCCCTTCTCGCGCGGATCTATTGTGAGTGTGAGTTGCTTTGTTGATACTCAAAGTTGACGGTGCGCACAAGCACATTGCATCGAGCGATCCAATGGTGCAACCGAATATCGATCCAAATTATTTCGAACACGAATATGGTCCGCAAACGCTTTTGGTGCCCGCGTTTGATAACTTGTCTTGTACTAGATCTTCTTCAATTGGTCGAGCACATCAAATTTTGCCGCAAAATTCTAGATCAAGAGCCGTTGAAGAAGCTTCTAACGGAAATCGAAGTCGCTCCGGGACCTCATGTCCAGACAGACGAGCAAATTGCAGGTCAGTTCAACTACATCTATTGGGGTCTACCTTACCCTTGAACAGACTACGTAAAATCTACCATGGGCACGACTTGGCGTATGCTGCACCAAATAGCCTGCTGGCCTTATACTTACAGATACTTACATGTTCACGCCAGACACCGTCGGTTCCTGCTCAATGCTTCCGTTGGCAGATGACGGAGTCGTTGATAGGAAATTGAAGGTATGACGACCCGGGTTCGTTAGTATTCCTGCTCTCTAGACCAGTCAGGTCTACAATACGAGCAATATACGGGTTGTCGACATCTCCATCATTCCACTCCACATTGGAGCCCACTTGCAAGGTACAGTTATGTTCATGGTGCTGAATATTCGTCTCAGTCTCCCGGTAGCCACCGCGTATGCCATCGGAGAACTTGGTAAGCCTTCGACCACAATCGATCTCTGCAAGTTGTTCTTACGAATACAGGGGCCGATATTATCAAGCGGAATATATTTTAGCAGATATAAATGGGGCAGTACATCAATCGTTGGGCCGAGAAATCGAACCGTGGGAATTATGCCGAATTTATTGTATTGATCTTCAAGTTGAATGTACCGCTTACTTCTCGAAAGGGAGAATGAGTTCACTTCCTGAAAAATTGGGTGGTCACTTTTGAAACTTAGAAGGCGACTTGGAACGCTCGGAAAAACTGTCGTGACCATATTTTGACATACAAAGCACAGTTACAGCTACAACTTTCATAATTCGTAATCTTCCATGAACCCCAGATTTATGAAGGGTTAATCGCGCCCGCGGGTCCCTGCTGCCCGATCTTCTTGGCGGCAGAACTGAAGCAGCGGAAGGTCGCGGCGTTGCCGGTGGCGCCAAAACTGTTTTCAAATGGTCAGAGAACGATAAGCGATGGAATAGAGCTGGACGCACGCGACGGAGCAGAAGGGGAACTTTGCCTGGTCTGCCTTGCTGACGGCCTTGTTCAGCAGCTTGATGGACGCTGCCTGCCTTGCAGCAGAGACCGGGCCCGTCGGGTCGGTGAAAGTGACCTTCAGTGCCGACTTGCTGCTGCCTCCGAAGAGGGAGCTCAAAAATCCACGCTCCTCCAACTCATCCGCCTCAAAGAAACCCCGAGAGACGAGATGGCTGAGGGCGGCAGCGTCCAAGTCGCGAACGTCGACCTCAGGAGCAAGGTCGCGGAGCTCAAGCGCAGGGGAAGCCTCCCGAGTGACAGGGACTGCGGCGGCAGCGGTAACGGCAGCGAGGACGGCGATGACAGTGGAGAACTTCATGATGGAAGTGAAAAAAATCTAAGGACAAGAGATTAGAAAGACGATACGGCAAGGATGGAAGGACGCACAACTGGAAGAAAGAATGCAAATGCAAGAAGAGAAGTAGAAAGGCAATTGCAGTGGGCGGTGTTCAACACGAGCTGAAGAAATTGCGAACTCGACCTATCCTTTTATACTTACTCCCCCAACGTCATCCCCAAAAAGACATTATTGCCATCAGTCAAATTCAAAATCAGCAACGAACAGTGCATGATCATTAAACACAATTCTTGTGCTGAGGGATTCCAGGGAAGAGATTTTTGGATCTCTGCGCTCGTCAGAAAAGAGGGAGCTCGCGACGAAAGCAAACCACCAGCAGGCAAGAGTTGTGCGAGCTAGTTGGTGAACCTTGCTTGAACGCAAATGGACGACGTATTACGCGCGGTTAACACCATAGAAACGCATCGCCTCTTGATTGGAAGTTGATCCGAACTGTAGGCCAAGAGAGATCGTCGTTCAAGATCTTCGGGATTCCGGGATGAAACGTCCGAAACGACCAGCAGCATCATGCACCATCGTTTTGTTAAGCAGGATGTATGCAGAGGCAGTGCGCAAAGGCGCGAGCTGTTTTAGAACTTAAAACGGTAGACTTTGGATAATTTTAATGTAACCTGAGTTGCTGCTATCCACAGCAAACCGAATGACATGGTTCGATAGGACCGCTGCCCAGGTTTGATGAAAGGTTTGATGCCAAGCCAAAGCCGAGTTGGCCGAGCGAGAAAGTCGAGTGGGCCGAGCCGGAAGCCGCTCGGCTTGAATACCACTTAGTTGCTTTAGAGAGGAAAAAAGATTGGGCCGTTGCTCATTCAGCTAACCAAGTCCGCTACAGAAGCATTGTACTGGCGCCCGGCATAGTCCAAAGGTTCTTTACACCTCGGAAAGATTTATCCAGTTGGACGGACTTGTGTAATGAGGTTCGGCATATGCCCGGGAACACAATTAGTTTAATCCTTGGACAACAACCATCGGCCTGGCATGAAAAGTACGCAGTCCTTAACTTCGCCTAACAATTTTGAATACAACTTGTCCAAAACTCATCAGCAACTTTAACTAGAACTTGTAGTGTAAAGTAACGTCAGGCAGACGTATGAGGGCTCATGCAAGTACCCAGTTGGCAAACTGTGATTCGTTTACATAACAGGTGGGAATCCCGCGGCTCTATCCTTCGTGCCTCGATTGACCCACTGCGCCTGTCGTTTGCACGTCCTCAATGCCTGATTCTGTTCGACCGAAGAATCATCGAGCAGTTCGATGCGGTTCCGACGCCGTCGCCCATTATGCAGAAATTCAAATTTCCTGCAGAGTATCTAGGACCAGGTGGTTTGGAAGAGGATGTGTTTATTCCAAAGATTTATATTGGATCTCGTTTGCTTTGGAAGGCACTCACAGCACTAGCTAAATTGTAAACGGAGTTCAACTGCTCTCACGTGACCTTGGTTCAATTTTTGTGATCCCTAGTTCGATTTCTCAACCGCGGGTAAGAACTCCTCATAAAAGCACCGGGGATTATACAATTAATGGACACAAGGCAATTAGTTATCAATACACCGCTGATTCATAATCGACATATCCCACGGCGGGGTCTGAACCTCCTTCATACACGGTCTTCCAGTCAACAACGTTGTCGAGCGTTCGTCCAGCTTGGATGCGCTTCGCCAAATCCGGATGGCTGATCCATCCCATCCCGATGAATACACCCGCGACCTTTCCGCTGCTTACCAGCTCCTCGGCCTCAGCAGGAGTGACACTGGCATTCACAAAGATCGGAGTATCGGTCAAGGACGGACCGTAGCTCTTGAGGACGTCGTGCTCTGTAGCCCTCCTTTTGCCTGATAAAATGTGAGGAGCCGTATAAATTCATGCAATGTAAACAAGGCCCACCATCGAACTCGGGATCAAGAAACAGGGTATACCTAACCAATGCAACGTACGAAAGTCCGAGCTTGTTCACTTCCTTGAGGAGATACCCGAAGGTGTCGAGCGATTCTTGTAGTTCCATACCCACGTCGTTGTAGCCGGCAGCTGAGTCCGTCAGCATTTCGGCAAGGAGGTGAAAGGATAAATATACCTGGGCTAATCTTGAGGGAAACATCGGGGCCGAATACCTCAATCAGCGCTCTCAAAACTTCCAAGCAGAAGCGTGCGCGATTCTCTACGCTGCTTCCCCACTTGTCGGTCCGTTTGTTAGAGCCGGAGTCGAGGAACTGGTGGACGAGATAGCCATTTGCGCCATGGACTGTCATAATTTTACAATGAATAAACGGAAGAGACAGTACTGGCAGGGTAAACATACGTTCTACACCGTCGAAGCCGGCTTCCTTTGCGTTGATGGCAGCGGTTTTGAACTGAGCGATGAGGACGGCCGGATCCTGAATCTCCGTGGGCTGGGAGATATATGGATGAGCATAGCGGAACTGGGCGTAAGAGAAAAAAATGTACTAACCGTCACGTATTTGGGGTTGCCGGGGAGGAAATCGAACCTACCACCACGCGCAGCCAAGGCGGAGGGTGCGTACACAGGCTTGAATGGATATCAGTTTGTAGAAATGTTTGTGGAACCGAGAACGCACCTCTCCAGAAGCGATTTGCTCGGGGGTGTCTGGGTGCGCGGTACGTCCAACTGTAATACATCAGACGCGGGAGATTTACGAAGAGGACGGAAGATACGAACGATGCCAGAGCTGGAAGCAAGATACTTAGCGTCTACAGAGTGCGTGAATGGGTTTATTCGAACGAACCTGGGCATATATCTTGCTTCCCGCGGCGTGAACGGCATCGGTTATTTTCTTCCATCCTGCAACTTGTGATTTGTTCCATAGGCCGGGGACGTAGACGAATTCTCCACTGGAGAATTATGTTAGCATCCAGTGGATATCAGAGAATAAAAGGGCATACCCTTGACGTGTGATAAGGGTGCCTTCAGAGACAATGAGGCCCGCTCCGCCGATTGCCCGTTGTTCATAGTACTGCTTCATAAGTTCGGTCGGGACGGTGCCTAGAGAAGAGGCACGATTCCTGGTAAGAGCACTCATCCCTAAGAGCGCTCTCGTTTAGCGAGAGTCAAAGGATGGAGCAAGGACTCCTACCGAGTCTATTCGGGATGGTGATGCTCCCAAGCTGGAGTGGAGTGAAAAGAGAAGGCATTTCGAGGTGGGTGATTTTTCTGATGTATATTCGAGAGAGCGTCTCGTATTTTATACACTTTCAACCAGTGTCAGTTATCCGAACTGAGATTTCGCGATCCGATTCAAGTTAGTAAGAAGCCTAAATAGTTAGTAAGGACTTGGACGCGCTTGGTAAGTTGGACGCGCGGCCGAGGATGGAATATTTAGGCTGACAAAGAGAGACTATTCAATAGTGGCGGTCAGAGTAGACGATTCTGACACGATTCTGACACCAATTACGAAGCGCGATCGATTTCAGTCGAAGTCCGCAGATCATGAGTTCGAATCTCGCGGAACCACATTTTTGAAAAGTTTGCAACTTGATGTACATGTCTTTTGTATAGGCAGAAGTATATTACAGACATAATTAGCTATCAACCCGACTCCTTCTCCTTCCTTTTACGCCTTTTAATCCCTAGTAGGTGGGACACCTGAGAGCGGAGACAAGGGGGCCCAAAGATAAGCGATTACCATATGGGGTAGAGGGGGGGAGGGGTCGAGGGTCTGGCGGAAAAAAAAATTGTATGCAATTTTCTTTTCCCCCGGGAAGGTCCGCTGGGGAGTTTAGAGCACTGTGCAGCATCCCAAACATGATCCCCAAGGATAACCGCGCCATTAAAAGCCTCTTACTCATCTCATTAACAAAGTTGGGTCACCGCGGTCGGTTTTGAACCAAGTTTCAACCCAGTAGGCCGTGTAAGTGTCAAGTGCGAGAACGTTGATGGTGCAGTAGCGGCTTCCTACATGCACTGCTATCCTTTGTTGTCAAATCACTGCTAGTACAGCCATTTCTACTGCCAAAATCTCGCAGCTCGCTATTCTGCCACCTCGGATATCCTTCTCTAAAAGGGAACTTGATGGCATCACCGTTACGTAGGGGGGGGGAGGGGAGGAGGAGGAGGAGGATGTATTACTGCCGCGGTCCCTATAAGGAACAAGCAGGTATTGTACCGACATACACATGGCGCCTAATATGTATGCTACAATCGTCAACGGCCTTGTCGCTGTGGTAGCATAGGCACCGATAGCACCTACACATCTCACGACAAGACGGGAGAAGACGGGACACAATGTATTACGGATTCCTGAAAACTACCGGGAAGTAACGGGGGGACTCCTGAAACAGAGACAACACATCGTAGACGTACTTCGCAAATAATCTGATCCCCTTCCTCGTTGACACGAGTTGCAGAAGGAAAGCGTAGTTAGCAATCTGCCCGTAGTGCGCGTGCACCCCCGGGTCACAAACTGACAGACCTGTTAAGAAACAAGTCCTCAGCTGCAGCAGATGCTGATTCGCCGTGCAATCGAATAGGGCGTGTACTTCGTCTTCGACGCTCCCCCAACACAACCTACACAATCTGAAGTCGCGAGGCACGGGTCCCCGGTAACGGGTCGAGTACCGAAGTCGTTCAACACTCAGAAGGTGGTCGCCGAGTAGAAGTCCAGTGAGGGCTTTGCGATGCGCAGGGACTGCCACCGTCGTCAGATAGTGCCGTAGGCCCAAAGTCGCGAAAAAAAAAAGTTGTAGGTGATATCATTTTTTCTTATCTTTGATCCCCCTTGAGCGGAGATGCTCTTCGCCGTCTGAACCGGGGTACTCCATTCGAAGTCGGGTGCTCCGCCTCCCCGCTGAGTCGTCTTCGTTCTTGGTTGAGTTCGCTTTGTTTCCCACTCCTACAAGCTTTGCGGACTTTCTACCAGTTTTTGGAGGGGCTATTCCCGTCAAAATCCTTTGAAATTCCAGGGTAGCTCTGCAGACACAGGAAGAGATAAACTTGAAACTGACCTGAACACAAGTAGAAGACTTGGTCAATGTTAGAATTTGAAGCCGAGTGTGGTGTGCCAGACCACTTGTTGAGTTTATGACAAGTTAGTTGAATGTTGCGAGTCGAAGATGATGAACTCACAACTTTATTTAGTGCTAGACCTGAGTTCACTTTGAGCACCACCAACTGGAACGAAATTGAGTCAAACCACCATGAGGTATCTGAGTAGTTCCAACCCGTCCCCGAGATGCCCGAGGTTGACTGCTCAGGCTGCTCCAAGATTGTAAGAATTAACTGTCGGAAAAATCGAATTTACCAAATCAGGCCCTATAGGGCCAGATAAGATAGCGTCAGACCATCAGGTTTTTGAACCCTTGATAAGGGTCAAAAATGGTACGTATAATGTTGTATCAGACCTAAGTGGCCTGAACAGGTCTGACCGACCTTACCAGACCTGATGGAGCCTGATCAGACACGACCGGGAGAATGTGGTGAAAAGAAAAGACCTACTTTCACTTCATTGTATCTTTCCTTGCCTTAACAGTTGATGTATTAGTCCTTCTACTTACTTACTTACGTCTATTTCTATTTCAAGTACTCTAAATAAATTATGCAACCACAAGTATTCGAACTCACGACTTTCAAGCGCCTTAACCGTTAGACTACGCGACCGATGAGTTTACGGTCGGTCCAGTCTATGCATACCTTCATTTTTTTTGCCTGATAGGGCCTGATAGAGCCCTATACATACATTTCAGGTGTTATCGGCACATCAACCATTCATCCACCATACACATGAGAAGAGGATGAACTTCAAATTCAAAATATGTTGCAAGACTTGCGCTGTGAGTTGCAGCTTTTGTCTCCCAAGCTGCGAACAGGTGGACCGGGAACCACACAGCGGTGCTTCGCTCGGGCATAATGCTCAGATATTCCATCATAAATAGAATGGAAGTAAGTAAGTAATAAAATGAGTGTGCAGGAGGGGTTCGACACGGAGAACATTTGTCAGTTCTAACAATTGCACACAGACCGTTGACCTGTTTCTACTTCCAAGGCATTTTGGGCGAGTACTTCATTCTGCACTTGAATCCTCGGCAGCCTTGATTTCTCTACCATCGAACCGAATGTCAAACCAATTTTCAACAGGATCGAACCGTGGGAAGTTAAGTTGATGAGCTGATCGCGCGAAGTTTGAATGCCTTCAAACGGCCCTCACAGTAAGGGGAAGCTGTTTCTGTGCCATAATTATATCTACTGGGTGACAGCACCCTCTGCGAGCTGATTACTTGAATTACTTTCTTGCCAGAGCTGATGTTTGGACGGAAAGTGTAAGCTAGGTTCAAATATGTACCGGTGAGTTGAATTTCTTTGTGAATACAGCCACCGCAGACATGTGTTTTGCGTGCCGGCCAGTAATAATATGTGGTGCCCTCCTCACACCAGTCCTGGATAGTTGGATGCCAAAGGGAATTTGCATTTTCTTGTAGATACAGCAGATGCAGACATGTTTTTGCGTACCGACCAGTATTACACAAGTAATCCTATGTGTTTTCTTGCCCTTTCCGCCGCTCTCACCTGATGCACCATTATGGGGGTCTCAGGTCCTGATCAGGGAAATCTGATTTTTCCGACAATGAACTTTAATGCAAACGACACCGGGAGATATCATGTACCCATTTACCCTCAAATGCACCTCTAAGCTGTGTGCCGGTAGAGTTGGATATGTAGACAAGAACCTCGAAAGGTCAGTTGGATGTGTTCTAATATGGATGGTAACGGCGGACATACTTGAATCAACGAGGATGGGTTGGACATTTAGGACAAGTGAAAGTGAAGTTGAGGGTAAGAGACTATAGGAATGGAACACGCCAATGGTTCGTCATACGATGGCTAGTCTTCGAATGGGTGCAGGGAGGTTATGCAACCTGCAGGAAGCCCCTTCAATATCTCATGAAGCGTCGGTAGTTGAGGAAAATGGACAAAGAAATTCAAGTAGTACTGTAGATCTAACCGGTGAGTCAACATTCAACTAAAATCCAACCATCGTCATCAGTATCATTATCAGTCATTATATTCAGCTGTATGTGGGCCTCTAATGGCTACGATAGAGGTACCCTAAAGGTGGGGCTAAGTATCTACATGGTGGGTTTGGTATTGTAATTTAATAGGTAGGTAAATAGGTAGAGGAAGAGAGAAAATAGTCGCATCACGGTAAAGTTGTGGCTCGCATGTATCGATGGGTGGGTTGTCGGTCTCGTTGTGTTAATCTAACCATACTGACCTGAATAAACACCAGCTTTGCTTCAGGTGAATATAATCCACCGTTCGAAATTCTGGCCGTCGTTGAATTGAATCCCAAATGCAAGGGACAGCAAGCCACACCATAGAATGGCTTGAAAGAAAATCATACCTCCGGTTAAAATCCGCCAACTCATCGACAAGAACCTCCAGAACCTTGAGATTGAACCCATCACCGAGAAACCTGAGGTTCAAACTTGCTTGGAGCGGATTAGCTGTCGAAAGAAGCTTCCAAGCTTCCGCGGAAGTCTGGTAAGTCTTGCTTACTGTAAGTGGAAATACCAGGGATAAAATTCAAATGGATCATATAAAAGAAGGTGAAGCTTATCTGGGGCACTCCAACTCAAAACTTTGGCCGACTGGTGTCAAAATTGGAATTTCTGAGGGTGGGGAAGGGAGGGAGTACATATATATAATACGTAGAATGAGGAGGGTGCACTCAATTCTGGTGGGATTCACGTGATAGCCCTAAATTCCCCAGGTAAATCTGAGAGAGAGCTAAGTAATTGACTCTTGGTCGAAGGTGGAAAGCAGAACTGATTGAAAATAACCAAAGACAGTAAGTTGAACCGTGGGAAATTTGTGATGGGACATTGATCGAAATCATTGCGCGTGAACCTGCAGTCTGATGATTAGTCTCAAGTGTCCCGATAGCTAGAACATATATCCCTCATACTACCTAAACCTTGAGAACCACAATGAAATGTGGAGGAGTTTATTCTGAGTTACAGTCCGTAGGGTTAATCTCAAGTTGTTCAACAACACCCGGGAGGCCGGACACGTGGACAAACGAACTCTGACTGAGCACTCTCAAGTTGAATGATGATAAGGTTTGAATGATCAGCAATTAGTTGAGGAAATTGGACAGAATGCAAGTCAACCATCGAAGCCAAAGCTGGATCGAAATGAGGACAGTGTGCTCGTCCCAATCGCTGCTAAACTTTGTCAATACCTTCGCATCCCCGTGCCTGCTCACCGGAAGGCGTTCACTCGGCTGGTTTTATCTGCGCACACACTGAGTGTCGAGATTCTCCGCTACGACGAGCGTCACCGAAAACGCACACCCCGAGAGTTCAGGGTCTGCCGTTTTTGCAGAAGATCGGTGGAAACGGAAGCGCATGCGCTAATCGCGTGCTCGTCTCCCGCCCTTGTCACCCTTCGACACGCGTTCCTGGTAGACATCTTTCGGATGGTCCCGGAAATGCCGCGGCAGTGGGAATCGGCAGAGGATTTTCTGCGGGCTATGGTGCAGAGCAAAGACTTTGATTTGCTCCAACGCCTGGCGAAATACACTTACGAAGTATTTGCGGAGTACGCTACGTGCGCAATGTTCAGGCCAGCGGAGTATCTGTTCAGCAGATCAGAATAACACAGTTTTTCCCCTACCAGATGTTGGCGATCATGCGGCCCTGCGGTTCGTCTTGCCCTTTGTGCCAACCTGTATTGTAAGTACTTGGTATTGTCGAGGATGCAAGGAGTCTGCGCAGGCAATCAAGTGTTCAAAGATTAACAGTAGCCGTAGCATACATCTGACGCGTGTATGTAGTACGGACCCCGGCCGTTTCTTAACGGGACTGTGCCGGAATACACTTCCTTCCTTCCAAAGCTCATGGTACTCCAGCAACCATAATCGACAGAGTATGAAGCAAGTATATCTATGATCTCTCAAAGGGATGTGAAACTCAAGGATGTGAGGCCGAGCAGATGGCTCATTGGGCACAAGTGGCAGGTTGACTGAATCATCGAGGTGCGATAGTATTCCACGATGTTTTGATTCATATTGCAGGGCCTCGGTTGAGAACACAAAAGATTGACATGATTTAGTGCCAAGGATTCACTGGCATGTTAATGCTTTTATGATTAATGTGCACTGTCAACTACCAAGCAAGATCTGGTCTGATGAATCTCAAAGGTAAAGAGGGGAAACATTCTCAACAAAATGGTTTCAAAATTCTTCAAGTTGAACCGGGAATACATACCGTCGGACCAATCCTTACTGCATAGTTAAAACTTGGAAGGAAGGCATCGGAGTCTTCGTCATTGTACCAACACACGACACCCTGGTTTGGGTCAGTTACGAAGATTTTTAGGGGGCCTGTACGGCTTCCACGCTGCACGACTCCTCATTTAACTTGATTCAAACCGGAACATCTGGATTGTTCAGCCTGTGAACGGTCCAACCAAGACTCACATAGTCTGCACTACCGAGAAAGACACCCTACTGAGGGAAGGACAAGCTTAGAATATCTGAATGCTAAAAGACCGAAATAAAACTTCTCTGAGATGCCCGAAGCTTTGGAAATTTCATTCAAAATCGGGGATGTGCCTGAAGCCTCATCAGTTGTGTTAGTAATGGCAAGGATGCGAGCCTAAATTCACCCAGTTGAGTCGACTGTTGAACGCACTGGTTATGTTGCTAGGTGCAAAAACTTTGGAAAATGTGGTTCCGCGAGATTCGAACCCATGATCTGCCGACTTCGACTGAATCGAAGTGCGACCTTCTCGCGCTTCGTACACCGATTCTCGAAAATGATTTTGGCCAGAATCGTGGGAGAATCGCCCCAGTTCTGACCGCCCAATTCAGGTTCTGATTCTCACTCCAATTATGACTCCGATTCTGGGGCTAAAATGTCACAGAAAATGTGAAAACCATCAAATAAGGCTTGTAGGAATTATTCCTGATACTGTGAGGAGGTTAACAATGTACTTGGAAACCTTCCAAACAAGAGCCTCCCCAAAATTGTGTGAAACAAACAGTGTATGGCGAAGGAATACAATTCAAGGCAGGCAGCACTTGAAACAGTTAGTAATTTGTGACGAATCAACGCTTTGTGATGAACGAGAATCGGTTGTAGAATCGACTCCGGAGTCGATTCGACGATTCTGGCCGATTCTGATTTTCGACGATTCTTGCACGATTATGAAATCCATAATCGGCTCCAGAATCGGGAGCAGAATCGGCGCAGAATCGGCTACTCTGACCGCCACTAATGCCTGGATTCAAGCGTCACCAGCAAAAGCGCAAAACACGCGCCGACTTTTAATCTTGTGATGTCGCGTATCTCGCGTCCACGAGCATACGCGAGCATAAGCGAAGCTAGAGATTTTTGTGAACGGTCTCTACTGAGTGCATCCTCACACTCAGCTCATTTGTAAGTGTAATTGTACTGGCCTTTTTCCATTCAACATTTTTTTCGCCTTCAACTATCTGAGTTGGCCGGCATTTCAATCGAAATTGAGCTCGCGTCACTCGCGTAGGCTCGCGTATGGGGCTCGCGTGAGATTTTGGACATAGCTCGTGATCGCGCGTACGCGCGGACTTCGACGTCTTGTAGCGCGCGTACGAGAGCCCACGCGAGCTCACGCGCAAAGTGTGAAATCCCGATGGTCGAAAGGTCGATTTGTCCATTCGAAGAGCTAGAAGGGAAGAGTCCATAGCGGTCAATCACTGTAATAATCAGACAGCCGGTCGATTGAACAGGCAAAGTTCCAGCGGTTCCAAGTTGATTTAAGTTGAGTCTGAATTGAGTCAAGCTGTCTTGTATATTTTCCGCCGGGGTAACGCTTTGGACTCGAATGTGCTGGCAGCCCATTGATAGGCCGAAAACGCGAGGGCAGTGGGTGTTTACCGTGAAGCAGCTCCACCGCAACTCGCTTTGGAATCTTCGCGACGGGGCGGTGAAGAGGCACCCATATTCTACGCTGCGATTCAAGTGGCGCACACTACGACGGACGGATTGCCGAAGCGTCTGAGAATACACTCAGTCCACCTTGAGGAGAGGCGGGAAGGGGAATAGACAGCGCACAGCAGCATGAAATAGCAGAAGTACACGCCGCCCCGCGCAGTGGAAAGATACAGGTCCGCAGAAGACACCCAGAAAGCCGAGGAGCAGCGCTTGTCAGTGGGCATATAGGAGAGAAAGTGGTGGAAGGAATGAGTCCTGTCCAGGTTCCTGCACGTTCGTGGATTTCCCGGTTGGTCGTTGTGGCGAGGGAGTGGCCGACTTTGGCACAATGATGATCAGATTTGAATTTAGACTCCGCTTCAAACCGGTATGTAGTCGAGTCTCGACGCGCTTGAGTTTAGGCAAGATCCAGTTGTCGTTTGAGAACCAAAGATGCTACCACGAGAGTCAGTCTGCGAGAAAAAAAATTGAATGCCTAAAAAGCAACCAAACATAGGAACAGCCTGACCGACAGTTGGGAATCCCGCGGCTCTATCCTTCGTGCCTCGATTGACACACTGCGCCTGTCGTTTGCACGTCCTCAATGCCTAATTCTGTTCGACCGAAGAATCATCGAGCAGTTCGATGCGGTTCCGACGCCTTTGCCCATTACTATGTAAAAATTCAAGTTTCCTGCAGAGTATCTAGGACCAGGTGGTTTGGAAGAGGATGTGTTTATTCCAAAGATTTATATTGGATCTCGTTCGCTTTGGAAGGCACTTACAGCACGAGCTAAATTGTGTAAACTGCTCTCACGTGACCTTGGTTCAATTTTTGTGATCTTGGCTCGATTTCTCAACCGCGGGTAAGAACGACCAAAAATTATTTAATTAACGGGTACAGGGCAATGAGTGATCAATACACCGCTGATTCATAATCGACATATCCCACGGCGGGATCTGAACCTCCATACACGGTCTTCCAGTCAACAACGTTGTCGAGCGTTCGTCCAGCTTGGATGCGCTTAGCCAAATCCGGATGGCTGATCCATCCCATCCCAATGAATACACCTGCGGCCTTTTTGCTGCTTACAAGCTCCTCGGCCTCAGCAGGAGTGACACTGGCATTCACAAAGATCGGAGTATCGGTCAAGAACGGACCGTAGCTCTTGAGGACGTCATGCTCTGTAGCCCTCCTTTTGCCTGGTAGTATGTGAGAGGTCGTATAAATTCATGCAATGTAAACAAGGCCCACCATCGAGCTCGGGATCAAGAAACAGGCTATACCTAACCAATGCAACGTACGAAAGTCCGAGCTTGTTCACTTCCTTGAGGAGATACCCGAAGGTGTCGAGCGATTCTTGTAGTTCCATACCCACGTCGTTGAAGCCGGCAGCTGAGTCCGTCAGCATTTCGGCAAGGAGGTGAAAGGATAAATATACCTGGGCTAATCTTGAGGGAAACATCGGGGCCGAATACCTCAATCAGCGCTCTCAGAACTTCCAAGCAGAAGCGTGCGCGATTCTCTACGCTGCCTCCCCACTTGTCGGTCCGTTTGTTAGAGCCGGAGTCGAGGAACTGGTGGACGAGATAGCCATTTGCGCCATGGACTGTCATAATTTTACAATGAATAAACGGAGGAGACAGTGCTGGCAGGGCATACGTTCTACACCGTCGAAGCCGGCTTCCTTTGCGTTGATGGCAGCGGTTTTGAACTGAGCGATGAGGACGGCCGGATCCTGAATCTCCGTGGGCTGGGAGATATATGAATGAGCCTAACAGAACTGGGCGTAAGAGAAACAAACCGGCTAACCGTCACGTATTTAGGGTTGCCGGGGAGGAAATCGAACTTGCCACCACGCGCAGCCAAGGCGGAAGGCGCGTACACAGGCTTGAATGGATATCAGTTTGTAGAAATGCTTGTGAAACCGAGAACGCACCTCTCCAGAAGCGATTTGCTCGGGGGTGTCTGGGTGCGCGGTACGTCCAACTGTAATACATCAGGCGCGGGAGATTTACGAAGAGGACGGAAGATACGAACGATGCCAGAGCTGGAAGCAAGATACTACTTAGCGTCTACAGAGTGCGTGAATTGGTTTATTCGAACGAACCTGGGCATACATCTTGCTTCCCGCGGCGTGAACAGCATCGGTTATTGTCTTCCATCCCGCAACTTGTGATTTGTTCCAGATGCCGGGGACGTAGGGGAATTGTCCACTGGAGAACTATGTCGGGATCCAGTGGATGTCAGAGAATAAAAGGCATACCCGTGACGCGTGATAAGGGTTCCTTCAGAGACGATGAGGCCCGCTCCACCGATTGCCCGTTGTTCATAATATTGCTTCATAAGTTCGGTCGGTACGGTGCCTAAAGCAGAGGCACGATTCCTGGTAAGAGCACTCATCCCTAAGAGCGCTCTCGTTCAGCGAGATTCAAAGGACGAGGCGAGGACTCTTACCGAGTCTATTCGGGATGGTGATGCTCCCAAGCTGGAGGGGAGTGAAAAGAGAAGGCATTTCGAAGTGGGTGATTTTTCTGATGTATATTCGAGAGAGCGTCTCGTATTTTATACACTTTCAACCAGTGTCAGTTATCCGAACTGAGATAGAATTCGGCGATCCGATTCAAGTTAGTAAGAAGCCTAAATAGTCAGCAAGGACTCGAACGCGCTTGGTAAGTTGGACGCGCGGCCGAGGATGAAATATTTAGGCTGAAAAAAGAGGCCGAATTTCTATTCAATGCCTGGATTTAAGTATGCAGCATACGAAAGGCCGATATTGTTCATTCGAAGAGCCAGAAGGGAAGAGTCCGGAGCGGTCGAACACTGTAATAATCAGACAGCCGGTCGATTGAATAGGCAATTTCCAGTGGTTCCGAGTTGATTGAGTCCGAATTGAGTCAAGCTGTCTTGTATATTTTCCGCCGGGGGTAATACTTTGGACTTGAAGGTGCTGGCAGCCCATTGATAGGCCGAAAACGCGAGGGAAGTGAGTGTTTACCGCGAAGCAGCTCCACCACAACTCGCTTTGGAATCTTCGCGGCGGCGCGGCGGCGCGGTGGCGAAGACCCGCCTAGATTCTACGTTGGGCGCATCCGACAGCGATTCTAGTGGCGCATACCACGACGGACGGATTGCCGAAGGGCTCGGAGCATCGGAGAGTACACCCGGTCCATCTTGAGGAGAGGCGGGAAGCGGAATAGACAGCGCACAGCAGCATGAAATAGCAGAAGTACACGCGCTGGAAAGATATAGGTCCGCAGAAGACACCCAGCAAGCCGAGGAGCAGCGCTTGTCAGTGGGCATATATGAGAGAGACGTGGTGGAAGGAACGACAACTATCCAGGTTCCTGCGAGCCTTCGAAGTTCGTGGATTCCTGGTTGCTCGTTGTGGCGAAGGAGCGGCCGACTTCGGCACAGCAATGATGATCAGATTTGAATTCAGACTGCGCTTCGAGCCGAGTCTCGACGCGCTTCAGTTTAGACAAAAATCCAGCTGTCGTTTGAGAGCCAGAAACGCTTACGGTTGCCAACAAGTCCCAGCTTTGATTTGCGAAGCAGCCGCTGATGCAATCGTTGATGGAGAGACCCCAGACCACCCTGTTGAAACATCGAGCGCGCTACCGTTCGACGCGCCTAGGCTGTCCGTCGCGTCGGGAGCGGGTGTCAAGCGATCATTTGACGCGTCTCCAACGCGTTGGTGAATGCGAGCCGTTGAGTTGGTTTATGTTCAATTACGCTGGAACACTGTTTGCCTGTTGAGTTACCATGCGAGATAAAGGTGGGTATTTAAAATAATCTGACTGTTCTATGCCAGAATTAATGTTTCTGCTACAGATGCTTCATCTTTTAAGACATTTTTCGAACAAAGGTGCCAGTGAATGCGTTCAATTTTGATCCAATCTCGACTGTCCAAAATTTTGGGTCTAGTTTAATTTTAATGTTGGCGAGCTACCTCAATAGTAGCTTTGTGCGGTTTCTGGAATGGTCGAGGCTCTCTGGTTTGAGGTGTTCCGCTATATTTATCTTCCTAGTATCGCTAACAGTTCAACTGACGTTCACCCACTTCAGTTCGATCTGTTCGACGAATATTGACTGACTTGTAAATAGGATGTTCACGGGTTCACCAAATCCAGCATTGGTGATTACTTGACCGGGTTCAACTTTGATTCGGAAAACCGCCTCAACTTCAAGTTGGTTCAATGTAAGTACAGTTTGCGCTCTGAATCAGTGGAATCTTCAAGTTTAACTGACCCTTCGTTCGTATAGATCCTCGTTTCCCTGTTACCTCGAGCCTCGGCAATGTCAGCCCCCTCTGTATTTGAATTCAGGTCAGTCTTGATCTATATCTCCTAGTTGAACTGACCTCAAATTTTACAACTATCCAACAGGCTTCGAATTCCAAGTAACCGGACTGGAGTTCCAGGAAAGGTGAGTCCTTCTTCAAATGATCTTGACTTCGCTTTCAGGTTTCAACCCAACCCAACGCCGGTTCGCTGCTCGGACTACAAATTACACGGGGAGTTCTGTTCATTCGTTCATTCTATTCAACGCTACTCGCTTACTCTCATTACCGCACACTCAAACCAGGTAAGCATTCAGTTCAACACAATGCTATTTCGCTCGTATCACTGGCCTTTCCTTCTTTCGTTTAACCACTCTCACCCCATTTGCACAAACCCCATTAAATGGACACTTAACAACCATTTTAAGAGCAATATATGACAAAACTACTTGGATTCCACACTGCGGCTCATAGAAAAGAGAGGGCGCACCTCCAATGCTTCCCTTCGACTCTCTTGCCACAACCCATCTCTTTTGGCTCCCTACGATTGAATTGCTCAACTTGTTTCAAATTTAATAGCATAAGAATGTCCGGATTGAGGGCTAAGCTAAGGCCAATTTCTGCCGAGACACGCTTGAACAGCAGTCCGTCGGCGCTACGCGTGCCAAACCTAAGAGGTTGTTTAAATTACAACCGACGCGTTACAGACGCGTTAAATGATGGCTCGTTTGCTTTTACACCCGCTCCCGACGCGACGGACAGCCTAGGCGCGTCGAACGGTAGTGCGCTCGATGTTTCTGCAACGGGGTGGTCTGGGGTCTCTCCATCAATGATTGCACCAACGGCTGCTTCGCAATCAAAGCTGGGACTTGTTGGCAACCGTAAACGCTACCACTAGAGCCAGCCCGCCAAAAAAAAAAAAAAAGGAATTAAGGAACAGCCTGACCTTGATTCGAACAGAGAATCTCTACCTAGAGTTATTTGCGGAGATATCCTGAATAGAGATGTTACTGGTTACACCACCAGGCCATTATTGCAGTGTCAGTTCCAGGCCTAATGTACATCGTAGTGCGATTGAAGATCCTACCTCCGAGCCGCGATTATCTCGGCCCATAAAAGCCTTCAACCCCGGACGCAAGTACATTGCAAGTACAAAACCAAAAGCTGCAGCATCGCATGGTAATAAATTAACTACATGTACATTACTAGTATCATATGCTCTGCTCTTCCCGCCCTCGCACCAGGGATCCCGGATTTCAAGTATGTATGCATGTATGAATGTGTATGTACGGCGCGTCGTCTAGGATTTGTGCGCGTCGTGTATGTGTATTGTACGCATGTTGTATTGTATTTTGTACGTGAGCAGGGTGGGGTGGGGCACATAACGCGATAGCTGATACTGTATATCGAGGACGGACATGTAACGTCTCCCGGCCAGATCGTGATGCATGTGGGGTCGAGCAAACACGAACGCCAGCGCCAAAGCCGGCGCATATATACATACCGGATGCCGAGCGCTATAATATATATCGGGTCGTCCGTGGCCAACGCCGCCGTAGTCCCAGATGGACGCGGACACCAGGCCTGGTGGTGGGCGGAAGTCTACGACCCCGCCGCGCGCGCCGCCTCCATGCGCCTCCGCCCAACGCGGGCGTGCTCCTCGGCGGGCGCGATGACCGCCACGATGACCGAGATGTCTGCGACGATGGTCAGCAAAAGCCTCACTCATACGCAAGTAAGAAAGAAGAAAACGCGACGTACCATCATTCTTCCCCCCGCGATATACCTTCCCCGTCTCCCTCGCCCTTCGCGCAAACGGCGTATCGTCCTCGTCCTCGAAAGCGTCCGCGCTCTCGTCCTTCCCTGCCTCCGGGGGGTTCACTGCCGCCGCCGAGGAAGTAGTACTCGCCCCCGCCCCAACAACAACACACCTCCTCCCCCCCTCCCTCCCCGCCCTCCGCGTCGCCACCCGCCTTGCGCGCGAACACAGCGCCTCGCTCAACATCCCCGCCAACGTCCTTCTCCGCAGCCGCGCCGAGTCCACGCCCGCGCTGCCCACACCCACACCTGCCCCTGCGTCACCCGCCACATCCATCTCAAACACCGCGGTGTCCGAAGACGACGCCGACCCAGAATCACTACCAGCCCACGCCCTTCCCACCCTCCCCACCTCCTCCAGCACATCCTCGTCCCACAGATTATCGCTCAGCCCGTCACTCGCGAGTATGACGATGTCCCCCGCGCGCACAGGGAGCGTGAACAGGTGCGCCGCGGATGAAGGCGTTACTTCCGCGTGCTGTTGCTGTTGCGGGTGCGTTTTTGTCGTCGTCGTTGTCGTCGTCGTCGAGCTCGCGTTCGATGCACCTGCCGCCGCACCGCTAAACGCCTCCCACCACCTCCCCCCCTTCTCCCTCGCACTCGCATTCACGCTGGCGTCGGGCGTCGCGGCAGAGTACGCCCCAACAGCACTCAACTGCACCGGCGTATTCCACCTCCACCACATCTCCTCGCTCCGCCACCTCACCGCGCCCTCCCGCACCAACATCCCCATACAATCCCCCACGTGCGCGATCTTGAGCACCGGCGTCAGCTCCGACTCGTCCTCGTCTTCCGTTGCCTTTGCTCCTCCTCCTCCTCTTGCTTGTGCAGTAGTCGAGTTAACGCCAACCCCGTCCTTCGAATTCGCCTGACCCGCCCCACCATCCAACACCCCAAACTCAAACCCCTCCACCTCCCCCCGCGGCACATAATCCAGCACCGCAACCAGCGCCGTGCTGCTCCCCGCCAACAGCGGGATCGTCTTCGGTCCCGCGTTCCTCTCCCCCTTCTTCTCGTTCCCCTTCTCGTTCCCGTTCGCGTTCTGTTGTGTATTGGATCGCGGATGTGGATGTGGTTGTGGATGTGGATGTGGAGCCCTCACCCTCGCGCTCGCACTCGCACTAGCGACAGAAAGCGGCGACCGCGAGGGCAGACTCGTCGACGTCTCCCTCTCCCCCTCCGCCGTCGTCGTCGTCCATGGCCGTGCGCGTGGTACCGAGGTCGACGTCGAACTCAAACTCTCCCCCGTCGACGCGCCCTGTGTCCGCATCGGTGTCGTCGGTATCGGCGCCTGCCCCGCCTCGCCATTCATCGGCAAGCCGTCAGACACAGGCACAGTCACGACATGCGCCCCCAACGTCCGCTCATACGCCCTCTCCAAAATCCTCAACACGTCCAGCCCATCCGCCAGCTCGTCCAGCTCCGCCGCTAGGAGCTCCTGCGCTCCCTCTTCCCCTTCCCCTTCGTAGGCGTCGTATTCGGCGTAGTCGCTGTATTCGTCTTCGTACAACGACGGAGGCGGGAAGGCGGAGGAGGGGGCAGAGAAAGTGGATGTGGATGTGGGAGTAGTGAAGGCAGGGGAGGAGGAAGAAGACGAGGAGGCGTCCCGCCACGGGTTATCGTACAGCGGGTCGTGCCACGGCGCGAACGACGTGGATGCGTACGCCGCTGACGGCGCGGATCCGTAGACGGCGGGAGAGGCCGACGCGGACGCAGAGGCGGACACGAAAGCCGACGCCCCCGTCGCCGCCATCGGATACGGCGCGAACCGACTCGGGCTCCGGCTAGTACTGTATCCCGCCCCCGCCCCCGCCCCCGCAGCCGCGCGCCATGGCGTCACCACCGGCGGACTCCCGCTCTTCGACGTCGACGCTTCTGGATGTGGTACTTGGGAAGCGTGAGGATGCGATGACGACGACGCCCGCTCCACCTCGTCCGCGCAAAAGTGCATCAGGCGGCGCGCGAAGAGCGCAGAGGCGCTGGGGCCGGTGGGGGGTGCTATAAAAAGAAAATGTTAGTCAAGTTAATGTTGATGTGGATAGAGAGAGAGAATGGAAAGAAGTAAAGAAGGAAAAGAAAAAGAGGAGTGCTTCGGGAGCTGGTCGACCCGCGCGCGAGTCGGAATATCGCCCACCCCACCCAAATGACGAAATCCCGCCAAAACGAGTCCGACGGGAGCACAGCATTGGGGTCGTCCTCGTGCCCGGTAGCAGAATAAAATAGGATGCAGAACGAGGACAAAGAATGCGGAGAATAAAGTCCAGGATCCGCGGCCAGTATGGTAGAACATAAAAGATTTCTTTTTTTTTGCTGCGCATGCGTGCGGCCAGGCCCGCAAGACGAAAACAAAACGCTCGAAAAGGAGTCAAAAGAGTTTTGGTGGCGAGCGGTAAAGGAAAGGCGCCGCACCCCACCACCGGCAGCGGCAGCACAACCACGGCGCCGGGGAAGAAAAGAAACCGCCTGCTGGCGATGGGGCGACGGGGTGGGGTGAAGGACCGACGTCCGATGCGGCACAACAGAGCTCGCGAGCTCTCGTCCCCGGTGGCGGAATAATTTAAAAAAAAATTAAGACGAGAAAAGAGCATAAGGAATACGGGAATAAGGAAAGCCCAAACCGGTGTCTGGTCACTGAAGCGTTCCCAAGCATTCTACCCACCAGTGGGCGGAACCCCAACGGAGGGGAGGGCAGGGGGCCGTTCCGAGTACCTCCGCATGCAGAAGAGGTCGAGAAAATAACAAAGAGCACGTTGGAGCAGCAGCACTAGCGTGCCCAACGCATACCGGGGGCAGGACAAGAATCAAAGAAAGGAACGTCGCAAGAAAGAAGATTTAAAGAAAGTGGCTCCCGCTGGTCGAGGCTCGGGCGCCCCGAATCCGAGTCCGACGAAGCGAATCCCGCCAAAACGAGCCCGGAGTACGAGGGGGAATAACACGTGAAAGGCCCAACGCCCGATGCGGCGCAACGGCCGTTGGACCTCGGGTCTGCGATCCTCAGGCTCGTCCACGACGACATCGCAGTATAAGGATACGGGTGAATGAGGCAGGCGTGAGAGGACGCATTTGCAAAGCAGCTTGACTCGTAGGATCCGCGCCAGCGCCAGGAGTCGGGACGAAGCCCGAGCGGAGGGTGGGGAGTCCGTTCCGAGTCCCTCCGCAACTTGAGCCCTAGATTGAGGTACCAAGTGCTAAATGCGCTCGGGTGCGGATCCGCAGGGTAGTACGTCGAGTGAAAGGCCCAGAGATCGTGCGCGTCCACCGAGAAAGACAGAACAAAAAAGAAAAAAAGAAAGTGAAAGGAAACCCACCTGCATGCTTCACCCTCGCCCACCCACCGACGCCATCGGCCACACCCATCGCATTCTCGCGCACAAAATACGCATCCTCGCCCACCTGCACCGCCAACGGCGCATCCGTCACCTCGCCACCATACCCACCCGTATGCGTATGCATCCCCCTTACCCGCTGCCCGTGCCCGTGCCCATTCCCGCGTTTCGGGATCCCATACGCGCCGACATCCAGCGTATACCTTTGCCCCCTCCTCCTCCCGACCCTCCCGGAAGGCGGCGGCGCACTCGCGGCATGGCGCCCCGCCTGATTCGGCGCGCCGGGAAACAAGAGGGCGCCGAGCTGGGCGGCATGCGGGTGGTGGTGATTTGTGTTGTGTCCGTTGCCGGGTGTGTGCGGGGGCGCGACGAGGGCGAGGGGGGCGTCGCGGCCCGCCTGGGCATTGGAGGCGGAGTTGGGCCCCTCGACCTCGCCGCGGGCTTCGATGGGGAGGCGGTGGGTTGTGAGGCGGGTGTTGGGCGGGGGCGGGCCGGTCTGTGGCGGGGCGTCGAAGAAGGAGGAGGCCAGCGACAGGGCCCGCGAGGTCGACGCCGCAGAGTTTGAGCGCACCCGCGGGGCAGACACCCGAGGGAGGGCCGAGTACAGTCGAGCGTGCTTCATCGTCGTGGTCGAGTGCAAAAATGCGGGGTACCGGTTTTATCCGAGGTGATGTCACACTTTCTTCTTTCCCCGCACATGCCCGTCTTATGGTTTTCTATCGCCGCATTCGGCCTTCCGCACCGCGACTTATCGATATCTGCTACGTGCGCCAAACTAGTGGGTTCTGACGACCAGCACCGGTCATCCTGTGAACCGTCTCCACCAGGATTTATAACTTACGGCCTCAAGTTGACTCGCAATCTCAGGCTGCCAGTCTAGTCCCTGTAATTTCCTACGTCTGCACACCCCTGAGTTGGACCATTAAATGAGGTCAAATGAAGTACTTCCTTGTGCTTCCGACTCCGAGGTCAATACTTACCTCGGCTTCTATCTACTCTTCCCGGGCCATCCCTTCCTGCTTTGTCTGTCAGCTATAAAGGAGTCCGTCGTTCGGACCGTAGCTAAGTGGTTCGTTTTGTTTGGTTTTCTTTCTATTCCCGAGCAATTCCCGACGGTCCAGCGATGCCTTGTAAAAAAAAATATCCCCCCTTCAAGGCTTGTGTGGTTTCGAACACCTCTTGTTCCACTGAATCTCTCCCGAGTTCATGGGAATCTGTCAACTTGAAGTGATGTGATGATAATAACTTTGGCACACTCTTTCTCCTCTCCCATGACCCTCGACGCAACACTGAACGCAGTCCTTGGGGCCACACCGGTCCCAGGCCTCCACCCCGCCTTCATGCTATTCAAAGTCATCGTCTCCAGTGTTCAAACGGCCCGCGCTAGTCAGAAGCAGCTAGCCACGCTGGCAGCTGCTCTCGCACAGCTCCTGGCGACATTGCAACGAGAGTTTGAGTCGAATAGACTGGTTCCGCAGTCGTGTGTGCAGCCTCTCAATAATCTTGTCAGGTGAGCTCAGAGGGAACACTGATTCGATGGCCGCTTGCTGATTACTGCATTACAGCCTTTTGAGGGACATCCACCAATTTGTCCAGGCCGAACAGGATCGCAACTTCCTGGGGGCCCTGTTGCATGGCGACTCCCGTGTCTCTGTTATTGACCTGTTCTACCGTCGGATCGGAACGACAGGCACCGCGTTCCAGGTGCGTCGCTTTCATATTCCAGATTCGTCATCTGAGTGAACGAGATACTGAAGCCGACCCTCCCAGATCTCTTCGTCACTGAATATCCAACACATGCTGCAGGACAATGAGAAAGCGCGGCTCGAGGATGTAAGCGCTCTCGATGGGCGATTCGCTAGTCTTGAAAGGAACCACAACGAACTGCGGCGGGAACTTGGTGCGTTCTACAGCTTTACAAACACTAACTCGAACTCATCATCTTTAGACATAAACAACAAGAATATGCTTGCCGTCATGGTGTCCATTGAACGGCGCATGGGAGAGAACGAGAACCGCAATAGCCCGGAGCAAAACTTCTATGCACACACGCTGCAATATCTAGTGTCAACCACTGGCCAACATGTCAAGTTGGAAGACTGGGTGATCTCACCGTTTGACGTGGATTACGGGCCGAAAATCGGAGCGGGTGGATTGTTAGTGACAAGAATCTGCGTTGGGGCCATTTCTGATAGATTTCAGTGGGACTGTGTACAAGGGCAATTGGAAGCGCACCGAGGTGGCGATCAAATTGATCCACGACGAAGCTGGGATCACCGCCAACGTGGACGTAGGTCCTTGCTCCATTTCTCGTAGACTTATTGATCAACTGTTGCCCCCTTTAAGATGCTCCGCAAGGAAATCAATGTAAGTGGTTCCCTGTGCCGGGTCGTGTAAAAAACCAACCACCTCAAATAGGTATGGATGACACTCCGACACCCAAATATTCTTCAGTTCCTCGGCGCCAACATCCTTGATGATAAGCCATTCGTGGTTATGCCTCTCCTGCCATATAACGCGCGTGAGTTCCTGCGCATTCGACCTACTTATAATCCTCTCTACATCGTGAGTTAGCTGTGTTTAAATCTATGGCCTAGTCTGATCCCCAGCAGCTTCGGGATATAACACTTGGCCTCGAGTATCTTCATGGGCGAAAAATATGTCACGGTGACCTCAAAGGGGTATGTCCATCAGTGAAAACATTTCTCAAACCCGGTGGATGTTGATTTGTCTTGAAGATCAATGTCCTCATTGAGGACTCCGGGCGCGCCCTTATCTGTGATTTTGGTCTAGTTCGTATCAAAGCAGATATCACCAGCCGCACTCGCAGCGGAGGCGGTACTGTGGTTACAGGCAGTCGCAATTGGATGGCACCGGAATTGCTGTCTGGATCTCTTCCCCGACCGCCGTCTGACATTTACGCTTTCGGCATGACACTCTATGAGGTGCTTCCACCATTATTACCCTTAACCTCCATTGACGTCAATGCCCTTCAGCTGTACACGGATGAAATCCCACTAACCGCTGTCCCATACGGTGATTTCATTGAACTGGTATTCCGGATCGGTGTGCGCCCAGAACGTCCTGAAGAAGACGAGTCTCCGCGGATGAATGACGGTATCTGGGACTTGGCAGAGCGTTGTTGGGATAGAGACCCCAAGGCGCGTCCTACTGCAAGACAAATCCACGACACGCTTAAGATCCTCATGATGGAGTATGCCCACGAACCCGCCGTTGAGGAACCACGTCCACCGATTCACTCTCCACCTCTGCCTCCGCCTCCTCGCACACCACCAGCCCTACCTCCTCATTCCCCTCCTCCAGTGCTGCCTACCATATCGGCTGAAAACTCGGTGTGCCCATTCCCCTTGACCCCCGTTTTTCTGCTCTTGCTGACCAAGTACAAAACATCATTAAGAACCGCACAATGGAGTATGCACGCAAACCTGCCATTGAGCAGCCACGTCCACCAATTCACTCTCCACCTCCTCTTCAGCTACCCGATCTACAATCTATGCCCGAGGTTAGAAGGCTGCCATTCTTTCCGAGTGAAAAGTATGGACGCCTCCACACCCCTGGCCCATCCGAGCCCTTCAGAGAGCTCAAAATCATTCGGATGGATCTTTCTGACAAGGATGAATATTCCCTCCAGCTCCCCAAAACTGCCACTGTGTCTGACCTCGAGGAACACTTGGCCTGCTACTTCCATCAAGAGCGCAACCACATCCGTGTCTTTTACGACCGTCAGTCAGGGATTTGGTCAGCGGGGAGAGGCCTCTGCCTTGCGGATGACGAGGTGATTGGGGATATTCCGGAATCGGTCAGGTTATATGTTGAGGTAGGCATATGCTCTGCACATATTGTGAATCACACTCAATTTCTTGGTCTTCAGAGAATTTTTAATCATGAGGACTGGCTTTGGTCGCGGTGGCTCAAGGCTGATGGAGATCCTTACGCCCGAATGGACAAGGAGCTCAAGGAATCTGACTCAGACGTCAGCAAGCTCACAATTGTGTGGACTGGTTTCAGCAACAGTGAAGAGGTCACATATCAGCTCCTGATCAACAAAAACGTCTGCGCTGGAGCAGTCGAGTCATACTTGGAAAAGATGCTTCCGAAAAAGACATACTGTCACATGCCTCTCTATCGGAAAACTCAAAATGGGACGAAAATGAAATACCTCGACCGCAATGAGTGCTTTCCGCAATCCATCCAGCTATATGCCGAGGTAGGCGGAGCTGCTCCCATTGTGGATTACACTCAATTTATTGGGCTTTTAGGCGGTTCCCTTGACGAGCAATTGGGTTCGGCGGCTGGACGAGTTTCCGGCTCATGGGTACTAGTTCTGGGAAGGTTGAGTTCAGGTCCAGGGCAGACTTGTGATTTTTTGTGAATTACAAGGGGCCGGACGCTCAATTCCTACTAGTAGTATGTGATTCGGGCTTATGGTTGTAATAACAGATATATTCGACAGGGAGGTTGAGGTCCGATTCTGGACCCCCTGAGGATTGAAGGTGGGTTGGTGTACCGGTGAAGCTTTAACTTGAAGGTGATTGTTAAAGAGTTGGTGCGCCTTATAAATAAAGTGTCGCAATAACAAAGAAGACTTTCAACAGGACGCGGTGAGGACCAGGATAAAATGCTGAGAGACAGGGCTCTTCACAATCTAGATGCTTCGTTGGACACTGTCCAAACACTGGAACAAGTGGACATAGACCTGGATCAACAGACTCCGCACAGCCCGAAGGCGAGACTCAGACAATTGCTGCCTTTGGCCCACACCAGAGGAATTTTGTTTATTAAGTAAAATTTGGTCGTCCGACAAGTGTCCCTGTATAAATACTTCAATTATCACTTGACTCTGGTTCAACTTTGTGGAGGCTGTATATACTCTATCGTCACAAAATAAGCGTTGTGGGCATCAAGCCAAAGCAGTATAATTCCCACGGTTGAATTTATATGTACCACTTGATTCTGAAAGAGGACGGGGGCACCGGTCGACATTTTGAGCAGATCCGAACTGGATACCAGACAAATCCTACCCAAAATTTCGTTCAGATTCTTTGTGGAAAATTGTTCGCAGTTGCGCAGAGGCTAGACTCCCGAAATAAACTAAGATTTGGATTTTGAGAGTTATATGCCCGCATGGACGACGGTCGCTGGCGGACGCCGGCGGCTGCTGGCGGTTGCTGGCGGTCAGAGGCAGCCGGCGGTAACCGCGATTAGATAACAACCTCCGGCGATTTCCGCTGGACTTTGTGCGTGTTTGAAAAGCCCCTAATGAACTCCGGTGACCACCGCTGGTTTTCGACGGTTGTCGCTGGAGTTGGGACCCTCAAATTTGAAATTTTACCCCAATGGCGTGATCTCTGTTTCCGACACGTCTCTTCTCTCTCTCTCTCGATGATGTCTGCCCCAACTCCTTCGCAGGAGGTCTTTACCGGCCCCATCGACCACAATACAAAGAAGGCCGATCTCCAAGCCTTGGCCAGAGCTCTTAGCCTTCCTATCAAGGTGGATGGCAGGACACTTGTTAAAGAAGACCTTCGAGCCAATATTGAGACCCGCTTGTTTGGCTCCGGTGAAGATAATACCCTCGAGCAGGACCCTCGCTTTGCACAGCTGTACGAATCCCGCAAAACCCGCGAGAAGAAAGCAGTGAAAGGCAAGAAAAGAAAGACGAGCGCACAAAAAACAGCAGAGGACGTCGCGGACCAGGCCAAACCTACCCCTAAGTTGACTCCGTACATCATATCTGTTCCCTTGCTCGAAGTTTATTCTGATATCTTTCTCTGAAGTGCGAATCTCAAGCTTCTGGAGGGAAAGGTCACAACAGACCCTCCAGCAGGCTTTGCACCGCTGGGATTGCACTCCGATCCTCAGGTAAAGAAGATAAAGCGGAGTAAGTCATCAATTGGTCCCCGCTGCTTACTGCTCACAGCTCAATTCAGAAATTTCCGGCAGTTCGCTAACCACCACAGCAACCGAGAAGAGCGATGAAGACATTACACCGCCCAAGCCAGACAATGCCGCGGGCAGTGCAAACACAAACGGGGACCAGGAAAGCGGAGAGGATGGCGACGAGGATGTGGAGGATAATAAACCCAAGACCTCTACCACGGTTATCGATGCACCAAGTAATTTTTTGTTCTCTTGCCCTCGTTATCCTTCTCACTCATCCAATTAATGTAGTCCTTGTCAAATTCAGCCGACTACCGAAATATTTGTCCACGGCCTGCGCATCAACAATGTTGTTACTCCCGGCGGGAGGCCCCAGTATGAGGCGGATTTGAGAGCCGTAGTGCCGGCTGCTCTCAATCACCTCTCCCCGATTAAGAGTTCGTTTCACTTCATTGAGCTGTCGCGTTTACTAATTGCTCCCGTTCAGATGATCGTGCCGCCAGGATTGCCCGCCCGGGCCTTACTGCCGATGCGGGCACAATGCCTATTGGCCATGTCGGGGAGCTTCTGGATGCGCAGAATGTTCCGGACAAGCTACAATATCAGCGCGTTTATAAAATGGCGCTTAAAGAGCAGGGTGAAGATTTAGTTTGTGACCTCTTCTACGAGCCGCAATCGGTGAGTCAATAAATAGTTTTACATGGATAAACCTTTCTTATATGCTTATACAGATGTCTGCCAGCTCTGCGGGCCCCGCTATACATCAGGCCGGGTCCTCGTCGTTGACGCCCGTCACCACTAGTCTGACTGGTGTCGGTAGTGATCGTCCTTTCGTGTAAAGGGGCGTTGATTGACTTCCTATTTTGGACTTACATCGGTACTGTTTACTTACCCAATGGTCGTGTTTGGAGCACACGCCATTGGTACTCGTATAAAAGCAGTACCTTGTTTACGCTACTTTACTTTTACTTTTATTCTTACACTACACACGCACTTCGCTCAACCAATATACGTTGTTCTGAAGTACTTCGTGTGCACTCAGCAAGATCTAAGCCAAAGCTTAACAGTTTTTTACTTCTTACTTCACTCGATTGAGGGAAGTGAGACTTGTGTGTGTACTACAACAAGTGTTCTACGACCATTCGAACATGGCCAAGGGCAACCACCGTTCGAAGGGTACTACAAAATCCAAAAGCCGATCTGCCAATCGACGCGCGCAACAGGCGCGTCAAGTGTCCAGTTCGGCAGCAATGCTCACAGCCGAGGTCGATCCTGACGGATCGACGGAAGAGGCATCGCCTTCGGTTCCCGCCATTGTCATCAACTCGGGACGATCTCCGTCGTCGCGTGTATCCACCCGATCACAGAGATCTGCTCCCGCAGAAGCAGAAGGCGCCAGCAACGAGCTGCCCTCTGAATTACCATCGGTGACGCCTGAAGGGTCATCCGATCTACCGTCTCTTACACCCTCTGCCGACGAGTTGGCATTCTTTCGAGCACTGTCTCAACGCGGAGTGCAGTCCTCAATCGATCACTTGGGATCGACACCGATTGAGCGGTCGCGGACGAATACTCACGAATCATTGGCATCGGGAGTGACCATAGCCGACAAATCTGGGGGTAATACGAACAACGCCGGGGCACCGACAACGTCACCACGCCAGAATAACGCGACTAAGAAGACTATTGGACCTCGCCGTGTCACAATTGAAGAAGTCGATGATGAGGAAGATTCCGCAGCAGTACGAGCAAAACGCGCCGCCGACAAGGCGCGGAAAACCGAGAAGGCCGGCAAGCCGGTCACCAGTAGACCCTCAACATCGAAACCCACGGAGTCGAACAAGACGACTCTCACACCGGATGCGCAGCAGCCGGGATCGAAATCTGTGGCGTCGGAGATGGGAGAACAGGACAGACTGAAAAGGAGGAACGAGAAGAAGAGGGCGGATGGGAATCCTGAGGATACGAGCCAACACAGTTCCGTGACCACCACGGACGACGTTTACGCCGATGAACGGCCACGGCCAGTTACCTGGAAGGATGACCATGTATTACGAATGGCGCGCGAAGCTATTGAGCGCGATCGCTCGTTGCGGGAAAATTCAGTTGAATACAAGAAGAGGCGCGAAGCCGCAGATCGAGCTCTGAAGATTTTGGCCGATTATCGTGTGGAAGACGATCGCGTCTTTGCGGAGGAGTTGGCGACACAGTTCGCGCAAGAAGCCGCTGATCGTGAACTGGCCCTAGAGCTGGAACGCACGCTTGAGCAGCCGGCGTCGGTTCGGGATGCAGCTAGTCGAGCGTTAGCCAGGGAGTTCGAGCATGAGGAGGCTCTTGCTACTCAACAAATGATTGACCTGGTGTCAATAGAATTGAAAGGACTCGTAGCACAATCAGGGTCCGGGAATGAACAGCGTATAAGAAAACTTAAACGCGAAATTAAATACGCGCGCAAATATGCGGACGCTTTGAAGGCGGCCGACGATGCGCCTGTAGGCTCTCCGGTGACGGGTGATCCCTGGACTGGGGGAGCACGGCAGGTGAATTTTGAGGCCAGTACGGGTGAGCTGCTCGGCAAGGCGACCACTAGTGTCGGAGGGACTGTGGTGGTGGAAATAACTGCACCAGCTGCGATAACGACACCAGAGTCTGATGCAAGGAAAACCCATTCATTCAGAGACCGTGTTATTCTTCAACGTTACCGCATACAGGAATTGATGCGTACGGGAAAATCGGGGATTCCGGACCAGGGTATAGACTGGAACGATAAGGGGACCCCCGTGGAGATAGCTTCAGCTTGCAGCCGAGGAAGCTCGGTAGGTACGAAGGGCGGACGCAAAAAAGCGGCCGTCCAAGGAAGTGCTCCAGGAGCATCCAAGGACGCCCGTATCCAGGGCGGCCCAGAATCGCCCAAGGTTACTAAATCTAGCAACGACCAAGCGGGGCCATCTAAAAGCAATTTGAGTCCACCGGTCAAGAGTGAAGAACGATCAAATAATTACTACCTGCGCGCGGGGACAGCACCAGCATCTCCAGGAGCGGAAGCATCGGGAGCCGTAGGAGAGGGAAAGCCTCCCTCCGACTCTTCGTCGAGCTCAGACAGTACGTCTGATTCGGATAGTGGCGATACATACCGAACGGAGTCGAATTACTCGCGGTCGGAAAGCACTGATAGTGCATTTGGATACAATCTAGATTCTAATGAGATCAGTATGATATCGAGGACGGGGTCGGACCCGCATACACGAACGGGTACGAGATATGCACCGGGTGGAGATGGAGACGGCGGGAGCGATGATTCTTCGGACTCATCTTCAAGCTCGGACTCGGGCACTGGAACTGAGTCGTCAAGCTCGGCATCGTCTGAAACGGATGCAAGGAGACGGGCTCAGACGCCGCGCAGGAACCCGCATGAGTCGAATCGGGACTATCGACGACGCCGTAGACGGAATGCGCGGAGAAAACATCACTCTCACGGCATGAGAGATAGACGCTCACCCACCGTTGAGCCGGGAGACCCCAAGACAGCGGGCATTCCCGCGAAGCAGATGAAAAAATGGCGATGTTCGCTGCACCATCATTATGTGGTATTCTTGAAGGATACTCTAGGAAAGAAATCACCTGTGGCTTCTGTATTTGAAGACAATAAGAACATCAAATTTCCGACACCACCAGCATACGCCGGAACGGCGGATATAACTAAATTTGACGAGCACATATTAGCTATGGGCCGTTGGACGGAACTGTTGGGGTTAGGCGGCAAATCGAATGATCACAAACGAGTGGTTACGCACGGATTCTATTTATCCGGGCCCGCCAAAGATTGGTATGAGAACCAAGTCGTGGGACTGTATCGATCCAAGCAGCACTGGACGCACACGGAAGTTGTGCTGGGACTGTTTGATCGGTTCATCGATACATCTTGTATTCAAAAAGCGACGGATGCGTTTTGGTCTGCCAAATTTTCGACCGAGATTGGGGTACAAGGCTTCTACCATGAGTTGATGGCAGCTAGCCGCCGCATGGTGAAGCGCCCCGATTCCTACACGTTCAAGACCCAGTTCATGTCTCGAATGCCCGCCGATATGGTGGAAGCCCTAATCGAACGGAATGTTACAGCCGAGTACTGCACTATAAAAGAAATTTTAGAGTGTGCAACGAATTATGAGTGGCATAAGGGAATTAGCAAACGGTTTGCTGAACAGCGCAAGGCGCGGCGCCGCGACTCGGATAACCGGGTTGATACCCCACGAATGGCGATGGGGCGGCGCGACGGCCCTATAACGAAGCGGTTCAAGCTAGTTCGTCGTGACGGACTGGAGAATGAGCCGCATAAGCGCGACTTCCGGCCAGATAATTCACGCGTTATTCCTAAGGATACACGACCGGCTGGTCGTGATGGGGGAGGGAGTCGGCCTACGACTTTGAAACCTAGGGCCATTGCCTGCTATAATTGCGGAGGACCACATTACAAAAATGAGTGTCCGCAGAGCAGTAAACGAGCTCCGATGATGTATTCGGGACGTGCAGAGGTGGCGGAAAGGAACGAAGTAGCCGAGGATACGGCGGCTGAGAATCCGTCTAGCCCACAAGAACAGCTAAGACATATCACGGAAGAGATGCCGGAGGAAGGAGAGCTGCAGTATGATTCAGATCATACGTGGGCTTCATGTACGGATTATTCCTCGTATGACGATGATGAGCGATGCGCGTTCCTGATGGACATGGAAGCGGTCGATTGGGAAGGAATGCCGGGACTTGCAGACGTCAGTGACTCGGAAGATGAGGAGGATATTTCCGATGCGACATCGGAGATGTTTATATTCGATGAAGACGAAGATCGCATGCGTTGGATTGACGACGACTCGTTGTCTGAGGTGTTTGAAAAGGCGATGGAGATAGAGGCGCTCGAGCAGAGTGACTCGGTCGACGGAGAGCCACAAACGCAGTCTGAGACGGAACATATCTGTGAACCGGCAGCAAGCAAGAGGTCGGGGAAGCGGATACCTACTCTTGAGGAGCTGGGATTGTTTGAGGTCTGTGATGATTACTCGGATAATGAATACGTTAATGGAGCCGACGTGGACGACCTCGCGTGGGAAATGGCTTACCGGTTGGCAGCAACTGGGGAGTCAGTGGAGGACGTGGTGGAGTATTTTTCGGCAGGACGAGAACGCGAGGGGAGCGAGTCCGCGTCTCATGTATCTCGACGCAAAGGAGTATTTCTACCCCGGTCGAAAGTACCGCAGCCTCGTCCAGCCCGGACGAAAGAAGAAAACTTTTGCTTGACCGCATATGTGAAGGTCAACGGCAAAGAGGCATTCGCGTTATTTGACTCGGGATGCACTACTGAAGCGTGCAGCCCGGAATTCGTGAAGGCTATTGGGATGAAGGTGTTCCCCATAAAGTCTGAAGTGACGCTACAATTAGGAACGGCAGGCAGTCGGTCCAAAATTAATCATGGGATGATAGCGGTCCTCGAATATGATGATATTAAGGCAGAGGAATACCTAGACATAGTGAACTTGGACCAGTTTGATTTAATCATTGGGACGAAATTTATGCGCAAGCACAAGATGAGCTTGGATTTTCAGTTTGATACAATTCGGGTGGCCGGAGTTCCTAGTGTAACACTATCAGCCAAAGATGAGTGTTCGGAGGTGGAACGACGGAACACCGCTCGCAGAGTTACCCGGGAGAGAAATGATTGACTTCCAGCCAGGGCAGCGGAAGCGACAGCAACTGTTGCCTCGCTAAAAGTCGAACCGGCGTGGACGCAATTTGCAACGGGGGTTACGAGCGACGGGAAGGCCAGATGGGTAGAAATACCCGATGAGGAAGTTCTAGCCGAGATGCGGCGAGAGACATTGGACCCCGAGTGGCCAGTAATGCTCGAAGAGACCGGGGAGGTCACGGATGCGGAGGGACAAGTATTTCCCGAGCTAGTTATGGAGTTTTCACGGGCGCGATACCCGGGAGTGCATTCCGCCGAACGAGCACAACGTGCTAAGGAACAATTGCGAACGCAAAACGCAGCCGAAATGGAGGAAAAGCGGGCGGACGAAGACTCCCCGCCCGCCAAACAATTTGCACGGGTGTTTAAGACAACCACGGAAGCTCATGTTCATGAACTAAAATCAGGGCAACTTAATCTTAACAAGGACGACATCCCAGCTCTACGCGCCCGCTGGATGGATATTAGCGTGGATATTATGTCAGGAGTGCCTGAACAAATGCCCCCGCTGCGGGCAGTTAATCATCGCATTCCGCTTATCGACGAGGAGCTACTATACCATTATCATTTACCCCGCTGTCCAGATGCGATGAAACCGCAGCTGAGCGAGAAAATTCAAAGATATGTGCGCGCAGGATGGTGGGAGCCTGTACAAACTAGTCAGGCGGCACCCATGCTGTGTATTCCGAAGAAAACTGGCCTTCTAAGGACAGCAATAGATGCAAGGAAGAGGAATGCGAATACGAAGAAAGACGTGACGCCTTTCCCCGACCAAGACGAGATACGGTTGGACTGCGCCCGGGCGAAGTTTCGGTCCAAAATTGATATGTCCGATGCCTACGAACAAATTCGAATTGTGGCCGAGGACGTTTGGAAGACGGCGTTTGCCACGGTCTACGGAACATATATCAGTCATACGATGCAAATCGGTGACTGCAACGCACCGGCGACGTTCCAACGAATAATGACAATGGCCTTTCAGGAATACATTGGGCGATTCGTGCATGTCTACCTGGATGATATATTCATCTATTCCAACAGTATAGAAGAGCACGAAGTTCATCTCGGGAAGGTGTTTGCTACTTTGCGAAAAAATGAGTTCTACTTAAAAAAGGAGAAATGTGATTTATATGCCGAACGATTAGACTGTTTGGGGCATATCATCGATGATCGAGGGCTTCATGCCGATGCAGACAAGATGCAGCGGATTCGAGAGTGGCGAACACCCCGCAGTTATCATGATATTCAACGGTTCCTGGGGTTGGTGCAATATTTGGCGCAATTCCTGCCAGATATCAGCTCGTACACTGGACCATTGGCAGGAATGACACGGAATAGCGCACCATTCGTGTGGCGCCCAGTCCACCAAGCCTGCTTCGAAACAATTAAATTAATCTGCTGCAAAACGGCCATATTACGGCCCATTGACCCCTCATTGGACGAGCCAATTTGGGTCATCTGCGACGCGTCTGTGTCGGGATTAGGTGTGATGTACGGCCAAGGAGCTACCTGGCAGACTTGCCGTCCCGCGGGATTCATGTCGAAAAAATTTACCTCGGCTCAGCACAATTATAGAGTGTTTGAGCAGGAAACGCTGGCCATTTTGGAGGCGTTGCTTAAATGGGAAGATAAGCTCATGGGATATCGTGTACACGTTGTAACCGACCACAAGGCACTTGAATTTTTCCATACGCAGAAGCGACTGTCGGGGAGACAGACGAGGTGGATGGAATACCTCTCGCGCTTCGACTTTGACATTCACTATATCAAAGGCGAGTTAAATAAAGGCGCGGACTGCCTATCACGATATTATGAGAACGATACCTGGGAGGATACGCATGATATCTCCGAATACTGTAATGCAGACACTCGATTAGACCCCGAGTTGGATGACATCCCCCCAGAACGAATTGCAGAAGTCGTGGCGATGCAGGGAATGATTGAGCAAGGACCGCGGCGCAGCGCCCGATTACAGGTGCACGTGGAACCTCGGGACATCGAGGTGAATGAGATGGAGGCCGCTGAGAAACAGGGACAAGACGCACCTGCACCAACTCAGGCAGCGATCCCACCGGTGAATCCATCGGTGTTTGAATCACGAGAACGGAATGAAGGTCTGAAGGGAGCACCACAACTCGAGGATCCGGTGTTGCAATTGGTGCGCAACGGATACGCCACTGACAAGTTTTTTCGGAAAGTACTCGAGCGGCCTACTGAATTCAAACCGTTCCGCGTGCGGGATGGGTTGATATACGGCCGAAATCGAGGACACGAAGAGGTACTTTGTGTACCAGATATCAAGCTGAAGGAAAAGCAGCTTCGAGGCACAATCGTGGAACAAGCTCACCAGAGTTTGGGACACTATGGGCCTCAACGTACGGGGGATTACCTTCGCCGTTGGTATTGGTGGCCGCGGATGTCGGTCGAAATTCACGAATTCTGCACTAGTTGCGGCACCTGCTTGGCCAATAAGCCAACCACCCTCAAACCGGCAGGAAAATTACACTCACTGCCTATTCCGACGAAGCCCTGGGAATCCATTTCCATGGATTTTATTGGGCCGTTTCCTAAATCAATGGGATTTAATTACCTTTGGGTAGTTATGTGCCGCATGACTTCAGCGGTGCATTTGATTCCAATAAACACCACCACCAAAGCAACTGAATTATTGTATCTATATGTGCGAGAAATCGTGTGGTTGCACGGATTACCTCAAACCATAGTCTCCGATCGAGACTCGAAATTCACATCGGCGTGGTGGCGCGAGATCCATCGCTTATTGGGCGCCAAACTGCTCATGTCGACAGCGTTTCATCCCCAGACGGACGGGGCTACTGAACGGGCCAACCGGTCAATAGGACAAATGCTCCGGTCCATGGTGCGCCCAGATCAGAAGGATTGGGTCGAGAAAGTTCCCCTGGTCGAGTTCGCGATAAACGCGAGTATAAGTGCGTCCACGGGATACGCACCATTTGAGTTGACGGGCGGATATATGCCCTCAATGTTGCGAGAACTAAAGGCGGATGTTAATCCGCCGCCGGGAGTGCGTGTGTTCGCGGAACAAGCACTGCTTAATCTAGCTGAAGCTCATGACGCAATTATTGCGGCACGGGTATTCAGCACAGTACAAGCAAACAAGCACCGGAGGGATGAACCTTCAATCGAAGCAGGAACATTAGTCTATCTGTCGACGGAGAACCTCTCCTTACCAAAAGGACGAGCCAAGAAGTTGACCCCTCGATTCGTGGGGCCCTATCGGGTGCAATCCGCACACCCAGAGAATTCTACTTACAATCTGGAATTGCCCGAGGCGTTGGCCTCGAGGCGGATTCACAACAAGTTCCATGTTAGTCTTCTTCATCCGTACGTGGAGAGCAGTGACGCACTGTTCCCGAACCGCGATCGCCCGGGGCCATATGACTTTGGAGAGCCTGCTACAGACGAGTGGCAGGTCGATTCAATTTTAGCCCATCAATAGACTGATAACCGGGTCGACTTCCACGTTAGATGGAATTTGGGGGATACCACCTGGGAACCGTTTGGTGAAGTGAAGTTGTTGGTGGCGCTTGATGAATATTTTGCGCTGCAAGGCGTCAAACGATCGCAGCAACTGCCAAGGAAAAGGCACGGCGGAGATCCACAGTCGTGAGACTGATCGGTGCGGAATAACGGAAGTATGTTATGATCACCGACATGCGGGGGTGGCGGTGCAAAGTGTGGGTCCAGGCCGCGGAACCAAATTTGGGTCCGCCTTGAGGCGACACCAGCAGGAGAAAATTGGATCAAGATGACCAATATTTTCACCCTTGACTCTGGACCACTACCATCGCAAGACCATTGACTGAAAACTACGCGTAGTTGGCCCTCAAATGGCCACCGACGATGACGGGAAGAAACGGCAAAATATGGATATGGATATCGACGGGCTTTCGGGCATCGGCGATGAAGAGAAGTCGCGAGCTCACCGAGCACTGCAGCCTGGGGGCATGCATGGGGGAGGAGGTGTTCGCGACGCAGAAAGATTGGAGGTACGAATGATGAATGGAGACTGGCGAATCCACGGGCGAAGTGGTGCGCCGGTATGTGCGAGCGCGTTGAAGGCGCTGTCGGAGAAGGAGGATGGCGAAGAGGACGATACGGGGAGCGAGTGCGCGGAATGCACGGCATATTGCAAGCATATCGCGCGTGAGCTTCTCAATGTGGACGCGAGTTTGGTGGCCGCAGTGGGCCTTCGGGACCTTAGGGCGGCGTCGGACGCGAAATCTAACGACCTCGCATTGGTACAAGGCGAGCTGCGAGGGGCTCGGCGTGAAAATAACAAGATGATTGTACGGTTTGACGCGCTTCAACGAGAACTCACCGAGGTCTCGGCCAAGAATGCAGTACTAGAAAAGGACAAGGAACGCCTTGGCCGTGAACGAGACAAGATGGACGACGACTATTTGAAGCTTCGGAAATACGCAGACGAGTGTCGGCGTGAACTGGACGAACTCGAGCGCGAACTCGCACGCGTGGACTCAAATAGACACTGTAAAAAGATCACGCCGCAGAATTCGGGGAGTAGCACGCATTACAGACAACCAGGTTCGCCTAGGGTGTCGGCGTCGGATATAGTGTTGAATTCATCGACGACTCCAGGATATTCCGGGATGGACGAAGATGTCACCATGAAGGACGCGTCAATTGCAGGCAATCGTATGGCTATGTCCTGGGGCAGTCTCACCGGAATCCCCAAGTACTCCATCGATTATGCTGTGGGCGACAGCGATCAGCTACCTCCAGCATGCGCGGAGGACTTCGCCTACGTCAAAGACGAAGGGTGGAAATTCGCGGACATTCCTTCATGGACGGCCGCCTACTACTACGCCTCGAAGAAGCGCTGTTAGGCGGTGGCCATACTTGTGTTCAGGGAATATTACGACGGAAGGATGGCGGCCAGGAGTGGACGGCAACTCAGCACTTTCCAACGCCATGTGGTGGACAACTATGCCATGCCTGACTGGATGCTTAGCACCTGGAAGGAGTGGGCGCTAGATACCAACGAGCAGAACAAGAATCGCGCGTTTTGGGCGATGGCGCCACGTCCGCGGGGCGGAACACTGCGCAAGCTCACAGCCTATATCCAAAAGCATGGGCAAGAAGTTGATGGTTGCCCATTTGTGGATAACTATCACACGATTCGCAGCCGAGACGCTCGCGGTCTCCAACTCTGGCTGAGTCTAAACTATGTACCGAACCCCAAGGACTCGATAACGGAGCGCGACAAAAGTATACGCGTGAACATGGCGTTATTGCGCATGTTGGCGGTACCGAACGCGTATGAAGACGCCGTACTGGCACATGATCTTACGATTGCAGACAAGCCGGAGTATGAAAATTGGCCGGGACATATCACGGAGGGACTCGGCGAGATCGTGGTAGCCGAGCACCTGTCGGGGCTTGGGGTTACTGTAGCCGTGGCCAACGACGCATGGGCGTATGCCGTCAATTATCTTGACGCACTCATCACACATCCACGTGAAGGGTGGGAACCCGCGACGCTGGTGAAGATGCGCGAGCACATATCCACGCGTATGGAGGACGTGGGTATTCCGGTAGGATTGGTGGACTATCTCCCGCGCACTCCCGGCTTGCCCTGGCCAGACGCAGAAATCACTCGCATCCAAGAAGATGGATTATTCCTTGAAGACATACCGACCACGCCACCGCCGGGATCGACCGAACGCGGCAAGATTACCTGCGTCCGCTCGGGAATACCAAAGAGGAAATATGCAGGGAACGATGCAGTCGCGCGAGGCGCCGGAGCCCATCGCCGGGCGATTGGGGGTCGTGGGCGCGGAGGATATAGGGGACGGGGAAATATGGGAGGAGGAGAGCGAGGAGAATATCGCGGCGAACCGCGAACCGAGCAGTCACGCTCACTCTACACGTCAACGCACGCGCCCCGTGCCGGCCCTTCCCAGCCGGCTCAGCGGGAGCAGCACGCACCACACCCACCTTCATCGTCCAACCCTACCGCATCACAGCAGGTCCAGTCGTTCCATCCGCCGTCCACATCTATCATGTCGCCCTCGGCCGGCCAACCACCATCACAAGCAGCGCCTATGCAATACTACCAGCAGCCGCAGCAGTTTCCCGCCGCAGTCGTGCAGCCGCCGGTTCAGTGGAATACCGCTGGTCCCGCCGCTCCGCTGACGTTCGGAACACCCAACCCGCCGAGCGCCGTACCCACTTCATCCCTTACTCCGTCGTTCATCAGCTATGAAGGCCGCACCTATCATCTCGGTCCCTCTTCTGCTCCGTCGAATATTGCCGCACCATCCCCTCAGTCGCTAGCCGGTCTCCAACCCCATCATTTTATACCCACCAATATGGTTGGACCGGCCGCAGGAGTGCATCACCCTTATCCATATGCGACCGTTGCTCCCGCGTCTATTAACGCAAGCAACCCGGGATTGATTGGCACGCCCATGACCGATTTATACCACGCGCTACCGGCGCCCACCTCGGATATGGCCAACGGATTTGACATGCAGACGTACGCGAATTCGGGATCGTTTTAACTGGACCTCACCAGTCGCTGCCGCGGTCGACCATTCCTCCTCGCGACCGTATAACCATCTTGAAATACGCGACGATGGTCATCGTGGAGATCTTGGATGCTGCCGATTGGACCGGCCCTGCTACTGTTGATTTGATTACTTATCTTGGAGACTGGGTTCAGTCTCATTGGGGAGAGTGTAAAGGGGCGTTGATTGACTTCCTATTTTGGACTTACATCGGTACTGTTTACTTACCCAATGGTCGTGTTTGGAGCACACGCCATTGGTACTCGTATAAAAGCAGTACCTTGTTTACGCTACTTTACTTTTACTTTTATTCTTACACTACACACGCACTTCGCTCAACCAATATACGTTGTTCTGAAGTACTTCGTGTGCACTCAGCAAGATCTAAGCCAAAGCTTAACATTTCGATATCGCGAAAGCCAGAGCTGCGGCGAGACCCCCGCTGCAACGGGCGAGCATAAACAGCCCAGAGGAGCTTTTCCAGCTCCTGAGGCTTATGGCCGACTCCGAGAAGCTGACGATCCGTACCAATGTCGTTGGCAGGGATGCTCTCATGAGCTTTCGCGAATTCAATCCATTCTTCAAGAAATTCGCACCCTACAAAAAGCATAAAGGAGGATATCTTATTCCGGCTGGTACGGTTTTTCCGATGCATTAAGAGTTGTGTTTTGAATGGTTCTCAGATTATGTTGCAACACCCGAGATTGCCGCCGCAATCCCGAACTGGGCCGACTTCCGCAACACCATGTTCACGAAAGAGCTCATGATACATGCCGCCGGCGTCGGGAAAACCGCTACGAACGAGGTTCACATCTTGATTGGCAGGGCCAGTCAGCTGAACAACGACCTGGGCTCGTATCTCAGGACAGGGCACCGTAGTGATGTCGAGGCGACCGATAAGACACGAGAATTGGAGGACCGTTACGGCGGCATGCAGTACAAGGAGTTCAAGGCGATGCTGCAGGAGGAGATTGAGGAGAATAAGGCCGGCCCAAGTCGCCCCCGCAAGACCGCAGCGAAGTCCAAGCGCGCGCGCACAGAGGAGGCCTCTGACGAAGAGGTGGAACGGCCCAAGAAGAGTAACAAGGCGGTGGACAAGGAGCTGAGGAAGTTGGAAAAGAGGGTGAAAGAGCTGAAGAAGTTGAAAGTCAAGGACGACGGAATTTCCTCCGACAACTTGGACGGCGACACTGCATAGTCTGTTCATTATGTCTCGTTCATTTCGATGTCGAATTGTTTGTAGCAAATTCAACTCTATCTTGTGTCCAAGGTACCACTAGATTCAATTCAAAGAGTCTCTTGACAAGCAGTTTGGCCAGGCATCGCCGGAATTCGAGAAGTTGGGCAAGTTGCCCAGGTTTGTCGCGTGCAGTCACAGAGTGACAACGCGGAACCTTCCCAAATAGGAAATCCAGCTCGTTCCTTCCGCACCCACACATTCACTACTTGCACAGTTTCCTTGGTCTTGATGCACGGCAATGCTCTGCGGCGGTAGCTCTACACCCTGCTGATCCTCTGAGAACTTTCAAGGCTCTCAATAAGGCTCTCAATTGCCGCCACTTTGTTCAGGTGGCAACATGCAATCTCTGGTTCTAACAGTCATGTAGCACTGTTCCCTGAGATTCTATACACCCTGTGCATTTGCCGCTAGTCCTGATTCCCGCTGTCTGCCTCCAGGAGCCTGCTCTGTGGGGATATATTACCCCCAAAAGTGGAATAATGTGCGGAACTTCTTCCTGACCTCGCGCTGACCTGCTGTCCAACAAAACTCTTCTGTAGGGTCCTAGACATATCCCTTGAGCTCTTTGAACCCAGCATCTCCGCCGGTCGCTTTCAAGAGCCCTCACCGCGGGGAGACTTTGACTGAAATATCTTATTTGTGCCGGTGCGCAGAAACATGATCACTGACCTTGCACCGACCTAACAGCACTGTAGAACTACTTGTTGGGGCCCAATTTACCCTCTCCGTACGCCGCTAGTTCCGCGTTCTCGCCGTTCGTCTTCAGCAGGCTGCGCCCCGGAGCCATTTTGCGAATATTGCAGGTGAGCCCTGCAAGTGCTTCCGCCTCCGCGTCGAGCTAACGGCGCCGTAGCCCTCTGGTTTAGGGTGCTATACATACCCTCCGTACGCCGCTAGTCCCGTGTCATGGCCGTTCATCTTCAGCAGGCCGCGTCCCGGAGCCATTTTTGCGAATACTGCAGGTGAGCCCTGCAATTGCTTCCGCCCCTGCGTCGAGCTAACGGCGCCGTAACCCTCTGGTTTAGGGTCCTATGCATGCCCTCTGTATGCCGCTAGTCCCGCGTCATCGCCGTTCGTCTTCAGCAGGCTGCGCCCCGGCGTCATTTTTGCGAATACTGCAGGTGAGCCTTGCAAGTGCTTCCGCCCCTGCGTCGAGCTAACGGCGCCGTAACCCTCTGGTTCAGGGTCCTATACATGCCCTCCATGCGCCGCTAGTCCCGCGTCCTCGCCATTTGTCTTCAGCAGGCCGCGCCCCGGAGTCATTTTTCGCCGAAAAGCGGATATTGCAGGTGAGCAATGCATTTACACATTTACTCTGACTGACGGCATTAAGATCCTTGTATTCAGGTCTCATGCATCATGCATCCTCTCCATGCTTCACTACCCCGCTGGGACGTTTCGTCGTCGGGAGCCAGTACTGATGTCCCCGGTGGATCTCCGGGATACATGCTAAAACTGCGGCCTCAATACTTCAATGGATCTAACAGCTGCAGCACCTCTTCATCTGTATCTACACACTTTCTATACCTCTTATCATCCATGTGTCGCAACTTACTGTGTTCGTATGTTTGTTTCCAAATCTATTGACATCACTTCCGCTCGACCTCCATCAAGCAGTAGCTGCAATGGCTGCCTCGGTCCAACAGCTTATATGGATCTTGCAGCTCTTCTTTCCTCCTGAACTTGCAGTTCAACAGGCTCTCTACGTGCTGACGGTCCTCCTTTCAATGTATCCATTGCTTCGACTTCATCTCAATCAGTTAAATGAAGCGCGACGACAAACACCTCTCACAGCTTGGATGCGAAGCATACACCTTCTGCTTAAACATGCCTTCCATGAGGAAGCAAACAATGTGGAGGCATGGACAACTGGGATCAATCTAGCGGAAGAATACTCTGAATACATTTGCCGGGATCTCGACAAGCTCTACACACTACTAGGGGTTAGTGACGACACCAAGGACCCCGCCTCCTTTTTATTTCGACCTCCTCGCCCAATCTTGACCACATCCCGCCTCGATTGCAAATATTGCCCACCAGGAGATCGAAATATGGTCCCTTCTCTACGACGTCGCAGCAAAGGGAAAGCACAGCGAGTTTGGCTGCTGACCTCGACTATGCAATGGGTCTCTGCTGATTTGCTGGTCGGCCAGTGTGGCACCTGCAAAGCAGAGTACTATCCCGACATGATTACGCGGAAGATTCCGGGCCATAAGCGCACACAGCAGCTCGAGTTCGATGCCGAATACCTTCGGGTTTCGAAACAGGGTGTATGGGTCCATCGGAAAATTGCTCTCTCTCAGGAGAATGCCTTGAACCGGTTTCATTCCGGGTGGTCAAATTTTGCGGATTGGGTCAATGACTCCACAAACGACATCAATGTAAACTTCACCCACCGCCAATCCCAGCGGCTCTTTATGGAGCATTTCTCCCGCCGTCTCCTGTTGGCCCACAAAAAGTCTGCAACATTCTCCTGCGAGGCACATGCTACAACGCAAGTGCTCGCAGCGAAGGTCCGGGACGTTATTGGGAAGAATGGCGGGATTATAGCTGGAGCAATGGTCCATGGCTGCATGGATTGCACCCACGTTAAACGGTACAGCGAAGGGGATGTGGATCTCGGAGGTGTAGGTGTGGTCGGCTCGGAGGCAGGACCCATACAGGCGGTAAATTATCCCTCGCGATGGATGGCCGATGAAAGCTGATACAATGGTCCTTTAGATTGACCCGACTCTGATCGAGGAGCAACCTCTGCCTGCGAACTTACCTCAGGTTCTACCCCGTCAACAGAAACCTCTTCCGGGCGAACCTGTTGGATATGCAAGGCTGGCGGTGATGGACGGTAAGAGTTTGAAGCATCGGGTAGGTTCTTTGAAAATATTGCAGGAAATATAAATATACTCAGTGTCATTTTCTTATATAGAAATGCAGCCTTGATGACTGCGAAGGTCCTCTGGTGAATTTCAAGAATGGACGATTCTGCCAGGATCATTTGCACTATCGCTCCATATGCGGTATCATCCCGTGCGGCCGCCCAATAAATTCTGCGGATGCTGTGACCTGCGATGATCCAGCACACATTGCATGGCACAAACAATATGAGGACCGCTTCCACCGTCTTTCCTTCCCTGGTGTTCAAAGGGTTATACGACGCCAAATGGCTGCAGGTGATGCGGGATCCCACCAAGTCCGCGGGCCTTCTCTCCAAGTCCAGCTCCAGGCATTGGGCGATATTCCCGGTGAAAAGGTGGTTCACACCTTCAAGGCAAAGTCTATCTACTGCCTGCAAACAATCCAATGGGCGTGTGGTGTCCCCATTGCTTGGGAGAAATGCTATCGCTCGGAAAGCACCCCCCAAGTCTTGACGTTCATCAACAACGTCTGGGCTGACTATCCGGAATCCCGCCCCAGCTTCATTGTGTATGATAAAGCCTGCGATCTCCTCAGGCATATTGTCACGCAGGATATCGCTGATCTCTGGCTTACCACGTCAAAATTCATTGTCGACGCTTGGCATTACATTGGTCACCAGGCGACAGATGTTCTATGTCGAACTAGGTGTAATCCTGCTCCAACTGATGGTTCACAGCCCGACTTGGTTCTTACTGAGGTCGATGAACACGGAAATTCGCACCAGACCCGGGCGTTCAACACTGAAACTGCGGAACAGCTTAATTCTTGGCTCAATGGCTTTGAATCCCAATTGCGCCAGATGACAGATGTCAACTTCGATTTTTTTATCCATGTCTTAATGATGTTGTATGGTGAGAATCTCGAGAAGCGGGTAGTGTCCAAAAGCCGACAACTAACTCAATTGTTCTGGGACGAGGTCAATGGGATTGATGGGATGGATGTGGATGAGGCTAGTTAATTGACTCTGGATGTACCTTCACCATTCCAGAACTCAGAATCTGTTCAATAATAACCTCTTTTCAGTTTAGAACAAGTGTTCTAGAAGAAAATCTTATGCATAGTCACAAAAAACCCTCGAAAGCCGGCGGGGTTGGACGGCTTTGACCGGTTTTTTCGATGGCAAGAACCGGCCAGAATCGGCAAGAACCGGCGGGCGTGGACGGTTTCGGACGGGTTTCAACTCGGAAAAGACCGGCGAAAGTCGTCCAAATCCGCTGGACTTGGATGTCTTCGTGAATCCTTGAAAGCTGGCGCAAACCGCCAGAAACCGGCGGTTTACGGCGGTTTCGACCGGTTTTTGGGCTACTGGAAATCCAGCGGAAGCCAGCAAAGTCCGGCGGTTCTGGCTGGTTGTGGATGGGTTTTGAGGCGACCATTTCCGCCGAGCACCGTCGAAAACCGGCGGGTTCGGACGGATTTCGTTCATGTTGAAGAGGCTTGATGATCACCGTTGATCGCTGGCGACAGGTGCCGGTTCTGCCGCCGGAAACCGCCGCGGGCCGCCGGCCCGCGCGACCGCATGCCCTGCGGGCATATTACTGATTTTGACTGCATACAGGCGGGACACTTGCCACTTTCATGCCGTAAGTTTATCTAATAAACCTCCACCACATTCTTCCGCAACTTGGCTGACGATTTCAAGCCTCGCACAAAATTTGGGATCTCGTTCGCAAGCTCTGGGACCTCCTTTGGTGGCGGAGCGAAGCGGGCGATCTGTTCCAACGCCCGATACACCCACGCGTCATTTGTGCGGAGAGGGACCACCAAGAACCGCGTGCGTGCCCCCTGCGGAATGGCCATAACGTGTAATCACAGCTTACCATCGCTTTTCGAAGACCGAGCAGCGTCGTTGATCCACTCGGGGGCGCCGGAAAGGGCCGCCCAGGCCGCAGGGCCGTGAAAAGAATCCCAAGTCGCACTGCCGACATGTGTCGCCGAGATGTCATGCACCGTGATCTTGACCGCGCCGTAGCGGTAGTTGAACATTGTAAAATGCGGAACGCCGGGGTTCTCGGCCATGAATGTCACCTCTTGCACATAGACTGTCGACCATTTGTGCTTTTCGTAGTCGTGTGCCAGGACAGCGCGCATGAACAGTCTTTCTCGGACTGTAAGTTCCTTGTAAGGGCCGCCTGCTGCGGAGGCGAGTAATTCAGACCGGATTCACCAATGTTTACCTGGTCACTCACCACCTAAATGGAACGAAGCGCGGGTGCAGACTTGGCGGTGACCACCGTCCCGCCAATCAACCTGTTGGCATTGGGGAGAGCAGTAGTAAAATGCTAGGCACCCGCTACAACGCTTCAGAGCGGCCTTTTCGTGTATCTGTCCACATTAAAGACGAGTTGGGTGATTTTATTTTGAGATGAAGATCGTAAGACTGTCACTAAGACATACCTTCACATTGTCGCACGCACGTCGGTACGGCAAAGAACCAAGCTGGTTCACAAGTGCCAAACGCTCACGCGCTAATGATGCAAAGACACGCCACTTGTCCACGAGGGCGCAGTTTCGGAAGGGTTCACAGTGAAGAATTGGTTCAGCGTGATCAAATGCATGATCCAGGCGTTGAACGTCTCCGTGATAGATCATTAGTGTAGGAAGGATTTGTTCCAGGAAGACCGTGCAGGCGGGGTGTTCAACGCGCATTGTCGCGCAAGACACGATTGTATGCACGAGTCCGTGCTCCAGGGATTCGCCAATAAAGCGATAACCCTTTGAATCCCCGAGAATCCGAATGAGTAAGATGAGAGTTTGTCGGAGAAGAGTAAGGGTGCCGGCCATCTCGTTTTGGTGGATACAGCCATAGGCCATGTTGCAGAGTGCCCTGGTGACTCCGAAAGACAGAAGAGTTACGCCAAAGGATCCTAATGCCTGGCGATAGTGCAACATTTCACGGCCCTCGAGGACGTCATCCACAGTTGTCACAAAATCGACAATGGGGGACAGCAGATAGACCTCCTTGGGCGTAATGAAATCGGTCGGGCCAGGAAGGATGGCGTTGATATATGAGACGACCAGGGCCACCAAATCAACCAATGTACCGCCGGCGCCCTCTATCATGTCCCGAATTACCCTCTTTGTAATACCGGCTTTGCGCTCGAAGAGCAGCTGGACGAGGGCCGGATACCCATAGCCAAGATCAGGCTCGTCGTCCTGTAGGCGGCAGAACCATGCTCGTGTGACAAAAAAGACGAAGCCAGGAGTCGCAAGTAATTTTTTGATCTCCTCGTCATGAAGATTGAAGCGAGCGACAAAAGTGATTAAATCGAGGCAGATGTTTCCTTCCATATCGTCCTCCGTGGCGCGGTGCTGGTGGAAGAAGCATACCCACTGCCACATATTGGGCCACAGGTCGAGGAACGCTCCAAGAGGGATATCGGCCTGGGCGTAGATTCCTTGCAGCGAGATCCACGCGCAGCTGACGGTGGCTTGTGTTGGAGCCGGCTCAGCATCTTGTGAAGGGATTCCGCGAGGGTCAAGATTGACAAAGAACGACGCTAGAAAAGCGTCCGATTGTGTTTTAGGAAGCGAGCCGATCTTGGAGTAAAGCGTCTCCAAGGCTTTCTCTGAGCCCCGCACCGCAGAAGTGGCAATCCTCTCAAGTGCAAATCAGTGATACATCGAACAATTCGAATGAGAAGGGCCGCCTTACTCGAAGCAAGGGGGGCAGGACTGTTAGTTGCGTCAACGGAGGGCCGGATGCATTCTCTCGTCACGAACAAGTCTGAGGACGACGAAAATCAAGTTTCAAGTACGTACACACGATCTGATTTGTTTTTCTGTTTTTCTTCGGCCTGATCCGCCTCGCTAGAGCTCGTTTGCATTTCTACGATGTTGTAGGTTTGAGATATGCGTCCGGCATTCGGAAGTTAGGATGCTAAATATTCTCAGTGCGTCCCGATGAATCCTGGTTCGAAAGGGTCCGCAGGAAGAATTAGTGGGATGATATGTAGTTGAGATGAAAGCGAGGCAGCCTCCGAAAGGAGGAGACGGTTACAGGTGCAAGCGAAATCTATTGTAGCCTCTGTTTGCAATGTGGAATCCAAGACGGAGAATAGTAGAGTTGATCGCAGCTAATAGGGGGTAAAAAAAACGCGTTGTGATCATATGGTTCCTCTGCAGATGAGGAAATTAATGATTTTAGCACCCAGTGCTTTGTTTCGTTAGACGAAAGGCGAATTGACCCTAAGGCTGAGAGGATGACGGGTACATCTCCGTGCAATCAGTTCAACCGTGGGAATAAGATTGCTGGTGTTCAACTTTGCATCGATCGTCCAAGGTTCTGAATCCGACGACGTGCGATATTGATAGCCTATAGCGCCTTCGAGTGATGCAGCGGTATGCCCTGTGATCCTCTCCAACCGCGCATCGGGCCCTAGGGACCTAATAATTGATTGACATGTCCTTTCGAGCAACTTGCACCTTGGCCATCGAGATGTCGATCGGTCTTCCTGCAAATAAAGCAGTCAGTAGTGTCCTACATATAGTTTATTGGAAAATCAACGAACCACTCTAGATCAGAATGACGGACGAATGAAATATTAGAAAGCAACTGGAGAACAGGGGCAAGTATATTCGCTCTCGGGCCTCGACACACCTGAGTTCAACTTTTCTGCTCTACTGTGAGGGTGGTTTATAGTCGCGACGGTTCGTTATCCTCTAAGTAGACGCAACTTCAGGTTTTTGAAGAAGGAATCACTTGGCAATTGCTCTAAGGTTGTGCTCCTCGATTTCAAGTTCTGCTCACCGACGACCGTTGTTTATTTTCCGCAGCAAATTCATCGCACCCCCCGTGGCAAATTTCCTTCTGCGCAGTACTTCCAACAATAAGTATTTTGAGGTGAGTCAGAGTTCAAGGAGATCGAAGATCAATCCGTAAACACCGGTAAATCGCACCACATGGACCGTGTCTTGTCCAAGACCACTCACAGCCTGAGCCTGGCTCACGAACGAAATGGTTCCCCTTCTTTATGCCATAATATTCGAGCCAAAATTCCGGACAATGGTCTTATCTGCGTACGTTGAAGGAGGAAAGAAAGCGCTTGGGAAAACAACTTGAGTAGGCGAAATCTGATTGGCGCGCGCGCTTCGGCTTTTTTCATCCAGCTATCCATCTAGGGTTCGAGCGCTAGCCCGCGGTCACCATTGGAGCAGTTCATTCTGTGAAACCACGTACAGACCGGCCATGGCGCGACCCACAGCGAACCCTCCGCCTACCGTAACAGTGGTACAAGCTCCTGGCGTGCGCTCGCATGGGGCCAATTACTACGGGCAGACTCCAGCAGGGACAGAGCCTGGGCGGTACCCTCCTCTAATATTTCAGTCTCCACCGACTGTACCCCAGGCTCAATACGGAACTATGCCAGTGCAGTTTCAGCCCCCGCCGCCTGAGCCACTGTTTGTCGCCGTCAATCCCTTCGACGCACCTTCACCTCGATGGCGTCGGCCTGCGCGTCCAACGCCCCTAAATCCTGCCATTGACGCGGATACGCCTCCCGCGTGGCCCACCCAACCTATTCCTGTTCAGCCGCCGGGTTACCCTGCGGGGTACCCTGTTCAAGGTCCATACTGGGGACGTCCTGGCACACCGGGGTGGGGTGCTCCTCCTCAACCCACAACCTTTTATGGCCAACCACCCACAGTAGTCCCTGCACGACCTCGATCGCGGGACTCTTATCGAATTCCTGTTCGGCGAGGTCGATCTCCAGCAAGGCGTTCAACGCGCTCTCCAACGAGCCGTCGCTTTCCAGCGAGGTACTACAGCCCACAACCCATAATGATCCCTGCACGCCCTCAGTCCCGTTCGCGCTCTCGTTCCCCTCGCCAACCAGCCATAATAGTCGCTGCACGACCTCGATCGCGGGACTCTTCTCGAATTCCTTTTCGGCGAGGTGGATCTCCAGCGAGGCGTTTAACGCGTTCTCCAGCGAGGTACTACAGCCCACCACCCATAATAATCTCTGCACGCCCTCGGTCCCGTTCGCGCTCTTCATCGAGACGTTCGCGCTCTCCACGGAGGCACTCGCGCTTTCCAACGAGGCGCTCGCGCTCTCCTCCAGCGAGGTACTACATCCCACCACCCATAATAATCTCTGCACGCCCTCGGTCCCGTTCGCGCTCTTCATCGAGACGTTCACGCTCTCCGAGGCGTTCGGGGCATTCGCGCTCTCGTTCCCCTCGCCATTCCCATCCCACCCACAGGACAAGGTCCCCGTCACCACATGCCGCACAAGCGGAGAAATCTTCAGCGAGGTATTCGCACTCTCTTTCCTCTCGTTCCTCTCGCCATTCCCATCCCACCCACAGGACGAGGTCCCCATCACTATATGCCGCACGAGAGGAGAGACCTCCTGCAGAGGTCGAACATGCTGAAGAACATTCCCAGCCACATTCTGGCGTATCCCCAGGTCATAGTCCTACTCCACATCCACAGAGTTCGCCTGAGATTGCTTCGGAACCTCTCGCTGAGAGTGTGCTGTCTGCGTCTCGGCGTTCCCGTCAATATTCCAGGTCGCGCAGGAGTAGTCGTTCATTCCGCAGAACATCTAGTTCCCGCGCGCACTCTCTGCCTCCACCACATATCATTGGTCTTTCCCCTCAGACCCCTCAGTGGTATATGCATAGGCCACATCCCATGACCAGCACACCGTTTTCTCCCGGAATTCGACCTATCTCCGTAATGCAAACGACCGTGCCTATCCTCGGAGTGCAACCTACCCTGCCTCTTCCCAATACCTCCAGCAGCCGTCACCGTCACCGAAAATCATCCATCGCGATCCAGACCGTCCTGTTTACCGTGGCCTTCTTTCTTTTCGACTTCATCCCTCGACAAGTGTATCTGCACTTCCTCCTACGCATTCCATCGCTCTATTTTTCACGCGTCACCCGCATATTCGAAGATGCACGGCTCAGCCTACCCGATATCAAGAGAATGGCTCGCGCAAAGGCCGACCAGTGGAACACGACAAACCCCCCGCCATTTCCTTCCATAGTCACTCCTGATCAAATGCCGCTGCCCCAAACCCTGCTCCATTTCCGAGCGTCTTGGGAAGGGTTTATCGATTCGTTGATGCGCGAATGGAAGACGCTGAATATTGTTTCTGTCCTACTGATGTCGTACGCCACATCCTTATCATCTACTCCAATTCATGCTTAACTCCTGCAGGGCCATCCTCACTATGCTCCAAATCGACGCCGCGTCCCACCCCATCACCCGCACGTCGGCGCTGTTCTCTCTCATATGCGCGCTCATGAGTCTACTGTACGGCTGTATGTACATCGTGCGCTTTGGAGGGATGCGCAAAATGCATAAAGCGAGCAGTTTTGCCGATGTACGTCGTCTCTAGTAAAAGTTACGACCTGGGCGCTCAAACTTTGTTTAGGAAGCTCAAAAAGGAACGACGAGTATTTGGTGGAACGTATGGGTCCTCCTTGCAATGGTGCGCTTTTGATTCAATAGCCGTCAACGAGACGCTAATGACCCCGTCTTTCTCCAGCCAGCTGTCTGGTTAGCCTGGTATATCACCCCTCCAGTGTCGCTTACTGCATTGCTAACCCTCCACCAGGTCGATTATCATGTTTTTCACCTGCATTATGTCGTTCATATGGCTCAGCGGCTCCTCGCAAGATACAACCGACTTCGCCATATCCCCCCGTGTCTTGCTTGGCCTCCGTATTGCCCTCACCGTCGTATTCGCGCTGGGTATCATCTACTTTGGGCTCATCGTCAGAACTTTCCATCGGTACGGCGACCCCCTGGACCGGGAATGGATGCGCAGGGTGAACGAGTGGACAAAAGAGGCCGCATCGGTAACTCCGTACTGGAATCAACCTGATACCAAGCCTCCGTATCCCAGATCGCCGATACTAGTAAGGGTGCCATCTAGCCCGTACTCGCGAGGCGCTCCCCGAGGCGCTTCCCCAACTCATGTGCCACTTCCGCCCCCTTTCCCCGACGAGTTTCGCAGGCTGCCCCCTTCACGCCCGCTAACAACTCATCCGTCGGGCTTTTTTCACGCCGGGGGTCGTCTCTTCTTGCCTGCTGAACCTGTCACCATCATGCAATTAGGGGATCCTGATGTACATGCCCCTCAGATTGTGGATAAAGATTTGCAGAGATTTATGCTTGTAGGTTTTCCAGATGTCAGGGTTTGTGACCGTCCAAGCTCGAGCTGACTGCAATGCAATATTTCAGGAAGTTTCAAGTGCCTGGAAGGGACAACTCGCGCTTACGCCGCCCGATGGTGCCGCCGGCACCGACCTTCCCTCTTACACCAGCCTCTCGCCTGCTGATTCCGACGGCCCTGCTTCATCGGCGCGCGAGCCCGTTCACTACCCTCCCAAAAGCCGCAGTCTAGACGGCTCGAAAATTTCCTCGAAATCATCGTCGCTCGGCCGTCCCCAGACCTCTACATTTATGTCCGCCGAGTCCCCCACGGCCGCCTTTGCAGCTTTAGGCACCGCGCATGCCCAACGATGGCTCGCGATGAACTCGCCGCCCTCGCGCGCGCCCTCGCCCGATCCCGATCCCGAGAAAGCCCTCCCTCCCGTACCTCCTGCTCGGTCTCCAATGCAGAACGTGCAAGAATTCCTCGACCTCTGGAACCAGCGATACTTCCATTCTCGGAATTTAGAAGCGTTTATGGTCCCCCGAGTGGGTCCGTCGGGTGCTGCTGAATTTGCCGTCAATCTGGTCTCGCGGCCCTGGCCATACCGTCCCTCCGCGGATCCAGGCCCAACGATTCTTATGCGTACACGATCTAATACGAAAGCAAGTAGTGACGAGTCGGAGCCACGTCCCTCCGACCGGCCGACACTGGGAAGCAGACGTTCGCCTCCCCGGTACTCCAGACCAGAAATCTAACCATCATGCAACCACGTCTCATTCTCTGTTGTCATGATTACTCTCACGAAGTTTCTTCACGAATACAATCATGTTATGATACACCAGTAATCGACTCATCCGCTCTACTAGTAGAGCTGGAAAGCTGCTCTTTATCTACGACGGTCCCTTCGCTCGTATCCTTAGTTGGAGACAAACTATCCTGGTTCCACCGGACAGAGGAAACAGCTGAGAAGGATTTGACATCCGCTTCCCCGATGTGTCTTAATGGCACTTCTCGCGACGCCGCGTTATTGGAAAACCAGAGCAGAGTGGAAAACTGAGTCGTGAGTGTGCACCCGGTCCCAACTTGGTCCGGGTCGTCAACGACATCTACCATTGCTGTTACAACCACCGGGATGTTCGCAACGACCAGGCTGAGGTAGTCCTGGGCTTTCGATTTAGTGCCAAAGCGGACGGAGTCAAACGGAAAGCCAAATGCGCACCTCGACTAGGGCAGCTATCACAACCTTTGTGCCGCCATTTCGGAGGATAAAGGCAGCATGAACCAGTGAGACCTGACGGAGTGGCGTGAAACTCTGCTTGAGTTGGGGAAGGTAGGCGTACGATCGTGGTTACAACGCAAGTAGAGAAAATGACCGTCAATTTATGGCGCAAGTCTTGTCGAATAACTTCCGGAACAGTGGGAATGGGGCCACCCGGAGGATCGAGTCGGCGATGATATCGGCTGTGATGCGGTCCTGAAGGCACATCGTCAGTTCAATGAATTTACTGACACTCACTGACGAGCTGCAGAACTGCGACTTGGAGCGGTAATTGACAAGCGGTAATTGACATTGAGGGTTAGGTGCGTTCTTCCATGAAGCTCGGCGCAAAAGTGCATCAGGCGGCGCGCGAAGAGCGCGGAGGCGCTAGGGCCTGTGGGGGGTGCTGCAAAAATAAAACTAAGGATTGATTAGTAAATGTATATTGTATGAGGAAAGGAAGAAGGGAGTAAGTGGAAGGAAGTAACGAAAGCCGGTACCGAACACTAAAAAAAAGCGAAGAACGCGGAGAACATCGAAAGAAACAAAAAAGCCAGTTCGCGTCGAGCCTCTAACCCACCGCGAGCCCGAGCCCGCCCCGACGTGCGAGAGGCAAATATATCTGATAACACGTGAAAGACCCGAGCACAACGACCGTTGGACGTCGTCTACGATCCTTGTGGCATCGCAGTACAAGGCAAGGATACGGGTTAATGAGGCAGGCAGGCGCGAGACCCGCACGCAGGCCAACTTGCCGCAGAGGAGGCAGTTGAGTGTTCCAAAGCAGCTGGACTCGCAGGTTGCCGCGCCAGCGCCAGGAGTCGGGACGGACCAAGCGGCGGGGAGTCCACTCCGAGTGGCTCCGGACGTGGGGTACCAAGTGCTAATTGTGCTCGGGTGCGGATCCGTAGCGAGGTCGAAGTGAATTGGAAGAATAAGCAGAACGAAAAAAGAACGAAAATGAAAATGAAAGACGGAGACGCACGCCCGCTTAGGACCACGGCTATCCGCTGGATCGAGTGAGGAGTACCCGGGCGGGCGCTGGGCACGTCGGGTGCGGTCGCGCGTACACTGGTATTCCAGTACCCGAGTTCGCGTCCCGCGTCCCGCGTCCCGCTTCCCGCCTCCCGTCCCGTCGGAGGAAGAGCGAAGGGAAAACACCCAAGACGCCCGACAGGTCGCGCACGCTCGTAGGGTGTCGATACAGAGAACAACGCGTACTCCGCATACAGCGCTCTCGCGGACCGGCCTCGTCCCGGGCAGGGACAAGGAAATAAGTACGTGAAAGAAAACGACGGGACTGGTGCCAAAGTCCCACTCGCACCAGACACCAAGGAGATGGAAGTGAGTGGGAATAAACAAAATATGTGTATGTAGCGAAGAAAGAGCGAAACGGAGAACGTTGAAAGGAAAACCAAAGAGAGTGGTTTGGGTGGGGGTCCATCCGCGTCGACCCCGGGCAATAACACGTGAAAGGACCGACGAGCGATGCAGCGCGACAGAACGAAGCAGAATTGAGAAACGCTGGCTCCCCGCAAGGCGCGCGGCGTTCCAAAGCAAAGCAGTTGGCCCGATCCGCCAGAAGTCGGGACGGAACCAAACGGCAAGCGGAGGGTGGGGAGTCCGCTCTGAGTAGCTCCGCACGTGGGGTGGATTAAGAGGTACCAAGTGCTAAATGCGCTCGGGTGCGGATCCGCAGAGTAGTGAGCTCAAGTGAAAGACCCCAGAGATATCGTGCGCGTCCACCGAGAAAAAGAAAGAAAGTGAAAGGAAACCCACCTGCATGTTTCACCCTCGCCCACCCACCAACGCCATCGGCGACGCCCATCGCATTCTCGCGCACAAAATACGCATCCTCGCCCACCTGCACCGCCAACGGCGCATCCGTCACCTCCGCACCATACCCCCCCGCACCCGTATGCATCCCCCGCACCCGCTGCCCTTGCCCATGCCCGTTCCCGCGCTTCGGGATCCCATACGCGCCGACATCGAGCGTATACTTTTGCCCCCTCCTCCTCCCGACCCTCCCAGAAGGCGGCGGCGCACTCGCGGCATGGCGCCCCGCATGGTTCGGCGCGCCCGGAAACAAGAGGGCGCCGAGCTGGGCGGGGTGCGGGTGGTGGTGGTTCGTGTTGTGTCCGTTGCCGGGTGTGTGCGGGGGCGCGACGAGGGCGAGGGGGGCGTCGCGGCCCGCCTGGGCGTTTGAGCCGGAGTTGGGCCCCTCGACCTCGCCGCGGGCCTCGATGGGGAGACGGTGGGTTGTGAGGCGGGTGTTGGGCGGGGGCGGGCCGGTCTGCGGCGGGGCGTCGAAGAAGGAGGAGGCGAGCGACAGCGCCCGCGAGGTCGACGCGGCGGAGTTTGAGCGCACCCGCGGGGAAGCGACGCGGGGCAGGGCAGAGTACAGTCGGGCGTGCTTCATCGTCGTGGTCGAGTGCAAAAATGCGGGGTACCGGTTTTATCCGAAGTGATGTCACACTTTCTTCTTCCCCCGCACATGCCCGTCTTATGGTTTTCTATCGCCGCCTTCGGCCTTCCGCACCGCGACTTATCGATATCTGCTACGTGCGCCAAACTAGTGGGTTCTGACGACCAGCACCGGTCATCCTGTGAACCGTCTCCACCAGGATTTATAACTTACGGCCTCAAGTTGACTCGCAATCTCAGGCTGCCAGTCTAGTCCCTGTAATTTCCTACGTCTGCACACCCCTGTGGACCGTTGAGTTGGACCATTAAATGAGGTCAAATGAAGTACTTCCTTGTGCTTCCGACTCCGAGGTCAATACTTACCTCGGCTTCTATCTACTCTTCCCGGGCCATCCCTTCCTGCTTTGTCTGTCAGCTATAAAGGAGTCCGTCGTTCGGACCGTAGCTAAGTGGTTCGTTTTGTTTGGTTTTCTTTCTATTCCCGACCAATTCCCGACGGTCCAGCGATGCCTTGTAAAAAAAATTATCCCCCCTTCAAGGCTTGTTGTTCCACGGAATCTCTCCCGAGTTCATGGGAATCCGTCAACTTGAAGTGATGTGATGATAACAACCTTGGCACACTCTTTCTCCTCTCCCATGACCCTCGACGCAACACTGAACGCAGTCCTTGGGGCCACACCGGTCCCAGGCCTCCACCCCGCCTTCATGCTATTCAAAGTCATCGTCTCCAGTGTTCAAACGGCCCGCGCTAGTCAGAAGCAGCTAGCCACGCTGGCAGCTGCTCTCGCACAGCTCCTGGCGACATTGCAACGAGAGTTTGAGTCGAATAGACTGGTTCCGCAGTTGTGTGTGCAGCCTCTCAATAATCTTGTGAGGTGAGCTCAGAGGAAAAGCTGATTCGATGGCCGCTTGCTGATTACTGCATTACAGCCTTTTGAGGGACATCCACCAATTTGTCCAGGCCGAACAGGATCGCAACTTCCTGGGGGCCCTGTTGCATGGCGACTCCCGTGTCTCTGTCATTGACCTGTTCTACCGTCGGATCGGAACGACAGGCACCGCGTTCCAGGTGCGTCGCTTTCATATTCCAGATTCGTCATCTGGGTGAACGAGATACTGAAGCCGACCCTCCCAGATCTCTTCGTCACTGAATATCCAACACATGCTGCAGGACAATGAGAAAGCGCGGCTCGAGGATGTAGGCGCTCTCGATGGGCGATTCGCCAGTCTTGAAAGGAACCACAACGAACTGCGGCGGGAACTTGGTGCGTTCTACAGCTTTACAAACACTAACCCGAACTCATCATCTTTAGACATAAACAACAAGAATATGCTTGCCATCATGGTTTCCATCGAACGGCGCATGGGAGAGAACGAGAACCGCAATAGCCCGGAGCAAAACTTCTATGCACACACGCTGCAATATCTAGTGTCAACCACTGGCCAACATGTCAAGTTGGAAGACTGGGTGATCTCACCGTTTGACGTGGATTACGGGCCGAAAATCGGAGCGGGTGGATTGTTAGTGACAAGAATCTGCGTTGGGGCCATTTCTGATAGATTTCAGTGGGACTGTATACAAGGGCAGTTGGAAACGCACCGAGGTGGCGATCAAATTGATCCACGACGAAGCTGGGATCACCGCCAACGTGGACGTAGGTCCTTGCCCCATTTCTCGTAGACTCATTGATCAACTGTTGCCCCCCTTTAAGATGCTCCGCAAGGAAATCAATGTGAGTGGTTCCCTGTGCCGGGTCGTGTAAAAAACCAACCACCTCAAATAGGTATGGATGACACTCCGACACCCAAATATTCTTCAGTTCCTCGGCGCCAATATCCTTGATGATAAGCCATTCGTGGTTATGCCTCTCCTGCCATATAACGCGCGTGAGTTCCTGCGCATTCGACCTACTTATGATCCTCTCTACATCGTGAGTTAGCTGTGTTTAAATCTATGGCCTAGTCTGATCCCCAGCAGCTTCGGGATATAACACTTGGCCTCGAGTATCTTCATGGGCGAAAAATATGTCACGGTGACCTCAAAGGGGTATGTCCATCAGTGAAAACATTTCTCAAACCCGGTGGATGTTGATTTGTCTTGAAGATCAATGTCCTCATTGAGGACTCCGGGCGCGCCCTTATCTGTGATTTTGGTCTAGTTCGTATCAAAGCAGATATCACCAGCCGCACTCGCAGCGGAGGCGGTACTGTGGTTACAGGCAGTCGCAATTGGATGGCACCGGAATTACTGTCTGGATCTCTTCCCCGACCGCCGTCTGACATTTACGCTTTCGGCATGACACTCTATGAGGTGCTTCCACCATTATTACCCTTAACCTCCATTGACGTCAATGCCCTTCAGCTGTACACGGATGAAATCCCACTAACCGCTGTCCCATATGGTGATTTCATTGAACTGGTATTCCAGATCGGTGTGCGCCCAGAACGTCCTGAAGAAGACGAGTCTCCACGGATGAATGACGGTATCTGGGACTTGGCAGAGCGTTGTTGGGATAGAGACCCCAAGGCGCGTCCTACTGCGAGACAAATCCACGACACGCTTAAGATCCTCATGATGGAGTATGCCCACGAACCCGCTATTGAGGAACCACATCCACCGATTCACTCTCCACCTCTGCCTCCGCCTCCTCGCACACCACCAGCCCTACCTCCTCATTCCCCTCCTCCAGTGCTGCCTACCATATCGGCTGAAAACTCGGTGTGCCCATTCCCCTTGACCCCCGTCTTTCTGCTCTTGCTGACCAAGTACAAAAAACACTATTAAGAACCGCACAATGGAGTATGCACGCAAACCTGCCATTGAGCAGCCACGTCCACCAATTCACTCTCCACCTCCTCTTCAGCTACCCGATCTACAATCTATGCCCGAGGTTAGAAGGCTGCCATTCTTTCCGAGTGAAAAGTATGGACGCCTCCACACCCCTGGCCCATCCGAGCCCTTCAGAGAGCTCAAAATCTTTCGGGTTGATTCTTATAATACTTATACAGGGCATGAAATTTCCCTCCAGTTCCCCAAAACTGCCACTGTGTCTGACCTCGAGGAACACTTGGCCTGCTACCTCCATCAAGAGCGCAACCACACCCGTGTCTTTTACGACCGTCAGTCAGGGATTTGGTCAGCGGGGAGAGGCCTCTGCCTTGCGGATGACGAGGTGATTGGGGATATTCCGGAATCGGTCAGGTTATATGTTGAGGTAGGCATATGCTCTGCACATATTGTGAATCACACTCAATTTCTTGGTCTTCAGAGAATTTTTAATCATGAGGACTGGCTTTGGTCGCGGTGGCTCAAGGCTGATGGAGATCCTTACGCCCGAATGGACAAGGAGCTCAAGGAATCTGACTCAGACGTCAGCAAGCTCACAATTGTGTGGACTGGTTTCAGCAACAGTGAAGAGGTCACATATCAGCTCCTGATCAACAAAAACGTCTGCGCTGGAGCAGTCGAGTCATACTTGGAAAAGATGCTTCCGAAAAAGACATACTGTCACATGCCTCTCTATCGGAAAACTCAAAATGGGACGAAAATGAAATACCTCGACCGCAATGAGTGCTTTCCGCAATCCATCCAGCTATATGCCGAGGTAGGCGGAGCTGCTCCCATTGTGGATTACACTCAATTTATTGGGCTTTTAGGCGGTTCCCTTGACGAGCAATTGGGTTCGGCGGCTGGACGAGTTTCCGGCTCATGGGTACTAGTTCTGGGAAGGTTGAGTTCAGGTCCAGGGCAGACTTGTGATTTTTTGTGAATTACAAGGGGCCGGACGCTCAATTCCTACTAGTAGTATGTGATTCGGGCTTATGGTTGTAATAACAGATATATTCGACAGGGAGGTTGAGGTCCGATTCTGGACCCCCTGAGGATTGAAGGTGGGTTGGTGTACCGGTGAAGCTTTAACTTGAAGGTGATTGTTAAAGAGTTGGTGCGCCTTATAAATAAAGTGTCGCAATAACAAAGAAGACTTTCAACAGGACGCGGTGAGGACCAGGATAAAATGCTGAGAGACAGGGCTCTTCACAATCTAGATGCTTCGTTGGACACTGTCCAAACACTGGAACAAGTGGACATAGACCTGGATCAACAGACTCCGCACAGCCCGAAGGCGAGACTCAGACAATTGCTGCCTTTGGCCCACACCAGAGGAATTTTGTTTATTAAGTAAAATTTGGTCGTCCAACAAGTGTCCCTGTATAAATACTTCAATTATCACTTGACTCTGGTTCAACTTTGTGGAGGCTGTATATACTCTATCGTCACAAAATAAGTGTTGTGGGCATCAAGCCAAAGCAGTATAATTCCCACGGTTGAATTTATATGTACCACTTGATTCTGAAAGAGGACGGGGGCACCGGTCGACATTTTGAGCAGATCCGAACTGGATACCAGACAAATCCTACCCAAAATTTCGTTCAGATTCTTTGTGGAAAATTGTTCGCAGTTGCGCAGAGGCTAGACTCCCGAAATAAACTAAGATTTGGATTTTGACTGCATACAGGCGGGACACTTGCCACTTTCATGCCGTAAGTTTATCTAATAAACCTCCACCACATTCTTCCGCAACTTGGCTGACGATTTCAAGCCTCGCACAAAATTTGGGATCTCGTTCGCAAGCTCTGGGACCTCCTTTGGTGGCGGAGCGAAGCGGGCGATCTGTTCCAACGCCCGATACACCCACGCGTCATTTGTGCGGAGAGGGACCACCAAGAACCGCGTGCGTGCCCCCTGCGGAATGGCCATAACGTGTAATCACAGCTTACCATCGCTTTTCGAAGACCGAGCAGCGTCGTTGATCCACTCGGGGGCGCCGGAAAGGGCCGCCCAGGCCGCAGGGCCGTGAAAAGAATCCCAAGTCGCACTGCCGACATGTGTCGCCGAGATGTCATGCACCGTGATCTTGACCGCGCCGTAGCGGTAGGCGAACATTGTAGAATGCGGAACGCCGGGGTTCTCGGCCATGAATGTCACCTCTTGCACATAGACTGTCGACCATTTGTGCTTTTCGTAGTCGTGTGCCAGGAGAACAGTCTTTCTCGGACTGTAAGTTCCTCGTAAGGACCGCCTGCTGCGGAGGCGAATAATTTAGACCGGATTCATCGATGTTTTAGAAAGCAACTGGAGAACAGGGGCAAGTATATTCGCTCTCGGGCCTCGACACACCTGAGTTCAACTTTTCTGCTCTCCTGTGAGGGTGGTTTGTAGTCGCGACGGTTCGTTATCCTCTAAGTAGACGCAACTTCAGGTCTTTGAAGAAGGAATCACTTGGCAATTGCTCTAAGGTTGTGCTCCTCGATTTCAAGTTCTGCTCACCGACGACCGTTGTTTATTTTCCGCAGCAAATTCATCGCACCCCCCGTGGCAAATTTCCTTCTGCGCAGTACTTCCAACAATAAGTATTTTGAGGTGAGTCAGAGTTCAAGGAGATCGAAGATCAATCCGTAAACACCGGTAAATCGCACCACATGACCGTGTCTTGTCCAAGACCACTCACAGCCTGAGCCTGGCTCACGAACGAAATGGTTCCCTTTCTTTATGCCAAAATATTCGAGCCAAAATTCCGGACAATGGTCTTATCTGCGTACGTTGCAGGAGGAAAGAAAGCGCTTGGGAAAACAACTTGAGTAGGCGAAATCTGATTGGCGCGCGCGCTTCGGCTTTTTTCATCCAGCTATCCATCTAGGGTTCGAGCGCTAGCCCGCGGTCACCATTGGAGCAGTTCATTCTGGGAAACCACGTACAGACCGGCCATGGCGCGACCCACAGCGAACCCTCCGCCTACCGTAACAGTGGTACAAGCTCCTGGCGTGCGCTCGCATGGGGCCAATTACTACGGGCAGACTCCAGCAGGGACAGAGCCTGGGCGGTACCCTCCTCTAATATTTCAGTCTCCACCGACTGTACCCCAGGCTCAATACGGAACTATGCCAGTGCAGTTTCAGCCCCCGCCGCCTGAGCCACTGTTTGTCGCCGTCAATCCCTTCGACGCACCTTCACCTCGATGGCGTCGGCCTGCGCGTCCAACGCCCCTAAATCCTGCCATTGACGCGGATACGCCTCCCGAGTGGCCCACCCAACCTATTCCTGTTCAGCCGCCGGGTTACCCTGCGGGGTACCCTGTTCAAGGTCCATACTGGGGACGTCCTGGCACACTGGGGTGGGGTGCTCCTCCTCAACCCACAACCTTTTATGGCCAACCACCCACAGTAGTCCCTGCACGACCTCGATCGCGGGACTCTTATCGAATTCCTGTTCGGCGAGGTCGATCTCCAGCGAGGCGTTCAACGCGCTCTCCAACGAGCCGTCGCTCTCCAGCGAGGTACTACAGCCCACAACCCATAATGATCTCTGCACGCCCTCAGTCCCGTTCGCGCTCTCGTTCCCCTCGCCAACCAGCCATAATAGTCGCTGCACGACCTCGATCGCGGGACTCTTCTCGAATTCCTTTTCGGCGAGGTGGATCTCCAGCGAGGCGTTTAACGCATTCTCCAGCGAGGTACTACAGCCCACCACCCATAATAATCTCTGCACGCCCTCGGTCCCGTTCGCGCTCTTCATCGAGACGTTCGCGCTCTCCAACGAGGCGCTCGCGCTTTACAACGAGGCGCTCGCGCTCTCCTCCAGCGAGGTACACCCCACCACCCATAATAATCTCTGCACGCCCTCAGTCCCGTTCGCGCTCTTCATCGAGAGGTTCGCGCTCTCCAAGGAGGCACTCGCGTTTTCCAACGAGGCGCTCGCGCTCTCCTCCAGCGAGGTACTACATCCCACCACCCATAATAATCTCTGCACGCCCTCGGTCCCGTTCGCGCTCTTCATCGAGACGTTCACACTCTCCGAGACGTTCGGGGCATTCGCGCTCTCGTTCCCCTCGCCATTCCCATCCCACCCACAGGACAAGGTCCCCGTCACCACATGCCGCACAAGCGGAGAAATCTTCAGCGAGGTATTCGCACTCTCTTTCCTCTGGTTCCTCTCGCCATTCCCATCCCACCCACAGGACGAGGTCCCCGTCACTATATGCCGCACGAGAGGAGAGACCTCCTGCAGAGGTCGAACATGCTGAAGAACATTCCCAGCCACATTCTGGCGTATCCCCAGGTCATAGTCCTACTCCACATCCACAGAGTTCGCCTGAGATTGCTTCGGAACCTCTCGCTGAGAGTGTGCTGTCTGCGTCTCGGCGTTCCCGTCAATATTCCAGGTCGCGCAGGAGTAGTCGTTCATTCCGCAGAACATCTAGTTCCCGCGCGCACTCTCTGCCTCTACCACATATCATTGGTCTTTCCCCTCAGACCCCTCAGTGGTATATGCATAGGCCACATCCCATGACCAGCACACCGTTTTCTCCCGGAATTCGACCTATCTCCGTAATGCAAACGACCGTGCCTATCCTTGGAGTGCAACCTACCCTGCCTCTTCCCAATACCTCCAGCAGCCGTCACCGTCACCGAAAATCATCCATCGCGATCCAGACCGTCCTGTTTACCGTGGCCTTCTTTCTTTTCGACTTCATCCCTCGACAAGTGTATCTGTACTTCCTCCTACGCATTCCATCGCTCTATTTTTCACGCGTCACCCGCATATTCGAAGATGCACGGCTCAGCCTACCCGATATCAAGAGAATGGCTCGCGCAAAGGCCGACCAGTGGAACACGACAAACCCCCCGCCATTTCCTTCCATAGTCACTCCTGATCAAATGCCGCTGCCCCAAACCCTGCTCCATTTCCGAGCGTCTTGGGAAGGGTTTATCGATTCGTTGATGCGCGAATGGAAGACGCTGAATATTGTTTCTGTCCTACTGATGTCGTACGCCACATCCTTATCATCTACTCCAATTCATGCTTAACTCCTGCAGGGCCATCCTCACTATGCTCCAAATCGACGCCGCGTCCCACCCCATCACCCGCACGTCGGCGCTGTTCTCTCTCATATGCGCGCTCATGAGTCTACTGTACGGCTGTATGTACATCGTGCGCTTTGGAGGGATGCGCAAAATGCATAAAGCGAGCAGTTTTGCCGATGTACGTCGTCTCTAGTAAAAGTTACGACCTGGGCGCTCAAACTTTGTTTAGGAAGCTCAAAAAGGAACGACGAGTATTTGGTGGAACGTATGGGTCCTCCTTGCAATGGTGCGCTTTTGATTCAATAGCCGTCAACGAGACGCTAATGACCCCGTCTTTCTCCAGCCAGCTGTCTGGTTAGCCTGGTATATCACCCCTCCAGTACCGCTTACTGCATTGCTAACCATCCACCAGGTCGATTATCATGTTTTTCACCTGCATTATGTCGTTCATATGGCTCAGCGGCTCCTCGCAAGATACAACCGACTTCGCCATATCCCCCCGTGTCTTGCTTGGCCTCCGTATTGCCCTCACCGTCGTATTCGCACTGGGTATCATCTACTTTGGGCTCATCGTCAGAACTTTCCATCGGTACGGCGACCCCCTGGACCGGGAATGGATGCGCAGGGTGAACGAGTGGACAAAAGAGGCCGCATCGGTAACTCCGTACTGGAATCAACCTGATACCAAGCCTCCGTATCCCAGATCGCCGATACTAGTAAGGGTGCCATCTAGCCCGTCCTTGCGAGGCGCTTCCCGACCCGCTTCCCCAACTCATGTGCCACTTCCGCCCCCTTTCCCCGACGAGTTTCGCAGGCTGCCCCCTTCACGCCCGCTAACAACTCATCCGTCGGGCTTTTTTCACGCCGGGGGTCGTCTCTTCTTGCCTGCTGAACCTGTCACCATCATGCAATTGGGGGATCCTGATGTACATGCTCCTCAGATTGTGGATAAAGATTTGCAGAGATTTATGCTTGTAGGTTTTCCAGATGTCATGGTTTGCGACCGTCCAAGCTCGAGCTGACTGCAATGCAATATTTCAGGACGTTTCAAGTGCCTGGAAGGGACAACTCGCGCTTACGCCGCCCGATGGTGCCGCCGGCACCGACCTTCCCTCTTACACCAGCCTCTCGCCTGCTGATTCCGACGGCCCTGCTTCATCGGCGCGCGAGTCCGTTCACTACCCTCCCAAAAGCCGCAGTCTAGACGGCTCGAAAATTTCCTCGAAATCATCGTCGCTCGGCCGTCCCCAGACCTCTACATTTATGTCTGCCGAGTCCCCCACGGCCGCCTTTGCAGCTTTAGGCACCGCGCATGCCCAACGATGGCTCGCGATGAACTCGCCGCCCTCGCGCGCGCCCTCGCCCGATCCCGATCCCGAGAAAGCCCTCCCTCCCGTACCTCCTGCTCGGTCTCCAATGCAGAACGTGCAAGAATTCCTCGACCTCTGGAACCAGCGATACTTCCATTCTCGGAATTTAGAAGCGTTTATGGTCCCCCGAGTGGGTCCGTCGGGTGCTGCTGAATTTGCCGTCAATCTGGTCTCGCGGCCCTGGCCATACCGTCCCTCCGCGGATCCAGGCCCAACGATTCTTATGCGTACACGATCTAATACGAAAGCAAGTAGTGACGAGTCGGAGCCACGTCCCTCCGACCGGCCGACACTGGGAAGCAGACGTTCGCCTCCCCGGTACTCCAGACCAGAAATCTAACCATCATGCAACCACGTCTCATTCTCTGTTGTCATGATTACTCTCACGAAGTTTTCTTCACGAATAAAATCATGTTATGATACACCAGTAATCGACTCATCCGCTCTACTAGTAGAGCTGGAAAGCTGCTCTTTATCTACGGTGGTCCCTTCGCTCGTATCCATAGTTGGAGACAAACTATCCTGGTTCCACCGGACAGAGGAAACAGCTGAGAAGGATTTGACATCCGCTTCCCCGATATGTCTTAATGGCACTTCTCGCGACGCCGCGTTATTGGAAAACCAGAGCAGAGTGGAAAACTGAGTCGTGAGTGTGCACCCGGTCCCAACTTGGACCGGGTCGTCAACGACATCTAAGTACCATTGCTGTTACAACCACCGGGATGTTCGGAACGACCAGGCTGAGGTAGTCCTGGGTTTTCGATTTAGTGCCAAAGCGGACGGAGTCAAATGTAAAGCTAAACGCGCACCTCGACTAGGGCAGCTATGACAACCTTTGTGCCGCCATTTCGGAGGATAAAAGCAGCATGAACCAGTGAGACCTGACGGAGTGGCGTGAAACTCTGCTTGAGCTGGGGAAGGCAGGCGTACGGATGGTGGTTACAACGCAAGTAGAGAAAATGAGCGTCAATTTATGGCGCAAGTCCTTTCCGAAACAGTGGGAGTGGGGTCACCAGGAGGATCGAGTGGGCGATGATATCGGCTGGGATGCGGTGGTGAAGGGACATCGTCAGTTGATGAATTTACTGATACTCACTGACGAGCTGCAGAACTGCGACTTGGAGCGGTAGTTGACATTGAGGGTTAGTAGGTGCGTTCTTCCATGAAGCTTCCGGCTCGCAGACCCAAAGGAGTTGTGCCATTAGGATTAATGCGGCTCCTTTCGCATGCAGGGTCGATTCGGACGATGCTGAAGAGAATGCTCAGTCGGGAGGCCCTAGACGACGAGTAAGTAACGAGATCCCGTCGAGGTACAGGCGAACAAACCAGATGACTGCATAGAATGTTGTGGCCATCAAATAGTACGCTGCGTTGATTCAGTCCAGTATGCCAGGAACTGAGGATGGAACTCGCCTGTGACTCTCGCCGCCTTCGAGGGCCGCCTTCGAGGTATTATTCGGGTTAGGCAACTGTAGCGTTATTTCAGTACGGTAACTCAAAGACCGGAGTGTGCCATTACATGTAAAAACACAGCGATGACCTGTATTATCAGGGACAGGAATGCGAACAGTGCGCACAAGTCATCAGCCCAATATCTGCCTCGACGTCTGTACAATCTAAAACAAATTTTGAGAAGGAGAAGATCGCACAGATTCAAGACGCCGCACCAGTATATTGTCGTCCCCAGAGCAAAAACACCGCAGGTCGCGGCAGTAACTAACTACTGAGGAACTTCGTCAAGAGAAACGCCAAATATGTTGCTCGCCTTTCAACTGCACAAAGGGATTGCCGGGGTCGAGTATCACGCATTATGGGCGAACATGACGGAAAGAGGTAAAAAGCCTCCAAAGCCACTGCATAAAAGGATCGACCATCAGATCGCGGTTACTCCTTTACGGCCCGAGCTCCGAATCCAGGAGATGAGCAGCGCGGAGGATGCGGCCGGATAGTACGGGGCCCTTACGAGTTGTGCAAACGTAGGAGCCAACATATCGGAATTCTCAAAACGAGTCAGCTCAATGCGACTCATCAACAAGACGAGAATTGCTGTGACAAAGTTTCCGCCATACATAGTACTTGGGTGGAAAGTTGAAACAGGCTCACATTCAACCAAAAACTTGGTTTAAGGTCGTTGGCGAGGTTCCAGGAGCTAGCGCAAGTTATATGGTTATATGGTTATATGCAGTGACTCCATTCTTGTTCAGAAGGTCTCCCGACTGGGAACCATATAAAAGGCGGCCGCGATAAGTTTGTGCACCCATGAGCTGTGGAAGGTGTCTTGGCCAAAGCCGTTTTCTAGTCACACGAGTCGGCGAGCTTCAGTGCGTCCGAGAGTAGAGAGAAAAACAGCTTGGACGCTGATTCCGCCGTCCGCCCAGGATATAACATTGCTGGTGAGCCAAGTGCCAGAACGAACGCAGAACGAAAGAAGCGAGGTCAAGAGGTTGTGGATTCGCGGGCGGCTGGGCGGGCCGGTTCACGTGACCTCGCATCGCTTGCATTCCGCCCTCACCGCCACCACTTACCTGCTGCTTCCTGTCTCAGTGGCGAAGGTACATGTCCCGATGGCGAGTTATAATAGGACGCGCCATGCCGAGGTAAGTGTATTGGGTTGCCCAGTACGTGTATTTCGGACGAATATCTTGCCCAGGACTTGTTAGAGAAGAATGCATCGCAACCTCCGTCGTTTTCTGTACACTTGCATCCAGAACATTGGACGTTGAATAACGTCTCCAAATTCTTGTACAATACCCAAATATCGGTATGGTCTCGCCACTACGGTTCCCCTACGTTGCTTATTTGCGACCAGGGTCTGCTCGATGATATTCGCGCACACCGGATACCGGTCGACTTTCTGGAGCTCTTTGACGCTGCCAAGATCCCATTTTACGATGGTATGCAACTCGAGCGTATATCTACTAATGCTGATGGTCTGAGAACAGGTTGCATGATTGTGGAGCTTCTGGATTATCGACCTCAACAGCGAAACAAGGAAACTGCGCCCGATAAGCCTGAGAGGACACGCGTCGTGTTGCATCCCAACGGGGAGACCCTATTCGCTGATATCTGCTCTTTGAATCGGAAAAATGGCAATAAATGGTCTGACCGAGACGCGTTAGCGATCGAAGCGCGACTTTTGGTGAGTCGCGACAGTGCCGATTGCTTGCATTCCTTTCAATCTCAAACAGCTCGCCACTTCTCCACCGCTGTGTCTTACACCGGATCCGCACCTCACGCGTGTCGTCAATCACGTCCTGAGAGTGTCCACTCCCACTGTACCGATTTCCCTGAAACGGAAAGCAGCCGCAATGGATCCTGAAGAAGATGAGGTTGAAAAGGCTCGCCGGACGAAGATCATGCAATTCATGACGCCGCGTCCTGGTCGAACTCATAACCAGAAGTATACATCCGTCTCTCCTTTCCTCGCTCAAACTAATGCATTCACCGCAGTTACCGAATATTGGAGGCAATCCAGCGAGCGCGGCAGCCCCGAGATGCCAATACCAAGCCGCCTACTCCCTCCGCGCCGGCCCAGGAGCCTGTTCCTCCATCGAGCATGGGGACGTACCCTCCGGCTTCAGTTGAGAAATTGAGGAAGCAAAACAGACCTGGGACGCCTAAAATCCCCTCCAACGGTTCTACGCATACGAGTGCGAATCAGACACCGTCGCCCACGCACATGTATGCAAACATGCAATCTGTGCCCCCTTCCGCAGATTCCAAGCGCGCGCCTACACCCCTCCAACACCAATACCCTCCGTCCTCATCCTCCGTCCCACCGCCTCAATCACAACCCCATCCCCCTAATCCCAATCCCAATCCCCCTCAGCCCCGTCCGCCATCCGCCGTCCCAACTTTCCAGCCCCCAATACCGAATGCTCAGTTCCTCAACCCACCCCCGGCTGGTCGAAATCCGAACGGCCAGGCGAAAGCCATTCATCCCAACAACAAGCCACCTCAGCCTAATGGCCAGCAAGCGGCAAACGCAATGTATTATGCTCAGCAGCACCAGGCGTTGATAATGCAGCAGCGGATGGCGGCACAACAGCAGCAGCAGCAGGCGCAACAGGCGCAACAGGGAACGCCGCAGCAGCAGCAGCCACCGCAGCAGAATGGGCGGTCGACGCCGAGACCTGGCATGAACAACGCACAAGCCAATGCTGTGGCAGCGATGGCCGCCTCTCGCGGAAGCCCGCTCGCACCTAATCAGCGTATCGCGACGCGCTCACCAGCGAACCAGAACCCGGGCCAGCCTCCAAACCCACAGATGGCCGCCCATAATCATCCCCCGTCGCAGCTGAACTTTTCGTACCACACTCCGCCCCATCTTCGACCCAATGCCGCTAACGGTAATGCCCCTTCTCCTCGGTCACAGGCGCTTCCCCCACATCTCGCTGCCACTCAGCAGCGCGCCTCTCCCTCGCCTGGACCCAGCGGAAACCCTGCGCCGCCTGCAGCCGAGGGCGGGCAGCCTGGGGGCGGTATGCCACCACAGCAGCCGCAGCAGCCGCCGCAGGCTCAGCAGTATCAGATGTACTACCCAAACGTCTTTATGCAGTCGGGCGGCGGACGCATGCCCAACGGATACCCCGTCAATGGAGGGTGGCCCATGATGGTCCCCGGACGCGCCGGGGCCAACGGCCATGGGCCCGGGATGCCCATGTCGATGCCGATGCAGCCTATAATGCCCGGTGGGCAGCAACATCCGCTGCAGCATCATCAGGTGCCCGTTGGGGGAGGCGGTAAAGGTCAACCTGGACTGCCTGGCAGATGACCCACTCGTTGTGCCACCATCACGGGCGTGGCTGCACTTCAGACCTTCTCCCGACCCTTGTTTATTAGATTGTAATATTATATACCTCTGTCTGGGTTCCCGCGCAATGTACTTATAATAATCATTATTCTGCCTTTCGCATTTTCCCTTTGCCGTTTGTGCAGCAGGAAGAGAAGATCTTCTCCATCAAATTTATTTAATTTCGCAGAGTTGAAGAAGCAGAAAGTGCGGCTACGAATATGGACAATGTCCTTTTTGAGCGAGAAGCGTGGAAATACGAACCATTAGCCGCGCGGTAACCTTTTTGGGCTAGTAGCAAGGTTCTGCAAGTGCTCACAAGCGTCTACAAGCGTCCAAACAGACAGATACTGACTGGCTTAACCTTGCTTTTGCGGGATCACGGTTCCCGCAAATAAATTGATTCGAATGTCTTTTATATTAATTGTTCGTATTCTAGAGAATGCCTCGTTACACTCGAGAAAATATCACAGCACCCGCAAACCACGCAACCTGCATCCTGTGGCGGCTGTCGGGCAGGAGCGTGATGTTATCAGTTGAATAATATGTGCGTGCTGACCTCGGGTGCCCACAGAATGACAGGTGGTCGGCCGAGGGCCTGGAGGATTCAGAAGGTGACAGTCGACTCCTGAATGGTACGCGGAAAGGGGATAAACCCTGCGAACTGAGGTTACGGGCACTGCCATATCACCGACGAATTGCGCCAGTCCGCAGAATCCGCGGAGGGCTCGCATCCAAACGCCCGCATTTAAGCTCCGTCGGTTATGGAACTAGAAGGGAAAACAGCGATTAGCGACGAGGGTTTGAGAGGCTTGAAGATAACAGTCCGATTGTTATAGGAAGGATGAGTAATAAAGGAAGCAATGAATAAGGCAGGCAAGAAGAAGATCAGACACCCGACCAGAAAAACATGATCGAACTACGCCCTATATTCGCCCATGGGCCAACGGCCTTCAAACGCCACCCCAAAAAACACGACTTGAGGTGAAAGACACGAAACCGGGCTCACCAGGGAAAAGACCTGCTTCTCATGATCATCATACTCGGCAAGGGTGCATGCATCATAACACATCAGCCATGGAACTGTCCCAAAGTCCTCCCCATCACCTCCCCGGCATATTAGCGTGGTCGTACGATCGCTCCTCGTCGTCCTCATCGCTGCCAGCTTCCAGGGACTCCTCCCTAGGGTTCGGTCCGCTCCGGCTGCTATAACCGTTGGCAACGCGTCCGCCTCCGCCTGACTCGCGCAGCCGTTTCTTCACCTGGAATAAGAATACACTCATGAGAAAAACCGGCGCGTAAAAAAGGTTAGACGCCGGAGAACGCACGAGCTTCGCGTAAACGAGTCCACAAGCATTACACAGAGTGCGTGGGCCTAACGAGAAAAATATTTGCGTGAGTCATCTCCTCTCCAGGGGCGGTCGCGTAGAGCTTACCTAAAGGACCCCTCCGCCACTCGGGCGTCGCGGTTGCACCACATCCCAGGCATTTCTGGGTGCTGGTCCCGCCGCTGTGATGTGTATCTTGCGCTCGGGCAATTCCCGCGTCGGCCACCGCGGAACCATCCAACTTCTGGGACTAAGAAAGCCAAAATGAGCAACGTTATCAAAAGAAGAGAACCAGCCGCGCGGCCGGCCAAAAGTAAAAAAGATACCTTGGATGGTTTCGAAGGCGACGACGACATTGTCGGCGCTCCATCGAAGCCGCCGATGTGTGTGTGCCCATGAAGCCCGGGAGTGCCCCTGGCGCTGCCGTTTACTGGCGAATCGATTTTAATATTGGCTTTGACTTCCCGGGGTGAAAGATTTTTCGCCCTGGGGTTACTGGGAGGCGAGCGCGTGGTCGGCGGTAATTGGCTGGGAGGGCGTGCAATGTCAGAGCCTGAAGATGCGGTTGAAGCAGAGTGGACACGCTGCAGCTGTTGATATGGGTGCTGCATGGGTGGCGGTTGTTGTACTGTGACAGGCGGCGATCCGCGCACCACCGGCGGCTGTGTTCTGTGCTGGTACTGGGTCGCATGTGAACCACCAGAACTTGCACCCTCCAGTACTTGGGCCGCGTAGAACGCATTCTCGAGCATGCTGTCCACCGTGCTGTCGGGGGCCGCGCGCGGCGCGGCCAGCGTTCTGCCTGCTTGAAGAATGGGCCTATACGAGTCCATTAACTAGCCGAGAGCAGCGTAAGCGACATGTGTACTGGAGCTCGAGGAAATCACCTTATTAAAATCGATCGCATTAGCTGCCGGAGAAGAGTAGGGTGCATATGCGACAGGTTCCGGCGTTGGCTCGGGCACGATCGCAGGTGGAGGCGGAGGCGGGGGTGTCGATTCACGGCGTCGCCTAATCCTCTGGCTCGTCGCCTGAGGAGGACTTGGATGTGGATGCGGCTGGTGGTGCGTCGGTGGTTGAGGGTGCGATGGTGGCTGGTGGTACGACGGATGCGCTGACGGTGGCTGGCCACGACCATGGCTTTGTCGAATATTTGGGGAATCCGGTGGCGGGAGTGGTGGAGGTGCGTACACCCGCTGCGGTGGTTCATCGGATCGCGGACGCGTGGGAGGAGAATAGTGGTGGCTTTCCGGTGGTGGCGGCGGGGGCGGAGGATACGAAGGGTGGTTCCACGTCCTCTGTTGGTGGTCGTTGGACGCCGGGCGGGCGGGGGGAGGTGGCGCGGTATTATATTGCTGAGTTTCGGGCGGTGGTGGAGGCGGCGCGTACGACTGGGCCCAGGAGTCCTGAGGCCATTGCTGGGGAGGCGCAGGAGCTGCAGGCGACATATATGTCGGCGCTGGAGCATATTGCTGCTGCGGTGGCGGTCCGTAAGAAGGCTGTGGTCGACTATGATTGTGATTGCTGAATTGCTGCTGAGAGGAGTGGTGCTGGTTTTGCTGTTCGGGGGAATGAGGCGGTTGAGACGACGATGACCCCGAATCCGACCGTATGGGTCGTTGAGGTTGGTAGGAGGGTGGGGCAGCGTAGGGAGGATAATCAGAGTAGTACATGTATCGGCCATCGGACGTCATTGGTGCAGGGACAAAGTACGGGGTTTTAGCCGAAAAGTGTGCAGATGGTTGTGGAATTGGAGTCGGTGTCGCGCCAGTGATAGACACCGCCAACGCAAAAATAAGCCAAAAAAAGAGCGTCACTGCAATGACCAGAAGAATGGAGGGCAGAGCAGAGTGTGGATCACGCTAGAAATTATGGGGACCAAACCCCAAAAGGAATGGCTTTATAGCTGGGAATACCCGGTTTTTCTGTTGGCTCCTGGAATACCGAAGACAAATGTAAGCAAAATCAAAGAAATAAATTAAATGCCGAGGAGCGCAAACATGATCTGCTCTGCGACTCGTGGGTGCAGTTTGGTGCTCCTGCGGCCTGCAACAAATAAAGTAACGTACGCAAGTCGAACGATTCTTGGTGGTATACAATTGCAATGTTGGCACGTTAGCACGTTAGTGATAGCTATACAAACTTGAAGTGAGTAGGATCCGACATGGGCGGCTAGATAGAACGCGGTAGAACCAACCCGCAATGAGGACGCACAGAAATAACCACCTCTCCCTCGAAAGCAGAGCAGCAGTCGTGCTTGGAACCTAAAGACGGCGAACAAGAATGTGAGAATGATCCGAGTGGACTGGAAACATGACGGGACGGGGTCGCGTGGACAGAGCGCGTTATCTCCCGGGACAGACATATCATCGACAGCATGATGCTGGACGAACGAGGCGTCCTGCAGGCTCCATAGACTGGAGTTCGGACCGTCGTCACCGTGGACGATTGGGTGCATGCATCCTAGTTCCATGCGGCCGGACCAATGTAGACTCACCGCAGCGCTGTTGGAAAGACTCTAGGGAGGTCTTGCGTGGGCGGAAGTAGGGAGTACGAGGCAAGAGGCAAGTGGAAACTATGAAACTTTAAAATTAACGCAATGTAGTAAATAGTCAGTCAGGCTCAAAGGGAGCAAGAGCGGACCTGAACGTAAGCGGATTGTGGGCGGGTTTGAAACCGGATCCGCGTTCTGGCTTAGATTCGCGAGCCGCACCGTGCGTTGGTGCACTCCCGATGTCGCTCGAGCCAAGAGGTACACTTCGGAAATAGAAGTATATTTATTCGGGCCGGACACTCCGACGACAACTGCCATTACGTAAACACTGCCACCGGAAGCTTTCCAGTTTTTGATTGGCGGTAAATTGATTTATTTTGGATTTTTTTCAACGTCTCCAAGAAAATCCCTCGCATTCCATTATTTCGCAAGTCAAGGAATATAAGTAAGCCCAGTCTACCCAGAGCTAATGTTGGGCGAATATCAATGTCGGTCCGACTCGACGAGGCTCAGTTAGTTCAAAATTCGGAAGTAATACTAAATCTGGGCCTGCTGCCAGCTTGAGGGGCAAAGCGTTCGTATTCATCGGATTGGAATATTGCGTTCGCGGCCGTGCCCCGTCGAGGATCAATTGCAGTGTCCCAAGTGGGTTCCCACGGTTCAAACTGGGAACCGAAAATTAAAATATAATGGCCAAGGGACTCGGGAGGCTTGAGCCAACCCCAGATTTAGCCCGGGAGCAGAGTGTGGAAAATAGGGCCAACATGATTTCGGAGCTGTTCCATGAGAAGGGGATGATCATGCGGTGTGAACGGTGCGATTAACTTGGAAGTCTTCGAGTGAGCCTCTTCAAGACATGAGCGATTTTTAAATTGCTAAGAGACGTGGACCAAAGACTGAAAACGATTAAACGTCATGTCCTATGGTAGCTACACGTTAGGAAGAGAGGTGACGCTCAAATACTGCCGGCGAACTTGCGAAGGAAATCTAAACATCATTGTTCATGAAACGATTTTGAAGGTCGTTGGCAAGGGATCACAGGTTCTTGGAATGGGAGGTGTCTGTTCCGCGTCTCTGTGCGGTGTGAGAATAATTCTGGTGGACGCGCCGTGGTAGTAATAAGTAGTGCCCAAGGTTGATCGAGAATTTGAACAGTGTTGTAAGGTTGAAAAATCCAGGAAGGGCCTGGATCTTAAGAACTCGAAATACTTGCGCCAAACCCATAGATTGACGAGCTCCCAATCTGGTCGAAAGCACTGTTCAACTCTTGGTTCAGAGCAGATTTGCCCGGGAAGGCACTGCCACTGATTCAAGGGCTTTGATGCGCCCTTCAAGTTGCGCCGCCATCAGCCTCACTCAAAATCCTTTGAACGTGCTGAGCTCGAGTCAGTGCTAGGAGTTCGCGTGTCTCCAGCGCAGGATCTAGGGTAGCTGCACATACCTTTACTCGCTTCGGCCGCCACCACGATGGCCGTCGCCGTTAGCACTTGAATTTGCAACGGTGATCGTACGAATGATTGTTATTATAGATCTGTTCCTGGCCGCCACCTCCATGGACAACAATCCCGACCTAAAGGCACTTGCGCTAGGCGCCACCGGTGTCGCTGCGCTTTACCTCCTTATTCGTAACGCCTTCTCTGGTCCGAAGGTACGCCGCTGGACACATTCCACCAACAGGGTGTTGTTGACGGTTGCACCTCTAGCTCAACGCTGTTCCCGTTGTCGGACCCTCGGGTAGTATACCATCGTATATTGGCGCATTCCGTTATGTCTTCCATGCGAAGGAGATGTTCCAAGAAGGGTATGAACGATACCCCTCTGCGATGTTTCGCGTCGCTGTTGTCGACCGGTGTGTTCTTTCCCGATTGAGTTGGGCCGAGCCAGCTGACTGGGTGCAACAGCTGGAGCGTTCTCGTGAGCGGTAAGCAGTTGGTAGAGGACATCGCGAATGCGCGCGAGGAAGACTTGTCGTTCCACCAGTCTACAAATGAAGTGAGTTGTGTGTTTCAGGTGTTTATTCGATGGTTGACAAGTCAGTTTCTCCAAACTCGGTACACCCTCGGCCGTGGATGCGAGCGGGACCCATACCATCCCGCCGTAATCCGCACCTCGTTGACAAGAAATGTTGGCCATCGCTTTCCGGATGTGCGAGACGAGATAGTCCAATCATTCAACGACCTTGTTCCGGTGCAAGGCGAAGGTGCCCTGGCTTGATTCACACTGAATTTTCAACTTATGCCCACCAGACTGGCTCGAAATCCCAGGATATGACACAATGCTGCAAGTAATCTGCCGGACATCAAATCGATTCTTCGTTGGGCTCCCCCTGTGTTCGTATCCTAGTCTTCGTCCGGGCCAAACTTTTGAGCCGTCCTGATTTAGGCCGAGACCCCGATTACCTTGCACTCATGAATTCTGTGGCAATGGATGTGGTTGTAAAGGCGCAGCTGATCAACTTCCTACCCGCATTCTTGAGACCGTACGCAAACCATCAGGCACTGCGTCAATGGAACTTAAGCCCGCGACAGAACTCTTGGACCTCTGATTGCTTCGTTGAACAGCAACATGCGTCGAGCTGAAAAGCATCTCACTCCGCTGGTCGCAGAGAGGTTGAAGAAAATGGAAGAGGCTGGGAGTAAGGACTGGCCAGGGAAGCCGGTATGATATCCTGCTGCCGGCTCTGTTCAACTGTTCACAAAATTCATAGAACGACCTCATTTCCTGGCTGATGGACTCTGCCCAAGGCGAGGAGCTTACTCTCAACGCCCTTGTTCAACGCGTTATCTTTGTAAACTTCGCGGCTATCCGAACTTCAACCGACGTCAGTTCAAATTATTATTTCCGTTTCGGCTCACTCAGCTATCTACACAGACCTTCGTGCACCTGCTCTTCGATCTTGCGGCAGGACCATCCTTCGTTCAACCATTACGCGAGGAAGTTGAGACCATTGTAAACGAGGAAGGTTGGACGAGGGCCTCTGTTGGTAAAATGTTCAAAATAGACAGCTTCCTCCGCGAGTCGCAGAGGATGCACGGAATTGGGACGCGTGAGTGGTTTGCATGAAAGGGAGTTGTGATTTTCATACTTGTCCAGAATCGCTCGGACGCAAAATTGTCAAGCCGGGTGGCTTCACATTTGCTGACGGGACAACACTCCCAACCGGTACCTACCTGCATGCGACGACTTGGAGCCTGCACCACGATCCTGGTCTTTCCAGTTCCTTGCTTACTTCACACTCCGACTCACCAACCTTCCAACAGAGCTCTACCCCGACCCGCACGTCTTGGACCCCTTCCGCTTCGATAAACTGCGCCAGGCGGAAGAGGTCGGTGCCGCAAAGTACCAGGCCGTTACAACCAGCCTGGACTATCTCGCCTTCGGACACGGCGTGCACGCGTGTCCGGGGAGGCATATGGCTGTGATCGTGAGTCCTTCTCCCTAGGGTCAAGTATTTATTCTGACCAATTCGATGAAGGAATTGAAAGCGATTATTGCACATATCGTGCTCAACTACGATATCAAGCTCCCAAACAACGAGGGCCGCCCGGCGAATCAGTATGTTGCGTCTGCGTGTTTGCCACATGCCACGGCGAAGGTATTGTTCAGGAAGCGCAAGAGTTGAGCTTGAGAGCGTCCAACGATATTTTAACTTATGGATATGTAACTACGAGAGGCTAAGGTTACATAAGGACCATGTTACCTGTCTAGGGAGTGTACGGTGCATCTGCTGAAGCATTTACTATGCTTGTTGAATCAATATCGACGCTGCTTTACTCGTTTCGTCGTTTTGAACCAAAGTTGCACAGCATTCCAAAGAAACACAAATTGCAAGTCACGTTGTCGCGTTCTCGTTTTGGAGCGTTTTTTGTGCAGAAACCTTTTTCTTCTTCCGAGTTCAATCCTTTCCCTCTGCGATGAGTCCGCCGATCGGTGAGATGTCCTGGGCTTTCTGGAAGTCGTGTGGATTTACACAAATCAAGCATTGCTCTCTGTCTACGACAAAACTGATTTGCTGGATTTTGCAAAGGGTCTGAGTTCTGCTGGGGTTCGGCTGCTTGGATCTGGAGGAACGGCAAAGAAGATTCGCGATGCCGGAATCCCCATCGAGTGCGCATCCAAAATCCTGAACGCGACGAACCGCCTCTCACTTCCCTTAGGGATGTTTCCGACATCACCAAGGCTCCCGAGATGCTCGGCGGACGAGTCAAGACTCTTCACCCAGCTGTCCACGGCGGTATCCTTGCGCGCTCGATTCCTTCGGACGAGCAGGATCTAGCTTCTCAGGGAATTGCGCCCATCTCCATCGTCGTCTGCAATCTCTACCCCTTTACATCGACGATCTCTCAGCCCAACTGCACGCTCGCCGACGCAGTTGAAGAAATCGACATCGGTGGTGTGACTCTCCTGCGCGCTGCAGCCAAAAATCACGCACGGGTCTCTGTCATTTCCGATCCTGCTGATTACATTGAATTCCTCGAGGCGTGGAAAGCCGGGGGCGGGGATGTTGGCCAAAATATCCGCAGCAAACTTGCGTTGAAGGCGTTCGAGATGACCGCCCAGTACGACGAGGCGATCAGTGGCTACTTCAGGGAACAATACGCGTCGGCCGAACTGCCCAAAGATAAACTGGCTGGGGCCGTACAGCGGATAGCTCTGCGATACGGCGCGAATCCTCACCAAAAGCCTGCACAGGCCTTCGTCTCGCATGGCGAATTACCTTTCAAAGGCTAGTTCTCTTTGAATATCCTCATCTTCGGGCTTCCAAATATCTGTCACAGTGCTCTGCGGCTCTCCGGGATACATCAACCTACTCGATGCTCTTAATTCATATGCTCTTGTGAAGGAACTTCAGGAAGCGCTCGGGTTACCTGCTGCTGCTTCGTTCAAGCACGTTTCCCCTGCTGGAGCGGCTGTGGGCATTGAGCTCGACGAGACGGAGAAAAAAGTTTACGGCGTAGACGATCTGAAAGAGCCTCTAACCCCCCTTGCTTGCGCCTATGCCCGCGCGCGCGGTGCCGATCGCATGTCGTCCTTCGGTGACTTCATCGGGTTGTCGGCTCCTTGCGACCTCGCCACGGCGAAGATTATCTCGCGAGAGGTGTCCGATGGGATAATTGCTCCTGGATACACTCCCGAGGCCCTCGACGTCCTTTCCAAGAAAAAAGGCGGCAAATATTGCGTTCTCGAGGTACACTCAACGATAATCACTGCGGCTTCTGCTAACCCCCATTTTAGATCGACCCCACTTACACACCTGACGAGGTTGAGACTAAACAGGTGTACGGTGTGCATCTCCAACAGCGCAGAAACAATGCGAAAATCGACGCCGCCCTCTTCAACAACATCGTCACCAAAAGCACCGAGGTACGCTTGTGCCTCCGCGCTATTCGCAGGCTGACCCCCTTTCAGCTCCCTTCAGCCGCGCAGACGGACCTCATACTCGCAACGCTTGCGCTCAAGTACACCCAGTCCAACAGCGTTGCGTACGCCAAGCACGGTGCCCTCATCGGCCTCGGTGCCGGGCAGCAGTCACGCATCCATTGCACGCGCCTCGCGGGCAGCAAGGCCGACATTTGGTGGCTGCGACACCACCCGCGCGTCCTTGCGCTGCCGTTCAAGAAAGGCGTCAAGCGCGCTGAGAAAGCGAACGCGATCGACCTGTTCGTCGGCGGGGAGGTACTCGAGGGCGGGGAGAAGGCTCAGTGGGAGAGCATGTTTGAGGGGACTGTCGAACCGCTGAGTGCGCAGGAGAAGGCGGAGTGGGCGGCGCAGCTGGACGGCGTGGCGTGTTCCAGCGACGCGTTCTTCCCGTTCGCGGATAATGTGCACCGCGCGCGCAAGAGCGGGGTGCGCTACCTGGCTGCACCCAGTGGAAGCGTTATGGACGCCGAGTGCATCAAGGCGGCGGACGAGCATGGGATCGTGTTCGCCCATACGACGCTCCGTTTGTTCCACCACTAGTCGGATTAGGAAGTAGAATAAAAATCAAAGATTGTATGTATTTAGTGAGTGAATATTACGCAGACGGCTTGCCCTGAAGCTGCTCGCGCTCTTCTGAAAGGTCTTTCCCCCATTCTTGGACCTCTGGATGACGCAAATTCGGCAAGCTGCTGTCGAAGAAGGGCTGTAAAGACGCGCTGTGTTCACGCTCGTATTCGAACGCTATTTTGTCTCAGTTCATTGTTCATGTTTCCAGGATTCGGCGTACCCTGTGAAGCCATTTCGAAGCGGTCTAGGTCTAGGAGAGATTTAGTAGCAGACATCGACAATCTGTACTCATACACACCTTTCACAAAACGTGCCTCCGGTGTTTGTCTTTCCTCGTATTCCTAAACGACTGAGTTCAAGGCTGTCTGCTAAAGGTATCTCCCACCTTCCAGAGGGCCTCTATCTGCTGCGCGGCCGGAGTATTATGCAGCATATCATGCACAATGTTATGCATAGCTTCCTTGAATTCCACTCAGAGAGCAACAAGAGTACAAAGGGGAGAGACTACCTCTTCTCGTCTTTGCTTCTCCGCTGAAGTGATCCCCTCCCGGGGTGCAATGTCGCCGACTGGGCCGTTTACTTGGTGGAACAGACAGACCAGAGGTTTGAGAAAGCTCACCGTGGGCCTCAGCTAAATCGTGGACTAAGCACATCATCACGCATCTGCGCCGGTGCCGTTTCAGCGAGGGTCGGAAAGAACAGGCACAAAGTTCACTTCGAGATGTCCAGGTTCTGATCGGAGGAGCACATCGCCAGCATGGCCATCCTATACATATGGTCCGATATGCTGTCGAGTCATCAACCGACGCGGTGACCCATCCCGCCAATCCTACCTCTCCGGATTCGGGATCTTTAAACCAAATCGGAGTCAGGGGAGAATATGCTAGGTCTCGGAGCAGCACACGTTGTTGTCTACCCAGCCTGTACGCTTTTGGGTCTGCAGGACTTCGCTGTGAACGCTGAGGTTGACCGCAGTCGATGAGCCATTACCTTGAGCTTTTCAATCAAATGGAAGAAGGCAAGCCGGTCTTTGCGTGCATCGCCAGTTGGCGCGTACAACGGAAGGAATTCACGCGAAAGATTTTGCGACATTATTTAGTGGACCAGCGGAATTTGTGCGTATGGTTTGCGGATGGTCGTGGTCGAGTTGAAGGTCGCGATCACGATTCGATCGGTATTGATGCCAACAAGAAAAACAAAGACAACTTCGAACCTGCCAACGACCATGCCGCAGGCTCAACCAGAAAGTGCTCCTGCGGCTGCAGCTGAGTTGAAAAATCGAGGCAACACATTTTTCAAAGCTGGAAAGGTGGCAGAGTAAGCGATCCCGACCGATATTGTTTTTTTAGCCGTCGTCTGCCGTCGTTGAACTTTCAAGGGCTTCCAAATGTTACGCCGACGCGGAAAGGTTATGCCCCACAGACCCAACGTACACCTCAAATCTGAGCGCTTCTCTATTCGAAGAGGGCGATTATGTTTCATGCGCAAAGACTATCGATCGTTGGTGCCAGTTGGAAGGATCGAAATCGTTGAAGGACACCAACCTTGGCGAAAGATTATCTGCACGCCTCGCGAAAGCCCTCAACCACGGGGCGCGAAGTGGCTCTGTGTCCCCAGATCTACTTCGAGACTTTGAATCCACGATCTCGGAGCTGAAAGGCGTGGCTCAGAAGGGGGAACCCGAACTCCGCCAGCTATGGGTTGACTGGGATCATCTTGCAGCTGAAGCTGGTGATCGAGACGCAAACATTGCTGCAGCTCGTGCGCGTTTTTCGACGCTCCCTATTTTCAGGAAGGCCCCGTAAACTTGTCCTCGTTTGAAGGAGACCACATTCTAATACCTTTGCAGAAAGTCTGTCTTGCAATATTGGAACGTATGTTTTTGAATTTCAACCCAAGTTGAACACTCGCGGATTGTCGTTTTAGATTGGACAGGACCCTTTGATGTCTCTTATCGACGACTGGGGCCCAGGCTACAAGATCCCAGTCAATGTTCAAAACATGTCCGACGAGGAAGCCTCTTGCCTCGCCTTCCTGTTCGGCGGAGTGGGCGATGGTGAATTGCTCCCCATAGGTTTTCCGTCAGCCTAATTTTTGGTTCTTTTTAGCGCGTCATGTTTATAGTACTCTGGTAGGCTTACACCGTGCGCACCAAAAAATGGACGAGAAACGACAAGGGGCATTCCGCGTGCACATCACACTTCTTGACATCCATCCCGGACCCCTTGCGCGCGACCTCTGTATGCTATTGCTGCTTGATGAAATGGTAACTACCGATGAGGATCCAATCGTCAAGGCGGAGTTGCTCTCGACCATGTTTTATACCTTTGCTGGAGTGGTAATGCCTGGATATTGTTACAGCCGGTGGGTCTGTCTGCTTTATGCCGACTCTCAATTACATTGCATGCAGGCTTGCGAGAGTAATGGATGATCTCAAGCTAAGTCTCGAAGGAGTTGGTCGTAAATTACCCTCTTGGATCCATATCGACTCGCGGGCGACCGGTAAAATTATCCCAGTCCTCGACTTCTGGTCTTCGGTTCAGCGCAAGTTCAGCACCAAGGCTACTCTCCTGGCACATGTTCCTCAATCCCCTGCTGGAATTCTGCAGGAGATGAAGTCGCCGAATCTTTCCCCGGAATATCGAGCACAACTCGAAGCCAGGACCGCCCGTGATCGGACGGAAGTAATGGACATCCTCGGATCGATGACTCCCGCACAGTTGCGCAACATGGGTATCGCCCCGCCGAGTCCAACTGCCTCCGCGACAGAGAAAAATAAGTATGCCACTCGGCGGGCAGAGGTCATTGAATCGGTAAGTACTAATTGTGCTTTCTTTTGCGCATGTTTTACGCGTGGTCCGGACCATAGATGCTCGAAGATGTTATGAATAACTGCGGAAACATGATGTTTGAACGATATTGGTACAATCTCGTCAAAACATTTGTTCCGGCTCCAAGCTTGTGGTCGCGACATCCTGGTATCGAGCTCTTCCGCGGTATGGGCAAAGGTTCTCCCCCCTCCCGGCAGACATGGGACAAGGTTGGTGTGGCCCTTGTAGATTGATGTTGCTTTCGCTGACGTCGGTTCTAGATTCGGGAGAGTATCGAAGACACTTGGAAACCCAATCCGACACTCTTTGTGCGTGATGTAGAAAATCTCCACCCCCTTTTTTTTTGACGCCTTCCTAGGATCCCGCTAAGGCTAGTCTGCCCGATTTAAAACTCGACCCTTTTGAAGCTCCCGGGTACATCGACCTTTTCAACCAGCGATTCGGTATCAGCTCTACCACCGACAATGATAGACCCGACGCTCCTTCATACGGTAACTTTGTTGATCTGTTCGAGAAGGTCGCTGGGGCGTTGTCGTCCCTCAAAGGCCAAATCAAGTTTGAATTCTTATGCGGCGAGCTCACTCAAGAGCTATCGAAAATGCGATTCGGAAGTGACGACACGCGTCCGGCTGACTTCCCTCAAATCTACACTCGCGGCCATCTCAGCAATGTTCCGTGGGAAAATTTTGATTTTGGTTGAATTTTCCAACACTGAGTTTTTATATAGGGATTATACTCATGGGACCCTCAGCACGATCATTTATGCACTTCCCGTCATTGAAGAAGTCTCTTCCAATTGTTTCTTGAACCCTGGAATTTTCGCTGGCGATGAAGAGTATATCCATACGTGAGGATTTTCGCGCCTCATTTTTTTGGGTTGAAAAAACTCAACCATGGACCAAAAGTTATACTCTTCTCAAACCCGTCGACGTTCCGAGATATCTCGGCTGCGAATTTACTCGCTTAAAAGCCATAAATGAGCTCGTCATCCTTCGCAAGCAGGACTTTCCCCTGTCATTGAACAAACTTGCGTCGCGCATTGAACTGGTCACCTGGCTATCCCGGGTCCTCATCTACACCCTCATCCCTAGCTCCTCGCCGATCGGCCGATTCCGCGCCCGTCTTCCGAACAACCTTGTTGCGTTTATCGCACTCCTTCTGCACCTCCGCGGTGTAGGCTACCCCGCACACTGGCTCAGTGATTTCCTCCAGACCGTTCTATCTGGGAGCCTCGTCACAGATATCGCGCCGTACACGAACACCTGGCCCATTTCCGTGTCGGATATCACCCGGCGCGTCTCTGCGCGCGCGGTGCGCCTCGACCCGTGGACGGCGGAGCTCGAGACCATCCTCGCAACGGGCATCCACGCCATACCATTCGCTATCCCCGACTTCGGACTGCAATATACAGATATCGGGATCTTCGAGGCGACGGTGCAGGGCCTACCAATGCCCATGGGCACCTTGCTCGGAACTCCGGCGCCCGGGGACCCCGTCGTCTGTTTGCTGTTTTATAAATCATCGTTGGGTATCACAGCGGACAGCTTGGTGGAGCGGCTTCCGCAGATTCTTAACGGCGCTGCCACCCCAGAGCCCGGGGCGCTGTGTGTGCTCACGGCGCAGGAGGTCGTCGAGGTGCCTGTGATTCGCTGGAAGCTGAGCAAGGCGCGCGTCGCGCAAATGCAAGAAGAAGGTTGGGCGATGGTGGCATATAGGACGGACGTCATGGAAGCCTGTGAGTCCCTAATTTTCGTTGACTTGTTACCGTTCTTAACTCAATTTTTTAGTCACAACACCGGTCTCTGCTGATCAGTGGAGGGAGGTCTAAGGAGGGGTCATCGAACTCGCCCCAAAGAATCCAAGTTCAACCACCACTAATCGAGCACTTGATACGAATTTTCTTTCGAGTTGGGTGTAATATACAGTCGGTATTGATACAAAAAATTAGCAGTGAATAATAGGATCTATCGTCATGAGACCGACCGCAGCCACAAAACTGTTGAGACGCTCTCTACGAAGGGGCGTATTCAACAACGCCGCCATCGCCCAGCGTCCCACGCGTGACCTTCTCGCCTCGAGCACGCAAAATATCCTCAATAGTGCGCAATTTCCCCTCTTCCGTGCTCTCCTTGAACCAACCAAGGTGGTCCGCAATGAGATGTCTGTACCACAGTCAGAATTCGGAGAAACCACGAAAGATGGAAACCGAACCGATTGTGGCATCCTGGGCACTGTACAAGCACCAAGCCGGACTCGTATGCTTGCCGGGAGAACTGGTGTGTACTCCGCTCGCCGCAATTGTCCGCCGTGCATGTAAATGTCATGGAGAGCTTCGGGGCAATTGCTTCAGGCAGCGGCTGCGAGCTGGTCGTCGCTACTTCTGATTGCGCATCCATAGCAGGCCCAGATACGGCTGGTGCCGCGGTGGAATAACGAGCCAAGCGCTGCGCTGATTCCAGGAGCGATTTTGGTTGTACACCGAGCCTGAGACGTAGCTGGACAGATATCGTCGCAGGCAGAGAAGGGTGCGGTGTAATCAGACTCCTTAAGACAGGCGGGATCCCTGTATTGCGGAATAACCGGGAGGGCAACATGAAGGATTTTTGAAAGGTAAGCAAAGGGTGTCGATCTTGGAAATAAACAAGGACCAACAACCCTCAAGCAGGTGAAAGTCCGGCCCGGGGAGTTTGCGGCCCGAATCACGGTTCACTTCTTCGTCTTGCCTGCCCTTTCACGAAATCTAGGCTAAGGATGAAAACAGCTGGTCGGACTTTTATTATCTCTGGAGGGTGAGAAAATTCACTTACTTTGACACTTACCTTTGGTCCTATGTTCAACGACCTGATATTTCTGGGCACGCTGTTGTTGTTGCTTCAAGACTGCTAATGCTGGTTTCGCGTACTCATACTTTACCATTAGGTCTTCCGGACTAGGACTCGCGACGGTGCAGGATCTCATCTCGGCAAACGCGTACATCTCAATTTTGGACCGCTCCCCGCCTCCTAGCGACCTCCCGGCTTCCCGAGTCAAGTTCTTTCGAACCGACATAACACAAGTTGAGCAAATCGAAAGTACAGTGAACGGGACCGTCGAATGGATTGGGACAACCGGGGCACCCTTGGGAGGCGTTATCAATTGCGCCGGTGTTGGGACCGCAGGAAAGATCGTGGATGCACATAACGAACCCCATTCTCTCGACCTTTGGAATTTTACGCTTGCCGTGAACCTTACTGGATCATTCAATCTCACCCGACTCGCATTGCGGCATCTGGTAAAGGTCGCGCCGGAAGATGGTGTCGATGGCGAGCGTGGTGTTGTCGTGCTCGTTTCCAGTGCCGCTGCGGTTAGTCCTGACACGACCGATGGGGTTCCCGATTGCTAATGGACGTTTCGGGATTTAGTTTGAAGGCCAACCTGGACAGACCGCTTATTCTGCCACCAAGGGCGCGTTAAGGTCAATGACCTTGCCGCTCGCTCGCGACCTCTCTCGGCATGCTATTCGTGTCGTGACCGTTGCGCCGGGTGTTTTCAGCAGCAGCATGACAGCCAACTTCCCCGAGAAGACCCGGCGGAGCCTCGAAAACGAAGGCATCGCCTACCCCCGTCGTTTTGGACAACCATCGGAATTTGCACAAACGATACGCTGGATCCTGGAATGTCCGTATGTAAATGGCGAGACCATAAGGCTGAGCGGTGCCGGGCGACTTCCGGGTAAATTGTAACGTACAACCTCCCGCTCAAATCTTGCATCCGACGTCGCTCACCTTGTGCAACGTCTGCAGGTAGCGTACCAACGTATACCAACTTTTGTATCCTCCACACTCGCTATATCATCCTATCTCCTGTTTCATATTTCGGCGTCTATGTGTCCGGAAAAAAGTGTCGGCGCAAATTTCGCACCGACATCACTCCAATCAGTCTACCATCGCAGCCCGTGCGAGCGAGCATGGTGTTTGGTGCCTTAAAGCCCGCCTCCGCATCCCAGTTGCCCCAATGAAGTTGACGAACAGGACGTTCATTGTGTCGGGCGGGTGCGTGGATCCAGCGATTCTTCATCCTCCGTTTCCTCACCCGAACGCAGTGCTTCTGGCCTTGGGCTTGCAACGGTCGAGGACTTGCTAGACGCGAACGCGCGAGCGGTGATCCTCGACCGCGCCACACCCCAGCGGACGTTTGACGCGGAGCGCGTCCTCTTCATCCAGATAGACATCACACGACTGGAGGAGGTCGCGCGCGCAGTCATAGACGCGGTAGCGTGGACCCACCGGACAGGCGCCTCACTCGGCGGCGTGATCAACTGTGCTGGGGTCGGTGTCAACGAGTCGGCAAGTAATCATCGACCTGTTCGGTTGCTTCCACTGACTTCACCTGTGCGTGCAGATAGTGGATGCGCGGGGAAAACCACATTCAGTGGAAAATTGGGACCTACATCTTTCTGTCAATTTGACAGGTCTCTTTAACCTCACGCGACTGGTACTCGAGCACCTCGTTCGCGTCCCGCGAGAAGATGGGGATGATGGCGAGCGCGGGGTCGTGATCCTCGTGTCCAGCACCGCCGCTGTGCGTCTCACCTTCCTATACTCTTCTGCGTTTTAATCGCCTATCTAGTATGAGGGTATGCCGTCGACTATCGCCTACGCCGCCACAAAAGGTGCGATCCGGTCAATCACGCTCCCCATGGCGCGCGACTGTGCGCGCTTTGGTATACGCGTTGTGACCCTTGCACCTGGGCCATTCGTTACACCACTGACTGGGCAGTGGGTCCCGAAGGTGCAGGATGGGATCACGCGTAATGGGCTGTTATTTCCGCGCCGGTATGGTGCGCCGAACGAGTTCGCGTCGACGGTGAGATGGGTGCTCGAGTGTCCGTATGTCAATGGCGAGACGATTAAGCTTACGGGTGGCGGAAGGTTACCTGCCAGGTATTTCTTCCCTTCTGCTTCCTGGTGGATTCGTCTTTATTTGCATGTCTTGCTAGATTATGAGCCGCCGCTCTGTTTTCCCCTGGGTTTTTTGGTGGAATGAAAACTGTTATCTTGTGTTAGCGGTGTTGGCCGAAATTTTCCCGTACATTTGTGTATTTTGGGAAGAAGCCCTATGAATACTTGCCAGGAGTTCCCAGTTGAGCAATGTGTTCGCACGTCGACTCTCCGTCAGAAAACTCCCAAACGAGTTGGGCTTGAGCTAATGTATGATTTTAAATGACCCGGCGCCCGTCAGGAACGAGGTCAGAGGTCATAACGGCGTTACACGGTCCGAGGGTTGATAACGACCACCACAACCTCCCAGTAAGTGGACGCTCAGCAGCTCAGGACAGTCGCTAACATCTGTCAGCGAGCCTTTCCTATGAACACCCTTCATAGGGCGAGGGAATGCGCGAAGTTGTACTCGCACGTTGTTCTATGCAGCCCCTTGCTCCTCCTGTGGCGCGTTTCGAAGCGGAGACTGGGGAGGCTGGCGAAACATGGATCTACTCGGGACCTCTTTGTCCTCCCCTATCCTAGTCCACTGCCCACAAAGCGCATCGACATATGCCGGCGGCGGGCAATAGAGCAGCCCGCTTCATGCCGCCTACTCCATCTTCCCCTGGAACTACGCCGCATCATCTTCGAGTTCGCCGTCGGAAGCCGCCTGGTCCGCATGGAAATGGTGCCAAACGAGCGCGTTGACGCGCTCAAGATACAGACGAGGTGCTACAGACCATCAGAAGTGCCGGACGCGCCGAATAATTTGCTCGTTTCTGGCGAGAAGATCCCAATCGCGCTGTTGCTCGTCTGCCGGTCAGTGTACCGCGAAGTCCTGCCGATAATACACCAGCGATATACATTCTACTTCGACGTGGAGGACTTCCAGCCCGCCCTACAGGCCGCCTTGGGGCAGTACTGCCTGAAGGATATCCGGAGCTTGTACCTCTACCACAGTTATCCCAACCGGCCTCTTGTGCGGCGATGGGATTCCGCATTTGCTATGCTTCAGCAGATGCACGTTGAATCCCTAAGCCTCGAATTTGAAATATTGGAGTGGACCGAGGTGCATCCGCATACCTTTTCTCTGGATAATGCCTGGTGCCGTGGTCTCCTGGCGATCAGGAAACTGCACAATCTGAGCATTTTCTTCCGCAACGGTAACCCAGCGGACTGTCCGCGCCATCGAGAGGCCATCACGCAGACGCTACGCGACTTGATGATTGGGCCGGGGGCAGACGAAAGATACAACGATTTGCTCTGCGGGAGGGGGGGATAGATATGCGTTTCAAGACCTTGGACACGCGTAGACGCATTTGTAGATGGGACTTTTAAATTGTAATTTTATTTTAAACACGAAAGAGGCTGGGCCAGTTCGTCCGTAGCAGTAAAGCGTGCGACCACATCCGAAATACAGGTTCCAACTTGAACTTAAAGTTACTGGCAGAGGTTTACAACTTGGAGGTGATGCGATCATTCGCGACTTGTCACACCTCCCTTTCTCGAACCTCACGCGTCGTCTCGCGAAAAGCCGGATTCACGCGTCTAATGGCCCTGAAACCTCTTATATATGCGATATCGGACACTTCTGGACCGCCACCCAGGAAAAATCCGTCTCGCACGACATATTTCCAGCTCCTGTGGCTCCCCGAGGTGGATGTTCTGTCTAATTCATGGGCTGCTCTTATTTACCGTGTGCCATCCTTATTGCGCGTGTACGCACCTGACGGAGGTGTCGACTCCATGCTAACGGTGGTGGCGAGAGCTAGGAAGAAAGTCTGATGTGGTTTGCGGTGACCCACGAGAAGAATGACGAAGAGGAGCCGTGGCTGAATTAATCTTGGCCTTCCAAGTGGATGGAACGAATGGAGCGCCGGGAGTCAGTCGGTTTTGATATTTCACTGCGACGATTGAACAGGCGTAAAGAGTGCAGGTCCAAATTTTGCTCTACATCCTGAAACTGTCTCTCCCTGGAACTCCGCCACCGCCTACTGTTTCGTCACCGAGTAAAAAGCGGAGAAAAATCGAGGAGCCGCTTGCGTCGTCCCTCGAAGACCGTTTGGAGGCGTTCATGGACAAGATGTCGATGTGGCAGCTCGTCAGCACTCTGGACACGGGTCTGCTGCATCGCAACGAAGAGCGCGATTGGATGCAGGTATTCTGTGAAGATGTCGTCGAGCCGCGGTAGGATTCAGCGCATTCTGAGATATCTTCTTGTGTATTTACCTGCGCACTAGGTTCGGAACGACTGTTCCTGCGCAGACCGTTCTTTTCAGGTGCAATATATTTCCGCACTCGCCCGTCTAAGACTCGTCAGACTCCGAGGATGGTCGGACAACGCCTCCGGTGCTTCCCGCCAAGTGCGCTGGGTCGGTGGCCGGTCCCGGCGCGTCTGCTACCGCCCCGAGGACTTTGGAACCCGCCCGCTCCCTCTCGGTTAGCTTGGCCGAGGAGAGAGAACGCGAACAAAAGGAAGTAAGCTCCAAGGAAGATGCTGAACCGCGAGGTCAGTATGAAGCGGATATTCAAGCCCCGAGAACGCGATACAAACGAGCTGGAGCGTAAGGAGAAGGAGAAGGTGGAGACGGAGGAGAACAAAGAGCGGAGGAAGCCAAGCTCGCGGCACTCAAGCAGCAGGAGGAGCAAAGTCAAGGCGTAACGCTCGTTGCCGCTAAACCTGTGAAATCTAAATCGGTCAGACGTGGATGAAAAGCCCCAGGATTAGTGTGAGTCATCTTCACAATTTCCTCGTCCCGCAGTTCACTGTGTTCGAGCTCAACGGCATCTGACTGCATGGCTGAGTCCCAGCGACGTTCGCAGATTATAGCGCCCGACAGATGTCCTCAGGCGATGTGAGTATCGCCTAGTTGTTTACAACTCCGCTGTTCTTGAGGTAGGTCTATACTCCGATGTTTTCTCGGACAAAGGAATATCATGCACGTTGAGACATTTCCCGTCATGTAGTATGACCGACGAGTGATCACGGGCCGGTCTTTGGCCTTGTTATATTTGGCGGCTTTTGCGCTGCTCGTTGGATCCAAACCCCTAGCACGAGGAGCGTCAATGGCTTGTTGAAGGCCTTTTATATCAACAATACCTTTTCCGTGTCTGGTTGGTGAACTCCCGATGGAGGGCTCGTTGCCCGCGGCTAGCGCCAACCAAAGCGCTGCCCCACAGCACGTTGTGTACGTACCCACTGAGGACTGCCTGCGTTCCTAAATTGTTCTGCAGGGAAATTTGTCTGGATAATTTGAAGGGTAGAGACTTCGTTACTTCATGGCCCCAGACTGAATGTCGTCCGCAGACGAAGTGTTAAATATTTTGAGAAACGAGGCATCGTACAAAGAAACGATCCGTAAGCTCGAAACGGAGTTGTCGGTGTATAAACGGGCCTTCGTCGATGTCGACACGGAACTTAAGGCGTCCCAATTCCAACTACTAGAAACGGAGGAGCTCAACAAACGACTGGAAAAGGAGTGTCACTCCTTCAAGACCCAGGACAAGGTGAGGTATTATGCGAATTTCACTATAATATCCTCACTCTCATAGGGTCATCGGGTCGTGATGCTTCTCGATGGCGACGGTGCCATTTTCTCTGCCCAGTTTATCGGGCAAGGTCAGAAAGGCGGGCATGCTGCTGCGCAGCTGTTATCCGATTCAACTTTGCAGCATATCGCAACGAACTATGACTCCAGAGCAATCCAGCTCTGGGTGTACGTATTCTTCAATAAACGGGGCCTGGTAGACGCTTTCCGGCGGACCGGCCTTGCGCCCTTCATTAATAAATTCGAGGACTTTGTCCTGGGTTTCAACCAGGCCACTGAACGATTCCTCATGGTCGATGTTGGCAACACCAAAGAGGCTGCGGACGCCAAACTGAAGGGTCGGTCTTTATCTTCAACTTCGCGCACCCTACTTAGCTCAGGAACAGTTTATCTGGAGGACGAAATTCGATTACCGGAGACGTTCAAAATCATCTTTGGTGGTCTGTGACCTCTTTTTTACCGTGTCCTGAATCCGCTTAACCGCTGGGACATATAGGTTGTCACGATAATGGATATGTCGCAAATTTATATTCGCAAATCACTGCGGGTTATAAGGAGAAGCTAATCCTTCTCAAAAGTTACACAGAGATGGCAGCTGGAATTGCCGCGCTCGGCTTACCCTCGCTGGCCATCCCGGAATTATTTATGCTGCAGAAAATCGGCGACGAGACGCCGCCATTCTCTCCCAGCCACAAGTCACCACCATTGAGTGGAAAAGTTAATCTAGGGTTCAACCCTCCCCTTCCTGTGATTTCACGTCCGATTGTTCCGAACGTGGTGAGTTTACTCGTTGGTGTGCGATCTAACCTCTTTAATGCTCACCTCGTAGGCCATACACAAGCGTGGGTCCGTTTCATCTAAATATGACAATAGACTAACCAGCGTTACAGAGAAACCGGCCCCATGCACGTTGTTCTACTTGAAGAGCAGCTGCAAATTCGGCTCTACGTGCAAGTTTGCGCACGACTATGTCTTAACTGACGCTCAGCGGGATGAACTTGCCAAATTCAATAAGAAAGTTCCCTGTCCGACCGCTCTCTCTGGTTAGTTGGTCCAAAGGTGACCTAGTTTTGGCTGACGACCCTTTACCTCAGGCGGACAATGCAAATTTGGGGATAGCTGCTGTTACGGCCATGTCTGTCCCTTTTTGCCCAACTGTTTCTTCTTCAGTGAGTCTGCGTGTGGCTCTACTCTGCGTTACACTAAATTCTCGAAGAGCAAGGAAAGTGCAAATTCCGACAAGCGAACATGCATGCAACCCCTGGCGGTGGTTGAACGGAATATATCTCCCCTTACCCTGCCTGACATTCCCTTCCCCTTCCATTCCACAGCCTGTTGTCGGTACACTTATTCACAAAAATACAACAAAATTTTGCGCCAGAGCACATAGGAATGGCTCCGACGTATCGTCCGTTCGGTCGCAGTTGTCTTTATTTCCGGGCTTTATTTCTGAGGACGACCAAATTTTATTCATTTGGTCCGCTCGCAAGCAATGCATCAAGGCTTCAAAACGCTGTTCGTCTTTCCGCTCCGAGAAAAAGAATGAGAAAATGGAGGAATGATTGTTGTTCAGTCTAATAAAACATCGAATGTTGGCTACAAAGTGTGGGTTGATCTATCTGATCCAAACCTCAATGATACAATCTAGTTAGAGACGGTTCAGAGCAGCGCGGCGACCCTTGGCTTTAGCCGCGGAGCCCGCAGCAGCCTTGGCTTGGGCCTCAAGCCCGGCGATGATGCCCGCGATGCCGGAGGCAGCAGAGCCGTTGGACGCAGTGTTGTCAGAGCCAGATGCAGCGCTGTCCGAGCCGGACGCGGCATTGTCAGAGGCTGTAGCAGCAGAGTCGTCACCAGTCACCTACGTTCATGAGGAGATAGTTTGGCAAACGAAGGGCGTAGACTCACATCGGTCGCGGTCGCGTTCGCGGCAGAATCTGTTGCCGAGGCATCAGCGGTCGAGTTGCTTGCTGTCCCAACGTCCGCGGTCGAGTTGCTTGCTGTCCCAGCGTCCGCAGTCGAGTTGCTGGCAGTCGCAGATGCTCCGGAATTTCCGGCGGCAGCGGCAGCGGCAGCAGCCTGAGATGGCGCGTGGTGAGTTTGATGCGGGGATTCTGTCCTAAAAGGCAACTTACAGCTTTAGCAGCCTTCGCCTTTTTCGCGGCGGCCTTCGCGGCGGCCTTTGCTCCCTTGTTCTTCTTGCCAGCCTTCGCGGCAGCGGTGGCAGACTACAGTAATGTAGTTGTAAGCGGTTCGAGCCTCTCAAAAGCGAAGGCGAGCGTACAGCCGAGTTGTCCGTAACGGTGACGGTGACGGTCTCCGTAACGGTGGCCGCCGACGATACGTCGGTTGCATTGGCGCCTGTGTCGGTGCTGCTCGTGTCGGTGCTGTTGTCGACGCTGCTTGTGTCGGTGCTGTTGTCGGTGGCGGAGGCCGTGCTGTTGTCAACGACGCTGGAGTTGTCCGCGGTAGCGGCAGATCCGACGGCGGCGACAGCACTACCACTGAGAGCCGAAGCACTCTGCAAGGCGTTAGCAAAGAAGTAATGCAAGGATAAAAAAATAGCTGACCCCGGCAGACACAGCTGAAGACTAGAAAGAAAGTAAGTAGTGCTAACAAGAACGCGGCTATATGATCTACCTGCTTGCGGGCCTGTAGAAAAAAACGTCGATGAGACGGTTTGAAAAAAGGGACATAAAAAATACAGACCATCAACGACGCATCCATGCGGTGAGGGGCGGCAATGGCAGAGCCAGCGAGAGTGAGGAGAAGAGGAAGGACGGTGGCTTGGAACAACATCTTGGTGCAGAAAGAGTGGTGGAGATTGATCAAAGAGGTAAAGGTGGAGTGCTCTGCACGAAGTGTGAAAGGACTAGCCAACGAAAAGATTTGCTTGAGAGAAACGACCGCTGGTCGTGGGGGATGTGATAGAAGAAAGAACGGGACAATGAGGAATCAGGACCAAAACTGCTCCTTCTTATACTGGGAAAAATTGCGTCACTTTATTTACGGAATTCTAAATTGGGATCAAGGACATACCAATCAGCGGCGCGCACCACAAAAGCCCCACCCTGATTCAACCCCAAAATTGTGACAACAGTGGTTGCGACGCAACGAACTTGGAAACCCAGAAAGCCGGTCTTGAAACTTGAAGCTTGACATGGAAGAAGAACACAGAGATGGGTTTTCCCGGATTAGACGGCTCCAGAGGTAGCGTGCGCGGAAGTCGGGAACAATGAAAATACAAATGGTCTGCGTTGGGTCTGCGCTTCCAGGGTCCAGACTGATCGCCACGGGTGGAGCTGTGGTTTAGTAATCGCCAACGGAGCACGGAGTGAGAAAACGTCGAGACGGACTATATTTGTGGGAACATGTACCACGGATGATCGGCCATCTCAAAATAAATGAATTCAAAGAACACTACACTTCCTCGATCCTACTGTCCTCGTCGTCGGACTCGGATGGGTGGACGGCGGCATCGCGTGTTTCGCCCTCGTCCAGGAGATCGTCGTTTAACGGGTTACCCTCGGACTCATCACCTTTCAGCAGGTTGACTAAGCGTTCAATGTGCTCGGATATCTTTTGCCAAGTCAGCCAACGGATGGTGTGTGTAAGGCATAATTGCCGACCTTCTCGACTGTCTCGTTTTCATGGGTAGCCCTGACGATCTCATAGACACCATGCTCGCGCAGGTAATCGCGTCCCCATCGAGTATGGCAAAGTAACAGCAACGTCTCGATATGCATCAGTCGAATTGCACCGTCGGTTTCGCGTACTTTGGTAGGGGGAAGGAACTGCAGTGCATCCGGAAGCTTCTCTTGATCTTCAAGATCAAACTCTTCCGGACCTGCGAGCGGAAGGAGCAGATACGGGAGGGCATCAATCCCTGGCGCCACAGATGTAGATGGAGGGACTGAAACAGCTACAGAGTCTGGACTCAGGATTGCTTTGTGGCCTGGAGCGTGAAAGGCACAATTTCTGAGACGCCATCAGCATGCATCAGAGATGAAACGAGAATAATCACTTTATTGTCGACGCGACGCCACCTCTGCGGATGGTGTCTTGGTGCTCAGTGAAAGCGAGAAGTTTAACCAGAGGATATTCTAGGGCTCCATCCGGCTCGAGCACGTTGGGTGCGCGAGGACAGAGGAAAAAGTTGCGACCAGCGGGGGACTGTAGAAAGATGAGGAAGCAATAGCGAGGACGAGCGTAACTGAACTCACTGTGCTTAGATTGGCGAAGACACTGGCTAGGAAATGCAAATTCCCCTTTCGTATTCGAGTCGAGACGTCTCCAGACTCTGCGCCTTGGACGAATGCGTCGACAAGCAGAGGTAGGGCCGCTGTCGAGCGCGTTTCACCGGCTGGATACGGAACCGGCGCGACAGACGTTGCGCAACGGGACTGAGGAGGATAGAACGAGTTCGGAAAGGTAGACTCGTGGATAATTTCAATCTCGAGCGACAACACGGTTGCACAGGCAGCTGTGGATGCGGTCAAGTTTGAAAGGAGCATCGACGCAAGATCTGCAAGCACAGATTGTGGGTTCTGAATCAAGTTAAGCTAAAATCGCATATTTGACGAATGGCTCTTACGATAATGTACGACACAATGAACGTGAGGAACGCAGGCTCCGAGAGCGGAGTGACCAACATCGGTGAATCGGACAGATTCACGAGGGCACGAAACGCGTCATGAGCAACGCTCTGTGTGGTATGGTCAACAGGAAAAACTGCCAAAAGGTCAAGGCGCGGACAAGCTGATCTCGACACAGTAGTTTTAGATCGCGGACGATGTCGTTTTCTTTGGGTTTTTGTAAACCACCGCCTTGCGATCCGGCAAAGAAGATGTTTCTGTGGGGAGAATCCTTGGGGGTTTGCGGCAAAAGATTCGACAATGCGATCTGCCGAACTTGGGGATTTCGGTCACGAAGAAAGGGAATGAGCTGAACACTTCCATTTGTTCATTAGCTAATAGAAATGCCAGTAGTGTAGCCTGACTGACTTCTCGCAAGTGGGCCTCCATGGTGATGTTGCGGGACAGGAGGAAGCAGCAGTTTGGCTAGAGCCTTGAATGCAAACGAAGACAAATTCGCACTTGCAAGTTGCAACTCCTTTCTCTCAACCAAACGAGACGCGGACCGGAAAATTTCGAAACATATATGCCCTCTTTCCCAGCGCAGTTCGGAATACCCTGAAACTCGTCGGATGCACATTTGTTGGCTGAAGATTTGAGTCGCAACTAACGACGACTCCCGACAAATGGCCACATTGTGCTAGCTCAAACCGCAAGGAAGGTAGGTAGGTAGATCCTCACATGTCAGCCGGTCCCAAAGATGCATCTCTCTGTTCAACGTTCAGCGCTCCGATCAGCCCAAAATGCCGCGCGGACGACTTGATTATCACAGTGAATTCAAGTCGGCGGTAGCGCGCGCATGGTTTCACACCTTGGAACTCGGCAAGAGGGTAAACATCGCTCGTCGCCCTCCCACTGCCTTAACGGCAGCAACTCAAATCTTTTGGCAGGTAAACGCCGCCGGCCCCGTTTCTTCCTCCGTCGTGTGAATGAACTGAATCGCCTTCGTGGCTTGTTCGTGGCGCAGAATAACCTGCGGACATGGTTAATATTATACAGAGAGCATACAAAAGAGACCCGGGGCTTTGTCGACTGCGAAATCGCTACTCTGAATCCAACTTGCAGCTTCGACCAACCAGAGTCTGTTTGAACAATTCAAATCGTTCGTTCTCCGCGACGAAACTCCAAGGACCACAAAGCACGACCCGCTTTAGTGCAGGGAACATTGGCCCTGCTAGCATGTCGAAATGTGCAGAGAAATGATTCCAGAGCTCATCTTCCTCCGGATCCTCTGTCGGCGAGCGGAGATCGTGGTTGGTGGCAAAATGAAGGCGCACCACTTGCACCGAGGCCGAAACAAAGGCGTCTACGGGCGGGGGTTGAACATATTCGATGTAGTAGTTCAGTTCGATGGCGTTGGGGCATATAGCGAGGATGAAGGGTATTTCGGACGGTGATGGGATAGAGCCCTGGTCTTGGAGAAGCTCGACGACCTCTACAGTCGGCCACATCCGGCCGGACAGCCTCGTGAAGCCGATAAATGCAGCATCGACCCTGAGGACCTTCAGTCGAGGGAAAGACCATGTTTCGATCTCGGTCCATACATCCCCCGAGATCGACTGGACATGTAGAGTCACTAGAGCCGGGAGTAAGAGAGAAGACGGAGGTGGGCCGAGTCGAGGATTGCCGCGAAACCGCTTGACGAGAGATAGATATCGTAGATTGGGTGCATTCCGCACTACCTCCCTCAGAAAATCTTGCCCCCGCGAGGGATCGTCATCCTCGGTGGCAAACTGGTGGTCGCCATCGCGATATCGAGCATAATACCATTCGAAGCGGCGGAGGCGCGCTAGGTCGACCCCCTCTGCAGAATGGGGAAGCAGGTCATCCTCGTATTTCACGAGAATTTCTATGTTGGGACAGGAGAGAAAGATGTCGGCGGGTTTAACAAGGTAGCTGGGATCTTCGTGCTCGATTACTGAAAGCTCCAGTCGTTTTGTCCACTGTCCGCAACGAACTCCGCTGGCGGATTGCTGTAGGCCCTTGTGCAATCTTCGAGAACCGTACCAGCTAAGCCGTACGGTCTGGAATAGAAATTGCACCGTCCAGAGGTGCCACTCGCGGGAGACCAAGCTGAGCGCCAGCATGGTCTGATCAGCCAGACTGAGCATTGCACGCTCTTGTTCTTGTGGTGGATTGTGGAAGGGGATATAATCGATTTCATACAGTTGCGGGGTATACGCGGTGCTGGTAGCAAGCAGAAAGATATGGATCCAAATTTCTGGAGGAAGCCACATGATAGCGGAGTTCATGATCATAGGCTCTGAGTGGCGGTGCAAATTCGTCCCTTGGAATGGTCGACAAGGCGGAATTGATTTTACACTAAGGTTACAACAAGAAGCTAAAGATTTTTACGCCGGACGTCTGCCCTCATACGCATCTCTCAGGAGGCCGAGAATTTTGGCCCTCTCGAGCGGCGCAGGGTTGGGGTACGGACTCTTCATTGCGATATCAGCTGCTCGCTCCAAATCCTCCTCCTTCATCCCAATATCCTTGAGCGAGCAGGGTGCTCCCAAATTCTTCCCGAGGTCAAACACACCTTTGCCGACGCTGGGAGTGCCAAGGATGCGCGAAGCTTTGGCCATCGCCGCAACCGCAAAGGGCTCGTTGTATGCGATAGTGTGAGGGAGCAGAATGGTGTGTGTTTCAGCATGGGGAAGGTTAAATGTGCCGCCTGAAATTGATGAATAAACTAGGGCACTCATAGAAGCCGAATGCATTACCCAGAGTATGGCAAAGCTTATGGTGCAGAGCCATGCTAACGCCGGCCAAGCAGGTTCCGCAGGCCCATGCACCATACAGGGCATCGCTGCGTGCTTCGATGTTTTGCGGGTCCTTGTGGAGAACCTGGAGTGCAGTAACGAGGCGCCCTATCCCTTGCTCGGCGAGCATGTCTGTGATGGGATTGACCTCGGTCGAGTATAACGCTTCCAGCGCGTGTGCGATAGCATTAAAGCCGGATGTGATAGTTATTTGCACAGGAAGAGAGAGAGAAAGGTTGACGTCGTAGATAATGACTTCGGGGAGGACCTTTATTGTCTTCTGCGTCGTCTTTAACCCGTTTTCTGTCTGGCCGATGAGTGGGGTGGCCTGCCAACAATGAGACGCGGGAAACATCTAGCCGTTGAGTGGTAATGGTACCTCTGAGCCAGAATACGTGGTAGGGACCACAATCTGCGGGAGATCCGTGCGGAGAGCAATTCCTTTCGCCAACCCGATGGTACTTCCACCTCCGAGTGCAACAACGCAATCGGCACCGAGTGCCTTCACCAGTTCAACAGCATCATCGGCGACGTGGGTTGGGTTATGCAGAGTCGCATTGGTGTAAATCCCAACCGCAAGGCTCCCGAGATCTGCTTTGAGTGCTTCACCCTTCTTAGAGTGGCCAGGCGTGGTCAAAATCACTGCTTTGCTACATCCAAGGCTTTGGATCTCATGGCCAACTTGAGAGAGGGTTCCGCGACCGAAAATGACTCGTCCCGGGAGTGAGGTATATACGAAAGGCTGTAGAGGCTGAAGTGACATTGGACGCTGGGAAAATGTGTGGACCAAATTTGGCTAGTGACCAGATTTGGAACAACGGCATCGGCGGCGGGGCCCCGGGGAAGAAAATTATGAGGAATACGCGTCGTTTGCCTTGATTCAGTCGAGAACAACTTGTAGGATTGAGAGGTCGCAAGGAATTGAAGTTTCAATGAAGTCTGGTTGAAGGCGAGAAAAAAGTGCCAATTTTGCGCGGTTGCACGATCACGTGACTCGATCAGTTGCGCCGAGTTGCCGCCTGCGGAACCAATGCGGAACCGGGTTGACTTTCCTGTTTCCTTTACACCCTCATCTCATGCGGATTTTACGACTGTATGGACTCTCAAAACTGTCCAAGATCCCAATACTCGACTGTCATGACGTCGTATACCGTCGACGCCTCAAGGCCGATTGCCATCGTCGAGTTATAGCAATCTGAACACAAAGCTCTGACTTGGAACCAACTAGACTCCCTCTCAGGCTTCTTTCACGTCGCACTGCTTGACTCGTCGTCATTCTTGCGGCCCCAGAATCCATCCATTGCGGTCAATAGAGTGTGTCCGCTGCGGCCGCTGCAGTGTGTCTGTGCACTGTCTGTGCACACTGCTCACTCGTGCGGATATCCTTTAGTCCAATCTCCATCTGCGGTCTGACGCGCTGGATGAGTCGCTATCGCATTCCTTTTCTCTGAGGAATGCGAGGGATGCAAAGATTTTCCAGCGACGGCCAAGCAGCAAGCCGATTATAATGGACAGCACTTTGGCGACGCTTCATGGCGGGTTATCGCGGCGGTTCTAGCGTTCTAGGACAACGAAATCTAATCAGTTTTTGATTGTGAAACACTGGATAAGCTCCGGAGACAGCGATCGACGCTTAGCCGCCATATCGGGTGGTCGCATATGTCTCAAGCTTAAATAGGACTTGAAATAAGATGAAATGATCTTCACCTTTTCACCTTTGCAAAATGCTCTCCTGGATGTTTCCTTCACTCACCGCTCAAATACCGTCAGCCAGCGCCGAAATTCTTGACGACCCGCTGCAACATCAAGCTTTAACCTACCTTCGGGACTTGGTCATAGTCGGAGGAGGTGGTTCCTGGCCACCAAGAGCGACATATCGGAATTCTTGGCCCTTACCGCTTCGGCCGTATGACACAGTCTACCGGGCGTTGGAGGCCTCGTTCCCTGTGGCCGAGTCCTCTGTCGACAGCACTCACAACCGAAAACTAATCGATTCCTTCCGCTCACGAATGCGCTGCCACCTGGAGCAACACATTAATTTGGGGGACGTTCTGTCAGCGCTGGAAAGCGCTGAATCTGATCCCAAGTCGTGTTCACAGTCGGCTTGGCTTGGATACTTTCTGTGCATGTCCTTCTTACGACATTCCTACCGGTACGTTATCTCCAAATCTAATCTTCCCGTCTAACATTTAGTAGATGGGGAGTGACACCAATCGTCAGTGAGGCCCAGTCAGAACAGTCAGTCGACTTCCCTGAGCAGCTCGAACTGCCCTGGAAATGTCTTCAACGACATTTCGGAACGACGTCTCCCAGCGGCTGCATGACTTCGTTGATGTACGCCAACATGCGAGAAGACGACCGTTTAGAGTACACGGTGACCATCGGCATGCCCGAGGCTCACCAAACGACCGAGTACTGGAACACAAAGCTCCTTGTTGGCATGGAAGTACGGGTGCGCGACATTCTCGGTACTTTCCTTAATATACCTTTTTGAGCTGATTTCGCCAGGTTCTTCCGGTATACCATTTCTTCGCCCGTTCGATTGCGTTCTTAGACGCGGGGGACATGGTAGTTGCTTGCGACGCACTGAAAGCCGCCAACGAGATCCTTAAAACGGCGCTCAAATTTTTTTTCACCTCATTAGTAGAAGGGAATCTCTCCCGAAGTGTCTGGCTCGCCTATGTCCAGGGCTACCAGGGCTGGACCCTCGGCGGCATCGATGGCATATCCGGCGGTCAAAGCCTAACTTTCCGCACCCTCGACGCCTTCCTGGGGATCCGGCCCTTCCCCGAGCCACAAAAAGAGGCACTGCATCTTCCAGACGCCCAACGAACGTGGCTCAACTTCCTGCGGGACTATGATATCCGCGCCGTGGCCAAAGCCCGAGGTGAGGACGCAGCGGCCGTAACCGACGAGCTAGAATCACTCGTGAAACAATTACGGGTAAGCACACCATTGAGTTGGCGTTTTTTGGGATCGTTCTCACGTTTCTTTTCGTTCCTTAGCTATGGAGAATGGGGCACATGCGCCGGATGCAGCCATACGAGTCGGTGCATCGTCCGGAGCGCAAGACGATGACAGCCGGCATATCTGTCGTGGAGGCAGGCGATGAGGATAAGATGATAGAGCACTTGAAACGTCAATTGGGCCAGCGTTTAGCTGAGACGGTTTAGATTGATAGACGGCTAGTTTTACCATAGAGCCACGTTAATACCACATACATGATACTAGATTTATAGTCACCTACATGAATTCAATCGCCCGACCGGAAGCTCATTTCGATCAACTACTAGAGGGTCCAAAATATTGATTCATCGAGCAAAATTATACGAGAGATATAGTTCACCAGTCCATGGACGAACGACGAGTCCAGCAATGCAAAGCAAATCGAACAGGATAACTAAAGAGTCATGATGCATGATAGTCCGTGTGATGATGTATAGAAAGAGAGAAATAAGAGAAATCTAGGCTTCTGAAAGGATCGTGTCAATGGAGTGGTTCAGGAACTCTTTTCGAGATGTAAGATCTGCATTGGGGAATCGGGCCATGATGGCCTCCCGTGCAGTTCTGTGGAAAACCGATTAGTGGAAGAACGAGAAACAAGGAAAGACGGCGCACTTCTTCGTTACAGTCATGAGATCCTGAGTACTGAGGTAATTTCGCAGGGCACTGAACAGCTCGTCGTCCGACGGGTTGGGATTTTGACTGGGGCCCGCAAACATGTTGGCCGTCGTCGCCATGGACAGCGTCGACATTGGTCGCGGTATCCCACTCGCAGCAGGCATCACCGGCGGCGCGAAGCCTCCTTGCGACCCGCTGAAGCTGCCGCCGTACATGTTCATGTTGGTCATCATCGGTGGCATCATCCCATACATGCTGCCGCCCGTGTTGTGGTAGCCCATCGGCGGCATCATGGGCATCTGGCCGTGGTCGGAGCCCGCGATGGACCCAGGTCCTCCTCCAAAAGGCATGAACGGTAGTTGCGGCGCTGAATACTGCTGCTCCAGATTACGTTGGGACAGGTTGCTGACCGACCCCTGCGAGCGCAGATTGGGATTCGAACCGGTCAGGTTTGTGTCGCGATAGTAGTCTCCGGACTGAGACGCCTGTTGATACGGATGCGGCGACTGCCCACGCGATCCAGGTCCGCGCTGCTGCGATGGAGGAGCGCGTGAGCGGGAACGAGGTTTGCCGCTGTACCCAGTCTCCTCAGAGTGGTGCGAGCCTTGATGTGAGCCGGTTTCCCATGCCTCAGCTTCATATTCTGAAAGAAAATATGAGCTAACAGTAAGCAACGACTTCAAAAAGTAACTTACCGCTGAACTTTTTGAGCGGGATCATCGAGTCGTCAAACTTTTCGTCCTCGTTGATGATAACCTTTTTATCCTTGCCCTCTCCAATCACTAGACGAGTGTTACCCCAACCGAATTCGTCCATACACCAGAAGGAATAGACGGGCAAGAAGAAGCTGTAAACCGGATATCTGAAAAGACGGGGCGTCAGCAAATATTTCCAAGGACATAGAGGAACATCACGGACGATAGAATGTACACCACCATCCATCCGACCAACATGAACTCTCGCTTGAGGATGAAGATGATTGCCTGCGGCGCGTTGAGCGAACGAGCGAGAAACCGACGGACGACTTCGTACCTGTAGACCATACGTTACCGCAATCATGACGATGGCGATCGTGGGGAACGGTGCAGCCGTTGTAGCCACCGTGATAACCAGGTACACAAGCTACGTAAAAAATCAGTAACGAGTACTTCCGGGTCGCGCAGAGGACGCACGTAGACAACTGTCGCAGGCAGAATCTACAGACCCACACAAGTAAGCATCGAGTAGAGAGACTTTGGCGGGAAAAAACGCACCAAAGTACCCAAAAGATCGATAAAGACAAAGAACCGCATTGAGAAACAGCAGAACCCAAACAGCTCAGGCAGGAGCACCAGCTCGCACAGATTGTGCACTGTCGAGTTGATCCACCGCCGCCGTTGCGAGAACAAAACCTTCCACGACTCGGGCGCCATGGTATGCGCGATCGCGTCGGGGCAAAACTTGGTCTTGAACGTTGGGAAGTGCTTCATCATGAGCGTGGTCAGGAAGCGATCCTCCCCGAGCGAGAACAGGTTCTTCTTGTGCAGCGTGTCGACGTTGGGCTCGGCGTACTCGTCGATGACGCGGTTCGAGATGATGATCGGGCGGCCCTTGTCGGCGGTGCGGATGCGGTAGAGGGAGAAACACCCGGGAAGACAGGTGACGGAGCCGAAGAGACTCTCGAAGGCCTTGGAGAGATGGTGCGAGAGGTAGTACTCGTACACCTGAATCATCGTCCACCACGACTCTTCCTCGTTCTGCAGCTTGGTCTCTCCGCAGATACCGATGATGCTTGAGTCGTCCGCAGCCGACGCGACCAGTCGGTTCAACGAGTCGGGCGTGACGGTCTGTTTACTCCATCAGTTTGGTGTAAAGATAAGTCGACATAACGCACCGTATCAGCGTCGATGGTAAAGATGTACTCGTAAAACGCCGGGTCGATCCCAATAACATTCCGCATCTGGTGGTAAATCTCGAGTTCCAGCGGCGACATGGGCGCGTCAAAATGCACGCGATTCAAATAATGCATCAGCAGGATTTGACTATCCCGCTTGCCGCGATTACCCGGCTTGGACCGCTCGGTCGGCTTCCCGACCTTGACTACGACCATGTACCTAAATCGCCGTAAGCTCCTCTGTCTGTGGTAAAAGAAAGAAGAGACTCACGGCACCACATGCCCCTCGAATTCATACAACCCCGAATACACCTTTCCATAATTCAGCGCCTTTGACCCCTCCCCGACGGACTTGAATAACAACGGCTCCGGATCCAGCTGCGGGTCGATCCCCAAGATATCGAGTACAATCCTCGGCGTGGTGCGGTCGTTCCCGCTCCCGATGATGTTCCCGTCGCAGATGATGAAGATGAGCTTGCGCTTGTCGTCGTAGTTGAGGGCCGCGAGCGAGTCGATCGTGCGCCGGAGCGAGTCCTCGCCCTCGGTGTAGCACGGGACCTGGCACAGTACGAACTTGTCCTGCATTTCCGGGTTGGTCTTGCTCCCCAGCTGCAGCGCCGCCAGGACTACAAGATCATCAGCACTGGTTCCGAAAACGCAAGCAGGAGGACGCACACTTGAGCCCCATCGACCCCATCATGATCGCCGACGCGATGATAAGCAGATAATTCTGTATTGAGCACCGTACCGACTTGCGGAAGTCATGGTCCCCGATATAAAACACGTTATTCAGACACTCCATATTCAGCCCCCTTGTCGCCGCGTCCATCTTGTCCAGCACGACGTTCAAGGGCTTCGTAATGTCCTGCCCCGACTGCTGCTTGAACACCGACACGAGGTTGTCGTCGAGGAAGGCGTATTTGTCGTTGTTGAGGTTCGTCGAGATGGTGTTGACGTAGTCCGTGAGGTCGTAGATCCGCTGCCCGTATTGGCCCCAGATCCTGCGCCGCGTTCGTCAGTATTTATTCCTTTATTTTGATAGGCGGGAGAGGAAGGAGAATTTTACGCACTTGGCGATACCCGTATCGGCAGCGTACGCCTTCAACGTCCCGCTGGTATAGACCAACGGCCCCTTGTAAAAGTTCTTCATCTTGGCCTGGAACGTGTTGGTGTACCAGTTGCTCTGATGCAGCGCTGAGTTCGACACCGTCGCAAGCTGGCCGCTAACGTGCACCGCCGTGGGCTCGACGTCGCTAAAGTTCTTGAACGTGAGCATCATCGAGCCGTCGGTCACAAGCGTCGGGCAACCTGAAAAGGAAGGTAATCAGTGCGCTGCGGGATAAGACAAAGACAAGGAAGAAGGGGAACGCACCCAAAACAAGCGGCACAGGGAAATAATAAGTCAAATCTTGCCCCGCCAACGTCTCCAGCACATCCTGACTATTACTCGTCTCGCTCGCAATATCACTATGGTCCCCCTGCACAAAATCCGTAATATCATACACGCCCCCCTGCACCGCAACCCAGTAGTTGTTCGTCGCCGTATGCGCCCCCACCTCGCTCACCCCCCACGCCTTGTCGAATTTCGGGCACAACAGCTTCCCGAAGACGATAATGTAGAACGCGACGGTCGCGTTGAGGAGGAAGATCAGGAGGAAGATCGCGAGCTTCTCGCGCCACGCGAGGCGCACGTCCGGCCGCTTCATGCGCCCGAGCCACTTGAGCAGTACGGTCGGCACGGGCCACGTCACCGCCCATACGAGGAACAGCCATAGCCGCCGCGAGCGCGACGACGGCACCTCCTCCACCGCGTTGTTCGCAAGCAGCGCGTCCCGCTGGACGAACCCGCTCGCAGTGCTGCCGTTGGGGTGGTTGAGGTCCGCGGCGGAGGCACCCGGGAGCGGCGAGTCGGGGTACCCGCCATCCATGGTGCCGCCGGGGCTGCCTTTGTAGTCCACGGACGGTGCGTACGCGCCCCCACCGTTGCTCCCCGGCGCGGCGGGCACGCCCCCCGCGAACGGGTTCGTCGGCGTCGCCAGCCCACCCGACCCGTACGGGTTCGCATTCGCATGTTGGTCCGCGCTCTCCTCGTACCCACGCCCCCGCTGTCCTTCATCCTCATCCTCATACGGCTCGTCGTCCGCCCACTCCTCCGCCGCCCCGCCCCCTGCGATCCGTCTCTCCTTCTCCGCCGCCCTTAACACATCCTCCACGCCCTTCCACGCCTCATACTCCAACATCACCCGCCCGCCTCGGAACGCATACTCGTCCCCCTCGCGCCACCCGCCGGCCCTTGCGCACTGCTCCACCCGCTCCTCGACGCTGCCGCGCATAGTGGGTACATATCGCGCACAAAAATCCTCCGCCGGCATCTCCACGACCCAATCGCCCCCGCTCACGCGCTGCACCAGCGCCGGAATCAGCATCCCGCGCAACTGCGTCCGTACGCGCCTCTTGTCGAACGAATTCGCCGACCCCGAGTCGTTGGGGCGCACACACGCGAGCGTCCATAGGCGTGCGCTCGGCGTGCCCGAATTCGACGGACGCACGGCATGCAGGATAGCGGTGAGCGTGCTATCCACCTGCGCCATCGCGCTCCACGTCTTTTCTCTCGCGAGTCTCCCCATCTCCTCCCCACCTCCAATCGTCGGCACGCGCAACGGCCGGCCCGACACCTGCGCCAGCACCACCGTGTTGCTATCCCGTGCGTGCCCCTCCGCAGCCAAACTGGGTCCTTTGAACAGCTTGGCAATGAGCGGGACGGAGGAGCCGCGCAGGAGGGTGACGAGCGCCGCATCGAGGAGGTCCGCATCCCCCGCGACGAACCCGCGCACGTCGTACGAGCACGCGCCGGCGTAGTGGTTGATCCCGAACGCCCTTGCACGCGAGGAGAGGTTGCCGGTGCCGACACCGCCGGCGGAGGGCGGGAGGGGCGTCGCGACGAACGATGGGTGCGCGGACAGTGACGGGGCGGAGAGAAGCGAGGCGAGCAGCGCGTCGTCGCGGTCCTGCGCGGTGGTGTTACGGCCGGACTTGAGCGCGGTGCTCGCGCGCGCGAGGAGGCTGAGGACGCCCGTGCCGTCCGCGTCGGTAGATTTCTTCGCGGGGACGAGCGCGGGCTCGGCGAGGGGAGCGCCGCGGAGCATCTCGACGCAGGGCTCGTTAGTGACGACGTCGGCGGCGCTGTCGGCGAAGAGGGCCTGCGAGACCCAGGCTTGGACGACCTCGTCGCAAAAGTTGCTGGCGAAGACGTCGAAGCCGGCGGGGCCTAGTGCGCCGGGGGGTACGGCGAAGCCGGGTGTGTCGAGCATCGCAACGACGGTGGTGCCGCTCGGGGGCTCGAGGCGACGGTTGGCGCTCTCGAGGAGGAAGGACACGAGCATGGCGTAGAGGTCGCGCGAGAGGGATGCGCGTTGGGCGGCCGCGCCCGCCTCGTCGAGGAGGACGGTGTACAGCTCCTTACGGACGTACGCCGTGCGGTTGGTCAGCGCCGTCTCTAGCTCGTCGGCATTGATGCCTAACAACCTGGCTGTGCTCTGCAGCGCCTGGAGGGACTCGGGGGACACGGCGGCGGCTTCCGAGTTGTTGTCGGCGGGGGCAAAGTGGATATTAGTGGAGACGAGGATGGCGGCGAGGAGGGAGAGAAGGGCGGGGGTGTGTTTGAAGGAGAGGGAACGGAGGGCGGCGCGGAGGTCGGACATGCCGGCGGTGTCGTCGGAGAAGGGGCCAGCGGGAAGGCGGTAGGTGCCGGAGGACGCGAGGAGGGTGTATTCGCTGGGATCTTCTAGTTGTAATGAGTCTCTCTCCGACGTTGTCGCACCGGCCAGCAGTTGGTAGAACGCGTGGTACGTGCGCTCTTCATGGCCGAGTTTCACGAGACGCGACTTGTCGAGCCCAAACAGCAAACACTTGGCGCCCGCAAACCTACCGCGGTCGTTGAAGTGCAGCTCTAGGAGCTTGGAATGCCGCGAGGCATCGGGATTTGCCTGTGTCTTTGCGTTGGCAAACGAGTCGACCAATGTCGTCATGGCGCGCAACTGGTCGGCGAGTCGTGCCTCCTTGCGTGAGTGGGTGGACAGCCGTAGCAGCTGGGCAGACAGAAGCCGCATCGACGCCGACTTGCCCGACGCGGTGATGCCCCGAGCAACGACAAATTGGTTCTCCGCGCGTCTCCGCATCAACAAATAAATTTTGCAGGCAAAGTCGTAGATGTGCGGCTGGAGCGGCTTCGGGGAGTCGATAGCAGGCAGGGAGGTGTCCTTGTAGCATCGGTCCTCGTACTCACGAGCACTGGTGTCGTTGACGCTGGCAAGCGTCTTGTATGGGTTGACGACGAGCAAGTGGGTGGCGCCAATGCGGGTGAACGGGAGGTCAGCGCGAAAGCGGGAGTGAAGGACCTGGAGAATGGCATCGTCGTTTGGGTAGATCGTTGCCTGCCCCGAGGACGAGACAAGGTCGACGAGCTCGCCAGACGCCAGAGCCGGCGTGGACATGGTCAAGAGAGTGTGATGTGACTATTTGTGACTGCGCTCTTTCCAGGCTTAAAGTGTCGGAGAATATTGCCCGACGAGCATTGCTTTCCGGGTCTTTCTGCAACGACAACGGGTACAACGGGTACTAACATCCCCTTCAGAAGGGAACAGCTCTGGAACGACACCGCCGAGTGATTATTTATTATATTTTACTTGCAATATGCTGCTGAATTCCAATTGCTTCTCTGCAACTTCAACTTCTTCCCCAGGCCCTTCCGCAACATTTCGATTCAAGGTCTGAATGTCCAAGAACGGTATCATAAGCAATATGAAAATAGAGCAGTTCTAAGCATGTCAACTCGTAAATATAGAAACAAGGAATGAGCTCACCAAAGTGCCACCGAGCAACCCACGAGAGTTGCGACACGGCGAACGGCCGCACTTTTCTCGCCGGGTGCCAGCCCATGGTGCTGGAGGTATCCGCGGCCGAAAGTTGACGAATATCTTCGATTCAGAAGCGGGGGCAATGCGGCTCGAGGATTCGCGGCCGGGGCAACCTGCGTAGGAAATAAACGAAGTTCCTTGATTGGATATGAATCCACTCACAGGTAGTGTGCCGTCTGGAAATAGCACCTCCCGCTTCCCACCTGGCCGTTCAATATCTATGTGTGCCATGTTAGACCATTTAGGTGTCTAAACAGTAGTTGATTACTTGCAATAGTGAATTTGCGATCCATCTTCGTGCCGATTCTAGCAAGGGCGTCTAGAACAAGGTAAAGACCGGCGAGTTCGAGTGCAAGAGGCAGTGATCAAAGCCTGGAAATAAATGGCAAGCACCAGCGGCAAGCTGACGCGCGACGACAATGTCCGCCTCAAAGCGGGCATCATGCGAGAACTAGAACACTGTGACCGTGACCATCACCTCCAAGCGCCTGCGCGCTCATCAGAAATAATAAGTGTACACAGTCCTACGTCATAGATCAGCTACTACTCGTCCTCACCAGGGAAAAAAGGGGGAAAAATCCCTTTACCAGTTGGATCCAAATCCGGCAAAGATTATCACTTTCCCGTCGCCTCCAAAGATGTTCGAGGCGGCCCTCATCTTGTGGCTGCTATCTCCCGTACTGGGCAACACCTTTCGCTATATTCTTTTGGGCCTCTTACTGGCGTTGCCGGTCGCGTACATTGTTCGCTACTACACTCCATCGCGTATGGTCCTGCGACTCGAAATTACAATCAAGACTAGTCGGAATACTGTGAAGCACGCCGAGAAGAACTGCCCGATGGACTTGGCGAAACTGGCCGAGATGGGGTGTCAACTAACTCAGTACGTTGTGCGCGGTGTTCATTTGTTCAACGCGCCATATAACTTGCGTTTTACAGGGTCGAGGTGTCGGTGCCTGGAATTCGGGGTCAACTGTTAGATATGGGCAGCCTTGAAACATGGAAAGAATATTTCCAAAGCCTCCGAAGAATATTCGAGACTATTACGGAGTGCAACAAGGAGGTTAAGGACATACAGACGTCGGTCTTGGTGAGCAAGTTCATTATTGGGCAATTTGTCCGCAAAATAATCTCGGTCAGCGTATTATTGAGGGCGAACACCGGCGTCAGTTACTCATGCGCGTGGAGGAGGAGCGCGGCATTCTTTATGCGCTCATGGGTGCGCTACCTCCAAAGAACTGTGTTTTGATTTCTTGACGGAATTTGCAGGTCACGTGGAAGACGTTGGCATAGTTCGCCGCCGCCGCCCGATGATTCGGATGAATGTCGATTCTCTCCCTGAACATATGTGAGTCGGAGATACTAAGATCGGAAAGGGAGACTCACTCTCTGGTAATCAGGGTGTAGTCCGTCTGAAGTCGTGAACTGTGGGAGGTATCTAAGTGTTCTCTTTGCTTTGCTGGCTGTCGTCGTTGGATAATGGACCCCGGACCCTCTTCATTCTTAACTTGCCTGTTTCTATCCTTTGCTATCCGTGTTTTCCCAATGTTTTCCATAGTTTTCGGTTGATAGACCATGTAGCTCTCTCTGCTAAATGGAGTTGCCGGGTTCCAAAGGTTGCGAACGTCTTGAGCCGGTTGGAGGCGATTGACAGGCTGAGGGTAACAGTTTTATCGTAGGACCACCAAGAGAATGTCGCCGGCAGGAAGGTTGACGAGGGGGGAAGAAGGAGCCAAGGCATGACGCACCACCAACGCACCACTCAGGTGCAGTTCCGACTGATCCGAAATCACTTACCCACGCATCAACCAAAAATTCTTATTCTTATGGAGGCAGACAAGAAGGGCTCAGAGTACCGTGGAAATGTAGAGTACGCTTGCAAAAGCGAAAGCTACCGAGATAGAAATCCTCTGTCATTATCAGTAATTTCTCCTTGAGACCATTTTTGTGTAGGCGGCAACTTTGAAATGCAAAAAGTTCACCAAAGCTGCATTCCACATATGGGAGCAGTGGCACACTGGCGGTACGCGCCTTACGCGCCGCGCGGGTAGAGAGAGAAGTGCGAGAAGGAAGGTCCGACGTCGTTTGGATTTGGCAGATGTGCCGCACTTTGCCCTTCGAACGTCTGAGAATCAAATGCAGAAGTACCAAAATGCAAGTGACAGTTGAGAAAGATGCAAAGGAACGAGGTAAACTGACCCTGGTGAGGTTGGGTGCCAGGTTGGTCGCGGCGGTCAAGATGGAACTCTGGGTGAGGAATGAGACAGGTGTGTCTGAGTTGTGCATAATTATGATTATGGACTGTCAATTCAGAGCGCGCGGTAATCACCGAGGTTCAGTTTGTTGAATCACCTGTGATATAATTTTAAAACCACTCGGAATGTGAACCAACTTGTTGAGGAGGTCGCTGGACGTCGGGGATGAGGAAGAGATCCTCCAACATTTTGAACGTAGTATACAGTTAGATTTCATCATGGTACAGATCCCCGGGACTCAAGTCAAACACTGGGAGAAGTCTGATAATACGAGTATGAGCATGGGCCGGTGTCCTATAAATTCAAGTACTCACAAGGGTTCAACACCTGACATGTCGTCCCAGCGGCGCACAGCGCGCACCCAGTCCAGCCCACCCCGCCACATTGCGCAAACTGAGCCGATACACTTCGCAACAATTTTCAACTTTCAAGAAAGAAAAAAAACAAAGCGTACATACCAGCCAGTGGGGGGTGAAGATGCAGACGTAGTCGTGGAAGACGCTGTGGTGGTGGAGCCGACGGTCGACGACCCGGTTACGGTGATTTTGCAGACGCTCGTGCCAGACGCCGTGGCGCACGGCTCGGCGCCGCCATTGGCGAAGTTTTGGAGCCGCGCAGCAACCTCGTACGCCGCCGGCTTGGGGTTCCCATTCGTGTCAAAGAGCGTCGCCGCGGCCGCACTTCCACGCCAGGAAAGGTCGTCCCTACGTTGAACCGCATAATCAATTCGCTGTTGGATGCGGGAAATTTAACGGGAGTAATTACCGGGGATCCCAATTGATGAATTCGAAGCAGTTGGAAGCGTAGAGGCACGCCTAAAAGCGAATCAGATCATTATTGAACCAAAAACGCAGGATGAACCAACATCAAGATAATCTCCCCAGATAGCAGCCTGATAACGCAGGTTCGGCGTTGCGTTGGCGTTGACTTCGATGTCCATTTCGGTAATCATCGCGCTGACACCGAGAGCCGACAGAGTGGAGAACGTGGACGCAAGCGCGGACTTGCTATCGAAGCCGCCGGTCGATGCTGAGAGGTGGGACTGGAATCCAACCGCGAGTCTGTTGCATCGAATTATTATTTTGAATTAAAATAACAAAGGAAGAGATTCGCCTGTTGAAGGGGATGGTCGTGTTGGCCTGAATACTCTTGATGAGATTGATGACACAGGCAGTCTTGGCCTCCGCGCCGCCAGTGCTGAGGCGGAATTTATGAGCATTCGCCACTGAAGTAAAGAGCAAGATCCTCACTTGTAATCGTTGACCGCCAGACGAGTGTTTGCGCCCGCGAACCTGGAATGCTTGAAGTTTAGCAGAGTACCCCGCGTGATCGACTTGGTAAACGAACTGGAACGCAGTCTTAAATGCAGCAAAAATAAAGGACAGATCCGTAACCAGCGGCACGCCCGATCCGTCCTTGGTAACCGTGGGCCAATCACCCTTGTTCTGGACGCATTGCAGCGAGGTCATACCAGCCGAAACGCCATCCCCGACAACCTCGTTCACGACGTCCCAGGAGGTGACCGAAGCACCCATGCCCTGAATTTCTGCCTGGACGTGTTGCGGAATAATCGTTCCAACCACTTGAGATGCGCTGAAACTCCCTGGAAGCCATGACTGAACGGTATCGTCAACTATCAAATTATTGACAACGAGAGGAATGCTGTACTAACCGGCGTTTGCGAATGCCAGAATGTGTTGTGCCCACGGAATGTGTTGCTGAACTGATTGGCGAAACTCTGTGCTCCGAGACATTCTGTAAGCGAGCTAACTCCTTGGCTGGGCTCCGTTGCGTCCCACTTGCACCTAGGAAGGCCCCATGATTATTAGATTGCACATTGTCTTCAGGTCAGAGTAATTGAGCGCACCCATTTTCTGCGACGACGTGGCGGTAAAACGTCGTGAAAATACCGTCGAACCACGATTGGTCGGCATCGAATGTGTCGTAGGTTGAACCAAAGTGGAACGTTCCCTTCTTTGCAGTCACGGCCGCCAATACCGTGTTCAAATTGAGCGTTCCGGTCGATGGGAAGCCGTGGTCAATGAGGAGGTCCACGGCGGGTTGCGCATGAACCACCGAGACAAAGGTAGCGAGAGCAACGAACGGGCCAATCATAGTTGTAAGCCGGAGGTGGGACGACGAGTGAGGAGAGCGATGCTTGGACTTTTTGACTACTTGATGTCAAGTTTATCCCACACAATACCGAGCTTAAACCGGGTAGTGGTCCCGAAGTATTCGCCGACAACTGGCGGGACAACGCAGGTGACCCTCTGCACGGGTTACAACACCAGACGAAGCGACCGTTCACTGACCGCCACGTATCATGCTAGCGGGTGCGGTTATACTGGACGAAGCTTCCTGTTGCAAGTCGGTATTGTTGGGACACACCAGTCCCACGGCGTTTCTTCCCTCCAGCGCTTTCGTCGAGCGGCTTCCCAAGAGTTGTCGAAAATAGGTGGCTCGCCAGATAGCCCAGCTGCCACTCTGGTCCACGCATGACTTGCGGATGAACTGCTAGTAATGAGCACATCCGCCGATTGGCGAACCTGGAATTGACCCCGCTACAGTGACAGGGCGATCTTGAACGCATTCGTTTACAAAGCTCTTGGCGTGGTCCATGAATTCGAGCGTTCTGCCAACTCCGGGTCGAAGCAAGAGGTAGCGAGATCTTGAATCGGACACACTGATGATCACACGTAAGGGATCACGTTTTCTTGACCCCGTCCGGAATTTTCTTTGCAAAAAGGTGGATTCAAGGGAGACAAGGGCACGAGAATACAAGAGATGTACCAATGAAGCATACAAGGGCCTTTTCAGCTACATAGCAAGGACCATTGTTGCGCTCTGAACTTGAACCAGAAGTTTTGACAAATCAGGATGAATAAGCCAAAATTCCAAAACCACTCCTCTTGTCGCAATTTTTTCGCTGAAAAAGCTGCGAGGGGTCAAGATAGTATACTAAATGCTCTGGGATGAATCCTCAAGTTCATTTTGGGTGTAAAGGTCGCCGTGCGCGCGAGTTGAGCAAATGATGTGCTTTCCGCATTTGGGGGGGGGGAGGGTCCCTTACGTGTGATCATCAGTGTGTCCGATTCAAGATCTCGCTACCTCTTGGGTCGAAGGATAATTCTATTTGGCAGCCCCCCTTCTTTAGCAGCCCCCGGAAAAGGTGGGGGGCTGCCAAATAAGTTCTGGCAGCCCCCCCCAATGTTTGTCTGATGGCGCTTGATGGCGGCGAGGGCGGGATGCGGCGGGAAGTGTTTGTTGGCCTCATAGCGGTGTAAAAGGGGCGACAAAAATTTGAGAAAAAACATTGGGGGCGAGGACAACATCTGAAATGACCGTGCAATTTTCTCTGGAAGCTAATTCGTATGCACTGTCCAGGAAATCCAATGCTTCAAGCTGTGAGTCAATCAAATAGTTACAGCTGTCCGAAAAACTGACGAAAAATGCGGGAAAAAATCGGTGCATGCGTCTAATGCCCGTCCTAACGAGATATACCTCTCGTTGACAACCTTAAGCATTCCGCTGACTGTCCATTGACCTTCAGAACACCTCAAACGGTGTTTATCTTATCTCTATCTCGGTTAGATTAGCTCACGTGGGGGCTGCTAAATAGAACTTTTCTATTTGGCAGCCCAGGGCTGCCGGGCAGGGGGGCTGCCAAATAGAATTATCCTGGGTCGAAGCCCCGTGTGTGTTCAATGGAGTCAAGTTGTTTTTGATTTTTCTTTTTTTGGCACTCGTGCACATTTTGTGGGAATTGTGGGATCTGCCGCGAACTCTAGAGGAGGATGTAGGCATAGATGCTCTTAGAAGTCAACGCACCTTGTTAAAGTTGTTCGTTCGTGGTTGGTGGAAAGGCCAGGAGGACTCACCCGGCCAGTGGCATCAATCAGCGATCAAATTCCGAATTGCCGACCCTCTGCCGGTTCAACTCAGTTTCAACCCATATTAATCTTTGTGATTCAAGTTCGAGGTAAGGAGCTCTCTCCAAACTGCACCTCACAAACTGAATTGACATCCATTATGTAGCTGGCTCCCAACCGCCGGTAATTCATTCAACCATTGTCAAATTTACGAAACTTCGTCCCGTCAATAAGAACACTTGGACGGGATGCCGCGACTGGGGTCCTCGTGGCCATAGCCCAATGACTACAACCAACCAAGTTTATATCTGGGATGGCAAAATTCGGCTACAGGCAACGCCTCCCAAGTTCTGTTCACTCTCCAAGCATTTTCACCTGCAAACATCGCAGTATTTGGATGACGAGCCCGAATTTTAATTGACACACCCAATCGACAAGCTTGCAGCGTTGAGAAATCTCCAAAGTCGTGAACGGTCAATTGATCGTCTGCGCTGGTTGCCTATAGCTAGTGGGCCGCTTGTAATGCTCGAGGGGTCACCCGGCTATCGGTCGGCGACTGGAACTTGCCGAGCGATCCGCCCAAGGCGTTTAGGCCCAAGGGAAAATGAGAAATGCGGAAAGTTGGACCTAGGCTTCGATAATAAGCGGATCTGAAGCCGAGTTCAAAATCGGATGAAGCTCAACCCGATTGCAAACAGTGGTCCAGAAAGACACCAACTGGCAACGGACGGATAAACACTAACGTTCATGCGCCTCCCTTCGTGGTCGGTTGGTTAGATGCTACGGGGGAAAAATGTTGAAGCGGTTTTTGCACGCAGACAATACAACAAATATACAACCGAAGATTATTCAACTGTCACAAGTTTCGTGGTGGCATCCAGACAAGCCAAAAAGACGTGGACGCGCGTCAAAGCTCTCAGTCTATTGATCTCCGCGTCCTCCACAACTCGGTCCCTCAATGACAGCTTCGCAATGAGGCTCGTCGCTCGTCGCGATTCCAGCATCTGAACCAAGGTTTCGTCGCGGAAAGCGTACGTCCCGTCGATACGCAAGTGCGTCAGTCGCGGAAGCATGCAGGACCGACCAGGATCCACACTCAGTGCTTCAAACGTCTCGTCGGCAACAGCGCTCGAGTTTCCGTCCACCAATTTGAAGGTCGCCAGGATAGGCGAGAGTTCGAATATTGATAATAAATCCGTGGTCCGCACTCGACATTTCCGCAAGACAAAACATTTGAGTCGACACTCCGAGCGCCGGATGCATTCTGCTAGCCCATCGGGGTGGGAGAGGGAGGTAATCTCGAGGGTTTCGAGTGCCGGCATGGTGTAATAGTCAAATAATTTGTTCGGAGGGGGCGTGGCATCGACGAAGGTAAGTTTCCAACAGGATAGTTTTGGAAACACAGCATGCTTGTTTGCCCAGCCGCCCTTCCACCCTTCAGGTAACAGTTTGAAAGTTAACGAGGTCAGGTTTTCGAATTTTGGGAGGTCGAAGTAGGCGGCGTCACGCTGCAGATACAATGAACGAATTTCCGAGACGGAGATTCTGTGGGACCCTTAGAGAACATGAGCACACACAGGTAATATCGGAAAGCGTTCTACGTACTCATCAGACTCTGAGGCATATAGGCTTCTGACTCTTGCCGTCTTTTGTGATCACCGATGTAATCCCATTTGTTTCCTTTGAGTCGAAGGCCACGGATGCGTTCAGAATGTGCCGCCATAAGGTCGATAGCTCGGGCTACGGAGTAGTAATCGGTGGGTCTTGTCCTGGCATCCACTTCAATTGTCAATGGGACTGTTTTCGACCGTTCCAAATACAGCTTCAGCCTAGAGACGACTCTGTCATCTGTCTCCCGCAGAGAGAATGCAAAAGAGGCCCATAGAGCCGGATGATCGAGCGCGACAGCTCGCCATTCACCACACACCCGCGAGATGACCGGTATGACGTTTCCAACACGCTCGATGCGCTCTGATTTCATCGCCATGAATATTTCGACCAAGACATCAGCAGGGACGCGGCGAATGGGCGCTGCTCGGAAAAGCTCCAAAGTGAGAGGTGGTTGAAGGGCCGCGTCCTGACGGTGAAGTTTCTCGCGTTGCCTAAGCAAAGACTTCTTCTTTGTTGAAACAGTTCCAAGTCGTTTATTGGCCGCCTCTCCTTTCTTCTCAATTCCTTTCAACTTGAGCGCGACTTGCGCGCACATCTCCCGAATGCGGATGAGAGATTCGATCATCGAGACCCTGCGCTCCAGGCTCTGTGTTTCGCATTCCAAGTCCTTTAGCTTGGTGTCCACGCCCTGGAGTAGGGTCTCATTCTGCAATAAAACGGTATGGCTTCTGGAAAGATGGCTTTGGAGAAGTTCGGCGTCTTCTTTGCATTTATCGCTCTGCATGAGATCGGACTGTGGATGGTCAGAGTTCGTCCACCAGTATAGTTCTGTTCACGTACCTATCAATGCCTGAGATAGACGGAGGTAGTGGCTTGAGCTAAGATCGGTTGAAGGTTTGATTGCCGGAGTGATCCGAGTCCAATCTTGAAATGTTCCAGGGTTTTTGTTACAGAACGGATTTTTGGTTCGTCTGCGAGGCAGATGGATAGTGGCGCATTCAAATTTTCAAACCTCCCATCTTCGACACTACTCTTTTATTTTCTTCGGCCTTGTACGGTACTCTTTCGTTTGAATATTTCTCCGAGTGAGCGACCGTCAAACGTCAAACGGCTGAACCCCACCGATTTACGTGCGACGATTAGAAGGAATGCTGCTGCACAACGGCCCCTTCCATTTTAGGCCAACCGGCGGTCAGTCGACCTAATTGGGTTTCGGCGATCGTCGGACATAATGCCTTTCTACTTCCACCATACACCGAGATTCAGAGAAAGGTTGCTCTCATGAACGTCTGGAGTCGCGTGGACTCTGCGTGCTCTACTGAAAATACACTGACAAGCAACTGTGCTTCCGTCTCAATATCTGTAATCCCAATACAATCATCACGGCCGTGGATACCTCCGCATGCTCGGCCTTCTCTGCGCATGCTCTTGCCATCGGGTACAAATACAGCACTCTTGAGCGTTCCAGTAACATCCTCCCCTCAATGCGCGCCGTCTTCACTCTCCTTGCCTGCCTGGCCGCACATGCCGCCGCTGCTGTCGTGGATCTACCACGCGCCGCGACAGGAACTGCTGGTTGTGGCCAGACACATTGGTTCAATGGCATCACGCAGTATCACGGTCTTACCAGCGGCGGCGTTGACCGGTCCTACTCCATCCATCTTCCGAGCGACTACGACGCGTCGCTACCGTACCCACTTGTCTTGGGCTTTCACGGCTCCAGCAGTATCGGACTGTTCTTTGAGGCGGACACAGGGATGAGCGAGAGCAAGTACAGCGCCGCAGTGAGTGCCTGTTCGCCTATGTGAAACCAAATGTTGACCAGGAACCCTCAGAAAATCATGGTCTACCCGAACGGCGTCGGAGTGCGTACGAGGCTGTCTGCGGAGTGCGTGCCGCTAACCTTTCTATCAGGGCGCGTGGGCGGGAGCCAACTATTCCGAAGCCTCCGTCCCCGAGGACCTCACCTTCGTGTCCGACCTCCTCAACGAGATCCGCGCAAACTACTGCATTGACAACAGTCGGATTTACGCCACAGGGTGCGCACCCAAACCCAATAACCTGTTCATACCCACTCACACTCATACTTAAAGCATCTCGAACGGCGGCGGTTTCGTGAACACTATCGCCTGCAGCGCCGTCGGCGGCGAGTTTGCCGCCTTCGCAGCAGGGTCCGGCTCCTTCTACACCGACAACACTGGCGTCAACGACGGGTGCGCACCCGCACGAAGCCCGCTTCCAATGCTCGAGATTCACGGCGGGGCGGATACCGACGTCCTGTATGCTGGTGGTCAGGGCGAGGGCGGGTTCGAACCCGCCATACCAGACTGGTAAGTACGCACAATGAAACCGGACATGCATGCTGAGCGCATTTTCAGGCTGAGCTGGTGGGCGCAGCGCAATCAATGCGGCGGAAACACGACGGAGAGCCTCTTTAACGACGACGTGCAGCACTCTGTGTGGACTTGCGCTGGGGTCGAAGGGGTACTGCAGCACTGGAAGGTTGATGACATGAGTACGTCTTCCTCCACCTCTACTTATTCATATTCTTCGCTATCTTGAAGCCCTCTCTTGCGTTCATTCGACCGTTACTGACGGCTCATCTTCTCCCTCGCAGAACACTGCTGGGCCTCGACCACCCTCGACTTTACTGAGATCGCCGCCGGCCAGGGCCCAACCCCCATCGACGCCAGCACAATCGTCATGGCGTTCTTTGACCAGTTCACCAAGCCCTGAGTTCGTAAGCATATTTTCACGACACTGGAGTCTGTTATGCTGACTCTCCATAGAAGCAATAATGGAGCAGGCTGATGTTCGATTTTTCCTGTAATAATACCCCCCTACCAACGGGATGTACTCACTGCGTTCCAGGTCCTCCTAGACTCAGCCTGAGTTCAGGGGCCTACATGGACCTACACTGAGACCCACCTATGTACAATCTGCGTAGGTCAATGTAGGTCTGTGTAGGTCAATGTAGGTCAGTCAAAGTCAGCTGAGGTGAATGTAGGTGAATGTAGGTCCATGTAGTGACCTATACTGAGACCAATTATCACCTCCAACCACAGTCCAGTACTAGTATCAACAACAAATGGTCCCGATTTTCAAGTCCAAAATATATAACCAACAATAGATCAATGAGATTTTTGCTGTTACCATTGAACTCTGTGCCATATTTGAGTTGGGCAAATTACTGCAGTCCTCACCTGAGGTCAATGAAGGTGGGTGTAGGCACCTACACCAACCTACACTGATCTAAATATACCCAGCCCAGGTGAGTTACGTACACCTACGCTGGGCTACATCCGCCTTTACTGATTGCCGTCAAGCTGGACGTAGGTGACCTACACTGACCTATTGTAGCCGACTACGCTGACCTACGTACACCTACATTCACCTTTACTGACTCAGCCTAGGACCCCCTGGAACGCAGTGACTGTCGCTACAACGGAGAAATGTACCACGCTCACGAGAAGAGCTCTCTCTCGGTCAATCTTTGTGGCTTCCGGGCGTGTTAGGATTTTGTGCTCGGCACTAGGATGACTTGCTACGTCGTACAAGACATGATGCATGGTTTGCGTACTTTCTTCCGGCAGTACATCCGTCAGTCATGGTTGATTGGCCAGGAAGATGTGTTGCTCAATACAAATACATCAACGAGACGTTGTAACTGGGTGTCTCGTAAGTAGCCCGATGACTGGCGGAAGCGCCAACATCGAGAGCTACTCACTCAAATCAACGAGCGTTATACCGGCGCGTGCAAGAAAATCGTCCGCGGGGAACCGCTCCCACGTTCCGTTAACTCTCCTCCAAGCATTTTTACCTGCAAACATCAGTATTCGGATGATAAGCCCAGCTTTTGACACACTTAATCTACAAGCTTGCAATGTTGGACATAAATCCCCAAAGTCGTGAACCGTCAGCTGGTCCTCTGCTTCGGTTTCACCAAAGGTGAGACGTCCGTCCACTTCGTCCAAAGATTCGAACGCAAAGAATTCAAGATGGGTGAAGCGTGGGAGGTGTTTCTTCACATGTGGGATCTTATCCTGTCGGGAATGAGCATACTACATAGTGTCAAGGAGAGAGGCCGGGGCACTTGCATCGCGTGTACGCAGGTAGTCCATCATTATCCGTAGTACTTTGGCGCGTGGAATATGTTTGGATGCAGAATCCATGATTGAGGGGAACTCAAATCCACTACAGTAGACTGAGCACACCGGGGGTCCGTCGCGGGCCATGGCGCTGAGCGCAATGAATGTCGGCTCAGCTGGAGTCATGTTGACTTCATAGTCACACTGCCAATCTAGCCTAACCTCTCGAAGGTCATCGACGACTAACGCAGGGAAGACTGTAGGAGGAGCCCATATACGCTGTAAATCATGAAGCGGAATCCGCGTGGCCGTCGGTGGCCACAACTCCAAAGAAATGAAGTCTGTAATACGGACGGACTTCAAGGCTGGGTGGCGTAGGAGGAAGGATGCCAGCGTGCCCCGTCGCTCTTTGGAGGTCCAATCTCGACCTGTGACATACAATTCGCCGTGATCGAGACGGGGAAACGTCAAGGACAACCACTCCGGTACTCCATGACCGTATGCAAGAGAACCTCGGATGCGTAGCTTTTCAAGGTTGAACAAAGTTTTTACGCACTCCCATAGCGGCGCATTGAGGCCGCTGTGGTGACCGTAATTGACAAAATATTCTTCGTACTGAATGAGGACTCACTCTAACTCCGTATAATACATGAGATTTGCGTTAGCCGTGAACGATCGGACCAGCTTTGCAAACTTGGACGTGTGGGAGGCGATAGTAGAACAGAACGCCTCGATGGATTCCGCATCTTCAACTTGAAGGTTCACGACGCGATACAAAATCGGAACCCCGAGGCCCTCGAACAGCTTGGTCGTTCTGCACAGAGAAGCCTGATCGCGCGGTGGTGCCGCCTGAATGATTTCCGTGATGACCTCGTTGGGGAGCCATCGCGCGATGGATTTGTATGCTCGACGAGTCAAGACCATGTTTTCGTGCGAGGTGCCAGAAACGACCTTGAAAACTGAGGAACGCGATTAATGTGGCGTATAATAGCATTTTTGAAATGCCAACACAGTGCTCAGGCTTCAGGGTTCAGTCGCTTTCGAAAACGTTGTTGGAGAGGAGTCTGGCCATCAATCGGCGATCATTAAACTGCAGGCCGAACTTGCCGTGATAACATCATGATAGCGAACCATTGAAGCCGCAACTGTAATACGCCGTGCTATATGAAGACTACCCTAGAAATTCCTACCTTCGAACGGGTTATCCGCTTTCTTATTCCAATTGAGATTTCAATCCACCAGTTAGTTCGCACCCTCGATAAATACAAGACAATGGGTCCAGCCTTAAGGAAAGGATCTGAACTTGGTGAGTCGAAGTGTAAGAATGATCCGGCGGCTCGAGAGAAATTCACGTCCCGCGTTGTAGATTAGCCTGGGCACAAAAAGCTATCAGAGATGGGGAGGCTCTGAAGCTGGAGGTTTGAGACTCGGAGGAAAACAGTTTGACGCGAGGACGGCGAACATGCTATCAATATGGGTTGTGTCTCTTAATAAATGAGTTATGCGACGAGGGGAATCCATTTGCCCAACGAATTCCACTCGAATTGTCGCCCATGACCAGCTTTCGCAACAGGGCGAAGATTGCGCTTTCTGCGCGAAAAATCGAATGAAAATCTACTGTAAAAGAGTTTTCACAGCACCAACAGCAGAAATTTAGGGTCAGACAAGTAGAAGCGGCGGGTGAGACGAGGTGAAAATGCGTTGATCATAAATTGATGGGCAAGTTGAACATCCGTGCCAAGTTCCCACGGTTCAACAATTTGTGATGGCAGGTACTGGGCATCCTCCAGGGCAACCTCGAGTCTTCTCAAGCCCGGAAGGTCTGTTGGGAGGTCGTAGCATACACTCTTAAAGCTATTAGCAAAAAATAAACCTGTTTACCATGTGATTTCCTCCCCGACGATCCATCGATGGGTGCAATGGTTACGGATCGATTGTCATGGAGTTTAGATGTAGAGGAAGCCCTGCAAAATGAATGGACTCATTGGGAATTGAACCCAACACCTCTCGCATACCCTGAAGATGCTAAGCGAGCGTGATAACCAACTACACCATGAGCCCGACGAGTGGGTAGCGATATTGATTACTATGATCACCAGTTCCTTGAGTCTTTGCCGCGCGCGCCAGTCCATCTTTTCACGCTCAAGTGCGTCGGTCTGCTTCGTTTCGCCCGCTCTGACTATGCATTTCTGTTCAGGATGGGTCGGGGGAGCTTAGTTGAGATAGTATTGACCTCAAGTTGAGCCAAAGTTGAGCCAGGCGGAACTACATTTTCGATGTCCCATTGACGTTCCGGTGGATCCATTGAGGTTCCTTTAGCAGTGGTGCTAGGGAGACTCCGCCGGGGTCCCGTTAAGAAACAACCCAGTTATGCTTTTAACGGCTACATGCAATGACTTGTTAGACTGTGGTCAATTTAGTCCGAGTGAAGGTCGTAGGTCATCTTGATTTGAATCAGAATCGAAATCTAGCATTGACAGTCAATGGGGACCGATGAACTGGAACTTGAGAACTATTGAATCAGCAAGACACAGCGATTCCACGCAATGCATCTTCAGTTGACTAGATTCATGTGAGCATGAAGTATAAACGACCTAGTAGCCCATTTAACTTGCCTCGAGATTAGTCTCCGCATCGAAAGGTCATGACATCACTGAGCCTGCTTATCCAAACTTGCGTGAATCGTATTCTTACCGTTACTCTCTCCTTCAGATGTTCGGGAACGAATCTGGAGCATTATGTGGCGGTGCTTGACGGGTAAGGTCACGATCACATGACTCAATGTCACACCTCTTTTCTCTGCTTGGACTCACCAGTCGTCTCGATTCACGCGTCAAATCGCGCGAAACCCGCGCCGATATATAGTGAAGGGTGTACTGAGATATTCTCGCGGTGTAAATCTACGCTGGAGTGCTGAATGAGAGGAATCCGACTTGAAAGCCCTTAGCCCGCCGAATCCGACTTCCTTGCATCGGATACGAGACATTCAAGTTGTCCTAGCCTCTAAGGGGTGCGCACAGCAAGATATCTAATAGATTCTCTATTTCAAGCAGCGATCTCAAAGGGGCCTTCGACGATTGCTGGCCTTCATTCAGGATTATTGCCGCGACTTTGTAGAACGCGCGGAGGAGTGTCGCTGTCAAGAGATATTTACGCGTTCCGCTCGTGTCAAATCCCAGCAGAAACCTATACAACAGGGTTTTCTCACTCCGGAAATCGTCTGAAACAAACACTGGCGCAAAATATTAATCTTACCAGCATCCTTCGAGGAGTTTGGGCGCTAGTAGCAAGCCCGCAACAAGGTTTACTGGTACCTCGTTAGCACGGAGTCCCACGACGTCTAATGGTAACGGAAAATATAAATGCATTCAAGGTAACGGTGGTGTAAGAAGAAAAGACAGTGGGTCGTTGCAGTATGCTGTATCAAATGCATGCAGATGAAATAAAGGATTGTAGAGTCGTGTAGATCGAGCGTCATTCACTTACCGCGTCACCGGCGCGCCTGACCCCCAGCCCGCCGATGCATGTCATCCAACGGCACCGAGCTCACCCGCCCTCTCACGCCCGCCACCCGGCTCGCCGCGCCACTTGGCATTCCCCTGCTTCGGCAAATCATCCACGCCGGGCGCCCACCCAGGATGCATCTCATACTCCTCCTCCTTCGGCTTCTCCTCCTTCCCCTTGAACGCGCTATTCCCGCCCGCCGCCCGCGCAGCCCTCTCCCGCGCACGCCGCCTCCGCCGCAAGATCTTCTTCCGCGAGCGCACGGCGCGCCGGTGCCGCGAGTCGTCCCCATAAAATAGATCGTACTCGCAGAACGCGCAGATCCACTCCTCTGCGGGGTGCGTCAGCACGGGACCCTCCGCCGGCGGCGCCGCGCCAGTCTTCTTCGCCTTCCCGCGTACGCGGCGCGGTGGGATGTCCGCGGACAGGAAGCGCAGCGGCAGCGGACCGAGCACGCCCATGCCACTGACGCCGTTCGTCTGCGCCGACCCGTTCGCGGCGCTGTTGTTGCCGTCGGAGTGCGGGAGCCGCGAGGGGACGTAGTTGCGGAGGTGGTGTGGGTTCGACGCATTTGCGAGCGCCGAGCGTTTCTTCTTCTTGCCCCCACGCGGCTTGACGCCTACACCCATGAGGTCGCTGTCGAGTTCGCTCTTCGGGGGCGCGGTGGTGGTCGTGGTGGACGTCGTAGTGGTAGAGGTGCGCGTCCGAGTCTGCGTGCGGCTCCCACGCTTCTTGGTCCCCTTCGCGGCCGTCGTCGAGGGCAGCGCGGCCATAAGCTTGTTCGCGGCAGCCAATTTCGCCGCTTTTGCTGCCTGCCGCGCGAGCTCCGCCTCGAACCGCGCGCGCAGCACCGCGACCTCTTCCTTCGTCGCAATCAGCCGATCCGCCGCTGCGTGCGGTGAGTTAATCTGTTGGCTAAGAAACATGGAAACGCCTCACTCGAGCTCGGACACGCAAACGTGAACGCACACTCCAAGAACGCGCGTTTGTCCGGGTGGCGGTACTTTTCCGAGTAGCGGGCGGCGCGGGCGAGACGGGGTCCCAGACGGCGCGAGATACGGACCCGGGGCGGCTCAGCGCTCTCTAAACCTGGGGTCACAAATGGGTGGCTTGCGGAGAGCGCCTGGTCGAGCGCAAGCGTATCTCCGTGCGAGAGCGCGCCGAGGACCGCAGCGAGCTGCCTCTTGCGGCTCTTGAGCGTCTCCTTGTGCTGCAGGCCGGCGAGTGTGATACGCGGCGGTCGTCCCTTTCGGATCCCGAGTCCGGCCCACGGCGAACCCGACGGCGGCTGGTAGACGTCCACGGTAGCGGCGTCATCCGTGCGACCTGTGGGGATACCGCGGTCACTCGGCTCGTCCTCGCCACCGGATTGCGGGTCCCCTGTATCGTGCCCGGGCGACGCAGACGCATTCGCCGGCACCTTCCGCTTCTTGGTGTTTCCCGGCTGCTGCAGGTGCTCCATCCCGTCGTCATCGCCATCCTCGCCGTCGTCTGCATCCCCGTACCCGCCACCCAAGTTTAGATTCCCGCCGTTGCCGTTGGCCAATTCCGCAGTGCGACTGAAAATATCTTGGAGGCCGGGCATGTAGTACGACTGCAGGGCCATGTGTGCTGAGAGCGATTCGGCGTGTGCAATGAGCTCCTCTGCGGTGGCGTCCGGACCAGGGAGAGGAAACGGTAGACCCAGACCTGCGAGTGGACCATCCGCATCGTCGCCATCGGAACCTGTTCCAGCAGTGCGTCGGCGCTTTGGGAGGGGCTTCACCCGCCGTAGCGCCGGGAATTCGGGTACATCGAATATAGGCGATGGACCTCGATGCATCGTTTGAGAGCCCCTTGGGTTGGGCTCTGTCTTTGTCGGTGTCTCTGTCTAAGATGGACGAGGGAAAAAAAATCAGGGTGACGAAAGGTCCCGAGTGGCGCCGTCGTACAATTATTTCTTTTGCTTTTTCTCTAGTGTTCGGCGTCAACGTTGAACGAAAACCTCGGCAGTAGAGGTGGTTTTTGAGATAACGGAGAGACTGAGGCTGTCGTGGCTGATGTTACGCAGCGCTAACAAAGCCGGCGGCTTTGACAGTCAATATCAGTCATCATCATCTCTTTTTTGCTACATGAACTTTGCAGGTTCGGGAAGAAACGGAGAGTCCATTGGAAGGAAATCTACTCTGCATAATTATTTCGCGAGCAAAACGCGAGGCAACTGTACATCCTTTCACGGGACACGCTTTCCGACGGCTGAAAAACCGGAACGCTTCTGAACGATCTCGGAAACGTTTGAATGGCGTCCATACAGCTGCTCCACACTTTGGAAAGGCCGTTGTTAGTGCAGATGATGGGTGAGGATGTTGTGAGGATGCTGAATTCAGATCTAAGGACTCCGCCTCAGGATTTTGAGTCCAAGTTGAAAACGTTGAGAACGTTCAAATCTTGCAGGCAAGATAACATCTCGATTAGACTCTTGCCACGAACAAGAAGTAGGTACAACAATCCGGTTTCGGAAGATAGACCAAATGATTGAGCAGTCCAATAGGAATCCATCCAGAGGAGCGGCGATTAGAAGGACACAAAAAGAGAAGTTGAGCAAAGCCCTTTCGAAATCACTGTGGAGGCGCGCGGTCGAGGTTGACGTTGGAGTTCGAAAACGGATTTGTTTTAGCGCGGCGCGGCAACGTGACCTTGACCTCGAATTTCAAACTCCGCTGCACGCGATCAATCATCAACCCTCTTCCTCTCTCTTCCGTCCATCTGCCTACAGCACTTGGATTACATATACGCCTGGGTGAATGTACTTTTGCACCTCTTCTTAGCCCCTCTACCTGTCCTTCACAATGGTCGTGAATTTGGTGGACGCGTCGTCGCGACAAAGACTTTGTTGTCAGATCTCTAAATCCTCGCGATGGTTGCGCGATGGATTACCATGACCAGGAGTCGACGGCTCTGCTTCTACGTATGCCCGGCACCTCAGTTGGTCGTATGGCCTCATTCTTTCAACGAATAGCACTGCTTCAAGCTATGTTCCTAAATGGACGACGACTCTCCCTCCCAGGACTCAGCAGTGCACCGATTGGCAGGTTTAAGTTCAAGCTGGCGGTTTTTTTCTTGTGTGCTCGGAGCTTGAGGATAACGCGACGACAAAAACTCTTGGGGCTTCGAAAAAAAATCATCTGAACGGATGCATTCTGCAGAGTTTCGAAGTCCGTTTCTTACCCAAACTGTTCTGGGCTTTGCCAACTCTCCAAAAAAATAGCTTTCTGTTCAGGTGTGACAGTGTCCTCCCACTCACCCCTAACCGGCCACCAATTCGATCATGGCTACCATTGACACTCAGCAGAAGACCCAAATATTCACCCAAATATTCATTTTGGAGTCTACACATCAATGATATCACCCCAATTGCATTCATTAACGCTGGTGAGACCAATAAACGCCGTTCTCCTCCCTCTATCAGAAGTTTTGAACAGACAGTTCCCGCTTGGGCCGCATAGAAACGCGATCGCACAGGCTTCGATCGAGCATCGCGAACGGGAGAAGAGGCCCGCGCCGTCCTCCTCCTTGTTCCGAACCCTCCAGAGCGCTAGCGCTGTGCCTTACATTCCTTTATCTTCCGGCTGAGCCGCAACTTGGCGCGCGGACACCACGCTGTCTCATCAACCATTGCACGCGAGACCATTAGTGTTTGTCCTTATTTGATTTCGAATTCCCACCGCCAATCTCTCTTCCTGGACACCCTTCACGACGACAAGCCCCCTCCGCCATGACTCGCTTCGGCGACTTTGACGTCTTGTGTAGGGACACCCCGTCCTACACCTGGTGCAATCTCTTCTATCGCCAGGTCTGTATCTACCGAGTGCCCAGCGCGAGATATATTGTTCTCACGGTGTCCACAGCTCCTGGACAGGGCCCCGCAAGTGCTCACCAATGCATCCTTACCCCCCGCCTCGGCAGGAATGGGCGTGAACCCAATATGCACGATCCCGCGAGTGGGTCATAACGGGTCGTTGGGAAACATCGCGAACATTGTCGTCTGTGCACTGAGCATGGTGTTCGTCGCTGTTTTAATATGGGTAACGAACAAGAGGAAGGCGGCTGTTGGTGAGTGCTGGTATTTTTTATTTCGTTTGCGCATGCATGATCTGGAGTCGACGAGCCCTGTGCGGTTTCCTGGGACGAATCCGTACTCTGGGTTCATTCCTATGCTCTCCCGTTTGACTGGAGTGCTGTTCATCTGGATCCGACGAGAGATCGAGGAACTCCGAACCCAAAGAAATGCGCTTTAGCATTTCAAGCTCCAAGATTGGATGTTGGCACTACATTCGTGTCGATCTCGAAGGACACTTCAAACTAAACGAAAATCACAGGTCGCATAGAACTCCGGACTTTCCTCTCATTATACTTCCTCACTCTACCGCTCCAGCTCGTCACGACTGGTCTGTATCTGTTACGTCTCACCTGCCCATCGTGTCCTGATCCCCGCGTCTTCAGGTGGCATAATCGAACAAGGTTCCACGGCACTGGTCGCCATCACGGCGGTCCATGCAGGAACGGTCGCCGCATTATTCTGGTCCCTGCTAGCCAACGGCCTAGTCGCGACGCAGGTCGTCGAGGACGGGACACCTTCCAGCCTTGTACCCTTCTACGCTATCGCCATCGCTTTCTTCGCCGCGACGACGTATATTTCCCTCGACATCGCCCTCCACATAACATCCGTCTTCGGACCCTCCACTCCCCCGCAGAGCATCAGGAGCATCTCGCTATTCGTGCTAACAAGCATCTGGCCCGCGGTGTACGTATCCCGAATTGCCCTTTTGGGTCTTGAAATGCATCGCTTACACCGCCCCCTAGTACGGTCGTCGTCTACTTTGGCCTGATGGCCTATATCGTCCTCGCGGTCCTCAACGAGGTCCGCCCGATGTGGTTTTACATCCTCTCCGCGACGCTCTTCGTCCTGAGCCAGCTGGACTACTTCCTGCTCAGCAAAGTAATCTGCAAAGTACGTCGCCCCCCAACTTCCTCTTCTGGCCTTGTCGTTAACCCCACCCAGGGTTCGTCATCAAAAGTCGACGGCTCGTTCGTAGCGACCTTCCTCGAGACCGCCGCCGTCGGGGTACTATACCTCGCATGGAAGAGCATCACCGAGGGTGCGTTGCCCTCTCCACCTCCTTCGCTTCCCTTCCCCGATCTAATTCTTTATTTCTCGCGATCGCAGAATCATGGGACGAAGACGCCTACTACCCCTCATGAGGCCTCCCTCGTATACCTCACCTACCTTCTTGTTTGCTTTGGATTTCGCACTGGAAATACTATGTGTCTCCTCCCTCCCCCTTGCCCTTGGACGCAAGTAGCTGTGCAACATGTATTCATAATACCGAGTGGAAGAGTTTTGCTGGAGTGCGTGTGTGTGTGTGCTGGATGCGTTGTTTTTGATATACATACGATATATAATTTCATGTTTATTGTTTACGACTGAGTTCTTGCACATACATAATCATTCAAATCTCGCACTTGTCCGTCTGGGAACTGGGCCAAGTGACTGGGTCTCGGATGCGGATGGATCTACCAATTACAACGGAAGGACGGTGAAACACAGGTATCCTCACATACACAGAGTCTTTCGATTTGGATGGAGGACCTAATATAAGATGCGCAGCACGACCATGTTCGTGCCGCCTGCGGCCGTTTACATCTCCCGCAATCATGCGTCCGCTCCGTCCACCGCCCGTCGTAATCCCGCTGCTGCCCAGCCGTACCAAGTGAAACAATGGCCCGGGTCCGCCTATTGAAAACCGACGCGGTCCTGAGAGTAGGCTATAAACGGCGGCGGCATGTAGATAAAGTCGACACTGCAATTAATGAGGCCTAAAGTCGGTCAAAAGCTAAGGAAGACAGACATTCTGGCACGGATTCCGCGCCGGTTGGAGTAACGGGGCGCCGTGTCGAGGGGTATGGGCTTGTCGCAGCATCCGCGAGTGGATTTTTCGAGCATGACAGCAGGAGAACATGCGATAATCTCCGGTAGAGCATTGCCGGAGAACGGGGCCTGGTCGTCCGCAACGAACCTCGCCGAACTCGGAAAAGGCGGGGTAGAAGAGTCTCGGCGGCGGTTCCAAGTTCTCAGTTTGGAAGGGAGAGACTGAGGGAGGGCAAGTTTCGCGATGTTGAAGCGGCTGAATCTATTCGTAGAGCATCGTAGCCTCGAGAAAGAACCCGCCTAAGAAGCGGTCTTGCCGGTGTGGGAGAATGCGAGAACTAGGAAGGGAGATCGCAATTTCGTTCTCCTCCTCCTCCTCCTCCTCCAGCCCGGGTTATTGATGGAATCGCTGGCCCCCACGAGCACTTCTGTAGATTCCGCCGACAGTTTAGAACGTTGTAACATGGGAGCCAGCGAGATTCAGAACATTGGTAGAGCCCTGGCGGAAAAGGTGAGGGTTACGTCGGCGTGGTGCCCTAAAAATTCTCACACACACACAGATCCTAGCGCACGAGAGCTTCCCGGCCAAAGTGCGTGTTATCATCCGCGTCTGACCGATTTAGATTTCACAGGTGTAGCGGCAACGAGTGTTACGCCTTGACTTTGCTCCTGCTGCTGCTTGAGCGCCGCAATCTTGGCTTCCTCCGCTCTTTGTTTTTCCTCCGCCTCCACCTTCTCCTTCTCCTTGCGCTCCAGCTCACTTGTATCGCGTTCTCGAGGCTTGAATATCCGCTTCATACTGACCTCGCGGTTCAGCATCTTCCTTTTAGCTCCCGTACTTCCTTCGCGCTCCTTTTGTTCGCGTTCTCTCTCCTCGGCCAAGCTAACCGAGAGGGAGCGGGAGCGGGAGCGGACGGGTTCCAAAGACTTCCTCGGAGCGGCGGTAGTAGACGCGCCGGGATCGGCAACGGACCGAGCGCGCTTGGTGGGGAGCTCCGGGAGCGTCGCATGGTCATCCTCAGAGTCTGACGAGTCTGAGAAGGGCGAGTGCGGAAATATCTTGGACCTCAAAAGAGCCGTCTGCGCAGGAACAGTCGTTCCGAACCTAGAGGGGGTAAGCACACAAGAAGTCATCTCAGGATGCGCTGAATCCTACCGCGGCTCGATGACATCTTCACAGAATACCTGCATCCAATCGCGTTCTTCGTTCCGATGCAGCAGGCCCGTGTCCAGGGTGCTGACGAGCTGCCACATCGACATCTTGTCCATGAACGCCTCCAGACGGTTTTCGAGGGACGGCGCGGGCGGCTCCCCAATCTTTCTCCGCTTTTTACTCGGTGATGAAACGGTAGGCGGTGGCGGAGTTCCAGGGAGAGACAGTTTCAGCATGTAGAGTAAAATTTGGACCTGCACTCTTTACGCCTGTTCAGTCGTCGCAGTGAAATATTAAAACCGACTGACTCGCGGCGCTCCATTCGTTCCATCCACTTCGAACGCCAAGATTGATTCAGCCACGGCTCCTCTTCGTCGTTCTCACTCTTCTCGTGGCTCACCGCAAACCACATCAGACTCTCTTCCTCCTCGCCCTCGCCACCGCCGTTAGCCAAGATATATGGTAACTCGATCTGGTACTTGTTTGTAACCGCGCGGGTAGTCAACAGGACGCGTTCGAGCAAGGCATGGAGTGGATGTGGCGCCTCGACACCTTCGTCAGGTGCGTGCACACGCAATAAAGATGGCACAAGGAGTCGTAGTGGCATTATCGACTGTAGACACCAGTGAATAAGAGAAGTCTATGAATTGGGCAGAAAACCCACCTCGGGGAGCCACAGGAACTGGAAATACGTTCGCGCAATAAAGTCCTCGCAGGATTCTTGCTTCACGTTCAACGGGTACTCGTGCGAGACGGATTTTTCCTGGGTGGCGGTCCAGACGACTCTTGGAGTGTCCGATATCGTATATTTGAGGGGTTTCAGAGCCATTTAGACGCGTGAATCCGGCTTTTGGCGAGACGACGCGTGAAGGTTTGAGAGAAGGAGGTGTGACAGGTCCGCGTGACCGTGACTGCAACAACTTGTTCCTCAATCTTGGCCAGCCTCGTTCCAGCTCGTTCCTACACGTTAGCGCAGGATGGCACAGTTCCGAAAAAGACCAAATCCGATCTTGTGCAGCCGAGGGCTAGGACTCGCGAGTATTCGTTACTGGCAACCTGAAACGCCATAAGCTACTACTTCCCTTTTAGCTGGCTGAGGCCCGTTGATCGCAACTATCAAGGATTTATAAATTTATTCTCCGTCCGTTTCTTTCCGGTCTTATCCGATTCAGGGTGGTCTATTGCCTTCCCGTTCAAAAGCATACTGCCGAAATTCAATGACGCCCATGTTCGAAGTATGCGTCGCCATCTTGCCCGTCTGTGGTCTTTAACTTCTAGTAATGTGCCGTCGTCTGCTTGTCACTCGGTCTATTTACTGGAATGACTACCCACTGACAGCTAATTCAGGAGATAAAAAAAAAAAAGAAAAAAGAAAGTAACGATAGACACTCCCGGAGAAAAATCGACGGTTCGCCCCCGCTTGGCCCGCTAATCTTTGGTACACCGTCAAGCCGTTGAATACGACAGTTTCGGAGCCACGTTGGAGCTGCAGATAACTCAGCATGCGGCTCAAACTGAGAAAACAAAGCAAGAGTGTCTATTGTTTCTGAAATGGTCATCTCAAGCGGCAGCCGCTGCATTCAAAGTTGGATCCCAATGATATGAAAGATGTTTTTATGCTGGTCAAGTTGCTGAAAAAACAAATGAACTATATTTTTCAATATGCCCCAAAGTATTTTTTTCTCACCGTCGGAAAATATATTTTTCGCGAGAAGAAAACTTTTTTACCCGTTAAGCAACCCAACCCAAAGTCTTTTAGGGAAAACATAGAGCCCGGAGGCTTCCCACGATGTCCCCGACGGGGCTGTCGTGGCTTCCCGACCCACCACCGCCCACAGTTCGGTGCTATTGGGAACACATTTGGCGCTTGTTTGGCGCTGTTGTACACCGGGGTGTCTGGCTCTGCTTGGCAGCAGCCTCTTCTGTCCCCGTCAATGATGACAAGATGACCGAAACTCCATCCGGTCCGGAATCCCCGCCTGCACCCGCCGTCTTCATGCGGCGGAACTTGAGTTTCGCTCAGGGTTTTCCGCGATTTTTTAATTGTGTTCTAGTCCTCAATGCACATGTAAGTCTCCTATTTTCCTCTCCTCTCCCTTCAAATTAGCCGCCTTGTTTGGTTGAAATCAGAGCAGTCGGCACGAAAGAGGCCTCTGCCAAGCAAGGCAAAGCAATCCCGTGCACAACAGCCTCAAACAGTGGTTGATTCCTCCTCACCAGGTGGCCAGTCGGGGAGCGGTGATGGGCCCCGGGTGTTGTGGGAAGCCTCCAGACCCCTTGTTTACCCCAAAATACTTCGGATTGGTTTGCTCAACTGACAACATAAATTCTGAGCTCTCGCGAAAAAAATATTTTCCGACAGTGAGAAAAAATACTTTGCGACATATTGAAAAATATAGTTCGTTTGATTTTTTCAGCAACTTGAACAGCATATGTTTTTCTCATAAGCGCTTCCGAGTCGTGCTTCTAACGCTGCCGGGAATCCATGGCCTTCCATTTTTCTATCGCAGTTCAGCACCGTTAACTGGAGGTGTACTGTAAATTTTGTTGAGGACGTGTCTGGCAAGTCGTCTGATCATGAACTCGAGGGTCGCGTGTACGGTGAAGACTGCTCGGAAATGAAGAATTCAGGTGCGGGTACTTAAAGGTCTTGGCGATGAAAGGCGAAAGAGATGTACTTCACTCGAGTTCGAGTAAATAATTTCCTTTCACGCGTTGTCGTGGTTTATTTGTCCGTGAGACTGTCACGAGATCGCAGCTCTCTGACCCAATCGCGATGTTGACTTTGTTGGATTTGCCTAGCGATGTTCTGTTGCTCGTTATCTCAACCTTCCTGGATGTTTCCGATATTCACCTAATGCGGCAGGTAAATGCCTGTCTTTCCTCCGCCAATCTCTACTCATCCCGGATCGTCCTAGACGTGTCGCGAGGTTGAGCAGTTGACCCGCGACAAAAGCATCTGGTTCGCTCGTCTTGAAGACCTTCGAAATCGCGGGAATATTCCACTCCCGCCTGCCGCGTCTGACCTAACGACATCCGTTGGTCTCTCCTCATCCGCCCTCGAGTCTATCGTCGTCCGAGCGGTTCGTGCCAGTGAATCTTGGCCACTCCCAAGAAACATCCAGCCTCTCCTGAATCCTACACATGGCCAGTCAATAACCGGGCTGAACATCTTTCTGGACATCTGGCTGCTCATTGTATGCGACGGTCTAGTGTACCTCTGGGATATCCGACCGCGCCGACCGCGAAAGGGGTATTGCGACACTCTGGACCTCAGAGGCCCTGGGTTGAGGTGGTCGTCATATGCTGCCTCTCTAGCCCCCGGAAACGAGCAAATCCTTCTAGCCATGTCCAGTGGTATGGCAATGTGAATTTGCTGGTTCTTTTTCGTTCCGCGATAGTTGATGTGTTGGTTTTCAAAGAGGGTCTCTCAAAAAGACTGCACTTTATTCAATCAACATCGGAACCTCGGATTTCACGGGTACTGGTACCTTCAACTTGGTACGAACATTTGATTCTCCCAACCCAAGAACGGTCGTCGCTCTCGACCCAAACCGTTGTTTGATTGTCCTTTCCTCCTCAACGGGTACACTGGATATCGTAGGGTGGGGCCATCGCACTGATAATGGTCATATCTCATTGGATGAGGATGATACGGAGGACTTGGTACGTATCCGTTGGGAGCTCGTTCACTAATTACAACCTCACGACGAATCACAGTACAATGGTGTTGTTGCGCTGCGCTTCCTCGGTTCTCATTTTCTGGCCATCCGCACACACACTATCGAACTACATCTCTGTGATGGCGAAGCGTTACAGCCCGCGTCTGATGTTCAACCACTCAGACACCGTCTTCCTCATCCACTTCGTGAGGGGGCGGTGTCTATCTCGGACGTTCTCTTCACCGTCATCTCTGGGCTTAGCACGCGTATGAAGCTCAATGCCCTCGCATACGACGGACACACTCTTTCTTGTTATGCAATCACTATTGACATACCCAGAACGACCGTGGACTCACCTCCTGCGATGGATGTAACACTCGTCGGCGAAATGCGCCCGCCACGCGTGCAGCTGCAGTCACTGACACGCTCGTCCTCGTTCGTGAGCGCTCACGCCCTTGGCCGTCAGGGAATTCGGGCGATGTGGATTCAGCGAGACAACCTGACATTGACTAGACATGTTAGACTGTGTACGCTGAATCGAAACGCGACGTGGCACGAAATGGACACCGCGGTCAATGCATTTCTATTGCCCTCATACGACCTTCGAGGTCCGTAATTGCAACCCCGTTCCAGAGCTCTGATTTATTTTGTCACAGAGGATTTGACGCATTGCGCCCTGGGGGAAATCAGTGGACATGTTGCCTTGGCAAACCGCTCCGGGCAGGTTTTTTTACTCCCAGCAGCCACCACGTCTTAGGTTAACTTTCGTTGACACTTGACTCTCAGATTCCAGAATCATTTTAGAATATCGCATATGTTTTCGGTGAACCTGTGCGAGCTAAAACACCATCCATCAGCAATAGTTGAAAGGAAGGCACGTCGCAGCCAAGAGAACGTTAATCATTTTCTTTGGGCAGTGGTTGAAAATGTTGAATCATTGTCGGCGCATGCCGGATCGACGGAACAAAACGGAAGATCCTAATTTGGAGATTCTAGTTCAAGTTATTTTCGGGACGATGAGAAAGCTGGACTCGAAAGCAGATAAGACTTGCCGATTATGGACCTTCCATAGGTTTCCATTATAAAGTACACGATTCGCGGTATCAATTACGAGGCGCTTCGCGCCGGATCGTCATCATCCTGACGCGTCCTGGTGATTCAGCAAATTATACACTCATGATTCGTGGACTACTTATGCATGTCACGATTTCTGGAAGACTTACGATTTCTGATGCACAGATTGAACTTTTTGGAGACTACTCTCTGTGTATCATCGTGGAACCCAAGTTCATCGAACTGACGCAGAATCCTGTCTCTCGTAGAATCCTCTTCGGTCTAGCCGTGGCCCCATTTAGGCCGGCGTGTGGACCTAGCACGCAAGAAGGGATTTTGCACTTAGGGTTTGATCAAAGGTTGATTGCCGAGCCGGACCGTATTTAATCCGTGTCCACAAAATTCCCACTTGAACTTCACCTGAACGCAACTTGTACAGCGCACTGCCAAAGAAATACCCACCGACCAACAACATCCAACAGCTATGAGCTTCTGCAAAGACTGTATCTCAGGTGAAGCTACTGCCGCGCCGCCAAACGTTATCTACATGCCATCTACATAGGTGTTACCCACGAAGGAACTGCGGAAGGTTTGCTTCGTTGCGTTTAGTTAAGTCAAATCCATGCTAAAACGCATGCTACCAGGCAAGATCGAGACTATCGGCGGTATCGAAACCTACGTCGCGACGCCGACTGTCGATTACCCAAAGGACAAAGTCATTCTGTTTATGACGGATGTCTTCGGGATACCTCTCATCAACAGCCAAGTGTGTTTGTTCCACAGCCTTTGAATTGCGACGCTAACGAGGAAGTAGCTCTTGGCCGATGACTTTGCCCGGAATGGATTCAAGGTGTGTCTCTCTCAAACCCCATCTGAACAACACCGAACTTTTGTCCCAGACCATCATTCCCGACATCCTCCACGGCGACCCCATTCCCACGGAAGCATTCAACCCCGGCGTATGCACTTCAGTCCTCTGTGCGGAATGTGCCATAACTCCACATTGTAGTCAAACTTCGACATAGGAAAGTGGTTCACGACACATGGAGCGGACCAAACTCGTCCGATTAGTAGGTGTTTCATTATTCTCCACGCACAGGGATTAATTATAAACGTTTAGTTGATAAGGTCGTCGCTGCACTCAAGGCGGAGGGTGTCTCCAGTTTTGCCGCCGTCGGCTACTGCTTCGGGGGTCGCTATGTCTTCGATCTGGCCTTTGATAATGTCACCGTAGCTTCAGCCGTCTCTCACCCCTCCCTTCTCAAGTCTCCCGATGATCTTGAGGTGCGCTTTGATTCGCGACCAAACTATGTGCCCAGCTGACCATCAACAGAAATATGTAGCCTCCTCGAAGGCGCCGCTCCTCATCAACAGCTGCACGGTCGACCAGCAGTTCCCCCTCGAAGCACAGGCCAAAGCGGATGAGGTCTTTGCCAACTTTGGACCTGGTTACAAGCGCGAATTTTTCGAGGGCTGCACCCACGGTTTCGCCGTACGTGGCGACCTTAGCGACCCCAAGGTCAAGGCGGGCAAGGAGGGTGCATTCAAGGCCACCGTTGAATGGTTCCTCAAACATGTTTAAGCGTGAAAGATAGTAAAGAGTAGAAATTCCAATGTATGAGGCCACTGTACTAGTATAAGTGTCGAATTTCTTTATCAGCCCTTTCCAGCAGGTAGCGAAGGATAGGATGGACATTGAACGGTTGCCGGCGTAGATTCTCAGGCGAAGACAAAGGCTAGCAACGATATGGAGAGCCACAAAGTAAGACGCCGCTTATTGATTCAGGTGCAGGGCATTCTGAGGTAAAGCAAGGGCCGAGGTAAATTTTACCCATCGGTGGCAATTCAGTGACCCGGTTGATTTTTTCGATTCGACTCGGAAGGTGCTTTTCGATATTAGTACGCCATCTCGAGAAAATGCGTGAAGGTAGGTCTTTGATGTGACCTTGCCCGGCCATCCATCGCAGGCTTTTTCAAGCGCCGAAGTGAAAGCATGTGTCTTTGTTCCAGGCCCATTGAACTCTCGAGGAACGACTAAAGTGTCCAACAGGTCGGTCATCGTCCCAAAAAGGAAACTCAAGTTCTAAACGGAGACTCCGAGAAGGGTTGGAACGTAATCTGAAGCTTGCGCCCACTGGACGAGACGTCGAAGCACAGAATCTGCATCACCTGCGGAAGAGATAAATGCCCGGCGCCGCGCTGTTAAGTCCCTTCGTGCCCCGTCCCACAGTTATGGCGGCGAAACCCTGGTATCATGCAGTGCTCGCTGGACTCCGAAAGCTGCGGGATAACAACGACGGCGCTAACAAGGTCGAGAGCCTTGAGAGCCTGATGTCCTTCGGTATGGGGTCTGCCCCCAGCGGCGGCACCGTCTCCCACTTGATGTGCGGAAATATCACTCGCGGAAGATCTTGCCCAGAACGAGGTTTGGACATCTGTACAGATGTGCGCCACCCCGCAATCCATATCGTTTAATAATTCTAAACTCTTGTCCAGTGCCGTCTTATTAAAGCGAGTCTCAGTAGCCGTTATACTCGCGCAGTCGGCTCATCGGACTCTTTATTAGTATTGCTCAGAGAAATGCAAGATGCAGCATTATCCCAAGCACCGATATCGCTGCACGCATCGATACCTCAGGGAGTCCTGGGAGCCCTCGTGGGTATTCGAGGGCCGCGATCCCACTTTCCTGCATCCCTCAGACTCAATGACGCTCTTCCGGCCGTCAGTTGATTTCTGGGGCGACCTCCCGGCAATCGACTGCCTTCAGCTATCGAGCAGCGAAGGAACGGACGATCTCGAACCTGTGGGCGACCTGAAGTTATGTTTTGCCGGCGAGTCCCCTTGATTTACTGTTGGTGGCCTTTAATTATGGCTCAATTCCAGCGTCGGGAGATCTCCGCAATCTGATCCGCACCATAAACAGCCTGCCCTCAGATTATGCAGGATACTGCGATGTTTTGCTGAACGAAACCAACCCCATCCTCGTGAACCGCAACCTCGTTATCTTGTTCGTGCTATTGAGCTCGGGTCCCTCGCTAGAGGTATGGACATTGTTCTTCGTGCAAATGCACTCAATTAGATTCTGCGTAGGAAGCTGCCGAATTTTCAACGCACTTGATGTACTCTGCTGCCCTTCCCGGAGCCGGCGCCGAATACGTCAAGCGCTGTATCGAATTCATCTATGACTCTGGCGAGTCTGTATCGTTCCAACGATGTCTCGATACCCGAGGGGAAGGCAAGGTTTATTGTGTCCAGCCCTCTGCAGGCATCAAGAAGCTCCTCGAGATGTTCAATTCGAATTACCCTCTCAACACCGCGCTGAAGAGTATGAAAGAAACCACGCTGGCTCCCGACCGTCTGGATTTCCGTGAAAAGTACTTTGCAGGACTCAAGCCCTCCCATCGGATGGCATTTCAGCGCTTCCGCGAGAGTGGCATCTTGGCGCCATTTTCGCTGAACACGTCCAACTTTACTCAGCCCAACAGGTAAGCGATCTTTACTCAGCGTAAGCGCTCGCTCACATTGGATTAGGTTTCTATTTTCTCCTCAGGGAACTTGGCTGGTGCAAGAAGATGCAAACTGCCTCTTCGGATGGGACGTCTCCGAGGTCCAGAATTCCGGTGTTAAACATGGCGCGAGCCCCGAGGACATCATGGGCTGCCTATTCTTTCACGTCAAGGACGAGCTTAGGGAGTTCGCGAAGCGCGTCAAAGAGTTCAGAATCGATATTCACATTACCTCATTTGACGCCGGAATTCTCGCCAAGGGCATTAGCATTGGCGCTCTACCGGCTTTCGAGGACGCTACATTCGATCGAATCATAACGTCGAATTTGGTGGACACTGTCGGACTCCGGAGTTGCCTTTCCGACTGGGGCCCGCACCTCAACCGTGATAACCACTTTGCGAGCATACTGATGCAAACCAAAGCTTGGCATCTACACCAGCCGCATGCGACGACGCAATGGAGTCCACATGCTATGCAGGTCTTGGTCGACAAGTGCAATAAAATCCCTGGTCTGGTAAGCGACGCACATTCTTCCGCTCGCGTGCCTGACGCCGCTGCAGGACGTCAAGATGAAGTCGATTTTTGCGCAGGGAGTTCGATCACCCGCACTATTCAGAATCTTCGAGTCCCTTGACGCCTTTCACGACAACGAGTCTGCTTTTCAAGACTATCTGCGTGAACAGGATGCCGAAGAATCCGCGGCAGCCTTTGATTTGCAATTGCGCACCACGCACCGAGTACATCCCAAGGTAATTTTATTGAGATCCGGCGTTTCGTTTATGAATCCTTTCATAGCGCTTCGGCATCCCTCTGAACGCTCCTCGAGGGCAGAAATTGCCCGATCTTTCGAGTAACGAATTTTACGACCTTTGTAAGCTCAAAGTTTTCTCTCGCTAGCTTGTCCTTATATACGAATGCGCTTCTAGTCACGATCGGGGGGGCCAATTTGCCAGTCCGGTTTTTGGAATTCGAGGGTATTGAATATTACCAAGCAACCTCGGATTGCACTACAGATTTTTTAGTAGAGTAGATTGCCTCCCAGACACGATCCAGTGACGAATGTGAACGAAGTGCTTGTAAAATCGGCAGCGATGAACCTGTCCGGCGACCCTCGAGCGCGCCAAACGGAGGTCGTACGCGTTCCGATGTGACTCGGATTTTGCGGTGTTCATCGAAGGGGAGGCTATATTCCATCAAGGATGCTAGTGAACCTCCGTCGATGATACAACAGAGGGCGATCATCTCCAGAAACTTCCAGCACCTCGACACGGGTGACTTGAGCTATGAAAAGCTCGGAGACAACCTCAGCGGACGCAGATTTGGGCGGGGTTCCTTCCTCGTGGCCTCCGAAGAGAAGGGGAAGATCGTGGAGGGGAACGCCTCTCGACACCAATTTGCATGAAATTGCGCCCAGAGATCCCTGGATAACTGGTAATCCTTCTGCATTCAAAAAGTATGGGGTGGTGGCGAACGGCCGGGGATGGAGGTCGGGTCGCGAGAAACTGGTCGCAACTGACGCCTGGCCCGCACATAACAAGTTTATAACCATGTCCGACGACGACGAGGAATTTAGGGAGGATGCCATGCGAGAGGGTATGCGTAACGCAAAGCTGACCAACGGAACAGGATCCATGGCTATTGATGTGAACGACGAGAGGGTTGCGCCATGATATTTAGGTGTATCCTCGTCCGTACGAAGAGACGCGTCGGGAGACATGAAAGACGTGACAACCGCGACTGGTTGAGCAGTCTCCCTGAGGAGCGACCGTAGCCGACTTTTGGTAGTCTTGGCGCCAGCGCTGCAGCTTGTCGAGCATGAGCGAGCCACCAATTGGCGGAACAGGTTCGACATAACCTGGTGGCACGTGGAAAAAACATGACCCAACAACGTTCGCATAAGGAAATCGGGCGAAAAAATTACTTCGTTCGTCTAAAGTAATACACTGTATACATCCATTGGTCCTATATATATTACTTGAGCTTGACAAACATGCTCTTTGACAGCTCTAACGTCGAGATTTCCGCCTCAATCGTTTTCCGCTGCAATAAGTCAGCGAGTTGCCCAAATGCGTCTTTGGAAGACCAACCTTTTCAGAGCTGGCGAGCCGCACATCTGCAGGAACGGTGTTCTCGTAATCAGGCTGGCTCTCCAGCTTGACTATCTTTTGAAGGTTCATCTTGGAGAGGTCGAGCTTCTTGTCACACTTGGCAATCTCGAAGTCAAGATCGACCAAGCCCTGCACGGCAGCACGTTAATTGACATACAACAGAACTCGCAGGAAGAGAGATACTCACACGGACAAGGACATGGACTGCAATCGTCGGCGTAACGACGGTGCCACCACAGCCCTCGGGGATGTCCTTCACCTCGCGCACGACCTTGGCGCTTTTACACCCCTTGGTCAGAGCGACGATGGTCGACAGCTGTGGCTCAAAGAGGGCGGCATCCTTGTCCGTTTGTACATGCAGGAACACTTCAAGTCGAAGTGATCAGATAAGAGTGATAGCTCAAGGGTATTCTCACGCTGGATATCGCTTTGGAGGTTATAAGACGCAGCCAATGACCGGCCTGTCTTCAAGGCAGAGAAGACAAGGTTGAATTGCTGGTCAGCGGATTCAAAGACATATGCCTTGTCCTGCAAGTTGGGTCAGATGAAAGCTCGCTCGCTGCCCTGAGCTAAGGGAACTTACGAAGACAGGGAAGGCGGACAGCATGATAGATGGCGTCGGGTCGTTTGGCCGCCGAGGCAGACGCTGCCATAACTCCTCAGTAACGAAGGGCATGATAGGATGCAATAGTCGCAGGCCATGATCGAGGCACGTATACAATGTCTGTTGAGCAGACTTCCTCGTGGCAATCGGGGCGGCTTCGTCTGTCATCGGTTTCATGACTTCCTGCAAAGCGACATTGGATATAGTGAAACTGGGCACGGAGTAACACGTACGATGTAAACGTCGCACAGCTCATAAAGCCAGAAGTTATATGCGGCTGTCGTGGCCAGCATAAAGTTCCGGTCGGCGAAGTGCGTGTTAACCTCCGCCGCGGCGACATTGAGCTTGTGCAGAATCCATTGCTCGACGAGACTCTCATTCCCAGTCGGCTGCAGGAGAGGGAGTAGGTCAAAGATCACGAGCTGTAGAGACCGACGCACCTTCGCTGAAGGTTCGGGGACGAATGATTCGTCCAGCTTGAGCATCGCAAATTTGGTAGCATTGAAGATTTTATTGCAGAACTTGCGGTATCCCTCAACGCGCAAGATTTCGAGATTAATGTCACGTCCTGTGTAAACAGATGGTATTGAGAATGCAACGAAAAGGAATGAATATGCACACACCTCCTGCAGAGTACGCACAAAGTGCAAAGCGTAACGCGTCCGTCCCGCACTGGGGAATCCCCTTCGGAAAGTCCTTCTTCTGCCCTGCAGTCGCCTTGACGATCTCCTTCTCATCGAGATTCCCGTCCTTGAGTTTCGCGTGAAGTGCCTCAAGAGGCAGCCCCTGGATAACATCTATCGGGTCGATAACGTTCCCGAGAGACTTGCTCATCTTGCGCCCGTGGGCGTCCCGGATCATCGCGTGGCAGAAAACCTCATTGAAGGGAACCTTGCCCGTGAGCTTGATTCCGAGTAACACCATCCGCGCGACCCAGAAGAACAGGATGTCCCATCCGGTCTCCAGCAGCGAGGCGGGATAGAAGTTTTTGAAGTCAGGGGATGTCTACAAGGAATAGTACGTTAGATGGAAGGAAGAAGGGCAAAAAGGACGTACATTGTCCGGCCAGCCCATGATGGAGAATGGCCACAGGCCAGAAGAGAACCAGGTATCGAGGACGTCTTCATCTTGCTCAAGTGAAAACTTCCTGTCGCCTGCCAATGCCTTTGCCCGCTCCGTCGCCTCCTCAAGTGTCCGTCCGACAACCCAGTTCTTCCCTTCTTTCTTCTATGAGACTGCACGTCAGGGTCGCAAGAAGAGTACTCAGTGAAGGATCATACATCCAAGTCGGCCCCCTCGATATTGACGAAGTAAGCCGGACACCGATGTCCCCACCACAGTTGGCGGGAGATGCACCAGTCCTGAATCCCCTCAAGCCATCGATACCACTCATTCTCCGATTGCTTTGGCGTGATAACGAGCTCTCCCGCGCGCGTACGCTGGCCATCAATAAATTTTGGTGTCAACAGAAACATGCAAGGGAAGTACCTTGATCGCCTCGTCCGCCATTGGCCGACAGTTGACCCACCACTGAGGTTTTAGGACGGGCTCGACGACGTCTCCGGATTTACTGCGTCTCGTCAATGGATGAATATGAGTGGGAAGACGACGAACCTGCAAATGGGGATTTGCATGGGGTTGTCCTTGGTCTCAATATAAAGCCCGGCATCCTTAAGCGCCTTAACGACAGCGACTCTCGCGTGGAACCGCTTCATACCCTTCAATTCATGTAAGCTGACTTGACTCCCAAACTCCAAACACGCGTACCTTGAACGTCTCGCCAGCGTTAGCGTTAAACGTCCCATCGTCGTTCAGAATGTTGATGAACTCGAGTTTATGGCGGACCCCAGCCTCGTAATCGTTGGGATCATGTGCAGGGGTGATTTTGACGGCACCAGTACCGAACTCCATATCGACGACAATACCATCGGTGATGATGGGGATTCGGCGGTCGACGAAAGGGTGTTTCGCGAATTTGCCGTGGAGATGCTGCAGAACATGAGATTACGATGGGCTACAAAGGAAGGACGAAATATCACTTTGTATCGGGGATCGTCTGGGTGGACCGCGATTGCAGTATCTCCGAGCATTGTTTCGGGACGAGTAGTGGCGACAATAATTTTCTCATCTAGAGCGCTTATTAACGAAATTTTATCCAAAATGGTTAGGTACATACCTGAATCTTCGATAGGATATGCAAACGAAACCAAGACACCGAACTCGAATCGTTCCTTAGCATCATAGCCAGGGACGTTGAGCATCGTCCGGCCAGTAAGTTGTTGTTGATTGACCTAGAGGCCGCAGATGTTGGTACAGATAATAGCCCAGAAAGAATACTTGCCTCGAGGTTAGACAGAGTCGTGTTCATCTTAACACACCAATGGACAAGGCGATTGGCGCGATATATAGTGCCATCCTCGTGCAAACGACAGAAAGTCTCTATAACAGCTTTATTGCGTTTCTGGTTTCCAACCGTGAGGGAAGCGGATGACTGGAGGAAAATGAACACACCTCGTCCATGGTAAACACCGCTCGATCCCAATCGTAACTCCCGCCCAGCCGATGTAACTGGCGAGTAATTCGATCTTGGTAGCTGCGGAGAAAGGAATGAGGTGCCGGCTTGCGAATGGACTGACTACACACTCGTTCTTCCACTCCATGACGGTTTCTAAAAATTTCTCCCGCCCTAAATCATGCCGCGTCTGACCACTGGTTTTATATAGCCGCTTTTCAACAACAGACTGCGTGGAGATACCCGCGTGGTCAAAGCCTGGCGCGAATAGTGTTGTCTTGCCTAGCATCCGATTCCTAGAACACACATCAGAACAAGGAAAATGTCGGGCGATGCACGCGTAATGACCATCGGATTAAAGTATCTTGAATCGCAGTGGTTAGCGCGTGGCCAATGTGCAGACTCCCGGTAACATTGGGCGGAGGTGCGGGGACGACGAAGACGCCTTCCGGCTTGACTTTGCCATCGGGTGTAAATTGCGGCGCGAAAAATCCCTCCTTCTGCCACCAGTCATACCACGCCGATTCGACCGCGATTGGGTTATATCCAGCAGCCATGGGCTCGGAGAGATCTGAATAATGTTGGGCTGCTTCCACACAGATCGCGTGCAATCTCACCTTTCTTCTCCCCAGGCGGTGTATTGTTCACGAACGGCGGCTCGACGTCCTTCTTCTCCTTCTCCTTGACTTTCTTGTCGGTCCCAGGTGCAGCTGAGGTCTTTGCAGTCTTTGCAGCGAGCTTGGCCGCCTTTTCCAAGCGTTTCTCCTCCTTTTTCGCTAACGATCATGTACCGCGTCAGTTCGGGTACGAAATTTTTATTTTGCGGATTCCGACCTGCACTCTTCGAGTTGGGGTTCGGGGCATCCCCCGCAGGCGTGGCAACAGTGGACATCTTGGATCGCAAGGCTACTGGGACAGGTCTTCGTGGTAGTAGAGAGAGTTTGATGAGTCGATGAAGACCTTGCATTCCATCGTGACTCGAGTCGATGTGACTCAGCGCGTCCAATATTCCAAAACAAGCCCGCTGTGCGAAATTCTCAAAAATTAAATAGCGATGGTATAGATAAAGTACATTTTCTTCTACTGGTACCACCGCTCGCGCAGCCGCTTCCGCCTCACCATCGGCTTCGCTATTACAATCCCCAGCGCCAGCCCACAGACTGTAAGCACAAGCTGCACCTTGTTAAAGCTTTTGTTTAAAATGTCAAATGTGTTGGACGGCGCGACACGCGTGAGGAAGAGATCCAGCCCATAGGCGAAGACTAGGGAGGTCGACTCGAGGAGGGCGGGGGATGTAATGATTTGTCGCGTGTTGGTGACCTGGGAGCAACGTTGATACAGCCTGGAAACATTGAATCAAAAGGGCACGAACCTCGTAAGTGTGTGAAATTGTCCGCCGCGGGTCATCTGGCATAATCACGTCGTACGGAATAAGTAGCTCTTCCTGCTGCTCCTCCGGCGTAGGTTTGCGATCCTTTAGACGCCGAGGATTGAGCATACGGCGGGGGATAGCGTGGATTTTGTTATTCTGCGTGGCCACTGAGACCGCCGATGATCATTAAGTGGATCTGGGAAGGAGAGCGATTAAACAAACCAATTATATCCTTCGAAGTGATGCCGAATTTTGTCGAGGTAGTGGTAATGGCCGTTATGCCATGTGCATAGACATACGACTGCTCCAACGCCTCGACCTGCATACTGTCCACCGAGAACGCCGACATGTCGGAGCTGTGAGGCACACCATCAGCATTTGGAAGTAAAATAAGACGATAAATGAATCTCACCTCTGCGTCTTCTCATCCGGTCCGCCCTCGTATAATTCTACTGTAACGATCCTCCACCCCTTCGTTTCCCCATCCCGCTCACCCTCAGTCTCATAATAATGATAAACCAACCAATTCTCCGCCAACGTCGCATGTACATCGCACTCGGGGCGACCTTGCACAGAAACCGGGACCGTCGCCGAGTACAACACGCTCCCCTTCGCACCGTCCACAACATACACTCCGCACCCTCGACTAGTGGACTCTTCTGTGTCCTCCGTAAGAACGACAAACATCCTTGGGTTAAGATACTTGTATAACGTCGTCCGATTGCCCAACACCTTTCCCAGCGACGCCACTGGCCCCACGCGCGGCTTCACGATACTCTTGACGCGTGCGCCTGCTGGGAGGCTAAGGCCCCAGGTGCGGTAAGCGAGGTACTTGTCCGACACGTTCTTGTCGAGCTTGAGGCCGTGCCCGACAATGCGCGGGCCGTCGGAGAAGTTTTCCATGAACGGGAGATACAGTTTTGATGCGAGACGCGCGATAAGCGCAACGGAGGCCTCGGTATCTGGGTACGGGTTGATCTGGTGTGGTGAACGTTAGTTAGAATTGAGTAGATGGCAAGTCTGGGGTCTGGGTACCTGGAAGAACTCGTCTATCAGGATTATGACATCCGAGTCAGGTATCCGGAACGCCTCTGTGAGAGGTCCTTGGATCACATCCGTCCCTTCCAGTAACCCGTTAGTATTCTCCTCGAAAGGTGTTACCGACGCGCCGGTCAGAGGGTCAACTCGGAAAAGAACGGTATCAACGAGTTTCTGTCCAATCATCAGCATTGAATCGAATGGAAAAGGGAAGGAAACTAACGTTATTGGCCTTCCGGTGCGCAATCACCACTACGTCCTTTCCCTCCGACTCGCCTTCCCCTTCAACAACGTAAATCTTCAATGGCTTTACAACCCCGCCGACGCTATCTCCTGCCCACCCGAGCCCAAATACCCGTGTCCAAAGCACCGCGCCTGACGCAGTGTCGAGCCCGAACAGAGATCCATACGCGGTCGCAGTAACCAGGACTTGTTTGAAGCCAAAGGCGTCACGCGCAAGGGCCGCGCTGCGGTCGTGCGCTGAGACGACGACCTCCTCACGTGGTGGAGCGCCAGTGACGAATCGTTCGGCGAATGCTGCTGCGTAGGCGGGAAAGTCCTACGGCGAGTATTAAGTTGCAGGTAAACCGGAATAGAGAATGGATGAACGGACCTGGGCATCCTCGATCTGCCGGGCAAGCCGGGCGAGGATGGATTCGTCCTCGAGGTTGACGTGGGCAATGCGCTCCGGTAAAGGCAGTTCGACGAAGGTGGCGACGTCGATCGTCGCAAGGGATTCTTCGCGGCCCCAAACAAGCTGGTCTTTCTCCCAGGCTTGAATGGCACCTGTGGAGGTAGTTATCACCAAGCGTAAGCCATCAATCGCGAGCTACGAGTCGTGATGAGCCGTTAAACTGAGTGAAAACACAAAAGGTCATACATGTGCGACTGTTCCATGCTTATGCGTATTCAGTGGAAGGGAGGTCTTCACAACGTCCTTGCCGGGAGTATAAATCTCCACTGAAATCGCCTACTCCGAATCAGTCTCTGGATCGGAAGAAAAACACGAAATTTGACCTGGGCGGTACTAGTCCACAGACGAGCAATATAAGGCGCGCCCTCTTCGTCCAAACCACCAGCAAAGAGCGCCTGGGGTCCATCGTTCGCCGGGAAGGCATGCATCGACTCCAAGACGCCTCCTTCCTGCACTTTCAGAACCCGCGCTTCCCCGCTAGTAAGCACGCCAACAAACAATTCCTTGTCTCGCAGGTCGACATCCACGACGGCCAACCATTTCAGAGTCTTCTCTGTCCGAATGGATTCCCTGAGGGATGGAGACAGCAGAACGAAGCCAAGGCTTTCCGTGGCAGGGACGACCCAGATAACAGTATCGCCCGAAACGACGAATGACGATACGGAAGGCGGCAGGTGCTTCCACGCAGTATTGATCTGCGCTCCGGTGATGGGGTTGACAGCAGCGAGGTGCAGAGACGCAGTGGCCTGTGATACACCGACAGCATAGAGGGCCGCGCCGGTGTGCACGAGTTTCGAGTAAGGCATCCTACACGTAGGTGGTGTGAGATATGAATATACATGTATTGAAGCTACGCACTGCTTATCCGGCGCATCCCAGGTCCACTGTACCTCGCCAACACGGGTGATGAGGTGCGTATTCAGCACGAACATGGCACCCGTATTGGGCTCGAATACGACATCCACAGCGCTCAATTCAGTCGTCGGCGCCTCCAGTCGCTTCTCGAACGACAAGAATCCAGTCAGAGACTCGAACGACCGCATCATAGTTGCACCTGGGCCAGATAGCGCGACCACCGCGTCGCCGTTGACGTGGAAGCTCGCAATCCCGTCCGAATTGTCAAACACGTATCTCCACACTTTCCCTCGCGTCAGATGCGTTCAACTATCTCGGAGTGTAGGGTTGCGTACCTACAGACCCGTCGGTGGCGTTCAAAGCCGCAAGGACATTGCTGGATGTTGGAACGAGTAAAACACGCTGAGTGGTCTTGTTCGTCACTGCGTAGTGAACTATGGGCGGAGCGAGAGGGACACCGATGAGTTTTTTGTGCCAATCTATTACGCCGACATCCGATTCATGGATAGCCAAGGAGAGGGGAGTGCATAGCAGCAACGCAACGAAAAGAGAGCGAAACATCAAAGCCGAGGTTATTCCAATTTCCAAGTAATGAATTTGCCAAAGGTTTTGCACCGCTAGTCGGTTACGTTCGACTTCCTTGTCGATATTTGAACCACTCGGGGCCTCTTCTACCTGCCGCCTCTTATGTCGACCGTTGGAAAGAGTTGGAACGCAGGACGCAGTGTACGTAAAGGTGAGATGCTACAGCCTAATGTAAGCAAACAACGCCCCTATCTGAGCCCGAGTTTTACACTCAAAATACTCACCCATAATCAGCTCCACCAAAATTCTGGTTGATTTCCGTTGATTTACCATACAGCGGAGCGAGTTTGGCCGCCAAAATTAACCAAAATTTTTGATTTTTGCCTAGGCGCGGATTTGGCATTTCCATCCATTTCGCACTTTACGGCGGAGGGTCGTAGGGGTGAGTGACCGGGGGACCTCTCAAAATACAGTCGTTCATTATCGTAAAATACATAAAAGCACATGTACACAAAGTTTTACACAGTCTCCACACGCTCCTCCGCCCGCGCCTTCTCGAACGACCCCGATGCGGGGCTTTCTGGTGCAGCGTCGTGGCGCGCCAAGCGCGACTCGTGCACGCGCGCCATGACAATGCCGTGCGCTTTCCACGGCTTCATTCCCGGCTCGAAGAGCTCCTCCATGCGCTCGAGCGGTACTTGCTTCGTTTCTGGCAGGATAAACTAGGCGCAGCATCAGATAAATAAATTCCCTTAAGTCGAAAAGGGAAGTACGCACGTATATGAAAGGTATAGAGATGATCATCAGGCTGGCAAAGAAGATATAAACACCATAGCCCATCGCTGTAAACATCTGGGGCGTGAATCGGGTGATGATGAAGCCCCAGAACCAATTGGAGGCAGCCTGGCAGGCTTGCGTGAACGTCCGCACATGCTGGGGGAACATCTCAGCTCCGATCACCCATCTAAACAACCATCCCAGTCAGTAGTCTTAATGACAATGACGCAAACCGCTACGCACGGAGTCCCATTCCATGTCGGCGAGTAAAATATGGTCCAAATGTAGAAGAACGCAACTGCATAGGGCTCAGTGAATACTTCGAGGTCTCGCAAGTAAACATACTAGCACTTTGCCCACCCGGCCCGATTTTCGTCGAAGGATGTTCCGCGGGCTTGGCGATGGCAATGTAGGCACCGATGTAATACATCGAGATGGCGCCGCCGAGGGATCCAGCGAGGAGAACGCCGCGTCGACCGAATGAATCGACGAGGTAGAGGAGCCAGATGAGGGCGCCGAAGAGCTTGACTAGTTCGAGGTCAGTATCTGCTAGAGTACCTAAATAATTTGCTTCGACTCACTGAGACCATAAACCTGGCCAAAGGTCGTGAGCTTCACAAAATCAGGAAAGCGACGAAACTTACCCCAGTCGTCAAAAGGCTTGTGCTAGTTCCTGTGATCCCAATGGACTTGAAGATCGTCGGTCTGTTCCACGTGAGTGTCCATACACTCGTCACGAAAGTAAAAACTCACGAGTAGTAATTAATCGCGTTGATTCCGGTCCCATTTTGCCACACAAACAAACTCGATCCCAGCAAAATGCGATACATGAGCGTCCTGCTCCGCATCACAGTCTTTAGTGGCCCGAAGAAACCCGCGCCTGCGAGGCCCCGCTCGTGGGCGATCGCAGCCTCAATCTCGGCGAATTCCTCGACGACGTAGGGCGCGTCCTCGGGGAGATTGCGCAGCTTGGCGAGATTGGTGAGGGCGGCAGCGTTACGGTCGCGGGATACCAACCATCGAGGTGATTCAATCATCATGAAAGAGCCGACGAAGAGCATGCCGCCGGGCTGTTGAAGATAAATAACTTGAGAAACTATTGAAAAAAGGGACGTACGATCAATTGGACGGCAAAGGCGATGACCCATTGCTTATGGCTGGCAGGGATGTGCTGAGTAACACCTGTGGAACGTCAGAATGTGTTGCAAGGCTGCGAGGCTTCCAACCAACCATAGTTGATCCAAAATCCGACAACCCCTCCCAGCTGCCAGCATAATTCGTACATGCCAATGAGTCGGCCACGAATGGCTGGGGGCGCGATTTCTGCCACGTAAATGGGCTGCGACGGAAAGAGTCGGTTGATTGAATGAAGGCTAAGCAGCATACATACCGCCAAGTTGGAAGCAATCCCAATGGACAATCCCACAATGATGCGACCTGCATACATGATACCCAGACCAGTCGAGGAATTGGCCCCACATTGCAGTCCGGCACCAAGGAGGAAAATCGCGCTCGACAGCAAAAGTCCGTACTTCCGTCCCAGGAAGTAACCCGTGAGATATCCGAAGAACGCGCCAAAAAAGCAACTGGAAGGGAGGTGAGGGCTTTACAACATTTGAATGTAGGCCGAGTGTACCCAGCCTGGTAGACAGAAACGATATTGGCTGAGATGAGATTGAACTCTGTAGTTGATTTGGTGGTCAGGCCAAACTCGCTCTTGAAGCTCGCAAGACTAATGGAAGTGCCTGAGATAATTGTCAATGAGGTGTCCACCTATCCCCAAGAATCTGAAGACTCACCAATGAAAGCGGAATCATATCTATGACATGCCGGGATGATTGAGAAGAAACCAAGACACGGACGCGAAGGACCTACCCGATCCTAGAGTTGAGTTAGTACTGGAGTAGGAAGAAGTAGCATACGAACATCACCGCCGCCCAGGTTGCGATGATAGAATTTGCATAAACCTTCCAGTTGTACACCTGTTCGGGGGTGGGACGGTCCTCGACGCGTCCGAGTTTGGCCATCGTGGGGAGGATGGCGAAGTGGGATGGCGAAGTGGGGAAGTGCGGGGTTCAGTTAGGCGCTATATAAACCTCGCAAAATGCACCCGAAGCCCCGCTCATTGTTGACAGCCAGGGAGTTCAGGAGAAGCGGGACAAGTGCGTTCCGCTCTCACGGTGAACCACCTGACGCGGTCATCTGACCCGATGACTTGAATGAGAACAGCGGAAAAAGCCCCACCCGCCGTTCCTGACGGTAGGATGTGCGATGGATCAGGTTTTTTTTGAAAAAAAAACTATTGCCTTCCGGGAGATGAAAGGTGAAGGACCTTAGTCTCTCCTAGACAGACGCTACAACAAGTTAGTCTAGAGTTTACCGCGCCCCTGATCAAGGGTACCCCGCACTATTACGTAAAGTGCGGAGTTTGAAATTCCCCTCTCACCATTCAGTCACTGCAACACCTCAGTACCTCAAAGCTAAGAAGCCAATCCTTCAGTAATCCTATGCCCTCATAATCTGCTTCCTCAGAATATCTCTCGGCAACTAGACTATGTACAGATAAGAAAGCTGAACTTGGTCAGCGGCAAGCCATCAAAATCCGGCATCGCGCTCCTGGGCTCAGGCGGAAATTTACAAGAGAATAAGAAATTGGACCTCGTTTTTTGAGCAGGAATCAACCAGAAAACACGTAGAATACACGTCCTGGAGTGCGACACAACATCCAGGATTTTGATAAGGCGGGGTAACGATCACTGATGCCGGGTAACTGACAGACTACAACATAACGAGGTACGAGTTAGCAGTTGTAGCGTCTGTTTAGAAGAGACTAACAACAAGTACTTCCTCGTACCTCGGTTTGTTGTAGAAGGACCTTCATGTGGGTCATGAACCCATATGCTACATAAAATCCCGGGTCGAAAAGTGACTTCGTCCTGGAGAACCTGGAGGAAGGAAAGGAGAAATCGGGTGTGGAATTCTCTTCTACTCAATCATACAAGTGCTCTTGCCAATCATTCATACGCTACCTTGAATGCACCCTCCAAATCGGCAATAATGTCCGCGGTGCTCTCAATGCCAACGGAGTACTAGGAACGTTCAGTAACAGACGGTCAAATGTGCGTACCCGAATCATATCCTCTGTAACACCACTGTTCTCGCGCTCCTCGGGGGTCCGTTGCGACTGGATGGTAACGAACGGCGCAATAACCAGTGGTTTGGCGTCCCCTGCGTAGCATCTTGGTCAGAGTATGTAAGAAAACGGACGGCCGCCTCACGCACCGAGGTTCGCGAGGTGGGAAGCAATTTTGAGGTTTTAGAATGAATTTTACAATCTTCCCATCACCGGCCGTCACAAGACGCGATGTGTCACAGTGTGACTCTTTTGCTCCCGCTCGTCGTCTACCACTAGATCCTCGGAGCCACATGGCTAACCTCAGTCGCTCTGCCAAATCGGGCAGCGATTGGTCTGTCAACGAGCTCCTCGCTTACCATATTAGCGTCAAGCCGATTCAGCCTGACATGTTTTCTGGCACGCTGGTCGCAAATCCTTCGCTCGCCGACCTGGATCCTAAAATTCTCACTGCTGCGGACCCCGACGATCCAGATCTGTCCGATTCTACCGCCAGATACCTGGGCTACCTTGACCTCGCATCCAACGCCACACAGGAAAGCCTAATCGACGACTTTGCTAGAGAAACCCTTCATCTTCTTGGCTTTTCCGAGCATCGTCTCATACTTTCTACTCGATACATCATCCCGCTCACCATCTGTGGCGAAACTCAAAGAACGGCTCAAGCGGACGTTTGCCTTCTGCATCGCCGAACACTTATACTCCTCGTGCTGGTCGAGGATAAGACGTTGTCCAATCCCACCGACGCGCAGTCAGAAGTCATTGCGGAAGCCATATCCGCATTTCAGTTCAACAACATGAAACGCGAAAGCTTGGGCTGCGCGCCTCTACCTTCCATGACGATCCCTTGCATCACCATGTCCGGGACACGGCCGACGTTTTATTTGGTGCCCGTAACACTCGAATTGAGCAACGCTATTGCGACGGCTCAATACCCCTCTTCCGAGACCGTAGTTTTGAAGTGCGTCACAGTGATGGCCCACACCCGTCAGGCCAGGGATGAAGGACACGCAGTACTGTAAACTCGCCCTTGAACGCTTCTTAGCTTTCAAGATGTTGGCTAAGAGCCATTGGGAGGCGATTTTGGAGGGTATTTAGGTGAGATACCGTTTCCGTTTTGGTTTGCCCGGTCCCTTCAAACTAAAAACGAAATGGTTGGAGCCTTAGATGGACATCGAAACTGTGGTCTTCAACAGAATTTATTTCACGATGTACTATATGTCACCCAGTACTGGGCCACCTTGGCACTTTTGCCCTCTGGCCAGCCGATACAATGCTTTCTGTACCCATATTTCGATGCCTGAGTGAGTACTAGGATCCCAGGAGTGAGTTGAAATATTTCAGGGAATTTTGGGGTGGTGTTCTGAGCCGCCTGCAAATTTATTTTCGGGGGTACCCTAAAATGGCAATAAACGGGGTAGTGAGCCACCGGCCTAAATCAGTTGTCGAGGCAAGTATCATGTAGCCTAAGGCACTCAGAATCACTCAGGTGGTTCGAATGCATGATTCTATACACATAAATATCAAATGAAAGGCGTACATGGGTTATAATTACTGGCACTTCCGCCAAGGGGAGAAGGGGGAAATTGGGGTATCGGCAAATTCGCGTGCGCTACAAAGCAGAGAGACCAACATTGGGCAAATGAAGAGCTGGAGGGATAGATAGAAAGCAATGGCATATACCTAGGTACATTAGATGGTCACTCCAGAGCAGTAACTCTCTGAACAAAATCCATTTGTTTCCGGCACCGAAATTGGCGGCTTTGATGAAATGATGCACGGTCAACGCGAAGCTGAAGGTTTCAGGACGGAATGGAGGTGGCCAGTCGTGATAATGCATGTCCAAATTACACCTACCAAATGCTAAGCCCACAGAAGAGTCAGGTGGGTCGCCATGTAGTGGTTTGTCTTGCGCCATCCAGAAGAAGGTGTTCCCGTTCTTGAGGGGAATAATGGAGAATCTGGGGGTATTACAATATCTAGTGCATGCTAGGATTACCCCCTGAGGTCGAGGCAACAAAATGAGCCCTCAACCTTGTGAATTGGCCGAGAATTGGCTGAGGAATGGGCGGAGGAAGAAGGCGGCATCCCCTCGGGGGTAAGAAATGATGATTTCTCACCCACCTATCGGAAACAGACGGAGCACAGCTTCTAATCAGCGCATCACCCGGCCTCCAAATTTGGTCTACATCAAGCTCAGATATCACACTCCATCCTCCGAACACCAAACCACGGAGTTCCGCAAGATAACGACCTGCACTATCCAATTGGCCCACTACCCCGACTGGCCCAGTACCCAGTCACTAATAGTACATTCACAAACAACTCAGAGTCAATCCTCAAGCTCCTTGCACCAGACGTCCCAGGCCCGTGAAACTTGTCCAGAATTACTCATCTCCGACGCCGCACACTCTTCAGCAGACAAAAACTTTGCCTCGCGTTCGAGCTGACTCGTTCCTCCCGCCAAGCTACTGAGACTGGTCAAGATCTTTGCGTTGTTCTGGGTGTAGATAGCGCGGAATATAGCCAGCTTGAGAGATGCGGCAGTGAGAGTGGCACCATGGCCACGCATAAGAACCAGTGGACGGGTAGGGGAGGACGTCGAGTTGGGAGTTAATGAAGATGCCAGCGCTGCCCCGTGGGTTGTGTTGCGGATGAGCATATCTGTTCCTGGCCCAAAAGCATCGGCAATGTCGAATATGGGCGCAGATTCGCAGCCTATGGTGTTTGTTTAGCACAGAAAAGCGCCCCCTGGGCTTGACGAAAACCTAAGAAGGAAGCCATATGATATACGGCTTTACCAGTTAATAGCAACATTATCGGGTAACGATGAAACTAACCTTTGAACGGGATATTCATGAGACCGAATGGGATGATATCGAGAGAGTGGAAGTGAACCACGGCCTCCACGTCGTCGAACTGCCTGCAGGGCATTTAAAGGGTGCCAGGAGGAACAGTAAAGATAAGTGCCTGTAGATTTCACTGTGAATGCATCGCTCTAGAAAACCGCGCGGAGAGTCGGGATCGACCGGTCTGAAATGAATAGATAGCAGATAATTCACTGAACAAGTGGAATCATGGTTGGAACCTACTCGGCATCCGAGATGCGCCAAGCAACTATATCATTTGGTTGAACAAGCGCAGGAGCGAGGTTGCGGGAAAGAAGAAAATGTTCCTTGGGAGAACGCGGATCGCGACAAGAGACGTGTCCGAAGCCATCCACTTCGTGGTACGTGAGTATGTGGGCACAGTTTTGCAGCCGATTGGCAGGATTCCAACAGCAATTCCGACCGTACCTATTCCATGGCGTGCCAGAATTCTTGATGCGAGAGAAAGGTCTTGAAGACACTGAGCACTGGGGTCTGCAGATTCTGCACTCATGGTGGTCGAGTTTGAAAATGAGGTAGGGACCGGCCCGGGTCAGTCGATTGCGGAAGCGGCAAATCTTATCCGAGTCGGATCGGGGTTTCTCCGCGTCCACCTTGTCCTTCCGTTCTCTTCAATTTCTCCTCCTCCTCCAGTCCCATTATAAAGTTCCGTGGTTACCGCGTTAACGTCTTGCTTACCTGCCGATTCCTATCTGCCCATTTTCAATGGCTCCACCCTCCCAAAAATTCCATCTCTTTGGGTATCCTATCGCGCATTCTGCGGCCCCTGCTTTGCACAACCACTGCTTCAACTTACTGGGATCTGAAAACACATACACAATCTGGTCTACTAGTAAAGTGACGCAAGAAATGCTGGCTGTTATCCACGACAGAGACTGTGGTGGTGCGGCGTAGGTTCACTCAATTCAAGCCCCAAACAGAGCAGTAACTTGGAGTAGAGTGACTATGCCAATCAAGACCGCTATCATCCCATTCCTCGACGAGTTGTCTCCTGAAAGTCGAATCACCAACGCATGTAATACCATCGTTAAGGTTCCGACAGCGGACGGAGGTGTTAAACTTGTTGGGCAGAATACCGATAGTACGTGACGCTATACCGCTTCATTTTCAACGACGACCCACGATTTCTCCAGTTCTCGGCGTCAGAAACGCCCTTTTGAGCGCCCTGAAAGAACAACATCCGAACCCACCCATTCCGTCTGATGCTTCGGCGACCTACCCTCCTCCCACCGCGTCTTCCGGTCCCTTAGCGGGCCTGGTAATCGGCGGCGGCGCCACGACGCGTTCTGCAGCACATGCCCTCACACTACTCGGCCTGGCTCCCATATTCCTCATCAATCGCGACGTCGAAGAGGTGCGTGCGGTCATGGACGCGATGCCGCACTTGAGTTCTGCCGGCGGTCTGATTCATCTGCGCGACCCGGCGGACGTGGAGACATATCTTGTCGGCGAGAACAAGGCGCGTATACTCATGGCGGTTGGATGTATCCGTAAGTCATTTTTTCCTCTTTATACAGCGCCTTTGCTGACGCAGCACAGCGAGCTTCGCACCTCAGACAGCGGCGGAGCGCATGGTGTACACCACTGCGTCTGCTGTCCTTACAGTCCCGTACGTTGTGCCTACTTTGCCGTCCCCTGTCCTTCCATATCCCACACGGCGCCTTTTCTTGGAAATGCCGGTACGTTTGGTTCAGGCTCATGAAAGCTTCATCTCAATCCACTCAGTACAAGCCTCTTCAAACCACAATGTACAAGGTCGCAGCCGCACACGGCTGGCATGTAATCGACGGGATAGAAGTGAGTTGACTACGACTGCCTTTCTCTCTTTCTAAACCATCATTTGTAGGCGATGATTGAGCAGGGCCTCGCACAACAGCGCATGTGGCTTCGGGGTGTCGCTTCAGTCGCTGTAGGGTCGGACTCTTCGATAACGGGAGCCTCCCTCGAGCAACTTGCACGCCAAGATACGAGGAGTCGCTTAACTGCCCAGAATCCAGTGTCTGCAGCGGCTATTAGTGGGGAGGTGGACCGCGCGGACAGCAAAGAGAGCGCAATTCCGTTAGATAAATCGAACTGAATGAAGCGTTACAAATTCAGGCACCTCATGAGCAAGGCCCTGTGTAATTGTCTTGGTTTCAAACTGCCGTGGAGCTCTTGATGGTGGTGGCGCAAAGGGCTCTACGAAGACGTGGGTACCAAAAGTCATGGGCCATCCTGGAAACAATGGTGAACTCTTGCCCGAGTTCGGGTAATGAGAACATCAGCGAGAAAATGGCGAGAATGAACTTGAAGCACCGACCTTCCACCAATCCTGGGTCGTCTGCATGAACTCATCCCGAAATCACTGTATTTTGGGACCGCCGCCTCAACTTGGCCTCAGGCTCTAGGGTATCAACGACATTTATATAACCGTCTGAAACGCTTTTCGTACGGAAAGGGTTGCTTGTGTCCATCTGGTTTGGAACTTATATTTTTCCGCGAAGCAGGGATTCTGTCGCGAAACTCAAGTTGAACTTTATTTTACCTGGATAAAAATTCCTCGGCAGCAACCAAGCAGCGACCGTCAGAGAAAAATGGCACAAGTTCAAACTTTATTGAATCCATATATTGGTCAGGAAATAAAATCGTGTAGACCGCTCCTCTTCTTCATTAGTCGGTGAAGGGCATTAGAGGTTCCAGACAACTGGATAAATGCTTCCGAGCTCGAGCGGAGCCAACTCAGCAAACGCCTGGTGGCTAAGGCTGAGGTTGGTAGTGCCCTGGCAGTAGAGACATAGGTCGGTAAACGTGACTTTGATGTTTTTCCCTTCGTCTTTGCGCCAAAAAAATAAAACACGACGAGGTAAGGAAGAAATCGAAAACATACAGGAGACGTAAACGGGATCGCAGCAGTGCTCTCCGTTAGGGAACAGGTCGATGGGGAGCGCAGCCCGGTAGTCGGTTAGCGGACACTGGACCGGGCAGGGGGTGGTCCCAAGGGCGTCGACTTCAGCTAAGAGGAGGGCGTTCAGTTTGATCCTGGGTCGGAAACAAAGGACAGCGTTACCTCTACCAGTGTATGCGGAGACATGGCTGAAGGTAGCAGCTGCAGCGATAAGGGCGGTGAGTTGAAGCTTGAACTGCATCTTGGAGTGTCGACGATACTTTGAGAGTGTGAGGAGTGAAGATACCTCGTATTTGAACCGCATTATATATGTGTTTCGCCTTAGAATGGAGCCATCCGGGGAGATCTGGGGTGGTGTTATGGAGAAGATTTCAGATATGGATCTCACTAGTGGGGGGATAGATTTTCATACGAAGCCAACCATGGAATGAACACAGCACTGATTAACAATGGTCTCCGTAGTGGACGCACTCACAGAACAAAGTAATTATCCGCGCACAATCCCTCCAAAACAACCTTGAAAGCTCCCCGCTACCACGGGGGCGGCCGCTCAAGCACAGTAATGCTGGAGCGTAAGTAGAACGAAGAATATGTTGAAAATGATGGATCTGTTGTCCACGAAAATGGGGAGACGAAATTCACGCATTTCTTGTAGGAAGATGCGTTCTAGCCGGCAATTCTACACAGAGTAGATTGTTTACACCGCCCGTCGCCGTAGTCTGACCTAGTCTGAAAGAGAACATGTACCGCACTTTGGGGTTGAGGGAGAGAGCGGCAAGATCGAGGTTGATTTCAGAGTAAACCAACTAGATGGCGGCGAGACTTCCCCCGGAAATCAAACAAAGAGGAAACCGACAACTGAGTTGTTCATGTTCGAACAGTTCAAGAAGGTTGGTGACCGTTGGTCGAAAGTAGTCTCAGACCTAGGGCTCCCAAATCGTGGCAATCTGGTCTGAGACTACATTCGCAATTCGGAACGTGTTTGCGCAATTGTGGCCATGGGTTTCAGCGCTCAGACCAAGGTGAAAAGCAGTGGAAAGGCCGAACATTCCCCGTGGGCCGTCGGCCAATCATAGCTGACCAATTTCGTTTAAGTGAAACCGCCGGCCCTTGCCCGGACCGCTCAACTTCCTTTTCAACATCATCTTTGAATGGCTTAGAACTTAGAAATCGAATAGCTCAACAAGAGATTCAACTTTCAAGGCTACGCATGCGTCATCCTGATGGGTTTTAGTATTGTAACCTATGGGCCAATCCTTCACTGGGTCTTGGCGAACCCGCCGCGAACGCCGTGCAACCTTGAACACGGCTACACGGCTCCTAGCGGAGGTGGAACCGAGCTGACCAAGCCTTGACCAAGCCACTTTTCTTTCTAAACCATGCTCACCAATCGCATTATTCACAACGCGATATAAAATGGGAAGGAAATAAGCGACCATTCCCCCCTTTTCACCGTTCGCACTTTGCAATGGGTTTGGATTTAATTCGGGACTCGACCCTCGGCCAAATCGTCAATTATTTGTCCTCTGGTCGCATTCTGCCATACCCTGACCAGATCCCGGGATATACGGTGCCAAAGCGATTCCTGACTTTGGACGCGCAAGAAAAGGGAGCGCAACTTTCGGAGGCCGTCCCTTCCAAACTCAAGCGCGAATGTTCCCTTGCAACGCTTACAGCGCCGCCGGTTCAGGGCAATGGAAAGCTGGAGGGTGGTGAAGATGTCTATGATCCCTTCCTCGTTGACTGGGAAGAAAATGACCCTGATAATCCACAGTTGGTTTTCGATTCTTTGGCCCGACCAGCTTCTTAATCGATCTCGACAGAAACTGGTCTTTCAGAAAACGCTGTTTTGTTGGCTTTTCAATTGCCCTTTTAACTTTTAGCGTCTATATTGGCAGTGCTATTTACACATCTTGCATTCCTGGCCTAATGGAGCACTTTAATGTGTCACTCGTGAGGGCGACCCTTGGACTCACGTTATATGTTCTCGGTGAGCAATCTGTCCTCTTAGCCAGCCTCCCTGGTTGATTTTTTTTTCACCGCAGCCTACGGAATCGGGCCCATGTTTTTGACGCCGCTTCAGGAGCTTCCTTTACTTGGTCGCAATCCTGTTTATATGACGACGCTTTTCCTCTTTGTTGTGCTACAAATCCCCATAATCACCGCCAAAAACATGAATACAGTCCTCGCGCTGCGCTTCTTGACAGGGCTGCTCGGCAGTCCCGCCCTCGCCACTGGAGTACGTCGCCTACTTTTTGAGCTCTTCTTCGTACTAACGACTCCGTTATCAGGGCGCGTCAATGGGGGATGTCTTTCCCGTAAGCGCCCACCCTTATGCTATCGGCGTGTGGGCTCTGGGTGCCGTCGCAGGGCCAATCACTGGTCCCGTCATCGGGGGGTTCGCTGCGCAGGCAGAGTCGTGGAGATGGCCCATACTTGAACTCCTTTGGATTGGCGGGTTCACACTCATGTTCCTGCTACTCCTCCTGCCGGAAAGCTATGGGCCGACGATCCTGCTTCGACGCGCCAGGCGCCTACGAAAACTCACTGGGAATCCGGAGCTGAAGACTGCGACTGAGCGCGCAGGAAAGGCTCGGACAGTCAATGGCCAAATTTACGACGCACTTGTGCAGCCGTTGATCCTCTCCATCGAACCGGTGGTGTTATTTTGCAACGTCTATATCGGTTTCGTTTGTAGGTGGTCCTCCAACTCGTCAACTTCGATACGCTCATGCCAACCTTGCAGATGCAATGTTTTACCTGTGGTTCGAAGCCTTTCCATTGGTATTCAACGATATCTATCACTTCAATGAGGGACTCGAAGGGCTTCCGTTCCTCGGATTCCTGGTGTCTGGTACCATCACCGTATGCTGCGCCCTTTCCCCTTATCACCCACTGACGCCTCACCCACAGTACGCGCTCTACTGCTGGTATCAAATGAAGCACATCGAACCAAGGACTGCGCGTGCCGCTGCGGATGGTAAGGAACTTGCTCCCGAGGTCAAATTAGAGCTAGGCCTTATAGCGAGTATTACCATCCCGACAAGCGTCTTGATATTCGGCTTTGCCTCAAAGGCCAGCATTTCCTGGTGAGCTGTCTCGGCTTTTTATGAACCACGCGAGGACTGAATGTACTCGTAGGATCGTTCCTGTTATCGGCGCTGCCCTCTACCTGCCCGGGATCTATCTGGTCTTCCAGAGTGTAATCAATTATCTTACAACCGCTTACCCCGACCACGGAGCGCCGATCTTGGCCGCTAATGCGTTATTCCGTTCCGCGATAGCGTCTGTCTTTCCGTAAGTTGCCTCCATATCACCCTGCAGCTTGTGTCTCAACAATCCTGTTTTCAGCCTCTTTGGCCGCGCCTTCTTCCACAACCTAGGTCTTGGTCCCGGGTCGGCATTACTCGCGGGGCTGGCCTTCCTCTTGATGGTGGTATATGGGGTATGTCCTCTTTGGCTCATTTATCGCCCACTTCTTGATCTTCTTTCCAGGTGCTGTTAAAATACGCGCATGTTCTGCGCAAGAGATCCAAATACGCAATAAGCGGCTAGCCTTAGACTGCACTCAGATTATGCGCGCAGGTGGACGGCCCAGCGCGAATTATGTTTACCGCGTCCACCCTCTGACCGTCGGCGGGCACGACCGCTTGGTTCGAGCCGCCAGGGCAGGTGAACAATTTTTGCAAAAGGCGTCAATTGCGAAACAGTTTTCGAGGAGGGTCGAGGGAAGAAGGTCCTGCGGCAAGCACTACACGTAGATATCAAGCAACTTATAGAATACAAAGATTAGCCTCCTGCGTTCGACGACAAAAAATACATTAGTTCGTTCGTTAATATACACATTGTGAGAAATACAATGGGTTGGTACCTACCATCCACCGCCAACCTTGAATATACAATTGTAGAAGGCAACTGTGTTCAGAACACACAGTAGTCTAAAAGGTCAACCTAGGAAGTTTTACCTGCGTGTGCAACATTCAGAAAAAACAACGCGGACAGATAAATGAGCTGACCGATCTTGGAAGCAACTATATCTTCGGCAAAAGCCCAGACAGATTCATCAGAGCCGCCCAATGAAGCTTCCCAATTCTCAACGACGTCCGAGTCCGACAATATCAGGAGCCGGGGGTCGTCGATCTTCGCCAGGGCTAGCGTGTCCGAGGCAATGATCATGGCATCGTCATTGCTAACGAGACCCAGGCAAACAACGAGAGAAGGGCACGACGCAAGGATGTCGCGCAGTCTCGGTGTCGCGCCTTCCGTGTAGCGATCAAAATCAAGAGCCAAGTGGGTGAGACATGAGGATAGATATTCGATGTGCAAATGCGAAGCGCAATCTAGCCAGTCCACCAGTTCGAGATATTCAACTCTTGAGAAAAAAGGGTGTTTAAGGTCGGGTTCGCAGGGCGAGCCGAAGAGAGCGGGCACGTTTATGGAGAGACGGATGGGGCGGAGGGAGCTGACGTAGGGGAAGAGCGGGGTGTTTTGAGGCGGGAGCCAGATCGCCAAGTTGATGACCCCTTGGCACGCCTTGAGGACCCGCTCGGCGCCTAACGGCTCAATGTCTCCGGGGACGCACAGGGATTTGACGTTGGCAGTAAAGAAATCCGCAGGACGGGAGTCGAGCGTTCGGAGGAATTTATCGCAGAGTTGCTGGTCAGACAGAGTTATTGTTTTATAAATGAGCTGTTCCATCCTGTACCAGATTTTCGTCAGACAGAATCTGCGAGTGGATAAGGAGAGTCCCACCAAACCTGCGTTCTTCGAGCAACTGACATGAGGTTAACAGCATTTCCAGGAAACTGAGCGGCTGTCATCTCGAATATTTCACGTTCAATTTCGGGAGGAAGAAGCGGTGTGAGCTCATTGGGGTCATGCCCCGGGGCGGGGTCAGATCGAGGCATCGCATAAGTGCTGGCTGAGGTACAAAGCCACTCTGCTAGCGCTAAGGCCGAGGTCGTGGTTTTAGCCAGAGCACATGTCACGCAGGTCACTGTGACTTTTCATGTCAATCGTCTTCCACCATGTCTCGAAAAGGCTGAAGACCCCGCAGCGCTTACTAGCCAGACAAAAAAGCTCCGCTGCGCCTTTCCGCGTCAAGACCGCCGAGTTTCTTGCAGCCGCGTCCGCTGCGGACCAAATTCCGGCTTTAAATGGACGCCCAGAGGTAGCCCTCAAAGTCGTCTGAATCCTGCAAAGCGAACTCAAGAATCCCAGATCATTGTAACTGGTCAGCGGCCCGTTAAAAGGAATTCGACGTCTTGAAATAAAACTTTCGGTGCAGGACGTGCAAACTGCGGCAAGTCGACCCTGCTGAGTGCTGTCCTCGGCCAAAAAGATTTGTTTCGAACAAGCAAGAAAGCGGTTGGTCGAGTCCTCAGTGGTCCTTAGAATATGCCTGATTATCTCTAGGGCTGCACTCGGACCTTGAATTTCTACCGGGTCGGTGAACATCCAGGCTCGGTTGTTCTCGTCGATGCCCCTGGTTATGGTGCACGCGGGCGTCCTGAGTGGGGTGATCTTTTCAACACCTATATCACGACTCGAAAGCAGTACGCATATCTATCTTCTTTGATGCTTCCTTCGCTGAATTTGTGGACCTAGACTGAAACGCGTCTACATTTTATTCAACGGGAAGCACCCACTGAACCCAGCGGACCTGGAGATGGTGGCGAATCTTTCGGACACCCTGTACACACAGGAGGGAGCTCAGCCGTACACTCTGCAGGCGATCATCACCAAAGCCGACTGCATTCCGAGTCATTTGCTGTCCGAGGTTCTTCCCAAGATCCACCAGCAAATATGGGAGGCTGCGCCGTTGTGTCTGCCTCCCATCGTTACGAGTGCGATGATGACGCCGAAATTTGGGATAGAAGAGGTCCGCTCGAATATCGCAGAAGCCTGTGGACTGGCAATTCCCTCGGACTCGGCCAGTAGGGGGAACCTGAGCTGGTTTGTAAACTCTGTGAATAAATGATATTGTTCATATTCCCGGGAATGGTTCGTGTCTTTGCTGGAAGCTCTGAAGATCTCGAAAAGGATTCGATTTTTGAGGCCGGAAATTCGCGGAGCTGCTGTTTACATGCATAGAACGGCTGAAATTTAATACTTTTCCGTCGATATTTGGCGTTGTTATTACCAGGTGCCATAGGCCTCCACCACTTCTCCTCCGCGCTCTCATGCCTTTTCGGTGAATGTCGTCTGTTGGACTCTCTGGTACGGTCCCTTCATGGCCGTCTCTTTATGACCCGGGTATCGAACTTCTTCGCATCACCCACAATGACCCTGTTCAGCCAGGCGGCGCATATTTAAGCCATCCTTTCGGTATCTCTTTTTATTTCTTTGCCCAAGCCTGAGGGGCTTAATTCGGCATTCATTCAGACATCTTCCGCTTCACACTATACTGGAACCTCGTCTTCTACACCCCCATCTTCCTATTCTGCGGCCTCTACGCCTTCTGCAACCTCACTTTCCCTCCGCCACGGCTATCGAAGTCGCGCGAGTGGCCATCCGCTGACGACGCTGCATCCTACCCCCTGACGCTCCGCCCCTACTCACCCCGCGACCCCGCCGCGCCCCTCCTCCGCCCCCCGAAACCGAAACACAACCGACGCCGCTCGCGCACCACGTTCGCCATCCTCGTGTTCCTCACGTTCGCCTTGTTGAGTCTCGCGGGTGCTGCCGTCGGCTCTGCCGTCGTTGGGTTTATTCTGGCCGGGATATACAAGCTCGCGAAGTTTAACATGTCCACGTGCGTCTGAATCTCACCTTAACACACAGTCCAGATTCAAACCGTTCCAGGTGGATCCCTTTCCTATGGTCCGTGATATCCGTGCTGGTTGGGCTTTTCAGGTGGGTGCTGCAGAGTACCTCTTCCTTGTGTGCTGGTTTAACTTGGCGAATAGCGTGTGGCCCTCGGTTATCGACATTATCTAAATGTATCATCTGCGTGTTCTCGTTTACTCGCAATAAACGCCTCACGATGTAATTCTGGGCGACACTTCATCTCAGGAAACAACGCTGGACAGGTATGATATCCACTCAAGACTTGCATGACAGAATTACACACGTTTACAAGAACTGTACATTTTACAAAGAAATTCAAATCAGTGATTCAAATGCGGCATGGTCTTCTTCCTCGCCTCCGTCGCCTCCTCGACCGTAGCCAGCACAAAATCTTGCTTCAACACCTCATGCGTCTTGGCATCCTTGAATCCCCTCGCGCGGGTCACCGCAACGTCTGTTTCCGTTGTGGTCCTCTAAAGAGCACAGTGTTCAATATTGATGGTCTGCGCCTCGTAAGATGAGGGGAGATGGGAGAAACGCACGATAATGAGGCTGTTCTTGACTCCGAAGACGGCGTCGCTGGTGACATATGGATCGTCGGCCCAGTAGAGGGCGGTGATGAGCTTTTCGAATCCCGGGGCCTGGGAAGCATAAGTAGCTGAAGTTTCACGGACGTATTATATGGAAACTTACCTCGAGCATCATGTGGAGATGCGCAGGTCTGTATGTGTGCCGGCCGAGAGTTTTAAAGAAGGTTCCGACGGGACCATCCTAGTGAATGAAACAATGAAACTCAGACCGCTGCGGTATGCGGCGAGCGGCGATCGCGAAGTGCTTACGTCGGGGATGGGGTAGGACACGGGGCTGTCCCAAAGAAAGGGCGTGAAAAATAGAAGATGGACGGAATGCAAAACCACTCACACTACGGCGCGGAACCAGTACGAGCCGTCCTCCGTGGTGTGGAGGCGGCCTCTGCAATCCGGACCACCACGTTCTTCATACTAGATGCACGCAAATATGAGTTGGGATGCTCTTGACTGGAGAAAACAAACAGCATGCGAACCTGGTTATCGTACTTGCCGTGGCCGTCGGTCTCCCATGTCTCGATGACACAGTTGGGTATCGGGTTCCCCTTGGTGTCGGTGACTTTGCCGGAAACGTACATGTAGTTGCCTTTTCCCTCCGACGCGATGCTTTCGCCGTTCTGGACTGCGGATAATTAGTGAGCTTCAATCAAGATTTTTATTTGATTTTAGATACTGACAATCCAAGGCGTCGGCGGTGAAGAAGGGACCCATGACAGTCGCCTCCGAAGCACCTGGAGGCTTGGCGTTGTTGAGAGAATCGACGAGGGTGGAGACACCCAGGGCGTCCGAGAGGAGGATGAATTCTGGCGAGGCGAATTAGATGGGACCATAGTTGTGTAGTAAAAATTCAGTTACCTTGACGCAGATCGGTACACTTCTTACCCGTCGCGGTCAGGAACAGCAGGGCACCCCTACGCTCAACTGAGTACCAACGATAAGCAAAACAAAGGTTCACTTACATCCATTCCTCAGTCGTGATCGAGGTCTCGCGGACAAAGTCGTGGAGATGGGTAACCTGCGTCGATGCGATGAATTTCAGGCCAAGTCAATCTCGTGGGCGCATACCAAGTTCTTCATTATAAACTTGGTCCTTTCGTCCGGACCTTCGAGGTAAGCTCATCCACATGAAGTCCGTTAACTTGAAGCTGCTACACTTACAATTCGCGTTCATGGCGATAACGTTGGCCGTGATGTTTTCCGGCGACATGTCGAGGACCTTGGGCAGTTTAGAGGTATCGACTCCATCCTTGGTAGCCATTGTCGATTGAGTGCAAGTGAATGTGTGAGATAACGCGGAGGCAGAGCCTTAAATACTGCCCTTATGTGATCCTCATAGCCCCCGGTCACTCGGTACTAGGAATAGAGTTAGGCGAAACTACAGCCGAAAGTTTGGTTTCTCGGATCGGGATATAGAGCAGTCTCTCTTGACAGACGCTCTATCAAACCTAGCTCGTACCTCGCATGATAGATATAGCCCTAAAATTGCGAAGGTCGGTCGGACATTTTCTTTTCGCTCCACTTTCACCCGTGACCCAAGTCTCGTCGCGGGGCGGTCAAAAGGGCGCGGAAGACGGTCAAAAAACGTTCAATGGACGGGCTGGAGGCTACGCATGTGGACCAATAGAAGCCAGCAACGCGGAGAGCCACGAAATAGCACGAAGAGGGGTGGGGGCGGAGAAAAGCGGTGAAAAGGACATAAAGAAAAGGTCCGTCATAAATGCCGAATTCCCCAGGTGCTGGACAAGAAATGCCTAGCTTGGTCAGCGGCCAACCTGGGAGTTCGACATCGCGCTTCTCAACTCTGGCAGAAGGTCAGAGTTTTCGGACCTCATTCAGCGAGTACAATTCATCCAGAAAACGCGTAGAATACCACGTCCTATTCAACATCCGAGGACTTTTATAAGAGGACCCTCCGATCACCTATAGACTAGACCGTTGCAGAGAAGTACTGGGACCCACATTTGACCCACATATATTACGAGTGACTGGGGGCCCATCCTCATCAGCCAGCGTCATCGTATATGAATCATGGATGGGGGAAGAAGCCTTCACTGTCAGCCAATACTGACTCAGTCGCGTCTAATAGACGCGCTTCCAACGCGCTTCTCTTCTACTCGACGCGCACACGTGATTGCGACTGACCGATCTCATCGCGGACTGGACGCGTAATCCCACGAAACGCGTGGTAATAATTTGCAATTAATAGTACGAGTTCGAATTCAGCTCGGAGTACATAGGCGAAGCCGACCACATTGAACTTGGAACTCCAGGATTAGGGTAGTAGTGACCGTTCGGGTCTAGCCATTGGTTCGGTAGATAACGAATCGAACGGTCATCCTCAAAAGAGGAGGATGAGAGTTGAGGCACCCAGGAGGATGCCTGTGTGTCATCTTGGTGGTGGAAAGCGGTGCCAAAGAATAAGCCATCCGTTGGGAGCGCAACGGCGGAACCATCTGCACTCCATCCATACACCGCGTCCTCAGCCTGCACGTACTGCTCCGAGGAAGATGCCAACGCGTGCGAAAACGACGCGATATCGGCACTTCGACTCGCCTTACTGGTTGGCCGCGTCGTTGGCTCTCGAGGACCGCGTCGGGCCACGGGGAATCCTGGAGGAAGTGGAGGTTCGGATACAAGGGGTGGCGGGCGAAACACCGCCTCGGGCGTCCGGGACGCAGAAAATTCGTAGGTCACGGACCGAATGGACTGGTCGTTTGCACTGGGGGATGCAGGAAGGTCGTCGAACGGCGCGAGCGTCTTCATGATATCTTGTATTATAATGCACTCGAATAATTCTATAATTAACGAAGGTTCAGAATGAATGGTGAGTGTATTTTTGTTCGGACGTACGCGCGGTGCGGCAAAGATGTGCCCAGAATAGAGGAATTAAATTAGTGCTATACGTATGTCGTTGAGGCGATGTCTCGAATGACGTGGAGATAAAGCCGAGTCGTGTAATCTCCGAGTGAGCGAGTATGTCACCAAGAAAGAGTCGAAAGTGAGAGTAGTGTCGTGAGGTGGAAATCTCTCGTGGTGTTGAGAACGTGAGGATGGGATTGTTGTTTTCGATGTCCGAAGGATATTCCAGTAAGAGTGATTGTTGATTCGTTGTCGGGGATTTGATAGCTGCAGGACGTTGTTCGTGGCTGCGCAGAGCGGACCCGGATGGAGGAACCAGTTCGATAGTGACAAAGGTACTGGGAAGTCGTTCTGGAGAAGGGATCCCGGTGTCCATCTCGATATCATTGAAATCCGACGCGGAAGAAACAGGTGACGGCCCTGCGGAAGGGAGTTCGAAAGGTGTGGAAGAGGCCGACGGAGTGTTGGCATCGACTGTGAAATCCATATCTGGTTCGAGTGAATATTCACGGCGTGATATAAGGCCCAGGACTGAGGGGAATAAATCGTTCGTCGTCAAATATTACTGAGGCAGCCGACTCACTTCGCTCATCGTTACAGCTTTCCCGCGTCTGTTGTAAACGGCTCCCCACTTGCTTCGCGGTCCTTCGCGTCCCGGTCACAGAAAAAATATAATCAGAGATGAACCGATTCCGTTTGGGAAATCGGAGAAGTGACCGGGTGTCACGTTGATAGCGGAGGTTGTTCGTAGGGCGGTACTTGTCAAGAGCTACCTCGTCAAGTCAGACTCTTGTCCTGTTCTTTCCCGACAGATTATCATACCGTCGAGAAGAGCACTTTCAAGCACGGGCGGCCACACCTCCTCCGTTCTCTCCTTGGTCCTTTTCCTGGATCTGCGCCCTGGTATCGGAGTTTCCGTGGTAGAGGTGGAGAGGACACCACAGTGGGAAGGAGCGCGGCGGGACATGGAACTGAGGGGAAACCACCCGCTTGCGCTTGTCGCAGCAATATAGCTTTGCGCATGCAATCATTACCTCAACGTTCACGGCATTCGCATTTTCAGGCAGATGCCAATTGAGTCCCGATTGGAATAGAGTTCCTATAAGGAGTTACCTGTAGGCACAGTCGAGTTGGGTTGCGCTGTATGATTTCGCCTGCCAGTGTTGACTGCTCACTGAGTTGTTCCGAAGAACTTGAAGTCTTGAACTTCCTTGAAAGAAGTTCTCTGAACAAAGAGTAAAAAAGTTCTGCTTACTCGCCCTGCTGATAGACCAGAAGCGCGCGGAGAAACTAGCCGTAAGAATCGACGGAACCAAATTGCATCTAGGAAGATCTTCAACAAGGGCAGTTTGCCAGAGCTTGCCATCACCGGCTCATCATAACAACACCAAATCCGCGGTAATCTTCCTGAATTCCGAGTCGGACACAGTTTTGATCTTCACGTTCACCTCATCGTTGAGCCCAATTAACATGTCCGATCCTCGCGCAGAAGATGATTCTTCAACCGATGATGATGCAGCTTCGCAAACCACAGAAGATGACCCTCAGGTCCCGGAACCTCCTGCACCAGTTCCTGGACCCGTTGCACCAATTGCGGGGCCATCTACCATATCCACGAACCGCGAAAAGCCAAACTACGAGCTCAGGCACACGATACGCGGGCACACCATGTCAATATCAGCCGTCAAATTCAGCCCCGATGGGACGTTGCTTGCGTCTTGCGGTTTGTGCGAAACATTCGCCCTGCGTCTTGCTCTTGATAACTCGACCCAGGCGCTGAAAAGATGGTTAAAATATGGTCGCCGTTTACCGGTGAACTCATAAGGAACCTGAACGGACACACCCAGGGGTTGTCCGACATTGCTTGGTCGTCCGACAGCGTGTACCTCGCGTCTGCATCCGACGATACAACGATACGGATATGGGAGGTCGACTCAGTATGCAGCCCGGCTTCGCCACTTCGATTCCTGATGCACCACCCGTAATCGCTAGGGTCTGACGCAAAAAACCCTGAAGGGGCACACAAAATGGGTGTTCTGTCTGAACTATAATACCACGTCCAATCTTCTCGTTTCTGGGGGTTGCGACGGCGATGTAAGAATATGGAACACGGCCAAAGGTACACCGTCCTCTCATCAGCACCTTCGCTTTGCGCTATACGGCATTTTTCAGGAAAATGCATGAAGACGCTCCATGCCCATCTCGATTTCGTCACCGCCGTAAATTTCAATCGAGACGCAACATTAATCGTCTCTTGTTCCCTAGACGGCCTTATGTTTGTTTGCATTCACTTGTGAAACCGAACCAACTAAACTAGCACCCACAGTCGCATTTGGGACACGACTGACGGCCAATGTCTCAAAACTCTAGCCGAGGGAAGCGAAGCTGTGTGGTAAATCCGTGTTCCTCTCGATCTCATGCGCCATCGAATCTCATTCATTTACTAGTCAACACGTTCAGTTCTCCCCGAACTCAAAATATATTCTGTCAACCGCCCACGACAGCAAGATTCGACTTTGGGACTACCAAACCACCCGCTGCTTAAAAACGTATGTGGGGCATACGAACACAAAGTACTGTATATCTGCCTGCTTCAGCGTTACGGGGGGCAAGTGGATCGTAGCCGGGAGCGAAGATAACAAAACATACATATGGGATCTTCAAACGCGCGAAATCGTCCAGGTGCTTGAGGGTCATACCGGTTCGTTGGTGTACCCAAGATCTGCCCCTTCCATCTTCTCTAATGCGCACTTTAGATGTTGTAGTCGCCGTTGCTGTCAGTCAATCCTTCCCGTGCTAATCGGTCTCGCGCTAACGGAACTTACAGACGCACCCCTCGCAAAACATGCTAGCAACTGGATCCATAGATTCAGATCTCTCCATTCGCATCTGGACTGATCGTGGCGCCGAGTGATAAAATAGATAGGATTGATTTAGTCTACGAGTCGTTTGTATTTTATTTGGGTCGGATAGCGAGCATATGCAATTTACAACGGGAAAAACGTGGAGAGTCCAGGGATAAAATGATGATACAATGCAAAGGTGACGCGAAGGCGCGCCAAAACCCACGAAAGCAAAGGGCCCGGCTACTTGACGGGCTCGGCATTTATTAGGTCTGGAAAGGGAACAAGGTCGTCGCGTGAGTACAAGGGCTCCAAAAAGAGGTACTTGATAGGAAGTAACAACGTACCCTTGGCAACCTCCTTGTCTGCATCTGTCAGGCCCGAATCGTGCGCTTCAAGGAACGCATCGACCTGCCAAAAATCAATATTCCGCGCGTTTATGGAAAGCAGGGAGAACAAACCTCATCCATAACCTGATCGTCATTCTCCCCTCCATCGAGATCTTCGTCGCTCTCGTCCTCGTCGTCCTTCGCGTCGTCGATGGCGAACGGTGTCCGCTCCATGAGCGCGATGTTGGCCGCGTGCAGCATAGGCAGTGGTGAGAACCCACTCCCACTTGAGGGGAGTGAATTCTTTCCCGCGACGTTCACATCGACGCTTAGTGTGGATGACGTTGATGTCGCGACCGTCTTGGTGCTCTCCGCTGAGAGACTCGACTTGGACGCCGAGTGCCGCATCGACGGCGTGAGGAGCGACTCTCGTGCCTTCGGCTCCTCGAGCTTGGTGTATCGGCCAATTGAGGGTCGATGTACAACCTGTATCATAGGACGCAATAATATGAGCTGTGGGCACTACCCTGTCGAGAAGTAAGCACACCTGGTGCTTCCCAATAGTCTTCCCAATCTCATCAGTAAACATGTTAAACATCTTCTTGTTCGTGTCCGTCGCAATCGTGGACCAGAGGTCGCCCAACAACCCGCTGCTCGACACAGGCAGCTCCATCTCGGGTAGAGGCTCCAGCCGGAAGGAAGCCGATAGGTCCGTCTCAAAGAAGGACTCGAGCACCTCGTCCGCCAGTACGACCATGCGGAAGCTGTGGCATAAAATAACAAAGTTAGGAGGGGAAAGTTTCATGAAGGGAGAAGAACATACGTGGCGAGGTTGAGATACGGCTGGTTTGTCGGTATGCTCGGGGGCGTCTCCCCACCCTGCTCGTTTAACTCGGGTTTTTCATCCGGTGGCGGCAGGAGCGCGTCCCCATACTCGAACGCGTTGGTCATAAATCGGCTCACAGCCCCTAGATACGCGTCGCCTACTTCGTATCGGAATATAAACTGCCGATCGGAAAACATGAACCAAGTGAAGCGGATGTGCACAATATATACGCACTAGAAATGTCTCGGAAAGTGTCAGCACCTCATCCTTCGTTAAAAACCCATCCTTGTTCTTGTCGTGCAGATTGAAGAACCACTCTATATTCTCCATCAAGTCGTTGAACATCACGCCGTCCAGTCCTGATATTAAGTCCTTGAAGAAAGTCCATGAGCACGGCGACAATAGGTGCAACCATGTCGATTTACCTGGAAGGATAACGCGCCCCGACACGATGTGTCCCAGAAGAAGAACAGCCGGTCAATAAACTCGTGCTCCGCGATCTCCCGGTCCACCCGTCGCTGCGGAAAACAGGTAAGCCACGCAACGGATACAACATGGGAGCATACTACCAACCTGAAACCCATTCGACACAATCCGCTCGTCCCTCGCCCACGTAGCAATCTCACTTAAAAAGAACTGGAACGTCCTCAGCTCAATGCGCGTCTCCGGCTTCTCCTCCGCCTCTCCCGTCCTATCTCCCGTGGGGACAAGACTGGGCGGCGGTGGCTGGTCCGGCGGCGGGGGCACGAGGCACATCGCCTTGTACAGCGCATCATAGACCAGCCCGGCCTGCTCCTTGCTGAACCGGCCCAGACTCCGCAGGTTGCGCACGGCGCCGCGCTTGGCGAAGGACTCGATGGAGTGGATGATTTCGGAGCGGAAGCGGCGACGCTCGGAGTGGATGAGGTCGTCGGTGATGACGGAGAACTCGCGGAAAGAAACGAGGAGAAGCTCTTGGAAGCGCGTAATGGCGCGGGCTCGTGGGTCCGGGGAATGGGGGTGTGCGGATTCGCCGAGGGAAGCGAAGTAATCTCGCATAAGGCTGGATGCGGGGGTAAGGATAGATAGAAAAAAAGAACGAAGGTGCCTACTTGAGGAATCCGCCGTCATCCTGGATTTGCAGGAGCTTTTCGCCGTTGATCTTGAGGATTGCTGAGAAATTAGATTAGTTTCCTCCCGCTCAGGAATTGAGAAGAACTGACCGAGTCTGCGCAGACGAGTAATCAGTTTCAGAATCCGATATAAACGTCGCGACTCACCCTACTTGGAACAACACCTTCGGCCCCATGCAGAAGAAGCAGTCCACTATCCGGAACGCGAAGATCATCGGCATGCTGTTGATGTACCTACGCAAGCAGAAACATTGATATTGAACGACAGAGGAAAGGGAGACAAGACTCACAAGCTGAGGAACCACGGAAGGGACGCGACCGACAGCTGAACGTCGACGTTCGAAAAGTGGTCGTGTATAATGGGCAGACAGCGCTGCACTAGCGCCTCAAAGACCCGCTGGTCGAGGAGGGTGCCGTGCATTGAGGGGCTGCCGTTGTGCGTAAGTAGCAAGAAAGAAAATGGGGAGAGGAGACGCACGCGTAGTACCCCGGTAGCAGCCGGTCGCACAACACCTCGAGCAGCCAGAACGCTTGCTCCTCCGACATGTATCTGCCCACCTATCAGCAAACGAGTGATCGACCACCGGCACCACGCCTACATCAGAATCGCCGCCGCGAGTATATTCATTGCCTGGCAATACCCCAGCTCCGGGTTCTTGAACGAATACGCCTGCAATACACGCCTCAACGCACTGATACCCTCCTCGCTCTGGTACCCTGCATATTCAGGCAGACTTCGGTGCAGATCCTTCTCGATGTCCTCCGTACTTGTGGTCGTGCGGCCCGTATTCTTGTCGAGCAGCTCCTGGTAAAAGCCGGGATTCGAAAAGCGAAGGTAGATCGAGCCGGAGAGGGTCTCCCACATTTCGCCTCGGAGGCGATTGGGGAGACCGACTTGCACGAGACGCGTACATTGTGGGTAGCGAAGGAGGGTAAGGTTGCGTCCGTGTGCTGGATACAGTCGTGTAAGCGATAGGGGATAATGCTCTTGAGGCAAGCTCACCTCGGAGATATTGTGTCCATAGCTTAATCTTGGAGGCCTCGCGCAGCCTGCAAAATACTCAGAACCTCTCTCAGATAATTAGAACGGGAACCCACTTCTTCGGGTCACCAGGAAACTTGAACTTGAGCCCCAGCCCGCCATGGTACGTCGATTCGCGAGGCGTAGGGTCCGCCTGTTCCTCACTAATGAGGCTCCCGTCCTCGCGCTCATTGTCGGCGACGTGCGAGGTCGTGGAGACGAGCGCCTCAGAGTAGCACGTCTTGACGAAGCCCTTAACGGCGCGCATCTGTCCGCGCTGAAGCTCGATCTTGAGAGCATCGCGGAGGAGTGAGCAGAAGAGGTCTGCCGTTGGTCGGAGAGACGTTAATTGGACGATCTAAAATAACGTTAGTGAGGCGTTTAAATTATGCGCTTGAAGCCAGATGGAGGTAATAAGAGAGGAATCTATGAATTGGGGGGCATTGAGCGGCACCAAGGGCCACCGAAAGCAGGGCAATTTCGTAGGAACTCAATACCTGCGCCCCCACAAACTTGAATCACAACTGCCTGACGCGTTGTTTCTCCGCCATTTTTTTAAACGGGGACGATCCATGGACGGCTCGGTGGGGAAGGAGCAACGCCCAAGGCAATTTGGCCTCCTCACCCCAGCTCCAAACTTTTGCCCGAAGGCTAAATCCGCAGCTGCTTTACGCGTCGCCCCCCTTCTCAAGCCTTCCACAAAAAATCCACAGAAAGATACGCACAATCTTGGCGCCGTGCCACGTTGAGAGACTGAGGGCATAGATCCCCGCGCGGGCATTAAGCCGTTCCACACGGCGGATAGTCGACAGCGGGATGGTGAAGCGCACAGACTTGCGGTCTAGCGACGCAAACGCCAGATAGGGCGCCATGATGTACAGCTTGCCCGCCTACAATAATAGGAATATCTCGCGAGTTAGTGGTCGGGCTTCACGGCGACGGAGGCGGGAAGGTGGTACCCACATATGCGTCCTCCTCGCCCTGGACACCGAGACTCAGAACAGCGTTAATGTCCATCTTCTCGACCTCCATCGCCGGCGTCTTCTCGGTCCCATCGAGCGAGCCCACCGCGGGCAGCGAGAAGAAGATTTGCGTCTGCTGCTCTTTCGTGGGCTCCTTGAAATTCCGCAACGCGGTGGAGATGGTAGACATCCTGCGGTGCTGGCCCCGGTGTGTACAGGCAAAGGAGGAAGTAGTACCAGCGACGAAGTAGCAAAGGCGAAGGGTGAGATCGGCGGGACAAACATTGGCAAATTCAGATTTAACCCATAAATAATGAGAGCGATACAGAAAGGTCGTAGTAGCTACAGCAGAGAATAGATACAGTTGGAAGATCTACGTACGTGCTCGGGAGTACAAAGGTATCGGTATAAGTGAGGAAAATAAGTGAAAAAGTGGAAAACTGCCGTTTGGTATGCGACGTGCAAGAAGCGGCCGCAGTCGCGCGTCTCGACCCAAGGACCAAGTGATAAGAGTGGTCAGGCGCTGAGCACGAATTACCGGTTCGAATGTGGGCGCAATAGAGGGGATCGGTGGTGTCGATGCCCGCCAAATACCCACACTCCGCAGCCCACTCGCCGTTTCGTAAACTTGTCGCCGCCATGGGGAACGGTGAGGGATAACGGCATCGGCAGACATAAAACCTAATCGAACGCGCCTTCCAACGCATCAAACCACCGCCTGCATGAAATGTGAGTAGTTTGCTTGGAGAACCACGATCGCCATACCTCGCGGGCGGCCTATCGATCTGCGGACATCCTTCAATAACGATTCCGTGCATGCGTGAGGAATGCGACTGACCTTATATCGGACATTCTCCCCCTCCGGCCCCTCGCGTATAATCGTTATCCGATTCCAGTCTCCCCGGACTTGATTGTGACCACTGTGGTCGAGTTGCCTCAGGTGCGGACACAGCTGCACGAGCTGCATAATGACCCCGTGCATACGCTGCATGTTGAGCGTCACGGCCGCCCAGAGGCCCTGCCCGCGGAACACCTCGAGCTTGGTGAAGCGCGGGAGTAGGTCGAGCCAGTCCTCCTGATCGAATAAATCAGTTCGCCGTGCTGAAAAACAAAGGAAAATACACACAAGACTGAAGTGCCCATACCGCGACGGCATCGACAACCATGTTAGATCAGGAAATAGCGCCGCCAGCTCATACATCGCCGCTAGATCCCCAAAGGCATGCAGCTTCACCTTCCGTACACTCCCTCCCTGCAGGTTCCGTAGCTCCACCAGCGTTGCGGGGTCGAGCTGGTATATATCGAGGCACTCGAGCTCAGGACATTCCAGCATACTTACGACTTGCACGTTCGTCCGAAGACGTCGTAGGGAGGGCAGGGTCTGTGGGGAGAGGTACACGGGGCCAAGAGGCAACCAGGAGAGGTCCTCGACGGTGGGATGATCGTTGAGGAAGCGCACAAAGCAGGGGTCGATGGAGCGGCTCCCACCTGCTTGGAGGAAGAGGTTCAGTCTTTTAAGGGAGGGAAATTTGCACTCTGCGAGGGTCGAGAATTCCATCGGCAGTTCGATGTACTGCGAAATAAAATATCAGCATCAACAGGCAGATGGCTAGACGATTACGGACCTCCAACCCGCTCGACCGCCCCAGCATACGCTTCAGATGGGGCGCATTCCCCGGCTTTATCCACGCATCCCCGCGTAAGGAAATCGAAGTTAAATTCTGGAATCCCCATAACTAGATCATCGCGTTAGCATTCTGAAAAGAAAACGGAAACGGCTAACGCACTGGATATCCCTTACTCTCCGGATCATAGGCCACCCCAGGCGCATACAGTCCAAACATCCCGGCCAGACCAAGATGCCGCAACGTTGGCTTCGCCGCCAACACCGCCAGCACCCGATCCTCATGCCCCGGCAAAACCGTCGGCGGCGCGGCGGGGTCGACCTCCCACGCCCAGGTGAAAGTATGCAGCCTCCGCATATGTTTCAGTGCCGTGCACATATTCTCGATCCTCTTTTCTTCCATTGCGGCCAGATCCGTTCCATTGCCCTTAGTAGCGAGCTTTTCGTCCGTACGGTCCACCAGGGCGCGCGGAACCCGATCTGACGCGCCACGGTCCCCACGGGACGTAATGTGCACCTCGCGAATCCCGCGTGCCAGGTCCGCGCGGCGCGCGAGGTGCGCCCAAACGGCGGGAAGGAGGTGCCGCGTCCGGAGGATACGGTACTCGGTGTGGCGGGGGATCACCAGCGCATTGGCCCCCCGGGAGACGAGCGCGAGGGATACGAGGTCGGCGTGCTCAAGGTCCGCGAGGATATCGTCAAGGAGTTCTTGCGGGAGACGCAGGATGGCGGGGGTTTTGACGACAGCGTAGTGGGTGAGTGTGTGGGTTTGGGTATGTGTAGTATGGGTTAGGGGGTGCGTGTGGGCGAGGGAGGGCATGGTTTGGGTGAGGGTGAGAGTGGGCATTTCTTGAGGAAGGCGGGAGCTCAAGCTCGAGCAGGATAAGCAAACAAACCTTGTTCGAGATGAGAACAAAGTGAACAATCACAATCTCCCTGGTCCCATTGTCAATGTTTGGATGTGTCGAGATCTAACGTCATTACCGTTTCGGGAGACCTCTTGTTCTCGTGACCTTGTTCACTGGCACGTTGCCAGGAACTTTAAATGCAAAAGGGAGTGTCGTTGTACTTTCACGCCCAAGGTTTCGTGGCCATTGTCTGAATTGTGGGGATGAGTTGTGCAGTATTTTCTGAAACCAATTTTGAACCAATTAAGATTTTTTTGGTAGGCTTTTGTCAAGGTCTTTCGGATCCATCCGAAGTTGAAGTGAGAGGGGAACTGGGAAATGAACGTGGAAACTGACTGTGCGGCGATAGGGGATAAAATGAATGAATTAAATTCGGTGTGGTAGCAATAATCTCTAGACTCAGGGCGGTGGCTCGTGAGGCAAAGGAACGACGTACATGCAAACACTTGTCCACCCAAATGACGGCCTGACTCCTTGCAAGCGGAAACTGGGTTTGTGGCAGTGGGAAACAAACGTGTGAAGGAACGACCTCAAGGCAATTCGGAAGGGAGGTCGGGACAGGACCGATGAGGTCACTGTCCGGAGAGATGAAGATTAATACACGAGACGATAAAATTGTGCTGCTGACCAGGATTTTATGGGGACGCAGGCGACCTGAGGGAACGGAAGGGGCGTGCGGCGGTAGTGGGGTGCCGGGTAGTGACGAAATCTGGGATGGGGATGCAGAAGTTTCGGGTTGCCTATATTCAAAACGCGCCCGTTGGGATGAAGACAATAAAGATTGTTCCTCGAAGAGATGCAGCATCTATGAAAGATATATTCAAGCCAAATCGGGCGACTAGTCAGAGCAGCCGTTCGTGGCTCGAGGTGGAGAAGGGACAGCACCCATGAAGGATATCTTGAAGCCAAATCGGGCACCTAGTAGTCCGAGCAGTCGTTCGCAAAATCTTGAGGGTCCATAGTACTGGCACTAGTATGTAGTGGACATGAGCGGAATTTTAGAGGAGACGCCGGTGAAGAGGAAGTCGCGTGTGTATTGGAAGGACGTGCTGCAACATCGACTGGAAGAAGACGCGCAGCGAAGCTTGAGAAGCGGGACCCTTCCGCCAGGCAACGCGATAATCTCTCGCCGTCCGAAAGTTTTGACTGGAAAGAAAGAGGCCCAATAACCAGCAAATTTCAGCGCCCCAAGTTGACTGAGTCGTGGCAGGCGAGACGTCGAGAATACTGTGAGCGCAAAACGCGGTCACGAGCCGAGATCAATACGACCAAATGGGCACAATCAGTTCATACTGCCTGGACACTGCCACCTAAGTCGCGCCATCGTGTGAAGCACTTTTCATTCCACAAAACACTCGTTATAATAGGTTTAAATATCCCATATTTCCCCCTAGTTCACAATCCCAACACCGGCATGCGCCTGGACGTAGCTAGGAACAGCAGACGCTGCCATGATGCTAGCGCTCTTGTAAGTCGACTGCGGAAGTTTAATATGAGGATGCAGGCTCTGCAATCAACCGATGAAAAAATCGCACCGCAGTAAACCCGTTGAGAGTTCCAGTATCAGTCCCAGCAAGGAGGGCACCGGAGTTCAAACTGTCGGAGGTTTCAGTTCTCTTGTTGGATCGCATCAATTACTAGTAACGCACAGCACGTTGGCCACACAGGCCCTCCCCAGTAGAGAGCTACACGCGGCGGTTTGGGCGGAGGTGGTGGGGATGTATGTCTGCCCGGCGCCGGTGAGGGTCGGTGTGGTGACCTGGTTGAATGCAACTTAGGTAAAGGCGCAGCCAGAAACGAAGAGTTACTCACAGCGTTGAAGTAATTGCCTTCGAGGAGAATTTTGGACCCTATTTCGGGGTCCAAGGCGTTACCTTCGATCGAAACTTTCTCTAAATGAGGTACAGCTCTACCAGGGGGGTTGTAATGAAATACCAAAGTACTGGAGGGAGTTTTCAGGTGAGAATGGTGCGAGGGAGTGATGACACACATTGTTGTAGACATGAATGTCTTGAAAGTAGCCTGAGAACCCCTGGTAACAAATTAAAATTCGAACACGTTGCGGAAAATTCAGCATACCCCAACCTGGAAAATGATCAGATGGGGAATGACAAAAAACGGATGAACTTATGTACATGGGGCCCTCGTCCGCTGGTCCTATTTTAGGAGAACAATATTGAGAAAAAAAAGATGGTGATTAAATAGAAACTGAACATGTAGAGGCTGAATTTAAGTGTGTAAGGGCACTTCTCTGTGTAAAGGAGACAACGCACTAGTTCAAGGCGAACGTGATTTGATCCCCATTACCAGTGAAAAAAGCGGTCTTGTGAGCGGTTAGACAAGTCAGGGAACCCAATGTGCTCATAACAAACCCAATAATGACATCCTGGGGTAAAAGTGAATAACAAGAGATGGAGTTGCTTGTACTACTAACCGTTGCAGGTGGCAGAATATGTTGATTGACCCTGAAATTTGTCAGTAATCCCAGTCAGCGAAGAGTTCGAATTAGACCAACGTTGAAAACGTTGTTTGAAAACTATACAGTAAAGTGAGACGCGATGAGTCCTAAGGGCAGTGAGACGCACCGTTGTTTTCGTTACTGCTCCATAACCAGTAACTACCATCTGACGGCCAATGTTTTGGAACTATGACAGGTGAGGGGAAATTCAAACACCGATATAGAGGCGATTTGTACGTAGTTTGAGTCGACCTGGTGAAACTCGTTGAGAAGAGAAGAAAGGCAAGTTGATTAACATACCCAGATATTACTCCCTCCGTCGATTTGAAGCGCGTCCTGTGACAAATGAGAATTGAACTCGATGCGATGTGTAATGCACGCACACCACCCTGCCATATGGTTCAGACGGTAGCCAGCATAAAGTATCGGCAGGTCGAGCTTACCCAAACAAACTCCTCATTGATGTCGACTGAGTGAAATTTGTTCAACATTCCACCCACGTCGGAGAAAAAATATGCATACCAATTTGAATGTTCTGAATTACATCTGAGTTAGACGGTTGTGTCGACAGAGGTCAACCAAGTACCTGGATGATAATGTTGCTTGCACCGGAAATTTTCAGGCCCTTGCCTTTGCTAATGAGAATAAGAGGGGACTCGGCAAAAAGCGGAAGAAAAATCGAACATTCCCCCAGACGATCCCTTGCCGAGAAGAGTCTTGTTGCTCGCGACCGCGAGGGGCGTTGTCCCGGCCTTGTACCATGTAGCGGTGCTCTTGGCGGCCGAAGGCTCATCGTCCTCACACCCTGCGCCAAGGTTTCAGCAAGACGGAAATCAGGAATAAAATCAAACAAACTGACAAGAGTTCGCGTCGATTGCGACCTAAAGATAATCACCATCTGCGTCATTAAGGTGTTCATGTGGCTTACTTGCGGGTTCGGACTGCACGTCCACGGCTTGCAGATCGTTCCGGTGGTCGTGCCTTCGTTCGAGGTAAAGTCGTAGATGCTCTCCAACAGAATCACACGCGGAGTGGAGTCGCTCAACCAAGTAGTCAATTGGGCAAGAGAGGAGGGGACCGAGGGCGTTGCACTCCCTCCACCGGTGGTGCCTGCAGCCAGACCAAATGGCGTCCCTACGGCAGACGTCGTGCGGAGAAGCGCAAGAGCAGCGCAAACAAACAAAGGCGAAATGGCGAACATTTTCCAGTTTTCGGCGGATCCCAGTGTGGGCTTTTAAATCCATGTCGTCTTCAACTCCCGCGGATAAACAGAAGCGAAACTTTTCCGGATACCGTCGTTTCTTAACTGGACCGCGCCGGTATACCTACTCGTTGTAATATCAGCTGTCGTTGCCAAGAGCAAGGGGGTACCGGCATTGTAAAAAAATATATAGGGCCGTTTTTCTTTTTTCCGACTCGACCTCTGGACTAACTAACTAACGTAACGTTCCCACGCACCATATATGGTAATTTGTTACGTGTTCAAGTTGCCGGGGAGCTGGAAAATCAATGCAGACCACCCATATTGAGCTCTTTTCGATGTATGATACCAGTTGCAGTATTCAACCCTCCAAAACAACCTCTCAAGACAAGCTTTGATCTTCCGAGAATTATCATCTCTCTTACCATATATGGGCTTCAACTGAGGCAACAGGTGCAAATGAGTAAACAGGGCAGTTTGAAAGCATAGAATACTGAGGGCCCAGAATCCACTGCCCCAGGGCTGGTCAAACAGCATTTCCCGGCCCAAAAGTGGCGGTTGAATCTTTTTTTTCCGGCCTGACGGCCGGACTAACTAACCGGCCCTTAGTCGCCGGTTTGAATGCCGGTACCCCCTTGGCCAAGAGTTGAATCTTTTCTCAGATGACCTTCGGCACCGCACTATTTTGCGATCGTATAATATCGTCAGAGCGTTATACAGGCTCCGAGTGCGTCTAGGAACAAACTAGGTTCGCAACAGCGGAAAAAGTGGCGGGCCGGCGGCCGGCTAGGCTGCGCGCGAGTGTTGAAAAGCATGTCGACTTTGGTCAAAAGGGCAAACCATCACAGATCATGCGACGCTTCGCAAGAACAAGCGGGAGAATGGGAGCAGTTCCATTGGATACTCTTGGATAAACACTCGAAGCAGTTTGAATCCAGCATCGTAGGATTTTGGCTTGAAGCTTGAAGATAAACGAAGTTTCGCCACCGTGACGACGAAATCATCTGCGCGAAGTTCGAACAAGCAAACCACTTCACCGTTACGGTATTCCACGTTCTGCGGTTATCATTGCCACAGCGTGTCGTCTTTGTCGAGAGGATCAAACAGCGCGCGATGTCCGAGAATTTTGGGAGCGTGGCCGAATATAGAGAGAATGAGCGTTGAGAGGGATGTTTGGGATCACCATGTTAGAACCGTGCCGCTGATGCGGTTGGGCATCGTGGGAATTATCCATCTTGACTCAACTTGCACGCTCATGGATTCCAACTCTGCAGCTGTTGAGTCTGCGCAACCCATCCTAGGGCCCTATTGCTTTGGAATGGAAGAACATCCATCCGCCTCTATCGAACGCGCAAAACTCCAGGCTTTGCCATCGCGAGCTGACGGTGAATTGGCTTTGGACCCACTCGCCTTACATCTTTCTCTGGGGTCTGCTTCTCCCTTTCTTGAAGGTGACTGAGCTCTATTCTCACACCACGCTTTCTTCAAGATTGGCCTATACCGTCGGATCGGCCATAGGAACACATCCGCCGTCCACCGAGTCATGTCTGGCTGCGTTCGTGTTGCCGAATGGTGTCGGGCTCTCCGCGGGTGCTCGCGCGTGGTCTAAGCATGCACACCGTTCCCAACCGCAGGACGCTTCTGAGGACGCTAGAAAAACAGCAGAATCAAGCGCAGGCTGGTGGGGACGACCTTTCGGCCCCCAAGCCGTGCTTAATGAACGCGCGCTGGCGTTATTCTGGAAGGTGATGAACTCTGCAACATGGAGGAATCTCCACTGGCTCCCCCACCAGATACTAGTTTACGAGGTAAGGGTAGCTGAGGGATACGGTATGCGATGGTCTCAGGATCGCAGCGGCGCCCAGGGGGATGAACACAGAATAACGGCGTGGACTTTTCGTGGATTCGTTGAACCCATGATGGAGGGCGGACATGAGGTCGGATGGAGGCATTAGTACGATAATCTTTCCAAAATAACAAACGGCATTTTTCCAAACAACAGCCTAATTATCGCCAAAGAACTCCTCCGCCACGAACTCCCATATTTTCTGAGGACTGTTGTACTGATCGTGCGTGAATTGGTACTTCTTCGTCCCCTGTTCCCACACATATTCGAGAATTCCGTCCTCCTTGAGGATGTAATAAGGGATTGCGTTCCTAAAGTTGACCGATAGCGAACTGGCAACCGGTAGAGGCTGTGGCGCCGCGGTGTCGTTCTTTAATTCTGCACTTTGGAGCTCGAAAACAATGTCATCGAGGTCAGTTACTTCCGACCCCTTGACACCCCCGTCGAACTGGGCCACGGTGGAATTGGGTGTCCCACCAAAAACGGCGGACCGCACACCGTGCTTCTGAAAGAGGTAGCTGCTGAATATCGAACACGTCGACGCGCATATGCCATTCGAAACGAGGACGTAGTCCTTGCCCGCGAAAGGCGGGGCAGTAAAGTTGGTCAGGGCGGCAGAATTGTTTCCGAAATTGTCCAAGAATGGGTGCGAATACGAGTCCTGGACGCCATTGATCGTCTGGGCCACAGGAGGGTTCATGAACTGCTCGTTGGAAGTGAGCCGCATGTAGCTTTCGTTCATGTAGTTTCCGTAGAAATACTCGGAATTACTATCATTCTTCATCGCCGCCACCATAGACTGCCGTGTGATGAGATCATTGGCACGAAAAACGGCTGGGAAGCCAGGGTACAAGTCAACAGGCCACAAAGACCATATTGCGATTGCGCCGGCCTGGATATAACCCCCACGGTTTCCAGATATGTCGAGCAGAATGTGCTCGACGCCGGCTTTCTTGAGACCAGTGAGACCTGTGAAGATGGCGTTTGAAATATCCTTGAAATAAGTGTCGGCGCTGTAGTGAGGGTAGGAGGCCTCAAATTGTTCCAAATACATCTATCATGCGAGATACGAGTTATATAGATTTCCTAGAGCGTCTGTCAATTGCAAGAGAGACTCACCACGCCGACCTTAGGGTGTTTCTCCAGCTGATAAATATCGAGAGTAAGGATATGGCCAAAGGAAGTCACTAAAACGACGTCTAAGCCTTGTAAGTTCTCAATGAGAGAATAAGCTTACAGTTTGGCTGAACGTAATTAAGTCTTGCAGTATCCTGGTTCGCGTTGGCAGCGGCGCGGATGGCAGGCTGTGTGTCAGGAGCGACGACTGCCTTCCGACGTGAAATTAACGCCCCGTGAGCGCTGCTGGGACCCGAGACTTCATCGTCGGGTAGGGAGCACGTCTGTGCGATAAACGAAGCCGTTGTATTTCCCTTCCCCGCGAACGTCGCCGCCCATGGAATTTTGAGTGATTTGATTCCCTTGGTGGTCTGCAACCGTACGGTTACAGAATGGGCGCCTGGATAAAAAGAGCGCTGGCCGAAACGGCCAACTTCCTGCGTGTAGAGACTGGCAGATGTATCCGCGGAGTAGCGGCTCATGAGGCGCATATAGCGCGAGTCTAAGCTCTCGTATCCACCGACCAGTCCATCGTAAATGCTGGACCTCGACGCAAGATCGGTAAGATACTTCCCAGCGTCCACACCGTCAATCGCGAGGATACGTGCTCCATGATATGGCCGCACATGTACCCCGATGCTTTTAAAATGCGCCTCGAGGCCGTGTCGCGCCGCACCTGGGAAATCATAGTTGGCAAGGAAGACTGGGAAAGCGGTGCGGTCGGAGGGAGAATCGGCGAGGGTACTAATGGAGAACGGAAGGTTCCAGCTAAAAGCTTCGGTGCATGCCGCCACGTAGATGGTATGGCCGTCCTGCTCCCGATTGAAGGCATCTGTTACCTGTTCATGCGCAGCGTCAGAGTTTCCTCGATATCGCTAAAGGAGCGAGGTTACGGCGATGTTGAAATCCCAGTCCGTTTTGAACTCTGACGAGGAGACATTATTTTGGACGGCTAAAAAGAAGTCAGTACGTAGGCAAGAATCGAAGTACTATATCACCTTGCAAAAGAGACCGTATGTCGACGTCGTGTGGTATTTTGGCATTTGGGGAGTGCTTGAACCATGTTTCCAAGGAGTAGTATTCCAAAGATTTGAGGGTTGTGTCCACAACGGCCAAGCTGCGGGTCTGATTAAATGGCACGTTCAGCTCGCACGCATGTGCAGTCTTGCTGGAAACCCATATTGAAGCCGTGGCAAGTTTACAGGGATCGCTGAAGCACTATAAGTCGAGCGAAGAAGAAAAGAGTGGAGATTATCACAATCCATGGGTGAAGCCAACGACGCCTACGATGAGGAGCAGGGAAATCTTGACCATGGTGGTAGGGTAGAAGCGGAAGAACCCAAAAATGTGTCAGCCCATTAAATATGAGTTTTCTGCAACGTAAAGCGGCTAATTTCGGAAGAAGCAGTTGAGTTCTCCGGTTCTTGTAGTTTGGGGCGCAGTTGCTTTCCACCAGGTTGTGTTCAAGCTTGTTTTCTTTTTGAATAGTGAACGGTCTGTGGCAGCGTCAAGACCATTATTCCGAGTCTTCGCGCGTCTCTGCGTCGTCACAACCGACTTCAACAGAAGCTAGGAAAATTCTGTAGGCGGCGGGCGGGATAAATAGAGCAGGAAGGGTATATTGCAGAAAATTGGGCGGCAGCGGGCACTGGGAGGATTAGACGTCGTTCGATGTGTGTTGGGCCCTGAGGTCTTTTAACTTTCAAGTCTTCGAGGGCGCGCAAGGTTGGCGCAAGGTCCAGATCTAGAATCTAGGCCTCGAAGTGAGCAAAGAGAGAACCACATCAACAGCCTGATGCCAGAGGATCGAGCGCCTATGGAGTATAGCTGAAAGAAAGTAAATCAGAAGCGTCGTGATGGTTCTGACGAAGAGTGATCGGCTGATTTGGGGACCGGAGATGTCCGAGCGGAGCTTGAAGTGAAGGTTCAATATTTTTTTGACTTCACGTCTCATCACAACGAGCAGTTTTAAACGTATTGAAACCGACCTCAGCAAATAAATATGAACTGTGCGACCAGGGGTGCAGAAGAGTTATAAACCGCTGAGACGGGATCAATAGTTGCGATCAAATCGCGATGGCAGCGAAACCTCCGAGCTCCTTCCTCCTCAAATTTGTCCCATAGAAATATCTCGCACACACGGAGGCGCAGGAGAATAACCTCAAGTGTGTGGAATCGACCCTCGATCCGGAGTTTTTTTGAGCGGCGCAGCCGTCTCCCTGCGGATGTTTAGGGATGGGTTTGAACGCGGAGGGTACTCATCCTCTTGTGAAGATGCTTCCCGGTCACCCTCTGTACTACCAAGATTATTGAACATGTTTTTTTCCCTCTCCCTATCACGATGTAAGAAATTCTCTTGAGGACATTTGCATCTAACTGAACGAACAAGAACTTAAAGCTGGTCCTAGTCATTTAATGGCTGCTCTGTGCCGCGTCTGCGACCGTCCCTCTTGCACCCGCGTCGCGAGCGCTGCCCTATTTTCACAGAGGATTGGAGTATCTCCTCATTCAATCCCGTCTCGTTTCAACCAATACCCCGACTTCTCGTCTTGAAGCGAACAATTCTTTCGGCCGTTCAAATCTGCAACCGGGCTCAATATATCCATGTGGGCGTACCGCAAGCTACGTGTTCAATGAAGGGATGAATCTCTTTTCTCAGGTGTCTAGTGCTGGCTGCTTCTCTGCATCTTGATTCTGAATCTCCACCCAGCATATCGGGCCACACGTTTTCCAGGTCGGACGGACCATCGGTCAAATATAATGGCGTTCCTTCCTCCACCCCTCTTCGGTCCTGGAGCCGCATTCCGTAGTCCATCCTGGGAGTTTCGTTTGTGGTGACCTGCTCGCTTGAAATTCCGCGTCGGTGGTCTCCAACTTTGGAAGCGAAGGGAGTTTCCTTTTTGGAAACGGGTTTCCCAGCGAGCAAAAACGACCACCGGCCTCGCCAACAGTCTACAGGAAAGGGCAAGGCCGTTCCCTCGATTATCACGCTCGGCCGGAATAGCCCTGAAGGGTTGCAATAGGTTGACAAAAATCAGAGAAATATCAGCACGCGAAGTCTGTGCCGTCGGCACTATACACCTCGCGCACCTCGCCTCCAACCGTCCAACGCCTGCACACGTTTGGGAGTAGGCGAATCCAACTCGACATCGGCAAAATATCGGGCATCAGGACGACGAACTCATGTTCAAGTTATTCTATCACAGCTTTTGAACGTCGGGGAACCGCGCAAGCTAGTCCGTGGGCCTGCGCGGAGTCAACGCGACAAAGTTTTCAAGGGCACATGAGACCTTTATAGGACTCGGAGATTCGTTCTTGCCGCGGCAACTAGTCTCTATTTGGGTTGAATTTGGCAGTTTAGTTTCTAAATCTGGAAGATTTTTTTTAAAAGCCTCCGCGTTGCCACGAGGCGTTTACACGGTACAACTGAAAATACTCATCTCCGAAACGCGCTTCGGCCGACGTGTCAAAGACGACTTACCCGATGAGCACGGGTTGAGCACGGGTTCATTTTTGCGTTTCGGCAAATGCACGTAAGAGGGGTATTCGCGACGAATGAAGCAGAGGAAGGGAGTCCTACGTACAAAGAATGCTGGTACTCGAAGCAAAAAGGACCCAATGGACCGAAATGAGAGCCGAAATGAGGGTGCACGCGACCAGAGCCAGTGGCAAAATTCGAAAATCATGCGACGATGATTGACGCGGAGTTCCGACAACTCCCGCTGGCCAGAAAAGGAAACGCTCCGAGCTCCGAGCTGATCCGCTACACCACAGCAGAACGTAATGAAATAATCACCAGCACTGAAACCCTCCTCTTTGCCTCTCACCACCACCTCCTACCGCTCTCCCTTACTTTGCCTTACTTCGGTCTAGTTTGATTCACTACTCTCACCATTATACGACAGTAGCTCTCGGTTGCTTCTCCTCCCCTCGACTCTCTACTTTTTTCATCCGTGGAATCACCGTCTGGGAATCTGCGGCAACTGTCACTTTGGTCGGAAGAAAATCCAGCTACTGGGAATCACCATGAAAAGTTGCCTTAAAGCGTCTTCCCTCCCGGGATCACCCGATGTCCGAAATCATAGTGCTCGTCGCAAATGCGTTGTGTTCAATGCAGAGGGCACAGAAGAGGTGCACTGGGCCGATGAGTGGGACCGAACTCCCACCGAACCTGCCACCAAACTTTCATACCAGTACGTCTCATTTTTTAGACCCCTGTCTGACCATTCCTGACAATTTTATTTTGTCGTCTTCCCCAGAGAACTCCTTGAATTGAAGGAAATTCAGCAATCTCTGCCCCATGCCGCGCAACCCGCAGACTTGCGCCCGGGGAAACAGCTGTTGTCAACGGTGCCCATAGCGCTCCTCCCTCTTGCGGCCGCGGAGGCCTCGTCGCCTCCCCTGTCGCCACCGCCCCAGTCCCCTTCTGCGTATCAGACCCCGTTCATCATGCCCCCGGGCCGTGCGCGTGCTCCACCGCCCACACGCCTAGCCTCCTCCTCTCTAACACACCTGCGTCCCCCCGCGCCGGCTGCTCCCCGCGTTAAACCTGCATTCGCATTCCTACCCCTTCTCTCACCCGCCCCAGTCGCGCCCAGCGCACCCAGCGCGTCCCAGCCCATCCCCATCGCCGGTGCCGCGTCCACCGCTCCGTCAAACACAAATGCCGCGGATGCGGGATCGTACTTTCCGACCTACCCTCCAGCGCGCTCAGCGGATGACGGAGAGCCCGATCGCGTCCTCCCCACGCGACCGCGAGCCATACAGGTCCCTGGCGCGTCGAAACAGCACCCGGCGCACGGCTACGAGGCTGCCTACCGCGCCGCCGAGGCCGCAGCGTACTCCCCGCCCTTTGGCTCGAGCGCGTACGACTACACGCGCGACCGGCAAAACATGATGGGCGAGCACACGCGTGCCGCCAATGTTACTGTGGGTTTCAGCGTCCCTGGCAGTGAAACTGCTGGGACCAGCGCCAGTGTAAGCGCAAGCCCGTCTGCTGCCGAGCTTGGTGGGAAGAAGAAGAAAAAGAGTTTTATGCTCATCAATGACATCGAGGTCGAGATTGAGGAGGACGACGACGAGGAGGCAGAGGCGGAGCCTGCAAAACCCCTTGCGACCTCCTCTCCTGCGGTACAACCGACGAAAGTCGAGGACGTCCCTCCGCCAATATCCACCATCGACGTCATTTCGGCGGAGTCTGAGGCGGAGAAGGAGAAGACCCTGTCGCTCCCGCCGATATCTACCGAAAAGGATGTGCAGGCACAAGCCCAGCTCTCCCCCCGGCTCTCTGCCCGTCCGCTATCTCCCATCACCGCGCGCCCCGTGTCACCCCTCACCTCTACCCGCCCGGTGTCCCCGCCCACTTCGACGCCGCCAGCTCCACCCTCTCCGATTGCGGGGCGTTTCTCCCCAGTCCAAGCACGCGCGAGCTCGCGGCTCGTGCGGGCGTAGCGTGGGGCCGAAGGGAGACTATCTTCTGGCGGGACGGGGTAGGGGATAACTTATTCATCCGCGTTGAGTGGGTGTACACTCAGGTCCCGGAGCGGGGAGGGAGCTGGGTAAGGGACAAAGGGCAGGCCACGCACGCTTCGGCTAGGAGATAAGCGGGTGTCAACGTCCATACATCGCCGGCGGGGATGCATCTGCGCTTCGAGCTCGGCGGCTGGCCGGGTAGATTCCGCATTTATTCCATAGATTTAGTGGAATATATGTATGTTGCTCGTCCATGTAGCCTTGTCTGGATACTGGACGTATGTACGGACATTCTTCTTTATCTACAGTATGTTATGCTTAGACGGACGCGCATCCATCTAGAGACGCTTTACTTAGATGCTTTTATGTGTCGCGTTTATTGGGTTGGTGCACCGTTGGTGGGCGGTGGGCGGGTGAATTTAACTGGTTACGATGCGGCGGTCTTTTCGGTGGGGTCGGAATAAATCGGGCAGACAATGCGATTGATCCGAACGATCACGACCAATCAAGTTGACCGCAACCTCCATATCCTCAACGACTTGTTGAAACTCTTTCCTTTCTCTGACGCCTGGGGCGGCGCTGCACGGCAATCTCAAGGCTGGAAATGCCGCTGCGCATGAGCGCGTCGCGCATGGATTCCTTTCGTCACCAGCAATCACCCCGCCAGCCTGGCAGCCGCATTCAAATTGACGCGCATACGCTTTCAGTGAATCAGCTTCTTGTATCAGTGAATCAGCTTGCTCGTACCCATTCCAAATGTGCTCCCGCTCTCAATTATCTCTCACAACGACCATCTCCAAGGCTCCGTCTGAGAACAGGTCCAAGGCGGTTCTTGAGGTGATGATCAGTCGCTGGCCTCGTATTTTTGTCCCGACCATGCTTGCTCCATGCAAAATCTCGGACGTGGGATCTACGTCTCTCTGCGGCTGCTTTTTATCTGTCCTCCCCTTCTCCGAAATATTGATCCGTGGTGCTGTGAGTTTTGAAACACCATGGACCCCACAACTTCATTTACCGCTGCGGAGATCAGCGCATTGCTTCGTATCCTCTGGTCCGGTCTGTCATATTGAACTCACACATGGTCATCTGTGCCTCGAGCGAGGTTAGCTGTTAGTTGTTTCTTTTTTCGTGTTCACACCATGCATGTGCAAAAATCAATTGCCGATCCATCTCATCCCTGCATTATATCAGATCCAAATCCCTGAGCTACTTCCGTTGGGATACTAGACCTGGCTTGAACAGTTACTTGCAGCCATGCACCCACGACACTCGTTAACACCCCCACCCTCTTTTGAAGGCTTTGACGCCGATAGCACGCTAGGTAAGTCTTGTTCCCGTTGAAACCTTCTTTCTCCAACTGAGGTTCTTCTAGGCGCCCTGCTCATTGGTGTCCTTGTGTCTTACATGTTGTTCGGAGTCACGACCACGCAGACCTACATATATCACGGGCGTTTTCCGAATGATTCACGCAGGATGAAGTCTTTGGTGCGTCTTGCTCTCCGAGCGATGATCACTCAAATAACCGACTGGCGGAATCATCAGGTAGCTTGCGTGTGGTGAGTTTGAGCTCGCCCCGGTTCTCTCTAATGAATAAACCATCACCCCCAGGTTCTGCGAGCTGGGTCACGCTATTTGCATTGGACACATGCTCTATGTCCTCCTGATCTCTCGCTACGGACATCCCGAGAGCCTCACGAATATACCAAAGTCACTAGTGGCCTCGATCCTCTTCAACGCCATCGTCGCCGTATGCGGTGTGTTTCTGGTCCACAAATAATTCGCACACTGATATCGGTGTCATCCAGTGCAGGGTTTTTTCTCGTACCGAATCTACCGTCTCTGGAAGAAACTTTACGTGCCTCTCCTCGCTTGGTCACTCTCTTTTCTGTTCCTCGGCGCCACAGGCGTCGTCTTCGTTATCGGTTTACAGTCCTTACCTTACCAGACCTTCGAAGAGCAATGGGGTTGGCTTTTGGATTCCCTCTGGGGTGTCGCAGCTACGAACGATTTGATCATCGCTGGAACGCTCGTGTTTTGGCTGCTTGGACGTCGGGGTGAATCCGCGGAGTGAGTTCAGTTCAACGGGCACCGCTTCGAAGCTGATTCCCCTAGTGGCGACAGGACTGCTGATTTGGTCGACAAGATCATTGCATGGACGATAGGTGGGATTTACCTACCTTTGGCTACTTTCCATTTTACTCAGCTTTCTGTTGACAGAAACTGGGGTTGTGACTAGGTGCGTTATCTACGCTTTTTCGCTACCCCCGAATCTCACTCTTCATCTCAGTGCGGCTGCTATTCTGAATCTGGCATGCGTATGTTTTTACGTCCTTTTTTGTGTGGAATGCTCCAACTTAAATGCGTTGGCCGGATAGTTTGTGACCATGAAGAACAATTGTAAGTAACTGGCTTTCTCGTGATTTAAGCCCTCTTCGCTCACTCTTTCAAGACATCTGGATTGCCTGGTATGTTGTGACCGCCAGACGTAAGCTCGACATGTCCCTTCATCGTCTGTGTGTTGACTCTGCTTCCAGTATATTCCAATTCCTTCCTCGCGAGGTGATTTTCGGCATATTCGCTGACCCCACATTGTTCAACTCACTGATTTTTCTTCCAGTCTCAATTCACGGGCTACCTTACGGACGATGAATCAAATATCACCTTCCTTACCATATCCGATTCATTCTGTGAGTCATTTCCCATAGATATTTCCGAAGACTGACGAATCTGAGCAGAGCGTAAACACCGAGGTACCAGATCTAACTTTCTTGGATGAGATGCGGATGCCTAGCATGAGAACCTCGTTTCAGAGTAGCACAGGGCCCAAAGCCATATAGTTCTACTATACCTGTCGTTCTATCTTCATTCAATGAGATGTCTCGGACACGGCACGTAACGCACGTTTACCAAATTGTTGAACTCACTGAGACAGATTCCTGGTGGGAAGCAATACAGCGTCGCTCTAAGGGTACAATGTGCTCGGATTCCTCAATCCAAACCGCATTCGAACTCTGCTCAGCATCTCCGGCGTCCTGCGGCTGTGCGCACGTCCTAAGCCACAACGTATACGACACTGGACGATAGGTCCGACGGTGAAGTCTTCAAGTGGGAATGTTTTGGAGCAGCCAGACGCCAGTACAGAAACTCGGGATGCCCGATGCTCAGTAGAAAAACGCAAGAGTTCGTGTCAAATGAAGTGGACGTACCGCTAGTCTCTCGTAGACAATTCCTATAAGAAAAAATGCTCGTACCTCACATGTCGTGCTAACGTACTGTGAAGAGTTCCTCGCAAGGTGGGGGCATGGTCGAAGAGAAATATTTCGGCTAGATGCTCCATCGTTTAGGATGAAGGACTCTAACCACAATGAAAAAATAGATTGGTATGGGTTTAACTTGACGTTAAACGATTTAACCATCTTCATGCGGTCAGACCTCGCAAACCATGTTTTGAAGCACACTCACGTGTCAGAGCCTTACCCCGCGGGTACGGGGTACGGATACAGCTGCAGGTTGCGCGACTCAATACAGATATCGATATCGGTAGTTGCCCGCAGATTATCCAGCTCTTGGGCGATTAGGGCGCCCGGGCGTCTCCCATGCGCCAGGAGCATCAAAGAAAGCAGCTGCAATTTTGCGGCTGATCTATTGCCGCTCTGGTACCGGGATGTCCCGTCTCTTGAGCGCACCATCTCCACGAGCGTGCGATATGCAGCGTCGTCGAGCCACCGGCCCTCATCCGTTATTCGGAGTTGCGTGAGGGCAGGAAGGCAGGAGTCGTCATCAACGCGGCCCCTGCCAAGGGTTAGTCCACGCCATGTTTCCCAACGACAGGGGGCATGGAATTCGAGCATCGTCACGGCGGGGGTGGCCGTTAGGCACTGGATGAATTCGGCGGGAGAAAGCGATGCCGCTTCAACCGACATGTGCTGAATATTCGGGCACTGAGCCGCGAATTCTAGAAAGCGAGTCACGTTCTCAACACCGCTTTCTAGCGACAGCTGTATCCGAGTGAGGGAAGGTAGTTCAAGCTGCTGGAGGAGATCGATATGGTCGGTGCCGTATTGCAGGATGAGCTGTCGGAGGTTTGGATGCCTGAGCCTAGGCGACGGGAATTGAGCGATGGAAGCACTGTGTATAAAGAACATGCAGTGCACAAGTTGCGATCCAGAGCGCAAGACATCGACGCACTCGGGCACGGCGAGCCCCGTGGCATTCAAGGTTGTCAGCTGGTCCCAGGGGAGGTCGATATTGGATGGCCTGAGTTCGCGAAGAAGAGTTACTTCGTGAAGGTGTGGCGCCATCTTAAACCCGCGCACAAACGGGATAGGCCCTCTGGTACGCTCGCTTGGGCCAATAACCAAAGTCTTTAGAGCAGCAACTTTAATCCAGGTCGCGAATTGCGCGAGATCGATGTCCCGGAGAACAAGAGACACATGTTCCCATTTATTCGAGTGGAGAGCGGCCCATGAAGGAAGGGTGTGAGGTAGCGGGGACTGGCTGCTGAGACCGATTGAGATAGGAAGAGTTCCCGCTCGGTGGAGCCAGAGATTCAAAAGTTGGACGGTATTAGGGGAGAGCCGCCTGGGACGCACGCGACTCCACAGTTCCGGGAGTGCAAGCGCGATTGCCCTCCATTGGCTGCAGACTTGCGCTAGAAGCAGCGGCGGGGCAAGAGGAGTGGGCATCACACGTCCAGGGGAAAGGCAGTTGATAAATATTTCGGAGGTGAGTTCGTTGGGTAATATAAGAATGGGGTAGGCCATGACTTCCCGTCGGAGCGCTCGACGTTTCTCGATAAGTCGTTCCAGTGTGGCTTGCAATTCCGGAATGGCTTTATCCAGTTGCCTCAGGCGGGCATACTGGCTGCTTAGCCGCGGGGGTATTGATTCTGGATAGTTGAAAGGCATCCTTGCGGTCAAGGTTGAGACGGCCTGCACAGCCTTTCAACATGATGCGATCGGGTCGTACTGCCGCACCAGGGGTTATTGAACAACATTGGTAAACACCACTTCCTTCACTTCCTTGTTGTCTTCTCGCGATCTTGCGACCCAATGGCTGGGAACACAGAGCCATCATACGAGGACGCCCTCAAATTCTCGTCCCAGCTTCTTCCAAAGCCACAGGAAACGAAGCACTTACGGGACAGTTTGCGTGCAAATTGTCTATTTCGCGAGACGACGCGTCTTCGCGCCATCGTGGCTTCAGCACCGGCGCAGCTCGCATTGTACAGGAAACACATCGATGTGTTGGCTTCTGTCGATTCGAAACGCCCACCTGATACCATTCCTCCGCCCCCCGATTCCTCCGCCCGCCCTGGCACCGAACTTGCCATCGATAAAGCACTTGCACGTCTGCGGGCGGAGTATATCATGCTCTCCGAATACTCTGCTATATGCTCCAGCTCCATGGCTCCCGTCCGTCGCCTGCCCCCGGAAATATTAATCCAAGTTTTTCTCCCGTTCACCCCTATGACGAGAGAAATCAACTCCAAGGACTATCGAGGGGAGATACATCGCCTCATCCATCACGATTTACTGCAATTGGCCCAAGTTTGCGCCTACTGGCGCGCCTTGGCTTTCGGTACACCAACGTTTTGGCGCTCGCTCGATCTGGATATGATGTTCTGGTCGCATAAAATGCTGCCATTGACGGAGGCAGTTCTCGAGCGTAGCGCCAACTCCGCGATCCAGGTGCGAATAGGTGTGCCTGACGAAGTCGAGCCAGATCGGACGTTGCTTGAGCTCATCGCTCGGCACTCCGTCCACTGGCAAGGGGCGTTGTTTTCCATGGACTTTAAACATTTCACATCCTTGGCCCCCATACGCGGCAATCTCCCTCTCTTGGAATGTGCTCATATCGCTGGAAATTTCGATCCGGACTCTCCAGACTTGATAGGCTTGGCTGCCGCTGCAGTCAAGCTTTTTTCCGATGCACCTCGGCTTACCGACGTAACTTACTCCGGGCCGGCGAAAGGGCTGGAGCATCTGCCCTGGAAACAGCTGAAACGGTTCGAGTATCTGGACCTCTGTCGTTTTGATCTCTCCGACGCCCTCTCCGCGTTGCACTACTTCCCACCCGGCATGCAATTCGAATTGCGCAGATTTTGGTTCCCTGCATGGGATGCCGCGCAAGCGCTCCTGCCTCCACCCATCGAGTCGGATCTCACAGATCTTACTATCGAATTCGGTTTACATTCACCCGGTGGGATGAGGGAAATTCTCGAGCGCCTTACACTTCGCTGCCTCTCTTTCTTGGAGCTGGCGTTGCTCAATCACGAACATCCTCCTATCGCCTGGGACCACACCATATTCCTGCGGTTTTGCGCGCGCTCCGAGTGCGGCAAAACCCTCACAACCCTGTACCTTATGCACGTCGCAATAACGACTGACGAGCTCCTAGAGTCCTTGGCTGAGCTCAAAGTACTGGCCGCGCTTGTCGTTGCGGATCATCGCCCTTCTAGGACTCGAAGCGATCCAGTTTGGCTCGTCAAGGATACACTATTCCGCCGACTCACGGAGCGCGCCGAGAACACGCAGCGGCATCTGCTGGTTCCAAAGCTCGCCATATTTGGATGCCTTTCGGATCTCCGCTTCGACGAGGCGCTGTATCTTGACTTTGTGCGCTCACGGGTTGAGGTTTGCCAAAGTCCGGCTCAAACTCACTTTGAGAGCCACGTTCGGTGGTACGCAGAGTCGGCGCGTGAGCTAAAACCTGCTGTTCTTGGTGAACTACAGGGACTGTCGAAGACGAAGGGATTTGTGGGTTCCATCGAGGCGGCGAATGAAGAGGAGATGAAGACATTCTTTTACTAATTAATCGTAACTTTTGTCTAAATGCTGCCGGAATCCGATTCATCGACAAAGGCCCTTTAACGTTCAACTTCGTCGCACCATCACCCGCGATAGGGATGATTTATACTCGAACCTGATTCGAACTTCGAGGTTTTTCAACGACTTCACGTGATCGTATCGGCATCAATGCCGTTCCACAACGTCCACACATAAAGGCTCCTTTCTGAACTTTCACCTCGTCGTCGGCTTGACCGTCGATCCAATGAAGCTTGGCCGCCCTTCCGAGAGAAAGCGGACAAACATAAACCTGGAAATCAAGCTGTCCTGCCCTGAAACGGCCCCCAGTGCGACTTTCCGCACGGTAAGTTACTAATTGAGACCTTCCAAAAGTTCCCCTCAACAGCTCTCTCAACTTCGATCACTCTGAATCCCTGACCGACCCGATTCTTCCACGTTCCGCTCGCGTGGAATGGATCGTATCGCCTCGTGGCTCCGCTTATCCGATTCAACCTCCTTGTGCCTGAGCGATCTCAGTTTTCAACTCCTCTTCACCGACCCAATCGCTGTCTCAGTGTGTCTTGCCAGCCCCGGACCGGCAAAAACATGGCGGATGGCTCAACAAAGCTTCCGATACCATACATAAAGGTGAGTAAGGTCGCCGACTCCTTGCCCGAACACCATGGTCGCGCAAAAAGATTTCCCTGAACTCCCTGTGGAACTCGTACACGAAATAATTGCCACGGCGTGGCACATGCCGCTGTCCCCCAGCGAGCGTATTATCCTCATGCGATCTTCGGCGCTTGTAAATTCCACCTGGGCGGACACATTCGATCTTATCGCCTCACGCGATGTCTACATTCCATCCGCCGCATTCTCCCAGCACTTCATACAGCGTTTGCGCGGAACACCCGCCGTCGCTGGTGTCTCATCTTCATTCATCTCCCGACTTCTCGCGCGCTTCTGCAAAACATCGAAACTTGCCATCGTTACGCGCTCCGCCAACCTGGCGTGCCAGTCACTCACCATACAACTCCTCAACGTCTGTGTCCATCCTGATAAATACGCGCGCACCCACCTACCAATGGGCGCTGTCCTGGACGAACTACTCGAAACCCTAGACGCTCGCTCACTTGCGCCGAACCTTCGCCGCTTGTCGATCGAATATGTCGATATCGGATTCGATGTCGGATTCGAAGACATCTTCCGGCGCGATGGCCTTGCGGCGCTTCCAGCCCAAGTTACTCATTTGGATTTGCGATATTCGTTCAGCCCTAGCATGCCCGGTTGGCTCACAAAATCTCTGCGAGACAAGCAGGAGAGGCAGAGACATGTTCAATGGGTTCTCCCCTCCATAACCCACTTGACGGTCGCTGGCGCCGCGAAGAACACGATCCATGATATGTCGAGGGTGTGTCCCCACGCGCAGGTACTTGGTATTGATGATCGCGAGAGAGACGTCTGAACAACACCCCGAAATTTATGTTGATTAGTTTGACCCAGATAAATCCCAAATCCCAAAGCGTCTCTATGAATGGCGCTTCTACTCAAACATCAAATAATAGGATCTCTGCTGTCCTGTCGCCAATGTTCTCGACAATTAATTCACCCCCACCGCTATTGAAGTGCAGGTATGCCCCGTCACCCTCCCTGAGCTGCGCCTCGACGCCGGGAATCCCGATGAGCTTGATGGTCGCCCCAGTTGCCGCCTTCTTGTTGAACCCGCTGCTCTGGACGAGGTGGATATATCCCTTGGAGCCTTCAATTCGTTGTTTCAAACTTTTCCCGTCCGTCAGGAGTGTCGAGTATAAGGTCAGCTGGCTCTGCACAGGTGTGGGCCCCGTTCCTTCTCGTTCATCTTTCTGTACACCCTCAGCATCGACTGGGGCGACAACCCGGGCCCAAGTATCGCGTTTCTCTGCCTCTGTGAAGCGACGCGTGAAATATCTTGGCCGGAGCCGGGAGACGTTGGGTTTAGACCAGATCTGGAGGAAGTGGACTTCCTTGGACCCGTACGCCCCCTCCGCGTGTGTGATCCCCGTCCCGGCGGATGTTAACTGGATGTCGCCCCGCTTCAAAATCTCTATGTTCTTCATCGAGTCCTTGCTGGAGAAAAGAGTCAATCCAGACTTTCTGCGGAATTTTGAATTGCACAAACGCACTGTTCAAGCTGTCCTGAAACAACGTAGGAAAATATTTCGAACTCACGGTGGGAGTGAGCGCCGAAGCCGTTATTAGGGGCAACGCGCGCCTCGTTCAGGACCAGGAGCGGACCCAAACCAGGGTCACTATATCTAACACCCGCAGCGAGTTAGCGCCGACCAGGACGGAAGAACAGAGTCGCGCACGAATTCATCGGAAATGCGTGAAAATCCTTCAACCAGTCCCGGGTCATAAGATTGCGGTCTTCGCTGGGACGGCGTACAATCTTAATGGCCATGTTGTAGTGTTTCGCGACGAATCGAGTTGAAGAGAACGGGCAGATAATGTGGGGAGCAAGTGCGATAAGTTCCGCTTCAACCGGTGATCAGACAGACGATAAAAGACCAGACTCAAGGAGCGGTTGGGAACGCATCTCAGGCCTGCCAGCGTCTTTTAAGGTCTTATCCAGCACGGCTGACAGGGATATGTTGGGATATGTAAGTGATCACCTCAAGTATAAATCCTGCTCACGTCCGCAACTCCTTCCGGTCCTTTGCGGCCGTACCCAAGCGGTCCGAACTAATGTTAGCTGTCGTGTACAATTACAATAAGTTACGATAAGGGCACATACAACCTAGAATCAGTCCAAATCTACTCGAGGTCAAACAAAAGGACTTCCGCAGTCTTATCGCCAATGTTCTCGACGGTCAGGTCGCCGCCGCCGTTTTCAAAATGCAAGTACGCGCCGTCTCCCTCCCTGAGCTCGACCTCAACACCTGGTGCGCCGATGACCTTGATGGTCGCCCCAGACGCGGCTTTCGTGTTGTACCCGCCGGTCTGAACGACGTGAATGAAGCCCTTCGACCCCTGGATCTTCTGCTTCAAGCTCTTGCCGTCCGTCAGGAGGGTCGCAAAGAGTGTCAACGGACTCTGGACGGGTGCGGGGCCGGTGCCTTCTCTGCTGTCCTTCAAGACCCCTTCGGCATCGACGGGAGCGACGATGCGCGCCCACACGTCGCGCTTCTCGGCGTCTGAGAAGTGGCGGGTGAAGTATTTGGGCTGCAGACGCGAGACGGAGGGGAGGGACCAAATCTGGAGGAAATGGACCTGCTTGTCTCCATACGCGCCCTCCGAGTGGGAGATGCCCGTCCCCGCAGACGTCAGCTGAAGGTCCCCGCGCTTGAGGATTTCGGTATTTCCCATCGAGTCTTTGCTACAGAGAAATCAGATGGATAGCTCACAATTTAGGAAAGAAATAGACACACTGCTCCAGTTGTCCAGCGACCACATATGAAAAGATCTCGAATTCACGGTGCGAGTGGGTGCCGAACCCATTGCTAGGGGCCACGCGGTCCTCGTTTATCACCCGGAGACAGCCAAACTGAGAGTGAGTTTGGTTCTGGTATCTACAAACCCACATATTAGCGACAGCAGAGCGAAGCGGAAGAATCGCGTACGATGCAAAGGAGAAGGTGTGGAAAGTCTTGAGCCAGTCGTGGTCGGCATGGCCGCGCTCCTGGCTGGGACGAGGGACGATTTTGACACTCATGTTACTGGCGATGGTTGAAGTGGATTGGGACAGGAGCTGAGCTCTGCGGAGATTCAAGTTTGCGAGTTTGAGAAGAGAAGACAGTGCGCTTTCTGCTGCTGGAGGGAGTGCGATGAGGTTGAAGTAGAACGCGAGGCTTATGTACACTGGTAGCAGAGAGATGAGAAAGTAGAGGCTGAATCGAGGGAGCATGACAGAGGCATCTTAGTCGTCGGTCCATAACATCAGCGATCACGAGCATTTCCTTTTCCGGCTACTACTCCTCCACGACCTTTCGGGCAATTTCCAATCGGGGTGTCCCTTAGTAAGAAAAGTAATTGAGAAAGCACGAGATTCATGTGTCACAGCTTCTACGGGCTTCCAGAGTGCTCGGTGTAATTTATTTCGTCCAAGGCAAACGACAGAGAAAAAAACGATACGAGACGAACTATCCACGCAGTGCTGTGGAAGTTCCTGTGAAGAGGACCAAGAAAATACAGACGTTACGCCGTGTATTGTCGCCAAGAAGTGCCGCGAATGAAAGCTCTGCAGAGTCCTACAACAATTGGCGGTTTTCCTCTTGCATCTGGTCAAAAAACGAAGATCAGAATCCAAAGGGAGGAAAGAGAAAGAAAGCGGCCTCACCCAAGGAACATCATCCGCAGTATATTTCCGGGGCGGACGTTCCCAAGCCGAGGCGGAATTCACATCTTGGACAGTCTGGAGCGGCATAACGACGCCCAGTTCGTAATTGTTAACCTGCGCCGGTGAGTATCAAGAAGAATTTCAAGACACCTCGACATACATTCAGAACCGGTGCGTCTGCAGAACCAGATAAATTGCCCCAGGCCGCGGCCGTAAAATTGTGGGACCCGACATACACCCAACCTGCTGCGTCTGACGGGTCGGCCTTTGTGTTGCGTTTCTGCGTGAAAGACCCGATGACCATCTGATAGTCAATTAATTTCGAATGAAGTTGAGTCGGGAAGGGTCTCGCCTTCGTGTGCATCAGCACACGCCCTGCGCTACTCTTCGAGTCGTGGAAAGCTGCGCGAGGAAAGGTCTTCCCATTCCATTTCTTCCGTGTACAAAACAAAGACCCTGCGCCCTGTTATTGTATGTAAATAAACGATCGCAAAGCTATATTTTCGGGCACTCACATGTCGGCCAGTATCCTTGACCGTTGCAAGCGTTGGGAAGACTACTTTGACACCACTAGGATACTCCAATTTCTTCCGCTCGCGTTCTGAGAAGCGCATGTGTGATTTCAGGGCAGATGAGTGACCAGTGGCAGAAATATAGAACTGATTGAACCATTGGCTCGTGTACGTTCCGATACTTGAGCCCTGAAGAAATATCTAGTTCGTGTCATGTTGAACACGATGAAACAAATACAGACCTGGCATTCTACCACAAGCTTCTGCGTGTCACTCGTAGCCATGCTGAGTGCGTTGAGAGCGCACATGAGGCGCGGATGACCAGTGCTATTTTTCAGCCGTCAGATTGATCAATTCGACTGCAGAGGCTAAAACATACGCTTGGATTTTCTTCCAGCCTTCCCACTTTCCAGCGAAACTAGGTACCAGTTCGGCCGTTACATTACTCCAATCCCAGAGCCTTGAAATGTCCGAAATCGACTTCAATGGGAGATTCGGGGTCTGAGAATCACCGTGGTGAAGATCAAGGCGAGTTCGCGGAAGACGACAAGTATTCACCTTCACCCTCAGAGACTCCAACGCAGGGCCGACATTCGTTGCCTTCAATACATTTTCCAACACCGTCGCAAACCCATCCGCTGATTCCTCCTTCGCGCCGAGGGTATCGCCAATGACATTGGAAGAGGAACGCGGAAGGACATCTTGAATGAATACAGCCTAAGCGCAGATGGATTCGGTGAGCTACAACACGAAAAACGGACATCAATCACGTACATTTTCCAAGTGTTCCCAGTCAAGCAAGAGGAGATTCGCGGTGCTGACGACGACTCGCAGACGACCGGATTTGTAACACAGGACCATGTACTGAGAAGACTTCAGCCTAGATGAATAGATACAAAGAAAGCCTCCCGACCTTCATGTGAAAGCAACCACCCTTGCCTAGTTTCGGACATGTCTGGATCCAGTTAGGATTCCTGAAAGAACGGGACATGCTCGGTCCGTTTTCCTCGCTACCAGTCCCGGCAATAACAATCACAGGGACATCAGAATCGAAGTGCAGAGCCAGCCAGTCGGGGTCCAGTGTGTATGTGGATAGTATAGCAAGTTTGAGCTGGGACTTCCCAACGATATCTTCGAAGCGAATCGCTTCACGACCATCGGCGCGCGGATTGGCATGTACTGTCGCAGTGGGGAAAGAAGCGCCATCGTAGAACATCCTCGATGCGAGGGAGGTTTTGGTGGAGATAGAAACAGCGGCATCAGATGTGCGTTGGCGTTTAGAATCTCCCGCCGCTTCATCGTCTTGTAGCAGACGCTTGCGACGGGCAAGACGCTCGGCCTCCATCTGAGCGCGGTCGGGAAGAGAGCCGAGGGAACTGCTATGGAATGAAGGAACGGCAGCCGGCGGTTCTTTCTGTTTTCCGAGGCTCACGCTGCTCGGACTCGGGGTCGACGCTGCAGTACTTGCGTGTCGGAGGGGTTCAAGATTAGAAACGGTTTTGGTGCGTATAGGCAGCTCCGATTTGACACCAGAATCGTCGTCAGAATCGTCAATTACAATTATTGGCTTGTCGGAGGTGGTACGTGGTTTTCGAGTGGCACCAGAGACGGCGTTGGGAAGTGTGGCAACTTTGGGCTTGTGGCTCGACTTGCGTAGAGGCGCCTTGAAATCGTCAGAGTCGTCTTCCGCCTCGGAGCCGTCAACAACTTCAAGTTCAATCGGCTTGGAAGGTTGTGCTTTCGAGCTCGTCGCGATGGCCCTTGTGTATTGCGTTAGCGGGAAGAAGGGTCACCGAACGCAGGTTTTGAGTACCTAGCAGAGGTCTTAACGGGCAGCCCTTTGGTTGAGGACATCCTTGCAGGAGAGGAGATTGTGGACGCCGGTGACGCGCCACAGCGCGATCACATGACATGCCACACGCGCGTAAGCCCAGTCATGACGCGTTCCCGAAGCAGCCGAAAACCGCGTATAAGTTGCAGTATGCAGTAGAACGAACCCACATCGAAGTACAGCACATTCAACTAAGTATACATTCACAATACATACATTCTCTCAACTAAAAGAGCTCGGAAAGTTTAACTAATTTGTAAGGATGTTGGTCGTCAGAACGTCCAACGCGGCGAGCTGCCCCCACGAAGTAAAGGCCTGGGGAGGACCAAGCCAGCTGGAAGAGTAGGTGTTTCCAGTTGCAGCGAGCTCAAGAAGAGCGTTGTACTAATAAATAAGTTTAGCACGGTCGGAAAATCAGCTTGAAATCCGCGTCGCACCTGCACATCCCCGTAGCTATGAATGAGAGTTGTGAGAGCAGTGTTGGCTGTGTTACGAATCCAAGCCTCGCCGAGCCCACGAATGAGAACGGCTAGAGTATCGAGAGTGAGAATATGTCAATATGCAGGCTAGAAGAAAACAACAGACCTTTGAAACCAACATCATCATTGTCAGCGGAAGGACTCGCGCCTTCAGTAATGACACCGTTGGAGCCTTGCCACACGGTGGTCTTCACCGCAGAATTCAGTATATTGATCATTCTGGATTGGTGGTGAGTATTTCCGAGGCGGGGACAAAATAGCACGCACAACGTGCTCCATTGCGAATCGCCTGTCACGGCTGCCAGCACACTGAGACCCTCAATATATTTACCGGAGTTGTAAGTGAAGAGCCATGTTGCGGGCGATGTGGAACAGTCCGCGGCGTCTACGGTATCCAATACGAGATTGTTCGCATTGATATTGTGCGCTTTAATCCTGGGTTGAGGTGAGTTGCAGTTCGATCACCGATAAATGCTCTTCAACCAACCAATTCGCGCTCAGAATGGCGGCAGAGGTATAGGTAGCATTCTTGGTATAATCAGCAAGGAATGCAGAGAGCCTAGAGTCGTCTCAGCAGTAGCAATGAAATTGATATCTTCAACGCGTACGTGATGTACAGGCTGTAAGATCCTGATGAGTACAGTATCAGGCGAAAGATTAAACGAGACCAACCCCGTTGTAATCGAATTGACGCTTGTATCGTCAGTTGTAGGGCGCTAACCATACGTTGAGACATTACTTGGAAAGTAAAACGATAACTCACCCAAAACACCCCTCCAGCCATGGTAGCTATTCAAGTTTAAACGCTCGGTCTCCGACCAAGCTTGAAACTTACCTCCATTACAGGTAGATTCAATCGTAAACGCTTTATTGGGTTGTTTCCGTGCGCTCGCCTCAGCCGCCGTGATGACACTGATCCCAAAGTAAGTTCAATTCAACATTAAGTAAGGTATCTCACTATCCAGTCACATGCGTCCAAACGTCGACAGCATGTGCCAGCAGGTTGGTATCCTGCAGCTCGTTATTGACGAGATTAAAACCATAAGAGTGAGACATACGCCATAAGCACGGTATCCGTATAACGCAGCTTGGGCCCACCACCTTGGGTAAGGAGTCAATATTCTGAATCAAGACAGAGTTGGGCTTGAACAAACATTGCATCATCGTTGAACTGTACAAGGAATGAAGTCAGATTAACTGAATGGTTGACGAACGGAATTACCCTTCGTAGATACTGTCAGTCTCAAGCCATAATTTAATTAGACAACGCACTGAAATTGGTCGTAGTGTGCCCAGCGACTAAATACAAGGTTGAGGTTATTCACGACCAAGGCCTTATTGGTGGTTGTCCCAGCCAAGTGGTCTTGATTTGCGAGCACCGACCAAACGTTGCCCGACTGCCAGTATCCGAGGCCTGACACGATTAACAATTGCGAGCCATGCCACTCGTAAAGACTAACCATTGAATTCCCCAGTGGCCGAGTTCAGTTGCGGGGTCATTTGGTTAATAGCGTTCTGCGCGATGGTAATTCGCTGAGCGAGGGTACGATTGTTGCTGAATTCCTTTTTCACAGGTTTCGCCATCGATAATGACGATACAATTGGGAGATCATACGCACCCGCCATGACAGTGGAACACCCAGGTCTTGGCATGCGGCCGAAGATACGAGGGATAGTAGCGCAAGATGGAAAAGCATTCTGCCTGAGAGAGGGAAGTTGCATCGTCTGGAACGCGACTGGAGGTTTGTTTTATACCCCGGACAAGCGTTGACATAAAAGTACCAGATGACGAGACCAAGTGATGAGCCCTTAACGACAAACGGTCAGCAGCTTGAACGTCGATGATGAACCATGGTGCGAACCTGGAAGGAAGAATAGATTGTGTGGGCGTTGCCGTGGAACAGAGATTTGCAAGGTTGAACCTGTGAATGGGGGCTCCTCTGAGAGTAATCGTTGGAATTGCTGAAGTAGAACTCAACCCCGAAAATTCCTGAACGGGAACTCCACCGCAAGATCAATTACCACGAGTGAGGACTGATGACCGGCAACGGAGTCACCTGAACGAGTATTCCCTGATGGGTGTGCTATCGAGGTCACGATCCAATGACCCGGGCCCGCATGCTCCTACATCTTCCAGATGTTGCTTCCTCTGTGACGTAGTTTGCGTAGTCTCTCTGGAGAGGAGTACAGTAATTAACTGGGAAGCGAAAAGTTCAAGGGATTTTGTAAATTGCACGGGAATCAGGGCCGAAATTGACATGGCTCTTGTCATAGATCTACAGTCCGGTATGCGTGCTACGTGGCTGACCGAAATTCTGTGAGGTTTGGTGTGGTATCGATGGAGAACGGGCCAGGTCTTTCCGGAGCACCTATTTTGGGCCATTCACGTGGAAGCGAAATGCGCCACAATCGCTCGACGCAGTTTACTCTCGGGATTTGAAACTTTGCAATGGTCATATCATTGGTCCTCAAGACACATTCTGACAGTACTTGAAGACTCTCTGCTGTGCCTCAGTCTCCAAAAACATTTATAGTTTGTCGAACAACAGCAGAAAACCGGCCAAAACAGTGGCCCAAACAAAACTGTGCTGCGTGGGTGCAATATGAGGTCTTTAGCTGATTCCTTTTGCATGCTGGACTTTCCTTACCAGGAGAATACCCTGACCAAAATCTGGCTCCGTCTGAGCACGTGAAGGCACTTAACAGCGCGATATTTCGCTACGTGGTGGCATTTCACTTCCCAGTTAATTACTGTATTGCTCATTTGTTAGTAGATGCCATGTGCTACACTCCGTCCCGAGAACACGTCTGGTTAGGAAAACATGCCTCATCGCGCAGTCCTTTTGCACCGGTTCTGCACTGGCCGCCAACATTCCAATTGGTTACATATCAACAGCTTCCAATCCAACCAATTCAGCCCGATTCATTATTCTCCCACGGTTCATCAATTCGGCAATCACAGCCGACAGACACAAGTAGCTTTGATCAACCTCTCGGAGATGTTGAGGCTCAGCTTACTTCGGTTTCTCGCTTTCACCGAAAAAACGGAGTTCCCACTACATATAATGTGAGGGCCCGCCTCATGAAAATCGAGCCGCCATGATTACAAATCAGCTGGGAAACCAAACGGACCGGCGCATCGGCTCGAATATTGGGGGTCTTTGGAGGAGGAGGAGGAGGAGGAGGAGGAGGAGGTATATAATTGGGACAGGAAAATGTTTTCTAACAACCTGGAAAAAGGCCAAATTTGTTTGAAGTTTGAACATCCCCTAGATCGGAAAGTTTCGGATCAAATGCTCTTCGCGGACACTTTTCTCAGTGTCTAGACAGACGCTCTAAAAAAATGCGCTCGTGCCTGGCGTTATAGAACCTCTCTCCGCCAAATGACAACTACGCTGCTCCTAGGATCTTTCAGCATCTTTTGACTAGCCAAAGGAACTCGTGTGACTGCTCCAGCGGCTCGTGAGACGTTCTTGCCCCGTGCGTAACGATATGCACGCGGTGCTTGGCGGGCAATTGGCGGGCCGACGTATCTCGAACCCTCGTCGACGCCTTGTCTCCCAGGACGTCGCTTCGGACCACCGCGAATGTGGACTGCCCTTATCCTACAGGCCTAAGACAACGGTGCTATCGGCAAGTCAAGACATTCAATTGTTACCCGCAAGCGGCAACGTCGACGTCCGTCGTCGTTCAAGTTGGATTCAAGTTAACGTTTTCTGATATGGCGCCATTGTGTGGTATGCCTGAGATATCCGAATCACCATTGTCATGCGGGTCAAATACCATCTACGATCAGTATAAGAAGACAAGAACCCACATAGCTCCTCGACACGTCCCTTCCGTCTCGCCATGATTGTCCCTCTCTTGTTCCTAGTGGCCTCATCTGGCGTCGCCCATGCAGCAGTGTGCGTCCTGCATCCATTTTCACTGCTAGCTCAAGTTGACGAAGCCCGCATAGCGATCCGTGTACACTGGCGTCTGCGTCCACATGGGTGTCGAGCAAAACGGCTCACGCGTGCGAGTTGAATGTCCCCTTCAATAAGACGCGTAGTTTGTCTGTGGTGGACTCGGCCATCAAGGCTCTTCAATATTATTCACTCGAGAATTGGTTTTTACATTCGCCAAACCCCTTGATTCCACATGATGTCAATGTCCGAGCGCTCCTCGAAGGTTTTTGAAAATAACCGTCCTCAGTCAGAACCTGATTTAGCCGGAGATAGATGTCCAAACAACAACTTCTACTAAGGGCTATGCGACGGACTGGGACTTCAACACGGCAGTAGGCAACAAAATGAAGCACCATGAGCATGAGCTGATTGGATTTATAGGTCGCAGATGCTTTCGACAGAGAAGCCGATGGACACACCGTGTTTTCAGCACTTTGCACTGAGGCTTTCAGTTGGAATCTTCCCTTCTCGATTGCAACACTTGCAGAGTCGCCATTCGACAAAACTGCCTTCCCAACATTCCTCGTCAATTTTGATTTTCCGAATCAAGGACGGGCAGGTTTGGAGACTTATTTCGAAAGCATTGGTGTCCACGTGCGCCCCTTCGATGGTGCTCGCATTCTGACGATCGACGGTGTCGATGCGAGCACGTACCTGGTCCAACTTGCCACGGAATCCAGCATTTACAAAGGCCTTGTTGGCGCATACGAAACGGTGAATCCGCGGTACATGCGGCTCATGAGCCGTTACTCTGCGGACACTGTGGCAGGGCTCTACACGCAAGAGGTTGGCCGCTTTGGACAGCGTGCCTTTTATCCTGGTGCGGATTCCGTGACGGTAACCCTTCAAACCAAGACGGGAGGACACCAAACCATTACAATCCCTTGGGCTGCTACATTTATTGGCAGCGGAAACACAACGGCCTCGTTTATTGCAGAAACATGTCTTCCTCCCGCCGACTCAGACTCTGCAGCACGCAAGCGCCGGCTCGAGCGCCGCGCTGATATCACTCCCTCCCCCATGAACGCCCGCCGAAAAGGCGTCGTTGCACCTGAGGCTCAAGGTCCCGTCCGACAGGCGGCTAGTGCAGCAAGCGTCGCACCGCCTGCCAACATTGTTCAACCCAACTGTGCGTTCCTGGTCACTTTTAGTTTCCCGTACTTATTCTGTTCACTAGTGACCTCATTCGGCCATTTCGTGACGCTCGACATTTACCAGCTTGCTGAACACCCCAAAGTTGAGCGACCTCATTTGGCCCTTTCGTAACGCCGATCTTTTTTCCAGGTTGGTGTAGTCTACTTTGAACAATTTGAGCCATCGGACGGAACGGACGCCAATTCATACTTCAATGGTATCTCCGACACGTTGTTTACTGGACTCAATGCCTTAAAGGCCGCGGGCGTGGAGAAGATCATTGTCGACAACTCTGGCAATCGTGGGGGATTCATTTTCGCCGGAGCCATCGCTCTCTGGTCGTTGTGGCCGCAAGACTTGTTCCCCGGATTTCCCGCCGTTTTCCGGGATAGCGACTTGATTCGTCGCGAATCGGACGCTGCTGCCGCTTCGGGCCTCGGCGAGTCCGAGTACTCCTATTTCTTTTACCGGGATTTGAGTACGCCTTTTTCGCCGCAAACCCATCCGAGAGACTGATCAGTGAATCGGTAGATTATGTTTTGTTGGAGAACAACACACAATTTATGGATCCACCAGTACCGCAAATCGTCAATGGTGTCAAGGATGCTTTCTCAAAGCAGTTCTTCGACGACTTTGGGGATAATTCGACCACTGTGACGAACTTTACCACTCCACCCTTTGCAGGCAGCGACTACGTCTTCGTCGCTAATAGTATTTGCGCGTCCACATGCTCGATCTTCAGCAGTTATCTGTTCCAAAAACATGGTGTCCGGTCAGCGGTCTTCGGGGGCACACCCACTGCGACGACATCCCAATTCGACGGCGGGGTGAAGGGCTCGGAGGTCACCGACTTTGACAGCATTCTGGGAGAGCTCGAACTTGCAGGCCTGCAGGACGATCCCGCGGCACCCCAGCCTTTCCCTGTCGAAATCTCTCTGACGATGAACTTTAGAAACGGTTGAGTTTTCAAGCATTTCACATTGATTTTAACCCTAACTCCCGTTGTTTCAGCGATTCCGTATATCGACAAACAGGACGACATCCTAGAGTATGTGTTTGAGCCGGACACGAAAAAGTACCAGTTTACCTTCGATCAATTCAACAAGCCCCAGAAGATCTGGGAGTTTGTGGCGGAGGAATTCTTCGGGAGTCACTAAATACACGGGTTTTGTAGTCTGTATCATTCCTCTCGGATCGGAGTCTCAGTGCATGTCCTGTAAAATCGAGAATCTGTGCAAGATTCGGACTATCCGCACTCAAAACGGCTGCAGGGGACTCACTGCATTCCGGCCCCCCCTAAACTCAGCCTGAGTTTAGGCCATCTAGCCACAGCTAAACAGACACCTCTGTACAGGTGACTGAACTCAATATGTTTAGCTCTGTTGTGGTGAGTCCGCCTGTGTCTGGGTCTGGCTAGGTCAGTACGGTCATGTTCGGGTCAGCATGTGTCAGTGTAGGCCCTAAACATAGCACAGTTTCCCCGGATAAATGCGGATGAAGAGCTGACTACAATACCTTTCATCGTCCAACATGATGTCGGTGGGTTGGTTCGAGGCCCTTGCGCGAGAGGGGATGTCAGAGCTAATGAAATGTCATCAGAGGATTGAGCAAAGGAAATTTGGAACATACTGCATATGAGCGACGGTTCCATAGCGATGGTCAATCCCAGCGGCAAATTCCAGGTTGCTGTAGTAGTTAAGTAAAAAAGTCCAAACCAAGGTTCGGGCTGAGCACCTACCTTGGGTCACAGGAGGGGAATTTGTCGGCAAAGATCCCACGCAAAGACGGCCCTTGGTTAATTTCTGCAACGCGGCGCGTCTTCAAAAGTTTAAAGCATCATTAAAGTTGGTGCTTGCACCAAGCTTGCACGGCAGTGATGATGGCTACGTGACGGGACTCTGCCTTTGGAAGAGCCTGGTGAGCGAGGAGGGTTTGTAGAGGTGAAGGTAGGCTACCAAACTCAGCCCCACTCAGCTATACTGAGGAGGACTCAGCTAGTACGAAGTGTGTTTAGGCGACCTGACTCGGTTAGACAGAAGCCGTTATCAGCTAGCCAAAGGCTGTGTGTAGATCCGTCTAGGGACCTACACAGGGGCTGTCTAGCACCCGCACTCACCCGAACTGAACTACCCTCAGCTGAGTTTAGGGGGCGGCAGAACGCAGTGACTGTTGCACGTTCATTCCCTAATCGTGGTATGGTGAACATGCGAGTATCAAACTGAACAAGTATGAAGCTCTTGAATTTTTCTTGTGCTCTTGTTACAAGAAACGATTGAACATGTGGCTGTGCTGTAATTAAATTATGCGACTTGGCCTGGCGCGGGATTAAAAGCTCGGCCTTCAGCTCACACATAGAAGGCATTCGTAGTGACCAAAATCGGTAGAACTTGTGGTACGAGGAAGGAACGAAGACTGTTAACTCAAATATCATTTCATAGCAGTGCAACCACAACGCGACAAGCTACTTAACTCCGAATCGCCACACTCTTCACCCACCTCCATCGCGACCACCTCCAACTCCTTTAGGACCTAAATATGCCTACCTATTTTTTTAGTCCCGTTTGCAAGTCTGCCCCGACGAAAAAAGAACAGAAACAAAGATGGTCTTGAGCATATGAGTCCATCACGCGATGGCTCCCCATTGGTAACAAGGTCATCTCGGCAATTATCCAGGCTCAAGTAAATTATCAAGGCCCTCCGGGCATCCCTGGTAGGGCTGCACGCCGTTCCCGTCGCGCCGGTTCTACGGGATCCGGCGACGGGCATGCCGTCCCGTTCCGTGGGCTCTTTGGCTGCATTTTTGACGGCCGTTCCCGTCAAAAACGGTCGGCGACGGGTCGACGGGTCCTAAAAACGCGCCATAAACTGCCAAATAAGCCGGGTGGACTTTTTGTGAGGCATGTTCTGGACAAAGGTGAGCCTAATACACAATTTAGGGCACATCTTACAACCTTTCTTGGGAGTTTAAACTGGCGAAATGACGGCCGTCGCATGACGGACCGTTCCCGTTCGGGTCCCGTCAAAACGACGGCCGTGCCCGTCGACGGGACGGCGTGCAGCCCTAATCCCTGGTACCTCTTCCCAGACCTGTAGCATATGAACATCCATAGCTTTTTTTCGTGGCTCGCGAGTCTCGTGCAGCCTCGTTCCTCGGCCTACTCGCCTCAGTCTCGCCTCGTGAGAATTGAGACATTTCAGCCTACCTCTAACCATTTACACCGTTCGGGTTTTTTTTCATGAGATTTCACATGTCATGGCCGAACAATGCCGGGCTTGATGGCTATTCGTCTTCCAGACCTGGTATTATAAAGGCCCTCCGGGCATCCCTGGTACCTGTTTCCAGACCTTGTGGAATAAACTGGACCGAGGAGAGCTGATTACTATTTGTTATGGCTCGCGAGTCTCGCGCGGCCTCGTTCCTCGGCCGACTCGCCTCAATCTCGCCTTTTACCATTTGCGAAATTCATTTCAGTGTGTTGTCATGAGAGAATTATGCGGCATCGGTCCAGCGCGGGATGCGGAACCGCGACGCACTGTTTTTTAGCGAAGAAAATATTCTTTATCAGAATATTATACAGGCCGAGCCTTTCAGTTTGTAGGATTTCATTCGACGGGGGGCCACCCGTTCTGCAGAGCATTGATACAGGAGCCCATTTAGGGTAATTCCTTTTTTTAAACGGTGGAAGGCGTGATATAAGGGCTTTAAAATGGTTTAAATTTTATTCACGACACAAAGCGGTGTGAGCTATATGATTTATTGCTTTAAATCTATACCAAAAAGGAAATTTATATGCTTTTATATTTTTCCCAAATAGGAAGTGGTATGATCGAAGACATCGGTTACTGATGGTGATTCGTGTTTGAGACCTGGATCCGTAAACGGTACCAGGAATTTATTTCTTTATTTTCGATGTAAGATCGGTGCCAATTGTCTTGATGACAATTCGTGTTTTAGACCTGGTATATGGTACCAGGAATATGGTACCAGGAATTGTAGATTTCGGTTCAAGGCATGTTAGGACTTTGTGCTCGGCACTAGAATAACTTGCTACGTCGGACAAGACATGATTTGCGTGCTTTCTTCTGGCAGAACATCCGTCAGTGACGATTGATTGGCCAGGAAGATGTGTTGCTCAATACAAATACATCGATGAGACGTTGTAGCTGGGCGTCTCGTAAGTAGCCCGATAACTGGCAGAAGCGCAAGCATCGAGAGCTACCCACTCAGACCCACGAGCGTTATACCGGCGAGTGCAAGAAAATCGTCCGCGGAAAACCGCTCCCACGCTCCGTTAACTCTCCTCCAAGCATTTTCACCTGCGAACATCAGTATTCGGATGATAAGCCCAGCTTTTGACACACTTAATCGACAAGCTTGCAATGTTGGACATAGATCCCCAAAGTCGTGAACCGTCAGCTGGTCCTCTGCTTCGGTTTCACCAAAGGTGAGACGTCCGTCCACTTCGTCCAAAGATTCGAACGCAAAGAATTCAAGATGGGTGAAGCATGGGAGGTGATTCTTCACTTGTGAGATCTTATCCTGTCTAGAATGAGCATAACGCCAAGGAAAGAGACCGGGGCACTTGCATCGCGTGTATCCAGGTCGTCCATCATTATCCGCAGTACTTTGGCGCGTGGAATATGTTTGGATGCAGAATCCATAATTGAGGGGAACTCAAATCCACTACAGTAGACAGAGCACACCGGGGGTCCGTCGCGAGCCATGGCGCTGAGCGCAATGAATGTCGGCTCAGCTGGAGTCAACATGACTTCATGGTCACACTCCCAATCTAGCCTAACCTCTCGAAGGTCATCGACGACGAACCCAGGGAAGACTGTAGGAGGAGCCCATATACGCTGTAGATCATGAAGCGGAATTCGCGCGGGTGTCAATGACCAGGCTGGGGACTCGAAAGTGGTGAAGTCTTGGATATGGACGGACTTCAAGGCTGGGTGGCGTAGGAGGAAGGATGCCAGCATGCCCTGTTGCTCTCTGGACTCACTGGAGGTGGCATACAATTCGCAGTGGATAAGACGGGGAAACGTCAAGGATAACCACTCCGGTGCTTCCCGCGCGTATGCAAGATAACCTCGGATGCGTAGCCTTTCAAGGTTTAACAAAGTTTTTACGCACTTCCACAGTGCTGCGAGCCTGTTGTGGTGACCGTGATTGACAAGATACTCTTCGCACTGGATGAGGACCGTGACTCACTGGAATTGTATAAAATACGAGAAATCTGCGTGAGCTGTGAATGATCGGACCAGCTTTGCAAACTTGGACGTATGGGAGGCGATAGTAGAACAGAACGCCATGATGGAGACTCTTTTGAGGTTCACGACGCGATACAAAATCGGAGCCCCGAGCCCCTCGAACAGCTTGGTCGTTCGGCACAGAGAAGCCTGATCGCACGGTGGTGCAGCCTGGATAATTTCCGATATGACTTCGTTGGGGAGCCATCGCGCGATGGATTTGTATGCTCGACGAGTCAAGACCATGTTTTTGACCTGGAAAACTGAGGAACGCGATTAATGTGGCGCATAATAGCATTTTTGAAATGCCAACACAGTGCTCAGGCCTAAGGGTACAGTTGCGTTCGAAAACGTTGTTGGTGGAGAGGAGACAAAGAGGAGAACGACCTGGCCATCAATCGGCGACCAAATGCAGGCCGAACTTGCCGTGATAACATCGATGTCGTGATAATTATAACACTGGCAAACTTTCCCTCTTTTGTACTTACAGCACTCTCGATGCACCATATATACCAACGCAGGTACACTCCCTCAGCCCTTCCAGCGCCCTCACCATGCACACTGACCCGCTCTGCCCTCAGCGGCCTCAACCCGGACGCGTTTGATAAAGATTCCCACGGCGTTGATCTTGCGATCTCTTTTGAAAAAACTTTTAATTTGCGTTCATTCAAGGCTCACCTGGTGCAAATTAGGAATTTATGATCTTCAATGGATGTGCCCGAGCTCTTATTGAGCTTCCTTGGATTTCTAGGTGGGAGGGTTCACTGATTTCTTGAATCGGCGCTATTTTCGCGTTGTCGGCAGTTCCGAGCTCAATTGAGGTTAGGTACGAACGCCACTGTTTAGTAACTCACACTCTGCTACTTATTTAGGCTCTTATCCACCCGCTCATTTCATGTCCGCCTATCCCATGTTCAGATCGGCGTCGAGTTCAACTCGATATTCAACTCAACTGCACCCCGACTCAAGTATCTTGTTGTTCCTCATTTCGGTCGAGGTATGATTGCCATACCATTTCCACTTCCTATTGCCTGCCTTTCTTCATTCATTTTTCCTCCAGGCTTCAATTTTGACCCGCACAATTGCGATGTTGGACCACTCCCGCCGCAAATTGAAACCTGAATCTACTTAGGTCAGTCTCGGTTTTCCTTCGTTTCTTTCTGTCTTTCTGAACGTCTATTTGCAGATGATTTTATTTCTTCATTCAACTTAGACTCCTCCGGCCGCCCGCCCAGCGCGTCCTCCGGTGTCGACTATCCATGTTCAACCCCGTCTCCGCTCAGACTCGATCCAACTTTATCCCCTTGAACCTGTCTTAAACCATTGACCTTCGATTCCTCCCTTTCACAGACACCCCACAAAATACTGAATATCCCCGCCTTGACTGCGCTGAATTCCCACAAGTACCATCCAAATCAATGCAGGTACACTCCCCCTACCTTTCACCCACCCTCACCACTCACACCGACCCGTTCTGCCCTCAGCGGCCTCAACCCGGCCGATTTTAATCGAGTTCTCACGGTAGTATCTCATCATCCCCTGGTAAATCATTTTGTTTTCGTTCATTCAAGGTTAACCTCACACGAATTAAGGATCTATCCGATGTCCCCAAGTCTTTCCTGAGCTTCCTGAATTTCCGGGTAACACTAATTTTCCGTTCTCGGCAGTTCGTTCAACCGCAGTCCAAATCGCAGTCCGAACGCGGGGCATGGCCAATTCACGAAGGAAACCTCGGTGAGTCGCTTGAGCACTGTTTTGAATTTCAATTTGCTTGCTGCCATCCGGTTGTGTTGAATGTTGGATGTTGAAGGTACTAGTGACGCCTTCAAGTTCCCCGACTACTCCGTCCATTTATGCGCGCGATGTTAATTCCGCTCGGCGTACATCATGTTGAACTTGAACCTTACTCAGGTTGGTTTATGTTGCCCTTCATTCATTTTGACGAGTTTCTTGCTGAACGTGCCTTTACAGACGATACTGTTCCCTCGCTCAACTTGAACCCCGTCCTTCCATCCCTAAACACTCATCGGACATCCACCTTCCCTTCGTCCCACCGCTTTCACTCTCTCATCTCATCTCATTGCGCGCTCAGGCTGACCTCATTCCTCCTTTCTTTCTTTCCTGCCTCCCGCCCACATCGGACACCCTCACAAACAAACCCCCTCCTGCGGCGCCTTTCGAGTTCCAAGTCCTCCAATTCTTCTTCGATACCCGCACTCGGCATTGAACCCCATCTACTTAGGTTAGGTACACACTTTCCTTCCTTTCTTTCAAACTTACCGTTACTAGTAGCCGCGCCGGCCGAACCCTCCCCACTGGCAGTCAGCGGTAGCGGCTCCAGCTCAGCTCGACTCGACTCGCCCGGGGGTAACGTCTACGTCTACGGCCGTATACTTAAGTACCTCCATACCAATGTATTTCACAGGGGTGGATTTGATTTGATTTGAGCGAGAGTTCTAGTAGTGTCGCGCGGTATTGTAATACGGTGTCCGCAGGTGATGTGCAGCAGAGCTGGGGTTCGTTTGGTTTCGTTTGGGTAGGTGTGTGGGTGGGTGTGGGTGGGTGCGCGATACGATGCGTTGCTTGCGCTCCATTCAATAAGGATTACATCTCGGCCGTGCAGCGGTCCAATTTAATTGAATTTGCTGGAGACGCAGCCAGCACGAGTATGAGCGGGAGCCCTCAGGCTTTGACTTCACGCATATACGGCAGCTTGGTTTGGTTTTGGCTTTCTGCTTTGAGCTTCACTTCAGCGCCGCGTCGATTTGGTTTGATTTGATTTGATTATTATTGGCGCGCGCGTTGTTTACCTGTTCTCCAGGTGTTGGCCAGGAAGCTCGAGCTTTCTGTGTACAGCCTACCCCACGAGGAGTCTGGCCCGTAATAAGTTGTGAGGTTGGTTTTCAATTCAGGAGTTTGATTCCGAAGAACAGAGAAGAGCCGCGCGTAGTGTGGGGTATACGAGGCTTCGACGCCCTGGTAGGTTCGGCTCCCGCCGTTGGACTGTGTTCTTGAGTCGAATCGAATTAATTGGGGGATCCCGACGCTCGGCTGCGGTACAAGACGCAAGCTTCGTGTTAGCTCGAAGGAATCCCCTCGCGGTACACCGGTACATTGCCAGGTATGCTGTCGTTCGTGTTCCTTGAGGCTACCTTGATTACAGCAATTTCGGCGGGCGGTGAATTTCAGGAAGGGACAAGACGGCGCGCGTCCCGGGTGAATCTTCAAACCCAGTACACCGGGCTCTACGAAGCTCAGTCGACGCATAGGGACGGCGCGCGCAGTGTCAGTGCACAAGTACAGCCATCGCCGTCTCCGAGTCATCGCTCCCTCAAGGTTCGCGCGGTAGAATCGAAGCAGAAGGTATGGATTAGAGGGCAGTAGTTACAACGCGACGTACTCGATGTACTCGATATGTATCGAACTGAATTCTTTCCCGCTTGGCCTCTCTAGCTAGGTGTTGCCAGAAAAAAAAGGCGGCGGTGGTGATACCTGCGGAGGATAGGTCAGTGCAAGGAAACAAAAGGTAACGAGAGATGGAGACGTACCATTGACGGGGATGCGAGCGCGGAGGGTAAGCGCTGAGCAGTTGCGGTGCAGGGTTGCAGGGTCGACGTGGCGCCGCTTGGTGACGTCGGCGGGCATTGACAAGGCGGACGCGTCGGCATTGGCGCGCGCGTTGTTCAATGCGCGGGGGAGTCGATTGGAGGCGGTCGATGCGGGGTACAGCGCGTTGGGATGAACGCGGGGCTTGCTTGATGCAGAGGCGAGTCGATTGGCGCAGCGGGGCGGCGTTGACGGGCGTGGTCGAGTCGATATTGGCGCAAACGGAAGTGCGGTGTGCGGGCGTGTGGTGGCAGGCATGCGGCGTCGACGTGGGGAGAGGCGCGCGGTGAGACTGGAGGTGTATGCTATTTGAGGGTGTGATTGGGCGGTGTGCCAGTTGCATTGGGTGAGAGCGTGGATGCGGTTGAGTGGCGGGAGGTTGGCAGTCGGCGGGCGAGTCTTGTGTGTAGCTTGAGGATGCGCTTTGAATTTGGGCGATGGATCCATCGGTGAAACGGGCCGGACAGTCACACGTGACCCGCCTCCTTTGTGCTGCTTTCCCGCTCATGGCGACCAACGCCGTCGCATTCCCCGTAACAGGCCCACAACCAACTCCTCGCCCCCGTCCCCCGCACCTCCCCTTTCGCCGCATCTCACTGCCCAGCAACATCAACCCCAGACACAGGGAGAGCGTGGTCAGTGTAGCCTCGTTTGAGAGTGTCGTCGAGGAGCAGCCACAACGGAAACGAGTCGTGCGCACAAAGGGCACCGATGCAAGAGAGGTCAAACGCCGCAATGTCATTCAAGAGTTTTACGAGACTGAGCGCGCATATGTCGATGGACTCGAGTTGATATACGACCACTTCCTCACCCCAATCATCGCGTCCCTCGACACACCCACCCCCCTCCTCTCCCGCGCAGACCTCGCCGCAGTATTCTCCAACTTTGTCGACATATGGAATTTGCACCGCGCGTTCTACGCTGCCCTCTCTGCCCTCTTGTCGTCAAACGAAGACCCGCCCCTCGCACCCCTCCTCCTCTCCCACTTTCCCTACCTCTCCCTCTACAACCCCTTTGTCACCTCCTTCCCCGCCACCATCGCCGCCATCGCCGCACTCACTACTCCCAACCCACAATACAACCCCGTCTTTGCCACCTATCTTCGCGAGCGCGAGGCCGACCCGCGCTGTGGCAAGCTCAAGCTGCGGGACTGGCTGTTGACTATCGTGCAGCGGTGTCCGCGGTACCTCCTTCTGCTCAAGGACTTGATTGGTTGTACCCCCCCGCCTTCAAGTGGCAACGACGAACACACCCTCCTCACCCGCGCACACGCCCTCGTCGCCCGCATCACCCTCACCCTCAACACCTCCATCCACACGCACGCCCAGACTCTCTCGCTGCTCGCCCTCCAGCGCGCAACCCCCACGCTGCCCTTTCAGCTCATCGTGCCCGGGCGCAGACTCGTGCGCCGGGGGGCGTTGGTGCATGTACCGCAGGAGGGCGGCGGGGGGGAGAGGGGCAGGCGGGAACGCGAGTTCCTCCTCTTCGACGACTGTCTGGTGTGGTTGGAGAAGGAGGGCGCGTCGAACGCGTCTTACACCGCCGGTACGCCCACGACGCCCGGTGCTACACCGGCCGGGGCGAGTAGGATGGCAGGGGGAGGGAATGGGCATGGCAATGGGAGCCCGAGCCGCCCGCGCATGACGCGCACAAGGAGTAAGAGCGAGGCGGAGTTGCCGGTGCTTGCGTCCCTCACTGCTTCCTCTTCCTCCCCTTCGACACCACATTCCACTTCCGGCAACGGCAACGGCAACACCTCGTCACTCAACCCCCCCACGCGGGACTCGCCCAAGAGGACGTCGAGCGCCCTCCCTGTGCCGAAATCGAAACTCAAGCGTCCCCCCGTGCGGAGTACCAAGACCGCGCCCGGTGCAAGTGGAAGCGGCGGTGGAAGCGGCGGTGGGCAGAGCCACGAAGAGTCCGGCGGGCGGTGGGTGTACAAGGGGCGCGCGGAGCTGGTCGATCTCGAGGTGGTGGTGCCTGTTGCTCGTGCGGGTGAAGATGGTGGTGAGGATGGTGGGGAAGGAGGGGAAGGAGGGGAGAGGGAAGAGGGGAGGCGGTTCGAGGTGTTGAGTCCCGAGGGGAGTTTCGTCGTGTACGCCGGTACGTCCCGTCCCTTAATCCCCACATCCCCTCTCCCCTCACACCCCCCCAGACTCGGAATCAGAACGCGCCGCCTGGACCGCCGCCATCCGGCAAACAAAGGCCGCGCTGTTCGTCTCCCTCAACGCGACGCACCCCGACTCGACGCTCACCTCCTCCGCCTCCACCGCGCACCTCCGGCGCTCCCTGCAGGCGCTACCGTTCCCGCCGTCGGACGAGCGGCTGCTCAGCACGGGGAAAGATGGGAAGGGGAAGAAGCATTCCGCGAAACGCGAGAGGAGGGGGCGGGTGGAGCACTGGGTGCCGGCGATATGGATCCCGGACGAGAAGACGGAGGGGTGCATGCGGTGTGGGCGCGCCTTTGGGTGGCGCACCACTGTTGGTTGCGGGTAAGGTGAGTGCGTAGCTAGGAGGTGCGTGAATCTTTCTCGTTATGTTATTGCCTGTAGTACTTCATGGATAGATCATGTAGATACCGTGTCCGTAGTCAGTCCATGAATATATTTTGTTTGTGTTCTAATTTTTCTTCGCCGCGGGCGCGTTCGCTTCAAATAATCAAAAGACGCGTCGAATTTAATACCAGTGCCCTGGATTGACCCTGGAAATGCCAGGGAAGGCTCAAGACGCGTCAAATTGAAGTCAGACGCGCAAAGTGACAGATTTTTCTTCGCCGCGGGCGCGTTCGGTTTAAATAATCAAAATCGGTGTTGAGACGCGTCAAACTTAATACCAGTGCCCTGAATTGAACTTAGAAGTTGGGGCAAGCCCTGAGACGTGTAGAATTTGAGAGAGACACTTAGAATAGGAGAATTTTCTTCGCCGCGGGCGCGTTCAGTCCAAATAATCTGAGATGCGTCAAAGTTAATACCAGTCCCTGGAATTGAACCTATAACTGCTAGGGAAGGCTCGAGACGCGTCGAATTGAGGAGAGACGCGTAGAACAATGGGCCGCGGGTGTGTTCGTGTCCTCAGTCGGATCATTGGTTTTACAAAAATCAATAGTAGGGTAGAGACACGTTAAAACTAAGACCTGTGTCTTGAATTGAATCTGGAGGTGTTGGGCAAGCCTTGAGACGTGTCAGATTGACCAGAGATGCGTAGAATACTTGGATTGAAGGTAAAATGGCAAGTTTTTCTTCGCCGCAGGCGCGTTCAGTCCAAACAATTAATGCTACTGTTAAGATGCGTCAAATCTAATACCAGTCCCTGGAATTGAATCTATAAGTGCTAGAGAAGACTCGAGACGCGTCAAATTGAAGAAAGACGCGTCAAATACCATATTTTTCTTTGCCGCGGGCGCGTCGTCTCTACCTCGAAAAACTGGGTGCTTTGTGCTGAGAAGGCTCAAAATATTCGGGCCGCGGGCGTTGTTCAGGTATAAATGTTGTTGAATGTTTTCAAACTGTCTTCAGGCGACAAAAAATGAGTTTTTCCTCTGCCGCTGGCGCTGTCTTTGATGATCTGTTTTCAATCAGCTCGATGTTGAAATCTGGTGAGTCCAAGCCAGAAATGCATCCAAAAAATCGGGCCGCGGGCGCTGTTGAGTCTACGGCCGTAGTTCATGCTTTCTTGGGGCTTACCACACAAAAATTTCATTTCTTAATCTCTTACTTGGTGAACTTGTTCACATCGCCATTAAAATCTGGTCGCCAGTTCAAAAAAAACGAGCCGCGGGCGCTATTAAATTCGCACAAGGTGCGTGCCTTGTTTAAGTCGACAGTCCTGAATTTTTCTCTGCCGCGGGCGCAATGCTGAACTTCTCGCAAGACTTCTCGTACGGGATTCATGGTGACCACGGCCTGAGTCGTATTTCTCTTCGCCGCAGGCGCTGTCTTGATTGCCTTGTTTCAATCAGCTCAACACTGAAATCTTGTCAGTCCAACTCACTTCAAAAAAAATCGGGCCGCGGGCTCTGTTAAATGGACACCAGACACCCGACTCGACGTGTTCTTAACCCGTACTGGCAGGGTGAAAATGTGATTTTTTCCGCTGCGGGCGCGGTGTTGAACTTGCTGGTAGGGAGTCACATGGCGAATGTGGGTGCGGTGTCGAATTTGCTCGTATGAGACTCGCCATCCAGGATATTCGAGCCCTTGAACTTTTTTTTTTCTTCGCCGCGGGCGCCCTGTCGCTGAGTTCGATAAGGTTTCCTTGTGTTCCTTAGACCTTGAAATCAGCAAATTTTCTCCGCCGCAGGCGCTGTGTATGGACACTGAAAATGGTCAAATCTTCAGTTCGCGGGCGGAGTAGAAGGCCTTTTCTTCGCCGCGTGCGCCCTGGACATGGTTAGACAGCATCCTGGGATAATTGAAGGATTTGTGGTTGAAATAAAGATATACACGGAGAATAAGATATTGAACACCTTTCAAGAAGTTCTGGGAGGTAAGGACTCGAATACGAGATGCAATCAATTTTCCGAGCAGCCGTAACTCGTTCAGGGACTTTGCCTGGTGACTATTAGGGTATGTAGTTGAATTGAGGAATAATTCGCTGTAGTCTCTTGCGAGCCGTAATCTGATGGCTTTTTGCTCTCGGAAACTCTTTATATGCTATCCGAACTCATCCTGGTTGATAAATCGACCTTCAATGGACCACTGACCTGTACTGGGGAGTAAAACACGGAAAATGGAAAGGTGTGATTCTTGAGCCCATGACACAAGAGAATATTAAACCCACAACCTTAGAAACTCCATCGATCCTAACCGACTCCCTCAAGGTGTACCAAGTCTTGCCACGACACTTACTGCCCAAGTTGTGGACACCATGGTGAATATCACCAGTTCTGTAGTGTTCACTTCATTTCAACACACGAACGATAGGGCTCATTCAGGCACACAACTTTCCCCTTTGACCATCCCCAACGGACTCAAACTGAGCCCACCAGGACGGCAACAACATGGCATCCCAATGCGGCCAGTCGTCCATCAGGCCATAAAAGGCAAAATCTTATCTATTTTTGATGGTATCATTACCTTAAAAGGAAAGTCTTGGCGCCGACAGTCGATTTTTTGCGTGAAATATACAAGGTTTATTCGTTACGTAATCACATGATTTTAAATTGGCGTGGTTTCCCTCTACGGAGATAGCAATCCATATATAGTTAGCAAAAAAGACATCATCAATACGAGGAAAGCTTCTATCTAATCCCCAAAAGGGTAATCTAACGCCGGACGCGTAGCGTCGAGTCGGCACCTCGGGATAGAGGCGGGAACTCACGGGAAACAAAAAAAAAGAAACGACAAGTCTAGAAACGAGAAATCAGCTGGAAGAACGCAACTCACCTTGGTTCGATCCTGAGGTCGGCCAGTGAAGTCGGAATCGCGGAATCGTCGTCGAAATAGCTGAAACAAAGTCAATTAGCGTTGAAATCGACGTGAAATGGCTGGAATACTTACCGGAGGTGTTCAAGTCCACTGAACGTCAAAAGTTTTGGAAATTGGGCGTTGGAGGCGTGAAAACTGAAGGTTTGAAGGTTAGAAGGCAAAAATTTAACGCAGGAAATGCAAACTCACGTTGAATCGACGCAAAAGTTGAAGTTGATGCGGGGACTTGAAGGTCAAAATATTTGAGATTTGCTGCACGGAGGCATAAAAAACTGCGTAGTTAAGTGTCAGAATGCGATACTTGGGAGCAATTGATCGAAACTCACGTCGGATGAATCAAAACTCGGGCGCCGAGTTGAACTTGTCGGAATTTGCCGGAGTGGGGTGCTGAGGACTTCAACGTCAAAATATTTTGAAATTTGCGTCTCGGAGGCATAAAAACTGGAAGATTCGAAGTTAGAACACGAGAAATGGATGCGATAAATGGAAACTCACGTTGCAAGATTCAGAACTCGGGCGTCGAGTTGAACTTGTTGGAGTTTGATCCGAGAATTGAACGTCAAAACTTTTGGAAAAAGTGCATCGCCGATGCGTAGAAACTGACCATTTGAGTGTGAGAATGAGAAGGATAAATGCAACGAATTAATACTTACGTTGAGTGAAATGACGCGAGACTTGGGCGTCGTGTCGAACTTGAAATTTGATGCGCGGCTTGATTCGAGATTGAACGTCAAAAGTTTTGAAAAAATGTGTCGTTGGTGCGTAAAGTCTGAGGTAATTGAGGTCAGAATGCAAGATCTGAGTGGATTGAATGAATTGGATGAAAACTCACGTTGCAAAAGCTCCAAGTTTGAAGGCCGAGAGTGATTTGACGCGGCGGCTTGATCCGAAGCTTGACGTCAAAAAATGGGTCGTTGGTGCATAAAGACTGGAGGATTCGAAGTTAGAACGCGAAGCTTTGGACGAATAGAAGTGTTCGACGAAGACTTACGTTGAAACGGTACAGAACTTGCGTGCCGAGTTGAATTTGATGGGGCGACTTGATTCGAAACTTGACGTCAAAATATTTGAAAATTTGTGTCGTTGGTGCGTAAAAACTGGAGGTTTGGAGGTCAGCATGCGAGCTTTGAAGCAATGAAACAATCCAAAGGAAACTTACGTTGAACGAGTTCAGAATGAGCGTGCCGAGTTGAGTTTGATTCGACGGCTTGATCAGAAATTGAACGCCAAAATATTTGGAAAAATGCGTCGTTGGTGCATAAAAACTAGAGGATTCGGGGTTAGAATGCGAAAACTTGAAGGACAGGTTGAAAACTTACGTTACACGAGTTCAGAGTTGCGTGCCGAGTCGAGTTGATGTCGCAGAGTTGAACGTCAAAATATTTGGGAAAATGCATCGTTGAGGCGTAAAAACTGGAGGAGTCGAGGTTAGAATGTGAAAGGATGAATCAATTGAAAGACATGTTGAAGACTTACATTGTGCCAGTTGAGAACTTGCGCGCCGAGTTGAACTTGATGCAACAGCTTGATCAACGTCAAAGGTTTTGAAAAAATGCGTCGTCGAAGCATAAAAACTGGAAGATTTGACGTTAGAAAGCGAGTAATGGAAGCATTTGAAGGATGAGTTGAGGACTTACGTTGAATAGGTTCGAAATTGGTGTGCCGAGTTGAGTCTGATGCCCGCGGCTTGATTCGGACTTGAACGTCAAAAGTTTTGGAAAAATGCGTCGTTGAGGTATAAAAACTGAAGGTTTTGACGTTAGAATGCAAGTACTTGAGGCTATGAACCCATCTAAGCAACACTAACCTTGAATGGGTGCAGGACTTGCATGCAGAATTTAATTTGATGCGCGCGGCTTGAACCCCAAAGGTTTTGAAAAAACGCGCGCCGGAGGCGTCGAAACTGCATTTTGAAGGTCAGAATACAGTTTCCCGATGCATCGATGGAGGCCTACGTTGAAAAGCATCGGAGTGAGTGTGCAAGTCGAATGTCGGAGTTAAAATGCCAAATTGCAAAGTTTGAGCATAGTTGAAGCCTAAAAAGAGGTCAAACGGGTCAGATAAGCGCGCTGAATGTGATATGGAAAGTATGAATGAAGACTTACCATTGAAAAGAGTTCAAGCCGTTGATTGGCCGGCCGGCGAGCCCGAGATCACGTGCGTGGTTGAATTTTGAGGTTCAAAGTCGAATTGGCGCGCGCATGCATGAATTCGACGCGAATGAGGGCTAAGAACGTTTGGATGAGATCAATCAAATGTTAGATGGATGTAACCGAAGAGGGCTTACCTTGATAAAGTACTTTGAAGTCCCCGAAATGACCGAGCGTGGTTGAATTCAGAGTTTCGGCCTCGCGGGGCGAGTTTCGGGATGGCGGAGGACTGGAAAGAGTTTCGTGAGTAATGAATCGTCAAAACAAACGACTTTAAAAAGAACTAACCGTGATGAAGTATTTTGAAGTTGAAAATGTACCGCAGAGTTGAATTTGACGTGAGATCATAGTTTTGTCCTCCGAGAGTAATTTCAGCATGATAAGGGACTGAAAAAGACCTTTGTGAGTCCAAGGAACACTGGGTTGAGGGTGTAAGTAAGAACTGACCTCAATTGAGTAACTTGAAACCTGAAAATGGGTTACCAGAGTTGAATTGGATCTGGAGGCAAAGTTTCGGCGTCAGGGCGCAGTTTCGATGTCGGAGGATAATAGAGGTCCGAAAAAGATATTCGTGAGCTCAAGGATCATTGAAACGAACGTTTGAAGGAATACTGACCGTGTTGAAAATCTCGCGCACAGAGTCGAATTAGATGTTGAAGCAAAGTTTCGGCCTCCGAGCGTGGTTTCGGCATGAGAACAGGCTGAGAAAGACGTTTGTGAGCTCAATGAACGTTGAGTTGAAGAGGTAATCAAGTACGAACCTGAGCTGAGTACTTGAAGTTGGAATCTGGCCGCCAGAGTACAATTAATTGTTGAAGCAAAGTTTCGGCCTCCGGTCGTAGGTGCGGCAGCGTAACGGGCTGAAAAAGAGAGGTTCGAGCTCAATAAATGTTGAATTGAAGGTACAAGTAAAGACTAACCTCAATTGAGTACTTGAAGTTGAATATTAGCAGGCAGAGTTGAATTGAATGTTGGAGCAAAGTTTCGGCCTCCGAGCGTAATTTTGGCGTAGTAACGGGCTGAATAAGACGTTCGTGAGCTCAATAAACGTTCCATTGAAGGTATCATCAAGTACTAACCTCATGAAGTACTTGAAGTTGAAAAATTGGTGGTGGAACAAAGTTTCGGCCTCGGGGCATAATTTCGGCATAGTAACGTCCTGGAAAAGAAATCCGGCGTCAGGCAGGGATAAATGGAAGGTCAAGTAAGTACTAACCACAAGCAAGTGTGCGTTGGTTGAGTTGAGTTCAATACTGGAGCAAATTTTCGACGTCAGAGCAAAGTTTCGGCGTCGGGGCAGAGGTTCGGCGTCGGGACAGAGGTTCGGCGTCGAGGCCGAGGTAGGGCTTCAGGGAAATTTCATGGCATCGCGGGTGTCTGAGGTAGAGAGTGGTCAGTCCAAACAAAAGGAGACGAGGGCAATAATGATGGGAGAGGGACAAGTTGGAGATGAGAGACGGAAAACCCAAAGAAGACAAAGAGCAAAAAAACAGAAACAAAAAAGATTGTCGCCTGCGGCGCGGAGCGCCGTGGTATGGACGCCACCAAACGGTGATATGTAACGTCAATGAATACCACCCAGAGAAAGGCTGAACACATAGACAAATTGAAAGGTCTAAGTCGAAGAAAGTTGAACAAGAAAAAAAAATCGCCCACGGCGCCTTGCGCCGTGGCAGAACCCAACCCAATGATGCGTGCATGAATGAGATCGTGCATGAATGAGATCATGCACGGATCAAGAAGGAAGATCCGACAAAGGAAGAATGAGAAAAATAAGAGGGAAAAATCCAAGCCGAAAGAAAAGAAATTCGCCCGCGACGCCGAGCGCCGCGGCATGTTCCACATCAAGCCAGGAACACGGCGGCATGGAATAGGTCCAATTGCATCAAGAGATGATGTCCGATAAAGAGAAGAAAAATAAGAGAAAAATAAATGAAGATCACGGGAAAATCAACAAGAAAAATGGAACCACGTGACAAGGCAAAGCGCAAGCTCTCGGAGGCAGCTCGGCCTCGAAGAGCTGAGAAAACGCGTGAAACGCGGTGGAGAATGCACTGGCCCAATAATGGACCACCAAACACGGAAAAGCTCGGTACATGAAGAAAGGGTAGAAAGAAAAACCGCAAGGACATCGTGTCCAACTGCAGCACCCCAGACTCGCGCGGACGCGGCAGGCTCGGAGAATTGGGCCACAGGGCGCGTGTAGAAGAAGGAAAGAGAATCGCGGCAGAGGAGAAAGAACAGGCAAGAAATGTCTTGGGTCGATGCCAAGGGCTAAGGATCGCCCAAGACAAGACAGAGGACGCGTTGAATCGTGGCAGACAAGAAAGGAAAGAGTGGAAGGAGGTAGAGACTTACTGTTGTCGAGGCTTGAGGTAGTTGAGGGTAGTTGAGGAAGTTTAAGGCAAAATATAGTGGGAGAGCGCCAGGGGGAGAGGAAAAAGTAGGGATGGTGGTGGTAAGGGAAGGAGAGGCAAATTGATCCCCTGGCGTCCTTTATACGCCAGCGAGGCTGCTTCTCGATCAAGTCCCACGGGCGAAAAATCAAAAAACAAACATACAGATTGGGCTGAATCTAACCGATCTGGGCTTCGTTCCGCTCATCGTCGTCACCATCCTTTTTGAATGACGTCGTCCACCAGTCAGTCAGCTCTTCCTTGCCAGAACAGAGCCGGCAGAGAAATGCTTTGCCCGTCCACAACGTTCGAGGCGTTGAGTTCGAATTGAAAGGCGAAGAAGCGCGTCAAAAGTCGCTGTGAGCAGTGCACCAGGTGCAGAAGATAGGTAGAAAAATGCGGACGGCAAGGTGAGGTCCTTAACTGCAAGCCGAGTAAGAAAAGCGCGTCACTGGATCAATTCTACTTGAATCTTCGATTTTCACGGGGAAAATTCAAATTGAGGGACGGAATGGCGTTGAACACAGCTAATAGGGACCCCGAATTCATAAGCGCGTCCCGCGTCGCGGGGACGTATTGCCAGCAGGGAATCCGAGTACCGCGGCGGGATCAATTTTTTAGTCAATTCTCGATTTGGCCAAATGAGAGAAGTTCCATGACGTCGTCACCGAATCAGGCTCAGTCCGGCGAGAAAAGAGTGCATAAACAGCTGGTTGCACGTAGAAAATGCTCCCAGAGGTAGGATAGCACTTCCAGTCGCAGAACACTCCAAAAATCCCGAAGTGAACAGGATTCCGGGCACGAGAGATGCAACAAAGAGGGCGGGAGGCGGAACTTGATGCGAGCCGCGTAATTGATACTCTGTTCAACCTTTTTGGCGGCCTGCGGCGCGGAGAGGCTGGATGCAAGAGGAAGTTGCTGGCTTTAAAGTTCGAGTACCCAGAGAGAAAGTTGGTGCCAAAGGAGCCCATAAAAGACTGCGTAAGAGAGTAAGAAGCCGTTCCAAGCGTTTTGAGCCCGCCGGCAACACGAGAAACCGCCCAGAGAGAAGACGAAAGGCGCGCCATCAGCGCTTGAGGCAAGAACCCGAAGGGCCGAACATCGCCGAAGCCGGATTTGGTCGGCTAACCACCGGCACCCCAAAATGGTAAGCGCCTCTGTTAAGCGCCGCGACGCCGTTTTCCTCACTCCGCCGCCTCTCGCCGTTCACCCCCCTCAATGCTTTACAGAGCCCTTTATAGCACTCCCCCACATGTTTTCTTCTTTGTAGCCTGGCGCCAAACCCTCGATTGACCTCAGTATTCAATTGCCTTGAAAAATGCCGTTTCTCCCTCTTGTGCAGCACTCCCGACGCTCAAAACCTCAAGAACATTACCAAATAATTGGGGCACGCTTTTCTTACTGGCTTATAACTCTTTTGATCCTCAAGGCGATCCGCGTCGATGGGTAAACCGGGTTTAGTCCAACGTCGAGGATCTCAGTAGTATGTGATCCTGTGGGTATTGAGCCCTACACCTTGTTGAGGGTGAGTTCTAATGGGATATTCCCTCTTAATTAGCGACCAAGTACGTCAATCCCTCTCCCCTTTCGAATGCAACCTAATTTTCTTTCCGCAGGAGTGAATGCTAATTCTATAAGTCAGTGGATGCAGTTATAACGCACCTCTCGGCGTAAAAAAATCCCTTCAATTTATATGTTTCTCTTCCACTTGAACTCCCCCATTCCACGGCCGCTAGATGCCTGAAGCGCATCAATATCATTTTCCCGCACTTCAACAATATTCGCCAGACCTTCATCTCTTCTTGGTACTGGCCACCAAGACTTTTATGACCCTCTAGCATCTAAATTAAACCTGTTTTGGATTAGTTTGGATCTGCGGGGTGTCCGACCGCACCACGTCGATAACCTCTCTCCCAATCGAACCGCCACCATCTTCCCACTGTCTCCTTGTCGCTAGCTGAACCTTTCAACATTCCCAGGTGCTTATAAAAGCTTCCTCAACTCATATCTACGGTTCAGTCCCCACTTCCAACCCACCGACGTCGATACCTCGATATTTCTCTTCCACACATCAACTCCAAGTTTCTCAATTACTCTTGCTGAATTTATCCCGGACACTTTCAAACGCACGAACCGTCTTCCTTGAGCTCGTTTCTACTGGCTGAATACCTCTTTGAATCTCATTTTGACGTGACTTTTCTCATTGCTCTCCGCGGCCAGTTCTTTCAACCTAGGTTTCTTGAGCCCCAAGTTCACTCTGTCCAGTCGAGGTAGGATTAGAATACAATTAACAATCAATCCGACTCATTCCTTGTTCCTGCCTCACCCACTTTCATTGCAGACTTCCATCTTGGCCGTGACGATCGCAAGGTTGAACCAGGATCTCAACCCCCCGCCGCAACTTGAAATTCCAACCTGCCAATTTCAGTTTACGTTCTTATCCATTACTTGGCGTATTTCTGAGCCTGCATTCACAGATTATAATGCTCCTTCGTCCCACTTGAACTCGTCCAACCGCCGACAACCGACACATCTTCCAGTGTAACCCAAGTTCAACCTCGCCCATCCTTCGGGTACTCATTCAACTTTGTCTCATATTTTCAGCTAGAGTGCCTTTTTTTGGAAGACCTGGAGTCATTCATTGTTCCTTGTAAGATAACTCGTCGCTTCCAAGCTAGGTTTCCGGTACTAATTTTTTTCGTCTTTCAGCGTTCTTTTGGTTCTACCGCGGCGTGTGCAGCAAACGCGACCGTGAGCTCGGCTGAGAGGATTCTGGAGGGCCCAGGGACGATGGTGTATTTACTTAGTGCTTTGTACACCGGGAGAATTCCTGGAAACCGGTGTTCATGAGTTGGACCGTGCCGTGTAATGCTACCTACCTACCTACCTACCTCCTTCGACTACTGACTCTCGATTCATCCCTTTCAGAGACTCCACCACAAATCTTGGATATATGCGGCCTTTTTGCCATTCCTCCGCTTAAATACCACATAGAGCAATTAGGGTACACCATGCCTCGCCATCTGACCCGCTCACCACTCACATCGCCCTGTTCTGCCCTCAGCGGCTCGAATCCGGATGGTTTGATGGGCCTTCCCACGCAACTGATCTCACCGCCTGCCCTGTAAGTATTTTTGTTTTCGTTCATTCAAGGTTCACGTAGCGTATATTAGGGTTTAATTCTCTTTCTTAGATGTACCCCAGTCTTTTCTGGTATATCCCGGATATGTAGATGTGAGTCTTGTCTCGAGTTCACTTGGTTTCCTGGGCAGAAACTAATTTCCCGTTTTCGGCAGTTCCAACTTTCAGATATCGCTTAATGTGGACGCCGGGTATTGCCCACGCACTTTGGGCGACCATAAACAACTCTAATTTTCACCAAATCATCCCCTATTTTTCATACAGACTTGGAATGAACTTCATCGCCACCAACTAGATATCCAACCACTGGCACCCGCCGCAACTTGAAAACTTGAACCTACCATCGTCAGTTTACGTTCGTCTCCGTTCATCTGAGTCTTCCTGAACGTCTATCTCCAGATAATAACGATCCCTCATTGTATTTTAACTCGCACCAGCGGCACCAGCGGCACCAACGAGGCAAGTCCTCCAATGTAAACTATGTTCATCCTCGGACAGACTTGAACTTTGGCTCGTACTTCCTTCCAGAACGAATTTAAATTGAGCCCCTGGGTTCATGCATTGTCACTCGTACGTCAATTTGCTTCCTTCAACACCTCCTTCAATCTCTGACATTCAATTCCTCACTTTCAGCGGCACCCCCGCCGAATGCTCAATGTATGCGCCGTTTTCTCGATAGCTTCTCTCAAGCACCATATAAACCAATGCAAGTACACTCGCTTAACCCTTCCAGCGCCCTCACCATTCACACTGACCCGCCCTGCCCTCAGCGGCCCCAAACCGAATGCGTTTGATGGAGATTCCCACGGAGTTGATCTTACCCTCTCCCTTGTAAATCTTTTAATTCGCGTTCATTCAAGGCTCATCTGGTGCAAATTAGAAAGCTATTCTTCTCAATAAATGTTCCAGAACTCTTCATGAGCTTTCTTGGGTTTATAGGTAGGAGTTTTCTCTCGATTTCTTGAATTTACACCATTTTCACGTTCTCGGCAGTTCCGAGCTCAATTGAGGTTCGGTATGAACGCCGCGGTTCATTCCTGCACACTCTGCTACTCAGGTCCTTATCCACCCCCTCATTTCATGCCCGCCTATCCCCATGTTCAGATCGGTGTCAAGTTCAACTCGGCAGTCAACTCAACTGCAGCCCAATTCCAGTACAGTTGTGTTCCTCATTTCGGTCGAGGTATGATTGCTATACCATTTGCCTTTGGGTTCTTCATTCATTTGTCCTCCAGACTTTGATCTTGACCCGCACGATCGCGATGTTGGACCACTCCCGCCGCAAGCTGCAACTTGTACTTCCCAGGTCAATTTGTGTTCGTCTTGAGTCATTTGTCTCTTTCTGAACGTCTATTTGCAGACGATGATCCCCCTTCATTCAATTCAAACTCGTCTACCGGCCACATTGAACCACGTCCGCTAACCCCGTCTCCGCTCAGACTCAATCCAACTTCGTCCCATATTTACATCCAGAACACATTTCAATACAACCACTCGGTCTATCCCTTGCTCTCTGTACGCTGTTTTATTACCTCCACCTTCTTCTTCGATCACTGACTCTCGATTCCTCACTTTCAGCCGCACCCCTGCAAAACACTGAATATCCCCGCCTTGACTGCGCTGAATTCCCACAATTACCACATAAACCAACGTATGCACACACACCCTACCCTCCCCCCACCCTCACAACTCACACCCACCCGCTCTGTCCTCAGCGGCCTCAACCCGGCCGATTTTACTCGAGTTCCCACGGCAGTGATCTCATCTCCCCTGGTAAATAATTTTGTTTTCGTTCATTCAAGGCTCAACCCGCGCGAATTAAGGATTTATTCTCTTCTTTGGATGTTCCCGAAATTCTTGGACTCTCCGTGGATTTTCAGGTGTGAGGGTTCACGAATCAACACTGATTTCCCGTCTCGGCAGTTCGTTCAACCGCAGTCTAAATCGCAGTCCGAACGCGGGGCATCGCCAATTCACGAATGGAGGCTGGGTGAGTCGCTTGAGCACTGTTTTGGATTCCAATTTGCTTGCTGCCATCCGGTTGTGTTGAAGGTTGAATGTTGAAAGTACTGGTGACGCCCCGACCCCGTCCATTTATGCGCGCGATGTTAATTCCGCTCGGCGTACATCATATTTATTTCGTGTTCCCTTCATCCACCGGCAGGCAGGCATCTTGGGCGAAATCGGGAAGTTGGACCGCCGCAAATTGAAATTTGAACTTGCTCAGGTGAGTCTACGTTCGTCTTCGCTCCTTCGGGCCTTTCTGAACGTGCCTTTACAGACGATACTCGTCCCCCGGCAACCCTCCGCTGTAAACTCAACTCAACTCAACAACACTCATCCACCTTCCCTTCGTCCCACACCTCCATCTCCATCTCAACTAAAACACACCCCCGGTCCCTCGTACGCCAACCCACCGCCTCAACCACCCACCCTCGATTCCTCCTTTCTTTCCTGCCTCCCTCCCACATCGGACAGCCTCACAAACAAAACCCCTCCTGCGGCGCCTTCCTTTCAAGTTCTTCAAGTTCTTCAATTCTTCTTCGATACCCGCACCCGACATTGAACCCCATCTACTTGGGTGCGTGGGTACACACTTCCTTCCTTCCTTCCTTTCAAACTTACCGTTACTAGTAGCCGCACCGGCGCCGGCGCGAACCCTCCCCGCTGGCAGTCAGCGGTGGCGGCTCCAGCTCAGCTCGAGCTCGACTCGACTCACCCGGGGGTAACGTCTACGTCTACGGCCGTATGCTTGAGTACCTCCATACACCGTATTTCGCAGGGGTGGAGGTGATTCGAGCGAGTGTCGCGCGGTATTATAATACGGTGTCCGCAGGTGATGTACATGCGAGCTGGGGTTCGTTTTGTTTTGTTTTGTTTCGTTTGGGATTTAGGTGGGTGGGTTGGTGGGTGCGCGATACGATACGATGCTTGTGCTCTATACGATGAGGATTACATCTCGGCCGTGGGTCCAAAGTTAATTTAATTTGCTGGAGATGCAGCCGGTAAGAGCACGAGCCCTCAGGCTTTGAGCTCGCGCATATACGGCAGCTTGGTTTGGTTTTGGTTTTCTACTTTGAGCTTCACTTCAACCCGCCGCGTCGCGTGGCGTCGCGCCGATTTGATTTGATTTGAATATTATTGGCGCGCGCGTTGCCTACCTGTCCTCCAGAGATGTTGGCCAGGGAAGCTCAAGTTGGACGCAGTCCGTGTGCGGGGTACCCCACGAGGGTAGTCTGAGGTGATAAGTTCGGAGGTTTGGTTTAGACAGTAATTAAAGGAGTTTGATTCGAAGAACGTTTATAGAATTGAGCTTCGCTGCGCGTAGTGTGGAGTATACGAGGGTTCGACGGTCGCTGTAGGTGTGTGCGTTCCGAGCGCCGTCGGACTGCGTTTCGAATCGAATCGAATTCCCTTGGATTAATTGGGGGATCCTGAGTCCGGATGTGTTCAGCAAGCAAGCAGGCCGGATAACTCGAAGGGATCCCTTCGAGGTATATCGGCACACATTGATATTGCCAGGTATGTTCGCGTTCGCATTTGCGTCGCCTTGTTATTCTCGAGTTTACTTTGATTACAGTGGGCGGTGAATTCAAGGAAGGACACTCCCGGGCGGATCCTTAAACCAGGTACACCGAGGACCAGCCGGGTCTACGAAGCTCAGTCGATGCACAACGAGCGCGCGCGGTGTTCAGTGCACAAGTGAAGCCATCGCGGCGAGTCCGCATTCGCTTCCCGCTCAAGGTTCGCGCCGTAGAGTAGAAGCAGCATGAATTGGGGGAAGAACTAACGACGTGCAAGGAGATACAAGGCGTACGCGTGTTTATCCACCTAGCTAGCTGTTCCCCCGTTCGCGTCTCTAGCGGTATCCCAGCAAAGGACAAGCGGTTGTGGTAGCCTGCGGCGGGAGAATAAGTCAGTATATACGAGGAAACAAAAGGCAACGAGAGATGGAGACGTACCATTGACGGGGATACGAGCGCGGAGGGTGAGCGCTGAGCAGTTGCGGTGGACGGTCGAGGGCGCGCTGGGTTGGGGAGGTCGGCGGCATCGATGAGGCGGACGCGTCGAGTGCGCGGCATTGGGGTGAGCGCGTGCGCTGTTCGATGCGCGGTCGAGTCGAATGTGCGCGCGGCGTTGGGATGAACGCGTGGGGTTGTTTAATGCGGAGGCGAGTCGATTGGCGCAGCGGGGCGGCGTTGACGGTGCGCGGTCGGGTCGATATTGCGAACGGAAGTGGGTGCAGGGGTGGTGGCAGCCATGCGGGGTCGACGTGGGGGAGGTGCGCGGTGAGAATGGAGGTGTATGCTATTTGAGGGCGTGATTGCGGGGTGGGTGCTGGATTGCGGCGGCGGCGGTGGATGCCGGTTGCATTGGGTGGGGAGGTGGACGTCATTGAGTGGCGGGCGAGTCTTGCGTAGCGCACGAACGAGACGGGTAGACGTTGAGGAGAGAGAGGGACGGTCATAAATTTGAGCGATGGAATCCATCGGTGAAACGGGCCGGGCAGTCACACGTGACCCGCCTCCTTTCTGCTGCTTTCCCGCTCATGGCGACCAACGCCGTCGCCTTCCCCGTAACAGGCCCACAACCAACTCCCCGTCCCCGTCCTCCGCATCTCCCCTTTCGTCGCATCTCACTGCCTAGCAACATTAATCCAAGACACAGGGAGAGCGTGGTCAGTGTTGCCTCGTTTGAGAGTGTCGTCGAGGAGCAGCCACAACGCAAGAGGGTGGTAAGGACAAGGGGGACCGATGCAAGGGAGGTCAAGCGCCGCAACGTCATTCAAGAGTTTTACGAGACCGAGCGCGCATATGTCGATGGACTCGAGTTGATATACGACCACTTCCTCACCCCAATCATCGCGTCCCTCGACACCCCCACCCCCCTCCTCTCCCGCGCAGACCTCGCCGCAGTATTCTCCAACTTTGTCGACATATGGAATCTACACCGCGCATTCTACGCTGCCTTGTCTGCGCTCTTGTCTTCAAACGATGACCCACCCCTCGCGCCCCTCCTTCTCTCCCACTTTCCCTACCTCTCCCTCTACAACCCCTTTGTCACCTCCTTCCCCGCCGCCATCGCCGCCATCGCCGCACTCACTACTCCCAACCCACAATACAACCCCGTCTTTGCCGCGTATCTACGCGAGCGCGAGGCCGACGCGCGCTGTGGCAAGCTCAAGCTGCGGGACTGGCTGTTGACCATCGTGCAGCGGTGTCCGCGGTACCTCCTCCTGCTCAAGGACTTGATTGGTTGTACCCCGCCGCCGAGTACGCCTTCAAGTGGCAACGACGAACACACCCTCCTCACGCGCGCACACGCCCTCGTCGCCCGCATCACCCTCACCCTCAACACCTCCATCCACACCCACGCCCAGACCCTCTCGCTGCTCGCCCTCCAGCGCGCAACCCCCACCCTGCCCTTCCAACTCATCGTCCCCGGGCGCCGACTCGTGCGCCGCGGCGCGTTGGTGCACGTCCCTCAAGAGGGTAATACCGCAGGATGGGCAGGTGCGGAGAGGGGGAGGCGAGAACGCGAGTTCCTCCTCTTCGACGACTGTTTGGTGTGGTTGGAGAAGGAGAGTTATACTTCCACTTCCACTACGCCGATTTCAACGACGCCGAGTGGGTGGGCAGGAGGGATGGGAGCAGGGGGAGGGAGCCCGAGCCGCCCGCGCATGACGCGCACGCGGAGTAAGAGCGAGGCGGAGCTGCCGGTGCTTGCGTCGCTTGCCTCCTCTTCCCCGTCGCATTCTTCGTCCTCCGCACACTCTTCCGCTAACAACGGCAACGCGAACTCGCCCGCGCACCCCACCCCCAAACGCACCGCCTCCGCCCTCCCCCTCCCCTCCTCCGCCGTATCGAAACTCAAGCGCCCCCCCGTGCGGAGTACCAAGACCGCGCCCGGCGGCGGGAGCGGTGGGGGTGCAAGTGGGGGTGGAAGCGCGCACGGGCAGAGCCACGAAGAGTCCGGCGGGCGCTGGGTGTACAAGGGGCGCGCGGAGCTGGTCGATTTGGAGGTCGTGGTGCCTGTTGCGCGTGGGGGTGCCGAGGGTGGTGAAGGAGATAGTGGAGAGGGTGGGGACGGGGAAGAGAGGGAAGAGGGGAGGAGGTTCGAGGTGTTGAGTCCGGAGGGGAGTTTCGTGGTTTATGCTGGTGAGTGCTTTGCGTTCTGTTTCGTGTTTCTTGGGCGTCGCGAGTCGCGTTCGCGTTCTTTTTTTGTTTTTTTTCACGTTGGCGTTCTTCTGCGTGCGTACGTGTGCGTTGCGGCGTACCGCGCTCATTTGCCTGCATTATACGGGCAGGTCGAGCCATAGTTCGTCGGGTCTAGCATTGCGTTCACTTTTAGTTCCTCCCCTTCACTTTCTCCCTTCCCTTGCCCTTCCTACATTTATTCCCCATGCTCACACATTTTAAATAGACTCGGAAGCAGAACGCGACGCCTGGACCTCCGCCGTCCGCCAAACAAAGGCTGCGCTCTTCGTCTCCCTCAACGCAACGCACCCCGACTCCACGCTCACCTCCTCCGCATCGACCGCGCACCTCCGGCGCTCGCTGCAGGCGCTGCCGTTCCCGCCCTCGGACGAGCGGCTCCTTAGCACAGGGAAGGATGGGAACGGCAAGGGGAAGAAGCATTCCGCGAAACGCGAGCGAAGGGGGCGGGTGGAGCATTGGGTGCCGGCGATATGGATCCCGGACGAGAAGACGGAGGGGTGCATGCGGTGTGGGCGCGCCTTTGGGTGGCGCACCACTGTTGGTTGCGGGTAAGGTGAGTGCGTAGCTAGGAGGTGCGTGAATCTTTCTCGTTATGTTACTGCCTGTAGTACTTCATGGATAGATCATGTAGATACCGTGTCCGTAGTCGATCCCTAAATATATTTTGTTCCGGCTTGCTCAAATTTCTAACGCGCGTTGATTTCAAATACTCAAAAGACGCGTCGAATTCAATGCCAGTGCTTTGAATTGAACCGAGAAGTTGGGGAAAGGCTGAAGACGTGTCAAATTGAGGAGAGACGCGTAGAATCGTGAATTTTTCTTTGCGCGGGCGCGTTTGGTTTAAATACTCAATATTAGGTAGAGACACGTCAAAATTAATACTAGTGCCTTGAATTGAACCTATAAGTGCTGGGGAAGGCTTGAGACGCGTCAAATTGAAGGAAGACGCGTAGAATAACAATTCTTTCTTTGCCGCGGGCGCGGTTGCTCAAAATACTCAATATCAGTGTTGAGACGCGTCAAAATTAATGCCAGTCCTCCGGAATTGAACCTAGGAGTTGAGGCAAACCTGAGACGCGTGGGATTCAAGGGGGACGCGTGGAATGACAGATTTTTCGCCGCTGCGGGCGCGGTTGTTCGAAGTACTTAATCTTAGGTAGAGACGCGTCAAAATTCATACCAGTTCTTAGAATTGAACCTATAAGTATTGGGCAAGACTCGAGATGCGTCGAATTGAGGAGAGACGCGTAATATCACATTTTTCTTTGCAGCGGGCGCGGTTGTTCGAAGTACTCAATATTAGGTAGAGACGCGTCAAAATTAATACCAGTTCCTAGAATTGAACCTACAAGTTGGGCAAGACTCGAAATGTGTCAAATTGAAAGGAGACGCGTTAGATATCATATTATTTTCCGCCGCGGGCGCGGTTGTTTGAAATAATTAAATATTAGGTCGAGAGCCGTCAAATTTCAATCGAGGTCTTGCATTCAAGGGGGAAGTGTCGGAGAAGGTCCTGAGACGCGCCGAACCTAACGGAGACACGTAAAATACGACAGTTTTCTTCGCCGCGGGCGCTGTTGGTGTCTTGGGCTTGATCAATCAACTCAACACTAAAATTTCGTTACTACAAGTGGTAAAACCTTGAAGAAATTTGGGCCGCTGGCGCTGTCAAGCTATAAACATTATTGAATGGTTTCAACTGTCCTCAAAATTGTGTTTTTTCCCCGCCGCGGGCGCTGTCTTGATGGCCCTGGTATCTAGGCTCGAAACCAGCCTGTCTATGAAGGTAAACCTGTCGTGTCTATCGACAGAATTTATAGACAGACGGTCACCGGTCTACCTGGTATCAATCAATATCTGGTAAGTCCAAGCCAGAAATGCCTTAAAAAAATCGGGCCGCGGGCGCTGTTGACTACGGCCGTAGTCCATGCTTTCTTGGTGCTTACCACGTGAAAATTCCATTTTTTTCTCCGCCGCAGGCGCTTACTTGGTGAACCATTCACATTGCTATGAAATCTGTTGCCAGCTTAAGAAAATCGAGCCGCGGGCGCTATCAAATTCGCATAAGGTACGAGTTGGTTCTGAGCATTGAAGTTTTCTCCGCCGCGGGCGCAGTATTCAACTTCTCGCAAGACTTCTGGGATGGGGATCACAACCTTGAGTCGTATTATTTTTCTTCGCCGCGGGCGCCTTGGTGTGTTGAAGTTGATGGCTGTTGAATGTGGCGAGCGATGACTGGTGCCGGTGAGATTGCAAAAAAATCTCCGCCGCAGGCGCGGTGTTGAACTTGCTCATGTAGACTCTAGAGCAGGGTATTCACCGCTTCAAACCCGCATTTTTTTCTTCGCCGCGGGCGCCCTGTGGTTGAGTTCGATGAGGTTGCCTTGTGTTCCTCAGGCCTTGAAATTTTTTTCCGCTGCAGGCGCTGTGTGTGGACACTGAAATGGTTAAATTCTGTCTGCCGGAGGCGCCGGCGTCCATAGCTGGAGGGTTGTTCACGCTAGAAGGCCTATTTTCTTCCTCGCCGCGGGTGCCTTGGTGTGTTGAAGTTGATGGCTGTTGAATGTGGTGAAAGCAACTGACCAAATGGCAAAATTTCTCCGCCGCAGGCGCGGGGTTCGAGTTGATGGTGCTGAATCTAGGGGGTGCTGGTTGTGAAATTTTCTCTGAAGCAGGCGTTGTTGTGTTGATAAGCTGGGGGCATGTGTTGATTGAATAGCACCGCAGACTTCAAGAATCAAGAATCAAGCTGACCACTGACAATGTGTTTCCAGCGCCCTTGATCACAGAGGTCGAAAAATATATTAGCCGCAGGCGCGATGTTGAACTCGTCCTAAAGAGACGGTGATAGATCCCGCGAGATTGACCGTGTACGCTGGTAGGACTTTTGGAGGCCGTGATTAGGCTTTACTACTGAGGTCGAATATAAGTTGAACATAGGATAGGTTAAACGGGTTAGAAGGGTATTTGAGGTACTAGCAGAGGTCAGAACTCAAGTTTATCTTGGATTCGATTTTCTGAAGGGCCGTCACTCACCCTGCGACTCTGTCTAGTCGCTACTTGGGAACATTGTTGAAAACAAAGAATAATTCGTTGTAGGGTGTGTGGGGTAATATACCGATAGTCTTTCCCTTTCAAGTATTCATAATATGGCATTAGAACCCACCTGGGTCTTCATGTTGAACCTGGACAGAGCACTGACTTGTGCTGAGGAATAAAACACGGAAAATGGAAAAGTTGTGAATCTTGAGCCCAGGACACGAGAGAATATTAAACCCACAACTTTAGAAACTCCACCGATGCTAACCAACCCCCTCAAGGTGTACCAAGTTTTACCACGACACTTACTGCCCAAGTTGTGAACACAATGGTCAATATCACCAACTATGTAATGTTCACTTCATTTCAACACACAAACGATGGACCCTGTAAAGACGCACAACTTTCCCTTTTGGTCACCCCAAACGGACTCGAATTGAGCCCACAAGGACGGCAACAACAGTGCATCCCAATGCGGCCACTCGTCCATCAGGCCAGAAAAGGCAAAATCTTATCTATTTTTGATGGTATCATTGCCTTAAAAGGAAAGTCTTGGCGCCGACAGTCGATTTTTTCCGTGAAATATACAAGGTTTATTCGTTACGTAATCACACGATTTTAAATTGGCGTGGTTTTCCTCTACGGAGATAGCAATCCATATATAGTTAGCAAAAACGACATCATCAATACGAGGAAAGCTTCTATCTAATCCCCAAAAGGGTAATCTAACGCCGGACGCGTAGCGTCGAGTCGGCGCCTCGGTATCGCGGCGGGAACTCACGGGAAACAAAAAAAAGAAAGTTACCAAACGGAATCTAGGCGGAATAGGTCAGAAACGCAAAGTGAATGCAACTCACCTCGGTTCGATTCCGGGGGCGGTCGTGGAGTCGGAATCGTCGAGGAAATGTGCTGAAATAGCTGAAACAACGCAAATTAGGGCTGGAATCAACATGAAATGCAGGAAAACTCACCCAGAACTGTGCAAGTCAATTGAACGCCAAAAGTTCTGAAAATTGCGGTCGAGGAATCGCACTGAAATGACTGAAACAACACAAATCAGGGTTGGAATCAACAGGAGATGCATGAAAACTCACCCGGAACCGTCTAAGTCAATTGAACGTGAAAACTTCTGAAAATCGCGGTCCTCGATGCTTGAAAACTGCAAAATTACACGTCAGAATACGTCAACTCGACGCGTTGAATGCGGGCTTACGTTGGAAATCTTGCGCGGACTTGAACGCAAAAATATTTGAAAATTGACGTGTCGGATGCTTCAAAAACTGAGGAATTGGGCGTCAGAATGCGGGTTTCGATGCAATGGATTGAACCTTACGTTGGATCTGAGCGCCGGATTGAAGTGAACTTGAACGCAAAAATATTTGAAATTTGCGGGCCAGAGGCATAAAAACTGATCATTGTCGCGTCAGAATGCGGTTCAAATGTTGAAGGAACATATGAAAAACTTACGTTGAATGAGTCCCGTCGAGTTGAAGTGACGGCTTGATGGAAGATTGAACGTCAAAGATTTTGGGAAAAGTGCGTCGTCGATGCGTCAAAACTGAACACTTGAATGTCAGAATGTGATGCCTGAAAGCGGAAAGTTGAGACTTACGTTGAATGAATTGGATGCGGGGCTTGCGCGACTTCGGCGTCGAATTTCGATCCGAAATTGAACGTCAAGATATTTGAAAAAATGCGTCGTTGAGGCGTAAAGACTGAAGGATTGGAGGTTAGAATGTAAAGGAATGAAGCAATCGAAAGACATGTTGAAGACTTACGCTGTGCGAGTTGAGAACTTGCGCGCCGAGTCGAACTTGATGCAACAGCTTGATTGGAGATTCAACGTCAAAGCTTTGGAAAAGATGCGTCGTTGAAGCATAAAAAGTGGAAGATTTGACGTTAGAAAGCGAGTAATGGAGGCAGTTGAAGGATAAGTTGAAGACTTACGTTCAAAATTGGGATGCCGAGTTGAATTTGATGCGCGCGGCTTGTTTCGGACTTGAACGTCAAAGGTTTTGGAAAAACGCGTCGTTGAGGCATAGAAACTGAAGAGTTTGATGTTAGAATGCAAGTATTTGAAACAATGAACGCATCTAAGCAAGATTTACCTTGAATGGGTGCAGGACTTGCATGCCGAATTGAATTTGATGTGCACGGCTTGATCCGACATTGAACGCCAATGGTTTTGAAAAAATGCGCGCCGCACGCGTCGAAACTATTTTGAAGATCAGAATAGAGTTTCCCGATGCAATCCATGGAGGCTTACGTTGAAAAGCATCGGAGTGAGTGTACAAGTCGAATATCGAGGTTAAAATGCCGAATTGCAAAGTTTGAGCATAGTTGAAGCCTAAAAGAGGTCAAACGGGTCAGATAAGCGCGCTGAATGTGATGTGTAAAGTATGAATGAAGATTTACCATTGAGAAGAGTTCAAGTCGTTGATTGGCCGGCCGACGAGTCCGAGAACACATGCGTGGTTGAATTTTGAGGTTCAAAGTCAAATTGGTGCGCATGCATGAATTCGACGCGAATGAGGGCTAAAAACGCTTTGAATAAGCTCATTTGGAGGCTTGATGGATGTAAATGAAGACAACTTACCTTGGCGAAGCATTTTGAAGTCCCCGAAATGGCCCAGCGTGGTTGAATTCAGCGTACGACCATAGTTTCGGCCTTGCGGGGCGAGTTTCGGGATGGCGGAGGACTGGAAAGAGTGTTGTGAGTAATGAATCGTCAAAACAAACGACTTTAAAGAGAACTTACCTTGATGAAGTAGTCTGAAGTCAAAATTTTGCCGCAGAGTTGAACTTTTGATATAGGATCATAGTTTCGAGCTCCGAGCGTAATTTCGGCGTGATAACGGGCTGAAAAAGACGTTCGTAAGTTCAAGAAACGCTGAGTTGAAGGTATAAGCAAGAACTGACCTCAATTGAGTAACTTGGGGCTTGAAAATGGAACGCCAGAGTTGAATTTGATCTTGAGGCAAAGTTTCGGCGTCAGGGCGTGGTTCGATGTCGGAGGATAATAGAGGTCTGAAAAAGATATTCGTGAGCTCAAGGATCATTGAAACGAACGTTTGAATGAACACTGACCGCGATGAGGCAGTTGAAGTTGAAAACTTTGGGCACAAAGTCGAACTTAATGTTGAAGCAAAGTTTCGGCCTCTGAGCGTGGTTTCGGCATGAGAACAGGCTAAAAATGACGTTTGTGAGCTCAATGAACGTCGAGTTGAAGAGGTAATCAAGTACGAACCTGAGCTGAGTACTTGAAGTTGGAATCTGGCCGCCAGAGTAGAGTTAATTGTTGAAGCAAAGTTTCGGCCTCCGGGCGTAGGGTCGGCAGCGTAACGGGCTCGAATGTTAGCAGGCAGAGTTGAATTGAATGTTGGAGCAAAGTTTCGGCCTCCGAGCGTAATTTTGGCGTAGTAACGGGCTGAATAAGACATTTGTGAGCTCAATACACGTTCCATTGAAGGTATCATTCAGGACTAACCTCATGAAGTACTTGAAGTTGAAAAATTGGTGGGCGGAACAAAGTTTCGGCCTCAGGGCATAATTTCGGCATAGTAACGGACTGGAACAGAAATCCGGTGTCAGGCCGGGATAAATGGAAAGTCAAGGAAGTACTAACCATAACCAAGTGTGCGTTGGCTAAGTTGAATTCAATGCTGGACCAAAGTTTCGACGTAAGAGCAAAGTTTCGGCGTCGGGGCAGAGGTTCGACATCGGAGCAGAGGTTCCGTGCCAGGGCAAGAATATGGTGTAGCGGGCGTCTGAAAAAGAGGTTGGTAAGTCCAAGTAGAATCGAATGAAGACAAGGACACGATGAAGTGATGAGAGAGGGATGAATCAAAGGGAAAAGTCAAAGGAAGATGGACATGTTAAGATAAAAAATCCCCCACGGTGCTGCGCGTGCGTCGTAGACATGTACTGGTACTGCGGCATATATAATGCCCACGAATGGAGATGGTGAATGAAAAAGTAAATGCAAAAAGACGATGTTCAAGCCAGACAGACACAAGTCAACATGTGAAGGGCAAAAATTGCCTACGGCGCTCCGCGCCGTACCATAAACACACTAGCATAACCAGTGATATGTATCGTTAATGGACACATCCAAGTTAATGAAAAGAGAGAGAACACATGGACAAATGAAAGGTTCAAGTCAAAGAAAGTTGAACAAGAAAGAGAAAAATCGCCCACGGCGCTTCGCGCCGTGGCATAGCGCAACATAATCACGCGTGTATGGATGAGATCATACACAGATCAACAAGGTACCTTCGACCAAGGAAGAAAGTAAAAGAAGAAGGAAAAATGGCCGAAGAAATGGCGGAGATCCAAGCCGAAAGAAAAGAAAATCGCCCGCGACGCCGAGCGCCGTGGCATGTTCCACATCAAGCCAGGAACACGGCGGCATGGAATAGGTCCAATTGCATCAAGATATGATGTCCGATAAAGAGAAGAAAAATAAGAGAAAAATAAATGAAGAAGATCGCGGGAAAATCAACAAGAAAAATGGAAGCACGTGAAGAGGCAAAGCGCGGATGCTCCCAGAGGCAGCTCGGCCTCGAAGAGCCAGAATACGCACCAAACCGCGGTTAGGAATGCGCGGACTCGATAATGGACCGCCAAACACGGAAAAGCTCGGCAAATGAAGAAAAGGGCAGAAAAAAGAGACCACAGGGACCTCGTGTCCAACTGCAGCACCCCAGACGCCGCAGACTCGAATAAGTGGGCCACAGGACGCGTGTAGAAGAAGGGAAGAAAATCCAAGCAGAAGAAACAAAACAGATAGGAAAATGTGTACAGTCGACGCCAAGGGCCAAGGATGGCCCAAGACAGGAAAGAAGACGCGTCGAATCGCGGCGGGCGAAAAGAGAAAGAGGAGAAGGAAGGCAGAGACTCACTGTTGTCGAGGCTTGAGGGTGCTTGAAGGTTGTTGAAGAAGTTTGAGGCAAGGTATAGTGGGAGAGCGCCAAAGGAAGAGGAAAAAGTGGGGGATGGTGGTGGTAAGAGGAAGAGAGGCAGTTTGATCCCCTGGCGTCTTTTATACGCCAGCGAGACGGCTTCGCGATCAAGTCCCACGGGCGAAAAATCACAAAATAAACATACAGATCGGGCTGAATCTAACCGATCTGGGCTTCTTTCCGCTCATCGTCGTCACCATCCTTCCTAAATGACGTCGTCCACCAGTCAGCTCTTCCTTGGTAGAACAGAGCCGGCTGAGAAATGCTTTGCCCGTCCACAACGTTCGAGGTGTTGAGTTCGACTTGAAAGGCAAAGAAGCGCGTCAAAACGCGCTGTGAGTAGTGCAGCAGGTGCAGAAGAGAGGCAGAGAAGATCAGGCGGCAAGGTGAGGTCCTCAATTGCAAGCCGAATAAGAAAGCGCGTCACTGGATGAATTCTACTTGAATCTTCGATTTTCACGGGGAAAATCCACATCGAGGGACGGAATGGCGTTGAGCAGAGCTAATAGGGACCCCACATCCATGGGCGCGTTCAAAGACGCGTGAAGACGCGTCGCAGGGACGTGTTGCAACCCGGGAATCCGACCGCCGCGGCGGGATCAGTCTTTTAGTCAATTCTCGATTTGGCCAAATGAGAGAAGTTGCATGACGTCGTCGCTGAATCAGGCTCAGTCCGGCGAGGAAAGAGTGCATAAACAGCTCGTTGCCCATAGCAAAGGTCCACAGCGACAATCCTGAATTTCGAATCGCAATGCCCCTCCAAAAATCCCCAAGTGAACAGGATTCCGGGCACGAGAGATGGAAAAAAAAAGGGCGGGCAGCGGCAATTGATGCGAGCCGCGTAATTGATACTCTGTTGGATTTTTCTGGCCGCCTGCGGCGCTGACTCGGAGAAACTGGGCGGAAGACAAAGTTGCTGGCTTTAGATCTCGAGTACCCAGAGAGAAAGTTGATGCCAAAGGAGCCCATAGAAGACGGCGTTGTAGAATAGGAAGATGTTCCAAGCATTTCAGCCCGCCAGCGACACGAGAAACCGCCCAGAGAAACGACGAAACGCGCGCCATCAGCGCTTGAGGCAAGAACCCGAAGGGCCGAACATCGCCGAAGCCGGATTTGGTCGGCTAACCGCCGGCGACCCAAAATGGTAAGCGCCTCTGTTAAGCGCCTCAACGCCGTTTTCTTCACTCTGCCACCTCCCGCCATTCAAAGCCCCCAAAGACTTTCCAGAGGCCCTCATCGCACTCCCCCACATCTTTTCTTTCTTGTATCCTGGCCCCAAGCCCTTAAGTGGCCTCAGTATTCAATTGCCTTGAAAAAATACACTTTGCCTTGCAACGCAACACTCCCGATGCTCAAAACACCGGAAGCATTACCGAATGATTGGGGCACGTTCCCTCCACTGGCCTATGACTCTTCTGAGCTTCAAGACGATCCCCGTCGATGGGGAAATTCGGTTTAGTCCAACGTCGAAGATGTCAATGTGAAGTATGTGATCCCGTGGCCATAAAGCTGCACGTCTCCGTACCGGTATGTTTGAATTCATTTCTAACCACATTGCGCCACTAGGTGCGTCAATACCTCCCCTCTTTCGAACCCAAACTAATTTTTGACCACAGGAATAAGTGTTGATTATAAGAGCCAGTTGGTACAGATATAACCCACTTCTTGACGTTTTAAATTCTATTCACCTTGTGGCTTCCTGCTCGACTCGAATCTACCCACTCCGTGGCGGTTGAAAGCCACAAATACAGCGATGTGCTTTCTCGGCACCTTCAATAATATTCGCCTGAGCATCGTTTCGTCTTGTTCCTGGCCACGAAGCTTCTGAGACCCCTTATAGTATTCAGTCGAACTCGTTTTGTGTCAGTTCAAAACTGCGGGGTATGTCACAGCACCACGTCGCCAACTTCTCCTCCAACGGAACCCCCACCATCCCCCCACTGCCCCGTTGCCGCTGGCTTGACTTTTCACCATTCGACAGCCCTCATACGATTTCCCTCGACTCGAATCTACAGTTTGGTCCCCACTTCCAGCCCACCGACGTCTGACATGCTCACAATTCACACCACCCCGTTCTGCCCTCAGCGGCTCGAATCCGGATGGTTTGATGGGCTTTCCCACGCAACTGATCTCACCGTCTGCCCCTGTAAGTATTTTATTTCCCGTTTATCCGGTGCTCAAGTATTGCACATTAGGCCTTACATCTCTTTATTACATGTTATTAAGTCTCTCCTGTGCCTTCTTGGCTCACCAGGTGCGAGTATTCTCTCGGGTTCACCGATTTCTTGAACAGAGGCTAATTTCCCGTTCTCCGCAGTTTCAAGTTCAAATATCAACGCAGGATAGTGCCCACGCACCCTATGAAATAATAGCTAACTCCCATTCACAGCGAATTATTACTAATTTGTCTATTCCTCGTCCAAACTTGGAAATTGAACCGCCACAACACGATATTCAAGCACCCGCGCAAGCTGCAACTTATACTTCCCCAGGTGAGTTTACCTTCGTCTTCAGTCATTCTTCAGTCATTTGTCTCGTTCTGAACGTCTATTTGCAGACGATAATCCTCTTTTAAACTCATCCCACCGCAACATCGAGGCACATCCTCCAATGTAAAGTATGTTCAACCTCGACCATCCGTCAACGCTCATCTAACTTTGTGCCAGATGTCCGTCCATAACACATTCAAATGAAACCCCCGCACTCATTCGATGTTCACTGTACGTATACTCATTACCTCCAACATCCCCTTCAATCTCTGACGTTCAATTCATCCCCTTCACAGACACCCCGCAAAATGCTCAGTATATGCGCCGTTTCCTCGATAGCTTCGCTCAAGCACCATATAAACCAATGCAAGTACACTCCCTGAACCCTTTTAGCGCCCTCACTATGCACACCGACCCGCTCTGCTCTCAGCGGCCTCAACCCGAATGCGTTTGATGTAAATTCCCACGGAGTTGACCTTACCCTCCCTTGTAAAACTTTTAATTTGCGTTCATTCAAGGTTTGACTGGTGCAAAGTAGGGATCTATAATCTTCAATAGATGTTCCAGAACTCTCCTTGAGCTTCCTTGGATTTCCAGGTGGGAGTGTTGTCTCGTGTTCAATTGATTTCTTGAATCAACACTAATTTCGCGTTCTCCGCAGTTCAAGGGTCAATTCAGGTTCGGTATGAACCCCACGGCTCAGTACCTCGCACTCTGCTACTCAGGTTTTCATCCACTCACTCTTTTCATGTCCACCTATCCCCATGTTCAGATCGGCGTCAAATTCAACTCGGTTCAACTCAGCTGCACCCCGACTCAAGTACCTTGTTGTGTTCCTCATTTCAATCGAGGTATGATTGTCATACTATTTTCACTCCACTTTACTTGCCTTTCAAGTTCTTCATCTCCAGGATTCAATCTTGACCACGACAACTGTGATATTCAACCCACCTCGCCCAATTCCACCTTGAACTAACACGTCAGTCTATGTTGGTCTCATTCTCCTATGGCTTTCTCGACGTCCATTTAGAGACGATGAAGCTGCTTTATTCAAATTGAAGTCGTCCATCGGCACCACCCAACGCATCTTCCAATGTAATTCATGTTCAACCTCGACCATCCCTCGAAACCAACTCAACTTTGTGCTCAATTTCTATCTAGAACACACCAAGACGGAACCCATTGCACTATCCCTTGCTCATCGTACGATAATTCATCCCCTTGAACCTGTCTTTGAACCACTGACCTTCGATTCCTCCCTTTCACAGACACCCCCGCAAGATACTGGATATCCACGCCTTTTGCCTTTATTGCGCTGAAATCCCACAGGTACCACATAAATCAACGTAGGTACCCTTTATACACCCTTCTACCGCCCTTACCACGCACCCTAACCCGCCCTACCCCCAGCGGCCTCAACCCGGCCGATTTTAATCGAGTTCCCACGGCAGTGATTTCCTCGTCCCCTGGTAAAACATTTTGTTGTCGTTCATTCAAGGCTCGGATTAAGGCTCTATTTAATCCTTTAGATATTTCCCAACTTTCCCCGTGCTTCCTGGATTTCCAGGGCTGAGGGTTCACGAAACAACAATGATTTCCCGTTCTCGGCAGTTCAAGGGTCAATCCACGCAGTCCGCGCGGGGCATCGTCGATTCACTCATGGGGGCTGCCAGTGTATGAGCGGATGAACACCGTTCTGAATTTGCTTGCTGCCCTCCTGGTCATCCGGTTATGTTGAATGTTGAATGTTGAATTTTGAATGTTGAGAGTACTAGTGACGCCCGACTCGACTCGAGGATCGCACTCGCATTTATGTGCGCGATGTTAAATGCGCTCGCCGTACGTGTTCCATTTATCCACTGACAGGCATCCATCTTGAGCGAAATTGGGAAGTTGGACCGCCGCAAATTGGGCTTGAAGTTGAACTTACTCAGGTTGGTTTATGCTGCCCTTCATTCATTCCCTCGGGCCTTCCTGAACGTGCCTCCACAGACGATACTATCTTTTCCTTCCAATTGAACTCGTCCCCCGGCAACACACTCCACTCTACCCTCAATTCAACCCCGCCCGGGCTGCATCCCTCAACACCTCGCGCTTCGTACGCCAACCCACCGCCTTCACCCTCAACCACTCACTCCGGCACGACCCTCCTTCCCTCCCTCCTTTCCTCCCTTTCAGACACCCCAAACAAAACAAACCCCTCCTGCGGCGCCTTTCCAGTTCTTCAATTCTTCAATTCTTCTTCGATACCCCCCTCCCTGGCACTTAACATCGAACCCCATCTACTTCCGTACACACACACTCCCTTCCTTCCTTCCCAACTTTCAAACTTACCATTACTAGTAGCCGCGCCGGCCGAACCCTCCCCACTGGCAGTCAGCGGCTCGGCTCAAGCTCCAGCTCAGCTCGACTCACCCGGGGGTAACGTCTACGGCCGTATACTTGAGTACCTCCATACCAATGTATTTCGCGGGGGGAAGGTGATTTGATTTGAGCGAGAGTCCTAGTAGTGTCGCGCGGTATTATAATACGGTGTCCGTAGGTGATGTACATGCAGAGCTGGGGTTCGTTTTGTTTCGTTTCGTTTGGTTTCGGTTCGTTTGGTTTCGTTTTATTTTGGTTGGGATTTAGGTGGGTGCGCGATACGATACGATATTTGCGCTCGATTCGATGAGGATTACATCTCGGCCGTGGGTCCAAAGTTAATTTAATTTGCTGGAGACGCGCCAGCCAGCACGAGCCCTCAGGCTTTGACCTCAGGCTTTGACCGTACAGCTTGGTTTTGGCTTTCTGCTTTGAGCTTCACTTTAACCCGCCGCGCCGTTGACTTGAATTGATTTGATTATTGGCCGGCCGCATTTTCTTGTCATTTACCTAGGTTCTCGTCGGAGGTGTTGGCCAGGGAGGCTCGGGCTCGAGTTCGACGCAGTCCGTTACAGCCTACGTTGTGAGATTTTCAATGAAGGGAGTTTGATTCGAGAGAACATTACAGAGATTGAGCTTCGCCGCGCGTAGTGTGGGGTATACGAGGCTTCGACGCCGATGGTCGGTACGTTCCCTCGTTGGACTGGTTTTTTGAGTCAATTTGAAGTAATTGGGACCCCGACGCTTGGCCAAGGTACAAGAATCAAGTAAGCAAGCAGGCCGGATAACTCGAAGGGATTCCCTCGAGGTATATCGGTACGTGGTGCGTTCGCGCTTCCTGATTATTCTCGAGTGTACTTTGAATACAGGAATTTCGGTGGACGGGGATTTAAGGAAGGACACAAGTCGGCGCGCGTCCCGGGCGAATCTTCGAACCCAGTACACCGGGCTCTACGAAGGTCAGTCGACGCACAACGAGCGCGCGGTGTCAGCGCACTATTACACCCATGGACCGCCTCCGAGTCTTCGCTCCCTCAAGGTTCGCGCGGTAAAAGTGGAAGCAGTACTAGTATGGATTCAAGGGTGACTGGGTACTTGCGACACGAGGCAAGTGCGTACTTATCTACCCAGCTAATTGTCTCCTCGCGTCCCCAGCTAGAAGGTGTTGCTCCAGAGAAAGACAGGCGGTGGTGGTACCTGCGGAGAATACATGAGTACATGCAAGTACAATGAGACGAGGGGACGTAGCATTAACAGGGATGCGAGCGCGGAGGGTGAGCGCTGAGCAGTTGCGGTCGAGGGTCGAGGGAGCGCTGGCCTGGGGACGTCGGCGGGCATCGATACGGCGGACGCGTCGTGTGAGCGGCATTGGGTGAGCGGTGCGCGGGTCGTTCGATGCGCGGTCGAGTCAGTACGGCGCGTTGGCATGAACGCGTGGGGTTGTTTGATGCGAAGGCGAGTCGATTGGCACAGCGGGGCGGCGTTGACTGTGCGCGGTCGAGTCGATATTGGCGTGAACGGAAGTGCGGTGTGCGGGGGTGTGGTGGCAGCCATGCAGCGTCGACGTGGGGAGAGGTGCGCGGTGAGACTGGAGGTGTATGCTATTTGAGAGGGCGTGATTGCGGGGTGGGTGCTGGATTGCGGCGGCGGTGGTGGATGTCGGTTGCATTGGGTGGGAGCGTAGACGTCATTGAGTGGCGGGAGGTTGGCAGTCGTCGCGTCATGGGTGTGCAGCAGGCGGGAGAAAGAGGGACGGGAATGAATTTGGGCGATGGATCCATCGGTGAAACGGGCCGGACAGTCACACGTGACCCGCCTCCTTTCTGCTGCTTTCCCGCTCATGGCGACCAACGCCGTCGCATTCCCGGTAACAGGCCCACAACCTACTCCCCGCCCCCGTCCCCCGCACCTCCCATTTCGTCGCATTTCACTCCCCAGCAACATCAACCCAAGACACAGGGAGAGCGTGGTCAGTGTAGCCTCGTTTGAGAGCGTCGTCGAGGAGCAGCCACAACGCAAACGAGTCGTGCGCACAAAGGGCACCGACGCAAGAGAGGTCAAGCGCCGCAACGTCATTCAAGAGTTTTACGAGACCGAGCGCGCATATGTCGATGGACTCGAGTTGATATACGACCACTTCCTCACCCCAATCATCGCGTCCCTCGACACACCCACGCCGCTCCTCTCCCGCGCAGACCTCGCCGCTGTATTCTCCAACTTTGTCGACATATGGAATTTGCATCGTGCATTCTATGCAGCCCTCTCTGCTCTCTTGTCTTCAAGCGAAGACCCGCCCCTGGCACCCCTCCTCCTCTCCCACTTTCCCTACCTCTCCCTCTACAACCCCTTTGTCACCTCCTTCCCTGCCACCATCGCCGCCATCGCCGCACTCACTACTCCCAACCCACAATACAACCCCGTCTTTGCCGCGTACCTACGCGACCGCGAGGCCGACCCCCGCTGTGGCAAGCTCAAGCTGCGGGACTGGCTACTGACGATCGTGCAGCGGTGTCCGCGGTACCTCCTCTTACTCAAGGACTTGATTGGTTGTACCCCACCGCCGAGTGCGCCTTCAAGTGGCAACGACGAACACACCCTCCTCACGCGCGCACACGCCCTCGTCGCCCGCATAACCCTCACCCTCAACACCTCCATCCACACCCACGCCCAGACCCTCTCGCTGCTCGCCCTCCAGCGCGCAACCCCCACGCTGCCCTTTCAGCTCATCGTCCCCGGGCGCAGACTCGTGCGCCGCGGTGCGTTGGTGCACGTTCCTCAAGAGGGTAATAACGCGGGGTGGGCAGGAGGGGAGAGGGGCAGGCGGGAGCGCGAGTTCCTCCTCTTCGACGACTGTTTGGTGTGGCTGGAGAAGGAGGGCGCGTCGAATTCGTCTTACACCGCGGGTACGCCCACTCCCACTACACCGACCGGGGCGAGTAGAATGGCAGGAGGGAATGGGAATGGGAGCCCGAGCCGCCCGCGCATGACGCGCACGCGGAGTAAGAGCGAGGCGGAGTTGCCGGTGCTTGCGTCGCTTACTTCCTCTTCCCCGTCGCATTCTTCCTCCTCCGCACACTCTTCCGCTAACAACGGCAACGCGAACTCGCCCGCGCACCCCACCCCCAAACGCACCGCCTCCGCCCTCCCACTCCCCTCTTCCGCCGTATCGAAACTGAAGCGTCCCCCCGTGCGGAGTACTAAGACCGCGCCCGGCGGCGGGAGCGGTGGGGGTGCAAGTGGGGGTGGAAGCGCGCACGGGCAGAGCCACGAAGAGTCCGGCGGGCGCTGGGTGTACAAGGGGCGCGCGGAGCTGGTCGATTTGGAGGTCGTGGTGCCTGTTGCGCGTGGGGGTGCCGAGGGTGGTGAAGGAGATAGTGGAGAGGGTGGGGACGGGGAAGAGAGGGAAGAGGGGAGGAGGTTCGAGGTGTTGAGTCCCGAGGGGAGTTTTGTTGTTTATGCTGGTGAGTGCTTTGCGTTCTGCTTCGTGTTTCTTGGGCGTCGCGGGTCGCGTTCTTCGGCGTGGTTTTTGTTTTTTTCTCTGCGCGGCGTTCTTCTGCGTGCGTGCGTGTGCGTTTCGGCGTACCGCGCTCATTTGCCTGCATTATACGGGCAGGGCGAGCCTTCGTCGGGTCGGCTGTGTGCATGAGCGGCGCGGCGGACACGAATGTCTCATTGCAGCCACTCGGGCGCTGGGTGCTTGTTCGTTAGAGTTTTGTTCTTGCCTATTTTTGTTTTTTTTTCCTCTTCTCGATCCCGTTTCTCCCTTGTACCATCTATCATTGCGTTCACTTTTAGTTCCTCCCCTTCACTTTCTCCCTTCCGTTGTACATTTACTCTCGCTAACACAGTTCCCCCAGACTCGGAAGCAGAACGCGACGCCTGGACCTCCGCCATCCGCCAAACAAAGGCCGCGCTCTTCGTCTCCCTCAACGCAACGCACCCCGACTCGACGCTCACCTCCTCCGCCTCCACCGCGCACCTCCGGCGCTCGCTGCAGGCGCTGCCCTTCCCGCCCTCGGACGAGCGGCTGCTCAGCACGGGGAAAGATGGGAAGGGGAAGAAGCATTCCGCGAAACGCGAGAGGAGGGGGAGGGTGGAGCATTGGGTGCCGGCGATATGGATCCCCGACGAGAAGACGGAGGGGTGCATGCGGTGTGGGCGCGCCTTTGGGTGGCGCAGGCGGCGGCACCACTGTCGGCTGTGTGGGCGGTGCGTGTGCGCGGGGTGTTCGGAGCGGACGTTCTTCATCGCGGACCCGAACGCCAAGGACGACTCGAGCAAGCCTGCGCGGGCGTGCAATGCGTGCTATGAGACGGTGTTTCCGCTGCTGGACCCTGTGCTGGAGGGGGAGGGCGGGGACGCCGGGGAGGGGGATGGGGACGGGGAGAGCGGCATGCTTGAGGCGCATTCGAATACCATGTCCTCGCTGTCGAACTTTCCCTCTTGGCTCTCGATGCCGTCGCTCCCGCTTGCGTCCACCACCGAGGCGCTCATGGCGCTTGATTCGCCGGGCGGGCGCGGGCATCGGCAGACGGGCTCCAAGTACGAGAGGTTGAGGGGGCGCGAGCACACGGAGTGGCATTTTCACCACCAGACGGAGGGGAGTCATGTGGAGATGGCGGGGGAGAGGGTGCGCGTGCGCTCGCCGCCGCCGCGGCCGAAGAGCTACCACCAAATACTCGAAGATTTCCAAGAGTCGCGCACGGGGGGCATTACGGGCGCGGTGCAGGAGGAGCAGGATGCTGATGAGGACGAGGCGTCGGAGGCGGGGTCGTCGCGGCCGCACTCGGCGGTGGTGCAGTTTGAGTTGCCCGTGAGGGAGAGGAGGCACGAGGATACGGCGAGGCGGAATAAGCGGTTTTCGATGCCGGCGGTGGCGTTGCAGACGACGAGCGTGACGGCGCGGACGCAGGGTGGGGAGGAGAGGAGTAGGGTGCCTGGGAAGGCGAAGCGGTTTTCGTTGGTGTTGGGGTCTTCGAGCCATTCGTATTTGCATAAGCCGCAGAGGACGCAGAGCGAGATGGTCGGCAAGGGGGGCAGGATTGAGGAGGGGGTGGAGGGCGGCGCGGGGGAGTTGGGGAAGGGCGTTGCTGCGGGCAAGTTGAGCGAGTTGTTGGGGAGGCATCGGCATAAGACTGCTTGATCTTTTAATTCTCTTCCATTATTTCTCGGACATTGCATGGTTCGGGTTCGGTCATCGTACATACATACCACATACAGACAGACAGACAGAGAGATACGGACGACACACATACTTAGCTTATTCGATATTAACACCGACTCCCACCCACCTCACTTGTACTTTTGTAGCGGTACTAGAGCTTACTTCTTTTGCACTATCCTGGCCCCCAAGGTCATTGGAAGGAAGGGAAGACGTCTGCGTGAGTTTTTTCCTCATTATCAGTATTTTGTTCACAGTTTGAGATAGGGGCTTTTCCGTCGCGCGATCGCGGAAACAAACCGTCAGCCACGGCCCGTCTGCTTTTACTCTTCTCTCCCACCACATCCTGCCCCCATCCGCCTCGCTCTTCCACCAAACCACCACGCTCCTTAAATCCACGCTCGTTTCGATCATGTCCTTCCTCCTGCGCCCGGTCTTTACGTTCCGGCGCAGCTCGTCTGCAAGCACGCGCGGGGTGGAGCTGCACGCGTCGGTGACGCCGTACCCGCTCGCGCCGCATTTGGAGGGGTGTGTGCTGGATATTGGGGTTGGGCGGGATGCCAGTATCGTGCCGCTGTCCGAGGGTGAGCGTTTTCTGAGGTTCGGCGGTGCAGAGCTGACGGGTTTCGATGCAGGTGAAACTCGTCGGTCGGCCACACCCACTCAGAATCGATATCGGTCGCGTGCCCTCGACAGTAAACCCTTGCCCACCACCGCAAAGCAGCCGTTAGGCGTTGTCACGAATTTCGCGCGCGTGCCTGGGGCGCGGCGCAAGAGTGTGCCTGCGCCGTCCAAGACTCGGGGTGCCGAGAACGGCAACGGTAACCCCAACCAGGAGAACGAGGCGCCGAAGAAGCAGAGCCCCCTTCGACGGATGCCGCGGTACCTCAATCTCGCGCGGACGTCGCCGACCAAGTCTCCTGGTTCCAAGAAGCACGCACACGCATCCTCCTCCTCCTTCCGCGTCGAGTCCCCCACCAAAGCCAAAGCCAAGCCCGACATCTCGTCTGAGTCCGGTAGCCCCGGCGCTTCGCCCTCCAAGCTCGAGTCGTGTCTCGCGCACCCAGCGGACGAATCGGTGGACTGGGCGGCGCGCATCCGGAGCGTGTTTTATAACAAGACGTGGGACGCGGACGGGGACGACGACGACGACGAGGACGACCTGCCCGAGAGCATCCGAGAGTTTTTCACGCGCGATTCGGTGGGGAGCGATGAGTCGGTGGACGGCGGTACTAGCACCAGCAACGCAGATGCCCACGAAGACGACTACGGCCGCCCGCTCGGCGTTCGTTCGACGTGCTCCTCGCCCTCTAGTCCGACGTCCCCTTCTTCAAGTCCCGATAGTTCCGCCGACTCCGAGTCTTTGGCGACCCCGACCCATGGCCACCCACATGCGCTCTCGAGCGTGCACTCCTCTTCCGAGCTTCCGTACCTTGGCGGCAGCAGCAACAGTCACAGCGGCGCGTCGGGGCTTTCGGCGTCGAGTTCGGGGGCGTCGGGCGCGTTTAACGATTTGCTGGCGTCGGTGGGGCGGAAGTACCCTGGGCGGCATTGGCCGGAGATTGTTCAGTTTAGTGGGCCTAGCGAGGATGGGCATGGGCATGGGCATGGGGGTAGGGGGGATGGAGGGAGGGCGTGTGGAGGGAGTATCAATGGGGGGAAGGGGCTGCAGCAGTGGAGTGATGTGTTTTGTCTTGACGAGTATGCAACTTGAGCCGCGGAGGGCTATTATTTTGCCATGGTCGAACTTGCTTTGCCTGATCAGGATGAATCACGATTCACGAGTGAGCCCGGCAGGATAACAACCTGAAGTGCATCTATCTTCGGATAATAGGACGGTAGGGATTCTTGTTTGGGGTAAATTCGACCCACGACTTTTGGAAAATGGCGTCTTACCGGACCTGTGAATTCGCGGGTCTCGGGCGGGGTTGGTGGTCTAGGTCTCCGGTCTTGGTCAGGAGACTCTCCAACACAAGTTAGTCTTGCTCTTGGAAGTTCCACAGCGCGAATATGATTGCATCCTGAGAGAGAGGATAGCTCTAGCCTTTAGCGTTCCGGGTGCTTTGATCGGGCGAACACGAGATCAGTCCCGGAAAATCGAACATCGCACGAACGCAGCCTGGAGCCTCTCCCCAAACCCTTAAGGAATCAGTACACACGCACCTCCAGGTGCCTATAGGTAGTTAGGGTCTGTTTCCTTTAGGGTCAGTTTTCTTTTTGGACTTCGGCCCTGGGCAAGGCGTGTTCAGGGCTACAAATTAAAATGTGAGCCTCTCACGCGGCCTGTATATCATCCGATTAATTCAGGAGAAGTTGGTTCTAGGGTTGTAGGTCTTGATCATGAGAGAAGGCGTGCTGGGAGGAAATCGAACGTCGCGCGGCTCAAGCCCGTTTTTCGAGACTAAAATGTGTGAGCCTTTCGGACGACACATATATCATTCCCTCGAGATAAGAGAGAGGGTGATTCTACGCATTAGCTTTCTAGGTTGTGAGAGTCTCGGATAATCGGGCAAGGACAATCAGTCGTACTGGAAGGAAAATCGCACATCACACGGCTCAAGGCAAACCTAAAAATGTAGACCTCTCGGGCGGTCTGTACATCTTCGATTGTGATTTGAAAGAGAGAGAGGATGCTTCGGATAATTCGGCCAAAAAATTGGCTTGGTTGAAACTTGAAAGGGAATCGCACAGCTCCGCAATAGTTCCGTGGCTCACTGCTTGTTGTTGTAGAATGTGAGCTTCTCACGCAGCCTGTGAATCATGCGGCGGGGGGTGGTGAAATCCCGCCTGTCGGTTGGAATGCAACCTGAAAGCAAAATTGCATCATACTTCCAAGTGACGGCCGAGGTGCTGTACAGCTGGCAGTTGTGAGTTCCACGACTCGGAAGTTCCGTTGTTGTCAAAAATTGTTGAGCTTCCTGAACGGCCTGTGAATCAAGCGGCGGCGGTAAGTAGTAATAAAATCCCGCCTCTCGGTTGAACTTCTCACCTAGAGTCCGCGGCGTTTATGTAGTCCCAAATAGGTTACTTGGTGTCAACTTCCAGGACCGGTTTGATCCGAGCGATGGAAAGATGGGAACCTTTCTCTTCATACCGTGACCACAGGCGGCGTGGACGGCCGCGAGTAGAGTCGTGGCGACTCGTGCGACCCAGTTGGACGCATGCAAGACTTCAGACCGGTTTCAGGTTCAACACAAGTTGTTACACAACACTGACAACCGCTTCCCGACGTGGGTCCTCGCTCATAGCATCTGCAACCGCCGAAGATGGCAAGACGGATTTCCTCATGTGCATGCACGGTGATAAGTTTGGCTCTCTGAATCCCAAATTAACCGCCCAGTCGGTCGATATCCGCCACCGATTCGTTGCATCTGGATGACCGCTCCCACATAGTCAGTATGTCCTCTCCTGCGGTGATAATTCCGAGGTCAACGCATCGCTTACATGTTTATTGTAGGACGTACCACTTCCCATGGGATTTACCTTGTCGGTGTGGGAATTGCCACTCAAGGCCGCCCGCCACAGCCCGCTACTATGCTGCATCTATTCACGCTGCGGGCATGTATGCATGATCCCTGTCTGGTCTATGGGCGACTCCCACGTCTGCAATCTCTTTGGGGACTACTGCCATGAAAATATATCGCTGTCGACATCTCCGACCCACCGAATACCGACGCAACCTCAAAGTCCTGATTCTCCTGACTGTACATGTCAGACTCTGCATACCAGATGGATTATTCTATCCCCTGAACTTCCAATCGCCACCGTCATCCGACCCTGTTTTGGAATGTCCCCCGAACTGGACGCCACGGTAAAAAGGCAGGTGTTTATCGGGTTACTACCCCACCTTCGTTGACGCAAACCGTGGGATTTTTCCCTTCGTCGCACTGTATCCGCATCTTGTCGCCTCATCCACCGCGATGCGAGAAACGGACACGCGTAAATAACCAAGGCAATTTTTCTGCGGACAAGAATCCGGCTGCCACGGAAGTCTCAGTTATGCTGTTCTTCTCAACTTGGATCATTGCTGGCATCATCCGCCTCAACTTCAACCTTCTTTGATCTCAGCTCAATCAATGATACAAGCCTGCGAGCTTCGTTTGACCTCGTCTTCATCTTTCCCCTTGATGTGTTCGCTGACTTGGATCCATAGCTCAGGGTGTAGGTCCTGATTTTTGGGTTCTTTTTCCGACAGATCCCTGATACTTTTTTCACCCACTGCCGAACTTCGTTTTATTTTCGCACTTAGGATGCTTGTCTAGCTGAGTAATCTTTCTCATGACTGTACATCTCTTTGAGATTAGTACCCACTGTTGGCTCTCCCTCACCTTTTACAGTATCGCCGCCTCACCGGATGTCAATGGATCTCTTGTGCTCTCTGACGACCGTATGAAGCGGTTTCAAACGCTCAACTCCTGGGCGGGCGATCCCACGGGAACCGTAACGGGCAGCATGCCTCCTTGAATTCCGTCCTGCCATGTCATCGGCGATATCACAGGTACATAGAGTCGCTCACACTGAACTCTTCCACACTCGGCCACCCTGTTCCGTCGTGGTTTTCCACCGCTGGCCAGTTGATCCGTTCTTCTCCAGTTGACCTTATTCGACAGTTTACCGTGGTTTTGCCGCAGTTACATATGCACTGTGCGAACGCATCAAACGCGCCTACGATGGCCGCGTGCTTCCAGTTATAGGCGAGGTTCACATCGCCGTCGAACCTGAGCCTGAGAGTGCGGCGGGAACGAGGACGTGCGGTGCTTATGTGATTTTCGTGGGCGTTCATCGTGGGTTCTCATGGCATTTGCGCGTAGCACATACACAGCGTGTCGCCATCTAGCCTGATTGCATTTACCACCCGAGGTTGGAAACTATCCGAAGCCGTCGAGGAGCTCGAAGTACGGCGTGGAATAATCCGAAACTCTGTCCCCCGAGTTAATTCAGTGGGAGCTACCGTGGTTGCATCACCAGTAAATTCGTCACCAGCTGGCCCTATGCGCTATTTGCATGCGACAGGTTAAGCGCATCCCACGTCGTTCAACCCCGAAGCCTTTTGCGTCCGATGCATGCGTGGAGGGTCCGACCCTCGGGAGCGAAATCTCCGAGGTTTACCTCGCGTCGAGGCCTTCTTCCGTTGCACTTGAATACCCACCGTGAAGTTGCACCCGGCAACTCTGGTTTGTTAGTACCCGGAACGATGGGTATATGCAAGCTATCATAGCCCGAGGCGCCCGCCCCTCACATTAATGTTTGTTGCGGCCATTCTTGCGCGGTGGGAACGCGATTGCCTCTGCACCCGAGATGTAATAAAGAGCTTTGCCACAAATAACTGTCCCGTCAACTGGGAGGCGGGCGTCGCGAATGCGGCATAACTGCGGAGAGAAAGGGGTGGGTTCGACACGCTCAGTGTGAACAATATGTGCTTCCGAATGCTGCCGCCGTTCAGGCTGTTCGGCCACTTGAAGAAAGGGTCGGCAAGTGAAGCTCGCATCGTGGTACCACGGCGAACAGGAAGTTAGAGTGCGCATTTGCCTATTTGGAGGGAATCGGTCCGAATGAGCGAACTCGCGCTTTGCCGTGTGGGATAAGAATTCGCCCACCACGGTAGGTATTGTGTAAGAAGTGGTTACGGTGAGAACGAGTCAAAGACTACATGTACCTTCGAGGGCGGTGAAAGTAGCAGGTGAGCAGTAAATGTGGAGTTAGACTGGCGCATGATAAGTTACACGAGAGCATCGTATCACGCTCGACATATAAACGTTGTTTATACCGTTTGGGGAGTGAGATGTTAGCAGAAGAGAACGCGCCGGCAAACACGGATCTGTCCGTGTTCGCGGCTTGGGCGGTGGCTTTTTATAATCATTTTCCTTCCCTCATGGTCACCCAGCATAGGGTCGGAAGGATTTGCGCACCTGAACAGCGAGCTCGCTGTTACTGTTGGCGACTCGAGCTCTCCAGAAGCCCTTGAATTCGCATAGCTAAGAAGCACAATGTCCACCGGTAGAGCGATTGAGTCGATGACCACCAACGCATTGATATCGAAGGAGTTCGAAAATACTCCATCTGAAAAATTCTGCCGCCAGTGGGGTGGGAGGACCGATAAGATACCGATAAGGAATGGCCTAATGAGCAAAGGGAGGTTAACAAAAGAAGAGTGCCATTGGCTTATCCGACGGTAGAGAAACCATGGTGGGTGCTGTTGGTGGGTTGAAGAAAAGGACCGGGATGCGATCGCACGCGATTGATGACCGAAATTGAACCGGGATTGCCCGAAAAGGATCAAATAAATTCAACCACGGTTGTAAGTAGTATCAACCATTGTAAGTATCAAACTTTGCGGCCACCGAGTTCGGTTTTTGCCAGATACAAGCGCCCATCGGTCTCGGCCCATTCGTATGGCCGCGGGACTTTCCGTTGACCTTGATCGTACCAAAATGTTTAAATATGATATTAATCCGCTTAACAAGCGTTTTGCACATGTTTTCGATTTCTCGGGTGGGAGACCTTCTCTGAGTTCTCAGTTGAGCTTAGCTTGGTCGGCAGGATGAAATGCTTAACCCATGTTCCGGTCCGACATCGTGGAATTTGTGTGGATTGAAGATCCCGGTGCCAATTTGGCCAATCGCAATCGAAGAAGCAGGACTTAGAAGCCCCGCCATTCCGTTTTGATTCCGTTCAACCTTAATCGCGAGTTGACGTCGGGAGTACGCGTGAAGAAAGTATCATCTCGCATAGGTTCGAACAGAGCGAGGAGTGGCAGTAAAAATCTTCCTTCCACATCACGTATATATTGGGGCCGCAGCCAATGGTAAATTCACTCCCCCCGACATTCGTTGCCTGCGATTTAGCCGGGGGTTCCCAGTGGCTCGCACTCCTAGCAGGGTATACATATCAAAATTGCCTCGCTAGCAATTCAATTGACCATAGTGTTTAATTGCTGCGCCACCAGCTGTCGACATCGGGATTTAATTCTAGGCGGCGCTGAAATTTCCCGCTTTTGTGGCGTCTGCGCATCACTGGACACATATCCCATCGTAAGCGAGTGTTATGTATACATCATCCGCATGATGGAGGCTTGGGGGCTCTTTGCGCTTTCTCTTCAATCGAGTAACCAGGATGCCGATGCGTTGTTTTAATTTTAAGCATAAGGAGGAGCGATCGTCGTGTGAGACTCGCGACTCCATGGCATTGGCAGCATCGTAGAAACGTTGTTCAAATTATGGAGCGCGGAATTTGCCGGCCACCGGTTAAGTAGGCCCTAGGCCTGAGGGCTTACCCAGGGCCTGTCTACGAGCGAGTTAGAAGGTTGCCGGATGGCTAGAGCTCGCTACAAGTCACTACTGACGATTCCATGACTGCAGAGACTGAGATCTTTGGGAGTTGTGGTTCGACCGAGATCGCAGGGAGTTCTGGCTGAATACATGCGACGCCTCGCGAGAAGTAGAACAGCTGGAAAAGAAACGGCTTTTCTCTGAGCATTTCTAATGCAGTGAGGCATATTTTAACGCAAATGTCAACCTAGATGTCGTCGTCGAGTGTAGAGTTTTACGAGTAAATTCTCACTCAATTCAAGTAGGATCGATGCAAGTCGAGAGCAGATTCGACTGGCTCGTTCTTGGAGGCTTGTCAACGCACGAGCTGTCGGGAGAAAAATGAATTGAAGCCGGATCCCAATAAGTAAAAGAAGAAGAAACAACAACGGACTACCTGACTGATCACCCGCCCCAAAATCGAACTGCGGTCTCCCACGCGTGAGATCAATTGCTGGTGAGCGTACAGCATGTGCTATCAGGTGGTTCAGAAGCTATTGCGCTACTCCAATGTAATACGACTGTTGTTAACGTCGGATTTCGTTAACATGAAACTGAGTCATTCAACGACGGAAGATTGAACATAAACTGTATCTTGGATTTCGGACGAAGACCTTTTTGGTTTGCTTTTCGGTTAGAGGGGGAGTCTGCTGGGTGTATCCGAGTAAACGACGTGACGGTGGAATGACTTGAAAGGATAGGACAAACGGAAAAGAACAAAAAAAAAAGAAAAAGATGATAACCCGTGTACACGACTCCGAATCGAACAAGGGCCTCCCAATTAAACACCTTAAACTAGCTGAACTGGCCTGAGTGGGGCACACCATGTGCTACGAGTGGTCAGTAGCCTGTTCTTACTTGGCGAGGCCAAAAAAAGTGAGGAAAGAAGAGTAGCGGGGTATGAACAGATGCAAAGAAGAGAAGCGCGCACATCACCCGACCTCGAATCGAACAAGGACCTCCCACTTACAAGATATATGCAAACCCGCATTTCAAGTGGGTACACACCGTGTGCTATCGGGTGGTTGCATCTATTTCACCTGGTCTGATATACTTAGTAGGCCCACATGCTGGCAGGAGGAACATGTATCAACCGCGGTCGACATCAGCAACGGCCGAAAATCGAACATGGTTGGATTTCTCGATTCTTGAAGACGAGCAGAGGGCAAGGCGTTATTATACTTGAAGATGTGAGTGAAAATGAAGACCAAGGTTCAATGGCTTGGTGGAATGAGATGCCATAAAGAGAAAAAGGGCCTGCATCAAATACAATTCACCCGACCCCGAAACGAACGAGGACCCGAGTGGTTAGCCTTCCACTTGAGAAGTAATGGTATAAATTTGGCTCATGTAGAGGGCTCAATCGCAAAAATTGAACAGGGTTCACTTTGTGTCGCGCCAACTTACTGAGAGAGTCAGAGATAGGAGGCCAGAGGGAAGGGAATCGCACACACACAGATCGCTGTCGGTCCAAATGTAACCGGTGCCAGGCTGAGGACGGGCTCGGGTGAAGTGCAGATTTACGATCTGTCATCGGGTACGGTAGGCCCCGGGAAGCTCACGCCAACGCTTGTCCGAAAATTTGGCTTTTTGAGGGTCAAATTTCGCGATTTCCTTGTCCGAATTTTGGCTTTTTGAGACCAGAATTTAACGACCCTTCTCCGGGATTTGGCTTTTTCAGGTGGGTTGACCCATCTCGGACCGCGATTGTCGGATGTGGACGAAGATTTTGAAACCTCCGGCAAAGGTGAAGTTGCACCATTGTTCTCCTGCACCACAAAAGCCTACCGAAACCATCCAACACCAGCTGCCGTAGGTCCCGTTGCCGCGCCCATGGCGCGGCCGAAAAATACACGATTTTTAACCCCCTGACCCTTCTCCGAAAGTGGCTTCTTGAGGTGGTAGAAGATGGAAAAAAGTGGCTTTTTGAGGCCGATTTTGGCAAATTTTCCGGACAAGCTTTGGCATGAGCTTCCCGGGGCCTGGTACGGTGGACCAGGGTGGTTGCCTTGAAGTGAAGAACACTTCCGACTTGGGATCCTCGGCCGGTGCCGACGTCCTTTGATCTTGATGAATTTAGGGCCCAGGCCGCTCATACTGCGTAGGTCCGCCACACGATGAGTTGAGCGATATATGTGCAATGCGATCCGGATGACAGGGAAAACGGGACACAAGAATAGGAACATTTTCCGGAAGATCCACGCCAGATTAGTATGGGTTGTTTCGCATGCGATCGCATGGTCCTGGCTGATGCGTTTGCAAATATCGCGGTCACGCAAGTGAAGCTGGCTGCATTTTTTCAAAGTTGTAGAGCGAAAATGAAGTCGTGCTGAACGTGAATGAAAGTGAGAGAGAGAAAAGTCGAGATTTGTTATTTGTTCGGGATGACGCCAAACACGTTTGCCATCGAGCCAGCCAGCAATGTCCGTCAAGCACCTCGAAAGTATGCTGCAAAATAATTCTGCAGAGCAAATCCTAATGGTATTGTCTGCACAGACTTCCTGCTCGAGCGCAAGCACCTGCAGACCTTCCAACTTTCCGTCCTCTCCGACTCGCGTTTAGGCATCGACGCCTCGCACTACCTCTCCCAGCTCACAGACAACCCCCCGTCTCGAGAACCCTTGTTGGCCGCGACCGGAGGGCTCCCATTGGCGCTGACGCAGCGCATCGAAGCGGACTTACGCACCCTCGAGAAGCTAAGGATCAAACCCGTCTTCGTGTTTCCTGGCCTCGCGCCGAATCGGCGGTGGAAGTCCAATGTCGGGAATAACAACAACAACAACAATATGGGCGGCATGAACAACATGGGCATGCAGGGCAACATGAACATGGGCGGGATGAACAATATGGGCGGGATGGGCCCGATGCCAGACCACACGGAGGCGTGCCGCGACCGGCGTGACGCGTGGGCCAAGTACGAGGCGGGCCAGGAGGACGCGGCGACGAGGCTTTTCGAAGGGCGGAGCGCGTTCCAGCAGTGGGATTTGTGGAGGATGGTTTTACGCATCTTCAGGCATCGGAATGTCGAGTTTATTGTCGCGCCCTATGTTGCGTGGGCACAGGTGGGTGGTTTTCTCGTCATTCTCGTATCCCGCGTTTTCTCGCGCGGTTTTATGCTCATTTTTTTGCCATTTACTTACGACTTTTTTTGGCACGCGCGCGTAGCTCATCTACCTCCAACGCCATCCCAAGCAATACATTCACGCCATATACGGCCCTACCGACACCCTCCTCTACCCCGGCGTCGACAAGCTTATCACCAGCCTCGACCTCGCAGCGGCCGCACCGACGTTTACCTTTTTGTCCAAGGTGTGTCTTCCCGTTCTCATTCCCCCGACATTTCACCAATTTAGATGTCATTCCTAGCGCACCATCCTCACCGAGCTCACAGTCAACGAAGACCAGTTCCTCGACGTCGCCATCCTCGTCGGCGGGGCGCACAGCCCGCCCTTCCCGCCAACTATGCACGAACAGGCCTTGAAGGTGCGTTTTTCACACTCTTACAAGAAACGAACTGCTACATGAACGACCCGCAGGCCACAGTCGACATGGTAAAATACTACAAATCGGGCTTCGCCGCCGTTTCCGCCTTTGCGGAGCACCCCGCCGTCAAGGGGATTGCGTATACGGAGCATTATGCAAGGGTGCGGAGCATGGTGGGTACCTTACTCGAGTCTGCTTTCCCGGCTGTACTATATTATATGGAACTCGTTTTTGCTTTATTTACTTCCTCCGAAAGAAACGATACTAATCCACCTCGCAGGTCCGCTACTCACTTATCCTCTCAGCGGAGGGCGTTGTCCTCCCCCTGCCTGTCGCCGTCGTAGGTGGACCTGGGGTTGGCCCAATGGGTGGCCCGGGAGGGAATAATGCTGGTGAGTTTGAGTATTCTTATTCGTCGCTTTTGCTACAACTTTTCACTCTTCACCGATGCTAACCTTTTCCCTTCCGCAGGCGCGATCGGCCCCACCGCAGCGGAGGTCCCTGTGGACTTGCACGAGGTGTTTACGCATCGGTTGCCGGATGAGGTGTGTGTGTTTTCATTTTCGTGATAACTCCTCGTTCTCCCATTCTCTCCACCTTCGCCAAAGAAAAACATCAACTAACCCACCCCCAGGTCTTCTTCTACCTTTCCCGCGGCCTCCTCGGGCCACAGGCCCTCGTCTGGCTCACAGGTGGGCAGATCGTCGAGGGCCCCCCGTTGGACAACGGGGAGACGACGGAGTACAAGCGGTTCGTCAAGGAGGTCGTGACGGACGGGCAGACGGGCCCGCGGGCGACGGTCAGTCCTTGCTCGCTCCGAAATACTGAAAAACATACCAACGATTCACCCGCAGGCCCTCGCCCTGCTCTCCTCCGTCGCACACCCGTTCTGGGCTGCCCGCAAGGTCGCGGGCTATTTCTGGTTCGAGACGCCCGGGCCACATGCCCAAAAGGCGGTGCAGCATAATGCGCCGCAGACGGTGCAGGTGCGTTCGGCTCTACAGGTTAGGGGCAAGGGAATTGATTGCGCTTTTGTGTAGCTTGCGGAGCGCGTGGCGGGGTGGAACGTTAGCTATGCGGTTGTGGAGGAGGAGCTAAGGAGGCAGAATGTGTGTATTTCCCCTCCCTCCCTTCCCTTTAAGAAAGTAAGAAGTCACTGACGACGAACGCGACCCGTAGTCCTCCACCATCGACTTTGCCTTGTGCCTCGGAGCCACGTCGTCGGAGCGTCTCGCTGCGCGGACCAAGGGCAAGCCCAACTCGACCGCTGGAGCTGCGGGGGCGGCTGGGGCAGAGAAGAGCGCGCCGTTGGAGAAGAAAGACGAGGTCGTCGCAAATGTGATTTGGCGGTTTTTGGAGTTGAGGGGGTGAATCGTTTTTTCCCCTGCATCTCGAGAGTAAACTGACATTTCCTTCTTCCTCCGCAGCTTCCTCCTCAACACCCACACGCACTCGCCGCTCGCGCGCGCGATGTACGCCGCGATCAAGGGCGCGAAGGTGAACGACAAGTTTCAGGATCCGCTTTATTTGTTCCTTGAGCTCGTCCGTGCGGGGGTGATGCACGGGCATTTGTGGAGCGGCCGGGCGTTTAGCGGGGGACCGAGTTTCGGGACTGGTAAGTTGTCGTCCCTATCTCTGCTGTAGCCTCTTTGTGGCGACTGGTTTATTGAAGTTTGACGAAGCTCATTTTTGTTCTGCAGATGAGGAAAAAGCGTGCATGCTGCTTGTTATGCGCGTGCTCAGTATTGTGCCGCTGAATTTCAAGGTCTATTTTCCGTTTTCGTTATTTTGAGCAAGTACTGATGGTTATTCCCGCCGCAGCCCGCACCTTGGTCGGCGCCCCTTTCGCGGGAGTTGCTCGTCTTCAACTCGTTCGTGCGCAGCCTGACCCGCGCGCTGCGGACGCTGCTCGAGGTGACATCGCTGAATATGCTCCTGCGCAATGATGCAAGGCGCGCGCGCGACGATCTGCTGGACATTGCGCTGAGTTTGCCGTTCCAGACGGAGGTGGGTTTCCTGACCCCACGCTCGTCAAGGTCTTTGAGTCAATACTGACATTGATGTGCAGGTGAACACAGGCTTTGGTGTGCTAGGCAAGGTGTACCTCGACGCCCTGACGCATATCAACAATCGCACGCGTGTGCGGGACCCGAATGCGCCTGGTGTGAAAGAAGCTAAGGTGCGCTACTATCTTTCATGCTTTGCTTTGCGAATCGCCCCTCCACGTACGAGAAGTACTCTGCGTAACGAGCCCTCTACCTACTCACACACGTCCCCTTCTGGTGCTACCTTTACCGGACTGCCCGCCCTCCTCCGTCTTACCCACGCAAACGTATCCGTACATGCCGTTTCCCGTCTTACGCCCCTCCGCTTCTTCCCCTTCTTCCCCGCCGCTCCGTTTCCCCCGTTAATAACGAAACTGACACACACCCAGGCGATGGCGCTCGAGATCTGCGAGGAAACCTTCCCTGGGGTAAAGTACCCCAAGCTCGAGGTCGAGCGGGGATTCCGGTTCTGGGACGTGGTACGTGTCTCTCATCCCCTTTCTTTCATTCTTCCGTTCTTCTTTTTTTGGTTTTGGGTTTCTCGGGGCACGGCTGTGCAACAGCTCTTGTCGGGCGTCACAGTTGGCCCGTATCTGGCGGGATGCGTGCACAGCTTGGCGTGAGTGTGGGTGGGGTGAGCTTGCGCCTCGCTGCGTCTGTCTCTTGGGCGCTAGCGCCGCGGTTGGCGCGTATATGATTTCACACGAGTCGTGCGTCTATCTGTCTGTGCACAGCTCGGCCTGAGTGTGGCTTCGCTGCATTTTTCCCTTTCCTGCTCTGGCCCCACGCTTCCGTGTCTGGGCTGTTTCTGGACTTGCTCGCTTTCGCTGCCGGAGCTGTTCTTTGACCGACATGTGCAACAAGCCATTCGTGCCGCGACATTTGGTGTGCAAATTCTTTTTTCTCTCAGATGCCCGCGCCTGCGTTGTTCACACGCCGGAGGGTATGCGGCTCATCGTCCCGTCTTCCCGTCGGCATTTCGCACGCGGCCCGCTCTTTTTGGGCTATATTAAATTGGGGGTCGGGTGTGTGTGGTACGGGAGGCCCAAACGCACACGTTGACCCTGCAACATTTTGGATATGCGCTTTTCTTTCTCAAACACGGATTCTGGAGTTTTACCGCGATCTGGCACTTCGTATTTTCACATCTTTCATCACTTCATCGCATATGCATCCATCCTATGTGCTAACGTGGGCTAATCATACTCCTCTTTAGGCACTGACTGCGATGCGGCAGCTGCACTCGGAGGGCGCAGTGCTGCGAGAGCTGATTGACCAGTTTGAAGCGGCGGAGGCGTGGTTGGCGCCTATGCGACCCTAGGCATGTTGCGGCGCAGCGAGGCGAAACTAAAAGCGAGCCCGTTGGAGTGGGAGTCGTTTAGTGGAGTTGTGAGGACACGGCGATGGGAGGAAGGGCTCACGCTACTACTATGGGGAGGCACAGGCACGACACGGCACTAGGATTTGTTATTCACCAAAAAATGTTGCCACTGCTCGATGACAGGACAGGATCGACAATTCATTGAGGTTCGGCACCGCGAATGATTACCGGATTCGGATTACAGTGACCGGCCCGGAATTGCGAGCGTCTTGACTCTTGACGCGTACGCTGCAGCAATTACCCTTGCTGCAGGTCAGGCAGGTTTCTGAAAGACCCTAAACCGAATGCACCTCCCGGCACTCTGACTCGCGCCTGGCTGCTCCAAGCTACTTCAAGCGAACCCTAACTGTCGACTTTTAGCGCATCAAGCTTGCCTCCCCGTAACTTGTCCTGCTCAGTGGCTCAGATGTGTCCTCGATCCCCCTTTCGTTCGGCTACGCAGGAATCCTTTCCTCGTAAACCCCACTGTTTTGATCGTCCTCGTCCACATGTTACTCCTCAGCCCAATCATGCTCGAAAAACCCAAGCGGTTCGTCTCGTTAATTCGTGTCGAATTTTACCTTCTAGGGGCAGCTTAACTGCGAGTATCCACGATAATCCAGGAATCGACGACAGACAGGGTTGGTGGACCATGCAAGTGATCCGAATGCGACGCGACGCATCTTTGGTGGCACACGGACAGAACGGTGCGATGGGCCGAAATGGGAATCAATTTGACGCAGGTAAGGTTTCTGGTTTCCCCCATTCGCGTGCGTGGGACGTATCCCCCCTGAATGGAGCTAGCTGGGCGCCAGAGCAACTGCCCGATTCGGTGTGAGAACGCCCGCGTCCAAATTGGTATAATCTCCCCTCCGAAGCTTAGCTAACCTACCACCAGATCCGCACCCACGCAGCCCCGATATGGCCATCCTCAAAAGCGAGTGGCACTGCTTGCTTTGTTCTTATAAGAGCGCCCACCAAGAGGGCTGGCCCCTGTTTGCTGGCGTTGACCGTTAACGAGCACTAACGCACAACTCACAACATGTACCCCCTCCCCCTTCACCTCGCGCTTGCCTCCACCTCCCGTGGCTCTTCCGACATCGACGTCGAGATGGCCGTTGTCGACACCCTCAAAGCCGACCCCGACAATCTCCTCACACCCACCAATGCTATTCGGGTTATCCAACTTGTGGAAATGCCTGCCCCTCCGAGACGCATGCCCCCCAGTTCGGCATCTGCTTCCTCGTCGTCTGCCTCTACATCCGACATTAATTCCGATGACGAGGATCAAGAGGACGACGACGCGGCATCATACTGCTCTAGCGCTGCAGACGGAGACGAAGAAGAGGAGATACAGGCCAGGGAGGCGGAGGCGAGCAAGGTGACGCGCATACTGGCATGGCGCGCACAATTCGCTGTCCCTTCGCCTCCAACTGTACCCACAACTCCATCTGTGCCTACAACTCCGCCCTCTCTCCACCTCTCACCCTCCACACCGACACCGCCGACACCGCGGCCAGTTTGTAAGTTCTCCCTTTGTCTTCTTTTACTTCTGAAGCTAATACATCTTTGTCCGTCTAGCTCGCAAGCGCTCTGCTGCGTCCTCTGTTTCATCCGTGTCCGCCCCGCGTTCCAAACGTAGTCGGACGAGCTCCGTATCAATACGCGCAACAGCCGCTCCTTCGACGCGATTCGAGAGTGAGACAACAAAGACCGGCCTTTTCCTCGCGCCACCTTCCCCCACCAACCTCGCACGAAGGCACACTTCGCCTCGGCATCACCATTCCGCTTCATTACCCAATGCGTTATCCGCTGGCCCCTCCGAGCCGAGTCACCACCGCGCGCCGTCCCTCTCCCTCCCTCTGTCTCTCGACACCGTATGCCCTGCGTGCGATCGCCGCTTCAGCACTAAGCGCGCGTTTCGCGTACATGCACTCCACAGTGGCGAAGGGGCCGAGGATCAGGAGGCGGCGTGCTGGGCCGCGGTCTCCTACGCCCTGGAGGCTGCGGCTGCGCACGCTCCTTAGGCGACTCGCGCACACCACTTCCCACGTCTGGCGGCGCATGTGGAACAAATTTATTCCGACGGGGGGGGGGGCTACTTACGCGCCCGAGTTCAAGCGGCGGCTGTCTCCTGACCTGACGTCGATCCTGTGGACGTGGTCGCACGGTCGTCCCATATACAGTGGTGCCGCTAAGCCCACCTCGAACTCCAGCGGTCGCACGGTCGTCGGCTTGCCCGCAGATCTTTGCAGCGCAACCGAGCTGATGCCTACCAGCCTGAACGCGCGTGATTAAACTTGGCTCGTCATCGACGATACCCAGCGATACCTCGTCTTGCAGTGATACCGTTGCATCAACACCAAATATCTTGACTTTGTATTTTTTCTTGCACATTATTCGCATCTGTACTTATCACTAATTGTAATTGCCTGTCCATACCTATTGTATATAGCGAGCGGCTCTTGGGCTGCATCTAATAATTATCATCGATTAACTGGCTGCTTTCATCCAAAGTCATTCGACCATGAGCTACGGAGATATCGGTGTGCGAGAAGGGTGGAACTTGAGGGAAAGTGGAAGTCTATGCCGCCAAAGAATGACTGGGATGCGCTGGTAATTTGGTACGTTGACAAGGTTAAGTCACTCTGCGTACGTGCTTGAAAGGGTCCTTTCCGCGGCGGGGAAGAAAACGCAGCAGCGGGGTGTAATGGACCCACAATTTTAAATTGTGGGGACCATTCAGAGCGATGCGATGCTCTGAGTGACTCGATTCGACAAGATACGAACCTGCGCTAAGTTTGAGCGCCGTATTTTCTGATTGCTTGTGACTTCCAGTCGGAATATGAATCACCCAAGCATTTCTCGACACCGGACCGAATGAAATGGAGGAATGAGACTATCGGCGCCGCACAAAGGCAATCATGGTGAGAAAATTATCTCTCTCTCCCTCTCTTAAATTTGAACATAGGAGGCTCCGGCCGTTACAATTCGCTGTTCAGAATTGAGCCTCAAGCCTCGAGGTGTGGTCGAATTCGGTGCGCCTGGCAGCAAATTAATTAATCTCGCCCATCGTCATTCTCACCACGTCCGGCACGGTGCGCGTGTTGGTATCAGATCACACACTCGCTCTATTATCCGTTCTCGTTTCGGCCTCGTGCTGTCGACGTCGACGCCACTGAGAAACAGTAACCCCATACCACATTCCCTACAAGTCGTAATCCGCGTTTTGCGATCTTTCGAGGGTCATCAGGGTCTTGGCGTGGTGTGTTCCTACTGGACTCAGGTTGAACGTCATTCGCAGAGTCCTAGATGCTTTCCCTTGAACTTGAAAGCTGAGAGTCTGGATAGAGTGCCGCCAGTGCTCGCTCTTGCGATGATGAATTTTTTGTGTTCGTATGATTTTCAACTTTGATTCCCTTGGAGAACCTGAACACCGTTACGGGTTGGGATTTCGAGTTCAAAAAACTCCAGTTCCAGATGCATAAATGTAGAAAGGAGGAACACCACATGCGGAGTTCAAATTCAACCACAGCACAGCCACATGTTCAACTTGTGCGTGTAACAAAAGAACCTCATCAACTTCAAATCACGACTTCGATTAGATGTCCCCAACTTACCTGAGATTGCAATGGTTTTCTATCCCTTCGTATGCTTCAAACTTTTAGGAGCGCTCGAAGTGTAAATCACGGAATTTTTGAGCTTCGTAATGTTTATTTAGCTTTCGCCTTGAATCTCCATCCAGCTCATTTCTCGCGCTGGGAAGTGTATTGATCCCGGGTTCTCGTGCATTTCCCGCCCTTTCTCTGCTTTTCGTGGCACATTCATCGTTGTGCGGCCACGCGGGGCGTCGCGCATGTCCCAGGACAACACCGCCGGCTACTGCGCGCACCAACACCCGGTTGAGCCCACCTCTGGTGTCTATCTCAACGCCTCCTACGCCATTGGATGCCGGCAAAACCGTGCGCCGCACGGTGAAATGTAAGAATATTAATAGGGAATGCATTTCACGGCGAGCGTCAGCTGGCAAAACTGCGGTTCTTTTGGTTCAGCGAAGCTAAACTCAGAGCGGGGACAATTCTGTTGAGTTCGGGGCCGAGAGATGCAGTCCATGGCAGCGTGGGCTTCAAGTACGGAGAATGCTTGGGCGAAGTGGACGATTATTACTACTGTGGCCGATGGCTTGACCGTAACAGAGTTTAGGAAGTTCCCTCAAGCGCGTAGATACGGGGAAATCCTCGCGTGGACGTCTTTGTCATACCCGGCCTGTGGTATGAAGGGGATTTTTGTCGCAGACCAGTGGCCCTCGTGGACAAGAGCACTCGGGTCGGATGGCGACGCTGAAGCCGAGGCAGCCTGAGCGTAGAATCTCTCTGATGAGTATCGTCTCTTGTAATTCAAGGCTGATTATCTGGTAAGAATATACTTGCGGACTTAAGACAGGAACTTAAATGGAGCCGTGGTCCTCAGTTCGATATTTCGCCGGGCGAACTCAAAAAAATATAGTGATTTCGGAGAAACATCAAACTTAGTTATCTCTCTAACGGCACAAAGGAATAACGAACGCTGTCATTGCTGAACGCACAAGGCCAAGACACCGGGGGGTTCTGGGCCCTTGTCTCTTTAGAAGCAACGGAGGCAGGCGGATCTTGTGGCGAGGAATTTATTCACCAATCGCTGTTCGACGGAGGTCGGATCGAAAGCGTGGCATCGTGGAAGACAGCCTACCTGTGAAGAGAACGAATGAATGGAACCGGTGTACGGGCCCGACATTGTGCAGTCACCTGCCTCGCGTGCAACATACAGAAAACAGTTAATCTGCATGAAGAGTGAGTTACCATGTACCGAGTATAGCGCGACACTGAACATCATCACCAAGATTGGCTGCGATATAGTACTCTGAGAGGATATATCTAGTCATCGCGCACTACACGCATCGCCGACTCCCACACCGAGTATAAGCATAACTCGCCAGATATTCGGGTTCAAGCACCGTGTACGAGCGGCCGTTGGGCGTTCGGTGCGTCGCTTCCTGTGCCATATTATTATGCTTGATACCCGCGCCCAACGCGAAACCTGCGTGGGCTGGTTTGGGATGGATGTCTTGACGAACCTATGAGCAGGCCGGAACCTACATCTACTTGTGATCCGGCCCGGCGTTCCCTCGACGATGCCCCGCAGATTCACCGCCGACGTGAAAAGTTAAATCGGAATCCTCTGCCGGGGCCAAGAAAGAGAGAGCGGGATGCTGCTCTGGATCAGTGAGAGAAGGGTGGTGTGAAAAAATGCACGACTCAAGCCTCCTGGGCGACTTGAGCAGGACAACTGATTTGATTGATAGTGCAGCTGCTTCCACCGAGAGAAGAAATCAAACCCGGTCGGTACGTGAGAGGAGCGAAGCCAATTACTGTGAGAGTATCCTCCCTGAGCTGGCTCAATACCTACACCACGAAGATTTGTACAGCTCGGCGTCAAGGTGGGGTCGAGAAATTTTAATTCCGACTTGAGAAATCGGGCATTTACTTGAGAACCGTAGATGTTACTAAGCCGTCAAAAGAGTTATTGCTCAGGCGAAAGGGAGGCTTGGGAAACGGTACTGAGGATCGTGCCAAGTGGGAGATGGGCAATTCATCAGCATGTTACACGCCAAAAGCTTGACCACTGCTTTGGAAACCTCGCAGCTGGGCAGGGGCAAGAGAAGGGCACGGTGGCATGGTGAATGACACGAGTTGTGAAGAAATTCGGCACCACCGACAGTCACTGCAAGCTCGAGCACGAGACCGCGGAAGGCGTAGACAAGGTTCGGCTGCAAAAGTGCTTCCTTGGTAGACCCATATCGTATGATCTGCGAACATCCCGAAGCGCTTGAATGAGGGAGGTCATAAGACTGGAGTTTTCGAGAATAAATCAAGTAGGTGACCGGTGGTGTCAATTCCTAGACAAGCGCGAGTGATCAATGCTTTTTTGCCGACGGGAGCTGCCGCAGACGACAATCCGGTATTCATATTTAATGAGTCTAGTCACTGCGGGCAAGCTGCGGGGAGATAAAAGTATTCACCGGCATCGTTGATTGTGCGCCTCCTAGATCCCGATTCATACTCTGATCCCAGGCCCGGGTATCCGAGTACCAGGATTAACGTGTGGCAGCGACGCAATAGTGAACTCGGATCATGATGAGGTAGAGCACTTATTTCTGAGGGCGGCGCGGACACGATGAGGACGTTGGCCTCGGACCCGGCGAGCCCGACATGAGATCCTGAGAGACGGGATGGAGGAACGATGATAGATGTAGTACACACGACACAATTGCATCCAGATAACACCGAGAACATTCACCTGGTGCGGGCGCACATAGTCGTTACTACGAGGGAGTATTAATGGCTGTGGCGTCGTTGAAGGTAATGAGAGCGCACAGGTTCAAAGGAGCTCATGAAGAGCTTTATTGGAGCGCACCCACGTCCATATCACCGTAGATGGATGAATACCAACCGGGCGGATGGATGACCAGGGATGGCCTGAGATGTGAAACGGGGCGTCGTTGGCGGGGCCGCGTTTGTGCCGCCGCTCCCATGCCACTGCCAGTGCAACTGGTATATTCCCGCTACTGGCCATTGCCACGTCCTTGTCGGAGCAAGGTGTCAAAAAAAAAAGCGCACAGGCCGATGTTCAATGTGGATGGACCAAACTTAGTTCTGCTACTAGTAGAACGGCACTCGGGGCGGCTGGAATCGCTGTGTCGTTCCGTGAACGCCGCGCAGACGCTGTGGTGGTGATGTCGGAGCGGAGGTTGACGTCGGAAGAAGAGTTGAAACTTACGTGGCCCGGCAACCTAGACCGGCAAACATTCAACTTACCTTGTTTGCCGGAAACATCCCAACAACGCGTTTGGTATTCCTTTTTTGTTGCCCCGTCTGTCTGAATCTCGACCTGGGCTCCAAACGACCACCTTCCGTTGTATCTAGACTGCAACCTTAACAAGCCACTACATGACCCCGTATTCAAGTCCGTGTTGACGACGTGACGTGGGCACATCGATATCGTGGGCAAGTATCATACAGTGTACTTTCTGTCTGCCCAGACGCATCCAGACCTCAGTATCAGCCGCTGATACATCCACGCCCGTTCAGCTGACTGTTCCCGTCCTGGTTCGTTCAACGGTAAATATAAGCCCATGGGAGTGCTGTGATTACACAGTGCGAAAATTTGAACCTCGCCGCCTCCAGTGATATCGGCACGAGCCTCGGGATCCCAAACTCAGGCGTCTAGGACACCGCCCACGACTCGGCATAGTGTAGTTCTCATCGTCAATTAATCTACCTCTCTTCGTCCCATTCCTCCCGCGCAGACATCGATTAATCCCACCTTCATTTTTAGAGTGCGATGGTCTCATATCTCTCTATCCGCGTTGGTTTGCTCTATACTAAAGATGTGCTCCAGGGAATTCTTACTTTGGCAGCGCAACACATCTGGTCAACCCGCAACATATCATGTATTCTGGCGCTTCACACATAGTGTCGGCACCGGCAACTTGCTCTCTCACCCTCTGTGATTCTATGCTGACTGCTGACCCATTGCCCAATTTCAAAGTCTGTCAACCAAGGCCTCCAGGGTTGTAAACGTGACAAAAACCTGGTATGGATGCGGATACGGCGAATCGCTGAATAAACACTTCCCCGGCCGGTCAAGTTAGAACCAGCAATCGTTGTAACAGATGGTGGGTCCAGTCCTGCAAGTTGAACCAGGTTCCCAGCGCCGTGGGTCTTGCTTACTCATTGCCATTGACGGTTCGGCATGATATTACTATGACCGATTGGAATGTGCCAGACGGTGGTCTGGATGAGGAGGACTGATTCGAGGGGCCAGAGAGCAACCGACCAGAGAGCAACGAGGTCAGGATTTTCGTTTGGTCAAAGAAAATATTCAGGGCGAGCGTGTGTTGAAGATATTTTTGATTCTGATCCTGGTTGAATCGTGCTTAGCGAGGCTTGATCGTGAGGTGGGTGCAAATGCATGGCTCCAAAAAATTTACGGCGGACATTACTCGAAAATGTCGGCGGCGGATAGGAGCTGATACGCGGGTTTCAACACTCGACCTGCAGATGTCTGTAGGCGTGAGTATGCACACTGCATGTGGTGAACGTCGGAGGAGATCAAGCGACGAGTAAATTCCCAGCGGCTGGCGGATGCCGTTTTGCGGCAGAGGTGTCGGCGATAATCCAATGTACCATCGTGCGATTCGGCAACCCTGGTGTTTCAGAGCGTTTCGGAGGGAAGGGAATGTGCCCTGTATTTGCCGTTCGGGATCACGTCGTCACGGTCCTTGGGTCTCATCGTATTTCGGCGCCAGGAAGAGGAGGAGGCAATTGTTTAGCGACGGCTATATGCCAAGTCCAGGGCAAACCTTGGCAAGTTACCTGACTGACAAAAATTGAGGGCCGATACGTGGAAACCCAAAGTTTCACACCGTATGGTACATGCGACTTCTGGTAATTCACCTTCCTCGCCGCACCAGGCGAGTCCCCGATCAACATGTGCTTTAACCGAGTGAGGGCAATGTACAAGCGAGAAATGGACATCAAGTGGCGTAAACGCCGAACGGCCACGCCCTCATCAACAAACCCAGGGTTTTACCATAGTTGACTGTAGTCATCTGTAGTTGCCATAGTTACAGGCCTGTCTCGTAGCGCCCCGTAGCGCTACCTAGTTCCCGGGCATCTATGTAGCTCTACGTAGATTGGGGGTCTTCTATGTAGCGCTGTGTAGATGAGGCATTCTATGTAGCTCTATGTAGTTTCGTGCCTTCGTTGTAGAGCTGGGTAGTTTGGGCCTCCGCTACGTAGGGCAGTCGCTTGCAGGTGGCTATGCCTGATGTTAGCATTACGTCTTGTAGACGCACAAGCCAAGACATTATCTCTTGGCCTACTTTGTGTTAGGGAACAGAAATGAACGGGAAATTACTACTCACCCTCGAGATCGCTTTTAGGCCATTCCCACGGCGATTCTGCAGAATCAAATCTGACAACCGAAACAGAATGCAGGCGACAATCCTGACTTGATCCTGACCGATTCTCAAGAATCACTGATTCTAGTCCCGATTCTTGACAAAGAATCGGTACTCAGAAGCGGCCTTCGATTTCAGCTTTGACTTCCCTTATTATGAACAGGTGGATTAAATTTAGGTCTACACAGGTCTCCTGAATTCACATTTGGCTGATTTTGAAGCACTTCTGCTGCTGTGTGAATGGTGATAAGAGGCAAAAAAAAAAAAAAAAAAGAGAAAAAAAAAACATGTCACAAATGTGTTACAAGCCACCTGCTTTGTCACACCGTGGACACACTGGAGGTTGTCCACGGTGTGACAAAGTCAAGTGACTTTGTACATGCAAGAGTCACACCTCACTTGTACCCAATATACTTGAATTTTAGGAAGGAACTTCATTTCAGATCACAGTAGAGGAGACACCGGCCGCCTGGAACTCGAGGGTTTGATATAGAGTTGAAGAATTACTGACCTGGACATGGCGCAATACCAGATTGTGTAACTGGAGCCCACGTATTTCATGGTCTCTTAGTCTACTTGGTAGTTGCCTCTTCCGTGTCTTTTGTCCGTACGCGCGAGGTCGTGAGTTCGAACCCGCCCAAAAACAATGTATTAAATAGATAGATAATTAATAGCTATTCATGTCATTCAGCGCTACTACTAAAACATTGCCTTAGAATACAATTGAAAGACAGCATCCAATTGAAAGGTATTGAAACTGAAAGGATCAAATTAAGACTTTTCTTGAGTAGTAAACCTCAGCTACATAGCACTACATAGTAGCCCCCCCAACTACATAGCACTACGTAGCAACCACCTCAACTACATAGTGCTACGTAACCGGGACCTAACTACAGTCGCTACAGTAGCTACAGGCCCTACGTAGCGCTACGTAGCCGACCCAGGGTTTGCTGATGCTCCATTCCTTCGGTAGCGTTCGGTGTAGAATGCTGAGGACAGAGAAGTCGGACTTTGCCGCTCGGTTGAATCGGATTTGCTGAATTTTCGGGATCTGCCTCGCGCATCAGAAATTAGTCAATAGGTAGCTCTATGAATGTTAGAAGTATCACGTCTAAGTGCCCGGGACCATCCGAGCAGAATCCTATATAGACAGCCAACGATCAGTACTAGTACAGCGGAGCTACCAGAAATGCGTATCTCGCGGGTCACGTCGCGCGCCATGCGGAGCATAACTACGTTCGAGGTGAGGCCTGAGAACTAGGGAAGTAGGGAAGAGCGAAGCCAGATTAGTAGTACAAACAACAATGGTCGACACCAGGGAGCACTCACTCCGTTACCAATGAAAACCTCTGCCCTCGTACCGATGTCCACCGCCTGGGCGACGTACTAATGCCGACCCAGGTTAAATATTAATGGTTCCCGCATCCTTGCGATGTCTACTCCGACGATCGGATTGCGGCATATTGTGTCTTGCGGCCTGTACGCGGCCGTCGACCCGCGCATCCCGTAGCGCAGCTTCCAGCTCCGCAAGCCAGGCGGGGTCGGCGTTGGTCATTACATAAACCTATGTAAGACGGCACCGAGAACTGTGCGGCCCTGGGAGATATCAGGTGAGACCAGGGCGCAAGTATCAAATGCAAAAGAGTAAAACGAAAGGTAGCCGAAGGAAAGACATGCAAGAGGCGGACTCACCCTCCGCACCTTCTCGATGATCTGGTGGATGGGCGGAAAGACTAAGGCAGCGCCGAGGTAACGCGCACGATTCGCTGGCATCGTAAAGCTAAAAGTGGAGTTAGCGGACGGCGGTACTTGCGATGATAGGGAAGGGTAAGGCAGAAGACAGTTAGATGTACACGAGGAGAAGAATAGCGGGAGAAAGGGGTGGTTAAGCAGTAGAAGGGAGGAGATTGGGGGTAGGATGTAAGTAAAGCGCGCGAAGAATGCGGACCCCCGCCCTCTGGCCGCAGGAAGCGCTCTTCGTCGCCCCATGGCCCTCCCGCTTCTTCTTCCTCTTCTTCCGTCGAGCTGGTCATCCAATCCCTTCGCATAGAGCCGATTAAACCCATTGAACTCCGTGCCCAGTTCGCGAGGTGGGTGCAGTGCGCGGCAAGCAGCGCCAGTATTCCGGGTGTGGGGGCGACGTGGGTGTGCGTCAGTGTATGTGCGTTTGGGTGAGGCCGCGTCGGCAGAATCGAGGGCAGATGGGAAGGGCAAGGACTGGTCGTTTAGACGGTCGTACTCGTCATCCAAAGCAAAAATTATAGACCGGGGGAAGCTCTTCATCCTCCTGCTTGCTGGTGGGGTGCGTCGCCCGCTACAGCCACAGGTGCGCGTACCACGCTTCACCATCCTCCTACATCCTTTCGCGACGTCTGAGCACCGCCGGTGACCGAGATGCCTGCGCAGACGAGACGAGGAGCTCCGGTAATGTAGGGAAATATCGTGCGTTTCGCATGAGGCCGCCGTAACGAGATGCGACCGGCGGAAACGGGTGATGAGACGCGGAGGGCAGGCCAAATGGAGAGGAGCCGCTTGCAGGAGCCACCCGCTTTCTTTCTCAATGCCGACACAGGGACCGTGGGCGTCAAGCGCAATAACGCAAGCGGCGAAGATGTGCGAGGAAAGGCTGCGCGCGATACCGCACGCGGATGCGTGCGAGAGAACTGACGCGGGATACGGGGAGACCGCCTAGGAGCACTGCGAGGGATGCGCGCGGGGACGACTTTGAATCTTCGCGTGCCGTTAGAGACGGAATAATCGTATTGCGCATAGGGCCCGCCGTCGCGCGCCCATGTGTAGTCGTCGGCGACGAAGGCACGGTTGGCGAGCTCTACGTTGAGGAGGAGCTCCTGGTGGACATCTCCCCAGCCCGAGGCTAAGAGATGGTGGGTAGGTGGACGCAAAGCAGAGGAAATGCGAGTCTTACCGTGCACATGATTTGAGGTAGCCCTTGCCCTTCTCTTTCACGCCTTCTTCGCCCTCGCGCATACCTGACTCGTCCAGCTCCACCTCGGCCGCCCGGAAGCGCAGGTACGTTAGTGATAGGCCATTCTCCGCGCGACAGCGTCGGTGAAGTTCGGGGACCGAGCGACTGCGTTGGCGGAGGCCAGGCGGTCTGTGAGGACATGCGTATTAAGACCGGCGTCATGAGGAACAAAGGGGTGAGCGAGCAGCGAGTCCCACCACGAGCGAGCTGCTGCAGGAAACCGTGGCAGAGGCGAATTGAGAGGCGTCAAGTAGGCAAGCCCGAGCAACGCATGCGAACATGAAAAGGAAGAAAATGCGCAAGGCACGTCGCGCGCGGAAGAGGCGGAGGGGTGCTCGTGTGCGGGCGTACATCGCGGAATCCAGGTTATGCAGTCCAAGTAGTGCTGGATTTCGCTCTGCAAGGACGGGGGAAATTGAAGGATCCCAAGTAAACGCCAGCCGAGAGGGGAAGAAATTACCAAGGCCAAGTTCACTCGCCACCTGCAGATAGCGCCATCATGTAAAGAGCCTTCCCTTACGTCGACAAAGAAAGCATAGACAAAATCTTAGTCGTCCGCTGAGGAATTGGCGGTATCCAGAAGTCCACCTTGAGTGAAATCCGCTCAGACAGGGAGGATAACGAGGACAGAGTGTCAGTGAAAGAATTTTTAACCAACCCTGGGCCTAAAACAACACCACAACCAGACACTCTGGTTGCGTTACAACAAGTTTGACGTTTGACGCGTTTTCTTGCGCGTGAATGCCAGTGCGCGTCGCCTCCCGACGAGCCGTTAAACAGGATATTTTCTGATATTTCGTCGTCGCCATTGGTCGTGCGTTGTCGTGGGATGGTGGCGCGGGAGAGCACGACGACGCCACAAAGCCGCAGCAGTGAAAAGAACGGTGAGACAACGGTGAGAGGAGGAAGACGCGCACGCGTGGGAGCCTCCTGTCAACACGGCTGCTGATGCCGTTTGATCAATTTCTCTCTTTCATGTTGCTCTCATGCATAACTACTCCGCGCCTTGATTAATGAATCTCCCAGGCCGCTTCTTCCCGTCTACCTTGCTCCTATGTACTTTCCCTGCACCCTCCTTCAGACTCAGGTTACGTGACTTCAAAATGTTCCCTCAACCTGCGACAATTGTGCGCATGCTATCCAACTAGACCATAGAGACAACATCCGAGTTATTCATCCCGAAGTTGGACGCCCATTGCCCTCGATTCATTTTCCAGGACTGTCAGCAAAACATCTCCCCAGACATACTGCTTACTCTGGGATGACACGGGTCTTAACGTTGACAAAGCTCAAGAACAACCAGTGCTGCCACCATTCTCACCGACTGTTCTCCCGCTGTCTGCAAACACATCGTTGTCTCAGGAGCCGTTCCGATAATTATGGAAACAAGTCAACTCTCTCAAGGCTGTTGGAAATGACAAGCCTGGATGTTTGCGCGGACCCGCTGACAATTTCCTGCTTACCGCTGTGCTCGGCGCTAACTGGGGAATCCCCCGCTCCCGCGCTTCTCCCGCCCGTTCCCTCGACGCCCCAGACCCGACCCACTTCTGTTCTTGTGCGCTCCACTTCAAGGCCCGATCGTTGCATAGGGACCGCTCTCAACTTTCATTCAGACAATTCTCAGTGGCCACTGATTATCTGCCAATTGGAGTTGACTCAGACTGTTCGATAGCCCCGACTCAGCCACCCTTGGTTCTGCATCCGCATCTTCTGCGATAGCGCCCATTCCCTTACTATCTGCTCTGTCTGTGTCTTGCGAGATCTCCCCTGCCGGTCCGAGTTACGGCGAGGCAACACAATTGTCTCGTCCGGCCATCCGTAACAAGCAAATTATCTGACTACCAGCACCGTACTGAGGGCTCCAACCGTTTATTTACCGTACATATTTCGGTAAATAAACGGAAACGGTGCATAAACGGTTTAAAACCGTTTTAAACGGTAAATTTCGGGGCACTTTTTCTCTCTCCGGAACATTGAAGTGTTGTTCATGGAGTTGAAATGAATCCCAGGTTGCTCATTTATGAGCCAGAACATGCAAAAGTTTTAGTTGCAAGGAAATCATCGAAGGGAATAAGAATGATAAGCAGGAGTCCGAGGTGAGTACGATTAGGGCTCCAATCGTTTCCGTTTATTTGTGACCCTTTCAATTTACCGTTTACCGCAAACGGTAAATAAACAGTAAACACTTGTTGACAGGGAGGAACATTTCTGAGTAATAGAGGTAAGTTTTAGCATTCACGGGGTTGTGATGTTCGGTTTGACTGTCCCTCGCTAGTATTGAACTCTCGCGAAGTGCATGGAGCATATTGTTGGCCTTAAGACACGGCCGGCAACCTTCGGCAGATGAGCGGAGTTTGAACTCAACCTAAATGGCATTTGGGGCGTAAGGGATATTGTACTGCGAACTGATTGCCGAACACAGCTGCGCCGATAATTGGCAAGTTTCTTCATAACAGCTTCCGTCCGGCCAGCCTTCAAATTGCGCCTGATGACTCTCTTAAACGAAATGAATTGCTCTACTGATGCTGCAAGGGGCAGGACGTCGGGCCGCTCGGCATTAACACTGATATTGATGGCTACCGCGGAACATCGATCGCCGTTGCTCGGCCTCGGCATTTTCCGTGTTGAATCTGTGCATGATGCTTGACAGTAGCTTTTTTGACCCCAACTTCTACCTCAACTCTGCCTCAAGTAAAGTTGGGGCAGAGTTGGGGTCTCGTTCGTGAAACACCTGAGCAATAAACTGCCTTAACTCCAGAGTTGAGGCAAAGATGTGTATCCAGAGCGGCTTGATGGATTGGATGGAGGTTGAAAACGCACATTAGCCGAAGTTTAGGAGCAGTTAAGGCACAAGTTGGGGCAGAATTTGGGGTGACAGTCGGGGCATCAAGTCGTGCTGCTATGCATAATTTCCCACAACTCCAACTTCAGCCTTAGTCTCTTCTAAACAGACGCTACAACATACAAAAACTCGTACCTCGTTATGTTGTACTTGGCAACCGCGAAAGTTCAAAAATCAGTTAAGAAATGGCGCTCCACGTTGTGAAAAAAATGGCCTGTTCTCAATTGAAAACAGCGCTCCACAAGAGAGAAATCCATGGCTTGGAGTTAAGAGAAATTTCGTTTTTCTGCAGTTGCCAAACAGCTCTGATGAAGCACTCGGTGTGGGAAAATCAGGAAAGGAGGTGTGCGCTTTGGATTTGAATTTTAACATACCCTTTGGCGCCATTTGGATTTGGCGCGGATGAAACACTTCGTGGTTGCCAGTTTGGTTGCGAGGTCTCTGTTTAATAAAATTAATTTAAACTCCAGCCGGCCCGGGCCACAACAAATCGTGATGAGACGCGTGATGGTAACTCCCGGTAGGTTACGCGGCAATTACGCGGTCACTTAGCCCAAAAAGACTGAGGGCAACTCTCGAATTCGGAGCGATAAATTCTATCGTCAATGTAGAAGAACCAGCTCCAATCTAACTCCTTCAAAACCAGCTCCAATCAAAATCTAAAACCAACCAACTTCAAATACTTACACGATTACACCGCCCTGGCTCCAAGACTCGACCCTTATGTCACTACTCATTTACCCAGCCTTCCGTTGCTCCTCGACGAGGGACGCCCTCAAATCTAGACCTCGACAAACACACGGCAAACGCCTAGTGTCCATGGTTGTCGCGGCGAGCGCTCAGGAGGGCCAGTGCGACCAGTTCCATGCCTCTCCCGTGTATTGATACCTCCATATCGATCAGAGTTTCGTGATTGGCAGTGCCGTCTCCGAGGTATTAAAGCAATGAGCATGACGAAACGAAGAGACGCCATCATCCCCCACAATGTTCCTGCACCTTGCTCTGCTTTCTCTCGTCTCCTCGGCGGTGTCCCAGGACCTCGGAGTTCCACTTTCATGGCGGGTGTGTGCTATATGCGAAGACTCTCTGTCTACTACCCGTTGAACACAAACACAGAAATTCAACAACTCTCGCCCTCTATCTGAGCGCATCACCATCGCACAGGATGCGATAGATCAAATGACGCCACAACTGAACTCCTCTACTGGAGAATTCAATGGTACGTCCTGGCCTTCAAACCGGTCGTCACTTGTTGAATAGTATAGGTATCGGATACTGGCAGTCCGGCAACGTTTGGTCGGTGCTCGCAAATCAAGACCACTTGGCTGGGACAACCACCAATAAGGCCTTGGTCGTGAATAACCTCAACCTTGTCTTTAGTCGCTGGGCACACTACGACCAATTTCAGTGCGTTGTCTAATTAAATTATAGTTTAAGACTGACGATATCCGCTAAGGGTAAATTCGGTCGTCAACCATTCAATTAATCTGACTTCATTCCTTGCACAGTTCAACGATGATGCAATGTTTGTCCAGTTCAACTCTTCTGTGAATCAGAATGTTAACGTGCCCAAGGTGGTGGGCGCAAGCTGCGCTGTATGGCTACCGCGCTTATGCCGTATGCCTCGCTCTTATCGTTCCAATTTCGTCAATGACGAACTGCAGGATACCGACCTGTTGGCACATGCTGTCGATGTTTGGACGCATGTGACTGACTAGTAAGAGACTTGAGTTCGATATTAACTCGAGGCTTACCCTTGAACCAGTGTCATCACCGCAGCTGACGCGAGCGCACAAAAGCAACCCAATAAAGCGTTTCCGATTGAATCCACCTGTGGCGGAGGTCAGTTTAATTTCCAAACCTCACCGGTTGACGAGCGATTAAACTTGGATAGCAACCATGGCCGGAGGGGTATTCTGGGCAAGTTCTTGCTACAATTTCCAGGTCGTGGTCTCAATGAGTGTGGTTAGCGGCCTACAACGGACGATGCAAGCGTTAACTCGATCACAACGGGGTTGGTCTCTTCCAATATCTCCCACAATGCTCTACTCATTGGGATTTTGCAGCTTGTACATCACGTACGCATCGAAGATGTGAATTTAACTGCTGCTGAAGCTGACTCTAGGCTTTCTGCGTTCCTCGCCGATTATACCAAGAATGACACCTATACCTCCGCCGCCATTCTGAGCGCCAATTGGTGGGTCCAAGAGAAATTATCGGTGATTAACTTCAACTCACCTTCAACCCAGGATCAAATCCCACAATATCAATTCGGACAATCTCGTATTGGACACCGTGAACGCCACCGATTGTTCCACGTCGCCCGCGACATGGCTGTTTACTTACAACTCTGGCAAGTATATTGAAGGCCTTAGCGTGCTCGCGGCCGTGACAGGCGATTCACAATGGAGCACACTGTGCGTGATCCTTCACTTCACGATTAGGAGATGCTCACAAGCAATCCAGGATGATCAATGTCCTAAATTCTGCTGTGAAGACCACGGTTTGGGAGGGCTCCGATGGAATAATAACTGAGGGCGCGAGCCCCACATCGAACAACGACGGTGTTGGATTCAAAGGTCGATCGATTGTTTCGGTTATAAGATACATATGCTCACTACCTCGTAGCCATCTTCATCCGTGGACTCGCCGAGGCCTGGACCAGAAATCCCAACAACACTGCTCTCACGACTCTCATCCACAGCTACGGGGATGTGCAGGTGCGAAATAAACTTGTTTGCCCATGTAATTCCTCAAAATGCTGGCAGTACAACGCTCTTCTTGACCTTGCCGCAACTGGCGACACGTATTCTTCCGATTGGCATGGCCCGCCGCAAGCATTTACTTCATGGGGACAGCTAGCAGCGTTGGACGTATTGACGAGCAACATCGCGACCAACTAGTAAAGAAACATCGAGGACTTTGTATTTTAATTTAACCTGTACTCTTTTTATCAGCGACGCGTTAGTGACCCAAAGCACTTACACCTCAGCCTCAGCCTCAGCCTCGGCGCCCACTCAGCAAGCTAACGGGGGGGACGACGTGGGAAACGGGGTGAGCTCGCAGGGACAACCCAGCGAGGCGGTAAGAAATCGTGTTAATTTCATTCGGTTTTGGGTCTTGGGGGCAGCCGGAGTCGCTTGTGTGTTGTTGTGCCGGGGGTAACCGCGGGGCGGTATCAGCAATATGGCTTTGACTTGTCGCCGAGGGGGACGCTCAAATTGGCGGCACAACAGGCGGAGGACGAGCGAGATTCAGAGTGGGATGGATGGCCAAAAAAAAGAATTTAATGAGCCCATTGAACTCGCCCGGCCCGAACGTCACTATTTGGTTACGCGTGGGCGTCATGTGCTCGTGCTCCGGCGCGTTACGAGTCCTAAAAATTTTCTAAATTTTTGACTCGTTTTTGTCATCAATTCTTCCCTTAAAATTTTTCCGAAATTCAGCGCTTTTTCCTTGACGTTGTTTTTATTTGTTATTTGTTGTGCGCATTGCGTCATTTCACGTGTTTCACTTTCCTTCGCACTTTCAGCAGTTTTCCCGTGTCGAATACGTCACTTCACGTGTTCTTTTTCTTTTAAATATCCTTGTCTCTTTTCAGCGCCTTTTCTGTTTACGCGTGTTCTCTTGCCTTCATTCTTTCCATACTTGTTCCTTGACCTACACCTATTTTTCCTGTGAATTTTCCTCACTTTCCTGCCCTGTACTCCGTTTCATCTTTGCAATTCAGTAAGTAAGGTTACTGTGTTTCCCCTCTCTTCCAGGGTTACTTTTTCGGCGTAGTTGTATTGATTCTTCCATGGTCGCGATCGTCGCTGCGATTGCCGATTTTTGCCAGGCTCAAGCCTTGATCATCACAAGCCAGCCGGTCCTCCTCATCTCTTCTTCATGACTTCCACTGAGCTTCCAGGTTGGTAGTCCCTCTTGAGGTGAAGGGCCATCGGTTACAGTGTGGTAAGAGGGTCTTGGTTCGGGTTCAAGTTCAAAGTTTCAATGCAGTGCACAAGCGGTGCACAAGCCGGTGCGGGCCGAAGGCCCGCACTGGCGATCGTCGCCTTTCCTGAAGGCTCACGGATGCAACAGCCGTTGACCCAGTTTAAAGATGGCCCCGGCCGCGGTGCGCCGAGTGTGCGTTGATGTGATTGTAATTTGTGAGTCGACGCGCCGCGGGGTCCCAGAGGCCGTGTTTTTCTCTTCTATTCTTTTGAGCCAGCTACGCGGCAAACACCGCCGAGTTGATCGCAGCATTCGGCTGCAGTGCCGACGGCAACACTAAGCGCGGACTCGTACTGCCACGCGATGGCCCTTTAGCTCAAGTCACCAATTGGCGCCCACATCTCCCGTCCTTTCTCCTGCAAAGATGTCCTCAACCAAAGGGCTGCCCGTTAAGAACTCTGCTAGGTACTCAAAACCTGCGTTCGGTGACCCTTCTTCCCGCTAACGCGATATACAAGGGCCATCGCGACGAGCTCGAAAGCACAACCTTCCAAGCCGATTGAAGTTGTTGACAACTCCGAGACGGAAGACGACTCTGACGATTTCAAGACGCCTCTACGCAAGTCGAGCCACAAGCCCAAAGCTGCCACACCTCCCAATGCCGTCTCTGGTGCCACTCGAAAACCACGTACCACCTCCGACAAGCCAATAATTGTAATTGACGATTCTGACGACGATTCTGGTGTCAAATCGGAGCTGCCTATACGCACCAAAACCGTTTCTAATCTCGAACCCCTCCGACACGCAAGTACTGCAGCGTCGACCCCGAGTCCGAGCAGCGTGAGCCTCGGAAAACAGAAAGAACCGCCGGCTGCCGTTCCTTCGTTCCATAGCAGTTCCCTCGGCTCTCTTCCCGACCGCGCTCAGATGGAGGCCGAGCGTCTTGCCCGTCGCAAGCGTCTGCTACAAGACGATGAAGCGGCGGGAGATTCTAAACGCCAACGCACATCTGATGCCGCTGTTTCTATCTCCACCAAAACCTCCCTCGCATCGAGGATGTTCTACGACGGCGCTTCTTTCCCCACTGCGACAGTGCATGCGAATCCACGCGCCGATGGTCGTGAAGCGATTCGCTTCGAGGATATCGTTGGGAAGTCCGAACTCAAACTTGCTATACTATCCAGCTACACACTCGACCCCAACTGGCTGGCTCTGCACTTCGATTCTGATGTCCCTGTGATTGTTGTTGCCGGGACTGGTAGCGAGGAAAACGGACCGAGCATGTCCCGTTCTTTCAGGAATCTTAACTGGATCCAGACATGTCCGAAACTAGGCAAGAGTGGTTGCTTTCACATGAAGGTCGGGAGGCTTTCTTTGTATCTATTCATCATCAAGGCTGAAGTCTTCTCAGTACATGGTCCTGTGTTACAAATCCGGTCGTCTGCGAGTCGTTGTCAGCACCGCAAATCTACTCTTGCTTGACTGGGAACACTTGGAAAATGTACTTGGTTAATGTCCGTTTTCTTCGTGCTGTAGCTCATCGAATCAATCTGCGCTTAGGCTGTATTCATTCACGACGTCCTTCCGCGTTCTTCGTCCAATGTCATTGGCGACAACCTCGGCGCAAACGAGGAATCAGCGGATGGTTTTTCGACGGTGTTGGAAAATGTATTGAAGGCAACGAATGTCGGCCCTGCATTGGAGTCTTTGAGGGGGAAGGTGAATACTTGTCGTCTTCCGCGAACTCGCCTCGGTCTTTACCACGGTGATTCTCAGACCCCGGATCTCCCATTGAAGTCGATTTCGGACATTTCAAGGCTCTGGGATTGGAGTAATGTAACGGCCGAACTGGTACCTAGTTTCGCTGGAAAGTGGGAAGGCTGGAAGAAAATACAAGCGTATGTTTTATCCTCTGCAGTCGAATTGATCAATCTGACGGCTGAAAAATAGCACTGGTCATCCGCGCCTTATGTGCGCTCTCAACACACTCAACCTGGCTACGAGTGACACGCAGAAGCTTGTGGTAGAATGCCAGGTCTGTATTTGTTTCATCGTGTTCAACATGACACGAACTAGATATTTCTTCAGGGCTCAAGTATCGGAACGTACACGAGCCAATGGTTCAATCAGTTCTATATTTCTGCCACTGGTCACTCATCTGCCCTGAAATCACACATGCGCTTATCAGAACGCGAGCGGAAGAAATTGGAGTATCCTAGTGGTGTCAAAGTAGTCTTCCCAACGCTTGCAACGGTCAAGGATACTGGCCGACATGTGAGTGCCCGAAAATGCAGCTTTGCGATCGTTTGTTTACATACAATGACAGGGCGCAGGGTCCTTGTTCTGTACACGGAAGAAATGGGATGGGAAGTCCTTTCCTCGCGCAGCTTTCCACGACTCGAAGAGTAGCGCAGGGCGTGTGCTGATGCACACGAAGGCGAGACCCTTCCTGACTCGACTTCATTCGAAATTAATTAGATATCAGATGGTCATCGGGTCTTTCACTCAGAACCGCAACACAAAGACCGACCCGTCAGATGCAGCAGGCTGGGGGTATGTTGGGTCCCACAATTTTACGGCCGCGGCCTGGGGCAATTTGTCCGGTTCTGCAGACGCACCGGTTTTGAATGTATGTCAAGGTGTCTGGAAATTCTTCTCGATACTCACCAGCACAGGTGAACAATTACGAACTGGGCGTTGTGATCCCGCTCCAGACTGTCCAAGATGTGGATTCCGCCTCGGCTTGGGAACGTCCGCCTCGGAAATATACTGCGGATGATGTTCCTTGGGTGAGGCCGCTTTCTTTCTCTTTCCTTCCTTTGGATTCTCATCTTCGTCTTTTGACCAGATGCAAGAGGAAAACCGTCAATTGTTGTAGGACTCTGCAGAGCTTTCATTCGCGGCACTTCTTGGCGACAATACACGGTGTTATGCCTGTATTCTCTTGGTCCTCTTCACAAGAACTTCCATAACACTGCGTGGATAGTTCGTCTCGTATCGTTTTTTTGTCGTTTGTCTTGGACGAAATAAATTACATCGAGCACTCTAGAAGCCCGTAGAAACTGTGACGAATGAATCTCGTGCTTTCTCAATGACTTTTCTTACTAAGGGACGCCCCGATTGGAAATTGCCCGAAAGGTCGTGGAGGAGTAGTAGCCGGAAAAGGAAATGCTCGTGATCGCTGATGTTATGGACCGACGACTAAGATGCCTCTGTCATGCTCCCTCGATTCAGCCTCTACTTTCTCATCTCTCTGGTGCCAGTGTATATAAGCCTCGCGCTCTAATTCAACCTCATTGCACTCCCTCCAGCAGCAGAAAGCGCACTGTCTTCTCTTCTCAAACTCGCAAACTTGAATCTCCGCAGAGCTCAGCTCCTGTCCCAATCCGCTTCAACCATCGCCAATAACATGGGTGTCAAAATCGTTCCTCGTCCCAGCCAAGAGCGCGGCCATGCCGACCACGACTGGCTCAAGACTTTCCATACATTCTCCTTTGCATCGTACGCGATTCTTCCGCTTCGCTCTGCTGTCGCTAATATCTCCGTCTACAGATACCAGAACCAAACCCACTCTCAGTTTGGCTCTCTCCGGGTGATAAACGAGGACCGCGTGGCCCCTCGCAATGGGTTCGGCACCCACTCGCACCGTGAATTCGAGATCTTTTCATATGTTGTCGCTGGACAACTGGAGCAGTGTGTCTATTTCTTTCCTAAATTGTGAGCTATCCATCTGATTTCTCTGTAGCAAAGACTCGATGGGAAATACCGAAATCCTCAAGCGCGGGGACCTTCAGCTGACGTCTGCGGGGACGGGCATCTCCCATTCAGAGGGCGCGTACGGAGACAAACAGGTCCATTTCCTCCAGATCTGGTCCCTCCCCTCCGTCTCGCGTCTGCAGCCCAAATACTTCACCCGCCACTTCTCAGACGCCGAGAAGCGCGACGTGTGGGCGCGCATCGTAGCTCCCGTCGACGCCGAAGGGGTCTTAAAGGACAGCAGAGAAGGCACCGGCCCCGCACCCGTCCAGAGTCCGTTGACACTCTTTGCGACTCTCCTAACGGACGGCAAGAGCTTGAAGCAGAAGATCCAGGGGTCGAAGGGCTACATCCACGTCGTCCAGACCGGCGGGTACAACACGAAAGCCGCGTCTGGGGCGACCATCAAGGTCATCGGCGCACCAGGTGTTGAGGTCGAGCTCAGGGAGGGAGACGGCGCGTACCTGCATTTTGACAATGGTGGCGGCGACCTCACTGTGGAGAACATCGGCGACAAGTCCGCAGAGGTCCTTTTGTTTGATCTCGAGTAGATTTGGGCTTTCTATTTCACTTTAGATGTACAATAAATCTGATTAACACCCATTACGCCAGACTGCAAGCTTGCCCTCCATGAACGTCGGAATTGATCCAGAACTTGAGCGGCCGTCAGCAACATTTCTATCAGACGCGCTCCCATGATAGCGGGTAAGTATAAAGATGTCGTGGTCCAGCCTTTCGTTTTGTGATATCTATCGTACGCTCCTCGACACATTCCCTCCAAGTCGTGTCGCAACGAGCATGGCCATTAAAATTATCCCTCGACGGAGCCATGAGCGCGGGCTCACAACTATCGACTGGCTGAGAGGCTTCCACACATTTTCCATGGCTTCGTGCGCCGTTCTGTTCCTTCTTCCGTTATCGGTGCTAATTTTTACCCCGCTAGATATCGTGATCCAGCTCACATGGACTTCGGCCCCCTCCTGGTCCTCAACGAGGACCGCGTCGCCGCCTATAACGGCTTCGGTGCACATTCGCACCGCGAATTCGAGATCTTCTCCTACATCGTTTCAGGACAGCTCGAGCAGTGCGTTCGCGCCCTTAATAAAAAGCGGACAAATAAATGATCTAATTTTGGTGAAGCAAGGACTCGATGGGGAACACGGAAATTCTGAAAAGAGGTGACCTTCAGCTCACATCCATCGGGACAGGTATCACGCATTCCGAGCAGGCGTACGGATCCGAAGAGGTGCACTTCCTCCAGATTTGGTCCCGGCCCACGACACGGCGCCTCCCGCCGAGATACTTCACGCGGCACTTTACTGACGACGAAAAACGCGACGCGTGGGTCCGAGTTGTCGCGCCCGTCGATGCCGAGGGCGTACAGAAAGACGCCAGAGAAGGGACGGGCCCTGCGCCGGTGCAGAGCGCGCTGACATTATATGCAACGCTCTTGACGACTGGGAAAAGTGTGATACAAACGATGGTGGGCTCCAAAGGCTACATCCAGGTTGTACAGACTAGCGGGTTCAACGACAAGGTCGCTACTGGTGCGACCGTTAAGATCATCGGCGGGTCGGGCGTCGAGGCGGAGCTCCGAGAGGGTGACGGAGCATACCTCCACTTTACCAATGGTGGTGAAGTCGTGGTGGAGAATGTAGGTGACAAGACGGCGGAGGTTCTCTTATTCGATTTAGAGTAGCATCATACATTGAGGATATTTCTTCCGGTTGTACAATTGTATGGTGATTCTACGCGGGGCGAACGCTAGCAGTTAAAACAGCAGGTTTGAAGAGAATCTCGCCCCCCTGAACTTCGAGCAGCTCGGTGTTAGGACAGGCGTCGAGCGCATCCTGGATGGTGTTCACCCCTGCTCCAAAAACGGACAGGCGCCTTATAGACTGCGCATCCCATCCAACCGTTCTGCGGGTCTGTTTCTCCTGTTTCCGGCGCAGAGAGTCCACAAGCCAACTCGGCATCTCCGGGCTAAACGAATACTGCAATTCGAGATGCGTGATTTGGGGCGGGAGAGCGGCAAGGCCGACGCGCTGGAAAACGTCATCGAAGCCCGCATCGACGTACTCGATCGACAGCCGACGGAGATTTGGCGCGAGTGAACGCGCGTCAAGAGTTTCGAGCAACTCGTCGAGAACGGCGCCCATCGGTAGGCGTATGCGCCCATTTTTATCAGGATAGACGTCGGGATTGGCAAGTAGAATGGTGATCGATTCGCAAGCGAGGTTCGGGGACCGTGCGGGAGCGAAGGCGGGTTTCCACGGTTGCCGAAAACGGTTAAGTAGTCCACCCAAGAACGAAGATGGTGGAACCACGGCAGTTGGTTCACGACGTAAACGCCGTATAAAATGGTCGGAGAAAGCAGCGGAAGGGATGTAAACATCGCGAGACGATGCGATATCAAATAGCGCTGCCCAAGCCGAATTTACGAGTGGGGAAGCTCGCATGAGGATGATGCGCTCGTTGGAGGATAGAGGCATGTTCCAAGCCGCATCGATGATCTGCTGCAGAAGCTCGACAGGGAGTCGCGGGATAGGCATAGTGGAGATGAATGGGCAACACTAGATCTCGGGGAACTTCATGGTCACTCATTTCGCTTTATAAGTAGAGAGCGTCGGGAATTTCGTTCAACCATCCGTTACGGAGGTGGTAAGACATAAGGTGAGACAGCGATTGGGTCGGTGAAGGGGAGCTGGGGATCGAAGATCGACCAGGCACAAGGAGATTCGGTCGGAAAAGTGGGGAGAGGCTGTCCGATCCATTCCACGCGACGATTCAGGTTCCAAAATCCGCCCAATCCGTGAGTCGGGGGGCGGAATTGCCAGATCTGGAGGTCAGTATCGAACTTTTCTATCTTGCCTTCACGTCGAATTCGAAGAAAAGAAACCGATGAACAGTTGAACCAAGGTCCAACGAGGATGCAGGTATAGCAAAAACGGGGAAAGGAAAGGGGTCAACACAGCCACCTCGTGGCTCGGTCCCGTCACCGGGCCACTGCCGGGCCGTTCCGTAGGATTTTTTATTGTGCACCCCAACGCACCACCGTAGCTTTTGGTCAGCGCGTTTTCGTGTTTTTATCTCCACAGCGGCGACGAAACGGTGAAATTGTATATTTCAAAGAAAATGGTGTGATATCATCAAGAATGGGCTCGATACAGCGACCTCAGAGCAGTCATAAACACCAGAATCGGTCACCGTCCCCGTACCTGGTCTTTCTGGCAGCCAGCAACATACCCTCCCCTTCCAATCGTTGGAACTCGGACTCGGATTTCAGGAGGTCAAGGAATACCACTGGCTCCGAGCGGTATAGCTCACGGTGTAACAGCTTAAAAGACTGTAGCTGCGTGATGCCGAGCGCAGCCCATCTCCAGGAGAGCATTTGCACCACAACCGCCGTGGTCAAAGAATCCGATTCGGGAGAAGGATCGATGGAAAATACCACGTGAAGGTCTTCCAGCCTGGGTAAGAAGCCGATGTGGCCTGTAAGCTGGGTAAACAGGATGTCGGTGTCGCTAATGAATGCGCAGTGGAGGCGGAAGACTACGAGCGAAGGGGCTTGTTCCAGGCATTTTATCAAGTCCCCCATCCTCGTCGGGACCTGAGGGAAGGTGAGTGCCAATGTGTGAAGCTGAAGACCAGGCTGGGACAGGAAAGATAGTAACGGCGATAGGGCAACAAGTGTCGATTGCTCCGGGTCGAGGTTTATTGTAAGGTCTTTTAAAGCAGGTAACTTCAAGAATTCGAGGAGGGACATGGGAATGGCTCGTTCGTCGACACCCTCCCATTCGGACGAACTGAGGGCAAGACGCTGCAGTCGGGCGTGTCGGGAATCGGATACAGCAAGTGGCGAAGGTTCATTGTCACCGGATAATGCAAAGGAGGCCTGCAATAGGTTGGTCGAATTCTGGAGGATTTCGAGGAAAGAAGGAATGTCGACATCGTGCAAAGCATGAAACGTCGTCAACTGGTGCCATGGAACCTGTGATTCTGGGCTATGCGCGCTGACGGACAGAACACACAGTTTCGGCGCGTCGTGAAGGAGAACAGCGCCAGAGGGTACGCTAATGGACAGCTCTTCGAGTAAAGGGACCTTCCCGCTAAGGGATCCGCTTTCGAAGAGACTGTCCCAAAAAGATCCTGCAAGGTCGAGGGATCTCCACTGGTCCGATAACCCGAGGACAGCAGGAAGGAGTGTATCTTCAGGGCGGTGGGAGGAAGAACGATCCCTGACCCAATCATCGCACAAAATCAACGAGAGTGGGAGGCTTCGCGCCCTGGAGAGCCATGCCTTGGCCCCGTTCCGGCAGAAATCAACGTATCGTTCGAAATCGTTGTATTCGACACATAACGAACTCCAGAGTCTCGGTGTGGACACCGCGATCTCTCTGAAATGATGAGAAACATGGCAGAGGAGATATGGTGCCTGCTTGGGAGTTGTAGGACCTGGGTATTCGGGAAGACAGTGAGCGAAGATTTCGCCCAAAATTTCGGGCGGAAAAGCTAGAATGGGCGCAGGAAGTTGCATATTGCGGCCTTCGCTGGGTTTGGCACGCTCGTAGCACATTGGCCGTGCACCGCGAAGGAAGTTGAGATGAACGCTAAAAGGCTCCGAATGAAACAGAGCCAAATCGAACGGCTGAACCAATGGTCCAACAGGTAAGTGGCATATGCCGGGTCACGTCCGATCCGTATGCTGACGGAAATGGTCCAAAAAAAGGCCAAATGTCCCATCCACATGCGGACGCAATCGGCCAAAAAACTCGTGAGGTCCGATCCCTTAGTCGGACGGAAACAATGAATGGAAGTTGATGTCGTATCCGTATGCGGACGGATGTGCCCTCGGCGCTCGCCCATTTTGCGTTGCATGGTACTTTGAAGGCCACTGGAGAAAAAAATGTAACCAAAACACCCTTTCAGCCCTCAAAACATCAAACTTTGCACCTTGCCGCCCAAGATGTCTGATCCGTCATGCGGACGGAACGACGTAGAAATTTGTTCACCCGATCCCAGTGCTGACGGATTCGGCGCCGGGGGCGCTGTACGGAAACGGCCAAAATCGGCATTTACGGATCGGACCTCTTGCCGCATATGCCACTTACCTGGTCCAACTCTTGTCGCATTACGGGTATGCACTTTTGCATACCCGTAATGCGACATGTCCCTAACCGACATGTGCCAGGAGCTCGTCGACGTAATTCTCGATAATCTACACGATGACATCCCTACTCTCAAGGCTTGTTCTCTTGCGACGCGCATATTCCTTCAAGTTGCCTCTGCCAGGATTCACATATTCAACAAATCGAAATCACGCCGCCTCTCGCCACCCATGACCCATCCCAACGGTTTTACGACCTATTGCTATCATTTCCATACATAGCACCTCTCGTCGACGAGTTGTGCATCGTGTTGGTGGGCCCGAAGACTTCATGTAAATACGACTCTCATGGAAGCTACTTGCACGGCCATGATCCCTGGATTATGACCGAAAGTCCGCTATCCCTCATTCTACCTCTCCTCAATTTAAAACGGATCTCTCTTATCGAAATGCGCCAATGGAGTGGAGCGAAGACGGATACCGCCTGAAGTGGAACGAACTGGCGCCCGAACTCAAATCTGCGCTGACCCATGTGTTCTCTTCCCCGACGCTCCGGCATGTTCACCTGCGCGGGATTGTCGTCGACTCTTGTTTTCAGCTGTTCTCGCTTTTCAGTGATGCGACAGCGCTGGAGGAGCTGAGACTCTCCCGCGTACATGTTATGCAAAGAGACAACGGCATTCCATAGCCAGAATCACGGCCGTGGCGCCCCCAACTTAGGTCCCTCCTTGTCTCCGAGTTTGGGGTCGCGGACGACATACTCTGGCGCTTGCTGAATCCAAGAATCGACGTGCTCTTTCACTACTTGGTCAATCCAAGAATCGACCTCCCCATGTCAAATTGTTCACCGTTGGGTTGAAGGCGAACAACTCGAACGAGGTGCTAAGTAACCTGATACAGGCGGCATCCCCCGAGTTACAGCATTTGCGGCTCTGGGTGGACTCACCTCGTAAGCCTTTGTTTCTTTGTCCTCCTTCACTGGTATCATATTTATGCTCTGATGTCAGACCGGCTGCCCCACTCCTTTGGTGCGAATCTACGCTCCATCGACTTTTGCATAAAGCACATTTTTGTGTCGATGGCTGAGTTCTTCGAACGGTGCGGTCATCGCATGCAGGTCGAGTACATCACCTTCGAAGGGGAGCCGGGATTTCAAGCGACTCCACTAGTCTCTTTAGTGAACACCAACATCATCGACTCAGCTGTCCCCAAGCTCTCATTTCTGAAGATGGTCCAAATCAGGACTTCAACTTCTGAGTGGGTGGACGAGCTCAGATCCTCGCTGCCTTCACTGGTAGAACGCAATTTGTTGACCGTTACGGAAATTCGAAGTACGTCGAAAGGCGTTGTCTGCTGATTATCTCCCTGATATGCTGTTTTTCGGTAGGGACCGATGACGAACCCTACTATGACTGGGAATGACAAAATCCCGCCGTTCTCAGATTCTTCTAGCTTTGCCTCCACTTTTTTTACACCCGCCTGTCTTTACCGAAATGACTGATACCGCCACCACCTCCTCCTCTCGCCCTTCAAGCCACTCTCGCCCTTCAAGCCACTCGCCCTACCCTCGTCACCTCACCCTCATCCTCATACACCATGTCTGGCAAAGAGCAGCGGGCAGCGGCGGGGCGGGCAAGTCCCAGTCCCGATCCTCCAAGGCGGGACTGCAGTTTCCCGTTGGTCGTATCCACCGTCTCCTCAAGACCCGCGTTTTTGTATTCTTCTACATTTACACATTATAACATTATGACCCTCTCATCACGATCGTTTTGTGCCAGATGTGAGAGGAGCCTTCGTTCGCGTATGGATGAGCTAGTTGTAAAATTGAGTTGCATGCCGCATATTCGACCAGATGGCTCATTGCGTGCACCTCCCTGGTGCATATGAAGCGAGATGCATCGACGACCCGTGACGCAGGGCATGCTGGTTCGAGCAGTATATCGGATGGGATCCAGTTATCGACGACGACGGCCGAAGCTCAGCCCCCCTCCAACCGCACATTCTTCTCCATCCTCCGCATCTTTTCAATCCAATACGCCTTCTCGTCCGCCAACACCCTCTCCCGCGCCTCCCCCTCCAAATCCCACCCATTCTCCCGCGCGAGCCCCTTCCCGCCATCCCGCAGCTTCACGCCCATCCGCCGCTTGACCATCCCTACATACCCCACCTCGCCGACCTTGCGCACCACGCGGTCGAGGTGCCGCTGCTGCGGGCTCATGTGCACGAGGATATGCGCGGGCGGGCCCTTGCGCGCACGGCGGAGCGTGCCGGGGAGGACGACGCCGCGCCGCTCCCGGTCGCGCTCGCGCGTCTTGTTCGCGACTTTTTCGCGCCGCGCGGCGAGGAGGGTCGCCTGCAGGGCGGGCGAGATGGGCGTGTTGGCGCGCGCGACGTCGCGCGAGAGGAGGCGCTGATACAGGTTAATGGTGTCTCGCACGGGGGCGTCTGCACTTTCGTCAGCTTTGAAGTACACAAAGAGAGAGAGAGAGGAAAGACGCACTCCACTCTGCTGCGGCCTCCCCCGAAAACACGCGTTCCAGGGGCAGGCCCTGGGCCAAGCCTACTTCCTCAAAGGCGGCCTCCGCGCGCAAGTCCGCCCTCTCTTCTGTGAGACGTTCCAGATGCGCCATCCGCTTGTCCCGCGCGCGCATGCGCGAGCGGATCATGCCTGAGATGCCGGGGGGCTGGGGCTTCATGCGCGGGAGCGGGGGGTGGTAGAGCGTGGCCTTCATGAGGGCGCCGGTGAGGATGGGGCGCCGCGCCAAGTGGGCTTGATGCGCCTGCGTGGATCAGAATTCCGTGGCCTCGACAAAACGCATCCCACGTACCAACTCAGCGCGCGCAAGCCGCTTCCAATACTGCTTGTCTACCCTGACGGCGATGAGTCGCGAGTAGCGGACGAGGATTGCACGCTGCTTTTCGTTCCCTTCATGCGCTTTTTTGAAGGCGTCTAGCCACTGATATATGGGCTTTAACATGGATGATGAAGAAAGAGAGCGGATGGACCTTGTACCCCTTCAGGAGCTGCTGTTTCGTCTTTCCAGTCCCCGTTGCATGTTGGTGCTTCCGAAAGAGATACTGAACGCGCGTTCGGATCTGTTCTTGAAAAAAAAAGACGTACTCAGAATCGCAGTCAGCGGAAAACAAGCAGAAGGCGCACGTTATCATCCGGCGCGTATCTGAGCAGATTCCGATACAGGGCAAGGGTGGGAGCACGGTGGATTGCGAGTTCGAAGAACGGCACGCGAGGACGGACGCGGCGGAGGGGAGAAACAAGGTTCGCGAGACGGGCCCGGAAGGCGACGGAGGCGCTGGGGGGAGCGGGGACGAAACCAGCTGGAGACATGTTTGGAGTCCTATGTCACAGAGATATTTTTCCTGCTCTTCCACAGCGGAGTTTCCGAGGCGTCGAGTCCGAGTTCAAATGTTCAACGGGTGCGAAAGTAGCAAAATGAAGGCCTGAAATGGCGGGGCCGCGGGGGAGAAAACTGGAAAGCCAAAGGAAGTTCCAAGCCAAGGTCTAGATTACAAGGCCGCTGACAGTACTCGACTAGTCGCTGCAAGAGCTCTTCCACCCGCAAAGAAACCAGAAAGAAACTCTGATTGATTAATATTGTTGTTGCGCGAAGGCGAGTCGCGAGACGGACCGATAACGGCCCGCCCCTGTGGCTGTGCTAGAAGTTGAGTTTCTCTTGACGTTGAACGTTGACCTCGCACAACCCTCCTGTTCGAAGGACCTGGGCCAAACTCTTTTAAAACTCCCGTACCAAGCTGCATCCAGCTGCACTACCTGCAAGACAGCGTCCTTGAGCGCAATCTCCCAGAAGTTGGGGAACATCGACTCTTTTTACTCGCAGGTCAAGGTCCCAGTTCACTCGTCGCGTTCGGTCTCCAGCCGTTGGTTTCTCAATTGCAACTCAACTGCGCCGGGAATTTCCGGTTCTTTCCAACGGTTCCGTTCGTTCCGAGTCCTTCACAGTCACTGTCCCACAGTTTGAATTCGCCTATCAATGAAACGTATAATTAAGCGGGGAAGGAATCAGACGCCGGCACTCAAACTCGCTGAAGTTCAACGACTACGGGAGGGAAAATATAGCAAAACGTGCTTGAATATACCCTCCACGCGTCCTCAACGTGGCTTCTCTCTCGGAGTCAAGATGCCCAAAGTCAACGAATTCTTCGCACCCTGCCGGCATCCTCTTTAATTGCTTATCACCGTGATGGAGGACCTGAATGGAGCACACATTTCACATGAACAATTATTATGTCAGCAGCTGGCGTTCTTTTCTTTCTCAGTCTTGTCCAGTGTGCAGGCACCCACCGCATCCCATCCACAGCGCGCCATTTCGTTATTCGTTTGCGCTCTGGAGTCAACAGTAAGTTTTCTCAACTTGGATCGGCGGATTCGTTGTCCTCAACGCGTCCGGGCGCGTACCTTTAGCGTTCCTAGTCGTGCCTTTGTTCCCTGTAAAATACTAGGACCTCAAACCATCCAAGATGAAGTCCAACTCGCGCCGAAACAACAACACGGCCTCAATATCTTCCCTCCAGGTTCGTCTTCCAAGGAAAATCTTTGTCTTTGTTCTGACTTCCTGCAGAGCTTCGAAACAATCCGTCAAGCACCCAACACTGCAGCCACAAGTATCGCCGACTCAGATGATCATCGCTGGTCGGACGTGGTCCCGCCTGACTCGGGCCTGACGTTCGCGGTGGTCTGGGACCCAGAACAGAAAGACCTTGTATCTTTTTCCTCCGCCGAGCTGGCAAATGGCCGTGACGCCCAAACACCCAACTCCCCCTCCGACGCTTTCGACAGCCGCTCGCAGGTCCTGAGCATAGGAACCTCGGCTATACCCCCGTCCGAATACACCGGCACCTCTCAATTCTTCCGCCAAGACCACAACTACCGCTTCTCCGAGTCCAAGTTCTTTCCGGATCGCCCTGCGCGCGGCCGCACGCAGACGTCCTCTACGCTCGATGGCCTGGACGTGTACCTGCGGGGTTCCATGCTCGGGAGGGCCCACAACGCGAACCGCTACGTGTCTTGCTTCCAGGACCTGGATGGCGACTTTGCATTCGACCCGCGAACGTCGTTTGCGCAGGCGTGGCTCAAGTACACGAAGGACGGGATCCGCGACGACGTTAGCGACGAGGGCTTTTTCGAGAGCGGACCGTACGAGGGCATGGGCGGCGATGATGAGAACGAGGGCAATATGGTACGTATTGCCGGTACACTCGGTGTTTTTGTGACTTGACCATGGGACAGTCCTCCGCGTTTTCGGTAACTACCACCTCCACTTCCAACTACATCAACGTCGAGAATGAGATGTCGGACGACGAGTCGGCCAACTGGTCCGCCCTCGAGGCACCCAATACGCCGGGCTACGGGAGTCAGTGTCTTCCTTTCCGCCCATCCCCGGATACTCATTGATGCCGTTGTCGCCCCCAGGTCTCTTCTTCACCGGCCAGTCACCCGCGCCCCCACCGAGCCGACGCCTCCACAAAAACGCACCGCCTCCCAAACCCGCATCGCCCTCCGATGTCCTCGAACGCCCGGAGTACAGCTACAGCGTGCCCTTGCTCGCGTTGGCATTGCCTAGGCCCCAGCCCCAACGCTCGCAGACGCTGCCCGCCACCCCGCCCCGGCGCTCGAAGACGCCCACGCCCGCCGGCACCCCCCGCGCGCGCAACCTCTCCATCCGCTCCATGCGCAGCCTCCCCAAGTTCGCGCGCGGACTGGGCGGCAAACCCAAAAATCCGGAACCTCTCGGCTGGGTGTGGATCGACGTCAAAGAAAAGGACGAGTTTGCTTCGTCGCCCTCGTCGTCGTCGTCGTCCCAGTCCCCGTTATCGGCGTCTCCCTCCAGCTCTCCCATATAGCTATAGCTTCGCTTCGGCCACTTCCGCAGCACCCACTGATTTCTCTGTTCCCATTCATCCACTCAATCTCTACTCTGCTCTCGCCCACCTCTTGTTAAATAACGCCCTTTATGACCGGACCCCTGCGTCCCACCACAGCTCCCTCCCTCCTTCCTTCCTCTTACTCACGACCCCCTCACGATCTCCACATTCTCCTCGTCCTCGTCCCATTTCTGAATCCACACTTCCTTACAGTACATTGCTTTATTGTCTTCTTTGGATCTCCCAGCGACCATATAACTCGCTTTAGGTGTATTATTGGTGTACCAGCGACCCATACTGGCGCAGTAGAAAATATGAATATTAAATGTACTTTTTAGTTAGTAGGTAGGGTTTACCACCGTCGTTCACTCGCATATATCCATAGACACACACTCGTTGCACAAATGTGATTTTTTTTTTTAGTTCTACAGTATCTAACCCTAGTACGAAGATACAGAGAGGCAAGAAGTGCTACCAGCGATCTTGAATCTGAGGTATTCAGAGACGAAGGTCGACTGGAGTCGAAGATGTGGTGGTAGGTGAACTCGCCAGGTGCATTGCCCCCCCATTGGCGCCGACAGTTTTCCTTCCTGAGCAGGCGATAGAAAAGACTCGGCCGAGAGGGAACTGAAGTCGGATTGGGACCGAATTTCTCGTCGTTACGGATGGCGAGCCGCAGGTGAAGAGGCGGATGAGCGCGAAAAGCTGGATTGTGTCCGGTGCGAGTGGCACGTCGACGCTGCCTCGTGGATCCAAGTAGTAGCGTGTGGTATTAGTGCGGCTTGCATAGTCCAAAACTTTCCTCCATTGCCAGTCGATGCTGCCTTGAGGATAGTAGTAGTAACTTGCGGTATTCTCGCATGCGGCTTGCATGTTTCAAAACTTGAGGAGCTTTCTTTCAGTTGTGCCCTGAAGAGCAACTCGAGGTCGGGGTATTGAAGCCAGAACGGTCCCCATGAGGCAACAAGACGCCCGATGCACTTTTTTGCTGTATGTGCAGATATTCGTAGATATTCGTGCGGCGTGGAGCTTGACGTGTTGTCGGCCAGCATGAGGATCTTAACCTTAGAAACCGCCCGCCTGCCGTCAAGGAGTACGGTGCGCGGGATGAGCTCCGCGTGCTTTCTCCAGAATGCCGCTGGTTTTGACCTGGCCAGTGGGGAGTCATCTTCGCTGGTAGTCGTCATCCTTGGATACTAGTAACCGTCTGAAGAGGTACGCGTCAAGTCGACTGAGGAGTAAGAACACATGTCCAGCGCCCGAGAAAAGCACGAAGGCGTCCGTTCTGTGAAAGCCCAGAGACCGAGACAGCGACTTTGTTCTTTTTCAACTTGTACTCCTCCTTGAGGAAATGGCCGGTCGGGAACCGCAACGGGCGGCAAGGCACAAAGCGAGGCCGGGCCGGCAGAGGGAACACGATAATATAATGGCAAGCAATATTACATCCGGCACAAAACGATCATGAGAGAGGCCATAATGTTATAATGTGTACATGTAGAAGAGTACAAAACCAAAGACGCCGAAAACACTGGAAAGACCGGTCAGACAAAGATTGAGGGATGATGGAAAGGGAGGTACCATAAAGGCCATGCATAAGCGCGCCCAAGGTTAGTGAAAATCTAGTCGAGTTCTGAAGAGGAGAAAGGTCAGAGCGGTGTGAATAGGGACAGGGACATGACGTGCCTTGGGACGCGACACCGCCTTTGCCCTTCTTCGTGCCACTGGGGAGCAGGGAGGGGTCGATGTGCGGTACAACTCCACCTTGGGATATCACGACAGATCCAAGGAGCTATTGTGTGCGCGCGCGGATGAGTATGAGAAGGAGGGGAGCGGTGAGCACGACGCACCTTGCCGAGCTCCTCATCGTTACGGATGGCGAGCTGCAGGTGACGAGGGACGATACGGTGCTTCTTGTTGTCGCGCGCGGCGTTGCCGGCGAGCTCGAGGATCTCGGCGGCGAGGTATTCCAGGACGGCGGCAAGGTAGACTGTGGTCCAAGACGCGTCAGAAAAGAACGCGAAGAGGTGGCCAGTGGACTCACCAGGTGCACCGGCACCGACGCGCTGAGCGTAGTTGCCCTTCTTGAGGAGACGGTGGATACGACCAACGGGAAACCTTTATACGTGTCAACGACTATCGTCACAAGAGTATAGTGTGTTCACTGTAGGCCGGCACGAGACGAACGAGATTGGGACTTGCCCGCCTCGCCGCTGCCCGCTGCTTTCCCAGACTTGGATTTGCCGCTAACTTTGCCAGACATTGTGTATGAGGATGAGGTCGAGGTGGCGAGGGTAGGGTGAGTGGCTTGAGGGGTGGTGGTGGTGGTAAGAGGTAGAGGCCCGCGCGGTGGTCGTGGTCCTTTTATAAGGAATCTCTTTGTTTGGTCCACCAACAAACGCGAACATATGTGCAAATCAGCGAAAACAACCGCGACGTGACCGTGGGAGTCAAACTTGCCGATATTCGATTTTAATCGGATTTACGCCGATAACCGTCTCGGTGCCATAAAACGTGGAGTCGCATTCAATCGCAGAAGAATATCGTCAAGAAATGAGCTCGACGGGATGTGAACACAATCACAAAAGACACCAGAATCGGTCAGCGTCCGCGCTCTCCATCCCTCTAGCAGCCAACAGCATACCCTCCCCTTCCAGCCGTCGAAATTCCGACTCAGCTTTTAGGAGATCAACGAATACTGGTGGCTCCGAGCCGTAGCGTCGGTATGCATAACGGTGTAACATCCCAAAGGACTGCAGCCGCGTTATTCCGACGGCAGCCCATCTCCATCCAAGCATTCCAATCACGACCGGCATGAGATGGGAAGGAGGGCTGCAGGAGAACAGCAGATGAAGATGTTCCAGCCTGGGTAAGAAGTTGACGTGTCCCGTAAGCTGGGTAAACAGGATATCGATGCCGGTAAAGGACGGGCAGTGGAAGTGGAAGGCTATGAGCGAAGGGACCTGTTCCAGGCATTTTATCAAGTCCTCCATCATGGTCGGGGGGTGAGGAAGGGAGAGTGCCAACGTGTGAAGTTGAAGAGCAGGCTGGGATAAGAAAGACAGTAACGGGGTTAGGACAACAGGCGCCGATTGCTCCGGGTCGAGCTTTACTGTAAGATCTTTTAAAGCAGGTAACTTTAAGAATTCGAGGAGGGACATGGGAATGGCTCGTTCGTCGGTGCCCTCCCAGTCGGACGCAATGAGGGCAAGACGCTGGAGGAGGGCGTGTCGGCAATTGGATACAGGAAGTGGTGAGGGTTCATTGTTAAAAGGTGCATGGAACATAAATGAAGCGTGCAATAGGTTGGTCGAGTTTTGGAGGATTTCGATGAGAGAAGGAATGTCGACATTGTAAAGAGCATGAAACGTCGTCATCTGGTGCCATGGAACCTGTGTTTCTGGGCGGTGCCTGCCGACAGACAGAACACATAGTTTCGGCGCGTCTTGAAGGAGAACAGCGCCACAGGGTAGGCTAGTGCACAAATTTTCGAGTAAGGGGACTTTTCCGCTGAGGGATCCGCTCTCGAAGAGATTTGCCCACAAGGATCCTGCGAGCGTGAGGGATCTCCACTGCCCCGATGACCGGAGGAGGGCAGGAAGTAATGTATCGTCAGGGGAGGGGAAGGAAAAACATTCCCTGCCCCAATCATCGTCCAAGATCAACGAGAGTGGGACGCTTTTTGCTCTGAGGAGCCATGTCTCGATCCCGTTGCGGCAGAAGTTAACGTATTTATCGAGGTCGTCAAAGCAGACATGCAACGAGCTCCAAAGTCTCGGGATGGACACCGCGACCTCCCTGAATTGGTGGCACACATGGCAGAGCAAATATGGCGCGTCCTTGGGATCGGGGCTCCCTGGATCTTCAGGGAGACAGTGAATGAAGATTTCGGCCAAAATTTCGGGTGGCAAAGCCAGGATGGGTCGATAGATGGTAGTGAGTCGCAAATAGCCACCTTTATTCACGAGACTATACTGGTTCTGACACGCCCAGGGACCGACTGCGAAAGAGGACATGGCAGAGGCGGAGAAGTTTGAAATGAAGTGTAACAGGTTTCAAACGAAACAAGGCCAAATCGAACCAATCTCGATCTCAACTCTGATCTTTCAACGCTGAAGCGCTGAACCCACTGCGGCGTAATTACAAGTTCAGACTTCGGTGCGATACAGCACGCGGCGTGAAGGGTCGCGGCTTCGAACAAACGCCCACTTCAAGTTGAAACGGACCTGGACACAGTGGACGGGCTAACCTGGTCCTGCCAGTAGCTGCCAGTGGTTCGAGTCCGACGTGATCAAACGCGATTCACCCCTCAGAGCCTCAAAAACCACATTTGTGCTGTAATTTTGGATGCCCTTAACCCGGCATGGCCTTCACCGACCTGCCACAGGAGCTCGTCGATGCAGTTCTCGACAATCTGCACGATGACATCCCCACTCTCAAGGCCTGTTCTCTTGCGGCGCGCATATTCCTTACCTCTGCCAGGATTCACTTATTCAACAAAATCGAAATCACGCCGCCTCTCGCCACCCATGACCCATCCCAACAGTTTTACGACCTATTGCTATCATCTCCGTACATAGCGCCTCTCGTCGACGAGTTGTGCATCGTGTTGGGCCCGGAGACTTCCTTTAAATACGACTCTCATGGGAGCTACTTGCACGGCCATGATCCCTGGATTATGACCGAAAGTCCGCTATTCCTCATTCTACCTCTCCTCAATTTAAAACGAATCTCTCTTACCGAAAATGCGCCAATGAAGTGGAGTCAAGACGGATACAGCCTGAAGTGGGACGAACTGGCGCCCGAACTCAAATCTGCGCTGACCCATGTGTTCTCTTCCCCGACGCTCCGGCAAGTTCACCTGCGCGGGATTGTCGTCGACTCTTGTTTTCAGCTGTTCTCGCTTTTCAGCGATGCGACAGCGCTGGAGGAGCTGAGACTCTCCCGCGTCCATGTTATACAAGGAGACAACGGCATTCTATGGCCAGAATCTCGGCCGTGGCGCCCTCAACTTGAGTCCCTTCTTGTCTCCGAGTTCGGGGGCGACCTGCTCTCTCGCTGCTTGGCGGATCCAAGGATTGAGCTCACCCATCTCAAGTTGCTCACAAATGCGTCGAATTCGAACAGCTCAAACCAGGTGCTAAGCAACCTGCTACAGGCGGCATCCCCCGAGTTAGAGCATTTGCGGCTCTGGATGCACTCACCTCGTAAGCCTTCGTTTCATTGTCCTCCTTCACTGGCATCATATTTATGTTCTAATGTCAGACTGGCTGCCCGACTCCTTCGGCGCGAATTTACGCTCCGTCGACTTGTACATACAGCACGTTTTGGTGTCAATGGCCAAGTTCTTCATACGGTGCGACCATGGCATGCACCTTGAGTACATCACCTTCGAAGGGCCGCCGGGACTTCGAACGGCTTCACTAATCTCTTTGGTGAACACCAACATCAAATCAGCTGTCCCCAAGCTCTCGTTTCTCAAGATGGTTCGAATCAGGACTCCACCCTCGAGGTGGTTGGACGAGTTCCGGTCCTTGCTGTATTCACTGGTGAAACGCAATTTGTTGACCATTACGGAAATTCCAAGTACGTCGAAAGCCGTTATCTGCCGATTATCTCTCCCTGATGTGCTGTTCGGTAGGGCCTGAGGACGAGCCTTACAATGACTGGGAATGACAAAATCCCGCCGTTCTCAGATTCCCAGAGAATTCTAGTTTTGCCTCCATTTTTTTTACACCCGCCTGTCTTTACCGAATGACTCTTACCACCACCAGCTCCTCCCCCTCCTCTCACCCCTTAAAAAAAAGGACCACGACCACCGCGCGGGCCTCTTCCCCTTACCACCACCACCCCTCAAGCCACTCACCCTACCCTCACCACCTCGACCTCATCCTCATACACAATGTCTGGCAAAGTTAGCGGCAAATCCAAGTCTGGGAAAGCAGCGGGCAGCGGCGAGGCGGGCAAGTCCCAGTCCCGGTCCTCCAAGGCGGGACTTCAATTTCCCGTTGGTCGTATCCACCGTCTCCTTAAGAAGGGCAACTACGCTCAGCGCGTCGGTGCAGGTGCACCTGGTGAGTCCACTGGCCATCTCTTCGCGTTCTTTTCTGACGCGTCTTGGGCCACAGTCTACCTTGCCGCCGTCCTGGAATACCTCGCCGCCGAGATCCTCGAGCTCGCCGGCAACGCCGCGCGCGACAACAAGAAGCACCGTATCGTCCCTCGTCACCTGCAGCTCGCCATCCGTAACGATGAGGAGCTCGGCAAGGTGCGTCGTGCTCACCGCTCCCCTCCTTCTCATACTCATCCGCGCGCGCACACAATAGCTCCTTGGATCTGTCGTGATATCCCAAGGTGGAGTTGTACCGCACATCGACCCCTCCCTGCTCCCCAGTGGCACGGAGAAGGGCAAAGGCGGCGTCGCGTCTCAAGGCACGTCATGTCCTTGTCCCTATTCACACCGCGCTGACCTTGCCCTCTTCAGAACTCGACTAGATTTTCACTACCCTTGGGCGCGTTATGCAGCCCTTTGTGGTACGGTCCCTGCCCATCATCCCTCAATCTTTGCCTGACCGGTCTTTCCAGTGTTTCCCGCGTCTTTGGTTTTGTACTCTTCTACATGTACACATTATAACATTATGGCCTCTCATCATGATCGTTTTGTGCCGGATGTAATATTGCTAGCCTTTATATTATCGTGTTCCCTCTGCGCGTCGGCTCTACCGGCCCGGCCTCGCTTTGTGCCACACTGGCCATGCTCCCCTCGCGTCTGATGCAAAGCTCGGCCACGGCCATTTCCTCAAGGAGGAGTACAAGTTGAAGGCCTTTTAAACAACAAAGTCTTCTAATCGCTGTCTCAGCCTCTGGGGCTTTCACAGAACGGACGCCCTTTTAAATCGCTATTTTGGTGTCGCTCCAGCCGTCCTCCTCGTGCTTTTCTTGGGCGCTGGACATGTCTTCTCACTCCTCAGTCGACTTGACGCGTACCTCTTCAGGCGGTTACTAGTCCTCGCGCAGGCTATGGGACGACTACCAGCGAAGATGACTCCCCACTGGCCAGGTCAAAACCAGCGGCATTCTGTAGAAAGCACGCGGAGCTCATCCTGCGCACCCGACTCCTTAACGGCAGGCGGGCGTCGGTTTCTGAGGTTAAGAACCTCAGGCTACACGCCAAACTCCACGCCGAAAGAACATACAGCAAAAGGGTGCACCGGGCGTCTTATTATCTAACGGGGACCCTAGTGCTTCAAGTTGGTCTGGCTTCAGTACCCCGACCTCGGGTTGCTCAAGCTCCTCAAGTTTTGAAGCATGCAAGCCGCACACGAAGCGATTATATCCTCAAGGCAGCATCGACTGGCACTGAAGGGAAGCTCCTTAAGTTCGAAGTGTACGAGAATGACACAGGCTCCTAGGATCCTCAAGGCAACGTCGACGTGCCACTCGCACTGGACACAATGATTCATGAAGCTTTTCGCGCTCATCTACGCGTCGCCGGAACCCTGCCGCACTCGAGCGTCGAAACCGCGAAGCAGAAGAGCGAAAGGAAGAGGAGGAAGACCGTCCTTCCTGCTTGGAACAGAGGGGCGCGGGAGTGTGGTGAGTGATTAGTTTTCCGTTTCCAAAACTGTACTATAGCTTTACAACATTATTCGGAATTAAACGACCCTGTAGTGGTAGTGTACACGAATGCATGCAAGATGATGATGATCTAAATAATTTACTCCGTGTTAAACGTCCGCCGCTCGCGCCAAGGATGCAAATTCCTCCCCGCGCTGATTCGCTCACGACCGACCCCTCCCCGGGGCGAACCGCCCAGGCGCCTGCTTCACCGCCTCAAACACATAAAACGACCGCACATGCGTTAGCTCAATGCGCGAGTACGGCGGCACGACGCTCATATTCGACACCATAGACGTGCGGTCGCGCGTCCGGCTGCGACTTCCCCGTTTGCGCACGCGGGTCGGCGGAGGAGTGAGGGAGGGTGCGGGTGGGGGTTGTGCGTTGGCGGAGCGTGATCTGGAGTTGGAGTTTGAGCTGTTTGAGGCGGAGGGGGAAGGCGAGGATGAGTTCGGGGTGGGTGTGGGGGTGTTGCGCATAGAGGTCAAGTCAAAGTGGCCGCGGAGCTCGCTGGGTGAGGGACAGTGAGTAAGTGGCCCAGGGAATGAAAATTGGGCGAGATGGCACACCTCTGGTACTCGCGCATGGCATCGAACGCCTCTGTTCCAACCGAGCTAATTGAGAAGATGGACTCGTTGTCGTCGTCCAACGAGCTGCTGGAGCGTCTAGGATCCTCGGGCGGGGGATTAAAGCGCTCGCGGAGGAAGCTAAGTACATAACCGTCAGCATCGCACACAAAAGTATTCATCAAACTCACTTTTGATATTCCCACAACGCCTCCATCGCCGCCTCGCTCTGCGTAGTCCCCTCGCCGACGTCTGCAATTTCCGCTGCATAATCAATCAGAGCGGCCTTGCACGAGAGCAACACGCGAAGGTGTTTCGACGCGTGCGTCTCGAGCTCCGAGAGCGGCATCGGGATGAAAGTCGACGGCCACAGAATCAGCCCCGGACAATGCCCCAGCGCGTCCTCCGGCGCCGTGTCCGGCCCCGGTCCCTGCTGCTGTGCAAAGCGCGCAGATTGTGCTCGTCCAGCAACCGAGGGCGGTCGTTGGTACGGTTGACCGTTCTCGTCAAAGGACTGTTCCGGCGGCGCGAGGGTGATATGCATTGAGGTCATTTCCTTCACGCCGCCAAAGACGCGCATCAGCATCTCGAAGACGAACTCGGAGGGGCGGAGGTGGATGCCAAATTTGGTGTTCAGCATGTGCTCGAAGAGGGCCTCGAGCTCGCGCGCGGCGGACGCCTGCTCGTGCCATGCCTCGTGACTGATAAATGTACCCAGGATGGAGCCCGACCTCGAGCCAGACCCAGAACCGGAGAGAGACGAGCGCGCCGACGACGAGCGCGTTGAATAACCTTGCGGCGTCGGCGTCTCGAGTTGACGCCCAGACCGCCCAAACGCAATGGTATCCGCGTCCGAGTTCGCGATGGTGTCCGCATCAGAACCCTCGTATTCATCTTGCTCTTCCACACCATACAGATTGTATATCTCGCTGTCTGCATCCTCCCTGACATTCGATCCGATCACAGCGTCGAGACTCATGCGAGAGAAGACCGTAGAGGGGATCATCATGTCGAGGTGAGGTGATGGAGTCGACGATGCAGGCGATCCGCTGGGATGGAGAACGGGGGGCTTGCCGTAAGGGAAGAATATGTGGTCGTCGATAAATTCGAGCCGCCCGCCGACGGCGAGAACGCGCCATACCTGGTCGAGCACGAATTCCCACTGCTCGTGCGGGATGCACAACGCCACATTGGCCATTCGAACAAGTTGGAAAGACCCGTCTGGAAACGGGAGTGGTTGTTTCACACTATAGAAGAGCGTTGAGCACGGAATGCAAAAAGAATGAAGCAAAAAATCGTACAAGTTTCCTCGCACAAATTTGAGATTTTCCGTGAGTCCCTGCCGTTGCACCGTGGGCCATAGTCCCTTCGTCGTATCCACCATATCGAAACCGATAATCTGAGTCCCGCTGTTCCGCCACGTCATCGCCGCATCGAGCATCCAATGCCCAGCGCCGCACCCCAGGTCAAGCACGTTGTGTGGTGGGCGCCCGCCATAGTTGTGGAAGCTCGGGGTATTGGTGCTATTGATCTTGCGTAAAAGCTCCCAGGTTTGTCGGTCGCTATAGCCATGTTAGAATATCAGAGCGAGATAACACGCGCGCGAAACGTACTTTTCAATCAGCGTAGCGTCGTACGAGTCCAAGGGATAGGACCCAATCTTTGTGGCAATCGGCGGTGGCGGGGTGTCGGGACGCAGGTCCTCGAAGGACGTCTGAAACTCCAGCGACAGCTCATCACCACCCTCTGGCAACAACGGCACGGACCGCTCCGACGGCGGCCGCTCGACTGCAGGAACGTCCACAGGTCCAGGCAAGGGTACGACTTTCTTGCGATTCAGTGCCAAGCGCAGGAAGCCTTTCGTCCCAGTTCCAGTCCCCGTCCCTTCCTTCTTCTTCCCCTTTCCCAAAGAAAATTGGGGCGGCGGGGCCTTGGGGTGCGCGCGCGTCCGCGAGGACGGGAAGTAGAATGTTGGTGGAGCATTAGGATCCGCAGAGGCAGGGGCAGCAGGGGGGGCGACGCGAGGCGCTTCACCATTACTGCCCCCCGACGAGCCGGAGCCCGCGGACGTCGTCTTCCTGAGATGGAGATTTTGCGGTGGCGCACTAGGCCCTGGACCATGGGTCCGATTCGGTGCCTTGGGAGACTGCGCGGTAAAGACGCCTTCCGCGGGAATCGGCGTCCCCGGCGCGAGGACCTGCACGTTTGCGAGCTGCGCCTTGAGCTTCCGGCGCCCACGAAATTTGAACCCGACCGGCTGTGTGGCCCCGTTGGGCCGAGCGCGAGAGCGGGAGGATGGGAACACGAACGCCGGAGAAGCAGGGGGTGGGGGAGCAGGGGGTGGTGGGATTGGCGCTGGTGGGTCCGCGTCTACTGATCCTGAGGAAAAAGTCGAGACGGATTGCCTGGCTGGATTTGGGTAGGCTCGCAAACTGGCCAACGAGCTTTCGGAGATGGAGTCCGACGAGCTCGACATGCTAGACTCATGGTACGTTTGAAACTCGCGAGCGAGCGAGGACAAAGACGTCGTAGGCGAGGAAAATGAGGACGGGTAAGCCGCATCAGGCGGTTGCAGATTCGTGGCCTGTTGTGGAGGCGAAAATGCTCCGGGAGCACTTCCCAACCTCAAGCGTGTCGGTAGTAAACGCGGTGAGGCAGAAGGGGAGTAGTGAGGTGGGTATGTATCGATGTCCGTGGGCTCGAATGGCGCAGAAGCTGGAGGTAATCGTGAAGAAGACGCCACCGACCCTGAACGATAGCGAGGCGGGACCGCCATAGCCGAGGCTACTTTGACATCGGAGAGTGCAGACCAACCCGTATTGACGCCAACGGGCGGTTGGCTAGGATATGGGGGCAAGGCGCGCGAGCCTGGAGATACACGTCGTGAATTGGCGTTCTCGGTTTCCAAAAACTGTACAGAGCGCGAACGGTACGGCGGCGCATGGGAAGGCGTTGGTGAGAGTGTGTTGGGAGATAACGGGTTTGGGTTTGTGGCTCGGAAGGGCAGAGACTTTTCTTTCCTTGACGATTGCGGTTGGAATTCGGTGGAATTCGGATACGGGGTAAGTCCGGCCGGGGGTCTTCCATGACCAACCGTCAACGATTGCATGAAATCGGGTGACGACTGGGATGGGGGAGATTGACGCGAACTACGCGACGAGGGAGGTGTTGTTGAGCGCGGGGAAGCCAAGGTCCCTAACCCTTGCGCAGGAGAATAATACGCGCGACGGCCTGTATTGGGGTCAGAGAAGGTATTCGCAGATTGTGGGTCGATCGAGGGAGATGGAGGTGCAGCTTCGGAGGGACGTAACCTCTTGCGCCCCGATGCTGCCCGTGACGACATTGTCGGAAATGAATATCGGGGCGCCCCCCAAAAGACGCTATATAGACTTCAACAGCTTGAGGACGTACACCGCCTTGCTATCAGACCAGGCAGGTGCAAGCGGGGGGCGATGTGGTTGACGGAGGCGGACTATAGGATGTGGGGGGAGTCGAAAGCTTGACGAAGTGAGTACTCGGTAGTTATATCGGGAGGGCAATAAACAGACCGTGTCGTGTTCGGCTTCAACGAGCTCGTCGGCTACACAAACTGGATTTGATAACAGTATTGCTGAATCTTCTTTAATCCTCGTCCTGTTACTCACGCGGTCAAACCGAGCCCGTCAAAGCGACGAATCTGACGTCCCGGCGCTCGAGGAGAGTAGATGTCCTGGACTTTGTGCGGATCGCCTCTGAGTATGCTCAAGGCCTCCGTTTTGCTTTGGTCTTTCACTGCAAAGGTCTGTTGATCCCCACATGGTTCGTGCGCGTGAAACTGGGTTTGCTCAGCCAGACGTGCAGGTCCTATCAGGCCGGTCGGCTTGCAAAGCAGATGTAGTCCATCCGAGCATTACAGCTCCCGGTCCGGCGCGACGTGAAGTCCTCGAATATTCGCACTAAGAGCGACGCCGAATCTCCGTTGATGAGGGAGTTTCAGTTCAATGCATGTGACATGTCACATCGCCAAATAAGGGTTTTCGTCTGCCCAATTCGGCCTAAGGACGTCACAGGACGCCGGGTGGCCAATCGGTACGTGGCCTTGAGCGGGTTTAAGATCTCGTGGTCTGTGAGACCGGTAGCCAGCCAGGTACATGCAAGGAGGACACATGGAATTTCAGACGGAAGATGATGGAGAAGCGCGTACTTTTGTTGGCGCGATAAGCCCAATACAAACTGACGGGAACCTTATTTGCGCACCGCTTTCTGGGGACCTGAGCTGGGAACCCGTTTTGTTGCATTCGCGTGGAAACTCTCAATAAAGGAACCAGAATCAGAACACTCGGAGAAGACGAACGGCGTTTGCTGGTTTATGATGGAATACATCGTAGGGTGCGAGTTAGCAGTGAGGATTCAACCATACAAATTCCAATTCAACTACATGAGTGACCAGATTTGAATGTCCACAAGAACATGTTTTTCTTGCGAGCAAAAGCCGGTGGCCTGAAATCGCAGCGTCTCTTATCGCTACCGAGACGAGATATTTATCTGGTGGTAGGAACATATGCATGTCAAGGAAAAACGGGAGAAGACATTTCATTGAGCTCTCCGCGACGAGAACTTGATACTCGGTGACTCCGATCATTTTTCATTTTTCAACTTGCGACGGGGAACAGATTTCCTACCTTATGCCAGGCCCAATGTCTGAGGCGTCTGATGAACCCGCCCGTGCCGACCTGCTGCCAGGTAGAATAGCTGACAGTGAGCAGGCGGAAACAACCCGACAGCAACCGACTGGTCCAGGAACTGACTGTCGTACTTCAAGTCGGGGTCAAAATAGCGATGTACGACGGAGGATAGCACCGCCGAAGACGGAGACAAGGAAAATAGATCAAGTTGGACACCACAGGGGTGGAAGAAGTCCCACCTCTGTCCGAGATGTAAGGGAGCCTTCAACAAGTTACGTGCTTTGCTGGCCCTATATGCCTGGACCTTTGATGTCTCCGTTTTCCCGTCTTCTAAGGCCGCTCTCGATTCGACCTGTCGTGGGCACTTGTCGGCGACAACGTGAAAAAAGGGTCCCGCGAGAGCACTAAAAATTGGGTTGCAAGCGTAGAAATTCAGCGTTCTGTCCACCGTGGCCAAAATCGCCAGGCTAGTTCTGGTCAAGGCCGGAAGGGTGCTCAACAGTCGTCTCGGTGAATGATTGATTTTTTAGCCGCCATATTCCTTCAATTCATTGCCCAAGTCAAAGGAAAGATAACAAATATAGCTCGGTTCAACTTACGTCATGTTCAAGTTCCAACTTCTCGGCGGACGGCACGTAAAGTCGGCCGTTGCGTCAGAGGCGGGAGAACTTTGTTTGTATCCGGTCTTCAGCGGAGGTCGCGCCTCATGCTGGCTCATGGATATTTTGCACCCAAGGAACGTTCTTGACGCCTTCGCGGGATCTTCCGTGAAGCGGGTGCAAATGTTTGATCTTGATGCCTTCCTCAAAAGGTTGTGAGATTACCTCTTTCAGACAACAGTTCACGAATCTCGAAGGCCGTCAAAATCGAGGAATAGACAGTGGATAAGAATCCTGAACACCACTGACCTTGTGCTTGAGAAATAGGACAGTTGGTTGAAGCGTTGCCTAGACCTCCCGGGTGAGTTTTGTCAAGTTGACGACGGTCGATAACTGACTGGCGGGGTCCGAGACGTAGGCTTCACGGGAAGCTACTGAGCAAGATTCGACTAAGTAGTAGAGGTAAACAGACCCGATGGAATAGATCGACGGGCTGTCGTACGGAGTACCCCGCGTTTAAATGAAGATCGCCGCCCGGGAGATAAGCACGACAGCTAAATGCGACAGCGGTACTGTCAGCTCGAAGGATAGAGCAAGGTAATATCAGTGCTCACCCATGTGCCGCCTACGACGTTGAACGGGAGGCCGAACAATTGGCTTGAGTTCGAGTCTTCGAGAAGGATTGATCTAAACCTCGTTCTGGCGCCAGATTGGGACAAATAAAATCGGCTCTCTGCTTCGCATCAGTTTTGTGAAGCCCGTGCATCTTATTGATACGGCGGAGATTGAATAAACGTTGTACACACTGGTTTAGGACCGAAACTTCTCTCACTGCGTCTGCCGGTGGGGCGCGTTGGTTCGCTGATGATCTCCCGTTCTTAGCATGTATGTCAGTATATGTGAATCGTCAATGGGTCATAAGGACACCTCCAGTACGCCGCTATCAGCGCTAACTCGGCGCAAGCCTAATTTGCGATGGTTTCAAGGCTTCCGCGGTCGGACGCTGACACTGAAAATTATCCATTCGAGGAGGAAGCTCCAGATTTGTGTGGCATTAGGAGGAGGAGGATGCATCACTGCAGAACCGGCTCCGAATGCCAAGATCGGGTTCAAAAGAAAAGGCAACTTGTGTTTGTTGTTGTGTATCCCAAATCAATTTAATCTCTTCCTCGGACTTTCACCATGATCTCGCTTCCCACACGCTGAACAATGTGTAATCCACGCCTAATTTTCTTGTGGAAAGGAGGAGGCCTCCAGAACGACCTGGCCTTCTACAGGAGCTTAAAGAGGGGCAAATATTCGCCCTATAAAGGTCTAGCCAAGGAAAAAGGCCGTTCCGCCGCCCTGTCAGAGCTAGAATCAATACTGCCAGCGGGGGTAATCTAAATCTGTGATGAGACTCAGTTAGGTATTTAGAAACCCGGATAAGAGTCTTCTTATCCATTTCCTGTCCCCTCCTTCTTCCCCGACTCCCACTACTACCGAAGTGCAGGATGCCCAACCTCACTTATGATGCGTGTAAGTGCTGGTGCTGGTGGATTCCTATTAGTTTCTTATACTCTACCTTCCACTTTTAGCTGGGGACCTTGTCGTTACCGACTCCGATGGATCGACTGTGGTTTACAATATGGGAGACATCGCCTGGGTCCTGGCCTCTACCGCATTGGTTTGGATCATGGTGCCCGGCGTCGGTTTCTTCTACTCGGGTCTCCTACGGTAAGCGGCCGTTACACTCGTACAAGCTCATCGCTCACAGCTGTTCCCGTTAGGCGGAAAAATGCCCTGTCGATGATATATCTGAGTATGATGACGATTGCCGTGGTCTCCTTTCAAGTGAGCTATCTTGTCGCGTCCTACTTCACTCAAAATATTAATTTTGCGTCGATTCAGTGGTTTTTCTGGGGTTTCTCTTTGGCTTTCAGCGAGGGAGCCAGCCTCTTCATCGGCGACTTGAGTGAGCTTACAACCACCATCTCGCACAAAACAGGAGGTTAACCACTTGCAGAACACTTTGCTCTTAGAGGTGTTCTCGAGAAACCCTCCATCGGTAGCGCCAAAATTCCTAGTATCGTGTTTTGCGTTTATCAACTCATGTTCGCCGCGATAACGTGAGTCTCTATTCTTCTCCATTTCATTTCCGTCTAAACACCCATTTCCAGACCGATGATCGCCGTTGGTGGTTTCGCTGAACGCGCCCATCTTGGTCCACTCCTTTTCTTCGTTTTCGCCTGGTCTACCCTTGTATACGACCCGATCGCTTGCTGGACGTGGAATAGCCATGGCTGGTCGTTCGTGCATGGCTCCTACGACTTTGCTGGTGGAACTCCGGTACACATTTCTTCTGGTACTGCGGCTCTCGCTATCTCCGTCTACCTGGGCAAGCGTCGCGGATACGGAACGGAGGCCCTGGCGTATAAACCGCACAACACTACCTATGTCATTCTCGGCACGCTCTTCTTGTGGTTTGGCTGGTTTGGCTTCAACGGCGGAAGTGCCCTCTCCGCCAATATCCGTGCGGCAAGTGCCTGCATCGTCACCAACCTTGCTGCAAGCGTCGGCGGCCTCACCTGGATGGCATGGGTATGCAGGATGTCTTTCAACCTCGGAAAACACGAACTAACGTCGTGCAGGATTACCGTATCGAGAAAAAATGGTCTGCAGTCGGTTTCTGTTCAGGAGCCATCGCGGGCCTCGTCGCAATTACCCCTGGTTCCGGTTTCGTCGGTGCCCGTAAGTCACCTCGCCCTGATCAGGTACTACCACCTCCTAACGCCCCTCTCCCTCCAGCTGCCTCTGTCCTGTTTGGCTTCATGGCAGGTACCGTCTGTAATTTCGCCACCCAGATCAAGTTCTTCGCAGGCTACGACGACTCTCTTGATGTGCGTATCCTTCCGCAAAATTCCATTGCACGCTACTTATCTGTGTTCACAACAGGTGTTCGCCTCGCACGCAGTCGGCGGAATCGTCGGCAACATCCTGACCGCGCTCTTTGCGCAGAAGAGCGTCGCCGCGTACGACGGGTTTACCGTAATTCCCGGTGGCTGGCTCGACCGCCACTATATTCAGCTCGCATGGCACGTCGCGGACTCATGTGCGGGTCTCGCCTACTCCTTCGTCATGACGGTCAGCCTCCTTTATTTTGCCGCCCGATAAACTTAATAATTGCTTACTCCTCAGACCATTATTCTCTGGATAATGCACTACGTCCCCGGCATGCGCCTGCGTGTATCGGAGGAGACGGAGGATCTCGGTATCGATGAAGTGGATATGGGCGAGTACGCGTACGATTACGTCGGGCTCGATGACATGCGGCCGCTCGTCAGCGGTCGTGCCACTGCGACGGCGATGAACATGGATTCGCATAGCGAGAATCACTACATGAAGGAGCGTGTCAGTCAGGGTAGCGTTGGGCAACGATCTTATGCCTGAGTATTTAATATGATTTGTTGTATCTGCTGTATACCTTGGGAAATAGCATCCCGTCGAAGTGCTATCGAAACACCTGTTAGACAATGTGTGCGTATGTACTGTACTGTATACAGATTTCTTAATTATCCGGGAAACATAGGTATGAGCAAGGAGAAATAAAACGCGTCCAAATCTAATATGCGACGTCTCTCTATGCCTCCTTCGTTATCCGTTGAATCTCCTGCACCCCTTCATCGTGATCCCAAAAGCCGCCCAACCCTTCCACCGGCACGGTCTCTGCCAGCTTCTCTGGCGCGTCCTTTTCGCTGTCCAGTTGCACCTCCCCGCCGTCGATACTGCGCCCGTTCACCCCGACCTCCGCTGGGCCGACGAGCCCGGTGAGGAACCGCTTCTTCACCTCCCGCTCGTCGTTCTCCCTCGTGCGCACTTCAGTACTCCCGTTCCACAGCGCCTTCTCCATAACGTGACGCACGAGCGCGCGCAGCGCCATGTACCCGTGGGATGCCGCGAGCGCAATGAGCAGCGCCGTGAACAGTAACTCCCGCGTCGCCGCACTGCCGTCGCCACCTTCTTGTTTGCTTGTTGTCGAGCCGCCGACGGACGCGGCGGAGATGATGTGCTGGTGCACCTTGTCGAGTGTGCTCGGCGCCGCGTTGCAGTGATTTTGCGAACGAGGGCAGAAGAGGTAGACGAGCGCGGAGTTGACGACGGCAGCGAGCCAGGTGAGGAAGGAGAGGGTGTCGAGCCAGGGGCCGATGGTGTCCGTGCGCGAGGGGATGGGTCGCCGGTTGTGCACGGTGATTTTGAAAGCGTCCGACCTCAATTCAAAGAAGTTATTGATGAGGGCCATGACTGTGGATATTAGATTTCAAGCTGTGGGGGAGTACGAAGCAGACTTACCAGGAGCGAGGGGCCAAATCACACTCCAGATTGCCACATAGCCAAACTGGGTAACCATCTCGCTGTAGTCACCAAAGAGCTCGTACTCGGGGAGCGCAGCCTCTGCGCGGACGGTCTCCAGAAACTCCCGCTCCTCCTCACCGCCCTTCTCCTTCTCGTCCTCGAACACTACGCGCTTTTTCTTGTCCCCTTTGCCATTCCCATTCCCATTCGACTTCTTCGCGCGGAACGACCCAACAGCGCGGAGCACAAACGGCAGGCCGACCTCGACGAACGTGTTCACGATCTGGTTGGTGACTGTGTACGCAAACATCTGGTCCCTGAGGCGCGCGGCATTGAGTTTCTGTCCCGCCATTGACGTGTCGACATTCCACATGCCCTTCGTGTGCTCTGTAGCGTTGAGCGCGGAGGCGGTGATGTTGTGCGAATCGGCGACAGCGTCGACATGGACGGAGCCCTTGAAGAGCCAGACTTGCACTATGCGCATTATGCCCTCGCCAAAGGGCACGTAGACGAACGCGCTGAGCGCGAGGCCCATGTACGCGACGAGCGCGCTGAGCGCAAAGGTCTTCACGGTCAGGGAGGCCGCGTGCGAGGATTGGTGCGCGTGGTTCTCCCAAGCGGTGAACTTTGCCGCAATCGCTTGGTAGACAGCGAGTAGGCGGGGGACCAGGGCGATGAACAGAATGGTGGGGCTGAAGGCGATGTATTTGTGCCCCGGACCGGTGTAGAGCTGCGTTACGAAGGCCTCGAAGACGAAAATCCCGGTGAGGATTGAGAGGAGGACGCCGGCGAATAGGAGGATGACGGGGAGGCTCGCGATCATGCGCAGCTCATGTTTCCACCAGGGGAACCCTTCGACGTATTGCGCGCGCCGCCTCTCGACGCGGAAAGACCCACGTGTGCCGAATCGCAGGGAGAGGATGCGCTCACGTACTCGCCACCACTCGACGTACACCACCGACCAAAGGACGATGAGGATGGAGTATATTGGCGAGTATGGCGAGCCGAAGAAGTAGAATAGGACGCCGAGGACGGCAGGGAAGACGAGGGCCTGCGTGTATGAGTGCAGGAATGAAAAGTACATGGCCACAGAGTCGCCAAATTGCTCGCGGAGGCGCTCCTGCTTCACCGAGACCAAACGACTGGTGGTCCAGGCGTGTATCCAGTGCTCATTGAATTTACGGTCGTGGAGCGCCATAACGGACTCCACGAGATTCCACTCCGGTGAATCGGGAGTTATTCCCAGCCCACCGTCCGGCGGCATGGAGCAGATGAAGGCATGCACGAGGCGGATTCGGTCCGCTGGGCACAATGGCTGAGTCTCCTCCTCTTTATTCACCGGCGTGGTGGGTAAACCATGGAGAAAGTCGGAGTGCCTATGGAGGTGTCTATCAGCCCCTACTTCCAATGGTTCAGACAACTGACCGTTCGCGCTTAATGAGAGTATGAACATGACTTGTTGGACATGAAACGAAGACCAGAAGATGTCCCAGGGATTCCCCGCGTCTTCCAACAGCACGTAGACCAGCAGAAGTGAGCACTTTTATAAGACGAGAGTACTGCTCCTCCGCCTTGCGTGCATCTTCTAGCGCCTGGCGTTTGGGGAGACTACCTTGTCGAGAAGCTCGAAAGGTGATAACTAGGTCGACTTCAGGCAGCATTGACAATGAGGGTCAAGAGCAAGGAATAGTTTGCTCAGCACTCCAAGAAGTTTGGTCTAGCTGCTGGTAATGTCGACGTCAGCGAGACGCCGTTGCGAAATAGGAACAAACTCGTGGCCCGTGCCAAGCAACACCAAACTTTGGTTCAATTTCTTGGCCTCAACGTCATGCGACATCTATATACAGGATAAGATAATGGCTCCATGAAAACTATATCCCTGACGGCTCCTGACGGAGATTTCTTCGATTCAGGAGATGAGGCATTAGGGTGTTTCATAATTAGAAATCCGACCCCAACTTATGCCCCGATTTCTGCCCCAACTCTGCCTCAACTTGCCCCAAGTTGAGGCACAAGTTGGAGGTCTGTTCGTGAAACACCCGAGCCAGCAACTCTGCCTCAACTCCGGAGTTGAGGCAGAGATGTGTATCCGAAGTGGCGTGATCGAGGCCCAAATGACAAATTAGCCGAAGTTGGGGCACGGAGTTGGGGCAGAAGTTGGGGCAGAAGTTGGACGTCAAGTCGTGCTGCAACGCACGATTTCAGTCCCAACTCCGATTTCATGCCCCAACTTCTGCCTCAACTTCTGGCAAGTTGCGGCACAAGTTGCGGCACAAGTTGGGGTCGAATTCTTAATTATGAAACACCCTATTATTGGAATAGAGAAAGTTCAACCAAGTAACAAGTTCAACTTGCCTCAAGTTGAACCCAAGTTAAACCATAATTTATCATAGTGCTGCAAGCCGTTGGAGGTTCGCGGACAGAGAAATATAAGGAAACACTTGCAATCGTTACCTGGTTAGAAGCGGGGGGATTGTCATTCTCGATGGGAGTGCGATGAACGCTGTGCCACAATTAACCTCATTCGTGGACCCATGCTGCAACCCGTCTAGGATCCTTCTTGAAATGCGCAACACCTTTACCCAGTTGATTGGGGCCGCGCTTGAGATATTGACCATCACGCGGTTTCCCCAACAGCACATCGTTCGCCCACATCACTTTCCCGCGGCAGATGGTGTATCGTGGCCAGTTGCCGAACTCCATGCCTTCGTATGGTGTGTCTAGAGAAAGATTAGGGCGCGTCGATTCAGGAGCTGAAATCTGACAGTCAACGTTATGATGTAGGTGCTCGTTGGTGAGTTTGAAGGACGTAAGAGCGCCTTCCGGGTGCCACTACTGATCGTTGAGCATCGAAATGCACTTTAAATTCCGTGCTCACAATGACAAGGTCCGCGTCCGATCCAGGCTAAGTATGATTCAAAGACATTCAGTTGAATTTAGGTCAAAGAGGGCAGCGTACCAGAATAGCACCCTTGCGAGGATACAGCCCGTACTGAACACAAGTCTCAGAGAGGTAGAAAGAGAAAGGGAATGAACATGTCACCAGCTTTGCGGGATTGGTCGCCGTGAGCTCCACGAATTTCTGTGGGGTAATACGTCCGGTCGATACGCCACGAGTGAACAGCAGCGGCAGCCGCGTCTCGACGCCGGGGATCCCATTCGGTATTAAGCTGAACCGCCCTACTTTCTTGTGTGCCAGTTCGGTAAGAGGCACACCGTCCGTCGCGGCGCTTGGCTCATGGTCAAGTATCCCCACCATTTTGCCATGCGGGTCGTCGTACTTGAAGGGACAGTGGTCCGATGAGAAGATTGTGAAAGTTCCGTTATGGAGGCCGCTAGGAACTTGAACAATTAATCGAACTCGGGGATAAGGTCATCCAGATTCGCACATATAAAGCGCATCTTGGTCGGACGAGTCTGGACTAGGAGGCGGCGAACAGATCATTTTGCTGTTTTCGAAGCATGTCGGTGAATGGAAACGCTTGAGGTCTTCCCAGGTGAGATTCAGGTATTGCGGGCAGGTCTCGGCAAATACTGGGAGGCCGCGGGTCTGTGCAGCTCGGATAACGTTCGCCGACGCCTAGGTTAATTCAACGAGTTGGAAGATAACGACGAAAGGACGCCACATACACTAGATCCGACATGAACGAACAAGATGGGGTTCTCGATAAGTTCGGCGAGCACAATTGCTCGATTGGCGGCTTCGCCTTCAACTGACGGAGGACGGGACAACGCATGAAAATAGGGAGCTAAGAAAGGATGAGGGAAAGACCCGAAGTTGACAATACACTCACCCATCATGCCCTTGGATTCGAGTTTCTCTACGGATGAGGATTTCTTGAGGGTACTTGAAGATATTTTCAACGCGACTCACGAGTCAACCATTCTATCATATCGCCGTTCTCTGCATGGATCATCTGGCTAAATTGATTATGGATGCGTTTCTGCGAGCGGATAATAGACCCACCGTCGTTATCGAATTCTTGAGGGCTGCAAGCATGACGTCCAGCAGCTGGTAATCCTGCAATCGCATCGTTTCATAAGTCATGAACACTTTGCAGCTAGTTATACCCCATTTTTCGACGAGGACAGGCAGTTCTTCCTCGAGAACGTCCTTATCGTCGCGCACGATAATGATATGGAACGCGTAGTCGATGTAGCTTCCCGTTGCCTGAGCCCGAGCATCGTACGCTTCCACGACTTTGAGGAGACTGCGGTCTTCTTCTACTCGCGTCTGGGTGGCAAACGTCACCATGGTCGTCGTGCCTCCGCATACAGCGCTACGGGACCCGGTTTCAAAATTATCGGCGCACTTGCCACCTCCAATGTCTGGCGTATAAAATGAGCTGGCTTTCGATGCGTGAAAAGTGTACATACCTGTTTTCTGATCTTGGCACAGGTGGACGTGGGCGTCGATGCCCCCAGGCATAACCTGGGACGGTAATGAGGACAATAACACATTACTGTGCTTCGATGAAGTACCATTGCTCCTCTGATTCGCAATAAACACGGGAATGAATAAGAGGAAAATATCACTCACTCAGCGTCAATAACCTGCGCGTCCCCAATATCTTCTGAAGAGAAAGATGGCGCAAGGGTATGTATCTTCCCGTCTTTAATGCCGATGTCGAATGAACTAAACTTCCGTGAGCAGATGCCGGTGTGAGAGCAGTGCTAGACTTGCCTGATGTCGCTTGCAGTCACGACTAGACCATTCACCACAACTAAATCGAATTTGCTGAGCATTTCCTGGTGCAAACGGTTTGCTTGGTGGTGGTCAGCGATAAGCCTCGAACCGGAACCTCGGCCCGACTTCTCCTGGCGAAACACGGTCACGAGATCGAGACACGATCACGGGACGCTTTGCTCTTTCCTGCGCGAATATTACTCAATGTGGTACCTCCGCGGGCCATATCCAATTTTGAATTCTGGAAAGAAGAATCCGCGTTGCCTGCATGCCTATCTATCTGGCAGCCGTCGTTCGTGAGTCCAAATTATTATCTTTCTAATAACCTGCCATCGCTCGCTCATCTTACATACAGGGCGACATCGTGAGACGCCGCGCAAGGTTTTCTGCCGCGCACGCAGGTAGGCTGGGAGGCTCCAGCGGCGGCCATTGGGTCTAGGAGACTCTGGCCAGGGTGGGCGGCGGGAGGGCAGGGCGGGGGCGCGCCAATGCAAATTCGTGTACACTGCAAACAAACCGATACCCCCGACGTCCTTGGCTTAGATCGATGCCCGGTTGCTGTCACACGGAAACCTTGATACACCATCAGCCTCCTAGCCATGGTGGTGCGAAGAACTCGAAGGTCCCCGTCGTGGCTGAAATCGAACGGAACCGGAAACCCCTCGACGTCGTTGGCTTAAGTTGACGCCCAATGTCACACGGAAACCTTGATACGGCATCAGCCTCCTAGCCGAGGTGGCGCGAAGAACGCGAAGGTCCCCGTCGTGGCTGAAAGAAGGAAGCTCGAACGGAACCGGAAATGTACCCTTTCGTTCAATTCAGATCCCCAGTGCCGGGAGCAGACGAAGTAAACTATAATAGCAATTGAATGAATCCCTCGCGCAGTTTGTCGGAATATGTGGGTCCCTGCGTCGATGTCACAATTCGGAACGATTGGAACGACTGGCAGATACGGGAAAACTTGGGGAAAACCGGAGCCTTTAACTTTTTTCCATGCCCATACCGCGGCGTACATAGGTGAATACCGTCAATTGACAATGAAGGCATTCAAATGCAGCCGAGGCATGCGTCTCCCCACCCCTGATCGATTCCTAACGAGTTGTTGGCTGTGTTTCCGGAGTAACGACGAGATTTAGAGTCACTCTCGACTCCGAAACAACCGAATCCCACTTATTGATCTCGCCTAACGTCGGCTAACGTCGCGTAAGGTGCCGTTAGTGGGAATTCGCTGCCCGGTCGTCGGTCGATACGGAGATGGGATTGCCTCAGCGCGGCCATCACTGAATCAACAGTGCCGTCCGGACTTAGGATTCGCAGCAAAACACGCATTAAAAATCAAGAAAGAGCGCCACGCAGTGGGCCCCGCGGCGAGCGGAAGCCCCACGCAGTGTGCCCAGCGGCGAGCGTCAGGGGGGTCCACGGGGGTCTCCCCCGTGCCTCAATCATTAAAAAACCTCTGATTAAGCTCAAAAAAATACCAAAGATGCTTAAATTAAGTTTTTCGCATATGCTGTCAGGCGGAAGGAGGGAGGTCGGGGGGTAACACCGTTCCCCCCCGCCTGACAGGGCCAAAATACCTCCTTAAACTTACTTTTACACCAAAGCACTGTAAACCGGCAGTCATATGCCGATATTGATGCATTGATCACGCCTGTGGGATTCGCCTATTTAGCCGAATCCCACTCTCGTATACTCGTCGGCATATGATGCAAGGAGGTAACGGCAGCATTAACGTCGACGACTCACGTATCTCCTTAGATCTCCTCTCGTGCCAACTCAACCCTGACGGTTTCACCGCTAAATGACCGTGAGAACGAGCTCCCGCAGGTGCACATACTTAAGCCGCGAAAATTCTGCGGGATGGCTCGTTGTCTTTCCTCTAAATCTCCCATGTCGGCATCAGTATCATCGCAATTTACTTGTGCACTTGCGGCCTTTTGGAACTTGTGATCAAAAAATAAAACCACGGAAAGGATGCCGGGAACGCATTGAGGGTACTCAAAATATTTTTTATTTTCCCAACTTGTGGGAAATTCGACATGGCTTGTAGTCTAGTGTTTACCGCGGGGGTCCGATCGCAGTGCTCCCTTATTATGTAATTGCGGAGTTTGAATTGACACGTGCCACGGCGCGCTTCTTTTCCGCAGCACCAGCGACGCGTTTCTTCCTCACTTCCTGCTCAAACCTCAGTCTGTCTCTCCTTCTGGGTGCTCTGCCTCATGTACAGACCTCCTGCGGACAACAAACCACCGAAATTGCTGTGCCTCGCTGCTTGCTCGCTGCCACATAGCGAGCCTTTGACCCCACTAACTGCACTATTCCTATCGGACACCAATGCACCTTGACCCTCCAGTGGTGTCTCCCCACCCTTATTCTCTATGCTCTCTCGACTCGGGGCCCACTTGCGTCGGTGGATAAACGCCAGCAAGATAAACACCAGCAAGAATGACAGTGAAGTGAAGAAAGAAACATACAGTGGCGAAGGCGCACGCGGGATACGTGGCCTCGGGGTACGTGTACCGCCTCTCGGCGTGATACCCTTGCTCATTCACACACCCACTACAGTGCACACCGACACGAAGAATCATCGGTCCTTCTTTTACAGTGTTTCTCGCACCCGCATTCACTCGTTAACTGTACGTATGTCCTCCTTTTCACTTTCTTTACCTTTCTTCCTGCACTCACAACACGCGCCCACCTCGAACCCTCGCTGCTGCCGACGCCGGGAACCTGCAGAACGTGGGCGATGACGATCGAAGGGGAAGGGAGAGGGAGTGCACCCGGACAGACACTAGGTACGAGTGTACGCTACCTGCGCGTCGTCAGCTGCGCGGAGGGAATTAGTGGAACGAAGAAAGGTGTGTACCTTTCTCTGTCTCCCTTACTTCCTGCTTCATCGAGCCCCGGCGTCGTCCCCATCTCTCTCCTCGTTCATTTCTACCCCGCTTATTCGCGCACACCAGCCGCTTCCGCAATGACGCAACCTGGTCGTTACACCTACCCAAGTGTGCTGTGCCAGTAACTTGGGCTCCGCGTGATGTTCACCATCGTTCAGTGTGGCGGCAGATAAAGCCGTGTGCGAACTAGTCGTCTGCGCGCGTCACCGAAGCCCTCGGATTCCGCATCTCCTGAGTAAATTCTACTGACAATCCACCGCCATACATCCCCACCGCGCCGTCTCATTTCGTTCTAATGTTGCTGTACCTCCATATATTGATTCTGAAATAATATCTGTTCCCAACACTCACAAAGCCGCGGTTTGAGTTGAAATTGAACTTGACGCAAGGTAAGACAGCCAAGGCCTTCCTTGCGCGAGTACTTAACTTTTGGAATCAATACCAAGAACACGGCCTCCGACGACATTGTCATTGAAAATGCCTGACGAATGCAGGGATCTTGTGCCAATCTTCATCTGGGTCACGGTTATTTCGCGAAAGCAGAACCCTACAACGTTTGCCGACGTTGAATGGATTCCAAATCGGGCGCGTTGGGACTCGGCGGGCCTCAAAGGTCGTTGTATTCATTCAGCAGAAGGGTAGAATTTCAGCACCCTGGTACCCTGATCACATCGCAGGAAGACTTTGACGAGCGGAGCATGAACATAACTTCATTACGACGTGAAACGCCACTGGTCCATGACAGGGTTCGAACTTGGGCTATTCACAGCGAACTCGACGGTGTTTTCTTGACAGTCTCGCATTTAGGAGCCCGCGGGGATGCTAGGTCGCGTATTCTGGGGCTCAAAGGGCCAGTAGAACGCGCCGAAGAGGAAGTTTCGCGCGATGTGATGGGACCCCTGAAAATTCAAAGTCCGCAATTACATAATAAGGGAGCACTGCGATCGGACCGGCGCGGTAACTAACAGACTTCAACAAGCGAGTTCCGAGCTTGATCGTTGAAGCGTCTGTCTTTGAGAGACTACATGGCTTGTGGGCTTGTCAGCTTGGCCACTTTTCTCGCTTGTACGAGCACGTACAAGCGATCACAAGTGATCTGTCAAAGTCGCGATGGGTCTTCTCCCGCTGCACATCAGACTTTCTACAGATTTCTTGAACTCACTTGAATGTCCTTGATCTTGCTTGAATTGGGTAATCAAGTGCGCAAGCTACAAGCAATCAAGCCAGGTTCGAATCCCGCTCAAGTAAAAAAAAGTTTTTTTCTGTAAAGTGTACCGTTGTTTTCACGCAAATTGGAGCAACTTTTTTTGCCAAAAATATTGGGTTCAGGCGGAAAAGCACATTCAAGGGCATTCCAGTGCCAAGAAATCTGTGAAAAGGCTGATGCAGCAGACTCTCGGTGAATGCTGCAGAAATCAATTCTGTTGAGGCCCAGGGATCCATTCACCACATTCGTTCTCCGGCTCAAGTCAATTTTTATTACGGCCCCGCTGCCAATACCCACCGTCCCGATGGCCCGCCTCTCCCGTCGTCTCGACGATCCCGAAGTACCCATGGTCGGATGTCGACCCGCGGCATGTCCATGGGTTCAACTAGCCTCTCGGTAAACTCTGCTAGTATAGAAGACCGCGGAGGCGATTCGGGGCTCTTCAACATGCATGACGCCAGTAGGAACGAGCGCTGTACGTACTACCCTTGTGTGCTACGTTGTTCTCTGATCTGTTTTATTTTATTTAGTCTATGCTGCCGGCACATACGACGAGGGCAACGGAAACCTTCACGATGACTCGTATCATGAGCCATCCACAGAGTATATTATTAACGAACACGGTGAGTCTTCCCTTACTTGTACTCAACATCAATCCAATATCGTTGCCCAGATCGACATTACCCCGCTCCTCACAACTATAACGGTAGGGTCTCGCACTTGGAGGACCTCAAGTCCTAATAATCTGTGTAGCAGACACGTACCGCCGTGGGTCAACATCAAGAAATTATCCCGCTAGTGACCACCGAGGCAGGTTTTACTCTCATTTACACCTCAGCTCTCATCAACGTTGCAGACCATCATGCTCGACATAATCAGCCGGACCTAGAGCACTTCAGCAGACGACGATACGTCGAGGAGTCTGGCGATGGTAATTACTCCTGCAGCTGCTATATATGTTCGTTCGAACTCAACGACTCTCAAGGCTCCAATGTTGCAAACGGCCACGAACACTCAAGGAGCTCGCGTGCCCGTCGAACTCCATACGAGCGCCCCCGGGGAAACGTTGACCCTGTGGAACGACCCTCCGACTCATCAGGTACTTAATTGTATTCGTTGTTCCTCACTCCAATTCAAGTCTTATGTCTAACGACGATTGGTAAGATTATAGGAGGGATAGATTTGAACTCGAAGAATTCAAGTTCGAAGAATTCAACCGCGGTCGTGGTACGTCGGGAGATTCATCTATTGAGCTTTCACGGCGCTGAATCCGTGTTCTAGGACACTTGGAAGATGCCAGGACCAAAAGACGAGAGAGAGGAAATCGGGGACGTAGCACCCTGCGCTGAAAGTATGGACTTGGATAAAGTGGGTTTGTTATCTCCACAGTCGCGCTTAGCCATTACCTTGAAGCTTGTTTTGGATGCTGGCCAATCCTCACCAGCCCCATCACTGTATCGCTAGCTAGATCTTTTTACTTTTGAAATTAATCACAATCAACTACTTAGCGCTTAGCTCCTGGTCGTATGGTACTTTTAATTACACACAGCCTGAGGTCCCAGATTTTCCGACCTACTTGTTCGTTTGTAATGTGTACTCCAGATCCAGCGCCAGCAAAACAACGAAATTGAATCGGAAGCGGGCTAACCATAAGTGTATGGCGCTTGAAGATGCATATAAGCCGTAGGTTGTTCTCGCCGCCTCTGTTTCCGACGTAGCTGCGCGTGAACTAATGCAGCCGCGCCCCGCCACTGGCCCGCGGCTGCCGAGCATCCGCCAGCTGCACCCGTAGTACGTACCTCCCGCCCCAAGCCCTTAGCCACTGGATCCTGAAAAATTTGTAGGGACCACGACTTTGAGGAGACTGCGGTCTTCTTCAAAATTGTCGGCGCACTCGCCACCCCCAATGTCTAGCGTATAAAATGAGCTGACTTTCGATGCGTGAAAAGTGTTCATACCTGTTTTCTGATCTCGGCACAGGTGAACGTGGCCGTCGATGCCCCCAGGCATAGCCTGGGACGGTAATGAGGACAATAACACATTACTGCGCTTCGATGAAGTACCATCGCTCCTCTGATTCGCAATAAACACGGGAATGAATAAGCGGAAAATATCACTCACTCAGCGTCGATAACCTGCGCGTCCCCAAATATCTTCTAAAGAGAAAGATGGCGCAAGGGTATGTATCTTCCCGTCTTTAATGGCGATGTCGAATGAACTTGACTTCCGTGAGCAGATGCCGGTGCGAAAGCAGCGCCAGACTTACCTGATGTCGCTTGCAGTCACGACTAGACCATTCATCACAAGTAGATCGAATTTGGCGAGCATTTCCTGGCGCAAACGGTTTGCTTGGTGGCGGTCAGCGATAAGCCTAGAACCTCCGACTCAACCTCGGCCCGATTTCTCCTGCCGAAACACGGTCACGAGATCGAGACACGATCACGGGACGCTTCGCTCTTTCCTGCGCGAATGACTCAATGAGAATGCGAAATTCGGGCAAGGATTGTCACTTCCAAACAGTTTTTTGAACAATCTAAATGACTATCTCTGAGCATAATCCCTGCTGCAGAAACAATAATGTCAGGAGCCAGGGAAAGTAAATGAATTCGGAATAAGGGTGTGGCTCCCTTCTGGTCAGCGTTTGGCGGAAGGCCCATCGACCAGCACACTAAAGAAAAATGACGATTGTAATTTAAATATGTAGACAGCTCGACAGAATATTTATCACTTCTGCTTAACTCGGCCTTGTACATCACCTGATATCCCAAATTCAAAGGCACTGGGAGTAATAAGCTTGTCACAGCGTTAGCATCGAAGAAGCCAAACACAAGAGGACGACGCGCACCGCTGGAGACTTTGCAGGTGTACGGGGCGACGCTGTTGAATTTATTATTCGTTGGTATTCCACTAAAGTCAGATTTTTAGGCGCACCATGCTGTTGCTCCGGTGTACCTTTATGATCAAATATGGCCAATTAGAATATGTAGATAAGCGACGCGCCAGAGACGCACCCGATGCCTCCGCACTGTCCGAATTCCGCGACCGACCCAGGGACACCGGTGGGTGCCGTGGAGGTGGTGGAGGAGCTCTTGCTGGTGCTAGTCGGACTTGTAGATGTCGTGGAGTGTGTGCTTGTGATAGTAGTCGTCGGGTTCTGTGTAAATAGCGAATAAATTACACAGCTGCGATGACAAGGGAAAATCTTACGGAGGTAGAGGCGGACCCGTAGAGCGGCGGACCGGGGATGGGGTACGTCGTTTCTGTCTGCGCGGCGTTGGAGTAAATGTCGATCGTCACTGTCCCATATCGTCAGGCATACGAAGAGGGAATTAAATTTGAATGAGGCTTACATCCGGGATCCGTGGCCGAATAACCCCCGGGGAAAGTGACCAATTGCGCGGCGGTCGGGGCCAGAGTCCCTCCGCCAGTAATAGTGAGCTGCGCGCATTCTGGATAGAATTGCTGGATACACCAAATTTCAATTTGAACATGCAGATGGAGGGAATTCAACTAACGGCAGGCAGCGAGTGCAGTGCGATGGTCTCGAAGCGGATGAGGTAGTTGCCGCTGGGGACAGTGGCTGGGATCGTCGTCGTCCAGGAAGAGTTCTGGTCAATCATTTTCCCACTTCCCCAGTATCCGGCGAAGACAGTCCCATTGATGAGTCCGGATTGGTCGATCTTGAACTGCTTTCTCGTCAAAGGTCGATTCTGACAGGATATTTAGGACACTCACCCACTTAAGGGTAGCCGCATTGACGCCGGTGCAAGTCGAGCCGGGGCATTGAGCCAGATACGTCAGCTGGGTTTTCGTCAGCGACGGACGACCTGAGGTAGACAGAAAGAGCTGCTCACCATGGGGCCGTACGGATGGGGCCAGACTTGATTCCAATAGGCGATGATGGGTGTACCGGCCTTGACGGTCGCCGTGAGCTGGAGTGCACCCGAAGTTCCATCGTCGTTGCACGCGAGCGTTGGGTCAGTCGGGGAAAGAATCGGGTTGCTTTGCGCGGATTAAAATAGACTCGGGAAATAAATAAATCACCAACTAGGTCGACCACGGGCGCTCGATTCCAGTCTGACCGGTGGCTACAGAAGCTCATTCAATACGATGATAAATCATTGGGGTGTGCAGACGAACGCGTGTTATATGGCTGCCAGCCTTGGTATATCTGGCCGCCGATGTTGTACGACAGCACTCCTCCGTGGGCCAGTGTCTTGGAAACAGCGGCGAGCACAATCAAACCAGAGAGCTTGAACACCATTGTTGAGTGTGCAATAGGCTTTAGACCGTGTCGGTTTGTCGTACAGATCGTCCATTTTATACCTGTCTGAACACCGGAAAAACTGGTGGTTGAACTTCGATTAAACTTTGTGACGTCAGGGAGTTCGGAACATTTTACAAGGGAAAAAAGGACCAACCTTGGTATAGCTTGTGGTTGAGTGCAAAACAACCTTGGGCTCGATCAGAGAAGGGTTTCGAAAAAAATCGGGATCTGAGGCAGACAGAAGAGATTAAAGAGGAGGTTGTGCGCGGGATAACTTCGCGCAGAGATTCCGGGTATCTTCCGACTTTGCATACCAGAACATTCAGCCGGCGAGCTGCTAGTTCGGCGACAGCAAGTTTGGTTAGATGTCGGGTACCAAACCTAACTTCTGTAATTCATCGCGAACAGCCTTGGCAGGGAGTAGAAATTCCAGCAAATCGGCTAGGATTAAACCATGGATGCACGCACGGGTTTGAACGTCGGATGCTCGGATTATCATTCATACATTTTTACCTGCAGAGATACTTGGCAGCTATCAGCTGAGAGTGTTCTATAATTGTGGGAGCGAGACCAATACATTACGCCAAAAGCTCGCAAAAAGGCTCCAGCAAGTTGAATCGGCCCGCAAATTGAGCCGAAGGATCGCGTAACCGAAGCCCTAGAAGGATAAAGGATCTGGCGAATGCAAGTTGTTCGCGGATCAGAAGAAAGATGTCGGACAGAGGAGGAGGAGGAGGAGGAGGAGGGTGTATTGCTGCAGAGGTCCTATACGGAACAACCAGGTGTTGAAGCACGTTAGCTGCTCGAAGCAAGACGTATTCGGAATGTGATCACGTCGAGTCGAACACCGGATTCGCAAATTGTTCGGCCTCTTTCAGCGTCAAGTCGGCGGCTGATTAGGCGGCCAACGCATTGGATCCGGTGAGTCGATGAGCAAGAATTTTATCATTGTGGCAGCCAGACCAATAGAGTACAAGGGAGAATCGCAGACAAGTCAAGCAGAACCGAATCCAAGAATTCCAAATACTAAGAGATCTGTTGCTCGATGCGCGGTACGACGAGGAATAGTTTTTGGGTCGCCACCGCCGAGTCCACCACTTCAAGTTAGTAGGGGTGAGAGTACACTTCGAAGTAGTCTCTCGTAGACAGACGCTACAAAATTTTGCTCGTACCTCGCAATTTGTAACTTCGAAGTTCGCTGGCGTGTTTGTTATGACGGACCTCGTCGAATTCGAGTCCTTCGAGAGGAATGGGGCGAATGTGGATGCTGGAATCTGGCTAATTGCAGTTTTGCAATGCCACTATGGCGTTGGTGGTATACAACGGTTGCGCCCAAGAGACGCGTTTTGGTCCACCACGCTGTAAGTAGGTCCAGTCGAAGCGCAGGCAGAATGCGGCATGATGCCAACACTTCGGTGCGATCATGCCTGTGATCGCTCCTGTCACTGCCACTCTCAGCGCTTAACTCTCCTCTCGTCTGCAGGTCAATGACTTTTGCACCTGCAGGCCTCGTCAGGCTCGGCCTTCTACCCACTCATTGTCAACTACTCGTTCAAGCACGGCTCTCGTATTCTACAGCGTCAGGCAATGCCGGTCACCCCTACGCTTTTCCCACACAACCCCGACCTACAGCTCATGAAATATTCCACCTACCGCGCGGGGCGTCCGAAGCAGACATCAAGAAACGATGTGCGTGCCTTTTTGGGCTTCAATACATCAGTGCTAAGATCCATTGCGTCTAGACATTGAACTTGTGAAGCTACATCACCCCGACGCCCAATCGTCCAGGAGTTTATCTCCGGCTGAACGGCACAGACGATTTCAAATGGTCTCTTCCGCGTATGAAACTTTGCACCACAAAAGAGTCTTCCCGGAGCGCGACCGCGACCATTCTGTGTGGGCGGAAATCGACCGCCGGAAGCGTGCCCAATATCGGCACTCTCGAAGGGCGGAATACGAGTACGCGGAGTGGAAAAACCCGCCGGTCGACGGGAGGTGGACGGATCGAGTGATTCTCGCATTTGGCTTTGTCGTGAGTTCCATTTTTCTTCATCTAGTACTGTATCTCGATCAACTCGTGCACTTGGCTTCCTCCAGGCCCTCATTAGCGGGATGACGCCCATGTGGCTATATCCTCGAAACCGGGCGATAGAACGGCGGATGACATCTGCGTCTGCAGCAGACCTCTCGGAAGCCCGCAAGGAAGCGCGCTTGAAGTACGAGGTTCGTATCAGGGAGTTCGAGGTCGCCAAAGAGAAGTAGTTGAAATGCGCTGTATTCAATTCTTTCACCGTCATACGTGAAAGTTGTATCTTATTGGAACTATAACTTATTGCCACGACTGAGACAGGCGACAGGGTGCCGTCTTGAAGCGGTTGAACTTTGTCTTTTCATTCTTTTCACTCGACTGACCACCTTCAGATGTGCTTCTCGATCCCGAGGGTTGCTGTTATTCTCGAAAAGTCCATTCCTCGCACGCGGTGAACCATAACTGCAACGGAATGCCACGCCTACTCACTCTCAACACCCCGCTCTCCTTGTCAAAGACGGTCCAATTGCCTACGGTTTACCAGACTGATGCGGTTTGGCTTCGGTCACGCTGCTCATCGTCCACCTGTTCTGCCACCCGTGCGACCCCTCCACTCCCACCCCACGAATTCATTTCAGCTAGCCCCAAAAAATTGACGCTCAGCTTTCTGACGCTCTGACTCTTAGATCTAACGACTCAAAGACAACGTGTACAAGACTTATGTCGATTTTGCTCGTACGGGGTGTAAGATATGGCGGGTTGTGCACTCTCCAATCTTATGAAACTCTCCTATCTCCAGGATGCTCGTTGTGTTTGTGTTTGGGACCTTCTCATGATCTTACGCACGAATTAAACTGCTTTTCCAGTCGTTGTCGCAGCTTTCGTCTCGAAGGAAGAAAAAAAAATCCGGCACCGCTGGCAGAAGCGCCGGGTTTCAACCCGGCGCCTATTACTACATGTGCAGTATCTTGCCGTTCCTGTAAGTGCTTCTATTCGCCCTCGTTGCAATTGCTTCTCACAACGAGCGCCTACCTCCTTGCAGTCCTTCAGGCTTCACAAACGTATGCACCCGTTTGGAGCCATTGTTGAATCTGGGCGAGGGCGAATCACAGTACCTCCTCAAAAAACAAATACGCTCATCAACCATCGACGGCCTCAACATCAGGAGATAAATTCTGCAACCCAAGGCCCCCGTGCCTCTTTAAATGAAATCACGGCAGAAGCAACCACGGTGCGTGAAGCAATCCAGTAAGCGCCTATTTGAACCAGGCGCCTATTCCGCAAGATAAATAGAGCAGCAGTCGCTCTTTTCTCTCATCCGCTCTTTCATCCGTACCACCACCACTGCACCAAAAGTCATAATGCGCGCTTTTAACGTCCTCTTCGCACCCCTTCTTGCTCTCGCTGCCATTCCTCTCGTGCAAGGCGGTCCGCTCGCTTATGCTCTCTGCCAGACGGGTACGCATATCCATTCCCTGTCGCTGGGCGACCAACTAAGTATACGCACTCACCCTTCGCAGGATGTAACACCGTCGTCGTCGCTTGCTACGCCGGCGCCGGGCTCGTCTTCGGTACTGTCGTCGCCGCCCCCGCTGCTCCCGCCGCCGCCCTTGCCTGCAACATCGCTCTTGGAACCTGCTCCGCCACTTGCGCGACGGTGGCGCTCTTGGCCCCGACGCCGTGAAATTTGAAAGGTACATTTCATTCGCCGCATTCGCCGCATGTGTTTTTGACAATTGAGGACACCCGCACTCCAGAGTCTAGAAAAACTTGAACTGCATAAAATCGAAGAGCGTCTGGTCGAGTTAGTTGAACCGCGAGAAATGATGTTGACTTCGTTGTTGTGGTAAAATTGTGTCGTTATGTAGCAGACTTGAAAAATTCGTTTGACGTCCGTCTGCGTCGAATTTCGAGTCTCGAGATAAAATGTTGAAGTCGAAATGTTTCGTGAATTCCTAGATGTGTGCACTCGATTCGTTCCCTCGACCGGCATGCGACAAGGCACGGGCCTATCATTTTTGGTTTCCTTTTCCACAAAAAGATACCAAAGAGGAGAGGGAAAAGGATTTAGAGATGAAAGGGAGGTAAAATGGCCGGAAAATGGGCAACCGTGAATACCACTACTTATTCTACATTTATCCAACTGAATCCGCAGGAGGAGGAGGAGGAGGAGGAGGAGGAGGATGTATTACTGCCGCGGTCCCTATAAGGAACAAGCAGGTATTGTACCAACATACACATAGCACCTAATATGTATGCTACAATCGTCAACGGCCCTATCGCTGAGGAAGCATAGGCACCCATAGTACCTACACACCGCACAACAGAACTGAAGAAGACGGGACAAAAAAAATTACGGATTCCTGAAAACTACTGGGAAGTATCGAGGGAACTCCTGGAGCTCTTGGAACAGAGTGAGGACATCTTCGATGTCCTTCGATGTTTCCCCGACGTAATCCACACAGTCTGAAGTCGCGAGACACTCTGGATACCGTAAGAAGCATAGAAGTGGCTCAGCGCTCAGCATGTGGTCCCCCAGTAGAAGTCCAGTTAGGGTGTTGTGGTGCACAGGAAGGTAGTCCCAGAGACGGGGCTTCAAGGCCGCAGTGATACTAGATTGATACTAGAGCAAATTTTAGGATTGCACAAGACAATACCTCCGCTTCGCTCCGGCAGGAGGTCTAAGAAGATGTGTAAGACCTTCAGTGACAACTTAAAGGGTATTGAGCGAATCCTAGGTGGGAGAACTCAGAAAAGCCATACAATTCAATTTGTTTGGTGCTAAATAAGATGCAAAAAAGACCTGGCTTGGTACCACTTGATTCTACGAAGCGGATTCGGAGCTTATTTATGTAACCTCCTTTGGAATTCATCATGATGTACTGACGCCGTATGTCAATTGAGAATTCAAGTCATTCAAGTTTGAAAAGAGAGAAAAAGAGAGAAAAGAGAAGGAGAAAAGAGAGAGAGAGATTAGGGGAGTTCACGGTAGGGCATATTTTCTTGTTTGAGAATATATATATTCAAGTGATGGGACCATTATTTCTCCAAAATAAAGATATTCCACCAACGAGATTAAATCTCGTTGGTGGAATAAACATTTTTTTGTGGAATATATAGCTGCTTGCATAAGCTCCACAACTATTACTGCCATGACTGAGAGGCCTGCCCTGAGGGTGAGGTCATCAAGCAGCTCAAAGAGCCTTGTGGCTCACATGAGAAGGTTACAGCTGTTCTGTCCAGAGCTCAACCACTGGATTGACAATCCTCTGCAGTAACACTACCTCCTCCTCCTGGCAACAGGTTTTTTGGGAGCACTGTTGAGAGAAGGATTCAGACAGTGACTGTGGTAGCTGATATAGGTGGCTGCCTAGTAAGAAGATGGTTCAGATAAGGTGTTACCTGTGTGAGGGTGTATGCCTGCCATGGAATTAATATATATACAGTCGCAAACGGCAAAGCGAAACGGTTTGTGTGGCAGATTGTGGGCACAATATGGTGCAAATTGCCACGGCTATTGTCATACATCGACTCCTTGGCATATGCGCTACACTGTAGTTCAAAGAATCAGAGGATTTCGTCCCAAACTCGTGGAGAACGGAGCGAGTTTCTCCGGGAGGCCAAATTTGGCTCATTAACGACGTGGTGAAACACTGCACAACAGTTCAATTTACCGGTTTTTGGCAGTGCGAAGGGCCATTGAATTTATATTAGGCACCAAAGGACTGAGAAACAACCCCCAAGCACGCTCTGGGTGGTATGAAGCACTTCTGTGAGCATCTTGAATTTTTCGACTGAAACGCTGAAAATGGTTCAAATGATGCTCTCAAATAAATCACGCTGTGTGGGCGTAATATTATGGTTTCACCTAGTTCCTTTTGCAGGCCGAGGTTTCTCAAGGAGGACGCTCACCTCCCCAAATCTTGAGCCGATCTGAGGCCTGCGATGTACCGAACGGCCCGGTGTTTCGTTACGTGATGACGTTTCGCTTCGCCGTTTGCGACTGTATATAATAGTAACGGTCAGAGTAACTCCTGGAGGGTCGTTTATGGAGTCGATTATGGATCCGTTTATCGAGGTGTCGAGCGTGGGATAACCGACAGAAAACCATAAACGGCGTGCGTAAACGGCTCCAGAGCCGTTTATGCAATCGTTTATGAGTCGTTTATCCGCCTAATTTGCTCAAAAAAGATCGAAGTCGTTTATTCCCACGATTCTGTCAACTTTTGATAGCAAATAATTTGCTTAAACGACTTCATAAACGGCTCCATAAACGACACCATAAACGGCTCATAAACGGCCGGAAAAGTTACTCTTACCGTTACTAATATTCAGAAAGTTCAAACGGGGTGATCACGGCTTTATTCCACAAACGACGATTTTATTCGTCCCATCACTGCAATATATATATTCACAAACGGGATAATATGCCCTACCGTGAACTCCCCTATTCAGAGAGAATATTGAAACAGCACTGAATAAAATTGGAGTCTTCTAGCAATCCGTGCAACCGGTGTCGCTTCTACGGCAGTTTTGAGGAACTTGAACCCCAAGTCTCCCTTTAGGAATTGATTCATTTCATGTCCCAGTTCCTTTTGGAGCAACAGCCATGGGCGAGCGAATGGAATTTCGAAAGAGTCTTACGAGTGCCAGATCAGCTCGGCCATCAATTTTTGTGCCGGTGCTCTGCCGTCTGCTCTGAAATATTCCTCACACAGTGCATAACCCTTACAATGTCCAACAAATGTGTTAAATCTCTATGGGCGCTCTGTCACTTCACAATATTCCTGTGAATTGGGGTGAATCAACTTCAAATTATTTATTTATAATATTGGCCGTATGCCCAACCTGGTGAAATTTACTCTCAGAAGCTGTACTTCCTATGCTATTAGAAAACTTTAGCACACTGTCATGTCTCCAACATTCAAAATTCCATGCCAGTGATTTCATGTATGCACAACAGAACACCTCTACTCTCCCCTGATTCACTTCTTGAGGGGAGGGTTGGTGCTACCAGACCTAATGTCCCCTCTCAGGAGGATCCAGATAGCCAATACTAGTTGCTACTTGTTATTTTGACTCTAAGGGTATTTTTTATCGGCCTGAAGAGCCATGGGCGGAGTTCAGCTTTGTGGAAAATGTATCATGCTGAAGTTTGGGCCAAAATCATTGGGTAGAGATGTGTATATGAGCATCTAACAGAAGGGATGCTGTATTCTCCCAATAAAGTCTATACCCACATTTTTATCCACCACTCACCAGAAATGAGACTACTTCACAATTTTGCTCAGAATCGACAGATGCAGTAATAAGCTGTGCAAGGATCATGCGGAGCAACCAGGATCAACCGCCCACTTCCCGCTGAGCGCTCAACTGACACCTGATATGAGTCGATTGATATCGTGCAGCTGCCGCCGCGGGCTGTCGGCTGTGCGGTAAGGATCTCGCAGTTGAACAGCCACATTGACTGGATAATTCAATCGCTTGGTGAGATCTCAACTGCGGTTGGGTTTGTGACTCCGCCATCGTGGAGATCTGGGGATTGTGTGAATAATTTCATTTGAATGGGGGGTAGGTGTAAAGTGACAGCAAGAGAGGTCGACAAAGGTAACCTATGTGGGGATGGAACCAAAGCAATGCAAACAAAATAATCCGGATGGTACGGATATCAATCTAATGACAGCAGAAAAGATGAACGGCAATCAATTAGAACAACACTTCCCAGGACTCTCTGTGATATAAAGGTCCGGTTATTTGTAAATGGCTACACCCTTTACCAACATGCCCCGTCAGCCGGCTATAATCGACATTCGTCTCAATAATATCTCGAAATGTTGGAACATCACAAGGATTAGCCTGCAACTCCTTGCAGACACTCTCGAGATCTCCGGCCTGGAGGCCATTTTGAATACCACACAGTCCCTCTTGAAACTAGCGGAGGTACAACTCACCATGACTTGTTGGACCAACCCTGAGTTGATATTTTAGACAATTAAACAAAACAAGAATTCCTGCCACGAGTTGATGGAGCAAGCTCATGAGGTGCTTGTTGCAATCATCGGGCTATATATCAAGTCAGATACTGGAGGAGAATTGGCTCCAAGTGTATTGAATCACATTGCAAATTTTACTCAGTAGGTATCTGGTGTTGATTGAGTTTGGCATTGACTGACAGATAATTTAGAACTCTCCACAAGATCCATACCTTCGTCGAGGCCCAGCAGAGTGGCAGCAGAGTCAAAAAATTCTTCCGACAGGGAGAAATGGGTGCCTTGCTTAGGGATTGCAAGGCAGAATTGCAACAGGGATTTGATTTGTTTCAGGTGAATGCTGTGGTATGAGGGAAAACCCTTGAGTACTGACTAATGTTGACACTATTAAGATCACGAATATCATCACTGAGGTCAAGGGAATGGAAGAGCGTGTACAAACCAGGCATCAGGAGGTCCTCAATATCATTGAGACACTCTCCAGCTTCGATTCAGCATCTTCAGTAGGTGATCATAGTCTCTGAGAGAATCAACAATGACCATTCCACAGATCAGCCAAGTTTACTCCAACTCATATGCAAGGTAGGACCCCATATGGCCCTGCAGCTTGTATTCTCACCACCGTAGTTCCACTTCCATCTCAATGCTCCCAGCAGAACCAAAGATATTTCATGGTCGTGAAAATGAAGTTGTACACATCCTCAAGCTTTTTAAAGAAGAAAGTCCCAGAATTGCCATCCTGGGTGCAGGTGGAATGGGAAAGACCAGTTTATCCAAAGCAGTTTTGCATCACTCGGCAATTACCACCAAATACCATGCTAATCGGTTTTTCATTGCATGTGATGGTTTAGCAAGTAAAGTTGAACTCGTCAACATCATTGGTGCTCATCTGGGCCTCAAGCCGGGAAAGGACCTCACCCACGGAGTTCTCAGACACCTTTCCACTGCTCCACCCACTTTGCTGGTTCTTGACAATCTTGAGACCCTTTGGGACCCAGTTGGGTCTCGCAAAGAGATTGAGGACTACCTGTCTCTCCTCACAGACATAACCAGTCTGGCATTGATGGTTGGTGTGTTTTTATTGTGACTGACAGATTTACTGATAAAGCACCAGATCACCATGCGAGGAGGAGAAAGACCATCCCAGGTGAAGTGGACTAGGCCATTTTTGCCGCCCTTGAAACCATTGTCACAAGAGGCAGCCCAAAAAATGTTCCTTGACATTGCAGATAATAGCCATTCAATTGAGGAAATGAACCAAATACTGGCCTTGACAAACAATATGCCACTAGTGATCAGTCTTCTGGCTCATCTGGTGGATACCGAAGGGTGCTCCAAGATATTGTCCCGTTGGGAGACTGAGAGAACTGCGCTCTTATCAGAGGGCTGTGACAAGAGATCTAATCTGGAACTATCTATCTCACTCTCGCTCTCCAGTTCGAGCATGATATCCATGCCACACTCCCAGGATCTACTCAGTTTACTATCAATCCTTCCAGATGGGCTGTCAGATGTGGAGCTTAAGCAAAGCGGATTTCCAGTCAAGGATATCCTTGGTTGCAAAACAGCATTGCTTCGTACTGCCTTGGCCTACACTGATGACCATAAACGGCTGAAAGTTGTGGTGCCTATCAGGGAATATATGCAGAATTTGCTACCTGCAACAGATCAAATGATCAGACCACTTTTCAAACACTTTCAGGAGCTCCTTAAATTGTATGAAGGGCAATTCGGCAGGGCATCAGCAATGCCATCCATCTCCCGAATTGCATCAAACTTTTCAAACATTCAAAACATCCTCCAAAATAATCTACACCAGGGACATCCAGATTTAGTTGCTAGTATTCACTGTGCATGTCACCTTAACCAATTCAGCCAAACTACCCAGAGAGGAGACATAGCTCTGTTTCACCTAATCAGTCCAATGCTTGCACAAATTTATGACCCCCAACTGGAGGTTTATGTAATCACAGAGATTTTCAGGTCATGGACACTCACAAAGTCTGATCCAAATCATTCACGGGAATTAGAAACTCGGGGCAAGGAATGCTGCAACTCCTTTGATGATCCTAATGTGAAGTGTATGCTTTTCACTCGATGTTGGTGCTATAAAGCTCACATATTACACAGTTAGCTTTCATATCCGGTTAGCAGTTTATTACTTGGATGGTAGCCAAACCCCAATGGCGATAAAATATGGCCAAAGTGCACTCTCTCTGGCCCAGTTGACTGGAAAGGATGAAAAACAATCTGATGTGTTCAGACTCTTTGCATTCATCAAATGGAGAATTGGTGACTACACTGCTGGACAACTCTATGCAAAGGAGGCCCATCGGTTGGCCAGGATTACGGGATATCTGTACAAAGAAGCACATGGACTCCGTATAGAGGCACTTAACTGGAAGGAACTAGGCAATTACACACAATGCATATCACTGGCCAATAGAGCAAGAAGTCTCTTAGATATGTGTGGTTTGCCTCACGGTTTCGAGGGCAATGCACTTAGGACACTGCTGGGGGAGGTTCAGAGGCACAAAACAGAATATGTTGAAGCACACAGTATGCACAATCAAGTGGCTCAGGCTGCTGTCAATGATCCTTATTCTCATGGAATCTCATTGATCAACATGGCCGATATTGAGGTACCTATGGGGACTGCAAAGCATGAGATACAGAGGAAAATCACTGTAGCCCAAACCATCTTCAAAGTGATTGAGAATGTCGATTCATCACCTGTGTGTGACATGGTTCAGGCTGGCCTCAATCTCAGGGAAGGGGACATGTCAACATTGTTGTTTTGCAAATGCCTGAGAGCATCATGGGGAAATAATTCTGAGGTAGTGAGCTACTGCCTGGAGAGACTGGGGGATATCAACTGTTGGGAAAAAAATGGTCATCATGAATCATCCTGGAGCACAGTTCTCCTTGCACACTCGCTCAGGCAGAAAGAGAAACTAGGAATCCACAAAGGCCTCCAATTCATTGGAGATATCTTCCTCCAAGAGAATGACGAAGTCACAGCAATCTCCCTGTTCACGCTGGCTTTGCAAGGTTTCACATTAATGGATGTCCACGGCAGCAGAGCAGAATGTATGATTCGACTTGGAGATATCTCTGAGAGGAATGGAAATTTGTTCAATGCCCTGGAGCTTTGGGAGATGGCAAGACCACTATTTGAGCGCTCCTTACAAACCAAGCAGACTCAAGCTATAGACAAGAGGATGTCCAGAGTCAACCAAGATGTGAAGGAGCAGTATCAAAAGAACCTGGCTCATCTGGTTGAGCTCTCTGCACCTGCGGGGAAGGTGGTGGTGGTGGTGGTGGAGGAGGAGGAGGAGGAGGAGGATTCTGAAATTGAACTGGAGTTGGATGAAGCAGAGGTTGAGAAAGTTGTCGTCTGAGTCTTAAAGAATGTATAGTGTCGAGAAGGTTCATCTGTTCAGTTTCGATGTCTTGTAGTTTCATTTGGAATGTATTTATTTATTTATGTATAGTTGGAGTTGGAAGAGGACAGAGGACAGGCAGCTCGAAAAATACTGTCCAGTACAGCTGGGTGTCTAGGTGCTAGTAGGGCTGCGAGCCATCCGCTTACGTGACGGCCGTTTTGATTGATGGTACTGGGCTGAGAACCTTAAGTGGTCAGTCTCCAGGGAAACATCCTGAAAATAAATCCTTGTGCACCTTGTTTGAGCCTTCACTTTGTAACCCTACAGCATGTCACTGGACTCACCTTTTGCCTCGATGATTGTGCCACAGCTTAAAAAATCTTTAACCGCAACTCAGCATCACAGGAAACTTGAGAGAACAGCCCGCGTACCTATCCTGAAATATTTCTCGCAACTTCTAACCCTAGAATTTTACTCTCGGGATGCCCGAAAATTGAAATTCCAAGTTCTCCGAGTCCAAAGTTCCATTCATATTGATGGTCGCGGTGGACGTGGGAATTTACATTCGCTAGCAGGATCAAGTACAGACCTATCGACTCGGACAATCACCAGTTGTAATCAACATACCACCTCCCCTATTGGAGCATCCAGTCAAAGACCGCATCAGGCGGTCCGCCTAATCAAAGGGCTTTGAAATGAAGTCCACCAATTTCATCGATGACATGGCATTTGGCTGTTTGAAGGAGCTGCGGGATCACTTCTTGGCCCTACATTTGATGTCAAGTGCGGATTGAATTTGTCCACAGGAACTCCGTAGAGATGGTGTGTTGTCCACCCTCCAGGATAATTCTTTGCTGCAAAGGCAGATGAGGCGGAGAGGAGCACAATTTCCTAAAGTACGAAGGTTTTCCCTCAGCTTGCACCAGTCGTTAGATTTGGAGGATGAACAGCAACCTGCAAGGCATCCCTCCGAACACCATCTTCAATTGTTTCGAAATTCTGAAACTACAAACCTCAATGAGACAATGCTCGTGGGATAATAGCCCAGACCGTGACAATTTTGCGTTCTTCGTCGGCTAGTCTTTGAAGCAGGGAAGGAGGCCCCGTGAAACTCCCGCCAAGGGTTGTCTGGAAATTTGGGTTTTTGAGGACAAAATTTTCGGTTTTCCTTGTCCAAAAATTGGATTTTGGGGGCTGGATGCCGAAATTTTGTTCAAATTGTGCCAACAGTCGGCACTTTGGCCTCCTGGTTCATGAGAGTCATTTTTGAGCAGTCTGCCATTGCTTACAGCTGTTCCTAAAATGTTGACAACATTTTTAGGAACAGCTGCCAGTGTAAGCTCATTTTGAGGTGCTCATACATCCTCCGGCGGCAAAAAAATCAGTTTTAGAGGTCGAAAAATGCTGATTTTTTTGGGGCCCATCCACGTGATAATCCCTGTCCGATTTTGGGTTTTTGAGGGCGAAACCCGACCAGAAAACTGGGCTTCTGGGGCGGAAAACCCTGGGCAGGAGCCTCACGGGGCCTTGGGAAGGATGGGAGAGTACAGTATGTGTCGATCATAGAAGGATAGGCGAGGGTCTGGAACAGGGACTGCATAGTTCGTTGCGCAGGAGACTATGGGAGGACAATATTTGAATATAAATTTACTAATATCCTCCTTCCCGGTGTGGCGAGCCATATATTGCAGATGTGTCTGCAGTGGCAATCCCAAATGTACACAAACCAAGTGATGGGAGGAAAGCGGCTTATGCGGCAACAGGTCCAATCCTGCTCCACGTCCGATCACAATGCGTACAAAATTCCACAAAAACAGATGGCGGACGGAAATTTCCTATGTGCGACCATGTCCGATGCTTGTGCGCACGGAACTCTAGAAAAAATGCGGTTTCAGCCAAGTTTCAGGGCTCTCTGAGGGTGATGGACGAAAATTTTGTCCCATGCATACAAATTCACTCTCTTGCAGCTAAAAAGGCACTCTCTCGCAAAAAGAGGTCCGATCCGCTTTGCGGACAAAGTCGCTCGAAAAATGGGCACCGCGATCGTAATGCGGACGAGATGTGCCGAAGAGCCGATGTACGGAAACGCTAAATTAGCGGGATTCGGATCAGAGCATAAGCCGCTTTCCTGTGATGGGGAGTACGTTATTGTTACCCTTTGTTTGCGATATGTACCAGGGACCTGCCAGCTACCTCGATGGCTCTTCCGACGAATGGACGCGTCATAATCGATACTACCGTCGGGGAAATCGACATTGAGCTCTGGTCCAAGGTATGAGTCCCGTATTACTCGTTGTTAAGACTCAATTCGTCCTAGGAAACACCAAAAACCTGCCGCAATTTCATCACGCTTGCGTTGGAGGGTCTGTAAGTTTCCCCGGTCTGAATTGCACGGGCCTTGATGCGACATACGCCAGGATACTATGACAATGTGATATTCCATCGGTGCGGCCCGTAGGATTTGGAGGGGGAACGTATGATTAACCGCGACACTTCAGCGTCGTTCCTGGCTTTCTCGTCCAAACTGGCGACAAGACCGGAACCGGTGGAGGAGGCGAATCCATCTATGGAGGTACGTGTTCCCTAAGAAATGGGCCGTAGAACGCTCATTCAGCGATACAGAGCCCTTTGAGGATGAGATTCACCCTCGGCTGCGTTTTGCGCACCGCGGTATCGTCGCCATGGCCAACAACGGCACCAAAAACTCGAACGACTCGCAATTCATCATAACACTCGGTGCGTCGTCTGGGTGAATCCTTATCACCCTGAGTTTAAACCGCCGGTAGACCGTGCCGACGAGCTGCATGGAAAACATACGCTCTTCGGGCGGTGTATGGGTGACACAGTGTACAGTGCGTGGCCCTCTAGCTACAGATACTCTGCTCTAATTGCTCTCAGATGTAATGAAAATTGGCGAGATGGGTGCGTTGGCGGGACACGGTCCATTATCTGTTATTCAAGTCCACTCCCTCACTAGAGCTGGGAAACGACGGACGGCCACTATACCCGCCGAAAATCAAATCAATACGGATAGTAGACAACCCATTCGACGATATTGTCCCTCGAATCACCGCCGCGGAGAAGCGCGCGCAACACCGGGCGCGTGAAGAGGCGCAGCGCGAGCGCGAGGAGGCCGAGCGGCGTAAGGGCGCGAAGAAGAACGTGCAGCTGCTCAGTTTCGGCGAGGACGAGGAGACGGCACCAGTAACTTTTGCAAAGAAGGCGATCGTGCGGCCTGACCGTGAGTCCTATTTTTTCCTCTTCGCGCGTCGACTCAGCGTAAAATACAGTGGTGGATGACCCGCAGGCTGTGGTCGTGCCCGATTTTGTTGCGGCACCGACGAAATCCGCGCCCCGCGCAGTCGTCGACGATGACCGGCCGAAAAAGAAAAACGACGATATCACCAAGATCCGTGAGAAGCACGCACAGGAGGTCGCGTCGTCTGCGTCAGTCGCTCTACTGCCTTTCCTCCTCCTCCCCCTGACAATGTCCCCAGAAACTCGCGCAAGTCGGAGATCGAGAAGATGGAGGCGGAGATTCGATCGCTCGCGCGGCGAGGAGGCGACTCTGACGACGAGCTGGACGCGATGCGCCAAGCGAAGAAGGGGAAGACGACCAAGTCATATTTGGAGGAGGAGCTCGCAAAGTATGCCAAGGGGCGGGGGCTGCACAAGAAGGGGAAGCGGCGCGACGAAGGGGACGTGCTCGCTGCGCTAAGCTCGTTCCGCGGGAAGCTCGCGAGTGTGACGGTGGAGGAGGAGATGCCGGCTGTGGCCCAGGATGACGACCTGGCGGTGAAAGATGAGAACGGTGACGGTGGTGAGGAGGGCGAGACGAAGGAGGCGCCAAAGTTGGGGTATAATGAGGACCCGGGGATGGAGGTAGACGACGACGCGGGGTTCATGAGCCATGCGCTGCGCTTCCCCAAGGACGATGGGGAGGAGTCGATGAAGGCGGAGCGCGACTACGAGGTTATCGACCCTCGGCAGAGAGGTGCACGCGCAAAGGAGGAGGAGCGGGAGAGGAAGCGGGCTATGAAGGCGAAGGCTGGCCGGGGAGGACGAAATAGATACTGAGATTCTCCGTCGAGTAGAGCATGTATTTTACTACTATGTTAGCTTTGATGTGTGGCTGTGTTTCAAGCTGGTGATTTCAGGATCGTTCTTCGTTCCAACTTCGTTCACTGCAGCAATTGCGCTGGGACTGCCTTTTCGCCAATAATCCGAATACCTGTATCACATCAGCACGCGTTCCTTTGCCCTTCACGACGCATTGACCAATGGTAAGAGACTCCCTTGCGTTTGTTGTATCATGCCGACCTAATTCCCAGATGGCCACCAAGTCCCGGTGCTCTCAGTGCGGTTTCGAAATCGCCGAGCCACTGGCGAAAAACCCTTTGGATTTCGAGTTCGCTGCGCCTGGCTCAAGACACTACACCCTCTTAAACTCTGACGAGGTTCCTCTGGACCCAGAGCTGGACATGATCGCCTCCGTGGTGTCGGAAACCGAAACGCATTTGGCTCGTTTGGACGACGTTATATCGAAGACCAACGCGCACTTGGCGTGTTTGGAGGACGAGGTAGCGTCAGTACGAGAGCGGATGCGTCAACTGGAGGAACAGCGCGCGCCGCTACACAGCTATCGCGCGCAGAATCAGGCGGTTCGCTCTCCCCTTCGCAGAATTCCGCCCGAAGTCCTCGCCGAGATATTTTTGTGGACATTGCCGACACCGCAGAGAGCAGTAGAGCGTCTAAGATTCAGCGCGATGGAGAGCCCATGGGTTCTAACCCATGTCAGTCGTCGCTGGCGCGCTGTTGCCATCTCAAGCCCTGCGCTCTGGTCACTTCTGCCAATCACCTGCGGCACGAAGAACAACTCATTGTATTACCCACTGTCTATGATTGAAACCCACCTGGCCCGCGCGTCGAAGTTGAAAATACATTTCTACGGGACTGAGGCTGACTCTCAATCCCAGACCGAGATATTCCGACTGTTAGCGGCGCATGCCGATAGATGGGAGGAACTCAGTCTGGGCTTGACCTCTGCTCTTGTTCCACTCTTGGACAGCCTGATGGGCCGCCTGCCACATTTGCGTAGGACATGGATACAGTGGAACGGCAGAGAAAGTCAAGCCGAAGGGGTTGAAACCATCGAGATTTTCGAGTCGGCACCTTCTCTTGTCGCTTTCGGTGCCGCCAAATATCATTATATCCCTTATCTTCTCCCAGCGAAACAGCTCACTTCTTATCAACTCGACGCACCATGGGGTACTCATCGCGATATATTGAAGCTCGCCACCGGGCTTATCGAGGCCCGCGTCAATGTTCCATTCGCCGATGATGAACCATGGCCTGATCCTGGTCCAATTATCTCAATGTCCTGCCTTCGACGTCTTTTTGTGTCCCACGTGGAAATCTTGCAATTCTTGCAATTCCCAGTCTTGAAAGAAATTGCTCTTGACATGGGACTAGATGAAGACGTTCTCCCACATCTCGAACCGTCGCTTATTCGCTCGGCGTGTCCTCTCCGCATGCTTTGCTTTGATGGATGTCCTCCTGCCGATGCAACCCTCTCGGTTTTGCAAAGGTTCCCGTCCATCAAGGAGCTTGCGATCATAGTTGACACGGTGGAGGATAGTGGAAGGCTGACCCGATTCATGACAAGTCTCACCGTATCCAAAACCGAGGAGACTACGGTTGTTGCCCCACAACTAAACCGTGTATCTCTCGGGTCCGAAGACAAGGGTTACATCGACTACGACACATTTCTGGGAATGGTAGAATCACGCTGGAGATCAGCGCACTGTGCTCTCAAAGGCGCTGCGCTGCTCATAGCTGCTGGCGGGACGCCCGTGCGTAGCGATCTCGGTGTTCTTCGCAAAGAAGGATTGGACCTCGTTTTGGCGGAAGGACTGGATGCGTCGAACGCCATAGATTATCTGCTGATGTATCCGGGCTGGAACTGAAATCTGTACTTATATGTTTTTAAAATCCTTTTTCAATCATCTCACCAATAGTCTCGCCCTTTCATGGGTCATGTATACGATGACAAAAGCTTGGCAGCAATTGGATTTGAGGCAGCAGCCGAGACGCGACACTAATCGCGCGCCCTAGGAGAGCATGAAGGGTAGGACGGCCAAGACCATACTTGACTGGAAGGTCGTCCAGGTAGACCGGAACGGATTCGGGTAGGTTATTGTATATGGACCAAATTTGAACCATTTTCCCCTGGAAGCCTCTTGCGCAACGATGTCGTTTGTAGATGTTGACTCTCTGCGGAGTTGTTAACTGGATCTCATTTGAACTACCTATACGACTGGGTGAACGATGTAATAGTCTCTCGTAGACAGACGCTACAACATTGTCGCTCGTATCTCTGAACCTCACGATGTAACATGTTCAGCAGAAAACTGGTAGCGTCGGCCCTCGGAGGTTCCTGGATAATCCGCGCTCAAGACGTTGCTCAATTCGAATGAAGACATGTAATGGTATTGACTCTCCGCATGGGTTTTCTCGGGAAAAATACTGTCTCAACTGAAATAGGGGCTGACTGATGCGGAACTTCCTTTGACGGGTCACGCTGGCGTCACGCATTTTTCTCCGCGCTTGCCACTTTGTCGGGCGTACGCTTGTGGCTCGGCGTACGCGCTGGATCTTCTTTTTTCAAACCAATGCCAACTCATGACCGTCAACTTTCCAGATGAATTCAAAGCAATGTCCACAATGCGGCGCAGTAGAAAAGGGAGACGACATTTTGGTCTCCGACTTGTATGCGCCTCCTGGAAGTCGATATGGAGCACTGTTGAACTCCAACGACTCTCCTCTGGACAGCGACGTGGTTGTCATTGAATCGTCAATCTCTAGAACCGACGCACGATTAGTGTCCATCAACGGCGAGATGGCTAGACTCAATAAACGGCTGAAATTGCTCGAGGAAGAACAGTTGTCGCTGTCCATCTCTCGGACGCAGAGTCGTTCGATCCTCTCCCCGCTGCGGAAAATACCCCCAGAGATACTCGCGGAGATATTCTTGTGGACGTTACCGTCGGACAAAGTCGCGGTGGAGGATGGCATCCACATAACGGATAGTCCATGGCTTTTGACACACATCAGGAGACAGTGGAAACAAGTCTGCATTTCGACACCGTCCATGTGGTCGCTAGTAGTCATGGCTTACCATCCAAAGATGAAGCTATCGTCCTTGTGCCCAGTATGGATGCTTGAAACGCAGATCGCACGGGCTCGAAGGCTCAAGATCCATTTTTTCGGATTCGAAACGACCGACGCCCAGTCCCAAACCGAAATGTTCCAGTATTTGGCGAAACATGCTTCGATGTGGGAAGAGGTCAATCTGCAGTTGACTCCAACGCTTTCCGCCTTGCTGCCAGACCTCAAGAATCGCATCCCATCGCTGCGCAGCTTATGGCTCTGGTGGGAAAACGAGGAAAGCGTGACGGTAGCACAGTCCATGGATTTCTTGGAATCGGCTTCTTCCCTGGTGGACCTCGCAATCATCAACAACGAACATCGCCGTATATTAATAACCAGCCTCTTCCCGGCGCATCAGCTCACATGTTACGAACTTGAATGCCCTTGGGGCATTCATTTGAGCATCCTGCGACTGGCGCGCAACCTTGTCGAGGCCCGAGTCTGGATCAGATTCGACGATACCCTCTGGGCAACTTCGGGGGAAATCGTCGAGCTACCGTACCTTCGGCGCCTCTACATCTCCGCTATAAAAGCGTTGGAATACTTCAGGGTTCCGGCGTTGGAGGAATTGGCCTTCAATTTCAAACCAAGTGTGGTGCCATTTGTCGTGGGCGTTATTCAGTCCCTCCTCGCCCGCTCCTCGTGTACCCTGCGCTGCCTTTGCATCTGCAGCTGTCCCGATGTCCCGACATTCATAACTCTGCTCCAAAACATTCCCTCCATCCTCACACTCAGGATTATCCCCGCTTCCGTCGTCAATGTGAATACGCTGTTGATCGGGTTGTCCGTCTTCGTAGGAGCCACGGTCGTAGCTCCGCAACTGTCTTGCATATCCTTAGGTTTCATGGCGGAGGGAGGACCGACTCCCGCGGACTACCGGGTCTATGCTCAAATGCTAGCGTCTCGCTGGACCTCGGGATTTTGTGCACTTAGGTCAGCATCACTGCTTCTTGAACCAGGCACCCTCGAGTGCGACGCTACGTCACTGGTTGAGCTGCAAAAGCTTCGCGAAGAGGGTTTGGATTTTGATTATGTACATGGAGAAGATGCCTTGCCTATAATCGATCGGTGGGTTTACAGTCACCCAATTTACATACCGTGATGTATATCTGCCCATCTGCGAAATCTTTTTGACCAGGCTGTACACCGAACTCCCTGAATTTGATTTAAACTCTCGTTGAATCTTCAAGCCACACCGCGCTGAATCAGTCGTTTGTGCGCGAACGAGTGACGGGCTTCTCGCGATTTCCATATCCGGAACCACTCCACTTTCGTCCCAATCGGGAAATTCCTTCATTCCTCCTTCTCCCGGCTTTCTCCCTCAGCCCTTTCCTATCCCCGAGTCCCAATCTCACTCATCTTATTGCAAATATTGCCCAACCCAATGGAATCCCATTACGCCCAGACACATACAGACCGCGGCCCCTATTTACACGTACTTACTTACAAACCATTGCCAATAGAGTGTGGTGTGGACCGCGATAGCGATAGATAGACGGATGTTACTTATGTACGTATGGGGTTGATTATGTATGTATGTAGTAGTACTTGAGTGTAACTCGGAAGTGCAAGGAGCGGGGGTGGCGCGAGGGCGGCGGGAATGACGCGGGAGGGAGGAGGGGGATATCGGTGTCCTAAGGAGCGGGATGAGGATATAAAGAGGGAGGGCGACGCAGTACCATACTTAAAGCTACTATACAATGTGGCGGTCGGGATATCTCGTAAAAGTAAACAGAATAAACGCAGAAAAAAAAGAGAGGTAAATGCAAATCGAGGTCTGCGTCGCTGAGACGGAAAAGGGAACCGGAGCCAATCCGAGGTCGGCATAGGCAAACACCCATCCATGGGTCAAGCCGCCGACGAGAACCGCGACACCATCACCGCCAACGCTATCAACAGGCCCCAGCGCCACTTCTCCCACAGCACCTTGCCCAGCGAGGTCATCCATGCATCCGCATTCGCCGGTACGCCCCCCGCGGCAGCAACGGCCTTGTCATTGGCGGCGTTGGCCACGCCGCCGGGTGTAGCGGGAAGGACGAAGAGCGGTGTCGGCGGTGCTTGCGTTTGTGCTCGGGTGGCGGCGGCGGGCCCGCGCTCGCGCTCGCCCATGTTCGGGAGTTCTCGGATTTCGGGGGCGCAATACTGCAGAGTCGTGAGCGATGAGATGAGAGGGGTAAAAGAGACAAAACGGACATCAGGGAACGCTTCGCGGAACCGTGCCTGCCCAATGTTCCATGCATGGCTGCGTGCGGCGAACGCGCGCTTGTGCGCCTCGGTGGAGGTGACGGAGCCAGTGGTCATTTCGTCCGAGAGCATGAAGGACAGGAGGCCGGTTAATCTGGGGGAGGGAGGTCAGCAACGGGTAAGTGGACATGGTATAGTTCTGGGAGTAAGATGGAGAGAGCCCGACAAGGAGTGCAAGCCGGGGAGGGCCACCGGTGTTTAAAGAGGACCCCGCTCGCCCCGCACCCGAAAAACGGATGTTGATGTATTTTGGAGTGGAGTCATACGTCCGCGAAACGACCTCGCCAAACCCAGCTAGCTAGACATTGGCGGGAAGACACCCACACGTGTACCAAGGTAATGGAACGAGATAGTCGCCCCGCCGAGACGAAACAAATATGACTCCAACGAAATGGGCGGCAGATGGCGCAGCACGGAAGGGAGATCGTATCGAACGACTGGCTCCACCACGCAGGTCGCTAGAATGCCGGCGCGAGGACGAGGACTGATTCAAGACAGCCGGCCGAAACATACAACAGCCAGTTCCCGCTCGCTCCCGTCCAAACCGCTCCACAGGACCTGGTTAGAGCACCGTGGATAACTCTGCGGGCGGGGAACGCCTGCTCTGTTCCAGAGAGTCGTTTGTATGGAACCGTCTAGAAGCAGCCGTTTCCCACACATCCAAAGGGAGGCAATCCGAGTACGAGAGGCAAGAAAGGAAACTGGAGGCCCCAGCCCGAAGGAGGAGTAAGCGGTAATGGCGAGACTGAATAAACCGGCTCGTTCCACACCATCCGAGGGAACGAGAGGCGAGCTAGGCCGCCCGGATATACCCACTCGCTGCGTAATTGAGCAAAGACGAGCGAGAATGGAAGGTAATGACAAGACCCAAATCGCTCCACATCAGCGGATTTGAGTAGAACACCGACAATTGCCGTGAGGGAGACCGAGGTCTAGGCCGTCCCCACTTCTCCGCACGATTGAAAGGCACGAATGTGGAAGGCCCCGAGATTTATGTGAACAACGAGTTCACGGCCTCGCCCCGCATCCTGACTAGAACGCCGGCTGAGCCACAGTACAAATTACTGCGCACCGACACCCGATTTTGCGTGGAGTCATAGAGGCAATGTCCAAATGGCCTTGCCAAAGCTGCGGGCATCGCTCCCGCCGTACGGGTCGCAGAGCGCGACCGGTCAAAGACATAATTGAAAGTGCCACTCACATCGTTGCGACACTCCATGCTGGATTCCACTGCACAAGAGGAGGTTAAAACGGTCCCAAGCAAGCAGACAACAAGACGCACTGTCCCCGGGTGGAAATCCGACATAGAGAAGCATATTTTCTTGTCAGGATGGAAGCGTCCCGACGGCGTTAGCATCTGCTCCACAGTAAGCCTCGGCTCATCATACATGGACAGCGTCTCGCGCCTCAGACTGACCTTGATGCCCGGCGGCTTGAAGGGGTACTCTGACGGAAACTGCAGTACACCATGGTACTCTCCTCCGGCGAACGGCGAGTCGGAAGGACCGCGCTAAATGAGGTCAGTCAAATTGGATCAACTCAAGCGGCGGCTCGCGCACGATAAGGAAGTTCCCTGTGGCGAGGGGGTCAGTACACAGCGTGAACGGCGAGAAGGGTACTGTGCGCACAAATGAGGATATTCTTCTCGTCGGGCGCGGCCCATACAAACGGGGGTGGCTCCCGTTGCATCGTCACGTATTCCTTGGTAAGCTGGCAAGCGCTCGTCAGCGCCAATGTGTGCGGGGTTACACGGAGACCTTACGCGCTTGTACGCTGCTTTGCTCGCCATTGAGGACCAGTATTCAAGATATGTAGAGTCGTTGGTAAGAGGGCTGCGAGTCACGCTGTAACGCCAGTCACGTGTCACTACTGCTGTTTCTTCTGCCTTTTCATGTCGTTTGTCTTCTCGCGTTCATTAAATTCACATAGCACGGTCAGCTGAATCTATGGATCTAAGCGCATTCTGGGTTTGTTCTTGGGCTATGCAGCACTTGATCGCCGGTTTTCACTATATCCAAGCTATTGGGCGGATCACTCTTTTGTAGGTGCAGGCAGGTGCAGGCGAGGGTCCGGTTACTCATAGATTGGATAATAGATTGCCGTAGACGGTCTATCAACGCTCGTTGATCTACTTCCTACACGACTGGTCGTTCGCAGCAGCGCATCTGATGCTGACACTCCTAGGAAACCGCCGACCCATCTGCACGCCGGGGACGAACCCGCCCGCAACCGTCATCAACATTCCACTCACAACGGACGGCGCCATTCAAAACATCGCCCAAAATACATGCCAAAAACTAAGCAAGCCTACGGCGATCTTGTGCTGTGCCCGAGATGTGCTTAAACTTGGCTTAAACAGACAGGTTAAAACTAGGGCATCTCCATTCGCGGTACCCCATCCAGCAGGTGCGAGCCTCGAGGTGAAACGCCGCACCCGCAACGAGTCCGAAATTCACGTTCAGACGGGATTTACCACAACAGTCATATTCAAAGCAGTTGTATATATGTTATACCCTTACATCGCCTTAGGAAATCGAATCAAGCAACGCAGGTAAATTCTCTTCAATGTATTCCGCCACCGCATTCGTGCCCTGATGCATCGATCCTGAGCCATTGCCACGTAATCTCCTGAGGAACGGCAACGCACCTTATCAGCTTGAAGACCGCGCGGGGGATTAAATGTCTTGATGTTTGGGTTGACTTCTTTGGCGATCCGAGCGATCTCCTGCACGAGGGAGGAAACAAAGTCAGCAAAAGCTTGTCTGACCACGGGAATTCACCTCTGCTTGCTCTGGAGTCCACGAGGAAGCGATGAACTGGATCGGCGCGTCAGTGTCGAGAACGTACCACAAGAGGACAGGAGAAAACGAACGAGAAGGTTCGGCCGTTCGCGCTCAACGGTCGCTCGCACATCGTCGATGCCTGCGAAAAGGTAATCTCAGTTCCCGACTTCCCTGGAAGGCCCGGCGTAATCTTACCCTCGATATTCCCGACGTGGCTGAGATCGTAGCGATCTTTGAACTTCTCGATAATCTCGGCTATGACTCGCTTGGGCCGATCGGGTACCGGGTTCGTCGAGACGATCCGGTATTGTGTGGGCATTTGCGACTTTAACTTTGGCTGGGAACAAGGTGGGAGTACTAAGAAAGAATCGTTTCGGCCCGAGAGGACCCATGATTAACCCTTGGTAGGTCGGATGCGGAGTTCGGATAAAATCTACAGAATTTTCACTTTCTGGAAAAAGTTTTTGAACCGCAAGACGAAAAGAGGCATACTCAGAAACCGGGAGAACAATTTAAGCGCCTTAAAGTTCAAGTTCGGATAAACCCAGTATCCGACCTTGAACAGGATAATCAAGGGTCCTGGCCCGAGTATCACTGATTTTTACCCAGGCCATGAGCCACTTAGAGCTCGCCGATTGCTTGCTTCCGGAGAGCCTCCATTCTAATGTCTGCACCATTAGGAACAACCCTCCGCATCGCCATTGCGGGCGCAGGGATGGGCGGACTTGCGACAGCGCTTGCCCTGGCTCGGAACGGCTTCACCCAGATCCATGTCTACGAAACCGCAAGCAATTTGGGTTTCGTAGGCGCAGGCATCCAAGTCGCTCCGAATCTCTCGCGGCAGCTCCAGAGGCTGGGCGTCTGGGACTACATGGCCGCGGATGCCGTAGCTTTAGAGGAGGCCTCTGTTCGCGGTATAAATCTGACTGCGCGCCTCATAAATTGATTAACACGATGATATTAGCTAGCGCAAACGACGAAGAACTCACGAATGTGAAGTTAGACCATGTTGCGGAGCGATATGGCCAGCCACATCGTGTGAGCAATTGAACCTACCTACATCTTCAACCAGTTCGATTGATGGCGACAACTACAGGTTGCGCACCGTTCGGCCCTCGCAAATGCCTTGTACGAAGGGTGCAAAGCGGCTGCTCCACATATTACGTTTCACTTTAGCACGGCCATAGTAGGGGTCGATTTCGGCGGCCATCGCATTCAAATTCGAGAACGCCATGAAGCGGGCGAAGGTCGTTGGGTTGAAGTCGACGTTATCCTGGGAGCGGACGGCGTCAAGAGTGTCATTAGAAAATGGATGCTGGCGGTTCATGGTGAAGAAGACCACGGTCAGTGATGCCTTCACCGATTTTTCAACCCTTCAATGACAAGAACATAAGCTGAGGACACTGGGCAAGCGGCTTATCGAATTATGCTCCGACGAGAACAGCTCCTCCATGATCCAGCGCTTCTCGCAATGGTGGATTCGAACTCTTCGTTCCGTTGGATTGGAGCAAGACGACATATTATTGTGAGTTCTCTCCATATTTCAACCTTCAAATTCAACCTTCAGCTGATGAATGATGACAGGCGTACCCGATTTCCAACCACACAATATTCAACATCTCCACGACCCAGCCAGATGTAAACTTCGCCGCTGAGCCGACGGCCACTTGGACGACCCGCGCTGACAAGAGCACGATGCTCAAAGTATATTTTGATTTCTGTCCTTCCGTCATGCGTATGCTGGGACTCGTCACAGAGAGCGAAGTGTGCGAGTGGAAGCTGCGTGTCCACCACCCACTGAAAACATGGGTGGAAGGGAATGTAGCTCTCTTGGGAGACGCATGTCATCCTACTCTGCCAGTGGGTCTATCTCTTCTCGAACCTCTGAATAATTAATTGTGGCCGTAGCATTTGGGTCAGGTACGAGGAAGCTTCACATGGCCGCCGACTAGACGTCAACGATTAAACAGGGCGCGTCGCAGGCCATCGAGGATGGTGCAGTCCTTGCCGTGGTCTTGAGTAAGTTAACCTCAACCGAAGATATCCACCGTTGTCTGCTCGTCTACGAGGTGCCCGAATTATTTATTTCAATAAATCACACACGCTCATCATCGCGCAGCGCCTGCGAAAGGCACGAACAGAGTTCCTCGTCAAGCAGGCCGCTGCATCTGGTCAAGACCTCCATCTCACCGATCCAGCCGCACAAGCGCTGCGCGATGAAGCATTCCGCCAGGTTAAGCACGGCGGCGCGAATCCCGACAAATGGTTGGACCGCACGGTGCAAGATTTTGTGTATGGATTCGACTGCGTGGACAATGCGGAAAAATATTACGAGCAGTACTTCACTGAGCTTGCGGAAAGAGAATGAATTTACATTAACAATGTCGTAGTTACATGCACAAGTCGAGCACTACTTCTGAGATTCATCATATACCAGATTGCAGCAAAGATTGTGTGAATCGGAGCGTTGCATCGCGAGACTCATCTCTTGCTTCGTGAGCTTGTTCTAGGTTCTCATAAGCAGACCCTACAACAACAAAACACTCGTACCTTGCAATGCTGTAAGCTCGTTCGGGGCTTATTCGGAAAATTGTTCAACTTTTCTGGTTGAAATGCCGGCGGTACCGATCATCTTCCTTCTTACTAACCACGACACGTCTTTCCTTCTCCCAGAACGCCATGACCCAGCAGTCTTTCCACCATCCCGACTTCGTGCTGAACCCGCCGGCCGCGTCCCACACCATCTCCGCCGATGGCAAGACGGTCACAATCCGGGCTCTTCCCAAAACCGACTGGTGGAGAGTTCCTCCTCCTGAATCCATCGAGAGTCGCACCGGGGCGTTCTTCGGTCTGCCTATCGACGCGACACGAAACTTCTCCGCCAGTGTCCGCATCCGTGGCGAGTGGGGCACGCAGTTCGACCAAGGATGTTTAATGCTCCTCGCTGGCAATAGCACCGACGTCAAGGGAGATTGGGTCAAGGCTGGAGTTGAGCTGGAGACTGGGAAGGAATACATTGGGTAAGTCAACCGAATTTAAACTGGGCCTAACTGATACTAGTATTGTCTACAGGGCCGTTGTGACTTCACCGTGGTCCGACTGGGCGATCGCTCCAGCAGCTCACTCGACGTCGACTCTGGGAGATTCTTCGAATTCCTACGCGTTGTATATGAAGATTGACCGCGAAGGGCCACTGCTCACACTGAGCCAAAAGCTTGTGCTGCACGGCGAGACCGAGGGAGAGGGCGATGTTGTGAAGATCAGAGAAGTACGCGGGTTTAACGTTGACGTGGAAGGAAACCCACAGGCAAAGCAAGGGGATAAGTGGAGGATCGGTCCCATGGTCTGCGGCCCAATGAACGCCGATGGTACCGTCGCAGAGTTCGATTCATTTTCGTTCCAGTACGTTTGATTTGCCAAGTAGTGACCAGAGGGAAAATAAATGTACGAGCTTTAAATGTGAATACAGTGCACAGTTACATATATCGCGATTTTTCCTCAAGGAACTCGACAAAACTTATTAGCAGCAACTCAAGGTGGGAAAGCCCCCCAAGGATACCCCCCCTGAACTTGATTCAGATATTATTTCGCGACGCATTCAGTTTCACGCACCCGAGTCTGGAGGATCGCTGGAGAACAAGTCAGGAAAATTCACACAAGAAAGCCAATTCACGAACCGCTGTGAAACATCCTGTCTCTCGAACAATGTGTGCTGATTGAAGTGGATAGCTTCAAGGGCCGGCAGTTGACGGCGGAGAGATTCCGTAAAGCCAACCAGAGTATCCGGCTCGGAGGGCATAGGACCTTCGATAGATATGCGCTGCAAGCCCTTGAATGACGCGAACCAGTTCGACACAACCTGAACGACACCAGCATCCAGTCCGGTGTTTCCAGGCGCAGTGCCAAACCAATCCCAGTCGCTTTCCACTGCTAACGCAACGATGTGCCGCGTTGCGTGCGTCCACTTCCCTCCCATGACGGAGACATGGCCAACGCTGCTAGTAAGAAAATTTACGTCCAGCGGGACGCCAATCTCAATGGCTATTGTTGGAGGCGACAAATAGGTCTCGTGGATGTGTTCGATGATTGAGGTGAGGTCCCAGTTTGGGTTTTCGAGGTCATCGAGGACTATCGTTATACGTTGGAGTGCAGGGAATGGATCACATGTTTGCAGGAAATGCAAAATGTAGGCGAGTGGTGCGCGAAGGACGACAAGGTCGTCCAAACGAAGACCTCGGCCGACGTCAATGGTGCTGGTAGAGGGATTATCTCTGGAAGGCCTATTAGGGAGCGTCAGATTTGAGATGCGCGGATGTCGCCGGAGAAATTGAAAGATAGTCGATCTTGCGACATGTCCACCCCGGAATGAAAGTGTTCTCAATGTGGCTGCAAAATCGACGGCGTCCAGGTCGGTATCGTCCGTGATGTGGAGTTTTAGGGATGATATCGGGCTATCTTTCAACGCCAAAAACATCCACCAGGAATAAGCTGTCGGGAAGTGGTCGACAGCGAGATGGAGATCGGTTATGGAATCGACTCGAATGCTCGCCGATCTGGAAGGAGAAAAAATTACGGGAGAGCTGTCTGGCGCGGGACAGCCGATGACGCTGAGTGAGGTGCACGATTTATCGCTGGTGGCCAGCAGGAGATCGCACAGAGCATCATAGCAGAGCTCCCACACCCGGGTCTCGCTATAGAACTTCGGGATGAAAGTGTCCAACCTAAAACGATTAGGGTAAAATTCCAGCGAAAGTTTCCCAACTCTCTCCAGCCGCTTCACTAGCCGAGTCACCCGCCGAATAGTCTCGAGATGGCGGAATATGTATGATGGGTCGGGGAAGACGCAACTGAGATGGTCGATGGATGGGACAAACAGTGCGATGGTAAGCGCGCGCAGGACATCGTCGTCCGGGCTACAAAAAGCATCGAACTTGACGACAGTCTCCTCGGAAGGAGCTGGAATGGAGTGCCTTTCGAGGAAGAGCGGGAGGGCGAGGAAATGCAGTCGGCGGCAGAGAACGGACAGCGACAATAATTCCGCGTTCAGGAACTCGAATATTGAGAGAAGGACCTCAGGAGGTAAGTCAACCAATGTCGAGCTCATCGCGCAAGCCAGCCCGGGTTCCCTACCATCTGCCGACGCAAGAACACCCGAAATGCTGTAATGGGTACCGTGGACGACGAGGTTCTTCACCGTGGGGGATGAACGGGATATCTCGCGAGCGAGACGTGAAATGCCGGGGTCAGTCGCTTGCCGATTGTTTGAAGTTCCCTGCCAAGAGATCTGCTGGAGGGATGGAAAGAGTTTCAACCAATGATAGAAGCAGCTGCACTGCGGGTGCAGCGTAGAGTTGAAATCCTCCAAAACGAGATGGGTAATCTCGCACAGAGCATTAGATTTCTCCGGATCCAATGCTAAAGACGTGTCAATATGCCGGGCCAAGAGGAACGATGTCTCGTTTCCTCTCCATTCCGAAGAGATGGTGACGGGCAGAGGATGTAGGACGTGGTTGATATCACGAAGCCGACGAAGGATTTTGGGCAGATGAAGATGGAGGAGTGTATGATGGTGCGTGGCGACTTGCCAGATGTTAACCGGAGGGATCTCCAATGATGTGAGAGCGGGCAGTGGATGTGGACGCATCAAGAAGAGGGATACATAAGGGGCAGGAGCCGATAGCTTGGTTAAGCTTCGGAATGCCGGGAGGTACCAGCTACTGAAAGGCGGGAAGATGCGGGGGTAGGTGAGATAAACCGACATGCGCGGTCCAATCTTCAGGCTGGAAAGTCGTGAGAGGCGATTAAGCATCCACATAAGACAATCCGGCTCGATTTCCTCGTCGTCAAAGTCAAGCTCGACAAGATCAGGAACAGCATCGGCAATTTTAGACGCGATGGGCCCCCAATCTAATTTGAATATGTTGAGGCCTGAGATGTGGAGGGAAGCAATCGGAGAGTGCTTTAAAGCGGAGAACGTCCAACCAGCGATACCAGGAAATAAGAGGAGGGTGGTTTGAATGGAGAAGTGCGTGAGACAACTGCGTGGCTGAAGCAGGATAGTGGGGGGAATACTGTGGGGGCGATATTTTATGCCTTCCCATCTGGCCAAAGCAGACATATCCGTGTCGCGGGTCCGTTTCAAGACCTTCCTGACAAGATGTGGGACCAATCTGCCTTTTGGCGCCCTAGGGCGGGTGACCGCGTGGGTCCAGAAGGGAGAAGCGGCCACCTTGAGTGAGCTGCAATGTTTTTGCACCGTCTCCTGGAGAAGAGTGATGAGGGGGGACCACGAAAATAGGTCTGGTGTATCACCGCGTTCGAGATTAACGTCGCGGATGTTCCATTCCAGGCTACCAGGAAGAACAAGGGTTATATCGCCGACCGTTTGGAGCCGTTGTAACAGCCGTTGAAGGCGATTAATTTCATCCACCAAACGAACGGTCGTCGATTGCAGTTGGTCGATTGTTAACGGAGGAAATGGCCCCCACGTCCCAAGGATTACTCCCGGACTAAACGACACCGAGATTCGTTTGATCGACGGCAGGAAGAGGGCGACTCGGAGAGCCTGAAGTGTATTGTCTATTTCGCCAAGACGTATGTCCACTTTCTCGAGTGGGTCTGGAATATTCCGTCGCGAAAGCAACACCAAGAGGGCGGGTTCATGCAGCCGCAGGCAGGTGAAGGAGATGTTGTATAATTCGGAATCTTCCAAAAACTGGAAGATGTACCGAATATGAGCCATGGAAAGGCGCGAAAACGAAGTTTCGCTCATGGTAGTAGAGACGACGCGTGCGATGTTGAAGGCGGTGCAGCGGACTTGCCGAACACAGCATAATTTCGGCTTGCCTAACAATTGCACAACCCTGAAAAAGGAATCCGGGACCGTGAAAAATACGGGTAGATATATATTAGTGCAACTACAAAACAGCTACAATGTACAATTTTTGTGATTCAAGTCTTCAACCACCACTCGACGTTTCCCAGCACGTGACCAAACGCGTCGCGTCCATCGACTTCCTCTAGGTGATGTCAGGTCCTTCTCAGGAACACTGGGAGAGCAGATACAGTGAAGAGCCCAAGAAGAAGGAACGTCCACGTTGTGCTTGGAGAGTGGGTTGGAGCGGAGCGGGTTTCAAGAAGATTATGCAGCCTCTAGGTTTGTTTAACGGCATTGACGAATTTCCCGCTGAAAACACGCACTTCGGATGGACTTGTATCGTCAATTATAGCTTGCTCAAGCGCTTTGACGTTCATAAATATTTTTTTCTTGTTGCGGTTTAGTTGAATGCGAAACATTTCTTTCGGGGGATGATGTTACTCACATAGTCCTCACTTTCCTTCTGGGGGTGGAGCATCAAATATTTGGTATACTCGATATACACCGCTCGTGCATTGTCGCCATCTGTTCCTCGCATTAAGTCTTCTGCCCTCTTCCTATAGGCTTCCGCGATGGCGAGAAGGGGAAGTTCTTTCCACATCGTTGACTTGACTTCTTGAACAAGCCGCTTGATTGGCGAATCTGTACGAATGTGTGAAGATAGGAGCGAATAACATGGGGTAGTCTACTTACCAGCATCTTCGCCCACGGGATGTGGCCAGGAATAACCGGTTAGCTGTTGGTACTGGTTCAAGTCTATGGCATTCCCCAGCGCAATAGCATCGACGGGAAGCCATCTTTCGTCTGGCATGGTTGAGTGTTTAGTGAGGAGAAAGAGACGGGGCAGATTCCTCACGCATATAGCCCCTCTATATAGTCCACCGGCTTACGAGACGTCGTATTCATCGCGCTGCTCGGGGAAGATTGAAACTTATGCCCGACAGGCACGCAAAGTCCGCAGGGCTGGAAATAGTCCGCGACGGTGGCGTGAACACCATTCAACACAAGCGCCGAGATTTAATCGCAATTTAAACAGGGAGTATCCAACTAAAAATCAGTGACGTCCGACTCTCTGAAAAATTTCCAAATGACCTACCGATTGAATAGGCGACGATTTTTCTGCTGGATGGGTTGGCCATAGAGGAGAGAAGTATGCTGAACTCAACGCTTACACTAATCGAGAAGCCACGGCGGGCTTCGACGGACGCCGACTGTTCTGGCAGTTGGAATTGCCGTTTTAAGTGCCATTGCCTTAGCGCCTCTCGTCGTAAGTCCGGGCTCGCAGTTGGAATTTACGCACCACTAATACTGCTGACTTCTCGGCAAGACTTGTTGAACCGCGAGCTTCTGGACATCGCCAGAAATTGACTAAGGGACAAAGTCTAAACAATGAGTGTCTATAGATAAGTGATGGTCAGTTTCTGTTTTTGAAGCACTGCCCCACGTTCGACGGATGAAGGATGTCTCCGGTTCCGTGCGAGTCTTGTCTTCCCAAAGACGTATTTCTTGGGGAATGATACGCAGGAGTGGCGAACGTAAGAAATAAATTGCCGTCTGCCCAAGTCCGACAGTTGTTCTCGTCCCGGGACGTTCAAATTGGCCGGAGTCTCGGAGTATCGCCTAGTTAATGCCGCTTTACCTTTCAGATTTACCGTCGATTGACAGCACTAGTGGCATCCAGCTTGCATTCATGTCCATCCAAAACTCGACGCGATGTATGCATTAGTCCATTTTAAGATCCCGGAAGGCTTACTACTTAGCTCATGCAGAAGCCATAGACTAGTTCAGGAGGGAAGAATTGTTGAGGGGCAAACTTTAACTGGCCCCTGAGTCCTGGACCGTGGTACGTGTCGCACGACTACAAGAACTGTACTATGAATGAGGTTAGCTTTTAACAGGAGCCTAAGCTCGTCCGATTTTGACGGACAGCATTAATCTTATTGGCTCGCATTAGACGCCGGTAGTCGAAATATGTTAGCGCCTGCGATATTTTTGAACAGTGATTTAGCGTCAGCACTCATTGTGGTATACATCACTCACCAGCAGCTATATTGTTCTACGCCCGTTTGGAGGCTTGAGGGTCAAGGCGCGGCGACGACCACAGCACGGCGAAAAGAGTTGGAAAATGCCGGGGTATTGCGCTAATCCAGGAAGATCTGCTGTGCAAGTAAGTCGTCGTTTTATTCTCAGAGGGAAATCTCGTATCGATAATCAACAAGTCATCCATGCTGAAGCGCTTTGTCCTGCGGGATACAGCCTGGAATTGTCCTTGCTGCTCGTACGCAGCCTTTCCGCAGTAATTTGCCTCGTGCTCAGCGTCATACCAGTTATATAACACGCGAAACCCACCTTTTTTCGATCCTCGACCCAACCTCCAGCCTGGCACCACCCGCTTAAATGGTCCAATCGACGAAAAAAGGAGTTGCTCTCGAGGTTACTGGAGTCGCTCTCACCCTTGCGGGGAATGCTGCCGGAGCTCTTCCAGTTCCCTATGTCCAACAAGCCATAGCGCTGGCGCAAAAGATCTTGACTAAAACACAGGTACACGAGCTTTCATCGACTCGGTTTCACCAGAGAGTCTTATGGCAAACCTAGGAAGTCCGAAACAACAAAGAAGGCTTCCAGCGGCTAGATAAAGACCTTCGACAGCTGATTCATGTTGCAGACGAGTTGATGGCGCGCGCTCAGTCGGATGAGAGCAAGAAAAATCTGCGAAATCTAGTGGGGTGCGCAATATACCCCATTCCTTGAGTTCCGAAGTAACAACATTTGTCTAGCTTGCTGACGGACCTTATAAATCTCACCCTGGAACGGACCTCCCAGAATTTGGTGCTTCGCCTATTCACCAGCGGAACGGATGCCACGAAAATCCAAGAGTACCGAGCAGGGATTCGGCAGGCACTTGACGTGTTCATGGTACGTCGAGATAAGAGTAAGGTAAAGTTTGGCGTTAATTTTCTTTCTTGAAGTTTGGAGCGATAGTCAATATCGATGCAAGAGTCGAGCAGATGGCACTGCCGGATTCAGCGCCAAGGAAAGCACCAGAGGCGAGCGGGCAACAGCCCTCTGAACAGAAGCACGGCTGGGACGGTCCGCCATCTACTGCTAGGGCCTTGTCGGCGAAAGGGACACCACCATCAGCGCCGATCTTGCCAGTGGGCTCCCCTGCAGTGTATATCAATTATGCGACCGGAAATTTCATAGACTGCAAGACCGGAGGGACCGTCACAATAACGACCATAAACGGGGGCCACATTACGACGACAACGTCGTAGGAGCTCCCGGATACTAGGATGCGACCCAGGTGGTTTGCGTAATTGCCGTATCTCGTAGATCGAGACCATGATGCTGCCAGCAGCATTTGTTCCCGTAGATAGTAGATGCTTTACTTAGCTGAAGCTCAAGACTGTGCCACAAGTTTCATCGTGATCCGTTGTGGTGGGAGAAGAAAGAGAACGCGTTCGGCAATTTCGGCGATCATCGAGTCTCCGACCCAAACACAACCACACGCCTTTTGTTTCGAGTTCTTGCTTGGTTCTTGCCACAACGATCGTCCTCGCTATCTTCGTTCCCCGCTGCACCCGGCGCTGTTCAAGATAGAATCTGACAGCCCTTGTGTCTACCATTCTCGGCTATCCAGTGTAATCTCAGGTTTTCCTAACACCGACTTGACCAACAACTCTCGGTCACCACCATGCTCAGCAGCTCTCTCTATTTGTCTAGATGACCAATTCCCTTCATTCAAAGATCTCCACTTTCGAAATTAACCTTCTATGGAAGCTTCTGTCAAGTTGCTGTTGACATGCGGGGGCAGGCTGGTAACCGCGTGTTCACCCGGGCTCATGTATACGCACGTCTGTGTCTCACCGATACCGCCTCCCTCGATTATCTACCTGCACCGTTGGACCTCCCAGCTATGCCGTCGTTCATCAGCGTCGCTTCGCTTTTCTTCACCAAGTGGTGGAAAGGCTGTCGCACTCCTCTGGCACACGGAGATTCAAACACAGAGAGTTCTGACCCTGGCAATCGCAGTATTGCTCCGCCCTCCAGTACGCAGGATCCTGATCAGTACTATCGTCCACGCCGCCTATGGACGCCATATGATAGCCCACACCCCAGCCCTCCTCCATACTCCGAGATCGCGCAGTCTGCATCTGACCCCGGTGGAACGGGTACGACCAGTCAGAATCCACCAGTTCATTTCCCTGGACATCAATCCAGTATCAATGCCTGCCCCACTCAGGCAACTATACATCCGGATGACAATTTGCTCACTCACCGCGGAAATGTTTATCCTGCCGAGGAAGTTGATCCCTTCCTCGCCTCATCCCAGGATTTATATACCAGAATTCGAGACAATCCCCAACTTCTCTCAATATTCGGCGTCGCCATCGTTTTCCACGACCCCCCTTCCGTCCTCCAGATCTCCCGCGTGCTCGGCCTGAGGTGGGCCGACATTACCGCGGCGCTGAAACCAGTCTCCTCGTATCTCGACACGTTCGTTTCTGTCGTTGATCATTCCTCGGAGGTCAAATTGCGGAGCAATGTCAAGAACCTGCTCCTTCGAAGAGCGGGATCCCTTTGGATCGACGCGGAGAAATATCACTCCCTCGTTGCTCGATGGTGTTTAGTTGGAAAGAAAGCTCTCGATGCAAGGTGAGTATTCCCCATTCTCTGCTGCCCACTCGCAAATTGATAACTTTGCTGCAGGGATATTACCTACCGCGCAGAGTTTTGGGCGTACCATGTATGCAACTCCGATCCGTCCCCAGAAATATACGATGCACTTAGAGGGTCCAACATGCCCTTGGATCCTCTGTCACGTCTGAAACTTGCAGAGATTATTTATTGGTTGGAGGAGGTGCGTGCTTCATATCCGGTTCGAAGACCCACTAGAACGCCGACAGAATCAAGGACCGTCGGATTTGTTGATGGCGTACAGAATGCAGCACAGCAAGCCGCCAGAACAAGTTAATATCATGGGTGGAATGCTTAGCATGTTCTTTTGGTTGGTGTCTAATCGGAAGCTGTTCATAGCATTGATTTTCTTTCCGCAGATGTATCGTTAAATTATCTAGTTTGTAAGCTATCGATCCTACAAAACCTTCTTCAAAAATTCCAAACTGCGCCTCGCGATCTCGGTGGTCTCAGTTTCCGCGGCAAAGTGTCCCGCGTCCAACAGAACGACCTCAGCATTCGGGAGGTCGCGCTTGAAGGCTTCTGCCCCAGGTGGGATGAAAAACGGGTCGTGCTTTCCCCAAACCGCCAGCAACGGCACTTGGCTCGTGCGAAGGTACGCCTGGAACTCCGGATACAGTGCAACATTGGTCTTGTAATCGCCCAGCAGGTCAAGCTGGATATCAAAGTTGCCTGGACGCTGCATGAGTGCCCAGTCCAGCGTGTACGACTCGGGCTCAATAGCGTCGGGCGCGCGCGAGCCGTTGGTGTATTGCCACTTGGTTGTGTCGAAGGTGAGCACAGCTGCCGCGAGAGCTGCACGGTCCTCCGCGCTGCCCGATTCCCAGTACTTCTGAATCGGCGCCCACGCAGCTCCGAGACCCTCCGCATACGCGTTTCCGTTCTGCGAGATGATCGCGGTGATGGCATTGGGACGCTCGAGCGCGAGCCGTAGCAGCACGGGCGCGCCATAGTCGAAGATGTAGACGGCGAAGGATGTGATCTCGAGCGCGTCGAGGAATGCGGCCAGCGTTGTGGCGAGCGAGGCGAACGTGTATTTGTAGTTCCGCGCAGGTGGAACCTGCGTGAATCCGAATCCGGGGAAATCGGGAGCTACTACGCGGTAGTGCTGGGATAGAAGGGGGATGAGATTGCGATATTGGTGGGAAGATGTGGGGAACCCGTGCAGGAGCAGGAGAGTGGGTGCGTCTGGGTTGTTCGGAGGAGAAGCGGTTCGATAGAACACCGAAATTCCACAATCGACCACGACGGATTTAACTGTGGTGAGTGCCATTTTTATGAAGAGGCTCGTTCACCAAGAGCAGAACTCGCCCATAACCTTTATACGCGCGGGATATCTCCCCGTTTTGCTTCTTGCGGCGGCGAAGACGGCGTCATGTGATCGATATCCGTAATCGACCGCAGCAACGCTGAGTAAGGGAACGCTCGGTCTACCAGACCAACACGGGCAGCATTAGCAAGCCCGGACTTTCTCGGAGTTGCTCTCTTCGTTTGGGTTCCCCCAGCTTTTTGATTGGTAACCAGTTGCAAACGTCGAAAACAAAAAAATGAACCATATAATTGATGGAGGGTTGGTGGAGGGGCGGCAGGTTCCGTGACAGGGTTCCCACGGTTCAAATTGGCCGAAGTTTTGAACACAAGTCCTACATCAGCAGAATTCTCCCAATCCGCTACATGCGCTTGGCAGTTGTCATGCCTCAGTCATTCAAGAAGAGCCGGCCTCCTACCAAGGCTGCAATACGTCAAAGGCACGGGTTGCATCGTTAGCTCCCCAGGACCCCAAGCCATCGCCTGTGACTCAGTGTGAGTTTTAATTTGCTCATTTCATCCTGTAATTCGATCCTTCCTGGACAAGGGCGATGATTTTACTCAGTTCCCATGTGTGCCTTCTCAACCTGCGGCAAAATGTGGGCTTCCCGGAAAGCTCCTTCATGAGGAAGTTAGCAGACAAGTAGCATGTGTATTTGCCCCTGGGGGCAGAGCACTGAATACATTGGCGACCAAGAAATAAATAGTACAAATTCTGCACAAATCTTTCATTACAGACTATCATTCTCCCGCGGGATTAAAGGTCCATTTCTTCATTTGCGGTGGCTTGGATGAGTTCTGCGGCGGCGGGAGAACGCGGTTTGATTGAGCACTTGAAAGGGAGGGGCATCCTAGCTGCCGTATTAGAACTGCGGCAAGAGTGAGCGGCAGAAAATAAACAACGCACACAACTAGTCCAGGAAAGTACTCATAGGTCGGTTCAATCACCCTTCCATCATCTTCGACCGCCTTTGTGATGTCAAAAGTCGCCAATATGGAGGCTATGGCGATCCACACAGAGGAGGTTGCCATATGCCTCCCCGGACAAACTCTAGTTGGATAGCTGTAGCGATTTCATTTCATTTCTATTCCATTAAAGTGTAGGCGGGCCCCTTGGGGCCCATGTAACACTATACATGTAGCGTGGAGGTAACTAGCGTGCGTAGAGGGCGTAAACGAGGGTAGCAGAGACGGGGGAGCAGAGGGATTATGCTGCAAGGGTGGATGAGTTTATGGTCGTAGCGGTAAGGTTGTATCAAGCAGTAGGTAAGGAAATAAAGAAAAAGAGTTAGGGCTGTATATTACAGCGTGTATTTGGGGAATCGGCCCGTGTCGCGCGCGAAGGCGAGGACCGCCTTGTGCTCAGATTTAGTTGCCAGAAGGCGTCTGAGGGAAAGGCGGGCGGTGCCGAGGCGCAGGATGAGGTCGATTCGTTGCTTTTGAAAGGCGCGGCAGTGGAGGAGGTAGTGAGGGACAGATTCAGGGGAGGCGCAGTGGGGGCAGTTGGGGGAGGGGGCGACCTGGATGCGGTGGAGGTGTTCGTTGAGACCAATGTGCCCAGTGCGAAGTTGGGTGAGGATGCTGCATTGGGGGCGGGACAGGTCGTCGTACATGCGAGCGACGGCGTTGGACGGGGAAGTGGAGTCGAACTGGGAGAGGCGGCGGCAGCGGGGGGAGGAGGACCATTCGCGTGCCCAGCTTGCGGCAAACGACTTTGCTCCCGACGCGATGGCGGCTGCCTTGCTCACTGGGAGGTCCGACTCGAAAACTCTTATCCTCGTCTTCAGCTCCGTCGTCGACCCTTGCGCGGCTTCCTTCGCTCGGGCGTCGACGGCCTCGTTGCCCGCAATCCCTATGTGCGCCGGGACCCAATGGAGGTGGATCTTGAGCGTCTTGCGCTTGGAGAGGAGGCGGCGATGGGCGGCGTGGAAGGCGGCAATGAGAAACGTTACTGAGGAGTGTGGTATCTAACGTACCTCCGTCCAAATCCAAATACTGCATCGGGGCTTCTGATGGCAGGATTCGGTTTGCCGTTTAACAGAAAGCGTTCGGGTTTGAAGGCATATGGATCTGGATACATGCTCTTTAATTCTTGTTAGAAGGAGACACAGGCGTTTTTGGAATATTAATCACTTCGTCGTGGAGGATGGCCCTGAAAAACGTTCATATTGAACAATTATGAGTATGAAATGCCACTCACCAAGCGTTCGCAACGACGATGGAGCGTGGGGGAAGCCTATATCCACGATACTCGTCCTCGACCGGTAAAAAGTGGGGGATGCCTGAGAGCCATTGAGCTCGAGATTGGAGGGATATGGCGTCCAACAAACCAACTGGAGTCACAGGCCTCCAACGAAGCACCTCTTTCACAATCGCGGATACATACGGCAGCGAGGGCTCGTCATCGAAATCAGGAAGGTGATCCGGCTTGAGGACGGAATCAAGCTCGGCCTGAGCTTTCTTTTGCGCTTCGGGATTGGAGAGTATAGCAAGAATGAAGGTCGATATGGCCGAAACCGTTGTGTCGGCACCGGCGGCGTACATGGTCCCCGCCGTTCCCCGTATGACCTGTTCCTGGTATTCCTTGTCCGGGCAATCCTCCAGCGTACCTAGAGCAGAGGCAATAAATGAATGCGGGGCATTGCCTGCGGCCTTTGGAGAACGTCATCAGAATTTCGCGTAAACAAAGTGGGAAACTGACCATGATACGTTTGGCCTCTGCAAATGGCTTATCACGCATGGATCGCGCCAAATTCCTCCATTCCTTAGCCTTCCGCCGGAATCCCGCCCCAGGGAACCATTCAGGCACATGTTTCAAAATGGGAAATGTGTCCTACTTTTCGTTCATCCTTCAATTCGGCGAGAACCGCACAAAATACTCACAACGAGGAATCTTCCTGGAACCGAGGCAATTACTAGCCCATGAACGGCTTTCTCGGCAAGATTGATGTAAAGATCGTCTTTTTCTTCAACATCTATGCCGTATGCCACATGCATTATAATTTTCCCAGCCATACTGTGTTTCTCAGTAATCATCAGGGGAAGAACGTATACGTACTGGCGTAGATGACTCATGACCGAGTCGGGGTCAACTAAGATACGGCGGAGTAATTCGTGGGTTGCAATGAGCTCTTTCGGACGGAATAGCTGGGCAGCTTCGATGTGAAAGACGTTGTGAAATAATCGTCGATGTGTACGCCTGTGAGCAGTTGGCGTTATAGAAATTTGTCTCCAGGACGAATACCCACCAGTGTTCGCCTGATAATCCAATGAAACGATGGAAGACCAAGAAAATATTTGGCGTACCGTATGTCATGAACCCTGGCGGAGATTCAATCGAATGATGAACTGAGAGGAAGGATAATACATACCGAAATTGAAGTCCCATCCCATTAATTCACAGACCATTGGCAGTCGTGCTCTGTGCGAATTACTCAAGGGTTGGGGATCTCAAATGGCGACCCACCTGTCGGAATATATGGCGGACCTCTTTTCCAAGAGGTCAATCGCCGCCTTCGCCGAGGAAAGAACTATGACGGAAGTCCCAAGCACATCGAGATGAATGACATCCGAGTCTAAGGGATCGTTAGCACGGCTTCACTCATAATCTAGTTGAGACACCAAACGAACTATATTGCTTGCTCCAGTCGAAATAAGTTTCCCACTCAAAAGTAGAAGGTACTTGAAATAGATGGCCAACCAGAGGTAGTTTGGGCGGTCCAGGGGGAAGGGGCAACCGCGACCGGTTTCGCCTGAGGCACAGGCCACATAGGAAGGCTGAAATCGTGAAAAAAAAGCTGAGAGTTAGGAACATGAGGAAATCGAGGTGACTGCAGTTTGCTCTTGATTCCTGTTACAATTTATAGAGCGAAGGAGTATTGCAATATGACACATTGCGTATTCTTCCGTATCTTGCGGTTGGAGCAGGATAAGGAGGGAGCAGAGGCTATGATTAGATCCGATGAAGCGACGAAACTAATAAAAGCGCGTGAACTATTTTTGAGCAGGTTGAAGAGGATATATCACGATCGCAGCTGGGAAATATTTATGAGGGTTCTGAATGGACGACTCATTCAGAAACCTGGGAGGTCCTGGGTGTGTTAGTCTGGCTACTACGCAACTATAATATCATATCGAGTTTCCTGTGTGCGTTGTCTATTTACATCTTCGGACACAGACTCCGTAGTGTGAAAACCATCATGGGACGAAAAGAGTTGCAAGTTGCCGAAAGTTGAATTCCAAGTTAACGGTCGGCTTCCTTCATCACAGTTCTGCTGTATACCGGGCCTTCCCCCCGGAAAATACATGAGAAGCCGGCAGATAACCGATAAGTGTACTCTCTACCTATCATGCGTGTTGATTTGGTGGGTAAACAAGTTTCTCTGAGCGTGGTTGAGCAACTTGAAGTCGAATTGCAAGTTTCCGCCAGAAGGAGTCTGCGATAGTCTCTCCAAGACAGACGCTGTAACAACTGAGCTCGTTCCTCAAGTCTGCGAGGCTTAGGGACCAAAACGATCACTTCAAGATGCGCCCGATGCCGCAGAAGACCATCCCGCGATGCGTGGAGTAAAACTTCCAGATGTGCAGTTCAGGAAAGTGAGTAAGATACCGCAAAAACAGACGACGCAGGGAGACAAAGTTCATAAAAGGGAGCTCCAATTAAAAGCAGTTCAATCATCCCGTGTCTTGGGGGGAAAGAATTCGAAGCCGGGGATAAGATGAGTGCCGAGCTCCAATTCCGTTGGGATTTATGGCGATAAATTTGCGTCGCCTGTCTTGGGGCAACTGTAGCTGGTGGAAGTATTGGATCAAGCAAAGTTTTGCCATCTGATCGTGACCTCGACACGTGTCCGTGACAGGCGCGTCTCTCCTTCCGCCACCAACAGTATATACGGTCGCGCGGCTCCAATGTCCGCCGGTGTCTTTACACTACCTGTGTCTCTTCTGCTCTTGATTCACCTCCATCTCCTGCAATATCCACTTGCAAACAAGCCCGAATACGACCACAATCTCTTTGACGCGCGTGTTCGCGGCCTCCGCGATCGCACAAGAACTATGGAGGATGTCTGTTACTTCTTGATCACTCGCATCGAGGGATCCAAGGAACGCGTGCGCAAGGTGCGGGCTAATCAACTATGCCAATACATTTTCCGAGTCTCACCCGGTAGCAAAGGTCATCTCTACCTATCCCTGTGTGCAGCCCGCAGAAACAATAGCCTTCCGTACATCCCTGGCAAAATTCTTAGAGACTCTTCGCCATTCATCCATGTCCTCTGGACGAGCGGATAGCAAAACTCCGGCTGCAAACAGCGCTTGGTGGTGGAAGGATGTTGTGGTTCGCAAGTCTTTACTTGAAGAATGCGCCGGAGAGAGGTGGCACACCCAATTCCTTGTATATTTCTGACCCTCCTTAGGTTCGAACGGCTCATACTGGCCCTCTCGACCCACGCCCTCCTGAAGGGTTCCCGAACCATCGAACCGAACGAAGCACAGGTCCGTTCCTTCTCCGTACTTGATTCTGTTTACCACCGCGTATACCCAGACCCTGCTGCGTACTCAACCACGGGTTTACATGACGCATTTGGCGACATTTCAATCCCACCGCAACGCATGGGCTCGTTCCGCATCACTGCTGGATCAGCGACAGCACGACCTCTGGGTTTTGCGTGTACGTTAACGACCGCTGGTCTCTCCCCGTTGTTCTAATCCTTTTGATACGCAGTCCAGAGTCGAACATCAAAACCATTCCAATAAATACGACTCGTTGTCCACGGAGAAACTACGAGCCCTCGCGGATTCGACCCGCCAAGACCTGCTCAGCAGTGCGGCGTTGGCCGGAGCGGGCGGTCGTGTCGCGCTCAAGTTCCTCGCGGACCTGTCTGGTATCGCGCCATCGGAGGCTTCAGCAGATTCCAAAAACCCTCAGCTCGTTTCTGAGGCGCCCAGAGTCCGCAATATCTATTCCTCTCGATCTTCAATTCCCTGATATCGTTCTCTTTCTTCTCTTTCAGGATCCACTTCCAATTCCGCCGCCACCGCTCCCCATCGCAGCAGCCCACCACCCCGCCAACCTGCGCAAAATTACTAAGCGGGTGTTTCCGAAACAGGCTCTGGTCGATACGCCCTCGTCTGCGGCCTCGAAAGGCCCCTCACGAGCTCATGCGCTCTCTGAGATATTGGAGGCCGAGGCGCACATGGGCCGGGCACTCAGTGATGCACTTGCGCGTACGCGTACGGCGGCCGCTCGACAAAAGTCTATCCCGAGCTCGAGGCGTACATTCCACCAGGTCCAGGAAAGACTGAATCTGTGGCAGGCTGCGGAAAAGATAAGTAATATCGATTTTGAGGTATGTTTCGGGTCTCGTTCTTTCAATCAGCCTGGCTGACGACACTCATATTTATTGGAAAAGGTGACGCCTGACAACGGTGAATCGTTTGGCGCGCAGGGCTCGGACAAGAGTGGTATCAGGGCCCGGGTGACTGCACTCCGGGAGAACCTGCTTCCAAAATACCCGCCAATCCCTGCGCCCCCGCAGTTGGTGACGGCGACGACGCGTCGTGAACCGCCGCGAACGCCGCCTAGATCGAATTTCAAAGCCTCATCGGCGAGGCGGTCAATGACGAAGACGTACCCCGCGCCAGAAACGGTGAAGCCCAGGTTAGAACACGACCTCAATAGACGACTGGGAGCCGAACAACACGATTCAACCAACTCCGCGTTGGCGATAGACCGCTCACTAGCAGCGTCGTTCAACCCTCCGCGAGAAGAATATGATGCTGAGGGCGGCGAAAGCGACGTACGTGATTCTTCATTCATCCATCCAACTCCATTCATTCTGAATAATGGACGTAGCTTGGAACGGCGACTCCGCGACCCCTCACGAGGACATCGCCTGCCTCGCGTTCGACGGTGCATACCGTGCCGTTGTCGCCCTACGCGAAACACCCGTATCAGTTCCACGACTCGGAGGACTCGGAGGACGAGTTCGGCGAAGGCCCAAGCATGAGCGTGCGCGATTTGTTGTTGCAAGCAGATATGTCGCATTTCGACATTATTGGTAGGTGTTCTCGCGTTCCGTCTTCCTCCCGAATGACGAGTCCTAACTTTTTTGGCCAGCCGACGATTCGAGCGAGCTTGGGGAGCAGTCGTTTGAGTGGGCATAATTGAGGGAGCGTTCTCGCAGCTTCGAGTGATTTCCAACTAACAGTAAAATATCCGAGACGAGACGGGATGATCTAGATTTACCATAGAACCCATCTAGAGAACGTTTAGGATCTCGCAGTTGTTGACCAAAAACTCAGAATGAGTACTTATGGAGAAATAAGGAGCATCCCAAACGAAACGAAGTACTAACCAAAGATTCGGATGGTCCGTGTTTCGCAGCCTGTCATCCAATGCGCCCCGCGCGCAAAGGATGTGGATTTAAACTATGGCGAATCATGGGATAGGGAAAACTCAGATGACAAAAGTGTTCACGCGCAGTAACAGTAAGCTGAGTGGCTGAATATTTTTGGTAAAAAGCTATGTATGGAAAGACTTGAACGAGAGACGATACACAGGGGAATGTAGAATCAGTTCCACGTTGCATGGAAGGTCCAACCAGCGATAGCGCTCTCCGCGTCCTTTCCTTCAAGGAAAACAAGATCCAACCCTTCTTCACAAAGCACTGCGATACTTTTGCGCACGTCGGCGTCAGGAAGGGGACCTGAATCCACAAGGAGTTCGGAAGTTTTGAGACCGCCTGTCCTCCAACGCGATGCTACCATGTCCATGTAGATGGGGTGATTGGTGAAAGCCTCGTATTCGCATGCGAATGATAAACAGCGTAGTTGCGGGGCCATGACCTCACTGCCGCTGTCTGTGTGGACGGTAAGGCGCTTCATGAGTGTTTCGGCCAACTCACCGCCGCTATGCGTGGTAGCGATGATTGGGAACTCGACGATGGACGGGAATTGTCGCAGTATCTCGGTGGTCGTCCAGAGGTCGAAGCCCCAGAGGCAAAGCCTCCGCAGAATACATGACGAGCGGGATACCACCAATTGCAAATCACGAAGAATTTCCGGACCTGCACCTTCGTCGAAATCAATGGTAATCTCTTCCAGCACGGGGACCCGGAGGAATTCCAAGATCTCTGGATGGGATATAAAGAGACGTCGGAGGCAGGTCAAATCGAGGACTGCGCGAGAATTTCGCCAGTCTTCAGTGTTTTGAAAGTCGACGAAGATGCGGGCCTCTATGAGATTTACGGCCTCTTTGAGAATAGTTGCATGCGTTTCCCAAGGGAAGTCAAGTTGATATTGGGTGAGTTGGTGTGCCGGAAATGGAACCGGGATATAACGAAAGTCGCTAAATACGCGGGCTTCAAGCAAGGATGGAGCGTTTTGAAAGCACTCCAGAGGTATCACCGTGGATCCGGAGTCCGACTGCCATTGGACATAAAATCTGCGCAGGAGTGGGACCCGATCTCGCAGGATGCCGAGGAGAGGAACTAGGTGCGGAGTTAACCCAACACTGAGTTCCTCCCACTGTGGAGCGTATCGTGCCAGATAGAGGAACATCTCGACTTGGGGTTGATGATCGAATGTTTCGCACCCATAGAAGTGAACCTTCAATGTTTGAGCACGGCCGACTTGTGTTTCAACCATGGATAATGGGTCATGTGGCCTCGGATCGTCGTAGGTGACTGTCACAAGTGACCAGAGGGAAGCGTCTGAGAGCGCAACTGCTCGCCAATCACTGCATTCAAGGGTGGGATAGCCACCGGGACGCCTCGCCGCTGACGTCGGCTAGCTGAGGCTATGTTCGGCTAGTCGGCCGGCTAGCCGCAGCTGCCCACGGCTACCGAGGGTCAGCTCGCCGAGAGCTAGACGAAGCGGGCCATTGATGCGGCTAGCTGGCCGGCTAGCCGAACATAGCCTCAGCTAGCCGAAGCTAAGAATAGCTAGCCGGGGCCCCGGCTATCCGGCGGCTGAATGCGAATAGCAGCTGACGTGAGATAGGACCCACGGGCTTTTCGTGAGGCGGGACTCCGTGGCAGGTAGTAGCTCGCCGATTGCGGGCAATGTCCAGGAAAAAATGTATCCAAGGATCTCGGGAGGAATCCTGCGGAGTCCAGACAGGATTGAGCAATTCTGTGCCCGATAGCTCCACACCGACGTGCGTTGTTCTTGCAGCTGTTCCAGCTGTCCTCGGAGACGCGCTATTTCGTTGTCGAGAAACACCAGGCGGGCATCTGACGTCGTCAACTCCGCCCTGATAACTGCGACTTCAGATTCAACGGGCGCTTCATTGGAGTTCAAGAGGATGTGATGCCTCGTCCCAGGTCCCGCAACGTCAAGCTCCAATCGGTCAGGGCCCTGACTGGCACCACATTGAGAGCATCGGGACAGGAACATCTGAGAATCGGCAGGCTGCAAATAAGCAGACAGAGGAGAGGAGGAGGATATACGAAGCTCGGACCATCGGCACATGCGAATGCTCTGGAGAGCGAGCGGACGAAGCCGACGGAAGTAGGATACTAGTAGTACCGTCAGCTGCACTGCGAATATGCCACGAATTGACAAACTTGCAACGAACTCAAAGGTCCCAGCGGAGCTCGAGAACAGGACGGTCAATGGAGATACGCGCGCAAGCTTCACAGCAATAAGGGTTGATGGACAACAGAGCAAGCAAAATTGCCAAGGAAGCAACAAAGGAAGGATGAGCGCAAGGGTGCCGCTCAGCCGAGATGCACTGCCACTTATGGCGCAGTTACCTCCCGAGTAATTTTTTTTCCCACTCTCCACCTCCCCCCCCCCAAAAAAAAATGGTCTGAGTAGGGAGACTACCTCGCGAGAGGCTAGACCGCAAAAATTTGAATCAATATCAACTTGAAGGCCAACAGGAATGAATTCAAGATTAGAGGAGTTATGCACTGGCTATCGCCGAATTAATTGAAAAATTCCACAGCGTCCGACGCCTCTGCCCCGTTCATGAGAAACACTTAGATCTAATCCCTGTAGATCTTCGCGAAGGATGTTGAGGGCCGCAAGTGTCGTCGTATCGGGACCAGGCCCGGGGTCTGCATCTGTGAAGCATCACCATCTCGGAAATGCGCAGTATAGGCGATGTAGCTTTTGTCGTCACATCCGAAGAAATAAATGTGGAGCGACCGGTGTGTGAGGTAAACACCAAGTCGCGACCCCCTATCGGACGATATTCCTGTTTCGGCCCGGAATGACAGGCCGCCATCGCGATTCGTGATCCGCCCGCTTCGGTTCAGTTGGAATTGAACTTGTATACTCCTCCCGATACTCAAACTCTGGACTTGGAGTCCTTAGGCCCTAGTGTGCAGATTATGAAGGACCCATGTTCCGGCCAATACTGGTTCATCTTTTCTGGCATGTCTCTTACGGCTTAGGGATTCTCCAATTTCTTACGATTCGGCGCAGCCGCTGCATGCTGCCAGACCAGGATCTCGCAGGTCAGAAACCGGAGAGTATCTAATAAATGTCTTCTTATAGGGAGTGTTGCGGTTTGTTCGCAGATGTTTTTTTTTTTTTTTTGATCTCATCAAACGATTGATCAATAATGTTCGGTAACGTTCGCGCCCCGTCAATACAGCCTCAAAAAATTAAGCTGCTTCGCCTGAAACACCATCATATGTCCTCAATACGATAGGAGGAGGCCGACGCGGCGGAAATGTTACTAGAAATTAGAAGCGAGGATAAAAATAAGGGAGAAACAAAGAAAATTGTGGAAACTTGCCAATGTGTTTCTGCAGCAAGAAGTAGGAATGGAACACATAAAAGAACCTTCGCGTACAGTCGAAAAGATGACCACCGCAGGGGTCGAACCTGCAATCTCCTGATTCCAGCTTATTACAGGTTAGAACCCTGTCGTAGTCAGACGCGATGCCATTTCGCCAGGCGGCCATGGCAGTGCCCCGCTATTAATACGTCTTGATCATCGGAGGACTTGTATCGGAGGATTACTCCTCCCGAATGCTCCAAGTCCCTTGCTGAACGGGTTCTATCACTATGGATTGTCGACCCGACATTTCCAAAATCTCGTATCGCGCAGGCATCATGGTATGTCGGGCGTGATTTGAGACCGTCATTAGAAACCCCGACAGACGATTTCCGTGTGATATTGATTCAACACGAAATAGAGAGAATGAATCAAAAGGAGCTGGGAAGCGCCAACCCGCTCCAACCCGAACCCTCAAAACTGGCAGATCTTCTTGAGCCCCATTGCGTCGTTCCTCCTCGAGGATTTGTATACATTCCCACAGAGTGCCTATTTTCGTATACTCATCGTGCCGTTGGCGTGATAAAATGGACTGGGGGTGATGTGATTGAACGGAGTCGAGATGTTAACTCTCTCCGGGTCCCCTTTATCTTTGAAAGAAGTTGAGAAGGGAGGGAAGATAGCATCGATCATAGTGTTCTTTTGGACGGCCACGGTATCTTGCGTAAGTTGCATTTACTTGTTCATGAAGCCATGTCAGAGAGACGAAGAGATCGCGTCCATAAAATGAAAGGCGGTACTTGACATCAAGTCTTCTTGTTGAATTTGCGTCGGCGGAGGACCCGGAAGAAAGACGGGATCGTCTGAACCTGCTTGACCTTCATGTGGAAACATCTGTCGTATAGTAAGCCAAGCCATTATCCGTTATTACTGCGACTTTGGGTCGCGAAACCGCTTACACATGCTCTATGTATGGGTTCTATGGGTATGGGGTTACAGAATGTTGTGGGATTCTACTGCGAACAAGGTATGTGAATGCCCAAAATGTATGGATTACAAGGACTTATGGGTTATGAGGACTACAAGTTTGGAGGATTTCGACTGTATCCTGGGAACCCCTCCTACAAAATGAGGCACTTCTTCTTCTCTTTCAACGGTATGTGTGGTTCTGGGTATCTCGCGCGTCGTAATTCACGAACGAGATTTGTGAAGGCCCGCTCCACGTTTTGGGCCGTTTTAGCTGACGTCTCAATGAATTCACAGCCAAACTGTCGCGCTAGCGCTGCTCCCTCATCCTTTGACACCTCGCGCTCAGAGGTTTTGTCGCATTTGTTTCCGACCAGCATGAAGACTGGATTTCCCTTTAGTCGCTGCATCGATTGATAGAAGACTTCAAGCCGGTCGAACGTTGACCGCGATGCGATTGAGTAGACCAGTGCAAATCCCTGGCCTTCTCTGTGAAATGTTAATCAGTGAAACTTGTTCAACTAGGTACACACCGTATCCATTGTTCTTGCAGTGTCGTGTACTCGTCTGGAGATGTCGCATTGGATGCATGGCAATCTATGCACGATGGAAGCACGACATACCTTGACCGGCAGTATCGATCAACTCCACGAAACACATGCGATTGTCTACTATAAACTGTTTGCGATAGGCGTCTTCAATCGTTGGATCGTAACTTGTCTGTGCGACCATTATTCACTGATACTTGACACTGACAGTGCGGAGAAAGTACCGCTGTAAAAGGGAGCAATTTAATAAGCAATCAGAAGAAGGGGGCCAGGTTGAAGACTGCAGCTCACTGTAACAATTGAGGGTGAACTGTGGAGTTTCAAATTAGTCCTGGAAGTAGGGAGACAGGCGAGAATGCTGCTGACCTGAACGGCTAACTCAGTTTTACCTGCGTCGCGCTCACCTAGAAGGACGATTCTCCATTGATCCATTTGCCTGAGGACTGGTCTCTGGATGGGCCGTGGAAGTTGTGGCGAAGACGGCAAAGACGCAAAGACTCCAAGCCCGCCTCGTGATCGCGATGGGAGGACTCGTGCAACGTCAGCGTCGCCGTAATTCTGTCAAAGGATTGATCGAATCCCAAGCGAGTTGATGGCCCGCAAAAATACATTGTCATACATTCATTCCAAGGGGAAGGGGAAGGCGGGGGGGCTCCAGATGTTGTATTTTGACATACATTGTGAATTCACTCAGAAACCACTTGAAACAAAATGATGTTACCGTCCCACAGTCGATAGGCCTTTGTACCCCGCTTATATCCCAGCACAATACACTTCCGCGTTTTGAATGCGAGCTTTTCGTGCAATCGTTTTGAATGCGAGCACGGCACTATGTTTAATTCCACACGAAATTTGCCTTGGTACATGTACCTTCGAGCAAGTAGTCCCAACCACTCGACAGCACATGGTAGGCATCATTCACAATACCCTGTAAGAAATCCCCGTTCGATTCATGGTCGTCCGCTCCTCTTTTTTGTGCTTGTCGGCCAGCGTTGATTCCACTTCGAAATTTGCCCTGGTACACCCTTCGAGCAAGCAGCCCCAACCACCTGATAGCACATGGTGTGCACCCACTTTCAATTCACATTTTCTGTTCGAAAACTTCAAGTGGGAGGCCCCCGTTCGATTCGGGGTTGGGTGATGGGGAAAATTGGGTTAATTTTTTTTTTTTTTGGCTCTGTTTGACTGCAAAGCGGTAGGAAGATCTTCTTCAACTCTTACCGGGTTCGAGTGCATGTTGACCTTTTATCAAATTGTTCAAGAGGACTTCTTTTGGAAGGTTTTCTCACATTAAGACTTCAGGAGGAATAAGGCAGCCAGGAATTCAACCATCTTTCGAATCCACGCCAAAATTTGCCTTGGTACACATACCTTCGACAAGTAGTCCCAACCACCCGATAGCACATGGTGTGCACCCACTTTCAATACTTTTTCACTCCCTTGCTACGTAGGTGGGAGGTCCCCATTCGATTCGGGGTCGGGTGATGGTCATTGGATCCTTTCCTATTTTTTGGGGCTTGTCATTCAACGTGGATTCCACCCGAAATTTCCCCTCGGTACATATACCTCCAAGTAAGTAGTCCCAACCACCTGATGGCTTTAATGGGATGTACACGCTTCGAGGAACATGGTGCACCCACTTTCAATGCACACTTCAGTTCATGCAATCTAAGTGGGAGGTCCCCGTTCGATTCGGGGTCGGGTGATAAGCAATGAGTCCATTCCTCCTTTTGGTGCTCGTTGTTCAAAATTTGCCGTGATACATACATCTTCAACAAGCAGTCCCAACCACCTGGTAGTACACGGTGTGCACCCACTTTCAACGAACACTTTCAATTCTAGAATTCAAGTGGGAGGTCCCCGTTTGATTCGGGGTCGGGTGATAGGGTAATAAGCCCCTTCCTCTTTTTTGGTGCTTGTTCAACTTTAATTCCACGCCAAAATTCACCTTGGTACACATACCTTTGAGTAAGTAGTCCCAACCACCCGATAGCACATGGTGTGCCCCCACTTTCAATTCACCTTCTCCTTTTGAGATTTAAACGGGAGGCCCCCGTTCGATTCGGGGTCGGGTGATGGGCATTGAGTTCCGTCCTTTTTTTTGTGCTCGATGTTTGTAACGCTGAAACGGCGCCACACCAAGGCACTGCCATCTAGCTAAACTTTGCGCTTTTTAAGCCACTAGTTACACTAGTGTTCCTAGGAAGACAAAGCTAGCTTCTGTATCAACAGAACTCTGTCAGGTGGTACAAAGGAGAACCAGAGCGAGCTCCGACTGCTGGTTGTAGTATGAACGAGACTGAGGCACGCAGTTACAAGCGAGACCAGGATCTGAAGTACATTATCAAGGAGGATATTCCTGCCTAGGAACGGAGTACAACAAGGGATCTATAAATATAGAGCCAATGACTGCACAAAGAGGAACCTAGCATTTGCCTAGGAGGACAGAACTCGGCAATAACCAAGTAGATGCCAAGGACGAGGGTCCTAGGGCCATTGGTTACGCAATTGCTACCAAGGAAGACAGATCGGAAACGATAGCCAGTCTCCTAGGAAAGAACGCACAGTACCTAGGAACAGATTATACCTGACTATTTTAGAAGGACTAGCCTAACGGCCCCCGGGAAAGCCAAATGGAGACGATTGGCAACGATGGGGAGATGTAACCTTGCTAAGAAGTTCAGACCGCGAACAAATGGACATTATCGGAGGATGACAAGACATGAATGAGTGTGCTAGGCGACGCGGAACCGCCTCGGAAGAATGACGCATGATCGGCTGCAGTCGGCAGCCAGTCATTGCAAATACCAGACCCACCTAGGCCAAGGAAAGCATCAGCAACGCTGACTGTTTCATCTGGCCGCAATTACGAATCACCTCGGCAGCGTTTTCTTGCTTGCCGAACGACCAAACACCACCACTCCATTACTCATTTCATCTTATCTCATCTCAAAGGACTCAGTAGTATAAAAAGAACCAGAAAAAGCCGCTATAGCTCAGTTCATCCCCGCTCATCGTAGAACGGTGTGGGTGTCCTCGGGCGATCTGCGGAGAGAATAACATAGTTTTCCTCTGTATCTGTATTGTCTGTAGAATCGAACCTTGGTTTTTGATTGGCTATTTTCGGAGTGACATTTCCAGTTGAATATCTCTGAGAACCAGTGCAAGTATAAACAACTAAGTTTCGCGTTGGAACAAGAGGCAGTTCGTTGCTCCACGTATAAAAATCTACGAGGGCCACACGCGCTAGGAAGGAAGACTTATCCGTTGCATTGGCTGCGCGGTTACTTCGCATTGGCAACGCAGAGGCTGCGCTAGTTTCGACCTAAACACCAAGTTAGGCGCTAGCTAGGTAGAACGCTTTGGTTGAGCGCAGTGGAAGATTGAACCGGTAGATCACAGTGAACAGAGCTAGTTGTCCCTAGGCCCCAAAAAGCCAAAGCGTACGGAAACGTTCTTGCGTTAGTACAGGAAACGCAAGTCCAGCAAGGCGGTTATCTGGCCTAGTCTTGTTGAGAGGCAGTACTTGTGGAAGCAGCATAGCCCTATTGCGATTTTCAGACGGAAACTTTACAAACTTTGCCTAGGAGCTACTTCGGTAACCCTAGTACCCTACCCCCCCAAAAAAAAACCCGTTCACAAATCACCAGTCGGTGTGTAGTGCTTCGCGTCAAGGATTGTGGTAGTACCAAAAGAACAGACCAGAGAGTAGGACCAGTGTCAGTAGCAGAACAGAAATCGATACCTTTTCGTTGCCCCCTAGGAATCCAAAACCAGTAGTCGCATACTACGGCTCGGACCCAAACTCAACCAAGGAGTGCACCAGTTCTTGGGAGTATAAAGTGAAGTTGTGTTAGTTGTGTGTGTTAGTGGTTTGTTGCATTTAATGCGCATTCCCTAGGCATATCCTAGCGAGTTTCATAGGCAGGCGCAGCTGCCCGTTTCAACGCGGCTGCGTTAATTTTGGATAGCTTCTCGCTGGATAGGAAGGGTAGTACAAGCGAATGAGTATCAAGCACTCGCCAGGCGTCGATTACCCAGATGCAAGGGTCCATGTAACTCTTGGATTGAGGCTATGTCACCCTTAGTAGGAAAGCAGATGGTTGGATGCTTCGCCAGCGAGGAGTGCTGTTGTGAGACCGGCACACCCACAACCTTTAGAAGGTCGTGATATGCATTCAGTTTTATAGCCGTTTGCATAAGTCCGTGAAAACACGATTTTTTTTTTCGCGCTCACGTGCCCATGCCGGTGATGCCGAACACAGCCGAAGAGCCTCTCGAGCCGGAGTGCTTCAGGTCAGGAAGGGCCAACATGATCTGATGTTGCCGACGGCTTAACTTGTCGGCCCTATGCAAAGAAGGCTACTTTGGTTGTTCCGGATCCCGGCCCGGGCAAGAAAAAAAAACTGGTTTTCACGGAATTATGCAAACGGCTGTAATTAGCTTATATAATTGGGTCGGCCTATGGCCATGCTATAAGTGCACGATAATCCACAGTCATCACATTGTTCAACTTCAATTCCATGCCAAAATTTGCCTCGGCACATACACCTTCAAGTCAGTAGTGTCAACCACCTGATAGCACATGGTGTGCATCCACTTTCAATCAGTTGTTCGATTGGGAAATTTGAATGGGAGGTTCTTGATTCGGGGTCGGGTGATGAGCATTGATAGGCCTGGTCTGAAAACCTTTTGGTGCTCATCGTTCAACTTCAATTCCATGCCAAAATTTACCTTGGTATATGCACTTCAACAAGTGGCCCCCAACCACCTGATAGCACATGGTGTGCACCCACTTTCAATTCTAGATTCATCTGCAAATTGAAGCAGGAGGTCCCCGTTTGATTCGGGGTCGGGTGATGAGGAATCACACTGTCTATTTTGGTGCTCGCCATTCAACTTCGATCCACGCCAAAATGTGCCTCGGTACGTGTACCTTCAAGTAAGTAAGTAGTCACAACTACCTGATAGCACATGATGTGCATCCACTTTCAATTCCCGGAAGACCTGCGTGTTAGGTGGGAGGTCCCCGTTTGATTCGGGTCAGGTGATAATCATTGGGTTTCATCCTCTTTTTTAGATGCTCGTCGTTCAACTTCAATTCCACACCAAATTTTGCCTTGGTACATATGTCTTCAAGTAAGTAGTCTCAACCACCTGATAGCACACCCACTTTCAATATGCCTTGCCGCCGTGTGTTAGGTGGGAGGCCCCGTTCGATTCGGGGTCGGGTCATAGAGATGGGGTCTTGTTCTCTTTTCTGGTGCTTGTTGTTCATCTTTGATTCCACCCCAAATTTCCCTGGTTATACCTTGAATGCAAGTAGGTAGTAAACCACCTGGTAGCATATGGTGTGCATCCACTTGCACTGGCAAATTTAATTGAGATAACTTGAGTGGGAGGTCACCGTTCGATTCGGGGTCGGGTCATAGAGATGGGGACTTGGCCTCTTTTTTGAGCTCGTCAGTCGACTTTGATTCCATGCCAAAATTTGCCTCTGTACATGTACCTTCAAGTAAGTAATCCCAACCACCTGATAGCACATGGTGTGCACCCACTCCCAATTACACTTGCAATCCTGCCGTTCAGTGAGAGGTCCCCGTTTGATTCGGGGTCAAGTGATAAGCAATGGGTCCATTCCTCTTTTTAGGTGCTCATTGTTCACCTTGGATCCCACCCAAAATGTGCCTTGGTACAGATACCTTCAAGTAAGTAGTCCTAACCACCTGGTAGCACATGGTGTGCACCACTTTCAATTCCCCACTCACTTGTGTGTTAGGTGGGAGGTCCCCGTTCCATTTGGGGTCGGGTGATGGAGCTCCTGCAACTAAAAACTTTTTCTTTCGTTCCGCTTTTTCTCTAGCCGTTCAATGCTAGTCGTGATGGCAGATTTTCATCAACTCATGCCGGGACTTCACTTCAGTTGACCTTTCATCAAATTGTTCAGGATATTCCCAAGTGATGAACCATGTTCTGAAATTTGCCTTGGTACAAGTACCTTCGACAAGTGGTCCCAACCACCTGATAGCACATTGTGTGTACCCACTTTCAATCCATGTGTTTGATTGTGGAATTCAAGTGGGAGGTCCCCGTTCAATTCGGGGTCGGGTGATGGCGAGTAGATGTCCTCAATCTTTTTGTTCTGTTTGACCGCAAAATGGTACGGAGGTTTTCCTCGACTGGGTGTTTCCGTTCTGTGTTTTTCTCTCTCTTGTCTTCTCTAATTTCTTCTAGGAAATAATGAGTAGGAGTGATGGCCAGAAATTCAACCATGTTCGATTCCACCCCAAAATTTGCCTCGGTACATATACCTTCAAGTAAGTAGCTCGATAGCACATGGTGTGCACCCACTTTCAATTGACCGTTTTGCCCTTTCACAATTCAAGTGGGAGGTTCCTGTTCGATCCGGGGTCGGGTGATGAGCATTGATGCAAATTGAGTCCTCTCTTCTTTTTAGGTGCTCGTCGTTTCTGTTTCAATTCCACCCCAAAATTTGCCTTGGTACATATACCTTCGACAAGTGGTCCCAACCACCCGCTAGCACATGGTGTGCACCCACTCCCAATTATACCCCATTCCTGCAGTTCAGTGGGGGTCGGGTGATGAGCATTGGTTCTCTCCTCTTTTTTAGGCTCGTCATTCAACTCTCTCAAATCTCCCTGGTTATACCTTGAATGCAACTAGGTAGCAAACCACCTGATAGCACATGGTCACCCACTGTCAATATGTCTTGCCGCCGTGTGTTAGGTGGGAGGTCCCGTGTTCGATTCGGGGTTGGGTGATAGGAAATTTGATGTGATTTTTTTTTTTTTGTTTTGTTCTGTTTGACAGCAAAATGGTAAGAAGGTCTCTTTCAATTGCGCATTTCTGGTGTGTGTGTTTTTTTCCATCCTCTCTAATTTGTCTAGGAAATAATGATTAGGAGTGATAGCCAGAAATTCAACTATGTTCAATTCAACCACATTCAATTCCACCCCGAAGTCTGCCTTTGTACATACCTTCGAGCAAGTAGTCCCAACCACCTGGTAGCACATGGCTTGCACCTCGCTTAAATTTGTGATTTCCACATAAACTGTAAGTAGAGGTCCCCGTTCGATTCGGGGTCAGGTGATGGGTAAAATAGATGCTGTCAATTTTTTTGTTCTGTTTGACTGCAAAATGGTAGGGAGATCTTCATGAACTCGTGCCGGGACTCAAATTTATGTTGACCTTTTATCAAATTGTTCAGGAGGACTTATTTTGGAAGGTTTCCTTAGAAAAATGAGGCAGCCACAAATTCAACCATGTTCATTTCGATACTTGAATCTACCTCAAACGAATGGCTTATTAGACCTCGAGTACAAGTAGTGCTAACCACCTCATAGCACATGGTGTGCACCCACTTTCAATAATTCTCCAACTTCCTGGATGTTAGGTCCGAGGTCCCCGTTCGATTCAGGGTCGGGTGGAGCGCCCACAGCTTTCGGTCATTTCTTTTTCAGTTTCTAACCCATCTGTAATGTGTTTTCAACCGCAGTGCTGGTCAAGTTAATTTAAATCTTCCCAGTGTGATGCGGACTGCAGTTCTGTGAACTGCCTAACCTGGGATGGGTATAGTCAAGTAGTGTTTACAGAATTTAATTCGTCCTCTAGGGAGAAATTGCTCTGTCGCGGAGCTGCGTAGTTAAAGGTACGCTAATGCGCGATATATAATTTGTGGTGTGTGTGTGTGTACAGTTCTCTCCGTTTGGATTGAACGCTTTGCCAGGTTCCTCGAAGATTTGGTTCTTCGTTGGGGGCTGGCCTTCCGAAGGTACCGCGGATGGATAGTTTTCTACACTTGCTCGAAGGGTTCGCTCCGCAATGCGAATGCTGTTCCGTTCCGGAGTACTCGGGTTATCTGTTATTCTTTATCCACCCATCTCGAACGTATCGGACAGCAGGTCTCTTCAGTACAGTGCAACACTATACGGACGGCTATAGCGTTTCCCTTCGTAGCCTGGTTTCTCCGTTGGTGAATGCCTTGAAACGGAATCACTTCCGTTTCGAAGACTCAGGGGTGAAGTGTGCAAATTGAATGGGGGGAATGGTATGATCGTATGGGATAGGCCTTCCGTGTATGATGGGGTGGGTTCCTCGCAAGGATATGCGTACGAACTCCGAAAAGGAACGGTTGCACGAAGCCAAGTTAGGCGACTGGCCGTTTGGTGGTGTGCCGTGTAATCTACTACTGCGCGCTTTCAACTCCGGATTGACTATATTTCCCCCGTATCGATTTATCGAAATGGAGGTGAGACAGACAGGGTTTCTTGACAAGCCCTGGCCTTTTTAGGTGACCTTGGTTTTGTCCTACTATTGGGCGGCACGACCCGTAGCGGAGTGTATTTAATTTAGTTCCCCACCCTGGTGTACTTCAGGGGGAGTAGCTTAGGTATATGCAGTGGGAGGTAATAAGATGATCATTCCGTATCCTACAGCTGGCTTTTATACCATACTCTGTCTGATACTCGTGCGCGTACTTATACCTTTAATTGGAAACGGACGTTCCACCTTTTCAGTTCTGACTCGCCTCTGTGATCGCCCACGCGTTCCCGATTCTGAAGGGGTTAGAAATTGACTCGGAGCAGCCTCGTGTCGCCTCTGTTTCCCATTTCAGTCGCCCCGTTTCCCAAGAACCACCTGAGTTCTCCGTTTAGTCGTTCCGTTTCCCATACCGCAACCACTCCGTCTCCGTTTGCTCCCCTATTTCCTTCTCCCTAGTACCGGCCAGGTGGCGCAACGGTAGCGTGCGCGCCCTTCGTATATGTTGACCAATGTATCCTTGCGAGGTCTTCGTTCGATTCGAAGTCTGGTCATGATATACCATCAAGAAACTTTTACCTCCGTTTCGTTTTTGAGTGAATGCGCGTCGAGTACAGCCAGGTAGCGCGTCCGAGAATCAATATTTTCCCTCCTCTTGTGGGTCGGAGTCTGTTGTTCATTTAATTCAAGTTTGTCTTGTCCGTTTGTGCGAGTCCTAATCACGGCCAGGTGGTGGAATGGCAACCTGTAACGTTTCCTCGCAAGGTCTCCGTTCGATTCGGGGTCTGGCCTTTTTATTCGGAGTCGCGATCTTGTCATATTCTTGGATACGGAGTCACCGTCGTGAAAGTATGATTTTCCTCCCGTTTGGCCGCGTTCGGAGCGCATCACAAAGTGACAGCTCACACCGGTTAGCAGGAGGGTGAAGGTAGATAGTTAACCACCTGATAGCACATGGTGTGCACCCACTTGCACTAAAGCATTCTGTCACAAATTTAAAGTGGGAGGTCCCCGTTCGATTCGGGGTCGGGTGATACGCATAACATCTTCTTCTCTTTTTTGGGGCTCGTCGTTCAACTTCAATTCCACGCCAAATTTGCCTTGGTACATGTACCTCCGACAAGTAGTGGCAACCACCCGGTAGCACATGGTGTGCACCCACTTTCGATTCACATTCTCCCTCTGAGATTTAAGTGGGAGGTCCCCGTTCGATTCGGGGTCGGGTGATAAAGGAGTGTGTATGGTGTTAATCTTTTTGGTTTTGTTTGACTGCACATTGGTAAGGAGGTTTTCTTCAACTGCGTGTTTCTGTTCTGTGTTTTTTTCTCTCTCATGTCTTCTCTAATTTTTTCTAGGAAATAATAATTAGGAGTGATGGCCAGAAGTTCAACCATGTTCGATTCCACCCTAGTCTGAATGCGGTGGCGCCTCGGACCAAGGAGCCCGAAATCCCGTGATATCCGTGTGACTGCACGTGCGCTTCCCACGCTCTTTGCAGCGAGATTTATTCCGAGGTAGCATACAGCAAGCTGAGTATAAGCTGTGGGGGGCTGAAAATAATTAGATGTTCATTATATATGCCTGTGAATTTTACGGCAAGGAACTGTGAGCTAAATACCCTTGAACTAGCGACTCGCCACGAAAATATGCGGTTTCATCACTTCTTGTTGAAATACCGAGCGCAGAAATTTTGGAAAAGGGTATTTACATGAGTCTTGGGTTTTATACCCCGCTATGGGCATTTTTATAGGTGCTCTTTGGCAAGAGAAGTGAAGATGTGCAACAACTGAAGCGTGGGAAGCGCACGTGCAGTCACGCGCTTATCACGGGAATCGGGCTCCTTGATCCGAGGCGCCAACGAAATCAGACTCCATATAAAAAATCTATCGACTGCTTGCATCATAGCATTTTTTTGGAGTCTGACTACGGGAGACTAATTCCACCCCGAAATTTGCCTTGGTACATATACCTTTGACTAAGTAGTCCCACCACCTGGTAGCACACGGTGTGTACCCACTTTCCATTACTGCTTTCAGCGTGAAATTCAAGTGGGAGGTCCCCGTTTGATTCGGGGTCAAGTGATAAGCAATGGGTCCATTCCTCTTTTTGTCACCCAAAATGTGCCTTTGTACATATACCTTCAAGTAAGTAGTCCTAACCACCTGGTAGCACATGGTGTGCACCACTTTCAATTCCCCATTCACTTGTGTGTTAGGTGGGAAGTCCCCGTTCGATTCGGGGTCGGGTGATAGGAGATTCGACGCGACTTTTTTTTTTGTTCTATTTGACCGCAAAATAGGCCAAATCCTGCCGGGACTCGAGTTCATGTTGACCTTTTATCAAATTGTTCAAGAGGACCTCTTTTGGAAGGTTTCCTGAAATGATGACTCCAGGAGGAATAAGGCAGCTAGAAATTCAACCATGTTCGATTCCACCCTAACATTTGCCTTGGTACATATACCTTCAGGTAAGTAGTGGTAACCCCACTCCCAATTCTATCCCATTCCTGCAGTTCAATGGGGGTCCCCGTTCGATTCAGGGTCGGGTGGTGATAAGTTGGCCTGAAAACTTTTTTGGCACTCATCGTTCAACTTTGATTCCACTCCAAATCTTCCTGGTTATACCTCGAATGCAAGTAGTTAGTCAACCACCCAGTAGCACATCGAGTGCACCCACCTGTACTTGCTGCATTTTGAGACAACTTGAGTGGGCGGCCCCCGTTCGATTCGGGGTCGGGTGATATGCACAACATCTTCTTCTCTTTTTTGGGGCTCGTCGTTCAACTTCAACTCCACGCCAAATTTGCCTCCGTACATGTACCTTCAAGCAAGTAGTCCCAACCACCCGATAGCACATGTTGTGCACCCACTTTCAATGTGTCTTCACTGTGTGTTAGGTGGGAGGTCCCCGTTCAATTCGGCGTCGGGTGATACACATAATGTCTTCCCCCTTTTATGTGCTCATCGTTCTGTTTCGATTCCACCCCGAAATTTGCCTCGGTACATATACCTTCAAGTAAACAGTGTTAACCACCCGATAGCACATGGTGTGCACCCATTTGCACTTTGGGTTTTTCTTAGGAGTTAAGTGGGAGGTCCCCGTTCGATTCGGGGTTGGGTGATAAACTGGATGTTGTTAATCATTTTTTGTTCTGTTTGACTCCAAAATGGTAGGGGGGTCTTCATAAACTCTTCTTGGGCTTCGTGTTCACGTTGACTCTTATATAGGCTTTGAGATGTTCAGGAATTTAGGATAAAATAAGCGACGGCCAGAAATTCAACCATGTTCAAGTCCACCCAGAAATTCGCCGTGGCACATATACCTTCAAGTCAGTAGTGGTAACCACCTGGTAGCACATGGTGTGCACCCACTTTCAGTGCACGCTTTCGGTTGTAAAATTCAAGTGGGAGGTCCCCGTTCGATTCGGGATCGGGTGATAGGAGATTCGATGTGACTTTTTGTTGTTGTTCTGTTTGACGGCAAAACGGTAGGGAGATCTTCTTCAACTCTTGCCGGGGTTTGAGCTCATGAGGAGGACTTGTTGTGGAAGGTTTCCTGAAATTATGACTCCAGGAGGAATGAGGCAGCTAGAATTTCAACCACAGTCTATTCCAGCCCAAAGACTGCCTTGGTACATATACCTTCAAGTAAACAGTGTTGACCACCCAATAGCACATGGTGTGCACCCACTTTCAATTGTGGCTATTGCTGTAGTATTATGCCTGTGGGAGGTCCCCGTTCGATTCAGGGTCGGGTGATGCGGAATTGCACTATCTACATACGAGTATATTTTGGTGCTCGTCGTTCTGTTCGATTCCATACCAAAATTTGCCTTGGTACATATACCTTCGAACAGGTAGTGCTAACCACCTGATAGCACATGGTGTGCACCCACTTTCAACATGTCTTTCCGCCGTGTGTTAGGTGGGAGGTCCCGTTCGATTCGGGGTCGGGTGATAGGAGGTTTGGTGTCGTTTTTTTTCGTTCTGTTTGGCTGCAAAGTGGTAGGGAGGCCTTCTTCGACTGTGTGTTTATGTTCTGCGTTTTTCTTGTCTTCTCTAATATTTCTAAGAAATAATGATTAGGAGTGATAGCCAGAAACTCAACTATGTTCAATTCAACCGCATTCAATTCCACCCCGAAGTCTGCCTTTGTACGTACCTTCGGGCAAGTAGTCCCAACCACCTGGTAGCACACGGTGTGCACCTAGTTTAAATTTGTGATTTTCCACATAAACTTTAAGTAGAGGTCCCCGTTCGATTCGGGGTCAGGTGATGAGTGAAATAGGGGAGTTCACGGTAGGGCGGATTTTCCTGTTTGTGAATAAATTTAATCCTCGGATGGAACAATTATTTCTACAAAATAAAGATATTCCACAAGCACGATTTAATCATGCTTGTGGAATAAACATATTTTTGTGTGCTTCTTGCTTGAGTAAGTTGCATGTCACCATCTTGATCATTGTCGCTCATGACGAAGCGCTCGAAAGCGGCGGGCTCCGAACAGCGGGACCGTGCCGTGTAATACTACCTACCTACCTACCTACCTACCGAATCAATTGATGATTTGGTGGACATGAAGAAGGCTCAGACCGAGAAACATCCTCGGGGGAGGCCCAAAGGGTCCAAGAACAAACCGAAAACTGGCACGGCGGGCGACTCGACACACCCGCCGATAAGGAGGCGATGCCATCCAAGCAATCCAAACCGGCCAAGGAGCCGAAATCCGGCAAAGCCACATTATCGGCAGTACATCTTTAGCGTGTGGAAAAAATTAATGAAAATATAGTGTGGAATATTCAATGGGGGTGATCACGGATTTATTCCACAAACAATGATTTTATTCATCCAACCAGTTGAATAAATTTATTCACAAACGGGAAAATCTGCCCTACCGTGAACTCCCCTAATAGATGCTGTCAATTTTTTTGTTCTGTTTGATTGCAAAATGATAGGGAGATCTTCATGGACTCGTGCCGGGACTCGAATTCATGTTGACCTTTTATCAAATTGTTCAGGAGGACTTATTTAGGAAGGTTTCCTCAGAAAAATGAGGCAGCCACAAATTCAACCATGTTTATTTCGATACTTGAATCTACCTCAAACGAATGGATTATTACACTTCGAGCACAAGTAGTGCTAACCACCTCATAGCACATGGTGTGCACCCACTTTCAATAATTCTCCAACTTCCTGGATGTTAGGTGGGAGGTCCCCGTTCGATTCAGGGTCGGGTGATGCGCCCACAGCTTTCGGTCCTTTTTTTCAGTTTCTAACCCATCTGTAATGTGTTTTCAACCGCAGTGCTGGTCAAGTTAATTTAAATCTTCCCGGTTAGCGGGAGGGTGAAGGTAAATAGTTAACCACCTGGTAGCACATGGTGTGCACCCACTTGCACTAGAGCATTCGGTCACAAAATTTAAAGTGGGAGGTCCCCGTTCGATTCGGGGTCGGGTGATACCAAGTGGATGCACGTCTATTTTTGTTTTGGTCCTCCTGGCTCTGTTTCGATTCCATGCCAAAATTTGTCTTGGTACATTACCTTCAGGCAAGTAGTGGTAGCCACCCAGTAGCACACGGTGTGCACCTACTTTCAATGTGACTTTCAGCTGTGTGTCAGATGGGAGGTCCCCGTTCGATTCGGGGTCGGGTGATGGGGAATCGGATGTCGTTAATTTTTTTGTTCTGTTTGACTGCAAAATGATACGGAAATTGTCTTTAACTGTCTGTTTCTGTTCTGCGTTTTGTTTGTCCTCTCTAATTCCTTCTAGGAAATAATGATTAGGAGTGATAGCCAGAAATTCAACCATGTTCAATTCCACCCGAAATTTGCCTCGGTACATATACCTTTGACAAGTAGTCCCAGCCACCTGATAGCACATGGTGTGCACCCACTTCCAATGCACGCTTTCGGTTGTATAATTCAAGTGGGAGGTCCCCGTTCGATTCGGGGTCGGGTGATAAGATATTGATTAACTTTTCTTTCGTCTTTGCGCAGCCCTGTTTGCTCTTGGACTTCTTTTGGCTAGCTCCGTCAAATTATAAGGGCCCACCCCTCCAAGAGAAATGAGGCAGCCAGAAATTCAACCATGTTCATTTCAATACTTGAATCTCCCTCGCTTGAATGGCTTATTATGCCTCGAACACAAGGAGTATTCACCAACCCATAGCACATGGTGTGCACCTACTTTCAATGGCGACTGTCTCCACATGCAATTCAAGTGGGAGGTCCCCGTTCGATTCGGGGTCGGGTGATATGATCCCGATATATTCTCTTTTCTTTCGTTTTTTATCTAGCCCTATTTTCTCTTAGACTTCTTTTGGCTAGCTCCGTCATAATTATGAAGATCCACACCTCCAAGAGAAATGAGGCAGCCACAAATTCAACCATGTTCATTTTGATACTTGAATCTACCTCAAACGAATGGCTTATTACACCTCGAGCACAAGTAATGCTAATCACCTCATAGCACATGGTGTGCACCCATTTTCAATAATTCTCCAACTTCCTGGATGTTAGGTGGGAGGTCCCCGCTCGATTCAGGGTCGGGTGATGCGCCCACAGCTTTCGGTCCTTTTTTTTTCAGTTTCTAACCCATCTGTAACGTGTTTTCAACCGTAGTGCTGGTCAAGTTAATTTAAATCTTCCCGGTTAGCGGGAGGATGAAGGTACATAGTTAACCACCTGATAGCACATGGTGTGCACCCACTTGCACTAGAGCATTCGGTCACAAAATTTAAAGTGGGAGGTCCCCGTTCGATTCGGGGTCGGGTGATAGCGAATAGATGTCCTCAATTTGTTTTTGTTCTATTTAATGAAAAATGGCAGGGAAATCTGCAGTACTAGTAATCTTGTTGGGATTCAAGTTCGAGCTCGAGTTCGAGTTGGGTTTCTAAATTATTATATGATCCCAAAGTTGTTCAAGAAATGAATGAATGATAGCTTTGGTGGCCGGTGTAGGACAAAATTCAAGTTTGTGTTGCAATCACCATCAATCCTTAATGATCCCGATCAATCCTTGACAATCCTTAACAGTCCTTGACAGTCCTTAACATTCCTCAGTTATCCTAAGAGATCCTTGGAAATCCCTAAGGACTCTTAAGTATGTTTTGGTAAATCCTGACTTTCTCAGTCCTTGACAATCCTTGCCTAATCTTCGGGAATACTTACGAATCCTGAAATCTGATGATTTCTCGGTAAACAAGAATCCCAATACTTCCTTGCAAGTCCTTGGTGCTCCCAGAGTTTCCTTAAAAATCCCGAGAGTTCCCAACTGCCACCCGTGTGACCTTTTTATCTCCCCCTTTTGGCATTTTGCAATGCAAGGCTCAACAATTTGCGCGGTGCCTATCACACCTTGCACAATTTCCGTCTTCAAGCTCAATTGGGAACCTCAAATCCCTATCTTGATTCAATCTTCAAAGTTGATTCAAAGCGTAAGAGGTTGAACTTGAAAGGAGAAGTGGAAGAAAGGCAGAAGGAGGTGAAGTTACAGAAGAAAATCTGGACCCGCAGCTACAGACACTCATTCCCTCAAGTATGACGGTCATTATTGGACATCTCGCAACTCGAACTTGTTTCCCTGTTGAACCACTGCAATATATGGAATGGATGAAGAAGACTTGGATGTGAAGAGGCTGGATGAATCAAGATCCAGGGAAGGAAGTGCGAAGGTGCCATTTAGTTTACTCAAATCTGTAAACGGTAAATAAACGGTTTGAACCCTACCTGAGTGTGGACCCACACGCGGGCGAATTGGACCTCTAAGGGAAGGAGGGGAATCGAATGCGTATACTCCGGAGACGGACTCAGTGAAAGCTCAAACGGTGCTGGGTGTAAGCTTTACGAACCGAAACGGTGCATAAACGGTTTACAACGGTTTAAACACCGTTTTGAACGGTAAGCTCATGAGAATTTTTATTTTTATGTAAGTCCGAGGTTCGCGGGGTAGACTGAGTCCCGGTGCACGGTGTCTGAGATGGGTTTGTTGTGTGTGGGTCATAAATGCTCCAATTCCTCTCAGTCGGAACCGGAGCCTACTAGTGTACTAGCACAATCTGGAGTAAAGAGTTGTGAAAGTTGTGTTTCCTAAGCCAACTTGGCTGGCTAAAGGATTGCAGAGGGGTGTCTGAATTCAAGATGCTAGCCAGGCAATGCCGCAAGTGCAACATAGTATTTTCCTTCAAGACGAAGACCGTGGCAGCGGCATGCTACTTTCAAGCTCCGCTCTGCCGCAGCTTGCCGCCCGGGTCTAACGCTTCAGTCATGCATGATTTGGTTATGGTTGAATACAGGCAAATTTGAACTTCCAAGCACCGACATGAATGTGAGAACCAAAATTACCTGCTTGCCGACGACCATTCACCAACCATCGACCGTTTATTTACCGTCTGCAGCCGCTACCGTAAGCTAAACAGTAAATTCAAATGGTTAACAAAGAAAACGGAAACAGTTGGAGCCCTAGTGGTACCTACACTCAGGCCGCTGCAATTTGTGCTTTCCGTACATCCAGTACTACCTACTACCGGACACATGTATACACTGCTGATATCCGTCCTCTTTCTAATCCTTGGCTGATTTTTTTTGATCAGGTAGGTCGGTAAATCCTGTATTCAATTAGCCCGTGTTCGCTCGAAGAATGAACAACAGTCGTACAGAGTACTTAGGTGATCCGTCGATATTGGCCGCAACAAAGGCAGTGCAGGAAGGTGAACGGCCTCTGTCGCGGCAAGGCCCACGGGGACCGAGCAGCAAGCTTGTTCGCATAGCAAAGTGAGGCGGGAAGAGCCGAGGAAGGAAGTTGCAAAAACGGTGCCGTACTTGAGGGCGCAAGCGCCAAGCCGACGCTCGGGCCGCAGTGATGCGATCAGGGGCGTCGTAATTGGGACTGCTCGGGAAAACTGAGGATTGTTAAGGACTCTTTCCCAAGCGAGAAAGATACTTGACATTTGCTTGCGCCTGTGTCAGGACTCCTAAGGATTATGTTGGGACTCGGTCCTTAGGATTCCGTAAGGATTCCTAAGTACCCATCAAGGATTTATGGTGATTGACAGGGATTTGTAGGGATTGCTTAGGACTCCCAGTGATTTTCAATGATTGTTGAGGATGTCTGAGGATTTCTCGGGAACTGCAAATGTATTTTATTTTGTCCGATGGCGGCCTTCATAGATAGCCAGAAATCCGACCACGCTCAATTCCCCCCCCCCCAAATGTGCCTTCGTACAAATACCTTCCTTCAAGTAACCAGTGTTAACCACCTGATAGCACATGGTGTGCACCCACTTTCAATTGACCATTCGTTCCTAATCCAAGTGTGAGGTCCTGTTCGATTCGGGGTCGGGTGCTGATCGGTTGGTCTGATTTTTTTTTGTGCTCGTCGTTCTGTTTCGATTCCACACCAAAATTTACCTTGGTACATACACCTTCGAGCAAGTAGTGCTAACCACCCGGTAGCACATGGTGTGCACCCACTTTCAATGCCGTCTATTGCTGCAGTATTAGGCGTGTGGGAGGTCCCCGTTCGATCCGGGATCGGGTGATAGGGCGGACACTGAGTTATTCCTCTTTTTGGTGCTCATTGTTCAACTTCGACTTCACGCCAAATTTGCCTTGGTACGTATACCTTCGACAAGTAGTGCTAACCACCTGGTAGCACATGGTGTGCACCCACTTTCAATGCTTCTTTCGCTACTTTGGTAGGTGGGGGTCCCCGTTCAATTCGGGGTCGGGTGATACGCAAAGTCTTCTCGCTTTTTAGATGCTCATCGTTCAACTCTGATTCCACCCAGAATTTGACTTGGTACATATACCTCCAAGTAAGTAGTCCCAACCACCTGATGGCACATGGTGTGCACCCACTTTCAATCTGCAATTTGATTGTAAAGCTAGGTTTTTGTTCTGCTTTTTCTCCAGCCGTTCAACGTTAGCCATAATAGGTGATGGCCAGAAATTCAACCATGTTCAATTCCACCCCAAATTTACCTTGATACATATACCTTTGAGGGAGTAATGTTAACCACCCGCTAGCACATGGTGTGCACCCACTTTCAATGATTCTTTCCCTATGTTAGGTGGGAGGTCCCTGTTCGACTCGGGGTCGGGTGATGGGATAATAAGCCCCTTCCTCTTTTTTGGTGCTTGTCGTTCAACATCAATTTCATGCCAAAACTTGCCTCGGTACATATACCTTTAACAAGTAGTCCTAACCACCTGGTAGCACATGGTGTGCACCCACTTTCAATTAACTGTTTGTTTGCAATTCAGGTGGGACTCGGAGCTCCCCGTTCGATTCGGGGTCGGGTGATGGCGAAGAGATGTCCTCAATTTGTTTTTGTTCTGTTTGACGGCAAAACGGTAGGGAGATCTTCATTAATCTTGTTGGGCTTCGTGTTCACATTGACTCTTATATAGGCTTTGAGATGTAGCGACGGCCGGAAATTCAACCACATTCCATTCCACCCCAAAATTTGCCTGGTACATATACCTCCAAGTAAGTAGTCTCAACCACCCGCTAGCACATGGTGTGCACCCACTTTCAGTGGCGTCGTTGACCGTGAAATCTAAGTGGGAGGCCCCCGTTCGATTCGGGGTCGGGTGATGAGTATGCTGAGCATCGAACGTATATTTTTGTTTTGGGTTCTCGTCGTGTTTTCGATTTCGTCTCTACCTCCCCGGTATAAGTTGTGGAGGTACGAGTACACATATGTGTTTCGTCTATCCATACCCCCACCCCACCACATCACGGAGATGATGTTCCCACCGAATGCCTATCTTTCCTATCTTTACACTAATACACTAATACACTTTTACTTGCCACGTTCACAGTGTTCATCTGCATCGCTTGATTAAGTGGACCTACCTGCTTGATAAAGTGGGGTGGGAGCTGTTCATCTTGAAAGAAGCTGTCAGTGGCAGGGGGATTGGAAGCAAACTTGATTGGGAGGAAGATTGGATCACTTTTTTGTTTTGTTTTGTTTTTCGTCGGTGCAGTGATTCGTGCGCTCGTTTCGTCCTGGAATTGCAATGTTTTCTCGGCAGTAATTGTGCGGTATACGTGGTCTTGGCCTGGTAAGGTACCATAGCGGTTGAGGAGGTGTTGTCATGATATATTAGATTAAATGCAGAGGGCCTCGCCGCGGCATCCACCTCCCAACTTCCAAAAGTCGCTGATAGCGGGGATCCTGGACCCTAAAATCTTTCACGCGTTAGTTTTTGATTTCGCACCATTCGTTCCTTCCATACCAGCCGTTGTCGGCGCTTGTCGCTTGTAATCCCGTCACGGGCAGTCCTCCAAAGTCGTATGTGTGTGCCGGTGAAGCAAAGATAATTAATTGCTTCCGGGCCGAGGAAAATTCGGGACAAACGAACGAACGTGTGAGTGGTAGGGTGGGATGTCGGGCTCGCCTTTGCTGCGGATCGTGTTGATGGATTAATATTGTTCAGAGATCGTGAAAAAGCAATGAGCTGGCAAGGTCGAACTTGCGTCATCAGTTTGGGCCGTTGTCGTCGCTGGGTCCTTAAAACGTCGACGCCGGCTGATATGATATGATATGGATTAGGATTCGAGTTTGTTTGAAGGCAAGATCAGCGCCCGTCCGACGACGGAGGATTTAATTATATAGTTGGGAGATCAGTTAACGGTCGATTGTTTGAGTTGAGGTTTCGAGGATGGGGAGGTTCGAGGATGCCGATATTAGGAACGTTGGCCGAGGGAGGGAAAGTTCTCTTTGAGATGCTGCTGGGTTTTAACTTTTTTTCGTCGTGTGAAGAAGGATTCGAAGGAATCACACATGTACATACAATCTCGGCGGTCATTCCGACGCGAGGAACTGTCAGCCTTCAGTGGGTTGCCGAGCGGGCGAGCCGAGGGAAGGCACGCGTGGTTTGACGTTGTCCCGGTGTTTGGGCCGTCAGGGAGAAGCTGGCGAGAATCAGCACTCAGGGAGAAGCGTAAGAACCTGGCTCTGGCGAGAATCATGACCTATCATGACGCTTCAGATCCGACGCGAGGAAGCGTTGGGGTGTCGACTAGGAGGTTCATCGTGCGGCTGAGGTGGTTCCGAGGCGAGGAACTGTTTGTGTGAGTTGTCAGTCAGGGAAGGTGTTACCGTGTAGGGCTGAGCGTCTGTCGTGACGTTCGGCGGGAAGTGGGCGCGCGAGGGCCGTCTTGATGATGAATGACGCTCCGAGGAACTGTCCGTGTCAGTGCGCGATCCGAGAGAAGCAAGCCTTCCTACTAAGTTCTGTTCCCGGGTGAGAAACACGCGGTGGCAGCGGGAGGAGAGCGGGTTCGGAGACTCGGTAGGCGGTAGTTCAAAGTTGGCGACGTCGGGATTAGTGACCAAGACGGGAGCAGAGTATCCGGCAAGTTTCCGGCGCACGTCGGAAGGAGTTGACAACCCCCGACGCCGACGCCATAGACTGCAGTCTATCAGCGCCGCGGTCCAGGAAGGCTTACCCTGCTCCCGGCGAATATACAACGTCCGCACAACCCCGTCCCGACACCGACACTGATTGCAGATCTTTTCTCCTTAAATCCAAGATTAGATTTTGGTTTGATTTGATTGTCGTTATCTGAATCAGTGTTTGAGAGTGATAGTACTGTACTATTACGACCAAAGGTTCACGGCATGTCACCCGTCACCTCAAAGGTTCACTGGGATCAAGGTTCATTGATCGACAATCACCACAAATTCCCATAAATGGACTGACGGCAGCTTCCGGCAGGTGCCGGCCGAGATTTTTTGACAGTTTTCACCCCTATTTTAGCCAAAAATCGAAATATCACCGTCACCCATGCCAAATTAGTTCAGTTCACGACCCGCTGTCACCCGTCACCTGAACCTTTGGTCGTAATAGTACAGTATCGTGCAGGCGAGGAAGGCGAGAAGACAAGGGTGGGTTCGCGTTTCATGGGGGTACGTATTTTTGCACGACGTCGACGCGGACCTCGTCCTGAGTGCTGGCAGATGCGCTGGAAACAAGTAGAAGAAGCAGGGGGGGCTGAAACGTATAGATATGAGACAGAGATGGGGTGCGTATCGATGGGAGGAGGAGGCAGATTATCGGGCGTTAATGAAATCGCAATCGCCACCGTGCATGGATCGGAATCGGAGTCAGTGATAGGCATGGGATGGATCAGCGCGATAAGATGTATATGTGCTGGGCCAGGTTGGCCGCGGCGCAGTCGAGGGGCGGTCGGGCTCTTAAAAATAAATTAAAAAATAACTTGAGGGAAGGAGGAGGGTGGGCGTATTGTGGGATTAAGGGCAGTGGAAGCATACAGGAAGCAGGGTGATCAAATAGTGATGACAGGGAGGAGCATAATCCCAGGGCTGCTATTGGCTGATGTTATCTTAGATAAACAAGACACACTCGTTAGACCCGCCATCCTACAGTATCCGCTTTTTTCTTCTGTCTCACTCTCACTCTCAATCCTCAGTAACATACTAGCCAACAGAACCCTAATGTCGTCGCTGATGGACCCTCTACGACACCGCGCTCCCACCCCGCCCCAGTACGCTGCCTCCTTTGGCCCGTCCCCTTTGACAAACGGCGGCGGATCTACCAACGGACACGCCGCTGCTCCCAACGGCAATACCAACGGAAACGCCCAACGGCAATACGAACCGCAAACCCAGCCCCGGCGGCGAGTCCAGCACCACCTTCCCCTACGCCAACGGCGCGGGCGGGGGAGGCGCAGCATCGTCGCGCGTGCCGTGCGTCAACTGCGGGACGCTCGAGACTCCGTTGTGGAGGAGGACGCCGGAGGGGAATCCGATATGTAATGCGTGTGGTGGGTGTTTCTCGTTTTCTTGTCTTTTCTTGCGTTTTTGGTTGTTCGTGGGCGGAGCGGTCGTTTGTAAGCACCAAGGGTGGTGCGAATCGAAATCGATACGTTTGCGATTTCCCTCCAGATCGCACTTCCATTCCCCCACGATCTACATCAAATGAGGTGCTTACTGGCGCCGAGCACGACCCTCCCGTGCTGCATGTATTGATGATCATGACTCGGCTCGGTCTCGGTGCTGGATTGTCGTGGGTGTCGTGCGGCGTGCGGCGCAGGAGACACTCACTCACTCCTCCGTGCTTCATCCGTATTCTTCCTTCCTTGCATCCCTACCTACCTACATCTACCTACACCTACATCTACCTATACATCTCTAACAAAAATCGTTCATCTTCCCCCTCCCCATCTCCTTAATTCCAAATCGCTAAAACATGGACGCTAAAACCCCCTCCCGTCCAGGCCTGTACCAAAAATCGCGCAACATGCCGCACCCCGCGAGCCTCTCCCCCACCACCGCCGCCCATCCCGCGCAGCCGCATACGGTTGCGAGCCTCGCTACCACCGCCACCGCCGGCAACAATTCTGCGAATTTTTAAGCTCAAATTACTCGATTGAGGTTAGTCCTTTTTTAACTTCAAACTGCTTCATCAAGGTAAGTTCTCTTTAAAGTCGTTCATTTTGACGATTCATAACCCACAAAACTCTTTCTAGTCTTCCGCCATGCCAAAAAGTACGCCAAGAGGCCGAAACTGTACTCAAACACCAAATTCAACCACACTCGGCCATCTCGGACACTGCAAAACACTGTATCAAGGTCAGCCCTCTTCATTTACATTCACCCTGCATCCACCTAACATTTAATTGAGCTCATGTGATATTCTTAGCCTGCATCCACGTCCACGCACGCCAATCCAATTTTTGAACTTCAAAATTCGACCACGCACGTGATCGCGGAACTCGCCGAGCCGTCCATCAACGGCATTTCAAACTTCAACTTCTTCAAGTTCCTTTCATGGTAAGCTTGCTCAACCCTTCCTTATACCCTCATGGTGATTGTTTGACTCACCAAATCGCTTTCCAGGCGCCTCAATTATGCTCGGAAATTCAAACTTGGTCTTCAACCTCAACTCCAATCTTTGGCACGCTCTTCTGGCCATTATTCAAGCCAGTCTTTGATCATCACATCTAAGTCCCGTATCAGCACATTTGAATCGAATCACTTTTGACGCCCTCCGCACCGTTTTTTTGTCCAACTATTTTGCTGGATCCTGCCGCACCCATCAAACCCACACGCGAGTTCTACACGTGAGTTTTCAACATATCTCTCAATTGCTTCATCTATTCACACTCTGACCTCCAATCCTCCAGTTTTTATGCCCCATTGACACATTTTTTCACGCTTAACCTGTGATCAAGCCGCGCGCCTCAAATTCAACTCAGCTAGAGCCTATCAAGTCCTGCACTCATTCAACACAAGTCCTCAATATATCCTCCAAATGCTTCCTCCTTTCCCATTCTAATGTGCAGTCCTCCAGTTTACACCCTAACAACACACTTTCTTCAAACATTTTGATGTTCAGTTTCGGATCAAGCCGCGCGCAACAAACTTCACTGCACGCTCACTCTGAACTCATTCAACGTAATTTTTCTTCATTGCTTCAAACCTTCGCATTCTGACCTCCAATCCTTTAGTTTTTATGCATCCACGACGTGTTTCTTCAAATATTTTGGGATTTCAAAGCCGTCAAATCAAACTCCTGACGCACATTCTGGACTCATTCAACTGCTCCGTCCCTGCATCCTACCGTAAAACTCTCTAGTTCTTACGTGTCGAGGCCGCACTTTTTCAAATATTTTCACGTCAAGTCTCGGATCGAGCCGCCGCATCAAATCATTGGCCTGGTAGCACATAGTGTGCACCCACTTTCAATTCCAGATTGGCTGATTGTAAAATTCAAGTGGGAGGTCCCCCTTTGATTTGGGGTCGGGTGATATAATTTGCAGGTCTATTTTTATTTTTGGTGCTCGTCGTTCAACTACATATATGTTTCAATTTCGTTCGTTTCTTCAGATTGACCTTTAGAGTATTTTTAATTGTCCATGAGCAAGGCCAGAAATTCAACCACATTCAATTCCACCCCAAAACTGCCTCAGTACATATACCTTCGAGCAAGTATTCCCAACCACCTGGTAGCACATGGTGTGCACCCACTTTCAATGATGTCTATTGCTGTAGTATCAGGCCTGTGGGAGGTCCCCGTTCGATTCGGGGTCGGGTGATGATGATGCAAAGGATGATTTTTATTTTTCATTCCACTTTTTCTCCAGCTGTTCAATGTTAATACCAAATCTTCGTCAACTCATGCCGGGACTTGAGTTCATGTTGACCTTTTATCAAATTGTTCAGGATATTCCCAAGTGATGGCCAGAAATTCAGCCACGTTCAATTCCACCCAAAAGTTTGCCTTGGTACATGTACCTTCGAGCTAGTAACATCAACCACCCGATAGCAGATGGTGTGCGCTCACTTGCAATACATTTTCCACCTGCGTGTTAGGTGGGAGGTCCCCGTTCGATTCGGGGTCGGGTGATACACATAATGTCTTCTTCTCTTTTTGGGGCTCGTTGTTCAACTTCAATTCCATGCCAAAATTTACCTCGGTACATATACCTTTGAGCAAGTAGTCCCAACCACCCGATAGCACATGGTGTGCACCCACTTTCAATGTGTCTTCACTGTGTGTTAGGTGGGAGGTCCCCGTTCAATTCGGTGTCGGGTGATACACATAATGTCTTCCCGCTTTTTAGGTGCTCATTGTTCTGTTTCGATTCCACCCCGAAATTTACCTCGGTACATATACCTTCAAGTAAATAGTGTTAACCACCCGGTAGCACATGGTGTGCACCCATTTGCACTTTGGGTTTTTCTTAGGAGTTAAGTGGGAGGCCCCCGTTCAATTCGGTGTTGGGTGATAAGTATTGTTTTCTGTCCTCTTTGTAGGTGCTCGTCGTTCAACTTGAATTCCACCCAAAATTTCCTTGGTACACATATATACCTTCGAGCAAGTAGTGTTAACCACCCGGTAGCACATGGTGTGCACCCACTTGCACTTGCTGCATTTTGAAACAACTTGAGTGAGAGGTCCCCATTCGATTCGGGGTCGGGTGATGGGGAATGGAGATGTAAACAAAACTTTTTTGGTGCTCAGCCAACTATAGGATGGTTGAGAGGTCCCCTTCAACTGCGTGTTTCCATTCTGTGTTTTTCTTTGTCCTCTCTAATTGTCTAGGATATCCCTAAGTGATGGCCAAAAATTCAACCATGTGTTGATTCCACACCAAAATTTGCCTTTGTCCATGTACGTTCCATGAGTAGTCCCAACCATCCGATAGTACATGGTGTGCACCCACTGCACTTTGGGGTTCGATTGTTGAATTCAAGTGGGATGTTCCCGTTCGATTTGGGGTCGGGTGATGGGGAATGGGAGTGTAAACAAAACTTTTTCAGTGCTTGTCGTTCAACTTTAATTCCACGCCCAATTTTGCCTTGATACATGTACCTTCAAGTAAGTAGTCCCAACCACCCGATAGCACATAGTGTGCACCCACTTTCAATGGTGTCTTTTCACATACAATTCAAGTGGGAGGTCCCCGTTCGATTCGGGGTCGGGTGATAGGAAAATTAGCAGCCTAATTTTTATTTTTTGTATTCGTCCTTCAACTACATACATGTTCCGACTTCGTTTCTTCAACTTCAAGGTGTTTTTATATTCTCTTCTGCTCCACCCAGGTTTGCCATATCCATGTCAACCGCAGCACTGGTTGAGCGAAATATTCCTGGTTTGCAAGAGGGTGAAGGCAAATAGTCAACCCCCGCTAGCACATGGCACCTTACCAATGTGCAGTCAAACAAAACCAAAAAGATTAACACCATCCACACTCTTTTATCACCCGACCCCGGATCGAACGGGGACCTCCCACCTAACGGGCAAGTGAAAGGGGAATTGAAAGTGGGTGCACACCATGTGCTATCAGGTGGTTGACACTACTGACTTGAAGGTGTGTGCACCAAGACAAATTTTGACATGGAATCAAAGTTGAACAAGAAGCACCAAAAAGAGGAGAGGAAGCAAGGCCCCATCACCCGACCCCAAATCGAACGGGGACCCCCATTTGAATTATACCCTTGACAGTGGTATGGAAAGTGGGTGCACACCATGTGCTATCAGGTGGTTGACCATCTACCCTCACCCCCCCGCTAACCAGGAAGATTTAAGTTTTAACTCAACCAGCACTGTGGTTGAAAATACATTACAGATGGGGTATATACTGAAAAAAGGACGGAAAAATGTGATCACCGTCCTGACATCACCCGACCCCGAATCGAACCGGGAACTCCCACTTGAATGTTACAAGTGAAAGTGTAAATTGAAAGTGAGTGCACACTATGTGCTATCAGGTGGTTAACACTGCTTGCTTGAAGGTATATGTACCAATGTAGATTTTGGCGTGGAATCAAGTTGACCGACGAGTACAAAAAAAAAGAGAATAAAGGACCGAATGACCATCACCCGAATCCGAATCGAACGGGGGCCTCCCACCTAACACTCAGCAAGTGAAAGACTAATTGAAAGTGGGTACATGGTCTTCTTCAATTGTGTGTTTCTGTTCTGCATTTTTGTTTGTTTTCTCTAATTGTTCAGAAAATTCTTAAGTGATGGCGCGGAATTCAGCCACATTCAATTCCACCCGCAATTTGCCTTGGTTCATATACCTTCGAGCAAGCAGTCCCAACCACCTGGTAGCACATGGTGTGCACCTAGTTTAAATTTGTGATTGTCCACATAAACTTTAAGTAGAGGTCCCCGTTCGATTCGGAGGAGGAGGAGGAGGAGGAGGAGGAGGAGGAGGATGTATAACCGCGGGTGGTCCCAATGAGGAACAATGCGGGCACTGTACCTACATACACGAGCCTCTCTACATGTATGCTACAGTCGTGAACGAGTCCAAAACGATGCGATAGATATACATCATGTAGTCTTCTCACGAATTGAACATTGTTCCCGGGAAGAGCCTGAACAAGGCAGACACCGAACCTTAACGAAGGTGTCACTAGTTTATTAATTCTAGTGTTAGAGGCAAAGGAGGGATCGGACTTGCGGATCAAGAAGCAATGCTCAGTGAGACATGCTCCTAGCCGTCCGAAATCGCCCGAGGGCGACAAAATCTGGGGCATGTGCAACGGAAGTGGGAGGGACAGTACAGTATTTTATTCCTGGTGCCAGTTGTGCACATTCAGGTAATAAACCTGTCGGCCACCGCTGGGTATTGCCAGTGTGACCGTTCCCGAACTCCCACCGCACACCGAGGGAAAGTCTTCCTCGGTGTCGTGCGACATGGAATTTGTGCGGACAGCTCTTGAGTGTCGAGCTCGGATCTCGCCTCCGCGGTTGCGGTATTTGTGGATGGCGCCATTCGACTCGGCATCGAATCCAGTCGAATCCAGTTATAGGGGCTCGTCGGCGACGACGAAGATGACCCAGTTTGTGTTGGCAAAGTCCAGAGTCACCACTGAAGAGCTCTGAGATATGTCCGTTGACGCAGAGCCTGAGGTCGTCAAGTCGAAGGTGTCGATGCGATCCAAAATCGATGATGGTGGTCAGGAGCAAGCCGTTTGGGTCAGGTGATGGATAAAATAGATGCTGTCAATTTTTTTGTTCTGTTTGACTGCAAAATGGTAGGGAGATCTTCATGAACTCGTGCCGGGACTCGAATTCATGTTGACCTTTTATCAAATTGTTCAGGAGGACTTATTTTGGAAGGTTTCCTCAGAAAAATGAGGCAGCCACAAATTCAACCATGTTCATTTCGATACTTGAATCTACCTCAAACGAATGGCTTATTACACCTCGAGCACAAGTAGTGCTAACCACCTCATAGCACATGGTGTGCACCCACTTTCAATAATTCTCCAACTTCTTGGATGTTAGGTGGGAGGTCCCCGTTCGATTCAGGGTCGGGTGATGCGCCCACAGCTTTCGGTCCTTTTTTTCAGTTTCTAACCCATCTGTAATGTGTTTTCAACCGCAGTGCTGGTCAAGTTAATTTAAATCTTCCCGGTTAGCGGGAGGGTGAAGGTAGATAGTTAACCACCTGATAGCACATGGTGTACACCCACTTCCACTCTCGTGTTTTTCTGTGAAATTTAAGTGGGAGGTCCCCGTTCCATTCGGGGTCGGGTGATAGGAGGTTCGAGGTGATTTTTTTTTTGTTCGGTTTGACGGCAAAATGGCAGGAAAAAAAAATCTACAGTACTAGTAATCTTGTCGGGATTCAAGTTCGAGTTCGAGTTCAGTTGGGTTTCTAAATTATTATATGGCCCCGAAGTTGTTCAAGAAATGAATGATGGCCAGAAATTCAACCACGTTCAATCCCACCCAAATTTCGCTGGTTATACCTTGAATGCAGTTAGGTAGTTAACCACCTGATAGCACATGGTGTGCACTCACTTTCAATTGACCTTTCATTTACATAATTCAAGTGGGGGGTCCCCGTTCGATTCGGGGTCGGGTGATACGCACATCGCAAGTTCCATTTTTGTTTTGGGTTCTCGTCGTGTTTTCGATGTCGTCTCTACCTTCCCAGGCATAAGTTGTGGAGGTAGATATGTGTTTCGTCTATCTTAGTCTTAAATAATATTAGCTACTATCTATAACCCCACGGGCCACATCACGCGGAGATGATGTTCCCACCGAATGCCTATCTTTTCTTTGCTATCTTTACACTAATACACTTGCCACGTTCACAGTGTTCATCTGCATCGCTTGATTAAGTGGACCTACCTGCTTGATAAAGTGGGCTGGGAGCTGTTCATCTTGAAAGAAGCTGTCATGACAGGAAGATTGGAAGATTGGAAGATTGGATCACTTTTTTTTGTTAGTCGGTGGGGTCAAGTTGTTCGTTTCGTCCTGGAATTGCAAGGTATTAATTTTTCCTGGGCAGTAATCGTGCGGAGGGAGGTATATGCGTAGGTACTGTAGCGGTTAAACGTATGCGAGGGAGGTGTGGTGTTGTCGTGATATATTAGATTAGATGTATCAGAGAGGGTCTCGCCGCGGCCTCCACCTTCGAAAGTCGCTGACAGCGGAGATCCCTGAAATTTTTCACGCCTTAATTTTTGATTTCGCAGGCATTCCTTCCTTCCATACCAGCCGTCGTCGCTTGTAATTAATTGATCCTGTGCAGTACTCCGAGGTCGTGCTATGTGCCGGGCCTGTGAAGCAAAGATAATTAATTACTTCCGGGCCGAGGAAATTCGGGACGGACGAACGTGTAAGCTTAAAGTAGGAGGGTGGGATGCCGGGCCCGCTTTGCTGCGGATCGTGTCGGTGGATTAATATTGTTCAGAGATCGTGGAAGGCAATGAGCTGGCAAGGTGACGAACTTCCCTCCTCCACTTCGTCATCAGTGTCAGTTTCGAGCCTTGATAAAGCCCGTGGTCGTTGGGTTGACGCCGGCCAGGAAGCTGATATGATATGATATGATAAGAATTAGGATTGGGATTCGAGTTTGAAGGCAAGATCAGCGCCCGTCTAATTATGAATTGGGGGATCAGTTAGCGTTCAACTGTTCTGAATCTGCTTTGAGTTGTTCCGCTTTTGAGTTGGGGTTAGAGGATGGGGTGGGAATATTAGGCATGGAGCAGGCCGAGGAGGAACTGCCAGTCAGGGAGGGAGGGAATTTTTTTCGTCGTGTGAAGAGTGATTTAGAAGGAAGGAACCACAGAGTCTCGGCGGTCATTCCGAGGCGAGGAACTGTCAGCCTTCAGTGGGTTGCCGAGGGAAGCAAGGCAAGGCATGCGTGCGTGTTGACGTTGTCCCGTTGTTTGAGCCGTCAGGGAGAAGCTTGATAAGCTGGGCCTGGCGAGAATCATGACGCTTCAGGCCCAGGTTTCCGACGCGAGGAACTGTCAGCATTCAGTGGGCTGTCGAGCGGACGAGCCGAGTATTTGGTTTAGCCGTCGTTGACGTCGTCCCGTTGTTTGAGCCGTCAGGGAGAAGCTGGCGGGAATCATGACGCCGAGGAACCGTCGGGCGGAGAGTTGAGCGGGCAGGGCCATCCGAATTAGTATATCGTTGCCGCGGGACAGAGCGGGATCGGAGACTCGGTAGGCGGTAGTTGGCGACGTCGGGATTAGTGACCAAGACGGAAAGTCGGACTCGGAGCAGCGGACGTCGGCAAGGAGTTGGCAACTCCGCGCCCGGCGCCGACGCCTAGAGCCTATCAGCGCTGCCGAAGGCTTACCTCGCTCCTCGGCGAATATCCTTACAACCTCGTCCCGACCAAGTCCCGACACTGATAGAAGATCTTTTCTTCCTCCTGCCCAGATTAGATTGTTGTTATCAGTGTTTGAGAGTGATACCGTGCAGGCGAGGAAGACAAGGGTGGGTGCCACTGGGTGCGCGTTTCAGCTTCTCGCCTGAGGCCGGCGGGTATTTTTGCGCACGACGGCGCCGACGTCGACGCGGAGATCAACTTGGCCCCTGCTTCCAAGTCCTGAATGCTGGCAGATGCGGTAGAAACGAGTACAGGGAGAAGCAAGAGGGGCTGAAACGCAATAGATATGAGACAGAGATGGGGTGCGTATCGATGGGGAGGAGGGGCCAGATTATCGGGCGTTAATGAAATCGCAATCGCCACCGTGCATGGATCGGAATCGGCGTCAGTGATAGGCATGGGATGGATCAGCGCGATAAGATGTATGTGTGTCGGGCCAGGTTGGCCGCGGCGCAGTCGAGGGGCGGCGCGTCCGGGTCTGCCAATAAATTTTAAAATAAGAAACCGTAAGTTACTGAGGGAAGGAGAGGGTGAGCGCGTTGTGGGATTGATTCCATGCGCAGTGGAAGCATACAGGAAGCAGGGTGATCAAATAGTGATGACAGGGAGGGGAGCATAATCCCAGCCCTGGGATTGGCTGATGTTATCTTAGATAAACAAGACACTCGTCAGACCCGCCATCCTACAGTATCCGCTTTTTTCTTCCGTCTCACTCTCACTCTTCAGTACAAGCACACTACTACTAGTCAACACAACCTAATGTCGTCGCTGATGGACCCTCTACGACACCGCGCCCCTACCCCGCCCCAGTACGCGGCCTCCTTTGGCCCGTCCCCCTTGACCAACGGCGGCGGATCTACGAACGGCCACCCTCCTGCTCCCAACGGCAATACCAACGGCACCCGTAAACCCAGCCCCGGCGGCGAATCCAGCACCACCTTCCCCTACGCCAACGGCGCCACCGGGGGAGGTGCAGCGTCGTCGCGCGTGCCGTGCGTCAACTGCGGGACGCTCGAGACGCCGTTGTGGAGGAGGACGCCGGAGGGGAATCCGATATGTAATGCGTGTGGTGGGTCCATTTGTCTTTTCTTGTCTTGTTTTGTGTGTTTTTTGTTGTTCGTGCGCGGAGCGGTCGTTTGTGTAGTGTGGTGCGACTGCGACACTCGAAAGCGATTCTTTTGCGATTCCCTCGAGATCGCACTTCCATTCCTTCCACGATCCACATCAAATGAACGTGTTACTGGCGCCGAGCACGACCCTCCCGCGCTGCATGTATCGATGATCATGACTCGGCTCGGTGCTGGATTGTCGTGGGTATCGTGCGGCGTGCGGTGTAGGAGACACTCACTACTCCGTGCTTCATCCGTGTTGTTCCTGCCTACATCTACCTACACCTACGTCTACCTATATCTTTCAAACGTCTTCATCTTCCTCCTATCCTACTTACTATCCCCATCTCCGCTAAAACATGGACGCTAAAATGACCTCCCGCCCCACAGGCCTGTATCAAAAATCGCGCAACATGCCGCGCCCCGCAAGCCTCTCCCCCACCACCGCCGCCCACCCCGCGCAGCCGCATACGGTTGCGAGCCTCGCTGCCACCGCCGCCAACTCTGCGCACGCCAATTCCGCGCCGAACACAGGTGCGAGTGCGAGTGCGAGTGCGAATCCGCCGGCGACGCACCCCGCCGCTTATGCCGCGCATAATTCGCACAACACCAACGCCGCCGCGCCAGGACAAGGCGGCGGGGGGACGTGCCCAGGCGACGGCCGCTGCGACGGCACCGGCGGCACGAGCGCGTGCAGCGGGTGTCCGACGTGGAATAATAGTGCCCGTCTTACCTCTACGACCAACGCCAATTCTACTTCCCCCAAGGCCAATTCTTCCCCGAATCCTAATGCGCACGGTACCGGCGGAGGACAAGGAGGTGCGCAGCAAGGTGGTGGTACCGGGGGTAACGGACAAGAGGAGCCCGCCTCGATGCGGCAGATTTTGAACCCGACGCCGCCGCCGCAGGGGGGATCGCCGGGGTATAATAGGAGTGGTGAGTCGCTTTTTTTTTGATTTTTTGGAGAAGGGAGGGGGAGGGTGCGCCTGCGTGTTTTTGTGGTGGGGGTGGTGGTGGAAAGACGCTGTAGGTGGTGTTGGTGCGGAGGTGGTGCCGTCGACGCTCGTGTTGCCGATGTTAGTCGTCAGCGCCGCCCGCCGCACGAGGAAGCAGCTGTTGGCGTCGCGCACCTCCGTGTTTTCCCGTGTTTTCGGTGGTGGCGGTCGAGGCCCGCGCCGGTGAACAGCTGCCAGATCGAAGGGTCTTGGCGGTCGGGAAAGCGCTGGAGGTGGCGGTGGAGGTGGAGGTGGAAAGGCTGGAGGTGCTGCTGGCGGAGGCCGATCGCGCGGTCGAGATCTGGCAGTGCTGGTGGTCGTCGTCGTGTTGTCGATCGTCCGCGCGTTGGCCGTCAGTGGGCGCGGCGGAGGCCGAGGCGGAAGCTACTGGCTCGGCGGCGTCACGCGGTCGAGGTCTGGCGGTGCTGCTGCCGAGGTCGGGGCGGTGGGCGCAGCGCACGAGGAAGCGGATGTCGGCGTTGGCGCACCTCGATATTTTCGGTGATGCGCAGGTGCGGTCGACGCTAGTGGATGCGCGATGTTAGGCTGTCGGCGGTCAGCATCAGCGAGGCGCGGCGCACGATGTAAGCGGATGTCGGCGTTGGCCCACCGTGGCGGCGGAGCTGTCGGTGGGCGCTGGTGCGGCGGGCGTTGGTGCGGAGCTGTCGGTCGATGCTCCAAAGGGCGCGCTCGTGCGAGTGCTTGTCAGCCGCTGCCCGCTCGACGGGTGTTTGCTGCGTCGACCTTTAGTCTCTTTCATGAACCGGGGTGGCGGTCGAAGGCCCGGTGGAGGGCGCCCCGGTGAGCAGCCGCCAGATCGAACGGTCTTGGCGGCCAGCGCCCGCCTATGTGCGCGCGCCCTGACTTCTTTCATCCTCATCTCTCTCTTCTCCCTCTCCCTCTCTCTTCTCCTTCCTCCGTTCATCCGACGCTAACTCTCTCTCCCCCAGCCCCATCCACCCCCGCCCCCCCACCCGCCCCCGCTCCTCAAAACACTCCCGCCGCCCCCACCGCCGCGCACCCTCCTTCCGCCTCCGCCGCCCATCCTTCCGCCAACAACGCCGGACAAGGAGCACAAGGAGGCGAACCGAAGATCAACGCCCTCGCGTGCGGCAACTGCGGGACCAGCACGACGCCGCTGTGGAGGAGGGACGACGTGGGGAATAATATCTGTAATGCGTGTGGTGCGTAGGATTTTTCTTTTTTTGGTTTTTTTGTGTTTTTTTGTTGGTTTTTTTTTGGGGGGGGAGGGGGTGGGACGAGGAGACGCCGGGCGAAGAATGAGGCCGTCGGCGTTCTCTCACGGCGCGGGGCGACCGAATGCGTCGCACTCGCAAGCTCCGAGACGTTCGTTCTTTCGCGGGGTACCCGGAGCCGCCTGTCTTTCTTTTTTCTTTTCGTCCTCTTTTCTTTTCTTTTGGGACCCGCCCAAGGAGACCGACGGCGGTGGCGGCGATGTCCCCGCCGCATGTCGTCCCCGCGCGTTCTGAACGCGTTCGGTCGGAGCCGCTGCACCTCCCCGTAGTGCGGCGCGCGTCCCCAGGGCTGCGCCCGCAGCCGTACCTCGACTGCGAAGAATACGGATACGAGATACGGGATCTTGTCTCGTATCTCCTTGTCTCGCATCCACACCATGGCGCGCACCACTGGCTCCGCGCCTCCCCTCGTTCGCTCGCTGCGCCCCATTCATTCACTTAACATGCCGTTCTTCCCCTCCCTCCCTCCTCCCTGTCTCCGCACCTGCTTCCACCCCTCCTCCCCGTACCCCCATGCCACACCACACACCACACACCATACACCACACACCTCCGATCCCTCACACCTCCGTACCCCCCCCACACCTCCGATCCCTCGCACCTCCGATCCCTCGCATCCTCGCGTCCTCGCCTCGCCTCCACCTCTACCCATCCGGGCTTGTGGCTAGCAACGAGCGTCAGTCGAGGAGTTGTCGAGAATCAGATTAGATGGATGTCTTTTCTTTTCTTTTCACGGCGTTGTCTTATCAGACAACATCCGGAGTGACGAGTGGTGGCATCTGGCATCTATCTTATCTGTGGACGATCGTGGATACCCAGGGTGGGGTTCTATGTGTTTTTCCGTTCCACTGCATTTATTTTGGAGTGCGGGTTTTTGCTGTGGTGCGGCTCGCGCTATGGTGACGGCTCGGGCTACGACGACGGGCCCACCCTCCCCTGCCCTCCCTCCCCCTCCCCCCCAGACGAGGACGAGGACGCGTCGAGACGAGTGCTACATGCATGACCCGCCTCGTTGCCCGTCCGTCATACTTCTTCCTCGTCTTCCATCTTCTATCTCTTTCCATCTATTCAATCCGGCTCCCACCCACCCACTTATTCCCTTCCATCTAATCCCACTCCAATCTTATCCTTATCCTCATCTTCTTCCCCGCTTCCTGCCCCGCTTTGTTTTTATTTGCGGGGCACGGGGGCAAAACGGGGGCAGATTAGATGGAGGCGTTATCTTATCTACCTTCACTTGCGTCTTTCGCTTTCCTCCCTCCCTCCCTCCTCCCTCGCCCTCTTCCCTTCCCCCTTGCTTGGCGACGCGGGTGGTGTGGTGGGCGCGGGCGCAGTTGGGCGAGCTCGCTGGTCGCGTCTCCTTGCTCTTTCTTTCCTTCGTCCTCGCTTTCGTCTTTTTCCTTTCCCCCCGCTTTCGGGACCGGCTCCCCTGGCCACCGCACCGCTCCCCCGCGGCCTAGCCCTGGCCTTGGCCCTCCGCGCTATCTATCTACCTCTCCCTTCGGCGAGCACATTCGGGACCCGGGTACCATCCTATCTCCCTTCGCACACTATCTGGGCTCTTTCAGCGCACGCTCTCTCCTCCGGCTGACCAGGCGCGCCTTCGACGCTGCCTCGTTTTCGGGCAACGAGGCGTGCCGACCCGCGTCCGAGCTGATCTGGGTGACGGGAACACCTCCGCGGACATGGACATGGCACGGCTCGTCTTCTTGACAACGATTCTTGCGTCATGACAATGTCGTTCGTTTTTTGGGGGGGCGAGCGAAACGATTGAGGGTGGGAAGGGTGAAGGGAATCTGATAAGTGCAATCTTATCAGATTCCTCTCCTCCCATTCATCTCGTTTCTCTCCCCTCGTCGACTTGGCGTCGACTTTGCTTTCGTCGTCGAAAGTGCGACGGCTGATTGGCATAAGGGTTGTTGTTACGACGACCGAGAACTTTTTTGGTGCACGTCCATTCCCTGTTTTTTTTTCTCGTGCCGTTTTTTCTTTCTTCTTCCTTACGCGGCGTGGTGGGGTGGCGATTTCTGGGCATGCGTCCTCTCCTCCTTTCCCTCTTATTCTTCTCTCCTCCTGCCCTCATATACCCATAAAATCCGACTAACCAATCCTATTTTCCTTTAATGCAGGCCTCTATTTCAAGCTGCACGGCACGCACCGTCCGACGTCGATGAAGAAGACTGTGATCAAAAGGCGCAAGCGCGTCCCTGCGGCGGGCGGGGGAGGGGGAGACAGTGCTAATGGTGAGTTTTTCTTTCTTTTTTCTGGTGGTTTGTTTGGGTATGGGTAGCTGCGCGGCGGGTTCCTTGGGCGCAGTTTCGACTTCCGCGTTGAGGCTGTTGGTGCGACAGTTCCCCAAAAGGTCGCTGTCGAGATATTTCGCCACACAGTCGAGCACCGATAAACCCGATCTGCCCCTTCCGGTCCTCTCCGAAGGGTTTCCTCGTGTTGCGTGCGCGGGGAGCACGCGTCGTGTCCGGCGGTGCACACGCTCCAGCTCTTCGTCTTCACCCCCCTCTACTGCTCGACGACCAATGCTGACTCGTCCGCCCCTCCTTTTCACAGCCATGACCGACCAAGCCGCCGCCGAAGCCCTCGTCGCCGTCGGCCGCTCGCGCGTCTCCGCCGCATCCTCGCCCCACCCAACCAACAACCACCCCCACCCGACCGACGAAGACGCCGAGGACGCCCCGCGCCGGAAGCGCCAGCGCAGGAAGGCGCCCACGGCGGCGGCGGCGGCGGCCGAGGAGGAGCAGCGCGAGAGGCTGCTAAGGGAGGACCACGAGCGCGAGCAGCGGGAACGGGAGCGCAAGCGCGGATGGTTCCCCGGGCACAGTGGGGGCCCGTTCGACCTCCCGCCGCTCGAGCGTGGGTTCCCGCCGTATGGTGCGCCGGCAGCCGCTGGGAGTGGTGGCGGGTACATGCGCAGCGCGTCGGCGGGGTCGGGGAGCGTGCCGAGTCGTGGGGGCGCGGGGTCCCCTGCTGGTGGGGCGAGTGCGAGCAACAACGCGTACACGCTGGCGCCGGTGCGGCAGGGGTATTACGGTGGTGGGCATGAGGGGGGCGGCGCCAACGGCGTCAATGGCAGCGCGCCGCTCGCACAGCCGCTGTCCGCGGACGATCTGGAGCGCCACTACTTTAATCTGCACGAGCAGAGGCGGAGGACGGAGGAGCTGTTGCGGGAGACGGAGCGGCTTTTGATGACTGTGAAGCGCGGGCTGGAGGAGATGCGGGGGGTGCCGGCGGAGGGGGGAGGAAATGTGAATGGGAATGCGGCGGGTGGGAGTGGGAACGGCGCTGGGGCCCCGGAGATGGTGCCGCTGCGGGAGAGGGAGCGTGCGCGCAGCCGCGAGGGTGCGAATGTGTGGCCGATCAATGGCGACGCTGCTGGACGCGAGTGAGTGAGGGGCGGGCGATCGATGGGGACTTTGTTTCGCTTGGTATACTCGTCTCTCTTCTCTATGGTCTTGCCTCCTCGTATCTTTCTTTCTATCTTCTCTCTTTCTTCTCGCTACCATCCATCCCTACCAGCATACACACGTACTCTATCCGCTTTCTAGTAACATATCGTCTCTTGCGTTTCCCTTCCTCGTTATCGTCTTGCACATCCTACCTACCCTCATGACCGGTACTTCATCTCGTCCCGTCTCGTCTTTGTTTGCCGTATGGTCCTGTACGTATCTTATTGTAGCTATCCGCCGCGCACGCGACTCCCCGTAACTAATTAGCGCCGCGGGCGTAATGTATTTTTTTTGCCCCCTCTCAGGTCTCGGTTTCTGTCTTTGATTTTCTTCGAGCCACCGAACTTGAAGTGGCTGTGCGGCAAATTGCCTTTTCTGGACTCGGTTTCTTTCTCTCGCCACCAAGCTCGCCACGCGCCATACGTCCTATCCCGCCGTGAAATTGTGCATACAGGTTCTTAGTCTGTCGCTATTCATGCTCATCTGACGCTACCCCCTCCCAGGAAATCGGGTGGCTCCGCGATTTGCCTTTCTGTCCGCAACCTTCTTCAATTCTGCTTGGCTTTCCGTGGTTGTCCACCAAAGGCCGAAGAGACCTCTCACGAACGTGACCTTTACACGCCCTCTCAACTCGAACGACCCGAAGAATAGCCTTCCTTCCTGTACTCGAGACGGTGCCATATCTTCGTCTTCTAGGTCGGCTTCTTCGTCGCTCGCTCTCCTCTGAATGCTTATTCGCCGCCTGCTGATTCTCAGATGTCCCTGTCCCGATGCTCTCAATGTGGTGCCAGTCGGGGCCCTGCCCGACTGGAGCTTGATGTTGCGGAACCTGGAACGAGGCATCACATCCTCTTGAACTCCAATGAAGCACCGCTTGAATCTGAAGTCGCAGTTATCAGGGCGGAGCTGACGACGCTAGATGCGAGCTTGGCGTTTCTCGACGACGAGATAGCGCGTCTCCGAGGACAGCTGGAACAGCTGCAAGAACAACGCACGTCAGCGTTGAGCTATCGGGCTCAGAATCGCTCAGTCCTGTCTCCGCTCCGCAGGATACCCCCCGAGATCCTTGGATACATATTTTCCTGGACATTGCCCGCAATCGGCGAGCTAATACCTGCCACGGCGTCCCCCTTCACGAAAAGCCCGTGGGTCCTATCTCACATCAGCCGCTATTGGCGAACAGTTGCCGTCTCAGACGCTTCCCTCTGGTCACTTGTGACAGTCGACTACGGCAACACAAGATCAGATTACCCATTGCCCTTAGTCGAAACACAAGTCGGGCGCGCCAAAAAGTTGAAGGTTCACTTTTATGGGTGCGAAACATTCGATCATCAACCCCAAATCGAGATGTTCCAGTATTTGGTGCAGCACGCTCCACAGTGGGAGGAACTGAGTGTTTCGTTAACTCCGCGCCTAGCTCCTCTCCTCAGCATCTTGCGAGATCGGGTCCCACTCCTGCGTAGATTTTATGTCCAGTGGCCGTCGGATCCCGGATCCACGATAGGGTTGGAGTGCTTTCAAAATGCCCCATCCTTGCTCGACGCCCGTGTACATAACGAATTCCGTTACATTCCGATTGTATGTCCGGCACACCAACTCACCCAGTATCAACTTGACTGCCCTTGGGAAATGCATGCAACTATTCTCAAAGAGGCAGTAAATCTCATAGAGGCCCGCATCTTGGTCGACTTTCCGGACAATGAAGACTGGCGAAATTGCCGCGAAGTCCTCGATTTGACCTGCCTCCGACGTCTCTTTGTATCCCATGCAGAGATCTTGAAATTCCTCCGGGTCCCCGTGCTGGAAGAGATCACCATTGATTTCGACGAAGGTGCAGGTCCGGAAATTCTTCGTGATTTGCAATCGGTGGTATCCCGCTCGTCGTGTATTCTGCGGAGGCTTTGCCTCTGGGGCTTCGACCTCTGGACGACCACCGAGATACTGCGACAATTCCCGTCCATCGTCGAGCTCGCAATCATCGCTACCACGCGTGGCGGCGGCGAGTTAGCGGCAACACTCATGAAGCGCCTTACCGTGTCCACGGACAGCAACGGTGCGGTCATCGCCCCCCAACTACGCTGCCTGTCCTTCGCATGCCAGATCGAGGCTTTCATCAATTACCCCATCTATATGGAAATGGTGACATCGCGGTGGAGGGCAGGTAGTCTCAAAACTTTCGAAATCCTGGTGCATTCAGGTCTCCTCCCTGACGCCGACGTGCGCAAAAGAATCGCGGTGCTTTGTGAAGAAGGGTTGGATCTTGTTTTCCTTGAAGGACAGGACGCGGAGAGGGGTATCGCTGGTTGGACCTTCGATGCAACGTGGAACTACTAAATCTAGATTCCCTTGTGTGTATCGTCTCTCGTTCAAGTCTGTCTACGTCTCTCGTTCACGTCTGTTCATACATAGCTTCTCACCGAAAATGTTCAGCCACTCAGTTCACTGTTGTTACTGCGCGCAAGAACTTTTGTCGACTGAGTTGTACTTATCCACCATGATTGGCTATGATTCAAATTACCTTGCGTGCCAGGGCGCATTGGATAGCCCAGGCTGCGAAACACGTACCATCCGAATCATTGGTTAATACTTTGTTTCATCGGGATGCCCCTTATTTCACGATAAGTACTCATTCTGAGTTTTTCGTCACTGCGAGATTTCAACGTTCTTTAGATGAGTTTTAGAGTACTATTAGCGACTGGGTACTGGGCCAGTCGGGCTAGTGAGCCACTTGGACAATTCAAGTTCCTATTTTGCGGCACTGCGTGATTTGGGACTTGTAGGATGCAGTATGATGTACGGCGATGTTGTCCATCAAATTTTGAGGCAGGGTGATGCGTTGATGAGAAGCTGTGCTCCGTTTGTTCCCGGTAGGTGGGTGAGAATCCATCATTTCTTATCTCCGAATGCCACTCGCGCTCTTCTTTGGCTTCGTTCTCGACGAATTCTCGACCGATTCACAAGTTTGAGGGCTCATTGTGTTGCCTCTATCCTAATAAATATTGCCTACCAACACTGGACGCTTCAATACACGCGAATTCTCTGGTATCCCCTTCAAAGATGCCCAAACCTTTGTCCGGGTGGCTCAAGACAAACCGCTGCATGGTGACCTACCTGACGCGTCCGTTGGCCCAGCATCTGGTATGTGCAATTAATACATGCATATATACACCATCGCACCTTCATTACACCCACAACCCTCAAGCTTCGCGTTCGCTGTGGTTCATTCCATTAAAGCAGCCAATTTTAGTGCCGGAAACAAATGGATTTTGTCCGGACGGTTACTGCTATGGAGAGACCATCCAGTGTACCTAAGTATGTTCCATTACTTCCTATATATCCTTCCATGACTTAGTTTTGTCCAATATTCCTCTCTCTGCGTTGTAGCGCACGCGATTTCCTCGATACACCAATTTCCGCCATCGTCCTTTGCTGGAAGCACCAGTAATTATAACCCTTGTAAACCTTTAATTCCCAATTCGAGTGTATAGGATCATACATTGGAACCACCTGAGTGATTCCGAGTGCCTTGGGCCGCCTGATACTTGCCTCGACGACTGATTTCGGCCAGTGGCTCACTACCCCGTTTATTGCCATTTTGGGGTACACCCGAAAATAGATTCGCAGGCGGCTCAAAACACGACTCCAAAATTCCCCAAAATATCTCAACTCACTCCTGGCATCTTAATACTCACTTCAGCCTGAAAATATGGGTACAGAAAGCATTGTATCAGCTGGCCAGAGGGGAAAAGTGCTACGGTGGCCCAGTACTGGGTGACATATAGTATGTTTAGATCATCGCATCTCGTCTTGGATATTTCACTGTGAGCTGAAAATCATTCGACACTCCTTCCCTTGATCACGCCCACTCAAACGACTGCTCCCCAAGCTCGCTCGAATCGTCGGCTGGCCAAAAAAGTCAGGACTCGCCATTAGGGATGGCGCAACGCGAAAACACTTACCAATGATGTCGAAATGCGACATATCTGCTTGCAACAACAAATCGCGCACGCTTATGCTTGGGCCTTCGCCGAACTCGTCCTCCGAGTCCTCCGAATCGTGGAATTGATACGGGTGTTTCGCGTAGGGCGACAACGGCACTGTATGCGGCGCCGAACGCGAGGCACTCGATGTCTTCGCGAGGGGTCGCGGAGTCGCCGTTCCAAGCTACGTCCATTGTTCAGAATGAACGGAGTTGGATGAATGAATGAATGAACGTGGAATGACGTACGTCGCTTTCACCGCCCTCAGCACCATATTCTTCTCGCGGCGGGTTGAACGACGCTGCTAGTGGGCGGTCTATCGCCAACGCGGAGTTGGTTGAATCGGGTTGTCCGGCTCCCAGTCGTCTGTTGAGGTCGTGTTCTAACCTGGGCTTCACCGTTTCTGGCGCGGGGTACGTTTTCGTCATTGACCGCCTCGCCGATGAGGCTTTGGAATTCGATTTAGGCGGCGTTCGCGGCGGTTCACGACGCGTCGTCGCCGTCACCAACTGCGGGGGCGCAGGGATTAGCGGGTATTTGGGAAGCAGGTTCTCCCAGTCACCCGGGCCCTGATACCACTCTTGCCCGACCAGCGCGCCAAACGATTCACCATTGTCATGCGTCACCTTTTCCAGCAAATATGAGTGTCGTCAGCCAGGTTGATTGAAAGAACGAGACCCGAAACACACCTCAAAATCGATATTACTTATCTTCTCCGCGGCCTGCCACAAATCCAGTTTCACCTGGATCTGGTGGAATGTACGCCTCGAGCTCGGGATAGACTTTTGTCGAGCGACCGCCATTCGCGTACGCGCAAGTGCATCACTGAGTGCCTGGCCCATGCGCGCCTCGGCCTCCAATATCTCAGAGAGCGCGTAATGCCGGGATAGGCCCTTCGAAGCCACAGACGAGGGCGTTTCGACGAGAGCCTGTTTCGGAAATACCCGCTTGGTGATTTTGCGCAGGTTTGCGGAGTGATGAGCCGCTGCGATGGGGAGCGGTGGCGGCTGAGTTGGAGGAAGTGAATCCTGAACCGAAGAATAATATCAGGGAGTTGGAGAGCGAGATGGAAAGACACTGCGGACTCTGGGCGCCTGGGAAACGAGTTGATTTTTCTTTGGATCTGCTGGAGTCTCCGAAGGCGCGATTCCAGACAAGTCAGCCAGGAACTTGAGCGCAGAGCGACCGCCCGCTTCAGCCCATGCCTGACTGCTGAGCAGGTCCTGGAGGGTGGAATCCGCCAGGGCCCGTAATTTCTCTGTGGACAACGAGTCATATGTATTGGAATGGTTCTGATGTTGGACTCTGGACTGCGTATCAAAAGGATTAGAACAACGGGGAGAGACCAGCGGTCGTTAACGTACACGCAAAACCCGGAGGTCGTGCTGTCGCTGATCCAGCAGTGATGCCGAGCGAGCCCATGCGTTGCGGTGGGATTGAAATGTCGCAAGATGCGCCATGTAAACCCGTGGTTGGGTACGCAGCAGCGCCTGGATATACATCGTGGTAAACAGAATCAAGGAGGAAGAAGGAACGGACCTGTGTTTCGTTCGGTTCGATGGTTCGAGAACCCTTCAGGAGGGCGTGGGTCGAGAGGGCCAGTATGAGCCGTTCAAACCTAAGGAGGGTCAGAAAGATCTAAGAAGGACTTGGGTGTGCCACCTCTCTCCGGCACATTCTTCAAGTAAAGACTTGCGAACCACAACATCCTTCCACCACCAAGCGCTGTTTGCAGTCGGAGTTTTACTATCCGGTCGTCCAGAGGACATGGATGAATGGCGAAGAGTCTCTAAGAATTTCGCCAGGGATGTACGGAAGGCCGTTGTTTCTGCAGGCTGCATACAGGGATAGGTGGAGATGACCTTTGCTACCGGGTGAGACTCGGAAAATGTATTGGCATAGTTGATTAGCCCGCACCTTGCGCGCGCGTTCCTTGGGTCCCTCGATGCGAGTGGTCAAGAAGTAACAGACATCCTCCATAGTTCTTGTGCGATCGCGGAGGCCGCGAACACGCGCGTCAAAGAGATTGTGGTCGTATTCGGGCTTGTTTGCAAGCGGATATTGCAGGAGATGGAGGTGAATCAAGAGCACAAGAGACACGGGTAGTGTCAAGACGCTGGCGGACATTGGAGCCGCGCGACCGTATATACTGTTGGTGGTAGAAGGAGAGAGAGACGCGCCTGTCACGGACACGTGTCGAGGTCACGATCAGACGGCAAAACTTTGCTTGATCCAATACTTCCACCAGCTACAGTTGCCCCAAGACAGGCGACGCAAATTTATCGCCATAAATCCCAACGGAATTGGAGCTCGGCACTCATCTTATCCCCGGCTTCGAATTCTTTACCCCCAAGACACGGGATGATCGAACTGCTTTTAATTGGAGCTCCCTTTTATGAACTTTGTCTCCCTGCGTCGTCTGTTTGGCGGTATCTCACTCACGTTCCTGAACTGAACATCTGGAAGTTCTACTCCACGCATCGCGGGATGGTCTTCTGCGGCATCGGGCGCATCTTGAAGTGATCGTTTTGGTCCCCAGGCCTCGCAGACTCCTTCTGGCGGAAACTTGCAATTCGACTTCAAGTTGCTCAACCACGCTCAGAGAAACTTGTTTACCCACCAAATCAACACGCATGATGGGTAGAGAGTACACTTATCGGTTATCTGGCGGCTTCTCATGTATTTTCCGGGGGGAAGGCCCGGTATACAGCAGAACTGTGATGAATGAAGCCGACCGGTAACTTGGAATTCAACTTTCGGCCACTTGCAACTCTTTTCGTCCCATGATGGTTTTCACACTACGGAGTCTGTGTCCGAAGATGTAAATAGACAACGCACACAGGAAACTCGATATGATATTATAGTTGCGTAGTAGCCAGACTAATACACCCAGGACCTCCCAGCTTTCTGAATGAGTCGTCCGTTCAGAGCCCTCATAAATATTTCCCAGCTGCGATCGTTCAACCTGCTCAAAAATAGTTCACACGCTTTTATTAGTTTCGTCGCTTCATCGCATCGTCGCTTCATCGCATCTAATCATAGCCTCTGCTCCCTCCTTATCCTGCTCCAACCGCAAGATACGGAAGAATACGCAATGTATCATACTGTATCATTTCGACCGAGTGTTCAAGTGACGCGTGACGCGGCCCTCTGAACTGAACACTTTTTCCCTCGGTGACGGTGACACTCACATTTTTGGCCTGAAAACCGCCAAAAATTGCGGTCCGGCATTTGCCGGACGTCCGTATATGGAAATTTTACGTGATTGCCGAGAAATGAACACTCAAAAAAATGAACACTTAAGGTGACGCGTGACACCCTATGAACACTTGGTCGAAATGATACAGTATATTGCAATACTCCTTCGCCCTATAAATTGTAATAGGAATCAAGAGCAACTGCAGTCATCTCGATTTCCTCATGTTCCTCACTGTCAGATTTCTTTTCCCACGATTTCAGCCGTCCTATGTGGCCTGCGCCTCAGGCGAAACTGGTCGCGGTTGCCCCTTCCCCCTGGACCGCCCAAACTACCCCTGGTTGGCCATCTATTTCACTTTTGAGTGGGAAACTTATTTCGACTGGAGCAAGCAATATAGTTCGTTTGGTGTCTCGGCTAGATTATGAGTGAGGCCTTGCTAACGATTCTCGCTGTGAGTATTCTGTGCGGGTTCCCGCCGAACTGGCTAATTGGTACTCTTGAATTTTGACCTCCAGCAAAGCCACTTTCAGCCTTCCGCCAAACTCGGTCTAGTATTTGGGAATTACGAGGAAATCGCCGCCTCGAGGCGCAGTTATGAAGAGAGTCAATGTATCCCACTGCCAGTGAACGGGGTTCACGATGGATTATCATACTTTGAAGCAGATTCCGTGTCATTCAGGGAATGATGCATTTGCCTCGCCATCCGATTCTCCCAACGCACAAACTGTTTTTAGCGCGTCTGCTGTGGCTATGGGTCTCCTTGAGAAAATGGTCGCTTTTTTCACGATGTGGGAGTCGCCACCTGCTAGCCACTTGGGTTCGTTACCTAAATTTCTGGCATTTACTTACTGTGACATTTCATATACAACGAGGTTCCCACTTCTCCAACGTACTATTTCGTTCAACTCAGCTGGTTTTAATTAAGCAGGACCCTGTCCCAGATATTTGGGTCGTCCCCGCAACGTCAGCCTATCAAATGGAACGACGACCGGCTACATTCTCGTCCTCAGGCGACCGCTGTAAGTACATTCATCTCGAAGATCCACCGCCCAAAAAGGCGCCAGTGACACTGTCCCATTCCATTGGTTCTATTCCTCGGCGCTGATTGTTTCATGGCAGGTTGCACATTCCATTGTTTCTGTTTTTCAACGATCATCTTTACATAGCACGTAAGAGGGGTAAGACTCCCGCTACTAGCATTTTACCAGATGCCAAATTGGCATGACACGTCTGTTTTGGGGGAGTGTTATGGATGCTTAATAAATCAGAGAACACGGCTCCTGGATTTGTGATCACTCGGTTTACATCCATCCTTCATATTAGGCACGCCACAGACACAAGAGTGGCGAACAGTCGACTCTTGGCTTTATCAGTTCTTCCTGCTGATGCTTTGAACCATAATAGATTGCATCCTCCCAACTCGTTGACGGCCAGTCGTTGTATTCCATAAACCATGTTAGAGCCCAGATCAAGTAAGTTCTGGCCCGGTGCATTGCAAATTAACGTTTGAGGTCAGTTCATTCAGGTATTTCTCGCAATTTCGATGCCAGCTACACAGAGATAGCTGCGGTTCGCCATACGGCGCCTATGTCTCCGCGTTCCACAGCATAATGTTCTAACTTAGGCGCTGGATACAAACCTAATCAGAATCTTCGTATCTTTGTCTCTTTCTGTGATAATGCGCATCTGTCAGGGTTTAATTGATGCACCAGCGCGGTTGGTGGGTAGGTAGGTAGATACACTAACTCGACAAAATAAATGTCCGATGCGTTTTCGACAACGAAGACAGATTTGGACCTGAATTAAAATGTCAGATCGTCGAGAAATGAATACTAACCTCACATGCACTCTGATCGAATCAAGATATCTTGATCCGTGCTCACGATGCCGGAAACAATGAAATCCACGGTCACCGACTCCTTCAATTATTTTTTTCAGGACGGTGTGAAAGGCCCAGATTGTAGATTGATGAGAGTAGATTATTTATTCAAGTCAAATTGAGGAAAAATATACAGGGGTTCAGATGCTATGGAGCCCGCAAAGTGGTCAAAAACAACAAAAATCGGCCAAAATCGGCCGAAAACCGTGGAAAATGGCGAAAAGGGGCCTTTTGCGCGCCCCGTAGCACATTTTTGGCTGTATATTTTTCCATGATTCAACTTGGGAATTGAAGAGGAGATGTGTAAGTATTATATGGGAAACTCAGCTCACCGCAGAGCAAGTCGTTGGGCAAGTTGAAAAATCAGGTTTTTCGATTTCTAGCGTATTGCATCCGAATGATGGCGGATCAGGGTATATTGATGGATCTAAGTGATGTGATATGGTCGGCTCATTCACCTCAACAATCTGACATCTTGGTTTGTGCCAGAATGTACAGTGGTTGTCAAGAAAAAGGCCGAAAACCAATCGGACATTTATTTTGTTGAGTTAGTGTAGCAAGGCACGGTCCAACTCATGACCTTCGGTTTCCAGAGTATCCCGGTGTAGGCACTATTTACACCATCGTCCCTGAGCCTCTTCATATCTCCTTAACTGAGCTCACGGTCGCATTTCATGCACACTCTGCGGTTGAACTAACGGTACACAAAGAAGCAGTTTCGAAGCGAGCCCGAGACGGGAACAGCTCAAACCTTATACACTTCGACGTATCATCTCAAACACTTTGACGGCGCTGATGAGACGCGGTAAAGAGATCAAAGACTCTCAATATGTTGAATAGTACTGCTGTAATTTCTCACGTTGCTGTAGAGACTAAAGGAAAGCGGATGCCGATGATAGACCAATGATAGATTTCGAGGTCAGCTGTTGATGGTTCCGAGCGGCGTTTTCAAAGCTTCGGACGGACAGGCTTTTTCATAAAGAGAGTGAAGTGAAGATTCTGAAGTAGTCTTCCCTCATCTCTAATCTTCATTTCACTCTTTTATCCGTCCCAGCGTTTCATATAGTCCCCATTCCACTCCCTTCATCGGGTCTCTGTTTCGTTGCAATCCCGAAACACGTACCGCCACCCCTTACCTCTGCCATGGAGGCCCTCGCCAGATCGTTTTCGGAGCTGTCTACCAATCTGCGTGTTATGCGCGTCTTCCAAGAAGAGGCTGCAGTGGAAGGGTGTGGATATTTCCACCGGAATCCTAAACAGGTGGGTGAAATCGGCAGGACTGCAGTACTTATCTAATCTGCGCCGTAGCCCCTACATGTGTTGGGGAATATCGTTCGGGCCTTCACAGTCCTCATGATGGCTCCGCTATACATCTTAATCCCTCGCGTCCTTAAACAAACGTTCTCCAACTACGTCGGCGCTGGCTGGCTGGTTGAATTTGCTACGACCCCAGATCCCGTTCTCACTCACGCCCTGAGAGGAGGGAAGGGCGAATACGATTCGGACGTTAATGGCTATGACCCAAAATGGGTACTATCGGTGGAAATCGTGAATGGGAGGCTCGGCAGCTTTTTCCAAACCGAGTTCAAGAAACTGAAGGACCGGGCTGTTGGCTACACAGCACTTAGTTACGATATCGACAGCGCCGCACTGCTATTCCCCGAGAGCGAACGCCCAATCAGGGCTCCTCGGGGAAATCCGACACCATATAGCCACCGCGATCGTCGGAAGATAGCCAAAAGATACCTGGAGCTATATTGTTCAGCAGAACGGAAGGAGGACCGCACCGAATATATCTGGCTGGACGAATTTTGCATCCAACCCCAGGATCAATGGGAAGCGCTCGATAAACCCAAGTCTGAGTGGAAAGCGCTCGAGAAAGCCGTCAAATCCGAGCGGAAAAAAGAGCTCGGCAAAGTGGCGGATATCTTTAGAAAAGCGGGCCAGGTCGCAGTGTTTTGTTCGACAATCGGCTGCGTTCACACTGGAATCAACTGTCCCTGGGGACAGCGGCTCTTCACCTTTGCTGAGATTCTTCACGCACAGCACGTGATCCGACTGACGAGAGTCTCCGAGCTCGTCGTGCGGGTTTCCCATGATGCTGCCCACATATTCAGAGGTGAAATGCAGACGAATGCTGCCCTGGCGAACAGATGGCATCTGTAAAATGTTTGGCTCTCGTTCTTTGTCCAGGTGACTGATTCGAATTACAGGTACGCGGTATATCAACATTCAGTCAACGCAGGCGCGGTTTCATGGCAGATGACGATCCATGCGCTTGTGGTGGAAGCGATTCGGAGAGACGAGATCAGCGAATTTCCCGATCACGAGCTGCTAGGGGAAGCGCTGAACGGCCTACTTCCTCGACGCGCGCGTCTCCAGGATCTCGGAAACGGTGGCTGGAATGATCTCGGATGGTTGCTCGAACTCAACCAGGGTTTCTATAATGCTGCAAGTCTCGCCGCGGTGTGTAGCATTCCGGACGACCGCTCAGTCGCCTGGTTGGGGAAACCAATTCACCCTACCGTGGGGAATGAGCGCCTTGAGCCCCTCGTAACCGCCTTCCCTGTCTCCGGATACTTCACCGCAGTCTGGAAGAAAAAAGAAAAGACGTCGCCCGTGATACCCCACTCCGAGGCCAGGGTGCCCAATCCACCTCTGACGATCCTCGGTCAGAAAACCATAGGGCTACGACCGACGCCTTTGAAACGAGATAAAGATGGCTTGTATACCAACGAGGAGATGAAGGGCCTAAAGATCTTAGCACAGTGCGTTGTGCTTGTCATCACCATCATATCCCTCTATTGCTTGGTCAACGGCAACATCGTGGGCATAGTTCTGTACTGGCTCATCTCGGTCCTTTATTGCATATTGGAGCTGCTGGTTGGGACGATGTATTTGGAGCGGGACGGATGGGCCTGGCTCGAAGATGCCGACTGGGGTGCGAACCTTGAGAATAGCCTCGGCAAGCAAGACAGCCATTTGAGCTCGCTGGTTCACTGGGGTTATTATATCCTTCCTCGTTTGAATTGGTTCTTTATGCTGATGATGATACTTACTAGGGGATCAGCAACTTATTCCCAAATGGGAGCGGCCTCCAAGACGAGAATGGTTCTCAGCAAAACTTGTTGATCTTCGAAACAAAGTCTACACTGAGGTGATTGCGGTCGCCCGGCCCAACGCAATGATTCCATTGGCAGTTCACGGGAGCGGGGTGACATGCATGCTGCTTTACCGTCCATGGGAGCACGAGGATGCACCCAGTTTCACTGCAACAAAGGTCGGCATGTGTAATATTCCCCCATACGCTCTCGCACAGACCATAAAGACCGGAACCGTATGCGTTACGAGTGACGCTGAAGCGGATATGACGGAGGTGATATTCATCCAACTCCTGTCTTTCTAGCGCTTAAATCTCGTCCCCTAGGTGTAAAATATTATATCGACATTCTTCTCGTTTGCGCTACTGGGTGAAATCGGACTCAGATACCCCTTCACGGTCGTTTCCACTCTGATTTGGATGTCTATCCTTTACTGTCCTTACTTTCAATATGACTCGAGTGTCCTTCCTTTATCTGTAGGCTCGTTCCAATTAAATCTGTGATTGCAATGTCCTTTCTTCACTTGCTTACTTTCCGCCGCGATCACCATTCCCGATCTGGTAATAACTTTCGGCACATCGAACTCGGCCTGATGTACCATCACTCTGTCGTCGCATGCCGCCAACTGTTTTTTACCATTAAACGAGGAAAATACGGACTCGGATAACCATTTGGATGAGTTTTAAGAGCTTGGGAACTAGGGGGAACACTGTTCCCCTTAGACCCTCTCCTTGGGCCTGACGCGAGGCCTGACGGCTTGTCCCTTCAATTCGTGTTTTTACGCTTTTTGCCACTGAATGTGTGTTAAATGACTGAATAACGCTCGCCGCTGAAGTTTTGCTGCTACATAACATAAGCGGCGGTGGCACATATCAGCCAGCGATAGCCGTAACTGAGTGATTCCCCATTGAACAAAAATAAAAGTAAAAATGAGCGTGAACAGGATTGAACTGAAGTCAGGTGGATACGAATGAAATCCGGAGGAAGAGAACCGAACCATTGAGCCAGGGCATCGATGTCGGCCAGGCATTCTAGGGGGCTTCGATGCCAAGCCGACGACGGTGCCGATGCCGGCGGATCATCAAACGATGCTATGCTGCCGCAAGTTGGCCGAGAATTATTACCAGATCGGGAATTTTGATCGCGGCGGAAAGTCAGGAGTGCCTTTACTTGCCACACCCAGAATGGAATTCTTTTAGGCTTGATTAAAACACTAGTGAAAGTAACTTCTATTGATAGAAAAATACATCGTAGTCAAAATACTGTGAATCAAGGACATAAAATAGACTTCCCAAAGCAAGAGGATTTGACTGCAGCTTTCTGCAATGAGAAGTCAGCTTGAATAAAACATGGAAGAAAGGACTCCTAAACCTTGATGAGTTTATTGCTGAATTCAACAGAATCCTTTTGTTTTGAAATCACACCGTGCAAAAGGGATCATGAAAGGTGAGGTTTCAAAGGGCCTTTGCAACAGGCTTAAACAAAGGGATTTCAGCAGAATGAAAACTTCCCTTTGACAAAGTTTTAATTCTGCTGAAAACCCTTTGTTTAAGCCTGTTGCAAAGGCCCTTTAAAACCTCACCTTTCACGATCCCTTTTGCACAGAATCATTTCAAGGCGAATCAATTCTGTTGAATTCGGCAATAAACTTGTCAAGGTTTGGGAGTTCTTTCTTCCATGTTTTATTCAAGCTGACTTCTCATTGCAGAAAGCTGCAGTCAAATCCTCTTGCTTTAGGAAGTCTATTTTACGTCCTTGATTCACCTTATGTTGACTACGATGTATTTTCCTATCAATAGAAGTTACTTTCACTAGTGTTTTAATCAAGCCTAAAAGAATTCCATTCTGGGTGTGTGCCTTTCTTCTATGGCCGCGATCGGTGGGTGGCTCTGAAACTACTTATTTATCGATGCCAATGTATTCAGTGCCCGGCGCCCATGGGCAGATACATATGCTACTTGTCTGCTAGACAGCGTTTTGCCACAGGTCGAGATTTATATGTAGGAATGGAACGAAATCGTTGCTCTTGAACAGAAAAAGGAAGGGCATATCGGCCGGTCTAAAGGTACATTGAATTGCCGCAGGCTATGCGGATCTCGGGGTTAGGTAGCAGGTCAGCGCAGAATGAAGACACCAGACATATAGGATGGCTTCAGGCGTCTCCACGCAGCATAATGAGAGAATTCTGCTAATGTAGGACTCATGTTCGAAACTTCGCCAAATTGAACCGCGGGAATCCTGTCACGGAAACTGCCGCCACTCCACTAAAACGTGCAGCTTGGTTTTGAAATGCCACAAAGAAGAGGTCAAGTTAGATTTGGTTATGAACGCAATAGAAGCACCGACTCTCAATTGGGTAATAAATAGGGGATCTGAATTCGTCGAAAGTTCAGGCTTTTGGTTCAAATTATATGGTTCATTTTTTTTGATGTTTGCAACTGGTTACCAATCAGAAAGCTGGGGAAACTGAACGAAAAGGGGTCACTCCGAGAAAGTCCGGGCTTGCTAATGCTGCCCGTGGTGGCCTAGTCGACCGAGCGTTCCCTGACTCAGCGTTGCTGCGGTCGACTACGGATATCGATCATATGACCATGACGCCGTCTTCGCCGCCGCAAGAAGCAAACATCCCGCGCGTATAAAGGTTATGGGCGAGTTCTGCTCCTGGTAAACGAGCCCCTTCATAAAAATGGCACTCACCACAGTTAAATCCGTCGTGGTCGATTCTGGAATTTCGGTGTTCTATCGAACCGCTTCTCCTCCGAACAACGCAGACGCACCCACTCTTCTGCTCCTGCACAGGTTCCCCACATCTTCCCACCAGTATCGCAATCTCATCCCCCTTCTATCCCAGCACTACCGCATAGTAGCTCCCGATTTTCCCGGATTCGGATTCACGGAGGTTCCACGTGCGCGGAACTACAAATACACATTCGCCTCGCTCACCACAACGTTGACCGCGTTCCTCGACGCACTCGAGATCACATCCTTCGCCGTCTACATCTTCGACTACGGCGCGCCCGTGCTGCTACGGCTCGCGCTCGAGCGTCCCAACGCCATCACCGCCATCATCTCGCAGAACGGAAACGCGTATGTGGAGGGTCTCGGAGCTGCGTGGACGCCGATTCAGAAGTACTGGGAATCGGGCAGCGCGGAGGACCGCGCAGCTCTCGCGGCAGCTGTACTCACTTTCGACACGACCAAGTGGCAATACACCAACGGCTCGCGCGCGCCCGACGCCATTCAGCCCGAGTCGTACACGCTAGACTGGACACTTATGCAGCGTTCAGGCAACTTTGATATCGAACTTGACCTGCTGGGCGATTACAAGACCAATGTTGCACTATATCCGGAGTTCCAGGCGTCCCTTCGCACGAGTCAAGTGCCGTTGCTGGCGGTTTGGGGAAAGCGCGACCCGTTCTTCATCCCACCTGGAGCAGAAGCCTTCAAGCGCGACCTCCCGAATGCCGACGTCGTTCTGTTAGACGCGGGACATTTTGCTGCGGAAACTGAGATCACCGAGATCGCGAGGCGCAGTTTGGAATTTTTGAAGAAGGTTTTGTAGGATCGATAGCTTACAAACTAGATAATCTAACAATACATCTGCGGAAAGAAAATCAATGCTACAAACAGCTTCCGATTAGACACCAACCAAAAAAACATGCTAAGCATTCCACCCATGATATTAACTTGTTCTGGCGGCTTGCTGTGCTGCATTCTGTACGCCGTCAACAAATCCGACGGTCCCTCATTCTGTCGGGGTTTTAGTAGGTCTTCGAACCGGATATGAAGCACGCACCTCCTCCAACCAATAAATGATCTCAGCAAGTTTCAGACGTGACAGAGGATCCAAGGGTAGGTTGGACATTCTGAGTGAATCGTATATTTCTGGGGACGGATCCGAGTTGCATACATGGTACGCCCGAAATTCTGCGCGGTAGGTAATATCCCTGCAACAAAAATCATCAATTTGCGAGCGAGCAGCAGAGAATGGGGAATACTTACCTTGCATCGAAAGATTTCTTTCCAACTAAACACCATCGAGGAACGAGGGAATGATATTTCTCCGCGTCGATCCAAAGCGACCCCGCTCTTCGAAGGAGCAAGTTCTTGACATCTCTCCGCAATTTGACCTCCGAGGAATGATCATTGACAGAAACGAACGTGTCGAGATACGAGGAGACTGGTTTCAGCGCCGCGGTGACGTCGGCCCACCTCAGGCCGAGCACGCGGGAGATCTGAAGGACAGAAGGTGGGTCGTGAAAAACGATGGCGACGCCGAATATTGAGAGAAGTTGGGGATTGTCTCGAATTCTGGGATATAAATCCTCGGATGAGGCGAGGAAGGGATCAACTTCCCCGGCAGGATATATATTTCCGCGGTGAGTGAGCAAATTGTCATCCGGATGTATAGTTGCCTGAGTGGGGCAGGCATTGATACTAGATTGATGTCCAGGGAAATGAACTGGTGGATTCTGACTGGTCGTACCCGTTCCACCGGGGTCAGATGCAGACTGCGCGATCTCGGAGTATGGAGGAGGGCTGGGGTGTGGGCTATCGTGCGGCGTCCATAGGCGCCGTGGCCGATAGTGCTGATTAGGATCCTGCGTGCTGAATAGAGGATTTCAATTCTATAGTTTGCTGGCAACTTTTCATGAGGTTAGCGAGCTAAGCGAGTGCAAGCGGCTGCAAGCGAGCCTTACCGAGCGTTACCGAGCTGATTTTTCTCGTAAAAAGTTGCAGAAAGTTAGAATTGAAATCCCCTATTAGTGGCGGAGCAATGCCAGGGTCAAAACTCTCTGATTTGAATCTCCGAGTGCCGGAGGAGTGCGACAGCTTTTCCACTACTTGGAGAAGAAAAGCGAAGCAATGCTGATCAAGGACGGCATAGCGGGGAGGTCCAACGGTCCAGGGAGATAGTCAAGGGAGGTGGTATCGGTGAGGATACAGCATGGGCCCGGGTGAACACGCGGTTACTAGCCTGCCCTCGCATGTCAACAGCAATTTGACAGAAGCTTCTATATGGTGCGGGCCGCCTAGCTGCCGCTAGCCGAAATTAGTGGCCAAATAGGACCCCCGAAAATACACTATGATGCCTGTCGGCCGAAATTTTGAATTCAGATAAAAACTGACCAAAATTTGAGAGATCCCTGGTCAAAATCAGATGAAAACCCGAGTTTTCGGCGCACCAACCCTGGTAGAGATTTCAGATAAAATCTGGGGGTCCACCAGGAGGCCTGGCTAAATTCAGATAAAAATTCGCCTCGGTTCGGCTTGGGTTCGGCCCAGTTTCGGCAGAGTTTCCGGGTAGTTCCGTTTCCTTTGTGTAGATTTGGCAAAGGCCTCTGTAGTCCCGTGCAGAACAAACAAACCCGTTCAACCTGTCAGCAATCCGCACTACAGGATCAAGTCAACGACGCGCCGTTCAAACACATGGCGGCCCCACGGCAAGCATGCCTGGGTTTCAGATTGTTCAAGCATCACTAGTACTGCTGTCTCCAATATTTCCACCCAGGTTTTCGAACACATGTTCGGGGGTCTTCAGTTTTGTACCATCCCGCACGCGCTCCGGCATCTACAGCTCCCGCAGTATGCTTTGCTCCCATCCATCAATTTCCTTTGCCTCCTTTGCCAACCCCCCGAGTCGGTCAACGTCGGCATTAAACTCTCTGCTGCCGATAGTTTAGTGTTCAAAAGGCTCGACGGCTACCGGGAAGATGTTATTGAAGCGGTAAAAGCATTTGGCGCAAAGAAGAAGAAGGGAAGAGGCGAGGTTCAGGATATTGGTTCCGAGGATGAAAATTCTGACTAGGCAATTTATTTCGATGTATTTTGAAGGCGCAGAAGACGCAGCGAGCGAAAATACACGTATACACTTTTTTTGGCGATTTTTTGGAGGCCTGGATTTTTTTTTCAGATAAAAACTCGCCCCTGGCCGAGGCCTAGGTAAAATTCAGATAAGATCTGCCCGGATTGGGGTCCAGATAAAAACTGCTTCGCCTGGGAAATTTTCGGACAGGCATCATAGTGTATTTTCGGGGGTCCTGGCCAAATTGGCCGGGGATTTTTTTTTGGCCTGAGCACTGCCACCATCAGCAAGATTTTCCTTTATTTCCCCCGCAAGTGGCCAATTTCAGGACGACCATTTATTTTGCTCACTCAGTTTTGACTTAAATGGAAATCCCTCTAGCTAAATTGTTCAGACGGTCAAAAGAATCACTTTGGCTAAAGGGATAAGAAATAAAGGTAAATCTCGGCCCGGAAAATGATGTCCAATCTCGGGCATCAGGTAGCGGCAGCTAGGTGACCCGCACCATAGAAGGTTAATTTTGAAAGTGGAGATCTTTGAATGAAGGGAATTAGTCGTCTACACAAGTAGAGAGAGCTGCTGACCATGGCGGTGACGGAGAGTTGGTCAAGTCGCCGGTGTTGGAAAAACCTGAGATTACAATGGATAGCCGAGAATGGTAGACACAAGGGTTGTCAGATTCTATCTTGAAAAGCGCCGGGTGCAATGGGGAATGAAGATAGCGAGGACGATCGTTGTGGCAAGAACTCGAAATAAGGCGCGTGTGGTTGTGTTTGGGTCGGAGGCTCGATGATCGCCGAAATTGCCGAGCACGTGTCTCTTTCATCCCGCCGCAACGGATCACGATGAAACTTGTGGCACAGTCTTGAGCTTCAGCTAAGTAAAGCATCTACTATCTACGGGAACAAATGCTGCTGGCAGCATCATGGTCTCGATCTACGAGATACGGCAATTACGCAAACCACCTGGGTCGCATCCTAACATCCAGGAGCTCCTACGACGTTGTCGTCGTAATGTGGCCCCCGTTTATGGTCGTTATTGTGACGGTCCCTCCGGTCTTGCAGTCTATGAAATTTCCGGTCGCATAATTGATATACACTGCAGGGGAGCCCACTGGCAAGATCGGCGCTGGTGGTGGTGTCCCTTTCGCCGACAAGGCCCTAGCAGTAGACGGTGCAGCGTCCCAGCCGTGCTTCTGTTCAGAGGGACGTTGCTCGCTCGCCTCCGGTGCTTTCCTCGGCGCTGAATCCTGCAGCGCCATCTGCTCGACTGTTGCGTCGATTTTGGCTATCGCTCCAAACTTGAAGAAAAAAGATCAACGCCAGAGTTCACCTTACTCTCATCTCAACGTACCATGAACAGGTCAAGCGCCTGCCGGATCCCCGCTCGGTACTCTTGGATTTTCGTGGCATCTGTTCCGCTGGTGAATAGGCGAAGGACCAAATTCTGGGAGGTCCGTTCCAGGGCGAGATTTAAAAGGTCCGTCAGCAAGCTAGACAGATATTGTTACTTCGGAACTCAAGGAATGGGGTATTGCGCACCCCACTAGATTTCGCAGATTGTTCTTGCTCTCATCCGACTGAGCGCGCGCCATCAACTCGTCTGCAACATGAACGAGCTGTCGAAGGTCTTTATCTAGCCGCTGGAAGCCTTCTTTGTTGTTTCGGACTTCCTAAGTTTGCCGTTAAGGCTCTTTGGTTGGACCGAATCGATGAAAGCTAGCGTACCTGTGTCGCAGTCAAGACTCTGTGCAGCAGCACTATGGCTTGTTGGACGTAGGGAACTGGAAGAACTCCGGCAGCATTCCCCGCAAGGGTGAGAACGACTCCTGTAACCTCTAAGGCAGCTCCTTTCTTCATGGATTGGACCATTTGAGCTGGTGGTGTGGTCAAGGTTGGGTCGAAGATCTCGTCTCGAGCGAAAAAAGGGTGCGTTCCGCGTGTTATAACTTGTATGACGCTGAACACGAGGCGGCTTGCTGCAGACTTGCATACGAGCAGCAAGGAAAACCCTTGGCCAGGCTGTATCCCGCAGGACAAACCGCTGCAGTGTGAAAGGCTTGCTGATTATCGATGTGAGCTTTCTCTCTGAGAATAAAAGGAAGACTTACTTACACGGTAGATCTTCCTGGATTAGCACATCGCGGCATTTTCCAATTCTTTTCGCCTTGCTGTTGTCGTCGCCGCGCCTTGGCCCTCAAGAGTCCAAACCGGCGCAAAACAATATGGCCGTCTCATTAAGCTGGTGAGTATCGTAAGTGTCAACGGCAACGCAGTCTTAATCACTGTTCAAAAATATCGCAGGCGCTAACATATTTTCACTGCCGGCGTTAAGTGTCAGCCAACAAGATCAATGTGCTCTGTCAAAATCGGACGACCTTGGGCTCCTGTTCAAGGCTAAACTCGTTCACAGTACAATTCTTTTAGCTGAACTGGAACAGACTTCGTCTAGGAGTTATAACCCGCCCGGAATAACGGCAATTGCTCTTCGAGCTTGAAGTTGACGACTTCTGCATGAAATCGTTAAGCAAGATGGATGGCATTGAACATGGATGCAAACTGGATGCTATTGTCAATTGACCCTAGATCTGACAGTCGAAGCGGTATTACAGAGCACTCCGAGACTCCGGAATACGACAGCAACTGGCGGGCGTAGACATGCGGCAATTCAATTCCTACGCTCACCACTCCTACTCATTCGACCTAAAATGTCTGTATGAAGACAAGACTCAGAAACGGGAGACAGCCTTCATCCGTCAAACGTGGGGCAGCGATTCGAAATAGAAAAACTAGGCCTCACTTATCGATACACATTCACCTTCCGCCTTGGTCGTCTACTAAGTTCACGGTTCAACAACTTTTGCCGAGAAGTTAGATGAGGTAGCAGTATTCGTGGTGCGTAGCTGCGGGCCCGGACCTACGACGAGAGGCGCTAATGTAATGGCAGGGAGACAGTGGTACTTAAAACGGTATTTCCAACTGCCAGAATCGGCGCCGGTCGAAACTCGCGGCGGCTGCTCAATAATTCAAACCCTGAATTTAGTGTCCATTTGCGTCACCTCTATGGCCGACCTGTCCTAGAAAAAAATTGTCGCTTATTCAATCAATAAATCCCTTGACGATATCTTTCAGAGGTTACGAATTTTTAGGTGAGTTCTGCCTGTTGAAATTCCGCGGCGGTCATGTTGAATGGCGGCCACGCCACCGTCGCCGAGTATTTGCTCTGCGGACTTTGCGTGCCGGGCATAACTTTCAGTCTTCCCCGAATCTTATACCGAACAGCGCGAACCGAACAGCGCGATAAATAAGACATCCCGTAAGCTGGTGGACTATATGAGGGGCTATATACAAACGAAATCTGCCTCATCCCTTCCTTCTGACCAGACACTTAACCATGCCAGCCGAAAGATGGCTTCCTGTCGATGCCATTGCGCTGGGGAATGCCATAGACTTGAACCAGTACAAACAACTGACCGGTGTTCCCTGGCCACACCCAGTGGGTAACGATACTGGTAGATTACCTTAGGTTTCTCCCTCGTGCACGTGAATTCAAAACTTCGTACAGATTCGCCAATAGAGCGGCTTGTTCAAGAGGTCAAAGCAACGATGTGGACCGAACTTCCCCTTCTCGCCATCGCGGAGGCCTATAAGAAGAGGGCAGAAGACCTAATTGCCCGAGGAGGCGGTGCACGAGCAGTGTATATCGAGTATGCTAAATACTTGGTGCTTCATCCCGAGGAGGAAAGCGAAGACTATGTGAGTGCCATCACCACTGGCACCCGAGAGAAATCTTTCTGAATTAAACCGCATGAAGAAGAAAGTATTCATGAACGTCAGAGCGCTCGAGCAAGCCATACTTGAGAATACGACTCTACCCGAAGTACGTTTTTTTTCATGGTTAATTCATCAGTGTCGTTGAACAACTCCAGAGGCTGCATAATCTTCAATCTGCTCCAACCCGCTCTGCAAACATCACATGGACGTTCTTTCTCCTTGGCCTTTTCACCGTATCTGCTCTCTCAGTGTTCCTGAGAAGGTCCTGACATCACTCGTCGACGACAGTCGAGAACGCAACGCGACGCGTTGGTCACGTGCTGGGAAATTCTAGCGGGAAACTCAAATAATGAAATTGCACATTGTAACTGCTAATACCAAGGCCCTCCGGGTAATCATTATACCGTCCGGGAAATTTATTAGCACCCTCTGGGCATGCCTGGTGCTTTTTTGCCCGAGCCTACAGAGCCTGAAAATCGGTGCTTGAGGACCACGTGGAGGAGGAGGAGGAGGATAAATTGTACTGGCGCGGTCCCTATAAGGAATTCCACCGAGGAAGTTTTCAGGGTAAGTTGATAAAATCAATTGATGGTCGGCACACCCGAGGCGAAAACAGTGGCTTTCAATTATGAGTTTCAGACCTGATCCCTAGTCAGTATCAGGAATACACCTGATACCTAGCTGGAAACTCGTGCTCCTCTGGCGACAATTTATTTGTTCGCGAGTTTCGAAATACTAATATGGAAACCGGCAAGTGTCCTTGGACTTCGATCTCAACATAATGAGACGGATTCACCCTCTTTGCGATTTTGCATGTCTGTCTGGAGCCTTTGATGCCCAGACACTCACACCGGCAATCACGAAATTTCGGGCGACCCGAGCCGCAAATCGAAACTCAAAGTGTTGAGTTAACAATAGTTGGGCGTGAAATCCAAGCTGATTCTCTAAGTTTCGTAAAAGAATTCATGCGCGCTGAAAGCCAAAGAAAAATCTTTGTATTCGACTTAACTGAAATGTTAATGGTACTCAAAGTTTCAGTTTACAAAAAAGGCGAGCCGAAATCATGTTGCGAAACTAGAGGTATTGACATACAAAAAGCTGGAGCTGAAACTAATATAAAATTTAGTGTCTCAGGTGTGCTTTCAGCGCTGCTGAAAGCAAAGTCGAAACTTTGCATTTCGAACGAGGTGAAATTAAACCAGATTCGATTTCACCTGGTTCGAAATGCAAAGTTTCGGCTTTGATTTCAGGTGAGGTGAAAGCACACCTGAAATGCTAGAATCCATATTGGTTTCAGCTACATTGTTTTACATGTTGATGCCTATGGTTTCGCAACACAATTTCAGCTTGCACTATTTGTAAACTGAAACTTTGAGTACCATTAAAGTTTCACTGAAGTTGAATACAAAGACTTTTCTTTGGCTTTCAGTGCGCACAAAATCTTTTACAAAACTCAGAGAATCAGCTTAGATTTCAGGCCCAACTATTGTCAATTCAACGCTTTGAATTTCGCCTTACGGCTCGGCTCATCCGAAATTTCGTGATTGCCGGTGTGACTGCCGCTCAACAACTTTAATTTCAGCCGTAACAGCTTTATTTACAGATCTCAACAGCTCTCATGCCTCATTGAGCATCCCCTCAACCGAAGTGCGAAGCGGCCCGCCGCGCTCTTGTAATTGATATGAGCCTCAACGGTGACCAACCCTCCGAAAACTCCATGCCACTGACACCTCCAGCTTCCACCGCTTAAGCCTCCAGAATGTTTACAATGCATTAATTGGGTCGAATAATATAAGTACAGGTTCAAGTCCCTGTCCTGCCTCCCAGGGCCCGGCACATCACATTGTCATCGCCTGATTCTGCAACGTAACCTGGTTCTGCATTTGATTCTGTAAATTAATCTGGTTTTGCAGGTTTATCTGGTTCATCAGCGCATTCGACCGGGTGGAATACGGCGGCGGCGCCAAGTCTGCACTAGGACTAGTACTGACGACCCTGGTATTATTCTCAGCCGCATTGTTATAGTGCACAGAAGTGATCTGGACACTGCGCGACTGCCCGCGGCGCGCGAAGGCGATTAACACGGATACGATGGCGAAGAACGCAACTGAGGAAGAATTTAGGACAGTCTTCGTATTCAGATATTGGTGAATGGATACTTACCGACCCCGAAGATGGCCCCGATTATAGGCCCGATATTGGGCGGGTTGCTTTGTGGTGGCGAGAAGCTCTCGCAGATTCCGCTGTGCATCATCTCATCAGATGTTGGCGTGTAATACGACCAGCGGCATACCTCCCACCGGGAGTCCCGGTGTCATCAACACACGATGCTGCGATCGTCGCCGCCGAAGTGACATCAGGGAGGGCGGCGAGTGTGTGCACAAAAGCAATATACAGGACGGGGAAAGGTTGTATCCCTCGAGAGGAATGAGTCATATTGGGCAGAGGAAATTATGGGATGAAGAGGCCTTTTATTTAAATATGTATGAAAGCTGTAAACGGGATGATGACTTGTTATAGCCGTCTGTGTTTCGATCTTTGGAGTACCCGTAAACTTCCGTGGCATTGCCTTGCGGTGGAGTACCGGGTGACACCGGGACGCTTCTATACAAACAGTCAAGTCAGCAGTCCGGAGTCGACTCCTTCCATGGTAAGATCTTTGAAACTCAACGGGCAAGTCAGAGCGTTCAATAGCTTCACGACGTCTTTTCGATGTGGAGTGGACGTGGTCACCTCATCCCGGCAAAGTACTGTCTGCTTTTTTGATCGCGCTCCACTCAATGACCACAGTCTTAGCGGAAGTTGAAACTCATTCGCACAGCCGAATTGTTCGCTAGTGTGATGTCCAGCCGCTGGATCACACTGATCCGGGAATTACTCCACCGTGCTACGTTGCGACACAATATCTTGGGTTTTCGAGCAGAATTCAACTCAGTTCAACTAGTTCACCTCTGGATGCAACCGTGGGACCAGGAAGGCCCAGGCCACCAGACTCTTGACAGGAGTTGACAGGTCACAAGTTCAATTTTACGGCACCGATCTGGACCAATCATCCGGTTGCTTTACCCCGCACTTACCCCACACTCTTCCCCGCACCCCGCACCCCGCACCCAAGCCTCATGTCCTATCGCATCGCGTCCTCTGCCCTCAGGCTCCGCTCGACCCCCATCGCGCAGATCGGGAAGAGGTTTTCGTCTGGCCATGGCGAATACCGGGTGCGCTTTCCCTCGAGGGTCGTTTGTCATCCCTGGCTGACCTTTTCCGATGCGCAGCAATTCCCCTTCGACCATAAACAGGCTGTAACGCACAAGGGAAGGTTCGCGGTCAAGTGCGCGGTCTTCATGGGTACCGGCTTCAGTATCCCTTTCACTGCGATCTACTTCAAATGGTGCGCAGACCCTCATCAGCGATGTCTTGGAAGATTATTGAGTCAGTGCGTTGTAGGCACCGCAAGGGCGGTCTGAAGAACCCTTGAGCATCCTCGGGGATGATACTCCCAGAAGGGCCAGCCATGTCGCTGAAAGAAGCTCATACCATTTTGCTGTACTTATAGATATCAACAACATTTGCTGCTTGTACAATCCCAACGTCACGGTTGTCGTCGTTTGAGAGTTATGTTTGTGCTGGCCCTGCTAGGTCTAATACTAGATCTCGTGGATACATGAATTATGTGAGTCCAAACTATGTTACGGTTACAGGGCCGAGCTCGCCAACGCCGCCAGACTAGCCTTCATCTCGTGTCGTAACTGCCCGCCGACGACCGCCGGCGCGTCCTTGTGCGTGTACACTCGCAACCCAAGAACAACCGTATCGTTACTGTATCCTGATTCGGATGCTGGTCTCGTCGCCCACCTCTCTAACCGATAGTCCGACTCTCTCGATCTCTCATTCTGAACAGCGGGCACAGGCGAGCCCGCGGCGGAACGCAAACCCAGATCCTCGTCAGCAATCGACGTGGGAAGGTTATCCAAGTCAACCTCGTCGTCGTCGCCACCGCCAGCATCGGAACCCTCGTAATCCGAGTCATTCGAGCTGGCGTCGTCCCTCTTCGGCTGGGTTCCGCGCTGACCCCTCTTCTTCATCGCAACCGTGATCACTTCATCTGTTGTTTCTTGCAGCTCCTCTTCCTGTGCAGTCCGCCCAACGATTCGGGCACTGGGTTCGGACACCTCTGCCGCTTTGATCTGTTTCTCTGCCTCCACCGCCTTCGTCTCCAACTCCGTGAGATCCTGACCAGCGAGGACCTCCAGTGGGATCGGGAGATTGTGCAACGCAGCACTAATTTAATAGTAGGCGGTCAAATTATGTTCTAGAATCAAAGAGAATCGAACCTTGGTTCGAAATCTGATTGAAGGTGTGTTAGATCGACTGGCAATGAGAATATCAGGAGTTTTGGTCTTACTGGACGCGATAGACTGGCTCTTTGCACGCTCGGTCTGCATACGGGAGAATTTGCGCGAATCGGTGTTGCTGGGGGTGTATTCCTACCGACCGAAAATTTATATTAACGACAGTGCTCTCGACCAACGGCATAGGAAACCGACCGGTAACTGGTCGTTCACCACCCGGTCTAATCGAACCTGTGGAGTGGATCGTCAACCTTGCCTCCCCGATGCATAGCAGAAGGGATAGACATACATGCACGACATACTCCCCCGCCTCGAGCCGCGCCTCCAGATTCGCACTACGCAGGTAAAACCGCGTCGGCATGCTCTCCGCCACGACCTCCTTTGAGCCCTTTTTGAACAACACGAACTCGAGCATCCAGCACGAGTTGCCCGAGATGTCGGGGAAGTAGCGCTCGTCGAGTTTGGAGAGGACGAGGACGGCCTGCGTGGGTGTGGGGATGGTGATCGTGACTGGTGCAAGATTCAGCTGCGGAGGGAAAGGGACGTGGAGGAAGACGAACAGGATACGTCGCCGTAGCTCCACGCTGCAGAGGGCGGTCGTGCGGTGACCTGTAGCCATTGCGACGACATAACCCACGTGTCGTCGAACAGCAGCGTCTTCTCCACCTGGTCAAAGTTATCCAGGAAATCCGAGTCTGAAGCACGCCATTCAGTTTCAGTTCAACCACCCCATACTGTATATAATAAACGACGAAAGAAAGAAAGAAACACGCACACTCCATAACAAACTGCCCGTCGTTCCCAAACGCGTGTTTCAGTTCCTTCAGCGCAGGTAGCCACTCCTCCGTCCACTCCCTCGACCCGTCGGACCACGCTCCGTGCCACTCCGAGTCCCCCCACGGGTTACGCACCACCACGAAGCGTTTGCCCTTATACTCAACGGCACGTAGCACCGAGTATGCGTGCCCGCCGATGAGGCCGTTGACGGTGAGGTCTTGAACCCCGCTCCGGGTACTGTCGAGGGTGTCGAACCCGCAGCCGAAGAGTCGGTCCTTGGTCGCGAGGAGGAGCTCTTCCCGCCAGAAAACGTCGTGATCGAGGATATCCTGGGCCGTGTTAGCCGCGTTTAGGGTGACTGAGATGGTGGAAAATAAAAAAAGGCACCTTGATTGGGATGGATGTGGAGACGCCGCTGGGTGTGGTCAATCAGCTACGTGGATTTTTGCGACTGTGAGGACTGACCCAGTAAGATCCTCTGCCCGAAGGGTTAAATTCGAAACGGGATTAGGGCGTAAAACGTACCCATCGCCTCGCAGGAAAAGCCCCCGTCAATCGCGGTATAGTCGCCGTGGAGTTTGGCATAAGCTAATAAAAAAAAGGCTGGGAACAAACGTCGAAAAAAGCGGATAGGTCGCACCTTTCTCTATCAGTGGTAACCAAGTCTCGTCCTCCGTTCCGGAGCGCGCAAAGTACAGACTCTTGCCACCCTTGCGCGCAGAGGAATTGTAGAATTTCTTGTCGCGGTGATATAGTTCTTTCTCCGCGGCGGTCAGTTCTTCGTACTTGGGGATCGAGGTGAACAGCAGACTACATGATCATTATTTGAATGTGGCGTAAAGACGAACTTCGGAACTCACTCGTCGATGATAACAGGAACCCACGCAGTGTCTCTGAAAAACAAGAAACCATAAATCCCGACCTGTTCAGCAGTCAGCTAGGTGTTGGAGTTGTTACACGTGAACCGAACTTGTTCATCACAAGCAACACAAAATTTCTCCAACAGCCCTTTGGCGGTGGTCATAGTCGTCAACGCGGACAGAAACCAACAATCTCCCAATTTTCCCTGGATAACGTCGTTGCTGTCCGCCCCGTCCACGAAGAAAGACGGGTTGCCGAAAATCTTGGTTACGCGCTGCACATCCGACGGGCGGTATTCGCGGTTCTCTTTCGATAATCCAAAAAGACATCTATGAGTCGAGGTAAGCATACACATACTTGACTGCATCGATGGGGAAGCCGTGTGTACCGCTGGCGGTCGTTTTCGAGGTCAAACTCGACATCCCTCGAGAGGCAATGGTATCTCAGCGCATGTCAAGTAAACAAACACCCCTCGACGCACCTGAAGCGCCTATTCTTCGCTCTGCAGTCCTTCGCAATGCGCTCTACTTGCACCTTACATCCTGCGCGCGCCTTTTCGAGCTCGTTAGTCACGAGCAAACCCGCGCGCTTTTCCTGCTGCGCGAATGATACAAGTTCCGTCTTGGCAGGGCGCTGCTTCCGATTTTGCAGGTTCATGGTGGTGGGATGCAAGAATGGAGCACGTCGCGGGTCGCGCATTCATCGCCGCCGAGTCGATGATTAGCGCTGGATCAAGGCTGTTTGGGGATAATTGAGGCCGTGATGCGGGTTCACCCGTTTGATCCCACGGTTCGGAACCATGTTCAACAAAGCTCCGGATTGGCTAGTTATTTTATATATCTCTAATAAATACTTGAGAAGAGCCAGATCTTCCCTATCTATTTATTTCTGGTTGAAGTCGCAGTCAACCGTCATGTTTTTCCTTTCGCGATGTTTAACTCTGTCGGAGATGTCAGTTACGCTATCGACTCTGAAGTAGAAGTTTCATTCACCGAATGCATTGAGGCTTCCATCGTGTACTGTTCTATCGCACCTTCCAGCGCACTTACCTTCCCGAAGACCTCAGTCTATATACATCATGAGATTCCGACTTGGATGTAGCCTATGAAGAATATAGCACTCACAACGGCGGGATCATCTTTCCACTTCGGGTTGTGCAATTTGTGCAAGAGGAGATATTTGGCATGTTCAATATAGATTTCGCCCAATTCAGCGCCTCCCTGGGTCAAGGATTCCGCCTTTTCCTCGTGCGCATTGGCAATGGCGAAAACTGGAAGCGCATCCCAGAGGGTGTCGCGGGCTTCCTTGCCTAAAACCTTGGGGTCGAGGGAAAGATTGGGAGCTCCGTTGCCTGAGGGGCGTCCGTTGGCCTTGATATCGAGAGAGAGTTATATCACAAAGGAATGTGAGTCCACAGAGGCAACGCACGCCAAAAGTGCTCTTCAAGTCGTCGATCGACCGCTCCATGCTTTCCAAAATAGCAATACACTGCTTGACATTAATGTGTCTCCCTTGGAGGGAACTTCGGGGATAACCAGCATTAACAACGACTAAGTTAATACAGTACAACCCACCCTTTCAAACGCCGGGCCGAATCAGAAAGCTCAGGCAGGATAGTCGAGAGGTCGGTCGACTGCCACTTCTCGGTCATGGTTGATTTGAGGGAGGTAGTAGAGAAAAGGAGGAAAACTGAAAGAAGAGAGGCGGCTCTCCCCTGGATTATATACTCGCTGTGATTCACGGCATGCCTCTATATTTTTGAGTAGGGCTTTCGCCTTGACGTTCTTCAGTGCCCGCATCAGTTAACACCGACAAGGAATCGTATGTCTTAGCGCAGTAAACATTCGAGTTTTCAACACTAAAATACATCATTTGCACTGGACTGAACTCGGCCGCGCGCAGCGGCGCTCTCTAGCGCGCGCTCAAAGCCGGTGCTTCGAAGTCCCCGAGTCGCCGACCGAATTTCGGCTCCCTCCGCTTCGTGATCTCCCGCCCACAACGGCTTCATATGTAGGGGCGGTACAAGTTTTTTCGACACTTCGACCTTCTTGTATATGTCGGATACCCTTTCACTAGTCAGTAGTTTCACTAGCGCGATGTTGAGTTTATTTCTTGTGATTTTGCTCGGCCAAAAGTATTTCTCAGCACCCATGCGTTGGCAGATTCTCTACCGAAGCCGACGCGGAACGCAACACGGCATAGGTCTTGTTACACTGCTTATCTACCCGGGTCGTCTGACTCACGACGACGTTTTGCACGATTCGGATGTCTTGATCGGCGGAAGGTACTTGTCAGAGTCGGACGTCGAACTCTGCTTTCCCGCTCTCACAGAGGCCTTCATGAGTGGAAGTTCCAAGTCTGGTGCAACAATTTCTTCGATTCAGAGAGTCAAAACCTACTAATATAACAAAAAGAGAGCACGAGATTCTGATAAACGTTAGAGTGAAGTATAAATGTCAAAGAAAGTTGGGGTGGTGCATAAGAAATATGCAGGCAGTTACGATGGGATGTGGAGAGCAATTCACAAGTGATAAACATGTAGATTCTAAACCAATTCAAAGATTAAAATCGGCCATGAAGCGGCTTCAACTTGCCTTCAACTTTGACCGGTGTAGTTGCTGTCCGATTCCTGATTCGAGTTGAAGCTGATTCACACTGCCATCAAGTGGAGCATATGGGAGTGATTCAAAGCGAAGCCAGAATCGACATCGATTATGCGAGTGATCCTCGTCAGGAGTCGCTTCACTGATTCACGCCGATTCACGAAAATCGTCGAGTATGACGTCGATTCCGGGTCCTTAAATGGAGGCCAGAATTGGATGCTGAATCGGCCTGTAGAATCGATCTTTGACTTCCCCAAGCAGGTGTGATCGCGACATCGCTTCCTTCACCAGAGCTCGCGGCCAGTCCTTAGAAATCTGGGACAACTTGAACCGATGGACCAGGAGTCTTCGAAAGCATACTAGGTAAAAATAATCAGTGTCCTGCCCTGTCACGGGAGGAAAGGGGACACTAACTTGGCGATAGCGGCCTCATCCACAGGTGGGGAAGCACCTGCGCCCACGAGGGTCTTAGTTTAATCCCACGGTTCAAATATGTTTTACGAGAAGTGATTCTATAGCAAGGACTGAACAGGATTTTATATATTTGATAGATGCTCAAGAGGAAACACGATCCCGTTCTTTTTTAGATGATTCCTTTCTTTTTGTGTGGTTGAGGCGGCGCGGTTCACGGCCGAGGTTCTTCTGCGAAGATGCGTCTTCAACTCTGTCGGCGATGTCAGTTGAGTTCTTGACGGTAACGGTGCCTTTTACCGAATACGTTGGGGTTTCAATCACCAGTCATGTACTCCTCCAAGTCGTGTACGATTTTGAAAACCTGCATCTATATAGAACCCCATTATGAGATTCCGACTCGGATGTGCATATGAGGAATAGCACTCACAACGGCGGGATCATTCTTCCACCTCGGGTTGTGCAATTTGTGCAAGAGGAGACATTTGGCATGTTCAATGTAAATTTCGCGCAGGTCAGCGCCTCCCTGGGTCAGAGATTTCGCCCTTTCCTCGTGCGCATTGGCAATGGCAAAAACTGGAAGCACATCCTAGAGGGTGCCGCGGGCTTCCTTGCCTAAAATCATGGGGTCGAGGGAGAGATTGGTCGCTTCGTTGCCTGAGGGGCGCTCGTTGAAGGCCTTAATATCGAGAGATTTAAATCACAGAGGAATGCGAGTCATAGAGGCAACGCACGCCAAAAGTGGTCTTCAAATCGTCGATCGACCGCTCCATGCTTTTCAGAATAGCAATGCACTGCTCGACATTTATGCGTCTCTCTTGAAGGGAACTTCAGGATAATCAGCATCAACAACGACCACGTTCATACAGTACAACTCACCCTTTCAAACGCCGGGCCGAATCAGAAAGCTCAGGCAGGATAGTCGAGAGGTCGGTCGACTGCCACTTCTCGGTCATGGTCGATTTAAGGGAGGTAGTAGAGAAAAGGAGGAAAACTGAAAGAAGAGAAGCGGCTCTCCCTGGATTATATGCTCGTTCTGATTCACGGCATTTTGAAAAGTTCAACACCGACCAGGGATCCTGTGTCTTTGCACAGCAAACATTAGGGTTTTCAACACTAAAATACATCACTTGCACTGGACTGAACGCAGCGGCGCTCTCTAGCGCGCGCTAGAAGCCGGTGTTTCGAAGTCCCCGAGTCGCCGACCGAAATGCGGTTCCTTCCGCTTCGTGATCTGCCGCCCACAACGGCTTCATATTTACAGGTCTTTTAGATACTTCGACAGTCTTGTATATGTAGGATACCCTTTCACTAGTCGGTATCTTCACTAGGGCGATGTTGCATCTATCCCTTGGGATTGTCCTCCCCAAAATTACTCCTACACAAGAATGACTCTAGGCGTAGGCAGACTTTCTTCCGAGGCGACGCGGAACACAACAAGGCAGAGGTCTTGTTACACTGCTTATCTACCCGGATCCTTTGACTCACGACGTTTTGCACGGTTCGGATGCCTTGATTGGCGGAACGTAGCTCGTAGACATTGAACTCTGCTCTCCCGCTCTCACAGAGGCCTTCATGAGCGGAAGTTCCAAGTCTGGTGCAACAATTTCTTCGATTCAGAGTTTCAAAGCTACTAATAGAACAAAAGGAGAGTACGAAATTTGAAAACGTTGGAGTAAAGTATAGATATCAAAGAAAGTTGGGTGGTGCATAATAAATATGCAGACAATTAAGCAGGTATGACGGCGGTCGCGACATCACTTCCTTCACCAGAGCTCGGGGCCAGTCCTTGGAAAGCTGGGACAACCGATGGACCAGGAGTCTTCGAAAGCATGCTAGGTAAAAATAATCAGTACCCTGTCACGGGAAGAGAGGGGAGACTAACTTGGCGATAGCGGCCTCATCCACGGGTGGGGAAGCGCCCGTGCCCACGAGGGTCTTATGGCCGAAGCTCGGCGCGCCCGCGGCAGTGACAACATAAAGATATGCCGGACCAGGGGGATAAATCGGCCCAGTAGGGGGTGCCTTGACAGTCAACGTCTTTTTGTCTGCTGACAGGGTCGAGACAAGCTGGACTAGACGTTGGTCCATGTGCACGCCATGGGTGGCGAAACCGAGGTCCATGAGGACCACTTTGACGGATTTATTACTTTTAAAACTGAGTCGTGATAATCTTGCCACATACCCGTGACGTTAATTGTGTTCGCAGGGAGGGTGACAGAGAGATTAAAAGTGGCGTTGTAGTTGATTATCGCTGGCAAACCAGTATAGGATGGTCGGGCAACGTTCATGTATGGAGGAGAGAAGAACTCAAGCCTGCGTCACAATTGTACAAGAATAAGGTTTCCGCAACTCATACGGAGGAAAGCACCCACCGATACTCAGTTGGGTATTTGACGGTAGTAACGTCGTTGTTTGGGTTGGACCCAGCTTGATTAAATTCAGATCTTGAATGAAAATACATATCAATATACGCACCCAGCATGACAGTGCCGTTCGGAGTCAGAGTCGCGGTTGAATGATACAATCTCGGGATTGTAGACGCCACAAGTCCACTCGTCGAGAAGCGACTCCCAGCGGGTGCAGCTGGATCGTAGATTACCGGGGTGAAGGCAGGATTATCGGCATTGCTCTGTCCTACTTGATTGCCAACCTGGAATGTGTGTTAGCCTTGGGTAGAAGAGGATATTAGCACAATGTCAACATTTCCGTAGCCAGCGACCCCGGTGAGTGCCCTGAGTAACTCTTTTAGAACTGTGAAGATACAGAGACTACTGCGTACCCGTTCACAAGCATTACACGCCCGTCAGGCAGCAATACCATGTCGACCATGATCCGACCTTGGGGCATCGTCTCCACCTTCCAGCCGGCGGCAATCCCGGCCGCGTTTAACACCATCCGGATGCATTGGGCAGATGTCGCAGCTTGAGAGGAAATGGAAGACGCGGCGACTTTGTCGCTTACGGTTGATCCACCGCAAATCATGATCTCAGGAGTGTAGTTATTTGCAGGAGACAACGGCAGCAGCACATGTCCAGCGGAGAACGGAGAGCTGAGGTTGGAACGTAAGCGACAACCCTTTCAGATGAGGTCTTCGTACCTGATGCGGACACCGTTGGGGATTCCGGGGAGGCGCGTCTCGGTGTTCGTTTTCCAATTCAGAATCATCGCGGCTTGGTTAGCAGACACGAACAACGTTCCATCGGGAAGGGTGACAAGGTTCGGAAATTGGTTGCCGTTCAACGTATCTGTCAAGAACTTGCTTGGGATCTTGAGTCCGTTGAATCCTAATTACCCATCAGAATCGAATTCGTGGTATGGAAGCCGTAGACCTCACCGTTGATGTTTTTAGGCGGGAAAAACTCATATGACGGATTGTTTGCGCCTGACAGCAAAGAAGTCAGCTATTGCAGGCCATGGGTTGATTGTTTCGACAAACCGGCCGAGTTGATGAATCTACATTCCGAATGTCAAACATCTCAAGCGCCAAATTTGCGACATTACTCACCCGCCAGAGACGGAGCCGCCGAAGATAATAATGGATCCATCTTCGATTCGTACCTGATGTCGTTAAGTTATCGCCGTCTGCTTTGAGATTGAAGAGGAGAGCTTACAGAAGCCGGATACCACCTAGCGGATGAGAGACGGATACGAGTAGGGTTTTCATACACATCACAAGTTCCGTCCGTACATGGCGTGAACAAGCGAAGTCCTTGAAGACCATTAGCACCTAGAGATTGTTTTAGTCCATCAATCAAGAACGGGAGGGTAGAATTGTATTCGCCGGTGATAACTACAGGATTTCCCCCAGAATTCACGAGCGTTCCGTTGCCGAGGAAGCTGCCTGTGGCGCACCAGGAGTTGCTGAGCGGGTTCAACGCACGAACCGCCTGGGTGTTGAGATCGAGTTCAACCGCCCAAGCGACGTGCCCATTGACGGTGAGCGGGTTGTGCTCGCTGTTTATAGTGGTCAGCTCGTCGCTGCGCCTAGAGAACATACATACACTTTGTCGTAAATTATTGCTTTGGTCTCGGAAACAACTGCGAGTTGCATTCCACTCACACCGGTGGTCCTGTAACAAGCACACGATTTAGCACCAATCCGCTGAGCAGTGAGACGACCAAACCCATGCTGAACTAGAGACCAAGCACCCGGAATGGAGGCGCGGGTACCAAGCTGGACCGAACCAAAGGAGGGGGTTGCAAGCGAGAAAAGAAAGGCAAGGAGTGTAGGGCTGCGCATGGTTGCGTTGGAATATTGCATCTTGCCTGAACCTGTTTTCCCTTTATACGAATGAGATGATACTGATGGAACAGACATTACATTGACCGGGTTCCTAACATTGTACGGCCGAGATAACGATATCGTGCCCGAGCGCGAAGACGCATGGTTCCTGGCGCTTTTCTTGTGGAAACGGGAATAATGCGCAGAATAGATCAGGATATCAGCGCACAGACGACGCAACAGCCATATCAAAGTGGAGCTGCATTGGCAGACAATAGATACTTGACAAAGGCCTGGGGTCATAGATCTGAGCGAAAGCGTCTGTGTCCTACTAGTACCTGAATCCATGCATAATTAGTCATTTGGGGACATATTACCCTAGTTTTCTTTGCGACGGGAGCGGAACATTCGATCCGATTTTACGTTGAGTCTGAATCCAAGATGTCGAGTAAGTTAATAGCGGCGGTCATTGAAGAACCAAGAACATGGCGACTCGGGCGTCAGTACTATGATAGCCCAAGCTCCACGAGGTCTGAGCCGCATCCTAGATTTACAGTAATAAACCCCTAAGCGCAACAATACCGCGAAACGCAACACAGCGAAACTAAGCGCTCCAAGGCGCGGGGGTGACGTCATTGGGGTTCATACCCCCGTTTTTGAGGTCTCTGAACACGATGGGAGAGGTCCCGGGGCTCGAATCGGTGCCCCTTGTGAAAAAATCGAGAGAAACGTCCAAAAGTGGCCAAAATTCACCCAAAATCAGAGATTTGACGCCATCCCTCGCCTCTATCCAGTTGGGACGGTGTCATTCGAGCTCATACCCCCGTTTTCGAGCTCTCCGAACACGATGGGTGACATTGCGGGTTGTGGATTGGCCTCCCTCATGACAAAATTGAGGGAAAATGGTCGAAATCACATTAAACACCGGATTTGATGCAACTTTCAGCTACAAACACAGCTCAGTCGATGCATTAGTTGACCCTTGGAGCCCGTGGGCCGCACCATAGGGCTGTGCGAGATGCTATGGTGTCGAGTGGCTCAAAGAAAATGGCAATCATTGCTCGTTTGCCGCTGTTGCGCTTCGTGGTTAAATAGCCAAATCGGGCTCGCGCAGTTTTCTGGCCCGAACTCGGTCAAAACGGCACGGAATCACACGATTCTTTGTGCAGGACGGCAGAGGGGAAGCGTACAGATTGTTCTGTGACAAGAAATCGGAAGAAGTATGTTGTCCTCCTCTCGAATTCCGCGAAATACGCTAAATGTTGCGCTTAGGGGTTTATTACTGTATCTGGAATCGTATGTCAGTCTACTGTGTCATAACACACCTTCAATTCGCAGTGAGATTTGGCGGTGCATAAACCACTGCTCGAAGTTTACCTTCTGCTTGCCCGGGCCGTCTACACGTCATCTCGTCCTCTGCCACCGTGTTCTTCTCAAGGTTCTTCGAGTAATCCCGGGGAGTTTTGCAGGTCGAGAGATCCGACGGATTTCCGTTTCCTCCAAGAACCGTGCAGGAAGCAAGCCTGGTCAGTGCTCATGATGGTTAGAAGCAAGAGTGTGACCGAACCAGGACCGAACAATGACCGAAGGTCGAAATCAATGCGGCGATCAGATCCGACGCGGTTTGCCCGGCACAATCGGAACGAATCGGAACAAAATCGGTTCTCCCATTGCCTCCCCTCCGCCTCGGGTCGCTGCTGATTTTACTCCCAGAGCTCAATCGGAGACGCAACTTCCGCATCAATCCGCAAGTTGACTGCAAGTTGAATCAAGCAACCTGCAGATTCTTGGGGAGTTCCTGACTCGTTCAGCTCGCAACGCGTAACGTCTCGCGCGTTTCGATGCGGAGCTTCACAAGGGGATTTGCTTTCGCGAAAATCTCAACATACCTTCCAATTTTTTTTTCAGAGACCTCGGACCCCTCCCCCCCCCCCCCCTACGTAAGGGTGATGCGATCAAATTCCCATTTTGAGAAATATCCCCGAATGCTAATTTTCTTTCTAAGGACAACCACAGCTACCAGGTCTAATGCATTGTAAAGGTGTGGCCCGTATGTATGGAAATCCTCTTTGCATGTTCTAGTCAACCAAACATGCCCCGGTGCCGGTGCCGAGGCTCAGTTATTAGGAACCTTGGGCGGAATGTCTTGAAGATGGCCGCAAAAGAAATCAGCTGGAAGGTTGTATGGCGACTGGTTTGAAATATGATACAGTCAGGCCTGGATGAGACCTCAAAAGTCTTGTCAGACAGTGAAGACAGCCGCCGCCGCCGGCCGGCAATCCTGATGGGCCAGTGGCAATTTGGCAATTTCGATTCCATACCATAACAAGATCAACCCGCTTCGCCGAAGGAGTCGATAGGGGAGCCGGTATTGGTTTATCTATCTCTGCCGGCATCTCGGCAAAGCTCGGCAATAATCAAAAAAACCGAAAATATTTTCTGAGGTCTTTTATGCGCGAATTGAGACTGTAGAACGAAATGTAAAATTTGGTACTGAAAAAAATTCTCGAGCCCGAGGGGCCCCTCCCCCCCCCCCCTCCCAAAAAGGAAATTTCTTATCTTCGAAGCCCCTTGGAGCTTCACCTACTTTCCGGCTCGCTTGAAGCTCTGCCAGCGGAGCGCGTTCCCGAGCTGGCAATATTCAGTGTTCACTCGGGTTCACCAAGGATTCAGGAATTCTCTCGCCCGAACCTAACTCTGCTTGGTGAGATGGTCTCCTGGACGCTGCTGCCTTCAGTCACTTTCCCATTGGACCATTGGCGCATGGGATTAGCGAAGATCCCCCTCTGGACATAAAGGGCATCCCCACTCCTTCTTGATGGTCTTTCCTCCCCAAGTACCACCCACACGCCCCAGTTCACGCTGTTGACGATCGGGGCACGCATATTCTGCGCGCTAGGACACCGAGAGTCATGACTCTGAACATTGCTCACAACGGGACAAGCCCAGCTCACGACTTGGTTCTCGGTCACGGAAATCGTGCCCAAACCCCTATATTAATCTCTGACATTTCATTTCCGAACTTTCTACATGAAATCAGAAACATGGCGATGGACATCCCGTCGTGATCGGAGGTTCGCAAACAAAGGGATGGCCTTGCCCAGAAATTTACTCTTGTCCGGCTCGACGCTCAGCCTGAGAATTGCATCGACATGGAACCGCCCATAATTTCTACGCGCAGACCTGCAGCGATGGCGTCCGTGGTTCGACGATGGGTGGTGCGGTACAGCATCATCAACTCGCGCGTGTCCTCGGTATCCACCCTCTTCACGTCAAGATTCAGAGTACAATTGTAGACTCCAAAACCGTAACTCACCTCCAGCCACGTAATAATCCATGGCAACACTGCGTGCGAGCCAAGGCGGCAGGGGAGGCGCGACCGGCGGAGGGCGTCCCAAAGCTCCTGAGAAGCCCGTGCCTTGCAGACATGGTGCGCCCAGAAGTCGCTTGCGTAGAGAATGTCGCTGCCAGGTATTTAGAATAAATTTAGAAGACGAGGCGCTGCTCACCGAGCGTCGTGTTTGAGGTCGCTACGGTTCAGGCACCACATGGCGATGAACGCGTGCCATTTGGGGAGGTGAACGTACGTCGCCGAGTAGCCAGGATTCACGAGGACTTCGCGCATGCGGTCCGAGAGCAAGATGTCGGAGTGGTAGTACTCCGGCGGCGCGGGCGGATCTAGGAGTTGGAAAACTGGGAGGAGGCTATCGAGCACAGTTTCGCAGCGAATATCCAGCAAATGCGCAATCTGGAGCGAAGATGGGGTCCGGTAAAGTGCTAGGACAAGCGCAAGGATCGAATGCAAGTAGGGGTTCAGGACGACGGCGTGGTAAACCACAGAATAATCTTGCTCGCCGATCTCGAGGACTTGTTCTGCGATAGGCCTCGGGGCACTACGATGTCGAGGCTGCAGCATGGAGGACGGAAGAAGAGGTTCGGGCCGTCAGCCGAGTGTCGGCGATTTTATATCTGCATTCCAAAGTCCGCTTTGGCCACCTCGGCGCGGAGAGGGAAAGCTAATTGAACAGTTGCTCAGTTAGGGTAGCACCGCTGAAGTCTCGCAGACAATAGATAGAATTGAAATTCAAAACAGTTGTCGCTTTTCGTTTCCAGAGTCTCTCAGGCCGTCAAACCATGAGATGGCAATGCCTTCTTCGCTAAGTCCACGCTTTGACACGAAGAGGTTCATCAAATGTAGTTGGCAAAAAAAAAAAATTCTATGGGGTTGTGGTGTGCATACGTACAGAGAGGAACGCCGATGATCCTGTGGCGATTCCGGCGGTCTCGGCGAGAGTGGAGGTGGCGCATGCAGACAGCTTGATTTCAACAACAGTCGGCCCGGACTGTATGAATGGGAAACAAGTCAGCGCGGTTGCACAGTGCGACATGAGGTTGACGAACCTCATCAATAATGGATAGGAGTTGCGTAGACCCAGCTATTCAGCACACTCATCGCGTCTTTCCCGACGACTGAACAACCGTCCAGACCCTCCGAGCGGAGCATCTTCAAGCCATCGAGTGTTGCGGGGTCGGGTCCCAACTGTGATGAAATGAGGAGTGAGGCGTGCCTGAGTGCACAGGCCGGCGATTTCCACCGGGACGTTACCATCCTCAGATATTCAGCGTAATCGACGTCACCAGAGCTCGCTTTCTTTCGGACGCCGAAGGAAATGGAGGTCAGATGTGGGGCTACTGGTGCGTTGTCGACGTCGGACACCGTTAAAGTTTCCAGCAAGATGTTGATCTGAGGAATCAAATCCGAAGCAGGGATTAGAATCCTGAGGTCGATGATGGAGGAAATTTGCCGGATTACTGCGCTAGTCTGGGCCCCCGAGACGCCAGAAATACAAAGACGCCAAAGAGTGCACGAGGAACGGGTGAGGAGAGATTCAAGAGTTGCCACCACCCTTGAATTGGCACTGGCACGTGAGACCTGAAGCGCAAGTTCTTCCAAAGACGGGGACCGAATCGAGTCCAACACTTGGAGTTTTGTTGTGGCAAGACGGCGAAGGCGCGGAACGTCAATTGGTTCCTGGACTGGCCACACTGGCTGATCGCGGACTCCAACCAGGGCCTCCACGAGATTCGGCGCGCTTTTCAAGATGCGTGCGTGCACGTCCCATGGACAAAGAAGTTGGTATCGTGTAAGATTGCCGACGGGGAATAGAATCGAATGTGGATTTACAGTGGCGTCCAGCAAAGAAGGGGCTTGTCGAAAACAATGAATTGGCTGAATTGCTCCCGTTGGCTCAGATCTCCATCCAATCCACAATCTTTGCAGAAGTGGGATTCGCCCCCGAAGGTCAGCTAGCAGAGGTACGAGATCTGGAGTCAACTCGAGGTCGAGGTCCTCCCACCGGGGCGCCTGCTGAATCAAAATCCGGAAGATTTCGATTTGGTGTGGAAAGTGGTTTTGGGATCCATAAAGATGATGTTTTAAATTTCGGGCGCGGGCGACCTGTGTTTCAACCATCGGGATTGGGTACGCGGCAGCGACACCTAAGCCGAAGTTGAAAGTCAAAAGTGACCACAGGGATGGATCTGAGATTGCTACTGAACGCCAGCGGTTGCTTATGTGCGTCAAAACCCATGGGCTGGTGGTTATACACATTTTTTGATGCCGGCGGAGTAGATCCTGGGCTCCTGGCAATGTCCACGAAAATATTTCGCTGAGAATTTCGGACGGGATCCGGCGGAGTGGAGACAGGATCGCCTTAGTCCGCGTCCGAAGGTTCAACACCGAAGCGTACTCCTCCTCCAGCTGTTTCTTCGTCTGCTCAAGTCGTGCTATGGCATTTTTTATGTTCGTCAAGCGAGTGTCGATTACGAAGACGCGCTCCCGTATGATGTCAACGTCAGAGTCGAGGGCGGCAACATTGGAGTTCAAGAGGCTGCAATGGCGGCTCCCAGGCAAAGGGGTGAGGTCGGGGTTTCCCGACGGTGCCATTGTCGTTCAAGACCGCGATTTCTGCACACGGTAAGCTAGAGCAGAGTCCATAAAGAGAGCCACACCTGTGATGAAATGGAAAGTCGTTCGCAGCAAATAACGGACGGCGGAGGTGGTGATGGTCAAGATAAAGGTTACTTAACACTGCCACCGGCCCAGGCTCTCCGGTTGCGTCCATTGATCCGCCCTTCTCCTCGTGGAAAGGTCCGTTCCACATGTAAAACCAATGTAAAACTGCTAAGTACTTTCTCATTCATACTAATCTTCCCTTGTTTCGAAAAAACACGAGTTAAACCAGCTCACCAGCAAAAGAGTCTAGCAATCAGAACTTGAATCCTTCCGAGTCCGCGACTGGACATCACCAAAACAAGAAGAATCAATACAACGTGCTAGAAATACAGCATGTGCGAGGGATCATCTAGACTACAAAGACTGGATTCTCGTGAAGGCTGCGGCGCATGGCGCGCGCGGCGCGGGTGCCCTGGAAGATATAAGCCCGGGTAAACAAGTACGACAAAGAAATGCGACATACGACAGCGCGGCGCTTGTTGCTCTTGCAAGACTTGGTGGTGGCGGGAGTCGAGGCAGAAACGGTGGAGCTCCCGGTGTCGGCCCCACTGGTGGCGAGCTGGCTGACGACCGTGCACCCGCCAAAGCCCGCGGTGGACTTGACCGACTAGATGAAAGGGTATTAAATTGGGATGGGTTGAGCGAAAGACGGGGGAAAACGCACAAGGAGACAGAGGTTCTTGGCCTTTCCGCCAGAGCAGACGGTACCCGCGGGGAGGGAGAGCGTCACCTGCTGGGTGCCAGTGTTCTTCGGCGCGGCGTCGCCGTTCTTGGTAACCTTGGCGGCGACGAACTTCTTCCCGGTGCCCGTGGGGTCGACAAGCACGGAGACGGAGCGCGAACCATCGGTGCCGCTGTGCACAAGACATTAGCCAAGGGTGCAAACGAAAATAAAAGACACGCACGCGTTGTAGTTCGTGATGTTGAGCATAACGGTGCCGTCGGCCTCGGCGGGGACGGCGGTGGACGTGTCGATGGTGGAGGCGATGTTGACGCTTCCGCAGGGCGAGCTCGTAGAGGGACGCTGGACATCGCTGCGCGCGGGTAGACCAGAAACACCGAGCGCCGGGGAGGGCATGGCGTGCGCGCTAGCACGCAGGGAAAGGGCCAGAACAACAGCCACGGAGGTGAATAGGGAGGAGAACATCATTCTAGTCGAAAAAGTGAATTCGTGAACGAGAGTCGTGAGTCGTGAGATGCTCGGGGGATCTAATTGAAGAAGATGGAAAAAGGAAAGGAACCGGTCCTTGGGTCGTGTGAGGTGGGGTGACGAGGAGTGTGTTTGCAAGGAAGAAACAACCCGGCTTTATAGTCCCGGGCGAGCATGGCCACCATGGCCACAATGCGGCGCTTAGCAAAAGACAATGGCACCTCAATATTTGTCCTTGTTTGGCCACCTTCCCCTCTTTTGTTGTCAACAAAGCGTGGCAACCGTTCATTCAGGGCTACAAAAGGTCGTTAGTATAATGCCTCACAATCGCCAAGCGGATCTCAAAGCCCAACAACTTCGATTTTTTCGACTGACGCGTACATAATCGCTCGTGATATTCATGTACCATTTCGTTCAAATCAAAAGGGGGGGGGTGTTCAAATCGTACTCACGTCTAATTAAGTCTATTTCTCACTGCAAACGATAGTGGATGATTAAGTTGCTTGAGTATGACGGACGGAAGAGATCAATCCAGCCATCACGAAATATTCAGAGCGGATCTGAGCGGCCCGGTTTGGTTCAACCATGTTCAACCTCGTTTGTTCAATATTAAGGTGCTGTGTCGCTCTAATAACGGGGAAATAATACATCCAGTAACATATGAGATAGCCAAGAGATAGCTTCAAGTTATATCAAACCACTCTTCCTACGTGCTCTACTCTGCACCCGTAGCCTGAATGGCCTCCACCGCCTGTAGGGAACGCGGAGTGATCGAACATTCGATAGGCAGAGGACATCTGACGACCTCGGTTAGTATCGTTTACGACAACCTGACATAGGGACTCACGCAATCAGTCCCGGGATATATTCATGTGAGAGTTCGACTACGTTTCCATTGTCATCGGTAGCCTTGCTTATGTTGAAGGTAGACAATACGGATGCGATGGTAATCCAGAGGGATGATGTGGCCATGTTGCGACCGGGACAGATTCTGCATCGATTCGCCTTCAGAATCCTGACGATATTAATGCGGATACTGACCGCCGACCGAATCCAAATGCAGCGTCGGGATCCCTAATCGCTGGATTGAGCTTCCCGTCAAGCAGGAATCGTTCTGGTTTGAAGGAATGTGGGTCGGGATACATATCCTGTTGAGGATGTTAGTAAAAGTCGACAGAGATGACCAAGACGGACTTCGTCGTGGAGTATTGCCCTGTTCATGAGAAGTTAAGTATTACTCGCCGAAGGGTCGATAAGATAGGGAACTAACCATGCATTACCAATGACCACAGAATGGGCGGGAATTCTATACCCTCGGTATTCGTCCTCAACTGTGAGGTAGTGCGGAATAGCTGAATATCTTTGAGTCAGAACACTTTCGAAGTTGACTGGACGACAAACCTATCGGGGTGACATTTCTCCACCGAAGGACCTCTTTCACAATCGCCGAGACATATGGCGTAGCCGCTTCGTCTGTGAAGTCGGGAAGGTTACCAACACCAACAACAGAGTCAAGTTCGGCCTGTGCTTTCTTCTGAGCTTCAGGATTCTCAATCATCGCCAGTACAAAAGTTCCAAGAGCCGACACCGTTGTATCAGCCCCGGCACCGTACAAGTTGGCAGCGCTCGTTTTAACTGTGAGTTCTCGTTCCTCTTTGTCTCCGATTGCCGAGTCATCCAGTGCGCCAAGGTTCAGCGACGTGAAAGAGTCGGGAGCTATTCCCATGTTCTGAAACCAATGTCAGGAGGATCTGAAAGTTTTGATATTGGTCGTACCATGCGTCGTTTGGTCTCAGCAAACGGAACTTCCAGGAGCTCTCGCGTAACCTTTCTCCACTTCGCGGCTCTGCGCTGGAAGCCCGCACCAGGCATCCACGCCGGTACGTATTTCAACGCAGGAATCGTGTCCTAAAAGTATTTTTCTTAAATATTTCCTCCATTCGTTGCAACGCACTTACAACAAGGAAGGTTCCAGGAATACTGGCAACGGATAACCCATGCATTGCCTCTTTTGCTATAGTAATGTATGGGTCCTCTTCGGTGATTCCATAGGTGACATTCATGATGAGCCCGCCGGCCATGCTGAGATGTTCATGAGAAATCGACTGGAGAGTATTAACCGAACGTCTTACCGCCTAAACTGCTCAACCACGTCGTCTCCCGGATTTTGAAGGATCCGACGAAGGAGTTTATGGGTAGCTGCACGTTCTTGCGGGTAAAACTGCTTTACTGATCCCACATTGAAACTCTCGTGAACCATCTTCCGGTGGGCGCGCCTGAAGCATTGTTAAGGACTAATTCTGCAATCGTGTCGATAGCACCGACCATCGCTCGCCTGATTTGGAGTGGAGAAAAAATTAACAGTGGCAGGAATAGTGCATGTCTGAGCGCACCGTATTTCATGAATCCTGATATTCATATGCTCATCGTCCTTTAACCATAGATACAACGTGAAGACTTACCGATACCGAAGTCCCACCCCATTAGCTCAGTGATCATGGGCATATACGGCCTAATCAGTTTAGTTAGGGTAACCCGGCGAATGGCAAGAACTTTACCGATCAGAATATAGCGAAGAGCGCTTGTCAAAGAGCTCTCTAGCAGCTTCCATCGAGGATAACACGATAATAGATGTCCCCGCAACATTCAGATGGATAATGTCGGAATCTACAGAGTGGTTGAAGAGGATGAATAATAGCCATGTAAATGAACATACTGAATTCCCGGCTCCACTCGAGGTACTTCTCCCACTGCAGGTCAGAAGGTATGTCGAGTAGATTACCCAAGAGGGGTAATTGAGGAGGACCCGGCGGAAGTGGAAGTCGGGAGCCACTGCGTTTCCATCGAAGAGCGAAAAACAAGGTTAGGGAGGCAATAAAAGCCCCAGTCAAGCTGCTGATAGTCAGAAGGGAAAACATCGCGAATTCAACTTGTGGACAATCGAACCGGTTTCCAGACTCGTCTCCTTATAATGACCCCCAGAAGATTTTGATTGGAGCGGCTCGGAAGCCAGCGGCCCATCGGGGGGTAAATATAGGGCTGTGGCGTTCTGAGAAACATAAATATAGCTGCGGCATTTCACGGAGCTCCAGAACGAAAAAATCGGACTTTGACCAACTGGACGGTGCAGTTTCGGGTATTCTGAGGCACTGTTGACTCGGATTTTGAACCTGACTGGATTGAAACCTGTCGCAGTCTTACCACCGGCGCTCGGGCCGTAACAGTTGAAGCAAGAGCCGATCGCGGAGGAGTGCTCTCAAAGTGCCGACCCTCACCCGGCTTCGTGCTTAAGTGAATGGAAATCGCGTTGCGTTGATATACCGGACATCGCGGACAGGGACCCTGACAGACGCATATATAGTGAGTAACCGGCGGTCGTTAAATTGGAGGTGTGAACAATCCTCGGCTTCTTGACTCCAATCGTAGACATCGAACCAAGCCTGGGCACGGGAGTGGGAAAAACATGGCGTTTATTTGAGCCACCGACTCCAAGTGGCGTACCGCGCAGCTTAAAGCCCTTGAAATGTGCAAGTGTGGCAGCCTCTGCAAGCTCGAGATCGGGTATAAAAATTATTCATAAGGGTATGCAAGTAGATTTGCGCTGCTAGACCCCACGAATATTTAGGTTCTGGTCCGAACACCTATCCGCATTCCCTGGCGGGCTAGGTGACGTCGCAGGCCGCTAGATATACGCGGCGGCCTGGTGAGTCTGAGCAGAAAAAGTTGAGCTGAAATAGAGTCGAAGGCCCGACACGGACCACACGGCGTCGGTGTCTGGGACCGGTGTGTGAGCACTGGGTAATGGCTCTGTTGCCGGTAGTTGGTGCCAGTCGGGATTTATAACTTGCGCCGCGAACTGAATTGCAGCGCCACGAACCGAGAGCCAGATTGAGGGAGCATGGAGCAGCGTTGGGTTACTGGGCCAGCTGGGCCAGCTGGGCCACCGGGAGCCGATGGTTGTATTTATCTCTGTGTATCTGACATCTTGAGAAAAACCTCATTTCTGGCCGTCGGAGGGGTCCTAGATCAAAGTTGAGAAGTTTACGGTTTCGGAAAATTGAGGCGTGCTCTCCAGATCAAAAGCACACCGTGAATCGAAGCTTTGACCAAGAGTAAACGGAGAGTGCAGTGTGAGGAGATGATGCCATGTGACTCCGGCTGTTCGGATCGACTCCGCGTCGAGCGCCGAGAGCCGAGAATTCGGCACTGTTCGTCTATCTTCAACAGAGCGAGGAACGAGCTCATTAGCGCCCACTTCTGGAAGAAGGGGTTGTTTCCAATCCCCGACTATCTAAAAGATAGTACCTGCTTGGAAAAAAAAGTCACCTAGTTCGACGTTGGCCCGTTAAGTTTGAAGCTTGCTGGTTAAACGCGACAAAAACAAACACCACTGTCTTCACATAGTACCTTTACAAAATTAAATCAGAACGAGTCTCGCGCTTCCCACAATGGGTTGTTCGAGGCCACAGGTCCTGTCCCGCCCTGAAAGACGGAGTCGACGGCAAGTTCAAACTCTGTGATGTTCGCCCCGTCGTCAGACGTGGCCCAGACCGCCAACACGACAGTGCTAGGAAGAGTATATTAGAAAAGATTGATGTAATGCATTGTAAGTCTTACTTTGTGCCGTTGTAGTCCAATATTCCTGCAGGGACAGGGAAGCGATTCTGCGGCCCAAGGTTGGCAACATATCTTCCCATATTCCACCTGCTCCCGACTAAGAAATGCAGATTTACAACACGGACACAACTGACCCGTTCACATAGAGGAACACCCTGTAAGTCCCCTGGCCGTACGGAGGAAAGTTGAAAGACATCTTCACGTCGTAGCCGCCGGGCACGTCGAGGTTGAAGGTTGTTCTGAAGTATCGCACTCCGGCAGTAGGTCATTGGGTTCTTGTCGCCAGTTGAACCAGGGAGTCCCTTAAGTGACCATCCTCTCATGTCCAGTGAGCATCTTTACATTTGTCTTTTTGCGGAACCCGATGCACCGGGAGGTTACTTTCACTGGGTTTTGGCCATGGGAAATGAGGACGCCCTCGGTAAGCTCTTATCGTCTCCTTTATCCGCACGTAGGCCAATAGCAGCGTCGATGCAAGTCGATATCTTCCAGATCCGACTCAAACAAGGGGAATGGGAGTGCGAGCATCATGATTCCGTGTCTCTGAAGAACACTGGTCATATATTCCGCGGCACTGTCCCTCTCGGTCCGCTCCTCCGCACGAAGGGAGAAACCAAAGCCTTCATCAACGGGGAATCTCCAAGCCAGGGAGATACTCCGCTCCTGTGGATTCACCTTGCTCAAGGTCGAGGATGGAGTTGCGCACAATGGCTGCTGCGCGTCTTGGAAGGTCTCATCGGCCAGGGATTCGTCGCCGACAAGACGGCTGGGGTTGATACTACGAAGAAGGACTGGAAGGCGGCCTTTTATATGGCTGTGAATGCGAAGGGGACAGAGTTTCTCAAGTATTCGTAGCGTTGCTGAGAATTGGCGAATTGCACCCATAAAGAACTCACAAACACACGTGCGCTTCTCTGACGGTAGTATGGCCGGCAACCCCTGTTCGTGCCGGCAAGGAGCTCCGAGCAAGCATGGAAGGATTCCAGAAGAAATAAAGTATCTGCAGAGTATCGCTATTGAGGGTGGCGTGTCGTTGAAACAAATTTCCGACATTCAAAGAGCGGCTGTGAAACACGACAACTCGCCGCTCTCCGAGCCTTCCATAACTCATAAGAGCTGATTGTACATCCTCCTGCGCTGCGCCCTTTCAATCTCGGTTCCAAGGGTTAAGATGAATATTCGGCAGCACGCTTAATTCAAACTGACCATTTGGTTATTCCTCCAGCTTCTTGATCACTCGCTCCGTCAATTCCTCCATCGTATCCACCAACTCGACCCCAAACCGGTCACAGACAATCTGAACATTGCCCCGGCGGTAAAATCCCGGAGGACAACACACAATCATCTTGCCGCTCGCTGCGTAGAGGCCGAGCTCGAGGAGGGAGATCGGCGCCTTGGTATCAGGGTGGAAAAACAGGGCGATGACGTCCGCACGGTCCTGGCTGTCGAGCTCCCAGTCAACCTGCTGTTTAAACATGGGGTTCGATATGTCCTGCTCCCAGCTACCGTCCCAGGCGTCTCTGCGCGGATTCATAATCGTGATGGGGAGATGCGATAGTTTGGCGGTAAGGCGCGTCTGCCAGTCCTCGACGGAGCCCATTTCGATAGATCCAGCAAGGAAGATGGATTTTCTATGTACCGTAACGTGTTCTGGAGCCTTGAAAACTTTGGCGCGGTCCGACATGGAGGTCAAGAAGACGCTGCGTTGCGGCTGTTCATTCAAGGCTACAAAAGGACCTTCGCATGCTGTCCCATGCTTCCAAATTGCCAAGCAAATTTCAAAACCCATCAACTTTGAATTATCATTTTTTTCAACCGACGGAAGTTGACCGATGGGCTTGGGGTTCTCAACGACGTCTTTAAGTATTCCAGTTTGACTAGGACTCCGTTCCAACAGGATAACCACCTCTTTGGAATACCGACACGAGGTTTTGTTCATTTCCTTCCCTGTCGTATTTCCCGTCGACGGCTCCAATATCGGAAACCCGAAGGAGAAAGAAAGGAACTAGACACTTGAGGATTCAAGGTGGCCGGCTCGTACTGCTCGGCCCTTCGGCGACGAGCCATGTGGGTCAAGATTTTGGAGAATCAGCTGGCCTCAGACGGTCAGCCCTGTCCAACCCGCAGTTGAACTTAGGCGCTTCAAATCCGTCGTTGGCCTGCATGGAATCAAAATTTAAATGTATAGACGACTAACGTTTCGTAATAACATCCCGTCGGGAACTCAAACGACGAAGTAATCTGGTTCTACCTAGTAGCCCGGTTCCCGTCATTCTCCTACCCAGTTTTAATCCCACCCTGGATAATAGGTCCAGAGACCAATATTTTTCTGTGCCACCGGGCCATACTCCATCCAGAAATCCAAACCCTCACGTTTTAGGTCCTTCAAAGTCTCATTTTCTCGCAACTCCTCCAGCGCATACTGCGAATTGGCTGAAAGAAACGCAGCAGCCCCGAGTGCGTGCCGCGGCTCTTTCCACCTTGAGTAAAGCATCTCCGTGAATTTCATGTGATCGAGACTGCACGACGGCCGGCAGCCGATAGAAATGGATTGCAGCTGCGGCGCGACATGCGGGGTGTCGGGAATCATTGTGAGCATGGCGAGCACGGCAGGTTTTTCCGCGTTAGAGGCGCTGCTGAAGATGATCGCAAGATCGACTATGGATGGAGTCTCCTTCAACAGGTGTGCAATTTTGGCAGTCTCGACACGTCCCTCAAGACGCAGCCGCCGTAGGGAACATCCTGATTGCTCGACGAAGGGCCCGAATCTACTCTGAATCATATCTCCTTCGCCCATGCACAGAGCGAGTTCGTCGAGAGCAGGTGTACTGAGGTAGCCGAGGATTTCGACGTGGGAGGTGTACAGACGACGGAGGCAGGGTAGGTGAATGGGTTCATCAACATGTGGCCACGGTTCGATGTCAAACTCCAAGCATATCCGAACCTCAACTAGGTTCGCGCCAAGGACCAACGCACTTTGATGAACATCCCAGGGACCGTTCAGGTCATGGCGCGTCAGCTGGTGGACTGGCAGGAGGAGAGGCACAAAGTGGGAGTAGTTCACGACCGTGGCGTCAACGAGCGAAGGAGCTCGTTCAAAGCAGTCAATGAGATCTACGTCCGACTGACTCGTCTCGTCCGACCACTCTATAGACAACCTGCGCAGCAATGGGAGGCGGTGTTGGATATCGCTGAGGATGGGGACGAGTGCAGAGGTCAAGATAATGCTCAGCTCCTCCCATCGCGAGGAATGTAGGCCGAGATATTTGAATATCTCGATTTGAGGCCCAGGATTGGACTTTTCGTGGCCAAAAAAGTGAATCTTGGGCTTCTGCGCTCGACTGAGCTGCGTCTCGAGCATTGACATTGGATACAGTCCGGCAGGATCCATACCAGGATGGTAATTAATAGCCACCATTGACCACAATGAGGGAATTGCAATGGCGACCGCTCTCCAATGGCGGCTGATGTGGGTCAAGAGCCATGGGCTGTCGTTGGAGCAGAATCGCTTGCGCGCACTGGCCAAAGCATAAACCGGTGGCAATGTCCACGTGAAGATTTCGGCGAGAACCTCAGGCGGAATTCGCCTCAGTGGGGAGAGTGCCGCGGTGTTCTGAGCGGAGGCGAACGAGCGACTGACGTTCCTCCGTTAGTTGCTCCAGTCGACGTTGAAGTGACGCTATTTCCTCGTCGATGTCCAGGACTCGCGCGTCGATTTTTAAGCCCGTGGATTTGATCATGCCTATATCGGAGTCCAGAGGCGCCTCGTTCGAGTTCAAGAGTCTGTGATGTCGAGTCCCGGTGGCGAGAGTCAAATTGCCACTGGTGGTAAACTCTTCCGCCTGGGAGCTGCCGTCGGATTCAGATGCGTCCATCTGTGTGTGGTTAGCTACTGCAATGCAAATTGGGTGAAGAATGCTCACTGTGTCGATGGTGGTCGAGGTGGAAGCAAGGTGGAAGTGTTTTTCGATCATTGTTGGGATCACCATCAGTATCGAGTGATCGCCGATCGGCCGGGCGAACCCGAATTACTTATATTACCCTAATTTGCGAGCTCCTCCCAGGCCGGATTCTTCGGCCTCATCGGGATCAGCCCGAACGACACCATCCCGGTCGCCTACATTCTTCCCCACAAGTAATATACCGCGTACAAACCTACAGTTCTCCTATCTGGTGTATGTGTACTGTACCATTTCGTTCAAATCAACAGGGGGTGTGAGAACACACATCTACTTGATTTGATTTTTCACTGCGAACGACATGGGCGACGAAAGAGATTGAATCAATCCACCCATCACGAAATATTCAGAGCGGATCTGAGCGGCCCGGTTTGGTTCAACCATGTTCAACCTCGTTTTTTTCAATGTGCTGTGTCGCTCTGATAACGGGGAAATAATACATTCAGTAACATATGACATAGCCAAGAGATAGCTTCAAGTTACATCAAACCACTCTTCCTACGTGCTCTACTCTGCACCTGTACCCTGAATGGCCTCCACCGCCTGTGGGGAACGCGGAGTGATCGAACATTTGAAAGGCAGAGGACATCTGACGACCTCGGTTAGTATCGTTTACAAAAATCTTACATAGGGACTCACGCAATCAGTCCCGGGACATATTCATGTGAGAGTTCGACTACGTTTCCATTGTCATCAGTAGCCTTGCTTATGTTGAAGGTGGACAATATGGATGCGATGGTAATCCAGAGGGATGATGTGGCCATGTTGCGACCGGGACAGATTCTGCATCGATTCGCCTTCAGAATCCTGACGATATTAATGCGGATACTGACCGCCGACCGAATCCAAATGCAGCTTCGGGATCTCTAACTGCTGGATTGAGCTTCCCGTCAAGCAGGAATCGTTCTGGTTTGAAGGAATGCGGGTCGGGATACATATCCTATTGAGGATGTTAGTAAAAGTGGACAGAGATGACCAACACGGACTTCGTCGTGGAGTATTGCCCTGTTCATGAGAAGTTAAGTATTACTCGCCGAAGGGTCGATAAGATAGGGAATTAACCATGCATTACCAATGACCACAGAATGGGCGGGAATTCTATACCCTCGGTATTCGTCCTCAACTGTGAGGTAGTGCGGAATAGCTGAATATATTTTGAGTCAGAACACTTTCGAAGTTGACTGGACGACAAACCTATCGGGGTGACATTTCTCCACCGAAGGACCTCTTTCACAATCGCCGAGACATATGGCGTAGCCGTTTCGTCTGTAAAGTCGGGAAGGTTACCGACACCAACAACAAAGTCAAGTTCGGCCTGTGCTTTCTTCTGAGCTTCAGGATTCTCAATCATCGCCAGTACAAAAGTTCCGAGAGCCGACACCGTTGTGTCAGCCCCGGCACCGTACAAGTTCGCGGCGCTCGCTTTAACCGTGAGTTCTCGTTCCTCTTTGTCTCCGAGTGCCGAGTCATCCAGTGCGCCAAGGTTCAGCGACGTGAAAGAGTCAGGAGCTACTCCCATGTTCTGCAAACAACGTCAGGAGGATATGAAAGTTTCGATATTGGTCGTACCATGCGTCGTTTAGTCTCAGCAAACGGAACTTCCAGGAGCTCTCGCGTAACCTTTTTCCACTTCGCGGCTCTGCGCTGGAAGCCCGCACCGGGCATCCACGCCGGTACGTATTTCAATGCAGGAATGGTGTCCTGAAAGTATTTTCTTGAATATTTCCTCCATTCGTCGCAACGCACTTACAACAAGGAAGGTTCCAGGAATACTGGCAACGGATAACCCATGCATTGCCTCTTGTGCTATAGTAATGTATGGGTCCTCCTCGGTGATTCCATAGGTGACATTCATGATGAGCCCGCCGGCCATTCTGAGATGCTCATGAAAAATCGACCGGAGAGTATTAATCGAACGTCTTACCGCCTGAACTGCTCAACCACATCGTCTCCCGGACTTTGAAGGATCCGACGAAGGAGTTTATGGGTGGCTGCACGTTCTTGCGGGTGAAATTGCTTTACTGATCCCACATTGAAACTCTCGTGAAGCATCTTCCGGTGGGCGCGCCTGAAGCATTATTAACAACTAATCCTGCAATCGCATCGATAGCACCGACCATCGCTCGCCTGATTTGGAGTGGAGAAAAGATTAACAGTGGCAGGAATAGGGCATGTCCGAGCGCACCGTATTTCATGAATCCTGATATTCATGCGCTCATTGTTCTTCGACCACAGATGCAATGCAAAGACTTACCGATGCCGAAATCCCACCCCATGAGCTCAGTGAGCATGGGTACATACGGCCTAATCAGTTTAGTTAGATTAACCCGGTGAATGGCAAAAACTTTACCGATCGGAATATAGCGAAGAGCGCTTGTCAAAGAGCTCTCTAGCAGCATCCATCGAGGATAACACGATAATAGATGTCCCCGCAACATTCAGATGGATAATATCGGAATCTACAGAGTGGTTGAAGTGGATGAATAATAGCCATGTAAATGAACGCACTGAATTCCTGGCTCCACTGGAGGTACTTCTCCCACTGCAGGTCAGAAGGTATGTCGAGTAGATTACCCAAGAGGGGTAATTGAGGGGGACCCGGCGGAAGTGGAAGTCGGGAGCCACCGCGTCTCCATCGAAGAGTGAAAAACAAGGTTAGGGAGGCAATAAAAGCCCAAGTCAAGCTGCTGATAGCCAGAAGGGAAAACATCGCGAATTTAACTTGGAGGCAATCGAACCGGTTTCCAGACTCGTCTTCTTATAACGACCCCCATGGCCGAGAGGAGTCGATTGGAGCGGCTCCGTTCCATCGGCAGCAGGAAGCCAACGGCCCATCGGGGGGTGACCTGGGCGCTAGTTTGGCCAATCTGAAGAAACATAAATATAGCTGCGGCATTCAACGGAGTTCCAGAACGAGAAAATCGGACCTTGACCAACTGGACGGTGCAGTTTCGGGTATTCTGAGGCACTGTTGACTCGAATTTTGAACCTGACTGGATTGAAACCTGTCGCAGCCTTACCACCGGCGCCCGGGCCGTAACAGTTGAAGCAAGAGCGATCGCGGCGGAGTGCTCGCAAAGTGCCGACCCTCACTCTGCTTCGTGCTCGAGCGAATGGAAATCGGGCTGCGTTGATATACCGGACATCGCGGAGAGGGACCCTGACAGACGCATATATGGTGAGTAACCGGTGGTCGTTGGGTTGGAGGCGTGGACAATCCTCGGCGTCTTGGTTCCAATCGTAGATATCGAACCAAGTCCTGGGCACGCAAGTGGGAAAAGCATGGCGTTTATTCAAGCCACCCACCCCAAGTGGCGTATCGCGCATTTAAAGCTCTTGGGCTGTGCTCGAGTGAGCGTGTCGCGCTCTGAAAATTATTCATAAGGGTATGCACGTAGATTTGCGCTGCTAAATCCCAAGAATATTTGGGTTCTAGTCGGAACACCTAGTATGCGGGCTAGGGAACATCGCAGACCGCGAACGTGGATGCGATAGATATCTAGATGTGTGCGGCGGCCTGGGTGGGTCTGAGCAGAAAAAGTGGGCTGAAATAGACACACGGCGTCGGTGTCTGGGACCGGCGTGCGAGTAATGGCTCTGTTGCGGGCAGTTGGTGCCGGTCGGGGTTTATAACCTGAGCCGCGAACTAAATTGCAGCGCCACGAATCGAGAGCGGCGAACCGAAGTTCGGAGATTGAGGATAGGCAGGCAGTGTTATTAGGCTCACCTGTCAGGCCGCCGATCCTTGTATTCATGTTTAAAAGGGCCTGCCTGTGGTCACTCTCAAAGTTAGCCAGACTCAGAGCGCGGAATCAGATCATCGACAAACATGTGTGTCTGCCGTCGCGAGCTCGTTCAAGAGTGCCCGCTCAGCGCTGGCGCGCGGTACTTTGAGAAACTTCTGGCCGTCGGAGGGTTCCTAGGTTAGAGTGGAAAATTGGCGGTTTCGGAAATTGAGCATGTTCTCCAGATGAAAAGCACACAGTGAATGGAAGCTTTGATCAAGAGTAAACGGAGAGTGGAAAAGAGCGAAGCGTGAGAAGATGATACCATGTGACTTCGACTGTTCGGACCGAGCCGAGGGCCGAGAACTCGGCACTGTTCGTCTATCTTCAACAGAGTCCGAGGAACGAGCTCATTAGCGCTCACTTCTGGAAGAACGGGATTGTTTCCGATCCCCGACCATCTGAAGGATTGTACTTGCTTGAAAATAAATAAAAAGTCACCTGGTTCGACGTCACGGTTGGGTTTGAACTTTGAAGCTTGCTGGGTGAACGCGACTCGACAAAAACAAACACCACTGTCTTCATATAGTACCTTCACAAAATTAAATCAGACTGAGTCTCGCGCTTGCCACAATGGGTTGTTAGAGGCCACAGGTCCTGTCCCGCCCTGAAAGACGGAGTCGACGGTAAGTTCAAACGATGTGATGTTGGCCCCGTCGTCAGACGTGGCCCAGACCGCCAACACGACAGTGCTAGGAAGAGTATATCAGGAAAGATTGATGTAATTCATTGTAAGTCTTACTTTGCGCCGTTGTAGTCCAATATTCCTGCAGGGACAGGGAAGCGATTCTGCGGCCCAAGGTTGGCAACATATCTTCCCATATTCCACCTGCTGCGGACTAAGAAACGCAGATTTACAACACGGACACGACTGACCCGTTCACATAGAGGAACACCCTGTAAGTCCCCTGGCCGTACGGAGGAAAGTTGAAAGACATCTTCACGTCGTAGCCGCCGGGCACGTCGAGGTTGAAGGTTGTTCTGAAGTATCGCACTCCGGCAGTAGGCAGGCCCGTGGACAGGGTAGTGGTGTTCCAACTAGAGTCGTCAAACCCCGGTAGATGCCACCCTGCTCTGTCGCCGAAGAAGCCTCCTTCGTTCATGATACCACGGATCCGATCGGGGAAACTAGGTCCTTCCAGCGTCCGTTGGTGTGATACGAGGAGTCAAGATACTTACTCTTGGAAGCCGCCGAGTTTACCCTGTACTTTCCAGGTGGGTTGGGAACTCGAATTGAGGAGGAAATATCCTGTAGTCCGTCAGAACATCACCACCTTCCTCAGAACAGAGGTCAAATGCGAGCCGAACCCTGTATGCCCCGAGGAGTCTTCAGCCACTCGGTAAACTCTAGGAGTAGGTCTGAGTCTTGTTCTTCGATAATGTACTGGTAGTAGACACGCTCACGATTGGCGTTGGCTTCTTCCATTCCCATATTATCTATCGGACAATGAATGAATCCGCGCCATGAAGTCGTGTATTGTTGCGCGCACCATGAAGAACGGTGATGACATTCGGCCCAGGAGCCAAAGCGTCAGGAGGAAAGACATAAGTATCATTGGTAGTCTCGACGATGACCTATGTAAAACGTCAGACGCAGACGGAAAACGTAGGACGAAGCTCACGTTTATATCGTTGTTACTGGAGTTTCCGTATGCCGCTCCAAGGAATACATCGTTGAGCCACACACTTCCAGCAAAGCCTATGTGGGACTACGTGAGTTGCACCGTGTAAACGCTCAGCAGCCGCGTCGATCATGGAAAACAGTCTGCCAACGCCGATCGGCACAGCTTCGTCCAGGTCCGACGATGTCGGCAACATGTGCCGACGCGGCCGCTGAGCTAGTAAGATGGAACCCCGAACCTCTGCCTCCGGTGATGCTCAAATTCACAGCCGGCTCGGCTCCCGTGCTGTTGAAATGTCCTCTCCACAGGACCGGACCTTCGCAGCTACACCGTAAACAGTCAGTCGAAGTAGTCGTTGTGGAACCCGGTATGTACTCACAAGCCATAGGCACAAGCATACAGGTAATTCTGAAACATCGAACCCAGAGAGTTTACGAAGGGAGCAAGGAACACTCACGGGACCGTAATACTTTTTAAAGGGGTTCGTTGTGGTCAACATGTCAGCATCAACCCACCTCGCATCATTATAGCCTTTCTGAATCTCCGGCAACGCATCCGCCACCTTCCACTCCGCATTGAGGAGGTCCGGGACGTGGATCTCGGGCAACCGACCTCCCACGGCGAAAGTTAGCACGCCAGGTGCGACCGTCTTCACGTTAGCGATCGCCTTCCCGTTCCATGATGCGGACGTTACTGACTCCGGCGCGTACACTGTGATAGAGGTGGAGCCGTTTGTGTCTCCCCACAGCTCGATAGTCGCCTCCTTTTTAGCGGCGATGCTGGCGTTCCGAAGCAAAGCAGGCCCCTGCACGAGCACGGTCTGATTCGTAGAGACGCGGAAGAACGTCGAGCCATCGGCACCGGGGATAATGGGCGCGAAAATGAAACTGGAGGAGGACCACTTAAGTTGTACGCGTTGTAGACCAACGTTCAACTTAAGTTTCGCACAACTTAAGTTGCGCGTTCAGCGCGCCAGAGGCCCTCATTGCGCCGTCTGTAGACCCCCACTGAGCTGGAACTTAAGTCCTCCCAGCACTTAAGTTGTGCGCGGTGACTTAAGTTCCTCTACCACTTAAGTGCCACAGGACTTAAGTTCCGTCCAGACGCCTGAAGTTCCTGAACAACTTTCAAAACTTAAGTCAATTTAATATTATTGTGGCTGTGCAACGACGACCAGCGACGCCACGACATACACCTCGCCGACGGGTGGGAGGGGGGGAGGGGGGGAGGGGGCAGTGGGGGCAGTTAAAGCGAGATGTATTAGAAGTCCTTGTACGCTCTATGTATGTCCTGTACGCAATAAGTATTCTTCCGTGTCAACGCAGGAGGCGCTTACCATACGATCCATCCACCCAAAAATTACGTCGCGCCATCCGTCTATCTTCGTGATCAATTCGTCGAAACTCGTCGCCGAGACCCAATCGTGGTGTGCTCCGGAATCGGCGGCCTTGAAGATAATCTCCGCGTTGTGGGCCAGCCGCTTGTACATGGCGGCCTGCATTCGGGCATACGTAGCCGCGCCGTTAACACCATTCGCCTGCTCCTCGCGGTCCGCCAGCCCTGTCCACACCACACTGTCACGGCGGTATCTCTCGGTAACACGCATCAGCTCCGCGTGCTTGCGTTCGTACTGCTCCAGCCACCGGTACATTTCTGCTTCAGCGCGGAACCACTGCACTCGCTCGCCTACAGACGCTGTCAGTATGTGCCCCGACAGATAACTATTCCGACTTACTTTCTGCCTTGTACGCCGCCAGCTTCTCGTCACTTAAGGTCTGCCCCTTCGTCAGACGCTCAAGCCAGATCCAGCCGTCTACCTTCTTCTTCTTCGGCTCCCCCTTCTTCCTCCCCGTTCCCTTCCCCTGCCCGCCCAGTTTGGACGGCGAACCCTGCTCTGAGTCGCTGCTGCTCTCCGCCGAGTGTACCTCCACATCGCCCGGAGCAATATCCCTTAAACGCTTGGGTGTACGCGGGACCCGCTTGAAACCTATATACACGTTAGCATGTGTCGTTCGTTCTGCAGCGCTAGCACGTACCCGAGCGCTTGAGGGTCTGAGTACCCACTAATAACTGCGGCTCGTCCTCATCGCTATCGAGCTCTCCTCCCCGGGCCAACGTTGACGACGCCACTGCGGGCGAGATCGTCACCCCGGACTGAAGATACCACGCGGTGCCGTCAAATAACCGCGAGTCCCCCTTCGCGCGATGCAGATGGGTCTCCTTCCTCCGCGTGTCTTTGGCAGTCATGGGCGGGAAGGGTTCGACCGCATCCTTCGCCATGTGGCCGAGATGGATGAGAGCACTACGAGCGCTGTTGTACATGGCGATCTCGAACGTCTTCATCATCTCTGCCTTCTGCAGATTCCGCTGTGATCGCGTAACGCCTCCCTGCCCTCGATAATCCAGCTCCCTCGTCTTCCTGACGGCGGACAGCGCCACAGAGGCGTCTCGAACGGCGAGAATGCCATTCTGCGCTGCCGTGCAGCGCAGCTGGATCTCTGCCTCCCGCAACTGCGTGCTCAGCGCCGCCACGTCTGCCGCGGGCTTGTAACCGCGCTTCATCCGATACGAAGGCAGCTGAAGGGCCGTCACTTCTGGCTCATCCACGTCGAGCGCGCTGAGGGTGAGACGGGGGTAGATCTCCCGCTGCCGGTCCCTGAACTTCTTGAGCTTGACGTTTAGCGTGTCGCGGAGGGCGGTGATGCTGTTCCAGGTTTCGACCAGCGGATGCTCCTGATGATTCTTGAGGAGCGCGATCGCGAGGACCCTGTATGATAACAGGTTAGCGTTCTGAACATTCACGTCCGACGAGACTAGGCTCACTGGGTACGCTCGATGCTCATACCGTCGTGGATCCACTGTGCCACTGGCGTTCCCGCATCGTGCCCGTCATTGTCTTTTGCTTGTTGTTGTTCTGCGGTGACCATCGTGGCCAAGACATTGTCCACAGTCAGCGCTACACGCGGCTTCAGCTCGAAGTGCTCGTCGAAGGCAATACAGCTTACATACCTTGAGTCGTCTCGTGCTGATAAACACTCTGAATCTTGCCATCTGTCCCCTGCTTCGCGACGCGATCGCGACGCGACCAACCAACGACCTCCGTGGCGTGTTGCTTGCTCAGGTCTTGGAGGACAGCCATGTGCACCTCGAATAACTGCAGCGCGTCCAGTCGTTCGGCCGCCAGAAGCTGCGCTGTGAAAAAAGGGCAGTCAGTCCAGAATCAATACGAGGCCAGACAGACGGTCTTACCTTGACGAAATAATTTGGACATATTCCACGCATGCATAACAAAGTTGATGATGTCGTGCCTCGAAGCCCCCGTCATTTGCCGCGTTGAAGACCCGAGCGGATTGAGGAACGCCCAGATCACTTCGGCCGTCTCCCCGTGGAAGTGCGCCCGGCACGCAAAGTAGACTGCCTGCCAAAGGGACTGGCAGGAAAGTCCATGTCCGTTGATGTGGTCCGCCGGGATTTGACCCTCAACGGCAGCTAACAGGACGTGGAGCCATTTGTCGTCCGGGAACAGTGCCTCAGCGCGGACGACTTCGTTAACCCCGAAAGCGCAGTAGCTATCGTAGCTAACGTTCGTGGGCTGTACTGCTTTACGGGGCGGTGAGTTCGTGTGACGCAGCAGCTCGCGCTGGGCGTATGTACCGAGGGAAAAACTGGGCGAAGGACAAGTTAACATCAATTGCACCGAAATAAATAAAAAAGAACGTACGCTTCGCCCTTAAGGATGTCGATCAAGGACCCCAAGAAAGAATGGTCACAAGCGCATGCGACGACGCCGCTGAGAGCAGTGTTCCCGTACTTCACCGATCCCTGGTGACGGATGGATCCGATATGGGCTTTGCAGGGTACTTCCTGAGAGATATGGGTCAACGCCAGGTCGAGATGATGCTATATAGACATACCTTGTCTTGCTCGGGGATCACGTACGTCTTGGCGAAGTGCTCGAACTCCGCCTGCTTTGGAAAGTACATATTGCCGTCGGTGAGCGCCGTGTCGCTGCCGTCGTCACGTTTGAAAAATAAATTGGCTTTGAAGTTTCCGTCGAGTGTGATATTGAGTTTAACGGTGTGTCTGGTGTTCCGCAACGAGTAAGTACTCTATCATCGAGCGGTGAAGATGGATTTCCACTTACCGAAGGTAACGCGGCACCTTCACAACAAAAGGCATGTTTACGCCTGGTTCGGGACACGCCCCGCAATTGACACCAAGAAATTTACTGGGGCGATGGGGGTACGGAACACCCGCTTCTCCAGAAACAGGCAGGTCGAGGTTGAATGCTTGCCCACTTTCGATTACGATCTGCAGATATTCGTAGAATCGAGTGATAGCGAGAAAATTGGAGTAGATGTCCTGAACGCCATTTAGTTTAACGATCGAAACTGTAGTAATCGCGTGCATACCGGAACTGCGCCTGCAAAATAAGGATCGGCCAGCCGCTGCAAAACGAGCACAAAGTTGTATGCGGACCCCTTCCCTTGGCTCCGCTGCTGGCGATGGGATTTGAGCAACCCCAGGGTATAGCCAGTTTTCGGGTCTTTGACGCTGCCGGGGAAGATACCCGCCTGCAGGAGTTGGTGGAAATGCGGGAGCGCTTCCTTTCCCGTGGGGGTAGGTACAATCGGGCAACCACAAAACGCGATCGCAGTGGCATGAATGCCGTTGCAGTCCACCAATGTGAAGGAACGTGCTGCGACCGCGTTCGGGCACCCTTCACCGTAGTGACCAAGTCGGAGTGCGCCGTTCTTCAGGACCCGACTGGCGTCGTGCTTCTCGAAAAATCGCTCCGCCTCGTTCCAAACGAGGGCCCAATGAGTCCACATCGTCCGGTGCTTCTTCGCCCAGCACGTCCGACAGAGTAGCTCTCCCTGAAGGCAATCCGAGCATGCCACTTGTCGCAGACGGTCCTTGACGCCGCAAGAACACGGCGTGAGGAGCTGAGAGTGGTGATGCAGGGACAGGAGGATGCGCAAAAAGGTATCCTCCTCCGCCTTCAGTGCGTTCATGTGAGCGACGTTCTAGAATAACGATATAAGTTTCACGAAAAATAAATTGGTGTGCCACTGAACACACCTCTCGCATCTTCTCGCTCTTCTCCTTCCCCTTCTCGTCGCATGCCGGCGTCGTCTCGTATGCAGGGATGGCACCAGAGGTCTCCTCGGGCGCGTCGAGGAAAGGCAGGGACGGCTCCCCTCCATTATCGACGAATGCGCCAATGGATGGCAGGATTGATTTGTCGACTGGTGTGCCGACGTAGAGATGCTCAGATCTCGATGTGGTCGCTGTGGCGGGGTTAGCTGGGGCCTCAGGAGCAACGGTCCGCAAACTGACCTGTGTGGAATCCAACTTTGAGGCTCGGTATGTCGGTGGCAACCCGTGAAGTCGTCTTGTTTTTACTGACAGCGGCCTTATTTCGTCCGACAGCCTTCATGGTCGCAAACTGGGGTGATTCGCGCGGAAGAACGATGCTGCTGAACGAAGAACGATGCTGCTGAATGTCGTTAGTTCCAGACCCCTCGACGAACAAAGGACGCACTGTTTCAAGATAAATCCGTTTGGTGATTTGAGCTCAAAGCGCGTGATGTGGCCCTTCGCCTTCAGGATTGGATGTACAAGTCAATAAAGCAATATAGGGTATCAGAACCGATGTACGAGCCCACGTAAAAAAGTATGTAAGAGTCCATGGAAAATTTAAAAGTATGCGAAAGAATGAATGAAAGTCCACGAAAAATGTACAAATTGAGTCCATTTCCACACGAGAAAAGGCACGAAAACGAAGGTCCATTGCAAACAGTAAGTAGGTAAGTATAGTATGCCTGGGTCTTGTCGGCGGCGGAGACTGGCACCGACATGAAAGTCGGGCAGGCTCGACATGAAAGTCGAGCCCAAGATCGACATGTGAGTCGATCTGGGGTCCTGGGTGGTCCTGGGGCCTGTCCTCAGGGTCGGTCACGTCGGTGGGTCGCGTCGGTGGGTTGTTGGTGGTCGTTTCTGCGGGGGATGCTGGTGGTGAGAGAAAGAGATGATGACGTGGGAACAGGCTTCGGTTCCCGGCTCCGAAAATCGCCGGCGCTTGCGAGGGCGCTTAAAAGACTGGTGACCATTTTTTTTGGCGCCAAGGCCAAATCTCACATGAAAAAATCCGGTAGTCGCAGGCAGGTAAACATTGAGGCGATTACAGTCATTCATTCATTGAGGCCAGTACAGTAAAATTACATTAGTATTTATATACATGCTTTTGGCGCGCCAAGAAAGGTAACTAAGCAGTTTGCGCGATATTAATGCTACAAAAATGTACAGGATACGGTATGCGGCTGCACGACAAGTTACAATTCGCCCTCCTCCCGCTCCACGTCGTGGTCCAATCGCAAGGGAACCACCGCAGCGCGACCAAAGTGCTCCCAAAAGGCTTGGGTGTAGTAGCGGCAAACAGCATTCTCGAGGGCGTCCATTTCTGCAGGGGACCACTGGCGAGTTTCAGCGACGCGCCGGACGATGTCAGGGCGCAGGGATTTAGTGCGCCAAGAAAGCATCAGTTTCGCGGTGCGCGCAACATAGCGGTGACGCTCTTCTACCGACGTCGATGCCCAACCTCTCTGGCTCATCTCCAACGGCGCTCCAATCAGCATGTGGCCGGCAAAACACCACTTGACCTGTTCCAGCCTCTCTTGCCCCGACGCCCGTCGATCCAAGGAAGCAAACTCAAAGCGGAAATTTGTCTCCGCCACCTGCCAGACGATCTCCCGAGTCCGAGCGAGACTGAAGTCGGGAACGGACTCAGCAGGGACTGGGAAGTTCGAGATGACGCCGTTGGAGGCTTCCAACGCCGGACGGATGAGGTCCTGGAGCTTCGCACTCCGCTTCTGCGTTCTGGACCCGGCTGCCCCGCGCGGCTCAATCAGACCCTCCAGTATATCTCGCCATTCCTGCGGGCGAAGCGGCTGGGGTCGGGTGGTGAGCATGTAGACGAACCCGTCGGACAACAGATTCCAATGGTGAAGAAACTTGTGGCGCCGACGTTCCGGGTTCGCGCTTACGAGTAAGGCGGGCTCGGGAAGGATGTAGCGGGCGTCGACGTTGGTGGAGGAGTAAGGGACGACTCCGCGATCGACTGCGGCAAGTGCTGTGGCCATGGACAGGATAGCTGGCGGCATTTCTGGAATGTCCAAACGAGCGAATTTGTCCCGTTGAGCTTTTGCATCGTTCTTGGCGGGGGCCTTGGGCGAGTTCTGGGAGGCATCTGGTGCACCGATTTTGTTAAAATTATTTCAGTCGCTAAAGGTGAAAATTTAACGCACATGGATTATGTCGTCGCTGCGGCGGCTGCTGGGGTTGATTGCGGGAAACTGCTGCAATGATGTTTGTGAGTACGGGAGTTCTGGAACATGCTTTTGGGGAACGTACACGGCGGTGGGGCTGATCGAGAGGAGCTGGCGACGGGAACTACAGGCGCTGTTGACGGCGCAGGAGCGGGAGTGAAACCTGTTTCGAATGGGTCTTGATACCACGGAGTGTACAACGCTGCGGCGTGGATTGCGCCAATTTTTTCGATTGTACTGTTCCCACTGTAAAGAACAGGAGGAGCGCCAGCGCCGTGAGCATTGGCATCAGGAAGACCTAAGCTCGGCTCCAGTAACGGGACGACTTTGAGGATGTTCTCCCGGTCGAACACCTCTATCGGCCGAAGGAACCAAAAGGGCACCCCGGCCGCCCAAAGCTGCTGCGCAACGCTGGGGAAAGTGGTGAACGCGCCGACGAATTCTGCGACAGCGGGGAGGGAGGCGGTGGAGTAAGTGGTCATTCGAGGTTTGTAGACAGTGAGATATTCGTAAAGAGCGTCCAGCTCCAGGACTTCACGTTGGAGGGACGTCAGCGCGAACAGCATTTTGGGAAATGTGGTGGGGAGCGTCTGCAGCTGTTCCAGCCACATCATGATGTGCTGTATGAGCTCCCCGAACAGCTGATGCAGCGGCTCCTTGGACGCATCGCGAAGGTCGGTGCATCGCGCGACGAGTTTATTGACAACAAGTTTCAGCGGCAAAAGCCGTGTATACTTGAGCCGCCCCAATCCGCGCGTGACGGCACTCCCGACGACGAAATCGTAGACAGCAGGCGTCCACCACAGACACTCAAGCTCGGCTCGCGCCCCTTTCTTTGAGATGAGCGGCATATGGCAGTAACGCTCTGTCCATTGCTGTGGCCACAGAGTTGGGTCGTCGGTGCCATAGCGCATGTCGGAGCGGAGGTAAACGCGGTGCGGGAGTTCGAGGGAAGGGAGGGCGGGAACGTAGTCGGTATTGGTCGTTATGAAGTAATGTTGGGCGCCAAGTTCCGCGTAAGCCGCTACCTTCCCGTCGAACGGGCCGAGTGCGAGATCTAGCCGCCGATTTCGAAGGAGATTGACGCGGTGGGGCTGCGGCTTGGTGGATCCCTGTTCGTTGGATCCCTGGGGAGGTTGCTCTTTGCGCTCCTGAGTCCACTGCGCCAGAGTTTTCTTGGGTGAGGACATATCCGACGTGAAAGTCGGAAATAACTACGACGTGAAAGTCGTAGTTCAGCCAGACGTGAAAGTCTGGTTGCTGGGGGTGGTGGTGGCCGCTGGTCGTGCGCTGGCGAGGCAGATGGGAGGGAGGATGGAGGTGGTGGTCGTGGTGAGAGTGAGAGATACGAAGCTGTGCAAGCTGATGTGAGCAAGCTTACATCACGCACTTCCTTCGTCCCAACTCCCACCTCACTTGTACCACCACCACAACGTCAACACCAGCAGCTCCAGCGATCCCGGACTCGCATTCCCAACCCAGGACAAGCCCCAGGAGCGCGTCAAAACGCCAGATCGACTCGCATGTCGATCTTGGGCTCGACTTTCATGTCGAGCCTGCCCGACTTTCATGTCGGTGCCCCAGCTATGATGTCCGATGCGGAGAAGGGCGCGACCGAGGCGGGCGATGCTCGGGAGTGTGGGAGGGACGTCTGGAGTCCGCAGCGCAAGTACCGACGTAATGCGCGAGGTTACAAGAATTTTTCTGCCGAGGTAAGATTTTTTTTGGTCTTAAAGCGCGTCGTTCTGACTGTCTTGACTTAGGAAGCGAAAGTGAAAGGGGAAGACGACGTGGTGAAGCAAGCATAGGTTCATTGAAGGTAACTTGGAAGGTTTTTACATTTGTACGACTACTAACTAGTTTCAAATCGTCAGGTCGATATACCCGAGGTATTCGGTGAGTTTGGCCTTCTTGCGAGGGCGTTCTTCCTCCTCCTCATCGTCAGAAATCTCCAGCACACCCAAGAACTTCCTCTTCTGGGGACCGCCCGCAGCCTCGTCATCATCATCGTCGATGTGGGTGAGATCGATAACGTCGGGGGAGGAAGAACGGACGGGCGAGGAAGAGCGGACGGGAGAGCTAGTAGGCGGCGAGGAGGGTGAGGGAGAGCTGGGCGGCGATGAGCTTGGAGGCGTAGGAAGGCGGGGGAAGCGGGCGTGATCACGACGGCCCCGAGGGGTGGATACGGGTGTCAACGCGGGTGCTGGGCCAGGGGCGGGGATTACGGCGGGGGCAGGAGCGAGACCGATGTTCACGGGCTGCAAGCCAGGGAGTGGCTGGAGCGCCCAAGGGGGACGATCACCCATGCCCTGTTCCACGCGGTAGCGCGCAGCCCAGTCGTGCCAGAGCTGCTCACCGTCCTGTAGTCCAGCCAATGCCGCCGCGTTACGGATGGCATAATTGTTGCCGCGTTTCATGAAGCGCGCGTCGTAGAGGTCGAGATAGTCTCGGACACGTCGTTGGACAGCAGGATCGAGACGGTCGGACAGGCGGTGTCTAGCGCGCCCTTTCTTGTCAATCTATTGAAACATTAGCTTGGTACGTTGGTCCCGCAGAAGATGAGAACGAACCCAATCGACCCGCAGTCTTCCAAAGTCGGCAGGGACTGCTTGCCCCATTACCACGCGCAGGGCTCTCTCGGGAGGAGTGTCCTCGAAGAAGGCGTCAAGCTGCTGGGGAGTGAAGAGCTCGGTGACCTTGCGCATCACGGCCCGCTGACGAACATTCGCGGTGTAGTGGGGGCGGATAGTCGGGCCATGGAGGCGGCGGGTTTCTTGGGCGGATATACGCATCGCGAAAGCAAAGTAGTTTGGCGAGGTGTGTAGTTCAATTGGTTTCGTTTTTTCCTCACTCATTATAGTTATATAGTGCGCGGTGGCCACCTCAGCCGCTTGCCACTCGTTTTATTATTTAAAAAAGGAAACCGCTAACGCAGCCCTTTCCTTTTTGATACTCATGATGACTGATGCGCTTTGCCTTCGCTCCACTATGGTGAGTGGCATTCACGCTCTGCCTCTCTTTCTCTTGAACCTCACCCACCACCACCACCACTAGCCCTCCAACATCACAATCTTCTCGACGATGCCGACGAAAAAGGAATCAAAGAAAGAAATTTACCGGTACGACGCCGCTGCAGTCCCCGACATCATGCCCTTCCCCGCCCTTGCCCTCGTTGCCACCACCAAAGGCGAAGAAATTCCTGTGCCGGATCTCAACGATTACCAGCGGAGCTGGATCCACGACGTCGCCCTTCGCGATGTCGATTTCGAGGTCGAGCTGCCGACCAGGGCCGAGTCTACGAAGTTTTACGACAAGGTCAAGATGGACGCGTTCGAAGCGAAGGCGTTTCAGCATGCTGTCCAGCCAGGCGACGCGGCGGAGGAGGCTTCCCTCTCCAAGGCAATTGCCAAGTGGAAACGCGACAATGTGAAGAAAAACAAGAAGACTCAAAACGCCAACGACGCCAACGACGCTGGCGGCGCTGAGGGCGCTGGTGCTGCCGATGACGCCGCTGGCGCCAACGAGGAGGAAGATGAGGGTGCGCGCGCGGGCATGTTGCGCGGATTCCCAAGGCAGGGCTGGCGGTTGGTCAGTAATAAATTAATGTCTCTCTTTTGAGCGTGTGTCTGACTCACAGCCAGGCTATTCAAAAGGTTATCAGCAACAAACGAACAGCCGACAAGACCCGCGCTGCAGCTACCAAGGTCATTGCTGCCGCTGCTCCCGCTCCAATCGCTCCCGCGACGGCGCTCGCGAAGTTGATGGGCCTAGCGACTTACACCGCTCGCGACAAGTTCCGTGACGAGCGCCATGCCGAGATCCACGAGTATTCGTTGACTCTGGCGGGTGCGAATGCCGGTGGCAATTTTCGGAAAGCGGAGGCACTCATGTGGGCAAAAGAAGATCAAGCCTTCTGGGCGGACGCGGCGGCGGCGGAGGAGGAGGATGTGGACTGGGAAGCGTAAGTCGACTTGGTGATTCGTTTCGTTTACAAGTGACTGACCTCCCTTCAAAACAGACGTCAAGGGCTCATTGTGGGTGGCTTCCAGCACCTCGTCGACACGCTCAGCGCCAACCCAAAGTTCCGCCCGTTCGTGGCGAACATTTCGATGGGCTGGCTCAACGAAAAGAACCAACTCAAGCTCGAGTGGTGAGTTTAGTTATTGTTTTTGACTCCAGCTCGACTTACAATTTGAGACAGGGTCGAAACGGTTCCCTCTGGGGTCAAAGTCCGCCAACGCTTCGAGGACCAGTACAAAGAACTAACCAGAAGCTGCCTGAATGCGATGTATGCATGGGCGGAAAAGCCTTTGCAAGGTATGTTCCAGCCGTAACATTTTTTTATCTCGCGCTGAACATCTCATAGACTATGTCGCTACTCGAGACGGCTCCGCTGCCCCTGCGGCTCCTGTCTTTCCTCACACCGCTGAGGCTTTGAATGACATGTCTCCCAACGCGGTGGGACAATCCATTCACGCCTTCTTAACGAAATCCTATGGTGCGTTGTCCTTCAGGTGTCTAGGGTTTATGCTAACATCATCCCCATTATAGAAGCGGCCTTTGGGAATGGAGCTATTCCGTGGGCCGCAATCGCCAGTGCGCCCTCCGAGTATTTCGACACCGAAAAATTCGACGTCTCGTTCGACTCCACCGGGCTGGAGAGCTTCCAGGGCAAGTGGCATGCGTTGGGCTCGATATTGGCGAGCGGCGCGGGCGAGGGGACGTCGGGTTTTTTCCGCAAGGTGTCCGCAGTGGTGGGAGAGAAGGAGGCGGAGGCGGAGGCGGAGCGCGTCGAGCGGGAGAAGCAGGAGCAGGAGCAGGAGCGCGTCGAGGCGGAGCGGCTTGAGCGGGAGCGCGTCGAGCGGGAGAAGCAGGAGCAGGAGCGCGTCGAGGCGGAGCAGCGGGAGCGGGAGCGCGTCGACTCGGAGCGGCTTGAGCGGGAGCGCGTCGAGCGGGAGAAGCAAGAGCAGGAGCGCGTCGAGTCGGAGCAGCAAGAGCGGCAGCGCGTCGAGTCGGAGCAGCGGGAGCGGCAGCGCGTCGAGTCGGAGCAGCAAGAGCGGCAGCGCGTCGAGTCGGAGCAGCGGGAGCGGCAGCGCGTCGAGTCGCAGCGGCTTGAGCGGGAGCGCGTCGAGCTGGAGCGCGTCGAAGCGGAGCGCGTCGAGTCGGAGCGCGTCGAGCGGGAGCGCGTCGAGCAGATGAATGGGGATGCGCCGGGCGCGGGCGCTGCTCAGGATGGCAAGGCGAAGAAGGGGGCGAAGAAGCGCAAGGCGGAGATTCAGCTCGTGCCGGAGGATGCGGGTCCGTCAAGGCGATCTGGGAGGACACGCCAAACCGCAGAGGTAACGTCCTTCATTGAATACATTTCTTCGAGGAATGGACTAACTTTGACTCGGTAGGAGGCTAGACTCGAGCGTCAGAAGAAGATGGCTGAGGCAGCGTCGGCCCCAAAGGGGAAACCTAGGTGAGTCTTGCACTGTATATCCACGGTCGCAGTGTGCTGATAGCATCTCAGGTGGCAGTATGTCCCGAAGAGCCCGGTGAAACCAACGACGGGAAGGAACGGGAAGAGGTGTGTTTCCCTTTTCTTCTTCCACCTGTGGCGCACAACTAAAGTCATCGCAGAACTTAAGTCGCGCTGGAACTCAAGTCTCAATATCGAACTCAAGTTGCGTCGAACTTAAGCTTCATCCGGAACTTAAGTTCAACACAACTTAAGGTTTCGCTGGAACTTAAGTTCGACGCACCATGTACAAGTACTGTTATCTTTTTTTATGACTGAATAAAGTTTTATATATCTTACGACTTGAGTTCGTGCTGAACTTAAGTACCTGCAAGAACTGAAGTACCTGTACGAACTTAAGTTCAGCGTAGTGCAACTTAAGTTTCATTCGGTTCAATCACTTCAATGCTTCCCTAATAGTGAAGCAGCCGCTTGAATTAACCCTTACAAGAACTTAAGATGTACAGGAACTTCAGTTGTTTGACGGTCTACAACGGCTACTACTTAAGAGGAGCTAATACTTTAGTTGCGCGAAAAGGTTATCCAGCGCACTCGTGTCGGCCAAGATGAGCACACTCGAGTCCGAGATCGACACGGCCATCTGGTTTTGGGCGGGAGAGAAGGTGAAGGAGGTGTGGTCCCTTCCCGCGTCGAACGACGTGTTGGTGTTGATATCCATGTTCCCACCCTCCACGAATGAAAAGTGTGACGAAGCTTTGAACCCGTTGAGGTTAAAGACGACTTCGAAGGACTGGGAGGCCGGTCCGTGCAATACTAGGATATCTCTCTTGCCTATGGCGCCAGAGTAGAAGAGACTAGCGGTGCTGTACAAGATATTACTCCCAGAGTTCAAATTCCCGAAACGGTGGTCCGATATAACCATGCGCGACTGTCTTCCTTGGAGTTCGACCTCCATGCCTGGTGTTTGTGGAACAGTGAAATTGCCTGCGGAGGTAGAGATCCTGACTTTCGCGCCGACCGTCGCACTGGAAAACCCCATAAAACCACAAGAGCGAAATAGAAAAGGAAAAACCGACTTCGAACTCGTCATCGTCTGCCGCACCACATAAAACGCGGGCTTCACCCCATCTGCTGAGTCTTCCACGTTCCGCAGCTCCGTAACAAACACACCGGGATTGTCCGTGTACGCCGTCGAGCTGTTGCCTATTATTCGAAGTGTAATTGGCAAGAGATATTGGACGGAGGAAGAAGATGTCACCTATGTTACTATTTCTCGCGAGGTCGTACTCGACGCTTCGGATAAAGGTCCCAATATTCTTCAGCTCATTCCATTTGGGTGTGAGCGTGCGGTCCTCGGAGATGGCTGCGCCGTAATCGTCTTAAGATGATGTCAGCAAGTCCTAAAAACGAGGCCAGAGCGGAACGGGAAATGTCTTACACGAAGTATATACCCCCGGGAACGCAAACTATCGAAACGAAACATCAGGCGACAAGTCTAGAGCAGGAGGAAAAGAGACTCGCGAAGCCCCAGTTCGTCCCTCCGAACGTCATCTGCGGGAAGATTGGGATGAACAAAGGCTACTTTGAACCCTAAGAACCACCCACGCACATAGATGTTATTGAACTTCACCCCCGTCGCCATCTGGTTCAGATAATAGACCTGCTCGAAGTCGGAGCCCGTGAGTATGTTGCAGTCCGTGTATTGCTGTCACATCCCAATCGCCGTCAAAATGCGCCTTCTTTCTAATGAGGGAGCGGAACTTGCTTACAGGAGAGTTTGGGCCCCACCCAAGCTTCAGAACCCGCAACATCAACACAATAGGCCAAGGGAATTTGAAACCAAACGACTCACGAAACTCCCTCCTTGGAACTCAGGGTTGATCCACGGCTGTCCGGGGTTCGTGGCGAGATGGTAGTTCCAGCTGTTCACGGGAAAGTCGTTCCACAGGCGCGGCGTTGCGCAGGAACCCTGCGAACGCATAAGCTGGTTTTTGTCACCAGCGGCAACCAAGTTTAGTAGATACCTGAGGATATAAGTCTAGGCCGTAAACATCAACGTCGCCGATGGTGGTGTTCCCGATTCCGGGGGCGAAGTTTTGGCCCTGGTAGGAGTCGTTGCTGACTGCAGCGGATGTCAGCGGGAAAGAAAAAGATACGGTCCGACGTACTGAGGGGTAAAACAATACCCAGCGCGCGGAGAATATCCTCGAGCGCTTGCATGTATTGATTCTTCGTCACAGGGTTTGGAGTAGCGAAATTTGTGTTATTTGTGTACCTGGGGGGAAACGTCAATGCAGCACAGGGTCTTCTGAGAAGCACTGTACTCGTTATCAACCTGTCAAGTCAAACGTCAATGCAGCAAAGGGTCTTCTGAGAAGCAGATCACGCACCTGAACGAGAATAATTGGTCCTCCTTCAGTCACCTGGTACCTCCGGATGATATCGGTAGCATTGCGATAATAGTCCTGGTACGCCTCATAATAATCCGTGTCGTTCGAGCGCAGGAAACCAGCGATGTTCGTCACTCGGCCAGGGATCCCGCCGGCGGATGTCTCGCCTTCACAGCTCCCGCTCAAAGAAATAGCAGGAAACATTCGCGGCAGTGCACGCACCATTGATGTATGGACCATGACGCGCGAGGACCCAGAGTCCCGCCTCTTGCGCCATTTGGATGAACAATTCAAAGTTTCTGTAGCCCTCCCATTCGACGCGGCCTTGACTGGGGTTGGTAGCGCCCCAGTGGACGTAGCACGATACCTGCCAAGTTGATTTTCACTGCCACCATCATGGATGGAGAAGGGCAAACGAACTCCGTTGAACCCAGCAATCTTCAATTTCTGGGGAAGGCGGCGAATTGAGCGGTGTTAACCGAGCTCACGAAGGAAGGCGTACCTGGAGGATATCGCGCCATAAATCGGGGGCCTGCGGGGAGTGTGTGTGGTAGTCGACACTCGAACTAGAAAGGATATATGTAGGCACTTACAGGCAAGCGCCAGAAATGGAACTCTGCACTCCATCCATACACCCGCTGTCCCTTGACGATGAAGGAGGTGCTATCCCACTGGACGTCCGTGGTTCCAGCGTTTTCTTGTCGCTGCCTCACAACGGACAAGGGTCTGCGAACCTGTGTTATGGCAATGGCAAAGAGGATGTGCCATACTGCGATGAGCGTGAAAGAGGCGAGAAGGCGCATCTCGTCGAAGGACAAGGCGTTGGAACCGGAAACGGGATGCCGATAAATTTATAGGTGCGGAAGCATGACGCAGTATATGCCGATAGTGGAGCACGAGATGGGAGAAGTCGAGCCTGAGAGCAGAAGCTTTTTGTTGAATGAGAGGATCGACGCCTTCGTTAAACAGAGGGCGGAAATGGGCTGGATTGAAATCCATTGCTCTAAATCTACCATGCAGCATCTTCGGATGACGAGGGTGAAGTCTAGATTAACGGGCATTAACTTAACACACCATGACGAAGAACAGATTTTCTGCCTTCTCAGTGACTTCGCGACGCGCGTATGACCTGCGTGCCGTAGCGTTCGGGCCGGGCAGAGATGAGGTGCTTTCTTGTAGGTAGCAATTGCCTAATTGAAAGCTGAGATCTCTGGCGCGGTCCGAGTCGCAGCCAGGAAGGTTGGTCAATCCAAGCCGTAGAAGCTAACGGAGATATCGGCACCGAACCGCACGTCGACGCCGATTGCTAACAGTGCAACACAACGCGTCTTTCTGTTCCTTTCCTCGCGGGCCTTTGGCCTTGACTCTGTGGGTCCTTGATGTCATCTTTTTTTGGTTAACGTCTCGGCATGCTGCGCAACCTTTTCTTCCGACCAGGTCCCCGAATCGCCCGTGCTTGCGCTAAATCTCGCTACAGAGCGTCCGCTGTGTCCCCAGAGCCAACGGCCAAGAACCAGCATTTCTCCGTCGATGCAGAACTTGAAGGCAAGACTGTTGTTGACTTGTCCTTCGCTTCAGAAGCTTTGGGGATGCCCGCTGCGGACGGCTACGGCTGGGCGCAACTTGAATTCGGTGACTCTGTCGGAGATGACCAGGAGTACACAATTCTGCGCAAGCTGGGCTGGGGCATGCACGCTAGCACCTGGCTGGCGCGCGACAGAATGTAGGAATTTTCATTGGTTCCATGTCAAGGACGTTTGCTCAAATTACGCGTAGCGGGAATGGATTCGTTGCAATAAAGGCGCTGACCGGTCATATCACCCAGATGAACGAGAAGGGTCTGTGTTGCGAGGCTCAGTTCAGGATCCTGTCCGGCAGGTCGAAAGATCCGGCTTTGTGGCCTCAACGGCATTGCGTGCGACTCTTGGACGAGTTCGTCCTCCCCGGCCGTGGCTCGGCTGGCTCTCATGTCTGCTTTGTTATGCCCGTCTATGGGGGTGACGTGAAAGCTCTCGTTGCCTCCCGCAAGACCCACCTTGAACTCCCAACGGCCAAGCGTATCGGTCTTCATCTTCTGCGTGGCATCACGTTCGCACACGATCATCGCCTCGTGCACACCGATCTCAAACACGACAACATTTTTTTCACCACGGAGCTGCAGACCGCGGATATCGAGCGTTGGCTGGAAGCGGACCCATCCCGACGCCATGAACCGGAATCGTCGTATGATGGCACTGTGAGAGCTGCTCTATCTCAGCCACTACCCATGATCACGGACGAGCTCGCTCGTCGCGCCACCTATGTATTGTCTGACTTTGGGTGCGGTAAGTCACTGCCCTTCTTAACCTGTGAGCGAAAGTCACACTCACCGTCCCACGCAGGCGTACTTTCCGACCTCCACGACGATCGAACGATAACGACGCCACCTTTGCGAGCCCCCGAGTCATTTCTTGGGGGGAAATGGGACACACCAGCCGACATCTGGTCGTTCGGATGTCTGGTTCGCCGTGCGATGCTATGATGATTTGCTTGTACTCACCATCGCCTCTAGGCCTTCGAACTAGTCGTGAACAACAGTCTCTTCAAGTATCGGACGAATGAAAAGTGGAAATTGACAGAGGACGAAAACATACTGTACCAAATGCTCTTAGTCACTAGCGACGAGGGTTTCGAACCGGAACAGCTCACGGCTTGGCCGCGGTCGGGCGAATTTTTCAGCGAGGATTGTATGTTTACGTCTCAACATCCACTGCACGTTCTCGATTGACCTCCCCCCCCTTGCAGGTAACCTTCAGAAAAAGCCTACCGTGTTCCAGTGGCCGCTGGACCACATAATCAGCACAGGCAACCCTGCTATCTCCCCCGCTGATGTCACCGCCCTCGCCAACCTCATGTACCGATGCTTGCGCCTCAACCCAGCTAATCGGCCCACCGCCAAAGAGTTGTTGGAGGACCCTTGGTTCGAAGGTGCCGATGACTGAGGTGGCGCACGTACAATCACACTTGTAGACGCTTTGATGCCAGAATAAAAAATCGCGAACCATTCTCCCCCTCACTTGTTGTGTGCTCAGGCGTTCGAGCAAGTTCAAGAACTCGAAGCGCCCAGCCCCTAGTTGAACAATCCAACAGGCACATGACGACGGGCAGACCGTCCAAGCCGATGTTCGAGTCTTCGAGTCGAATTCCGCTGTTTCCACAAGTAAAGGATTTCTCGCATCGCGTGAAGGGCGAATACCGAGAATTCGGGCGTACTCTCTCTGTTTTTTCTTCCATCCTTCTCCAGCCTCTCACATTAAACCAAGTGCGAACCATAAAGGAGAATCCGGGCCGGTGAGCTGCACAGCCGCAGCGCTCTCACGCCGTCTTACTCTTGACCTCCATGTCGGTCCGCGCAAAAGTTTTCAAGGCTCCCGAACTCGTTACGGTACAGGGAAAATCCATCTTCCTGGCTGGCTCTATCGAAATGGGCTCCGTCGAGGACTGGCAGACGCTCCTTACCGCCAAACTATCGCATCTCCCCATCACGATTATGAACCCGCGCAGAGCCGCCTGGGACGGCAGCTGGGAGCAGGACATATCGAACCCCATGTTCAAGCAGCAGGTTGATTGGGAGCTCGACAGCCAGGACCGTGCAGACGTCATCGCCCTGTTTTTCCATCCCGATACCAAAGCGCCGATCTCCCTCCTCGAGCTCGGCCTTTACGCAGCGAGCGGCAAGATGATCGTGTGTTGTCCTCCGGGATTTTACCGCCGGGGGAATGTTCAGATTGTCTGTGACCGGTTTGGGGTCGAGTTGGTGGATACGATGGAGAAATTGACGGAGCGAGTGATCAAGAAGCTGGAGGGATAGATAAATGGTCAATATTTCAATTTTGAATGAACGGTGTGCCTAAATATTCATTTTGACTCTTGAAAACGAGGTTGTACCCCACAGCTCTTATGAGTTATGAAGACACGGAGAGCGACGGCGCCGCGGTGTCGTGTTTCACAGCCGGCTCTTTGAATGACGGAAGTTTGTTCCAACGACACGCCACCCTCAATAGCGATACTCTGCAGATACTTTGTTTCATCTGGAATCCTTCCATGCTTGCTCGGAGCTCACTCCACCTTACATATCTGGAACTCGCTCTACCCTTCAGTCTGACAATAAATAAACCCCATGGACTAGCGACTTCCTTTATGCGCCCCTTTCTCTTTCACGCACTCTGGGCTGGCCGCGTCTCACGTTCTTCTCCTCTCCTCAATCTGGACGTGCCAGAAATCGATTTCGTACGAAAACTCTATCTTTCTCCACAAAAATAATCGACTTGCACTTTCCGATGACAATACACTCACACAATATGTGGTTCAGCTCCCTGCGTCTAAATCTGCGTTGCTTTTGAAGTTCTATGTATGTCGATAGTTCTAATTCATTTAACGTACGCCAGAACCTCAGCACAATCTTTCGAATGAATCCATGAGAAGAGGACACCGGAAAGAACACAGTTGTGCAGCCTCTGCAGTTCAAGTTTCAAGCTTACCCTTCATACACCGCCACTTCCAGATGCCCTACTTCAATGGTCGAGGCGGCACGATGAACTGTGCGGGACGCCCGTTCAACTCGGGCTCGGGGGATGTAAAGGTAATGCCATCTGTTTTTTTTTCGTGATTCTTCTAGGAACGTTCCGTAAACCCATTTTACGTTGTCATCACGGTGGGCCAAACATCCAAGAAAATACTTCCCTCTTTCATGTTCAATATTGTTTGAATAGGTAAGTACGAGGATCCATTTCCGTTTGAGAACCAGATTTAGAAGGATTGATCTTGGGCTTCTGGGTGGACAGAGAAAAACGGATTTTCAAGAAGGAACCGGCGCGAACACGGCCATACTACCGTCAGCGTTGGGCATTGAAGCGTGTGTGTGTTTGTGAGTTCTTTATGGGTATAATTCGCCAATTTCGAGCAACGCTACTAATCCTTGAGAAACTCCATCCCCTTCGCATTCACAGCCATATAAAAGGCCGCCTTCCAGTCCTTCGTAGTATCAACCCCAGCCGTCTTGTCGGCGACGAATCCCTGGCCGACGAGCCCTTCCAAGACGCGCAGCAGCCATTGTGCGCAACTCCATCCGCGACCTTGAGCAAGGTGAATCCACAGGAGCGGAGTATCTCCCTGGCTTGGAGATTCCCCGTTGATGAAGGCTTTGGTTTCCCCCTTTGTGCGGAGGAGCGGACCGAGAGGGACAGTGCCGCGGAATGTATTACCAGGAAGGAAGGAATTACCGGCGCGGTCCCGTTAAGAAACAGCCGGGGCCCGTACTACATACATGCGTCAAGTGTATGCTACGGATACCGTCAATCTTTGAACATTTAATCACCTGCGCAGACCCCTCATACAAAGTACAAGGAGAACCGCAGGGCCGCCTGATCGCCAAAATTCGGTACGAGGAAGGCAACACCACCTCAATTTTTGAGTGCGGCATCCATATTTGTTAATGCAATTGATGTACCACGATAATGTAATAGAGATGGTATTCGCCTTCATGAGAGGGAGGACAAGCAGAGAAAGAGACTTCCGGTCGAAGACGGTGGATTGGCCAGCTGTTGAAAGGAAAGGCAGACCATGCATTCGCATTTGGCCGAGACCCTCCTGGGCCTTGAGCATATCCTTGTCTTGGTTACTGGAGTCGTTTCAATCCTAGCTTTGGACGCGTGATTGCGAGAATAATTTGAAGTCACTAACATTGTGTATGAAAGATGGAGATGTGTTTGACATTTCAAGAAAAAAATCTCAATTAATCAATCAACCTCGGAAAGATGTGAGGGTTCGCTGCACTGCACCACCCAGCCAAGAGACATGTTCACTTGAATTTCAGATGTTCTCTGTAGTGATTCATCGCACAGCACACATTTTCTACGGTGCATTTTTGCGGACGAAGGTGGTTAAGTCAGGCTCCTCGGAAATTCGGCCATAGGTTTGTGAGAGTAGAGACAGGAAGTTCGGTTTTTGCTCCTGCATAATTCCGCCGAGTCCGACACTCCCAGTCCGACCGGTTATAATAGTGTCGCAAGGTTGCTGTGTTGACAATCTCCCTGATGGTAATTGAGGAATGGCTCGTGAGGCCTGAAGATCCTGGGACTCTTGTTGTTTTGAGACTATTCACCCACTGCAGAAGTCGGGCACGAAGAGTTCGCGACAGGACCAACATCTCCGGCCCTGTGACTCGGAGTTTCGTCATTCTAAGACACCCCTAATTCGGGCTCCACTCTTCCGGTCACTGTCCGATTCAACCCGCATCTCCCCACGTGCATTATGAAGACGTCGTAGGACACCGTGATACGAGCAGTATGCGCTCGGAGCATGCAGGAGGCACCTTCCAAGCCCGTTGTGAGCGGAGGTACACTTGCCCTTGCGGGCGAGCACTTTCAAGGATTCGGGCCCCTGGGCGCCAGTTTTGCGCTCGAGGTCAAGTGCGGGTTGTCATTTGTGAGCTCTACCATCCAGTAGTATATCTCGGCCTCTCGGTGTGGTTCAACGCAGGTTGGCGGACCTTCACCGGGCTTTTTGAGATTTCATGATGAGAGTCAGGAGCTAAAGCGCCAGTGTTCTTCAGGGACACCGAATCGTGATGCTCGCACTCCCAATCTCCTTGCTTGAGTCGGATCTGGAAGATATCGACTTGCATCGACGCTGCCATCGGCCTACTACGTGGGGATAAAGAAGACGATGAGAGCTCACCGAGGGCGCCCTCATTTCCCATGGCCAAGACCCAGTGAAAGTAGCCTCTCGGGGCATCGGGTTCCGCGAAAAGACAAATGCAAAGATGCTCGCTGGACATTAGAGGATGGTCGTCACTAATATAGGGGCTCCCTGATCCGACATTTGCCGATCCAGGCTGCATAATTGATCTTACTAACTTACGTACTAACTTAGTCAATAATAATTTTCCGTTCAACAGTCACCGGCGTGCCAGACGCTTTAACAATGATGCTCGTACCTTGCTTGTTGAAGCGTAAACTAGTGACAGACTATGTGGCATACACTGTTCCAAAAGGGACGACACTGATCAATTTATCCTCCCAGCGAAGATCCACACATGAAATTCATGTGTGATAAACACGACATCCATCGCAAATGAACTGGAGATATTGGTAATGAGGGACTATGGTGTGAACTCTGGCAAATGACATCTACAATGTCATAGAATCACTGAGATGTACGAGACACCGGAACACAGGCTGGATCACAGACTGGGCGCATTCAGTCGGATACTAAAAACGTAGCCAAGAAATGGCCATTAAACAAGGAATCGGCGGTAGCAATAGCACCATGACATCACATATAAAGGTGGAGGAAGAGCTGCACTCGGAAATGGAATGTGTTTGTCTAGCCACAATTGATCTGCGTGTTTACTTTGCTTCCTAGACGGTAGTCACAGCCTTGCGCGATTTTCACACGGTTGAATCTGCTCGCCGCGGGCAACGGTTTTCCAACAATCACATGCCAGTTAAAAACACATGTTAACCCACTGATCCCCAAAAGATTTCGCCAACCCCAACGCACCGAAACGGCAATATTGTCTCATCCATCTCCAGAATTCAGTCTGGGCCTTTAAATTTGATATCATCACGCTATCAGATCATGCATCACGATCAACTTCAACCTTTTCACCACTTTTCACCAGCTACATACCGTTCCCAACCGTGCCCTGTAATACTGCACTCAACAGGCTCGGAGTCCCACCGGATTCGAAATGACGAATCACAGTCTCACACCGAATGTGGGTAAACCAAGGGTGCGGCACTTTCTACTTCGTTTGGTCGCCCTCAGGCTGATTTCTTCGCAAAAAAGAGCCTGTCGCCTATAGAGAAAATTGCACCTGAGATATTGACCACCATATTCATCATATGCCGTGACGACATATACGACGACGAGGACCTCTACCCAGTCTCTACCCTCAATCCTCGGCAGGCGCCGCTCGTCTTCTGCCACATTTCTTCCACATTCAGGAATGTCGCTCGCGGGACCCCACTTCTGTGGGACACTGTATCTTTCCATACAGCTGATCTGTTGTCGGACCAAAAAATGGCTGCCGTCCGGACCCTGCTTCGCCTTTCAGGGAACCTTCCCCTTAACGTCGACGTTCTCCGCGCGCGTTCAGCCGCTTCAGCATTGGCCCCGGAGAGACCGAACGTGCAGTTATTGGAACGGATCTGGGAGTTCCGGGACAGAATCCAGAGTCTTTCTCTCGACATCTCATCCCAGCACATCGATCTGGATTCAATGGGTGGACTTCCATCCTCTTCACTTGTGGCGCTCCGCTCCCTCAACATTGTACAGAGCCAGTCTGGGGATAACCCGACTCCAGTTCTTCCCGCACTTCTCCATCTCTTTCGGAACGCCCCGTCCTTGCGGACCCTGGAATTGGCAGGCCCGTATCACAACGACATCTTCACGGCCAATCTTTCCGTGATATGGGGCACTTTGACAAAGTTTATCAGTATTGTGGAGTGCCCCACGGCTACAGCGCGTGACATCTTACGATTGTGTCCCGCTCTCGAGGCGTGCGAGATCGGGAACATTGACCATGACAGACTCGATGTTCATTCTCAACCACTCCTTTGCACGCTCCCCCACCTCCGGTCTCTCGAGCTCTATGGCACCGGGGACCTGCCCGTCGTTGGATTTTTCGAGTCGTTCTCGTTCCCGAATCTGCTTGATCTCAACCTCGACTCGTTTGTCGTATCCACGCATTCCTTGGTGGAATTACAACGCCGTTCACAATTCCAGCTGAAACAACTTCACATCAGCAGCTTCCGCTCTACCGCCCAAGAAATCATCGGACTCCTCGAAGTCCTACCCCATCTCGAAAAACTTACCCTCGCTCAATGCGACGCGTCAGGGGAGCTACACAAGGCGTTTGTCTATCACGGACAGGTCGCGTCCTCGTCACTCGGTCTCATCTATCTCAAACAGCTGATAATCGCAGAGAACTTCTACGTTCTTAGGTGGAAGCGTGCCGACGAGAGCGCTGCTCCTATCGCAGAGATGGCAACATCCTTTGCACAATATCGCGGCGGCGATAATCCGTGCTTCCCGTCGCTGGAAATTGTGGACCTATACCTGGAGGGAAAATTCCCCCGTGATGTCGAAGATCGTTTGGCCGCAGCGTGCTCGACTGGCTATGTGGTAGATCATCTCGCGGGGGAGCGGGACGGGGAGGATGGTCAATAGCGTTGCCTTCGTGTCACTCAGTCTAGAAATAATGTTACCCCCCTTAGCCGCGCGGCGCTGAGCGAATGCTACAAGATGATGTTCGGTCTACTGCTACAGACAGACTTATTAGCTTGGCTTTATGGTCAAATTGTGGATCCAAAAGTACCAGGTGAAAAAAAAATCCGGAACAAAATAAAGGGAGAGGGGGATGGTGACAAGGAGTGTGTAATATGTATGAAATATGTGCGATATGTACATTACGCCAGGGAGACGGGGAGAGAGGACGAGAAATGAGTGTATGATATAGCAATCGAAAATCGAAAAGACCAAGAAAAAGTTTGCGAAAGGAATGGTATAAGTAAAGACGTAGCGTAGGTAGCAAGTCGGGGGTATGCAAGGTGCGCGGCTGGCGCGTAGCGGGTGTGGTCGTACAAATGAGTGGTGGATAGCTGACGGGGCGGTGGGCTACAAATGAGGGGTGGTGGATGGCAGGCGGGCGTGCGGGCGAGCGGCCAGGACACCTGGTCGCGGTCGCGGTACAAGTACACTGGTGCGATAAGAATAAGGGGCATCATCCTGAGGTGAACTGGAACGCGAGAGCATGTCGAAAGCAGCAAGGCGAGGCGAGGCGCGGACGGACGCAAGTCGAAATCGGAAGGTCGGAGCCCACAATACAGGCGGCAGGCGGGGGAGGTTACCGGTCCACCTCCATCCTCCCCTCCCCATCCCGCTCCCGCGCATCCTCATTCTCCTCCGGCACCGGCGCCGGCGTCGAATAGCCCGACGACCCCAGACTCATCCCCCCCACCCCAAAGCCCGGGCTCGGCGCACCACCCGACGCATACACCGGGCTCGCCGCCGCATAGCTGCCGGGGCTCCTCGCCCCCGCCGAGGCGGACGCGTACCCCGGTGTCGAGCGCGGGCTCCCGCCCTGCGCGTGCACCCAACCGGGATGCGGGTGCTCCCCGCCCTCCGGCAGCGCGAGCCCGTCCATCCCGCGCTGGATCCCCACCGTCCGCAGGCGATCCACCCATCTGCGCAAAAAAAGCGTCATATCAGCGATACGATTAAAAGGAGGGAGAGAAAAACAACGCACGCATCCGCCCGATCCAAACTATCCCCCACCACCGCCGTCACGCCGCGCATCATATCCAAGCTCTCCGTCGCCAGCGTCAACACGCGCTGCGCAGCCGCCAGCGCCTTCCCCGGCTCCACCCCTCCTCCTCCCTGCGTCGACCCGCGTCGACTGTGACCATGCCCATGGCTACTAGGAGCCCCAAGCGGCGGGTGCGGGTGCAACGGGCGCAAATGCGGGCTCCCCGGAGTCGACCCCGTCGGACTCGCAGGCGTCGAATCTGCCCCCGTCCCGCGCTCGCGCCGCGCACCCCGTCTCGCAGCCGTTGCCGTCCCCGTCCCTATTCCCACGCCACTTGCACTCGCGGCAACCCCCGCAGTCGCCATCCCCGGCGAGCTCCCACCCGCACCCGCACCCCCCTCCGCGCTAAACCGCTTCGGCAAATCCAGGATAAACCCGCGCACGCGCCCTCTTGCGGGCTCCGGCAGCGCGCCCCCGGCGTACTTGGACACGACGCCGACGACCTGGCGGATGGTGTGCACGATGTCGCTGCGCAGGTGCGCGAGCGTGCGGAGGTGGTCAGGGGTGAGCTCGAGCGGCTCGGCGCTCGGGTCCGGGAACGAGCTGGAGGCGTGGGTGCGGGGCGTGGAAGAGGAGGCAGAGGCAGAGGAGGAGACGGACGGGGGAAGCGGGTGCAGGGAGGCGATGAAGTCGCGGAGGACGAGGATCTGCGCGTCGATGTGTTGCGTTGCGTACTGAGGCGCCGTCGTTAGCTTTCTTTATTCGTCGAGTAGAGTAGGGAGAAGACCGACCTGCAACCACTGCAAACAATACCGCAGCCTGCGCATACTCTCGTCGCTCAGCGCAGCGCTCAGCCCGCCCGCCTCGAGCAGAACGGCCTGCCACCGACTGCGCTGCGCGACTTGGCGCTCCTCCCCCACAGCACCCCCATTGGCGCCGTTGTTATTACTTTCCCTTTCCGGCGTACGGACGGCCGTAGGCGGCGGCGGGGGCCCACCATATGGCGACGTCCCTATAACCACAAAAGAAAGCAGGTCAGCGACACGTTCTCCACATGGAAACGAGAAGAAAAAGGAATACACATACCCTCCAACCACCCCGGAACCTTCTCCCTCTCGCCCCGCTGCGGCTCGTCCCCCGCCCACCTTCGCTTCCCCTTCCCCTTCCCGTTCCTCTGCTGCTCATCACCCTGATACGCCCTCCTCTCCCGCTCCCTCTCCCTCTCGCGGTCCCGCTCACGCTCATACATCTCCTCATCTCGCTCCCCCTCCGCATCCACATCCACCTCCCCCTCCGCGTCCACGTCTTCATCGTGCTCGTGCTGCGCATACTGTTGTTCTCTCCCGCGTTCGTGCGTGCGCAAATGCCCCCGCTCGTCGTACGGGCCCGGGGGCGCATTCACACGGGCACGGGCGTACACATCGCGATCGCGATCATGGTACTCCGGCGCCCCGTCGAGGGTCTTGGCCCTGCGCACCGGCGCACCCGTGGCCGTGGCCGTGGAGGTGGATGCGGAGGTAGTGGGTGAGGCAGAGGAGGGGGAGGGAGCGGAGGGTGGGGCAGGGGAGCGGCGGTATTTGTCCAGCTGGAGAGGAAGAGGAGGAGGTTAGTGGGGAGGACGAGCAAGAACGCAGTGGAGAATAGATGGAGAGTAAGAGTAAGAGTATAAGGAGGAAGGAAGGAGAATGACAATCGAGACGCCAACGCCAACGAAAAAATACCGCGCGAATGGAAATAACGAAACGTGGAAATGACAGACGTTTCCCGAACGACGCGAGACCTCTTGGCAGAGAGGCAGGTCGCCAAGGGCGAGGGTCTTCGAAACAAATCTTCATCCACCCCGTACAGCTCCGCGCTCACAAGCGAAGCGCGCGCCTGAGCTGACCCAAAAAGGCTGTCATCGACGTGCTCGACGGGTCGAAGTACGCGACCACTTCTCGCTATCCGACGGAAGACCACGCAAGCACGTAGACTGCGTGGAGTCACCGTCGTGTAGGATGTCGTCCACGGCAGTCCAAAGAAATACGGCAGAAGGAGAAGGGAGAAAGACGAAGAGACGCCCGCCACCTTCATCCACCTTTGCACACTCAGCCTCGGGTCCTGCGCGCTCGACCGACCCATTGCTGCCCGCGGGTGGATCCGCGCACAAGGCATCGTGTACCACTTCCATTGTGCACGTCAGACGAGGGGGCGCCAGGGAATCAGATAAGGCGGTAGATTGCTCCCGCCCCGCTTCGCTCGCGTAGCACGTCGTCCACGTCCTCCAAAAAAAAAGGATAACATGCGGAAGCAAGGAGGGAGGGTGGAAAGCAGGAAAGAAAGGGGCCGGAGTATATGGCGGAGCAAACCAAAGGGGGTAAAAGGGAAAAAAAATCGACAAAAATCCAAGTCGAAAGGGGAGAAAAAAAGGACGGAAAGATGGAAGGAAGGGAAAGCAAGGGAAGCGAGACGCACCCTATCCAACATCCCACCCGCAAACTCGTCGATGCGCTCGCCCGATCCGGCGGGGAGGTGGCTGCTTGCGTGCCGCAGGGAGGTGCTCACGAGGGAGCTTGTGTACTGCCGTCGAAAATATTAACGCTCGATCCACAACACAAGAAGGAAGGGGGAGGAAGAACAAACAACGCGCACCTGAACGACCCGTGAATTGGCCTTGCCGGCCTCGTAAACCCGTAGGGCACCGCTCACGAGCGGGAGGCTCTGCATCCGTACGAGCGAGGGGTACACCGTGCCCGTCTCTACTTCCTCCGCCCGTACACCAGCCCCACCGGTCGTCGTATCACCGCGCAAGTCCATACGATCCTCGTCCTCCGCAGGCGGCGTCCTTGGCGGACTCGACGCAGGGTGCGTCGACGCATGGGAGAGGGAGAGCGCGGGCGTATGTGATGTGCTCGGCGTCGTACTTATGCTCGTGCTTTGGCTCGGTGAGGGGTGGTGTCCGCCCGCGCCCGCGTTCGTCGTCGTGTTGTTACTGCTTGAGTTTGAGGTGGGGAAGACGAACGCTAGGATAGTAAAGTGAGTCCACCATCGATTCGCCCCTAGAAAGAAAGCGTAGACGCACCGCCCCCCTTCGGCGGCGCCCCCGCCCCACTGCGCATCGCACCCAGTGCGCGCACCGCGATGCGCACGTCTTCGTCTTCCAGTTCCAGGTCCATCGCGTTTGCCATTCGCTCTTCAAGTTGTTTCTTGAAATCCCGATATGTTGCTTTGCCTTGAGTTGCACTCGTGCTCGTCGTCCTGCTCGTCGTCCGGTACCCTGCTCTGTCGTCGTCGGCGTCGGCGTCGAGGACCGTGGTCGGAAAGAAGGAAGAAGAAAGACAGGGAATCGGCGCAGCTTATGGCATGTGTTTATTGGGGCGACATGTGATTGTGATTGGCTGTGCACGGTTGGCCGCGGGGAGCGTCGGGTAGATTCAACCGTGTGATTATCTGCCCGAGGTTGGTTAGCGGGTTGGTGCGGGCTGGATTTGGGTGGAGGTCGTTCACGCAAGCAACCAGGTAAAAATGGACCTGAAAATTATTATTTTGAGCGGCAATTGGAAAGAGGTCGACAGGAGTGTTAAATATGCCAGGCGAGGGTCGACATCTTCTTGCTTGTGATTCCTCGAAATTATGCTGCCGATAGCGCGCACCGCCAACTCGAGCTTGCAGAACAACAAAACAAAAAAAGGTAATCTCAGAACAGCTGGCATGACCTGCACCCGAATCGAACGGGCAACCCACAGACCATTCTGGAATGAATCCCCATATCAAGGATGGGCGTATACCAACGCTACAGGTCTTGTTATGCCTAGTGATCGAGCCCCATAAGTGCAAGATTTTTCAAACCCTCGAGTGTGGGATACTCAGGCCCGAGAAGGCCAAGACGCGAGGTTAGACTCCGGTTATTATAGGTACTACACAAGTTTGCATACTACATATCTGAACTATGTACTTACAGGGAACTCGAAACACAGAGCAAAAGGGTGCGGAAAACTTGTCGGAATGACCCAAGAATGACCCGCCCCCGAATCGAACGGGCGGCCCACATGCACTGTACGTTTGCAACGAGATATTGAAGGTGGGCGCGTACCAACACTACAGGTCTTCCTCCACCTAGTCATCAAGCCACATAGCTGCCAGATTTTCCAAACCCCCAGTGGGATACTCAAGCCCGAGAAGGCCGAGACGTGAAATTAGGCCCCGGCTTTTCGACAAGAATGCTAACCACATCAAGCAAGTATCATTTGGAGTGTTGGATATCTGGCGCACATTTGAGCCTGCAGTGCAAAAATGTAACAAAAAAATGTTGTGACTTACTGCATGCCGAATCGAACGGGCGGCCCACATTATATAGGATGCCACAGCATTGAAGTTGGGTGCATACCAACGATACAGGTCTTCCTCCACCTAGTAATCAAGCTGCATAGGTGTAAGATTATCAAACCCTCAAGCGTGGGATATGATATATTCAAGCCCGAGAAGGCCGAGAGTCATGAGAGGAGCCGCGAGGTCCGTTTTTCTACTACGCAGGCTGTGTGATTATGACACCTGCGAACCACATAAAGCAAATATCTTCGAAGTACTGGATATCTGGCGCAAACTTGAACCTGCAGTGCAAAATACAATATAAAAAAAGTGATCGGGCGACTGGTTATGACCCGCGCCCGAATCGAACGGGTGGCCGACACTATACAGGATTCCACAGCATTGAAGGTGGGTGCATACCAACACTACAAGTCTTCCTCCACCTATCGATCAAGCTGCATAGGTGCAAAGTTTTTCAAACCCTCGAGCGTGGGATACATCTGAACTATGTACTCACAGCGAACTCGAAACACAGAGCAGAAATGCAACAAAAAAGAGTTTTCGGCGCAGTCACTGCGTTCCGGGGATGCCTGCGCAGATCCACGAATAGCTGCGCATGATATGCGCAGCTATTTGCGGAGCTGTGTAGGTAAGCGTAGGTCACTACACAGACCTACACAGCCTCTGTTTAGCTCTGTGTAGCTAAGCACAGACGTCTAAACAGAGCTAAACAGAGGCTGTGTAGCTCTGTGTAGTGACCTACGCTTAGCTACACAGCTCCGGAAATAGCTGCACATTGTTATGTTTAGGTGACCCCGGAACGCAGTGAGTTCATGACCTGCACCCGAATTGAACGGGTATCCCACAGAACCAAAGGTGATTTTTATATTGAGGATGGGTGTGTAACAACACTACAGGTCTTTTTCTCTCTAACAATTAAACCCCAGAGATGCAAGACTTTTTACATCCTGGAGCGCAGGATATTCAAACCCGAGAGGCCGACACGAGATTAGGCTGCGGTTTGTCAACAACACAATATATTGTCACCGCATAAAGCAAGGATAATTTGAGCATCGGATATATGGCGCGAACTTGCAGTGCAAAAATGAAAAGCAGATTCAGTGCTGTGCATGACCCGCACCCGAATCGAACGGGTGGCCCACATACACAGGTCTGCAATGAAATATTGAAAGTGGGTGCGCACCAACGCCACAGGTTTCCCTCGGCCTCGTGATGAAGCTGTATAGGTCTAAGATTTTTAAACCCTCGAGTGTGGGATATTCAAGCCCGAGAAGGCCGAGACACGAGATGAGGAGGTTCCAGTTTTTCGACAAGAATTCCAACCGCATAAAGCAATTATCATTTGATGCATTGAATACATGGCGCAAACTCAAACCTCCAAAGCAAAAAAAGGCAGTAAAAGAGGGGTTGCCCCGGGAATGACCTGCACCCGAATCGAACGGGCGTCCCACATACACAACACATCTTTTGACCACATTATTGAAGGTGGGTGCGTACCAACACTACAGGCCTTCCTCTGCCTAACAATTAAGCTGCATAGGGCCTACCTTTGACACATCAAGTGAGGTGTTTTCGCAACCCGAGAAGGCCGAGACGGGAGGTTAGGCTCCGGTTTTTCAACAACACCTGAACCACATAAAGCAAGTAGCATTTGGACTGTTAGATACATGGCACTCATGAGTTCGAACTTGTAGAGCAGAAAGGCAGCAAAAAAGGAGTGGCCGAAGGTTCATGCACATGACCTGCACCCGAATTGAACGGGTGGCCCACATACTCAGCATGCCGCTACATCGACGGTGGGTGTGTACCAACACTACAGGTCTTATTATATGCCTAGGGATCAAGCTGCATAGGTGTAAGAGTTCTTCAAACCCTTGAGGGTGGGATGGGTGAACTCAAACCTCCAGGCAAAAAAGGCGGTAAAAGAGTGGATTTGGCCCATTATGACCCGCACCCGAATCGAACGGGCATCCCACAGAGCCAAAGATGATTTCCGTATTGAACCAACACTACAGGTCTTATTATACCTGGCGATTGAGCTGCATGGGCATAAGATTTTTCAAACCCTGGAGCACGGGATATTCAAGTCCGAGAAGGTCGAGACACGAGATTAGGCTCCGGTTTTTCGACAACACCTGCTAACCAAAAGTAAGTATCTTCGAAGTCCTGGATATCTGGTGCAAACTTGAACCTGCAGTGAAAAAATGCAACAAAAAAGGATTGGCCAAATGGCTCATGACCTGAGCCCGAATCGAACAGGCGGCCCACATACACAGGACCTTTGAAAACCACTATCATTGAAGGTGGGTGCGTACCAACACTGAAGGTCTTCCTCTACCCCACAATTAAGCCCCATAGATACAAGTTTTTAAACCCTCGGTGTGGGATATAATATATCGAAGCCCAGAAGGCCGAGACTCCCTTGTGAGATTGGGCTCCGGGTCTTTGACAACACCTGCGAACCAAAAGCAAGTATCATTTGGAGCATTGGATATATGGCACGCATAAGTTCAAACTTGCGTGCAACAAGAAAAGAGTTTGCAACTTGGTTATGACTTGCACCCGAATCGAACGGGAGGCCCACATACACAGGTCTGCAATGAAATATTGAAAGTGGGTGCTCACCAACGCCACAGGTCTCCCTCTGCCTAACAATGAACCTGTATAGGTGTAAGGTTTTTCAAATCCTTGGACGTGGAATATTCAAGCCCAAAAAGGTCGAGATGCGAGATAACCACAAAGTAAGTATCATTTGGAGCATTGCATATCTGGTGCAAACTTAAACCTCCAAAGCAAAAATAGGACAGAAAACATCTTCGATGTCCCAATGACCTGCACCTGAATCGAACAGGCGGCCCACATACACAGGACCTATGGTTCCAACATATTGAAGGCGAGTGCGTACCAACACTACAGGTCTTCCTCCACCTAGCGATCAAGCCCCATAGGTGTAAGATTTTCAAACTCTTGAGCACAGAATATCCGAGCCCGAGACGCGAGATTATGCTCCAGTTTGTCGACTACGCAAGTGTGCATAGTAAACTAAGTACGGCATGCCACTGTGAGCTCGAAGCATAGTTTAAGAGCAAAAGGACAACAAAAGAGCCAGTCTCCTTGAATGACCCGCACCCGATTCTGATTCTGGTAGGGAATCGCACCGTACGTATCAGTCACATACAAATCACGCTCGCTTAACATCTGTCCGTATACGGACAGACACAGTTTGCCGTTTTCAAGCCGCCCGTCGGCCCGCAGGGCCTAAACTTCATACGGGCCATCTTTAGAACGGTAAAACAGTCGTGCTGCCGTACGGCTCCCGGCCATAGCCCCTGCCGGTCGGCACAACACGTTTGTCCGTAAGTATGGATAGTTTCACGCCGTATGTCACAAATACGTACGGTGCGATTCCCTATTGTGACAGTGACCCGAATCAAACGGGCGGCTCACATACACAGGGTGGTTTACAAGCGTCGGATTGAAGGCGGGTGCATCCCAACGCTACAGGTCTTCCTCCACCTAGTGATCAAACATCAGGAAAAACCAAAACTGCCCCATAGACCCACAGAGACCCACATAGACGCCATAGACGTCATAGACAATGGGTGTCTATGATAGCAAGGTGGGAGGGGGGGGGGGGTCAACTCCATAGACACCCATAGACACCCATAAACCCCTGTTTTCTATGAAACTGGCCTGCTTTCTATGACATTTTGTCAACTTTTTTTGGTTCACAGTGGCTTAAAACACACACAAAAATGACAGTAAAAACACATATCATACCGCATGTAATGCAGAGATACAAGGTTTCTGTCACCACCACTCAGTCTTTGCTTACTTACTTACTGTTCAAGGTGTTTACCATGTGAATGTGAACTTAGTTACTTTTCGCTGAGGGACATTATATCACGACTTGGTCAAGGTATCTAATGTAATTAAATTAAAGTTCTAATTAAAGTAAAATGCTTTTCAACGGGATCGAACTCGCGACCTGGCGGGTTCGGACAAAATACGGAATGTATGTGCACTACCAACTAAGCTAAAGGACCATATAAGTGGATGGACACTATTCTGATAGGTGCGTAAGTTCTTATTCTCCAGGTCAGTTTACTTCTCTCAAGTTCTTGCCTGTCCCATCCACATCTCCTCTGCTGAAAGCATCTGGGTATGAATACTTCTCTAGCCAGAAACTCAGCAAATTTCTCGCAAAGGCATATATTTGCAGATGTGAAAATAGACCCCAAACCAAAAGCTTAAAAAGAGCTATAAGAGTTGTTTAGCACAAGTTTTCTTTCAACAGCTTAAGTGAAGCACAAAATGTGGAATCATTTCCTGGATGTGACAGTTTTGAAGGCCAGAACAATTCAGAACAAGGGCTTTCCAAAAAAGGTGGTTGACACATAGACATTCATAGACCATCAGGGACCTTCATAAAAGGCTGTGTTTTATCATAGCATTTTAGTTTTCCTGATGCACGAGCGTGGTTCAATGCAACTCACCGGCTAGCATAGTTTCACCCTCATTAGACTATGTATTCACAATCATGTCATATCAATCAACAGCCAAAGAAAGCCATAAACAGTGCGGGTACATTGAAAGACATCCATAGCTCCCCATAGACACTCATAGAGCCGGGGGGTTGCCTCATAGACACCCATAGACCATCAAAGACCATCAAAGACCCCCATAAAAGGCCATGTTCTATCATAGAATTTGGTTTTTCCTGATGAAGCCCTATAGGTGTAAGATTTTTCAAACCCTCAAGCGTGGGATATTCAAGCCCGAGGAGGCCGAGACACGAGGCTGCGGTTTTCTTTTATAATGCCTACTAACCAAAAGCAAATATCTTCGAAGTACTGGGTATCTGGCGCAAACTTGAACCTCCAAGGCGGTGAAGGCGGTAAAAAACACTTCTACCCCGGTTTATGACCTGCACCCGAATCAAATGGGCAGCCCACATACACACCACGTCAGCACCACAGCATTGAAGGTGGGTGTGTACCAACACTACAGGTATTCCCCTGCCTGGTGATTGGGCCGTGTACGGGCAAAACTCAAGACACTGGGCATAGGATATTTTCTTTCCAGCCCGAGAAGGCCGAGAGCCGGGTTAGGTTGAACAGCATACAATGGTGAGAATTCCCACTGCATAAACCTGAAGCAAGTATCTTCGAAGCATTGATCCATCATGTGCATAAGTTCAAACTTGCAAAGTAGAAAGGAAACAAAAAAAAAGAATCTGAAGCATGGTTCATGATCTGCGCCCGAATCGAACGGGCATCCCACAGAGCCAAAGATGATTAGCACATCGAGGATGGGTGTGTAGCAACACTACAGGTCTTGCTCTGCCGGGTGATTGAGCCCTATAGGTGCAAGATTTTTAAACCCTCGAGTGGCGTATTCAAGGCCGAGAAGGCCGAGAGCAGGGTCAGGTTTTTTGACAACACCTGTGAACTGTATAAAGCAAGTATCAGTTGGAGCATCGGATATATGGCGCGAACTTGCAGCAGTGTAAAAATGAAAAGGAGATTCAGAGCTGTATATGACCTGCACCCGAATCGAACGGGCATCCCACATATACAGAACATCCAAAACCGGCACATTGAGGGTGGGTGTGTACCAACACTACAGGTCTTCCTCCACCTAGCGATCAAGCCGCATAGGTGCAAAATTTTTCAAACCCTTGAGCGTGGGATACTCAAGCCCGAGAGGACCGAGATGCGAGAAGGCTCCAGTTTTTCAACAAGAAAGCTAACCACATAAAGCACATATCATTCGGAGGATTGGATATATGGTGTGCACATAAGTTCAAGCCTGCAGAAGGCAATAAAAAAGTTTTCGCAGCGCGGTTTATGACCTGCACCCAAATCGAACAGGCGGCCCACATGCATAGAATGCTTTCAATCACTGGATTGAAGGTGGGTGCGTACCAACACTACAGGTCTTCCTCCACCTGGCAATCAAGCCCGATAGGGGTAAACTCTTGAGCATAGGATATCAAGCCCGATAAGGCCAAGACAGGAGATTAGGCTCCGGGTTTTCCACTACACAAGTGATGCATACTACATATCTGAATTATGTACTGCGAACTCGGCGCACAGAGCAAAAGGGTGATGAAGACCGGTGGGAATGACCTGCACCCGAATCGAACGGGTGACCCACATACCATCGAAGGCTTTATATCGAGAGCGGGTGCATACCAACGCTACATGTCTCCCTCTGCCTAACAATGAAGCTGCATAGCTGGAAGACTGTCAAACCCTCAAGCATGGGATATTCGAGCACGAGTAGGCCGAGACACGAGGCTCCATTTTTCAACAACACCTGTGAACCATATAAAGCAAGGATCATTTGGAGCATTTAAGGCATGGTGCTCTCGACCCAGGGCCTGCCGAGCAAAAATGCAACAAAAAAGAGTTTTTGGGCAGCCTGGTACCGAAGGAAGGGTTCCTAAAGGTTGAGCCGGAGCGACTGATGTTCAGTTCAATCTCAGTAAGTGCCAGACTAATAGTAAACTGCGCCCAGTTCAAATACATATGTCCCAGAAAGCTTTGAGTGCAAGACTCTCTTGGATCGACGTGGGTCAAGGCTCCAAATTGATGCCTTTAAGCCTCAAAAATGGTTCAAGTAGACGTACCATCTGTAGAATTCAGGTAAGGAAGGTGTTTGCAAGCAAGAGGTAATTGCGAGGCAAACCAGTGAAGTAACTACCACAAGTACTCGAGCTTTTATACGTAGGCGAAAGATAAGAAATATGAAATAAGGGAGTCAGGAGATCATGAAACAATGCGGGTGCATAGCATCAGATAACAATGCACATGGTGGATAAGGATCCGCGCAGTAAACCGCATGGGTAGCTAGTACTAACCCAATTAGGAAAACCACATGTTCAGGCTTGAATATCCAACACCATCAGCTACTGGTCAACATTCGAGGGTGCCTTCAAGTCGGGTGTGTTCTATCTTGGAAATGCGAGCGGTTTTATTAGAATTGGTTGAATCAACCGATGATGAACTCACCTGGTCGGTAACGAGTATTGGGAGGATAGATATAATTATAGTGGCACACTGGGAGCTAGAGAATTTCGAGAACTCATCATTCCAACCCAACCAAGTTGCCGTTGAGTGATTATCAACCGCAAGCGCAAGCCTTGTGAATTGAACGAATTGAACTAGTGTGTTACTGTAATTCCTATATTCTCTCAAGGGCAGTGCTCTAAATCCCAGTCCTAGGCTAGTTCCGGTGTCATACGACTAATGGGTGGTAGGACTAGAACATTAATATTCATTGAATTAACTCAACAGCCCACCTCAATTGACGCATCCTGGACGCGTCAAATGGTCCATTATATTATCCTAAACCGTTCCCGACGCGTCGGACTAGCGACCCACGTCGCAGCGGTCGCAGTTGGATGGTTTTCTTATGTGCGGTGCTCCGGGGTCTCCCCATCAACGGCTTGCATCAATGGGTTCGCATATCAAAAGCTTTGTCAAAGCTGGGACTTGTTGGCAGCCGTATACTACTTAGGGCTCTACAAACACGAGTTAGTTTTTCGGTAGAACGCGCGAGGCTAGCGTACCCTCGGTAAGTATTTTCTTTCAGTGTGGTCTTGAGAGAGAGAGAGAGACACGGTGAGTGACCATCAACAAATCCGCGCAGCGCTGATTACTGTACTATTTCGCTCAATTCGTAAGTCACCCGTCACGGGGCTCAAAATTTCAGAAAATTTTCGACCCTGTCACGGGTCACCGGGAGCATTTTCGAACATTGAAAAGAAGCCTTAAAATCGATGAAAATGAGTTGAAAAATCGATTTTTCTCCTCTGCAATGCCTTGTGGTTGAAAGATTTGCACCGCTCACTCAAACACTAAAGCAGAGATTGCTGTTGCTCAACCACATCAAATATCTGCTGCAGGCTACCTGTTTTCTGGGTGTCTACGACTTCTTGGCGGCTAGTCTTGCAATGGCAAGGAACACTAATTTAATTTTTGGTTCAACCCTAGCAAGTCGAGCTAGAATTGTGTGTTTTCAACAGTGTTTCAGGCCCATGCCAACAGGCCAGTCTCGGCGACATTTTCGAATTTTTTTCCCGGTCACGCTGGTCCGGCGGATTTTCGAAAACTGAAGTTCGAAAATTTGTGTCACGGGTCACAGCCGCGGAGAATTGAGTGAAATAGTACAGTGGTCGAACATTGGTCACACAAGCCAAAAATTGTATAGAATAGCAGAAAAAACATCCCGGCCTTTGGCAGTCACTTTCCAGCAAGATTTTTCAACCTTCTGTTGGAACTTTGCCTCTACAAGCCCAGAATTTCAATGTCTGGCTGAGTTCATGTCTTAAATCAACCTGGAATAGGAAATTCTCAGAAAGCACTAGCCAGGGTTTCAAAATGAAACCAAATGTTCTCGCTATGCAGGAACTTATCTCACTTGCCCTCTCCACAATTCCCGGGTTATGTCGACCGTCATTTAGTGCGCCTGGATGAGATTTTCACCAGCGAGCTCGCTTGGACCTCGCAGGACGCCTTCGTGGATGGAAACACTGCCGGATTTTCAGGGAAAATTACGGTGCGTACCTGTCGTGTCTAGAGCTATTGGCCCAATTCTAAACTTCTTCAATACTCTCGGTGGGGTACTAAGTAGTAAAAACCCGTACCTAGCGTGGTTGGGTATCGACGCGGGGTACCCCTGCCCACTCCCTGGCTAAAAAGTCTCGACCCTACACCTCTCATCAAGAGCAAGCATTGGTCCAAATGACTTGTTACCCAGTCAAACTGCCAAAATCCCACCCACTTTGTGTTTTTCAAAAAGTGCTTTGTCCGTCCACTAAGCATCTAACTGACAATCCAGATCGATTCACCATCATGAAATGCTCCCTCTCCCAACTTCCCATCCCAAGCGCACCATTACTCATCGCGCCATGAATTAATCTCCAACCCTCTCAAAAATCTCTCAAATTTCACACTCTTGGTCCCCTCCGTCCCTCTCTGTTTGACCTTGGGGCGGTCCCGCCTTCTGGTATATCGACAGGACACTGGTTTTACACGTCCTAAAATGGATTATCGGAGACTAGACGCGGTATTGCGCCCAATATCTGCGCTTTTCTGGGTGAGATTGCCAAAAACGGTCGATCACGTGGGCGAGTCGGTTGTTTTGAGTGTGGAAAGTCGTTTAACCGCGGCAAGATCACAATGTCTTCCGCCCACCTCTCGGTTTATCTCGTGATATGCATTCCACTGATTCCAGAAATCGTCCGCAAAAATACACCGTCGCTCCGAATTTGGCTGGTTCCAAGAATCCAAACGCGGAACGGCTCGCCGTGCTCTCGAGTCGTATGATTTGGTATTCGGTGCCACACTGTCGCTCAGCCGTCGTGCGCGCTTCTCGTGGCATCTATTGGCACCATTGTTCTCTTGAAATGGCCCCTGGCCGTCCGCAGAGGATGCGCGTTGACTTCATGCAGTCACCCGATCCTGAGGTCACTACTGCCTTCATCTTCCCTTTGAAACTTATGCACATCTAACGTTGTCGCAGACCTTTGGGGCCTCACAGAATTTGAATGTGATTGTCGAGAAGTAGCTCTGGTTTCACCAGCACTCGACCCTGCTTGAGTTTACTCGTAGAGAAAGTGCCAAAGCTGCTCTGAAATCTGTGCTGGACGCTGTCTCCCGTATTGCCCCAGAAACTTGGGCCGCAGAAAGGGTGGAATTTTGTCTCAAGACGACTGAAGTCCCCTTTAACCAGGTACACGGAGTCCTTTCGCTTTATGGACATGAACAGCGTAGCTTATCACTGACTCCTGTTGATGATACCGAGGCAATACGCAGACGCGCAACCAGAACATTCTGCCGTCTCACACCACTTACGCCAAACTTACGCGCTGTCTCTTCGGGTATTGCTTGTTGCATCCGACGCTTTTCCCAACCATGAGTCTCCATCAGACATCTTGCAGCCGGCGCCGGCAGGAGTCCTATATAGTTCCGGGGCGGACTGGTTAATCAGGCGGTGTAGATTCTCCTGCCTGTCATGCACTCTGTTCATCTCTCGGGGATCCGAATTTGCTCCCAGCGCTGAATTATTGCATCCCGCAACCCGGGTCTCGGAATTTCTCCTGTGGCCGCCACTGCAAACCAGCTTCGATCTTCCAGCGTGAATGATCATCTTCGGTTGAGTGATTCTCCCGCATGCGTGGCTTGCGGCGGGAGCAACCAACGAGCATTGACACCAAAAAGTCACCCCTCGTTGTCTTCAAGTTGAAAGTGCGGAAGACTCGCCGCAAATGTGTAAATTCAACATCAGGAAAATCACAAATTGCTATGAGTTATTATGAGCTGCTACATGACCCACATAAACACCATAGACCTTAGGGACAACTGCTATAGTGTCAATAGATGTCTATGAAACAGGCTGTAGACGCCATAGCAATTGGATTTTTCCTGATGAAGGTTATGTAGCAGTTCCTTTGACTGTCAATGCGGCGTCGAGCTGCGATGGAGTGTCCAAAACTTGGGAACCTGGTGGGTATGGTGTTCGTTGGACGCCCATGCTCCTTCACATCTTGCTCATCAAATCCACGTGGGCATTATACGCGTCTGAAGTGTTCTGACGAGGCGACCAGATACTCGATGCACTTTCAAATCGGGTTCTCATCCTTCTGCGTTGTACGTTCTGGAAGCTTGGTCCTCTGCTTTGGGGCGATTGGAGTGACCAGAACATTCACAAGTTTGAGCACGGCGGACTCCGAACCGGACACTATGGGCGCCCCGCGGAAATTCTACGGTCGGGATGCCGTCAAGCCACGATAACAATAATAAATGTATGCTGCTGAAGATGGAGGTATATTGTCGGCAAGTACTTATAAAGCCTGGCTCGCGGCTCATATAAAGAGAGGGACATCCATGGAAGGAAAAATTACAGTCGATCCCAATCCCGGGTTCTGCCTCCAGCTTCCATTCAAAATGTTTTTTTACCAGCTCGCGTTCATCTCCTTCCGTGTTCCAGCGGCTCTGGTGACTCTCTCCTTAACTTGTCGACACCATTTATTCATGTCATCCGAGCAGGCCATTTCAGTAGACCGCACCATCGCGCCACGTGCACCGGGCGTGTATGTCCTCTGGGGCCCCGCTCCTCCAGCGATTCTAAAATGATGAATACTTATTGCTCCTCCCCAGCTTTGCCTGTCTCGACGCGGATTTTACTGCGGGCTGCGCATTTTTTGACGACGTCAGCGGCAAATGCACCAACTTTGCCGTCCCGTACAACAACGCGATCTCGAGCTTCAGCACTGATGAGGGCGAATGTACCATCTTCGTGCAAGTCCTCCTCCTGCATGTCCTGTGCAGCTCTGGTATTACTTACTGATATGATACTGATGCAGGGATCCTGACTGCTGCGGCGCGAGCCTCGGGGGCATCACCCCGGCTGCTAACCTGACGAGCCTTCCACCCGGCTTTGACAATGCGATCTCGTCGTTCAGGTCAGTAATTTGTGGATACGAGAACAGGGTTAGGAATCTGACAACCAATTCTTCAGGTGCTTCTATGATGAGTGAGGGAACCTCTGACTGCACCTTCATGAGTGTCATGGGATCTGGGGTATTCATAGTGTATTTTGAATTTACCCTGTATATTAGTCTTTGTAAATTCTGTCTTTTGATTCAAGAGTGAAGCCGCACTTCTCAGCCATTATTTCGGTGCCTCTACCAAATTTCTGGTCCGCGTTAAGCCTCTGAACAACTCTAACGGCTTAACACATCACACAGGGGGGCAAAGCGGTGGGCATCTGTCATAACGGCAACCCAATGGCATTTGCTGCGGCTTTCCTCTGTCCTCGTGGTGTCTTAGTCCCAGGACTCTCACACTTGACATGTGGTGTCCTGGCATTGATTTCGGGATCCCACATCGGCCCAGTTTAGCAGCGGCATGATCTTGGCTGTAAAAATGGTTTTACACACCCATATATCAATTCAACCGCACTCCTTCCACCTTGTTCTTTGTCGTTGAGCTCCCGTGGCGCGAGCTCCATCGAGCGTCACAGTATGTACGTGGTCCTCATATTCGAGTGCACCTTGAATTCGATTACACGGGTGGAGTCTGCTATGATTAGAAGGAAGACTCAAAACAGTTACTCAATACACGCCGAATGACTTCAAGTTGATATTCAAGAAAACATCTAACGGGTAAGACGCAGCATAGAGAGATCTAGGTAAAATCATCGAGAAATGAGGAACAACTACTCCTCCATTTCATCGTCCTCATCGGTATCTTCCAAATCCGTTGACTTGTTGTCAGAATCATCATCCGCATCGCAATCCTTATCCAACCCAAGTGCTGTGATTTCCTCCGGCGTGGGCAGGTTATACTGCGCGAGAACGTCGTTGCCACATTTTTCCATGAACTGTTTCGCCGGCATTTTGGCCCACTTGGCGACATCCTGGTCGTTACAGAATTTGTCGAGGGGGAATGCGACTCCAGTGTCAATGTACATGGCCTTCTCTCGTGCATCTAACTCTTCATTGTAGCACTTAGGGGTCCAAACGTCGATGGGAACACCAACCGGGAGAACTCGGGATAAGGCGGAGGCAGGGGTAGGGGGATTGCTGACGATTCGCTTCTCCGGAACCCTGGAGGACGATATAACTGCAGCGCACTTTGTGCCTCGCTTTGGATCGCGTTCAGCCCATTTGTTAATGTTCGCATCAAGCTTGCGAACGAAGGCGGTGACGACGGCGCTACGGCCCTCCTTCGTGCAGATGCTGAGGCCTTTTTTCTTCCTCGCATCGCCGCCGGGAGGTCATTCATCGTCTGAGTGGGCAGCTTTCACCTTCATTAACCGGAGCACGGGCTTGCGGTGGCCCTTCGCTTTTGCCTCCTTGTAGCGCCCCTCGCAGAGCTGTTATGCAGTAAGTAAATGGTAATAAAAATATGTCAGAGGAAGACACACCCGCGTGCGACGTTTATCCGCATTCGATTGGTCAAGCACTTTCGAAAGACTCCCAGGTGAATTATGTTCCTTGCGGCTGTACGTTTTCACGGTGCCGAACATGTAATTGTCGTACATTTCAGAGAGCAGGTGATAATTGTTTACGACGGTCAAGGAAACATTGAGCCATACCACCCTGCAATAGATCGAAAGGTGGATACAGCAAGGTGCCGATGAAGCTGGTTGTATGTCGAGTGAGTTGGCCCAAAGACGTCGGGACGAAAGGCCTTGAGCCCCGCCCGGGTTACGGCGGAGAAAAAAAAAGCGATATCTCCAAACCCCGTGTTTTGACTTTACTGGTGGAGAAGCTGGAACGATTGGCTGCGCGGCTGAGGCATCCCCGACAGCAGCAAACCGTTCCCTCGCAAACTGGACTGGAGGCCGCCCTCGATGCGATGCTACTCGAGACCGACAACGGCACCGTGCTTCCGTCCTCTCAGCACATTGATCCTAACCAGAAGTCGGCATGGAAACGGACCCAAGACGCAATGATGCCAAAAGTCAAAACCAAACATGCCAAGGCGGGGGATTCTGTGTACGGTGCTGGTGAAAGTAGCGGCAAGAAGGCAAAAGAACAGGCGAAGAAGCCTCAGTGAGTGCACTATTGTGCCACAAGAGGTGATCCTTACTCACCTACACTGCGTTCCGCCCCCAGGTAGACGGACCCTCCGTCTACCCACGTAGGCGATGGGGTAGACAGCCATGTACATCTACCTACAACTACACGCGTAGACATTGGGTGTCTACGTTCATCTACGTTCGGCTACGTTCGGCTACCGCCGTAGCCGAATGTGGCCGAGCGTAGCCGAACGTAGATGAGCATGTACATCTGATGCGACAGCCTCGAGGGATTTTAAAATAGGTACATTTGAGGTACATACCACATTTCTGTGGGTTTAGAGGTGCTGTGCAACTCACTGAGAGGGCCTAGTATCTGAAGAAGAGCATCGAAATATGGCGTAGGGTTAAGCCAAAGCGCACAGTTTAGGGTGGATCTACAGGCGTAGACGGACGTAGACGGACGTGACGGCATGTAGCCGAACGTAGCCGCATGTAGCCGAACATAGCCGAGGCGCTTCTACGTGACGTAGAGACATGTCGACGCAAGTAGATGCATGTTCCATCTACCTGCGTCTACCCCCTTCGTCTACACGCGTAGATGCAGGTAGAGGCACGTCGACGCAAGTAGCTGGGGGGGGGGTCTACCTGGGGGCGGAACGCAGTGCTAGCCACCAGGGAAGCTGCTACCGATGTACCCCCTGCTCTCCAGCCAATGTGCACATCAACGTCAACGTACCCGCAAGCTCAGCCCTTTATCGCGCCTCATATGTCGACGTCGGCACACCCGCAAGCCCAAAATCCAGGTTTTACCTTCATGTACCAGTACCCGCAGTACCCTACCTTACCTTATTCTCCGTATTACTATCCTACATATCCTACGTCTAATTTATAGCATTATTTCGCGCTAATCGGACTTGGTGCCCTTTTGAAGCACACACGGCAACAACGGCACGACTTGATCTGCCGATTTGCTCCATGGGCGACGAAACAAATATCCGACTAGTCCTGGTTTGCTATGCAATGTTGAATGCCCTGTAAAAGTCGTGGAACCCAGTCTTTGAAAACAGGGCAGAAAATTGCCTAACATTGAATGGTCAATGAATTTTGGAATGTGTTGTCTAGCACCGCTTCACTTACTAAATCTCCCGATTGCACCGCAAAAATCTTATTCCGCTCACTCGGATTCGACTCGGACTCTGGAGCATCGCAGTATAATTGGGTTCTGTGAGTCAACTTTTACCACTTGAACTTGAAAGCCACCTGGAGTCCTCGTTTCGGATCCCTTTCCCTCGAATGAACTCCTCCTCCCAATGCCGCTATCACCTCATCATCCACACCCTTCCAGGTGAATTGCACTGGAACATCCTACCTATCACTAAACTCTTTGTTTTTCCTTTAGAATGAACCCCCGTAAACTGGGGTATACGAGGAATATTTATGGGAAGTTCAGACTCGAACGTTCATTACGCACCAAGTACGTGAACCATGGCCAACACTTCCAAAATAGCACAAAGTTTGGGAGCCGGAAAGTCTATGACTCCACAGCTCTCCGGGCTCTCCGCGGAGGAAGCTGTGCACCGATGGGAGTGATGCGGATCAGTGAGACCAGCGGCACCCTCGGCATATCAGCCCTGAAGTTAGCCACCGCTGCTTGCCACTCACTCTCAGTGCCCTCCTCAGCTCAGCACCTCACTAAAGCAGCATAACCTATGTAAGGGCAATATTGCATTCAGTCCCTTAGTAAAGGAACAACCAAAAGTCAATGTGTTTCAAACTTTGCGCGGTGAGAATTGGGTGAGAAGAAGAGTAAATATATGGGAAGAAAGGCTTGTTTTAACCATTTAACTAATAGAACATCCCAGGGCAGCGCATACGACTGTGAGGCAAAAGAGCAAAGAAATCATTTCTTGGCATCCCGGCTTGATGACCCTTGATCGCCGTTAGAACTCTTCAGTCGTTGAATCTAAGGTAGACTGCCACGGCAAGAGAATTTGTATAGTCAAATTCGATCAGGAAAGACGGACATGGTGTTCAAGCAAGACCTTAAGAGGTCTGGCGGGAGTTGCCGATCATTGATATCAAACTCCAATTTGGGTGCCGGACGTGCCGATGGAGCCATAGAGCTGTGGAGTGATAGACTTTCGCATTCCCAAATGCACTCCAAAATAGGGTCCTTTGTGGGCCCCCGATTTTGTTTCCAAAACTGTGACTTAATCAATATGTATACACTGGTTGGGATATTCAAAAATTTTCAGCACAATTTATGGTGAAAAATGTCGTTGGGTTTTCAGACATTTTTCAGTGAAAAAGAGGCTGAAAAATTTAAACATTTTTCACCACAATTCTAAGTGAAATTCAAGGTGAAAAACTTGAAACAAAATTCATAAGAGTTCATACTAAATTTTCACCATAAATTCCAGTAGTTTTTCAGACATTTTTCACTGGGAAAGTAGCTGAAAGATTCAAACATTTTTCACCACTATTTCAAGTGAAATTTACATAAGATGAAAAATTTGAAACAAAATTCATAAGGTTTTATACCAACTTTTCAGCTCAAATTCACCCAGATTTGGAGCTATAAATGATGGTGAAAAATTCAAAGCCTTTTTTACCACAATTTTCAGTAGGAAAATCCAGGAAAAATGGCTGAAAAATGTTCAAAAAAAGGTGGTGGAAAACTCGAAACCAGGTTTTACTTTTTTTAAACAGTTTTCATCTTCTTTTTCACTGTGATTGTTGGTGAAAAATGTGATGAAAAATACAGGTTTTTTTTCACCACCTTTTGCAGTATGGTAGTCAGAGTGCCCCTTTAATAAAATCGGGGTAAAGTGTCTGATTTTGGCCACAATTTGATAGACCAAGATATGAAATTTGACTGGAGGAAGACAAACTCCTTGCTTACTTGACCTCTGTTTTTTTTTTTTGCACACCCAGAACATTGTTTTTGGTTCACTAAACAAAAACTTTTGGTTGGTAAAAAAAATCTGAACCTAAGAAAAAAAAAGTGTTGAGTAGAAAAAATGGTAGACAAATCTGGGTCCCAGATACCGGTGCAAAGTGTAGCAAACCCCTCCTGTAGACCATCACCAATGGAGATGGTTCGGAAGATGTACGACTGTGCGGGATGTTCATATAGATAGCATCCGGAATCTGGATTTGTGTCACAGACAAAGCCGTGCTATCTTATCTCGTCCAACTATACCCAGATAGCGGATTGGGGAGTGAGATGTGCTGAGCAGGAACTTCGTAAGGATGATCGAATAAACGACTAGGGAGGGTACAGAATACTCTACTAACTAGTCGTACTTATACTGTCTAGGTGTGAACTACTAACTACTAAATATGGTAGCGACTGCGTGGCAATTGTTCGTAGCCTCGTGTACTCCTGTGAGTAATACCTTTAAGCATGCGTTATGCTGTCCTTTGTCGTGCGTGTAGCGTGCGTCCTTTAATATATACTTGCTGCGGCTCCTGGCGTCCAGCCTGTCTTCATGGATCGGCATACACCTTTACTTCTGTATGCTGGGAGTTCTCTTGCCGTCTCCACTGATCCTTCGTCCGAGGCTTTGTCTGTGAGCCAATAATATCCACCATGCACCTTGGCGTGTGTCTTGCCATGTGGGTGCGGGTTCTTCGTCGATCGGTCCCTCGATCAAGGTCTTCTATTAACACCATGTGTCCTTGGCGCTTCTTCGATCGTAGGGCTTCTGTATTCCCATGATTGGTGTGTGCATTGTATGGCAGGCGACAGGTGTCGGGCGGTATTGTCGGTGTACGGCCTTCGGTGTCCCGCCATGTCTTCTGGTGAAGCGCTCCCGGAGCGTCACGCGTGACTAGTCACTGCAGATTGTCCCAAGCGGACAATATGTGTCGCGCAAGACTGTGTTCCCGTTTAATCTACAATGGCGGTGCCATGTCCTGATAGGGATATCTTCTATTCCCATATTGAGTTCCTGTTGTAGAACTCTTCGTCGTCTGAGGGGTCGTCCTCGTACGTCGTATTCCCTCTGAAGTCCTGCGGCGGGTCTGGCTCATCATCGTCGCTGCCGTTACTGCCGTTTTCCTCGCAGTACTTCCTTCGGTATTCTAAGCACCGTTCCCATCGCGCGTTGTTCTCTGCGATGAGCTGTGCTTCGGCTTCTTCCTCCGTCTCGTCATCTTCGTCGCTATCTTCTTCTAATAGCCTTTGGAAGAGATTGTCTATCTCCTTCCGGTTCTTGCCTTTAACCGGTTCTGCCCGAGGGACTTCTTCCGGTAGCATAATATAGTTTAGGCGCCTGGGCGCTTCCACTATCTTAGACGCCTGTAGGCATCTCGGCACTTCGACCTGTGCCCGTTCTGCTATCTCGTTATCACCCTTATCATTCTGGGCGTCTACGAGATCCTCGACCTTAGGATCTATATCTGGGATCCCTTGGTCGGCGGCTTGGTTCTCTTCGGCTTCTTCCTGGAGAACCTTCTGCTCGAGTTCGGCCAGCCTCTGCCTTAGCTGGTTGCCGGCTTCTTCGTCTCCAGCTTGGCTGCCGAACGTGATCTGCTCGAGAGCGTCGAGCCACTCTTGTAGCTGGGCTCGGCTTCGACTCTCGGGGGTTGACTCGGGCTCCCGCATCTCCTCTTCCGAGACTTCGGAGTTGTCGCCTTCGGTTGACTCTTGGCCGAAGGTTTGTTCGTCTTGATCTTTGGAGGTGCCGAAGATCTGTTCCTATTGATCTTCAGGGGTGTTGAAGATCTCGTCGTCGTAGTTCAGGTCCTCGAACTCGACTAGTTCCATACTCAAGCCGTATCCCTTTTCAGGTGTAGGCTCGGGCTCAGGGGTCTTTTCCCGTTCTGGCTCAGACTTAGGGGTGTCGTCCGCCGTTATCTTATCTGTGTGCTCCTGTTTGGCAACAGTCTCAGATGGCGTTGGAACGATAAGATTAGAATCAAATCGTGACAATTTGTCTACCAGAAACTGGAGGGTGTCACCTATAATGTCCTGTGGGAGAGATAGCAGCGAAGAACAACTTGCATCAAGCCGGATACGGACACCAGATCAATCGATCAGATTAGGGTTAGCACCGCCACTTACCTCCGAAAGTTTGTGTTGCAGGCAAAAAACTTTTCTGGTCGGCAGGAAAAGAAGACTGTGGTTGAGTTTTTTTTCTACTCAACACTTTTTTTTTCTTATGTTCAATTTTTTTTTACCAACCAAAAGTTTTTGTTCAGTGAACCAAAAACAAAGTTTTGGGTGTGCAAAAAGAGATAGAGGTTATGCACACAAGAAGTTTGTTTTCCTCCAGCTGATTTTCATCTTTTGATACGTCAAAATGTGGCCAAAATCGCGAAGTGTACCCCTGTTTTATTAAAGGGGCACTCTGACCGCCATAGTGGGAAATCAGTTCAAAGTGGAAGGAGGCATGTACTAAATATGCACTCTCTGTTATGGACCCAGCTCGAGTCGAACGGGTGTCAATTGCATTATTCCCTCGTATACTGCAGTTACAGTGTGCAACTGCGAACCTCTTCGCGTTGGGTCCGATGTCTATGCACAGCGGTGGGACTATATACAACGCCGATTTCAAGTATTACTTGAAACTGCTTCCAACTCGGAGTGATTCAAGGATACATAGCGGGCGATGGCGGGTGTCAATTGAATTTTAATCTAGGACGGTGCCACCAACAGTGAGATGCATGGGTAGGTTTAAATCAAATGAATCGTGGAATGGACCTTCAAGTGGGAATTTATGTAGATCTCAAGAAATATTCCTCTTGACCGATGATCAAGCGCAAGAGTTGAACGTTGAACGTTGAACGGGCAATGAGCCCCTCAGGCAAGAGTAAAAAACCGATAAACCCCCTGGCATTGGGTCCTCTGCGGAATATCGAGTCAAGTTTGATAAGGTTAAATTTATTCTGCTTCTCAATTGAGGATTTTGCGTGCGCTTCAGGATGAACAGGAACTCCGGGACTGTAATTGTGACCTGTAGGACAAGTTGACGGAGGGTTGGGCGGAGCTTAAATGAGATCAATGTTATTAATTGTGGAGAGGGAGAAAAAATATTGAACCGTCCTACGTCATGGACCCATCCCGAGTCGAACGGGAGTAGTTGCAGTTAACCATTGTCAATCGACAAATCCTCAATGGGTGCAAATGCAAACCTCTTTGCACTGGGCCCTCTGAGACTGCCCATGATAAGTCGATTCAACGGTCAATGTAATGGTACGGTATTCTCATCGGCAAATCCCCAATGGGTGCAACTGCAAATATCTTTGCACTAGGTCCTCTGCCTACGATAAGTTGATTGAACGGTCAAGGTCGGTAATCCACAACCGGAACCCCGAAGAAGCACTTACCAGACGGGATTTGAATTTGAGAAGGCGGAAGTTGTGTGTAACCCTATGGGTGCAGGAAAAAGGTAGTTTGGTTGAGACACAATCATGGACTCAGCCCGAGTCGAACGGGCGATGTTGCTGTGCAAATATCGCAAACAATTATAATTTGCAACGGCGAACCAATTTCGCGTTGAGTCCTGTATTAACTCGAGGTAGAGCTCGAGCAATGTGATGTGATCTATGTGGTTCTTGGCTGCCAACCATGGTTTGGTTAAATAAAGGTGCACATTTTTATTTCAATGCCAGGCCGCGGTCAAGACCAGATCAAGACTCCCCAGGCTGAAGACCAACAAGGGAATAAAAACTGTAATCGTGACATGTAGGACAAGTTGAAGGACGGTTGGGCGGAGCTTAAATCGAGAGGGACAAAAAATATGCTAGACTATACAGATGGACCCAACCCGAGTCGAACGGGAGTAGCTGCAGTTAACCATTATTAATCGACAAATCCCCAATGGGTGCAACTGCAAACCGCTTTGCACTGGGTCCTCTGCCCACGATAAGTTGATTCAACTGCCAATGGTACGGTATTCTCATTTGCAGCTCCCCAATGGGTGCAACTGCGAACCCACTTTGCACTGGGTCCTCTGCCCACGAAGTTGATTTAACGCTCAAGATCGGTAATGCACAAGCGGAACCCCGAAGAGGTACTTGCCAGATGGGATTTGACTTTGTAAGGCGAAGGAAGAAGTGGTATGCAACCCTATGTATGCAGGAAAAAGGCAGTGTGGTTGAAACATATTATGGACCCAGCCCGAGTCGAACGGGTGACGTTGCTGTGTAAATATCGTGGCATACAAACAAATGATATATAATTTGCAACGGCGAACCAATTCGCGTTGGGTCCTGTATTAACTCGAGGTAGAGCTCGAGCAATGTGATGCGATATACGTGGTTTTTGAATTTTGGCTGGTTCACTATAGTTGGGGAAGGCTAATTGTCTTGTTGAGGGGTGGATTCTCATTTTAATAATCCCAGCCGCGGTCAAGACCCAATCAAGACTCACCAGGCCGGGGACCAACCAGGGAATAAATCGCCCCTGCCGCTGGGACCCTGGGCCCTCACCTGCAATATTATATTCCCGGCAACGGTCAATGCGGCTTCAAATACCACCCGATTTGATTGCACTGTTCATGATGTTCAACTTCGTCTACTAACTTTCTCCTCCTCCGGTGCTCCAACTCTCGACGGCCGATTCAAATTTTGCGTGTCGCGGAGGGATTTTCCATATGTATGGTGAGTAATGTTCGGTCCACGGTTTCAACAGTCGGGGTGAAATTCCGAAGCCCGGGTTTGCAAAAAATAACCCTATACTTACTGTTTCCCCAGGTAACGAGGCAGAAAGCACACCCCCTCATTTAGACTTGAGCGGAGGGAGGGAAAAAAAAACGACGAACTACACCCATGGACCCATCCCGATTTGAACGGGAGTAGTTGCATTTAACCATTAGCATCGACAAATCCTCAATGGGCGCAACTGCAAACCTGTTTGCACTGGGTCCCCTGCACACGAAGGTGATTCAACGGTCAATGTAAGTAGTTGTACAGTATTAATATTCTCATCGGCATGCAAACTGGGTCCTCTGCCAACGAAGTTGATTCAACGGCCGGAAGGTCGGTAATGCACAAGCGGAACCCCGAGGTGGCGCTGATGGTATTTGACTTTAAGAAGGCGGAAGTTGTATGTGGTCCTATAGATGCAAGAAAAAGGCAGTGTGGTTAAAACACATTATGGACCCAGCCCGAGTCGAACGGGCGACGTTGCTGTGCAAATGTTATGGCATTGCAACAAACACGCTTTATAAATCGCAACGGCGAACCAATTTCGCGTTGAGTCCTGTATTAACTCGAGGTAGAGCTCGAGCAATGTGATGTAATATAGGCTGATTCGCTATGGTTGGATCCTGTTGAGGGGCGGATTATTATTTTAATGCCAGGCCGCGGTCAAGACTAAATCACGACTCAACAGGCCGGAGACCACCAAGGGAAATGCTTACTGTCTCCTCACGGAACGAGGCAGCAAACGCACCGCTCATCTAGACCGAAACGCGCTTTGTTTAGCTGCACGTGAGCGTGTGTGTGGGAACCGATTGCGAATCAATCGATCAATCAGATGATTCATCCGGGCGCTTGCGCGGCCTTTATAAGGCGAGGGGAATCATGAATCAGTGTTCCCATCCCCCAACTTGAACACAATCACCCATCATCCAACCTGCAAAACTTGAACTCGTCTTGCTACTCGTCTATTCATCCTCTACCTGGCTCGTAACCCTAACCCCGCCATGCAGCGCCACTCCTCCGCCCCTAGTCCCGCTGGCGCGGACCGCAGCACCAACGACGCAACACCTTCCAAGTCCACCTCGTCTTCTGGTCATTCGCCCCCTCCCTCTCACCACCACCACCAGCAACCTCCTTCCCAGCAACAACAATCGCCTCAGTACCCGCCCCCGCCGCCTCACCAATACCAATATCCCCACCCGACCTACATGTACGCGCCGCCTCCGCCTCCGCCACAGTATGCGCACCATCCGCAGACGCACGATGACCCGCGCAACGCCCAACACGCGTCGCCCTACGGCCCTCCGTACGGTGCATATGTCCCGTACCCGTATCCCGGCGCGATGCCCGTGCCTGGGTCCGCCCCGCCCTCTTCCGGTTCTGCCCCTGGTATGCATGCTCCGATGGGCGCAGGTCTCGCGGTAGTCCACACCGACGACGCGGCGACGAAGCTCTCGGACCGCGTGCGGCGCAGGTGCTTTAACTGCTGTACGACCGAGACGAGTACGTGGAGAAGGAGTAATTTGAGTCCGGGGAAGGTGGTGAGTCAAACCTTCTACCTGGCTTTATCCTACCTTCGTTCTATCCTCCCCGTTTCGTTCTCCATGACTTTTCATCCCCGTTCATTCGTTTATTGATCCCACATCCTGGCTTTACTTTCGCGGTTCTATTCTTCACACTTCCTTTTTATTCGTGCCATACCACGCTCGTCCCTTTTGATCCTGCTTTCCACTTCTGTTGCCTCTGCTCGCATTGCTTTTCGTAACGACAATCGCTAACGCCCTCCTTCCTCTCCCACAGCTCTGCAACAAATGCGGTCTCTTCGAACGCACCCACTCGCGCCCGCGTCCCGAGCAGTTCCCGCACAAGCGCGGTCCGTTGGCCGCGTCGACTCTGCGCGCGGGCGGAGCGGGAGGTGGGCAGGCTCAACCTCAGGTGGGTCAATCAATTCGTGGCTTATTTTCTTTGTTGTGGGTTGCGTTGGCGCGATATTTTATGTGTCGCGTGCTTGCGGTTTCTTTTATCTACTCTTCATCATCATCGCGTTTGATATCCCATGCGTCCTTGCGCCGCGCCCCACGCCCATCTCATTGAGAGCCGCCGCTTCGGTTCATCCACGCGGTTGCAGTGAACCTCGTTGATCCGGGAGCACCGAGGGCGTATTCGGCGTACTATTCATTCGCGCGCCACGCACCCCGCCGCTTCGGTTCATCCGCGCGGTTGCAGCGAACTCGTTGATCCCTGAGCACCGAGGACGCATATACGCGTGCGTCGGCGCCGTACGTCTTGGGCTTGTTTTCCTTCTCATTCATCCCTCCCTCATCCTTCCCTCCTTCCTTCCCGTCCTCAAAATAAAACCCAACTAACACTAACACCCATTCACGTTCAGGTCGGCTACCAGCCCTACCCCCCGCCCAACGCCACGCCCAACGCCAACACCACGCCCAACGCCGGGTCGGGGGTCTACATGCCCGCTCCGCCCCCGCAACAGCAGCACGACTCCGCGTCGGCCCCGCCCCAGCAGCAGCACCAGCACGAAAACACCGCGCCGACGAGCAATGGACATGGACATGGACATGGAGAGCAGTACGCGCCTCAACCCAACGGCAACGGCTCGACGCATCCGGGTCCGCATCCCGGGACTCCGAACGCCAACGCCAACGCCAACACCAACACCAGCCCCAACCCCAACGCGCAGGCGGCGAATGGAAAGGGAAAGGGAGAGTCGAGTCGTCCGGCGTCCCGCGCAGAGGTGGACCGCGCGGAACGAGAAGAGGCGGGTACGCGGGGAGAGGCGGAGCTGCAGCGGAGAGGTGGGAGTCCGGCGTGAGCGCGGCTTTGGGGATGATGAACGCAAAAAATTCGCTGGTGTTTCTGTTTTCTTTTTTTCTTCCGGTCTGATCCCGCTGCGCCCCAGCTAGCTATACTCGTGTGCCTCGTCTCGTCTCGTCTCTTTCGTACCTCTTTTGGGTGATACTCCCGTCGTGTCCTCTCGTCTTCTCGGCCTCTGTAGACTGTAGCTACTGTATAATTCGCTTCGTCTCTGTATCCTTCTCGACTCTCCCCTTCCCTCTTCGCTAGATCAAGTACGTGTCAAAATAAAAAATGGATTTCGGTTGCCTCGTAACCAAGTTTATTCATTCCTTATTTCAGTCTGAGTGTTCGATTAGGGAGCTCGAGGTCCTCTGGTTCGGTCAGTCAGGCATATTCGAGTTCAAGTCACGGCCGGTTCAACAGTGGATGAAGTACAATATATACGGTACCGACTGGCCACGGGCCAGGGCCTAACGTCAGACAAGTAAAAGGAAAGTAAAATGATCCCCAGAAGAATATGGACCCAGCCCGAATCGAACGGGAAGGCTGCTAAATTCTCTGTCGAGAATGTGTTAAAGATTGCAGCTGCGAACCGTTTCGCGTTGGGTCCTTGCAGTGTACAGAAGGGAGGTGAGAGGGGTGAGCAGTTTTTATTCCCTTTGCGGTGTGTCGGGTTGGGCAATGTAAAAAAGGAAATTGCAACGTCTCAGCCCCTAATGGACCCAGCCCGAATCGAACGTAGTCTTGTGTTTACCGCGGGGGTCCGATCGCAGTAGACCGTTATTATGTAATTGCGGAGTTTGAATTGGCACGTGCTTTGACGCGCTTCTTTTCCGCAGCACCAACGGCGCGTTTCTTCTCCATCCCTCGCTCGGACTTTGCTCTGTTTCTCCTCCCAGATGTTCTCCCTCACCTCTCAGACTTTCTGCAGGCCAGCCAACCCGAAAGAAACGCCGAAACCCGTGTTCTGTATCCCTGTCACCGTGGCACCATAGACCCACTTCCACATTTTACAAGCTCCAGCGGACGCCAATGGGAACTTGGACCTCCGGCGGTGTTTCCACTCTTCTTTCTCTACTCTCTGACTCGGGCTTCCCTCCCGCGCTCCGAGAAACACTTGAGAAGCACAGAGCATACTGCAGAAAGAAAGACCTCGCCGCCATGTAGAAATTTTGCCTCGACACTATCTACGAGTTCCTCTACTGATGCAACTCCATAATCGGTACATAGGACACGCCGCGAATCGAGAGGAGTGACGAGGGAACGAGTATGCGCGGCAACAAGGTGCGTGTACCGCGCACCCGCCCCATTCCCTTAACTCATATCTCACTTACACACCGGTACACCCCGACGTCGCGATACGGCACACTGGGCGCGGGGAACATTGTCAGCGTTGGTTTGAGGGAAGAAAAAAGGTGTGTACTTGCCTTCTCTTTTGATTTCTTCCATCCCTCTATCCCCGCCCGCCTCAGCTCCCTCCCCATCCCCGCTCTCGCACAAGGTGCGGAATCTGCGCCCGGAGATGGCGTTGCTGTCATCGTGGACGCGCCGTTTACACCTGTAAACCCAGCTGCCGTGCGCATGGGCCTCCACCTCGGCTTGGCGCGAATTTGGTGCTGCCGTACATTCCCGAAGTCCGCGCTCTCTCCTCCTCCGCTCCTCCGCTCCCGCCTCCCCCCTCTCCGCACTCCGTACGCCGTCTCCTCGGAGGACTCGCCATCTCCCTCGCTATCGCTGCCCGACGCCCTCGTACCCCTCCCCATCACTTTCTGCATTTCCCATCGATTTTACGACGGCGTAACCTGCCGCAATCGTTGCACCTCCCAGGTGTGCTGTGCGTGCCGCAATCGTCGACCTCCCAGGTGTGCTACTCAGACTCCTGCGATCGATGGCTCGTCAGTACCCGCACATGTGTGCAGGCAGATGTACCCATTGAGTCCAATCCCGTGTGCGGACTAGCCATTCGTGCGCCACCGAATCCCTCGGATTCGGCATCTACTCACAATCCACCTCATCTGCACTGCGCCCTCGCGCTTCGTTTCCGGTCTGCTTGCTGTACCCTTATATATACTTCTGGAATTTATTTGATCCCAACCACAACGCGCTCTAAGTCGAAGGAGATTCTAGAACCCCACAGACGTACATATCGGACACACCAGGAGGGGACTGGAGCCCTTCCAATGGTACAATCTCCAGTCCACTTGCCATGGATTCGGCGGCGTTGAAACTCGGGGGCTTCATTATATTTATTCGGCAGAAAAGTAAAATTTGAGCATCTCCGTTGACCGATTGCTTCGCAGCAAAGAACATTGATTAGCAGAGCAAGGACGAAACTATTTTACAGCTTGAAATACCTTGAGCTTTAAATTCAGCCAGTTGCAGTGAACTCGACTTGAACTTTGCTTGAACTCAACGCCGTCCTATCATTCAAACCATTTTCTTGATGAATTCTTAAGTGCAAATACGTGTAGTATGGCGATGGGAATTCAGTTCGCGTGTTCTGGTTCTCAACGAGCTGCTAGAACGCGTTGAAAGGCAATTTCAGGCGGAGTGATGGGGCACGTGAAATTCAAAGTCCGCAATTACATAATAAGCGGCTACTGCGATCGGACCCCCGCGGTAATCAACAGACTTCAACAAGCGAGGAACGAGCGTCGCAGGTTGAAGTGTCTGTCTACGAGAGACTAAATCGAACGGGCGAAAGCTGCGGAATTATCTGCGGTAAAGCCGTATAAGGTGCAGCTGCGAACCGGAACCGGTTCGCGGGCCCTGAAGTCTACAGACGGGAGATGACAGAGCAGTTTGCAGTGTGTCAGGCAAGTGCAGTCCATTTAAAAAGGAAATGGCCTTGGAGTCTGGACCCAGCCCGAATCGAACGGGCAAAGGCTGCGGAATTTGGTCGGAAAGCTGGATAAATATTGCAGCTGCAAACCGGTTCGCGTTGGGTCCTGGAGTTTACAGACGGGAGGTGTATGGTTTTTATCCTCTTTGCAGTCTGAATCTGTCTGAGTTGGGCAAGTGCAGTACATGTAAAAAGGAAATCGCAACCCTCGATGGACCCAGCCCGAATCGAACGGGCGAAGGCTGTGGCATTATCTGTGGAAAGCGCATGATAATTGCAGCTGCGAACCGTTTCGCGTTGAGCCCTTGTATACAGAGTGGAGGTGAGAGAGGTCAGTAGTTTTTCATTCTCTTTGGAGTTGCAGTGTGTCGGGCACGTAAAAAAAAAGGAAATCGCAACGTCTCAGCCCCAAATGGACCCAGCCCGAATCGAACGGGCGAAGGCTGCCGAATTATCTGTGGGAGCTCGACAAGGACTGCAGCTACGAACCGTTTCGCGTTGGGCCCTCGAGTCTAGCAGGGGAGGTGAAAGGGGTGAGCAGTTTTTATTCTGTAGCCTGAGTGTCGGGCAAGTGCAGTACACGTCGAAAATGGAAATCGCAATCCCTGAGCCAACCTCGACTCCGAAGATTGAGCGTGAGCATACCAACTCTACAGGGCTTCTTAGACCTTTTAGTAATCATCCTACATCGGTGCCAAAATTCCAAAAAAAAACCTCGGATATCTTTACAACCCCGAGAAGGCCGAGCGGCGAGCCTGAGAGTAGGGTCCTATTCCCTAGCTACCAAGTGTGATGAATCCGAGTTCTAAGCTCAAGGTTGCCAACCACCGAATTGACGGGGACCATCGATTCAAGATTGTACTTACTATAATATAAAATGGGTGGGAGAGCATCAACACTGGAGATGCCGGTTCAATATTAAAATTCTACAGTATAGTGCAGTACTGGCCACGGGGCCAGGCGCACGGGGTAATTGATGTCGAGCAAGTGAAAGTAAAAAGAACCGACTGTAATCCGTATTGCAAGGACCCAGCCCGAATCGAACGGGCGAAGGCTGCGGAATTCTGTGTGGAAAACCTGTTAAATATTGCGGCTGCGAACCGTTTCGCGTTGGGTCCTGGAGTTTACAGAGGGGCGGTGAGATGGTGAGCAGTTTTTGCTTCTCTTTCAAGTTGCAGTGTATCGGGCATGTACATATGTGGGTGGGGAGATCGCCGGTTTAACCGTAATATTCGGGATGAAGTGCAGTCCAATGCGGTATCGACTGTCCACGGGGCCAGGCGCACGCGGGATAATATTAAGTGTTAGAAGCACCTCGGAAGGCCTTGTAAGGTTTGGCGGTAAACCTTACAAGGCCTTGTAACGTCGTTAGGCCTGATAAGCCTTTTCCGATTTTTCCGACATCATTTCCAGAGCCTGCAATCGCATGAGGCTGGAATAATCCTCACTATTCCCTCCTTGGTGAAGTAGTCTTTGAGATACTTAGACTGCTAGCTGAAGTGTTCGCCCTTTGGCCGTCGTGTCTAGTACTGCCTGCTGCACAACAGGCCCAGATGGGAAGAGCTGCATCATGGCGGCACCAGCAGTTTTCGCGGTCGAGAGATCCGGGGCGAACACGAACAGGTTCCTGGTGGTTCTCACAAAAGGTTTGAAAGAGAACCAAGAAAATATCTTTTGAACCTTGAACCGTGGGACTCAAGGGGACGTCGGGATTCGAAAATCGGAAGGGGGGTCGAAAAGTTTTTTTGAGCCTTGGCTGGACTCCCCCCCCCCCCCCCCTTACCATATACGGAAGGTGTATCCCACCTCTGGTGCCGGGCCGCTCCCTCCGAACTTCCCGCCGCCTACCGAACCTCCTTTGGACAACTACTACTGCTTGGTTTTAACTTTTGAACTGTGTATTATCCTTTCTAAAGCCATCTGAAGGCCTACTAAGACTGTCAGTGGACGTGCAGAATTTTTTTGAACCACCTCCAGAACCACTGACCAACCACTTTTGCTTGAACTTGGGTGGAGTCATTATTCCAACACCTTCTGAGGTGAATGGGAAGCAAAAACTAAGGTTTATCATTCATTGGGGGCCCTCATATGCCTCTACTAACATTTTTACACCCTCCCATGGCCCTCCCAAAACTTATAGTACAAAGTTTTTTTCGGCCTTCGCCAGACCCCCACCCCCCTCCCCCCATCCGAAATTTTAATCCCGACGTCCCCTTGGTGGGACTCAGATGATCCGAGTCGCCAGGTAAGAAAGGCAAGGGACAAAGCGCGTGCACGCAGGTGATGACGTGTACCTCCTCTCGTACAGACCGCGGCCAAACGGGATTGACGCGGTTGATTTTTTCACGAGGTCGGTGGAATGCCAGTGCAAGCGGAATCGTCACTAGGCGTGAGAATGATCATAAGCAAGATGAATAATTGGTTGAATCAACGACCCCTTCCATGCATATAAAAGCCTTGTCAGCTAGGGAACAGAAATTCAGTCCAAAAATGCTCCTCTACACGCTCGCGGCACTGTTACTCCTCTTCCCGAGCATCCGGGTTGAAGCGTCTTGCGCCTGCTCGCCAGTCGTAATCCCCGTTCATGTGAACGTGCTCGTGCCCAAGGACCCCATGGATCCATTTGCAGGGCTCAAAAGCAATGCAAGCGAGCTCCATCGTGTGGAGGACACGTACGACGTTTATGGTCTTTTCTGCCAACCGAATTTGACCAAGGAAACTAAGAACTCAGGTGCGCTGCACGGTAACATACCAACTTAAAGTTCTGACTCGTGATGTTCAGGTGTCCCGCAGCTTCTTGTGCACGGATTCTCATATACCAGCCAGTATTGGTCCCCCCCGGTGGAAGAGTTCTGTAACTACTCTTACGTCACTTTCTCGTGTGCCCTGGGTCCATACTCCTCCCTCGCCGTCGATGTCCTCGGAGCCGGGCTGAGCTCCAGACCCGCAAACTCCTCGGACGTGCAGTTCCCCACCGCCTCCGCGATCCTCTCACAACTCGCGCGTCTTCTGAAGACCACGAATTCTATTCTTCCTGGCGCGCAGACATTCAAAACCATCATCGGTGTCGGTCACAGCGCGAGCTCGGCTCTGCTAACCTTCGGCACAATTGTTGATGGCCAACAGTCCCCCTTCGATGGACTCATCCTTACCTCCTCCTTGAGCAAGCTCAATTCCGGCATCCTACCCTCGGTCACCAGCGCGCGCAACGTCGACCCGCTCCGCTCGACCCCGGGTATCTCAGCTTAGCCGATCACAACATCTTCTACCCCACCGACCCCACTTCCTTCTCGCCACGCATGGTCTTGCTCGATGACCTTATCGCTGACGTGGGCACCGTGTCGCTTATTTTCCAGGAGAGCGCGGCGGCGCGGACGTCGGGATACACTGGCCCCGTCGCGAAAATTGTTGGCTCAGCGGACCGAATTTTTTGTGTTGGGATTGGTGGGTGTGCGAACGTGACGGGGTTGACTGTGACGGAGGGGGCGCTGTGGCCGGCAGCCAAAAGCTTCGAGTTTCTTGTGCTGCAGGGGAGCGGCCATGATATGAATTTGGACTTCTTCGCGGCAGGAACGTTCAATATGTTTGTTCGGCTGGTAAAGCAGTTCTCCGACTTTTAAACCTAATTTATGCGGAGGACTCGCTGGGGCGCGGTGTATTTCTTACTTGTTTTGTCAGTTACACCGGGATCATACTTGACTCTTCGCCTTGAACTTGCTTCTGTCTTAACCCCAACTATGACACAACTGATCCCCGCCGAAGCTAGGGTCCTGTTTATAATTCCCGGGGCAATTATAAACGGTTTATAATTTTTGGTTTATAAACAGGCCGTTTATAAACATGTTTATAAACACCGCCCCTAAAATCGGCTAAAATTCGAGTTTTTCGACTTCCCCCTCCCACCGCTTCCTCTGTGAGCCTTTTTTGCCGCTTTCTACGCCTCCTGCACTCCTCTCCGACTTTGCCGCCTTCTACGCCTCCGTGAGCCTTTTTTGCCGCCTTCTACGCCTCCTGCACTCCTCTCCGACCAAATACCGAGACTTCCAATCTGATCCGCACCCGGGATGGCCTTGTTTCTCCCGCGGGCGTTCGACGAAACCCAAACAAGCGACCAATGGCATAGGCAACCACTGACTTGGCGCAGCCCGTCTCATCCACTGTCCCTCCTCCATCAGGAGCGTATCCTCTGAAGTTGTGGTCAACTCCGACTGGGATGGTTTCCGGGAGGCGTTGCAGAAGCCAGAGGAGTTCTTTGATCTCTTCATGATAGTATGTAGTTGGCCCCAGACCCGGACTTAGACATGATGAACGGCGGGAAGGGCGGGAGCGCCGCGCTACTTCCTTTGCGTGTGTCGTGGAGGATGTCAGAAAAAATTGTTCGGAGATCACCACCCTGTGGCTGTGCGAATTAAAAACCGGTCCTTTCTGGCCGACCATTATAAACCGGGTTTATAAACCGGTGTTTAAAAACATGTTTATTAACCGGACTTATAAACAGAACCCTAGGGCCCGAAGCGGAAGGGAGTCTTTGCACTGTGTGATGTGTCATAGCTACACGTCTGGCAATTTCCGTCGCCCCGATGTCCATGATCTCCGTTGCCGTCAGCATACTTGCTGAAAGTCGCGGGGCTCGATAACGAAGGATTTCTTTATTTACTCACTGGTGTGGAACATCTCACGCTAATGTTAAGTTGAAGCTGTTTTCTAACTGGCTGGGTATGAGATCTCCGATCAACTTTTGCATTCGGCCTGCCTATTTGCGCGAGCGGTGACGGTGAAGCCATTGTCTCAAAATGGGACCCGCATTGTCCCTTGAGTTGGGTGAAACTTTGAGCTGAGGCCTGAGGTCTTGCGCAAGATACAGAGTCCTGACATGCGATCGAAGAATCTGGGCTTTATACTTTTTTTTAAACCTTGAACCGTGGGAATCAGGTGATCGCCGAGAAGCGGAACCAGATTACGGCTGAAATATCAGATATTCTTCGAAAGCCACTAGCTTCATCAGATAGGGTACGTTTCGCGTTGGGTCCTTAGAGGAGGTGACAGAGGTGAGCCCTTGGCAGTGTGTCCGAGCTGGGCAAGTGCAGTACATGTAAAAAGATCCCCCACTGTACTACAGTATGGACCCAGCCTGAATCGAACGGGTGAAGGCTGCGGAATTATTTGCAGTTATTACAGCTTTAACTGCATATTAAGGGCTTAGTCTTAACATGTGTTAAGCCCTTATTAAGACTACGCCATTAACCCTTAACTGCAACACTGAAGCTGTAAAGTATTGCAACTACCAACTGTTTCACATTAGGTCCTAAAATCTAAAAGGAAAGGTAAAAGGAATAAATGATTTTTACTTCTCTTCACAAAGACTAATATCCGAGTTGGGCAAAAGATTTGGGATGAAGTACGGTACGGTCTAGGACAGTACTACCGACTGGCCATGGGCCAGGGGTAATTAATGTCGGGCAAGTAAAAGTGACAACTTAAGGGCCTCCTTATGGACCCAGCCCGAATCGAACGGGCGAAGCTGCGGAATTATTTGTGACGCAACTTCATAAATATTGCAGCTGCGAACCGTTTCGCGTTGGGTCCTTTGGGTCTACAGCGTGGAGGTGAGAGGGGTGAGCAGTTCATTCCCTTTGCAGTACTAAGTGGGCATGTAGAAAAAGGAAACTTTGAATCACAACCCTTAATGGACCCACTGGCAGCCCGGAAGATTGAGAGCGGGTGCGCTAACCAACACTACAGGTCTTTTTAGACCTTCATTATTATAATAATGATCCTACATCGGTTCCAAAATTCCAAAACCTTGAACAACCCCGAGAAGGCCGAGCGGCGAGCCTGAGAGTAGGTTCTACAGACAAGTGAGAATCCGAGGCACATAGAGTAAATACTTGTTTGCCTATTGGCTGTTAGTAGCGGCGCCGGAAAAATTCAACTGGCACCACCGAGAGCTGCCTCCGAGAGCAACTTGAAAAAGGTAACTAAAAAAACATCTTCGTGGTCGATTCCGTGATCACCCGTGCCCAAATCAAATGGATGTCACAGAGAGTAGTGCGGTTCACAAATTACGCTGACCAAAACTGTTTGTGCCCGCCTGCTTGTCGGCAACTTCCAATCATACGCCCGGTCCGAATCGCCGAACCACGTGCATCATTTCCCAGGGCACTGCCACCGCCCTTCTTTCCCCCTTGTTGCGATTGCCACAGTGCCATTCTGCCTGCTGGCGCGAGTTGTCTCACGAATGAGCTGTTCTTCGGTCTTCTTGCAGATTTGGGGAAGTCCCTATCGCCCAATTACCCCATTTCCATCACAATTTGTCACAATTCACAAAGCAATTCTGCCGCGCCCTGGCCTGGTGCATCGAATTGGTCGGGAACAACTTGGGTTAGCAGAGGTTATTTCAAGTTTCCAGACTCGGATTGATAGTACCGCCAGTACTTACTCCAGGCTAATTCCTTTGGCGTCCACAAGTACTGACATCTCACGGTTGGTTAATCGAGTCTGCGCAGGTGAGTTTAGAGTCGCGGAAACCCGAATCAACTGTGGACTTATGCCAAGATGATTTGATTCAACCGAGCGTTTTCGTTCCAATTCGCACGACGGCCTCAACCTCCGACGCCATGCTCATACGCCGCCGAACTTACCCCAGCGCTCACCTGAATATGTATCGTAGGGATATTCATCTGGAGCGGCCCCATCTTCGAAGCACACAACTTAATACGCCACATCGAGGTTCGGTCGTCAATTAATCCCCATATTTTCTCACTCAGTACCGGCGTTGCCCGTTTTGTGGGGAAAAGGTCTATGATTAGCCAGTCCCACGCCCTAATCGCAACGAGCTCTGACTATTTGTCCGCGTCTTCGCATCGGCAAGGTTGGGACCTCTCTACGATCCCCTTCAGCTTGCCTGGAATACACTCCCAACCGTTCGAACCCATGGAGAGATGATTGTTGTACGTCAAAATTAAAGCACCATTTGAATGCTCATTGCGTTGAAATAGGTGCCTAGGCAGAGCGCGAACGCCGTTGTGTTGGAGCCGGGGGAATGCAGTGAAAGCCTGGTGACGTGGGTCAATGTGGACTATATGCCGTGTTGTCGTCCTGTGGACGCGCCGGTAGGTGTAAAAGTTACCGAAAATCTGCGGCGCGGTCCCGCTTGGGATGCCGGAGGAACTGAGGTTCAACTCTATTGCTTCCTGACCGAATGTTACAGGTCTTTCAGGATATTATTATCCGGTCTTCCGGTCGAGACATCTATTTCGCTAGAGAGGTTCGTCAGATGAACGTTCCTGCAAGGCCAAATATTTCGTAGTTTTCAGACTCCAATCTGCTGAAATCCGCTGAGATACTCCTTAGGCAAACCCGACACCTTTGCTATATAAGTTAGTCAACGTCCGTTGTCTTCGCTTATAAATTGCGGCAGGTGCCGCAGCTACGTTTTTGTCTCCTTAGATTGGCAACCCAGTTCTCACAAGACACAGGGAAGCGTCCCAATGGGTCGTCGGCTTCTCTTAGTTCGCCGATGTAATAGAGCTGTGCGATCTCTCCTTCTGGCCGTCATAAGGAACAGAGTTTTCGTTTGCTCCATCAACGATGTCCCCGCCTCTCACCTCCAGTAGCTTGACATGGGCCTTTGTTATTCTTCTATCTTTCGTTTTCGTTTCTCGACAGAGACGCAATCGATCTAAACTGCCCTTGCCTCCCGGTCCACCTCCGTGGCCCCTCGTAGGAAATTTATTCGACATGCCTTCGGAACGGCAGTGGGAAAGCTACCTCGCGTGGAGTCAAAAGTTCAGTATGTTTGTTCACAAGGGTGTGTTTATCACATTCAACCAGGTCTGTAGATTCGGATATTATTCATCTCAACGTTGCGGGAACATCGATTGTCGTTTTATCCTCGATGGAGGCCGTGAAAGAGCTCTTCGAAAGACGGTCTTCGTTGTATTCGAATCGGTAACACACTCTCCTTAGTCTCCCAGTCGTTGGCCGTGCTCACTCAACCGATTGATGAGGCCACGGACACCAATGCTCACGGAACTAATGGGATGGGACTATGCCATCGGTAAGTGTTTTCATTCCTTGCTGAAGAACGCCCTGGATCATATTCACCAGGATTCATGAAATATGGTGCGCTTGACTAGTTGTCTGTGCCTCATCTCATTGGAACTAGGTTATAAATGGTCGGTCCCTTTGGTCCGTCCGAGGCAAAGGTGGTACTCAAAACGTTTCAGGCGTGCACACCGAAAAATGCTCCACGAAACTTTCAATGTTGGCGCGGCGAAGCAGTTTCATCCACAGGAACGTACAGCAACCCACGAGCTCCTTCGTCGTATCCTTCAGAATCCGAAGGAGGACGTTATAGAGCAGTTCAGACGGTACTTATCTACTTGGATCAATGATTGTTTCCGCCTCACGAGTCCTTCTACTAGAATGGCTAGCTCGCTCATCATAGATGTCATGTATGGAATCAAAGTGCGCTCCAAGGACGACCCGTATATCAGCATAGCAAAAGAAGCGATGCATGGGCTATCCGTTGGCAGTCTTCCGGGGGAGTTTCTTGTTGTAAGTGCATCAAACTCTCAATCCATCCGCCAATGTTGAGAAGTCACTCCCAGGACACCATTCCTGCGTTAAAATATGTCCCCACCTGGATGCCCGGTGCGGCGTTCCAGCGCAGAGCCGCAAAATGGAGAAAGGTTACACGGGAGCTCCTGGAAGTGCCATTTGCTGAAACCAAACGACGCATCGTACGACCGATACAGTCAATACAGTTAACTTTCAAATTTGCTCATATCTGTTTTCAGACCATGGGAACGGCCCCTCCCTCCTTCACCTCGCTGAACCTTCGTAAACTCGAACACTTAGCAGTTCTCGAACAGGACGAACGAGAACTAACGGTTAAAGCTAACGCTGCCAGCATGTACGCCGCTGGGTCGGATACGACCGTTTCTGCACTTGGAACTTTTGTATTGGCAATGATTGTGAATCCTGAAGCTCAGAGGAAAGCACAGGCCGAACTCGACTCTGTGGTTGGTGTTGGTAGCCTTCCCGACTTCACAGACGAATCGGCTACGCCATATGTTTCAGCGATTGTGAAAGAGGTCCTTCGGTGGAGAAATGTCACGCCCATCGGTTTGTCGTCTTACCTCGGGAGGCGTTCTGGCTTAAAACCATGTCAGCCATCCCGCACTACCTCGCGGTCGATGATGAATACCAAGGGTACAGAATTCCAGCTCATTCTGTGGTCATTGGCAATGCGTGGTCAGCTCTTATCTTATCGACCCTTTGCCGAGCAAAATTAATTTCAATTTACAGGGCAATCCTCCACGACGAGGTCCGTGAGGCTCAACTTTCTTTATATCCTGCTGTTGATGCTCTCGATAGGAGGCGTATCCGGATCCCCACTCGTTCAAACCAGAACGATTCTTGCTTGAAGGCGTGTTAAACCCAGCCATTAGGGATCCGGAAGTTATATTTGGATTCGGGCGGAGGTCAGTTTGCCATATTAACAATTGCCAGTATTCAGGGCCAATCAATGTAGGATCTGTCCTGGGCGCCACCTGGCCACATCGTCCCTCTGGATCACCATCGCATGCATGTTATCCACTTTCAACATATCCCAGGCTACGGATGACGATGGCAACTTGGTCGAACTGACACATGAATACTTTCCGGGATTGATTTCGTGGGTCGCAAGATCTCTTCTTTTCGATGATGCTCATAGGGGTCGGTAGAGCCCCGCTGCCCTTCAAGTGTTCTATAACACCGCGGTCACCGCAGTCAGTGGAGGCTATTGAGGCCACAACTGGTGCGGAGGACTCCTGATCCTGTTAGACTATTTTATCAAACCCCCAGCGGTATAATATGAACTCACCACCTTGTCCTTACCTTTTCATCAAATTTTGTGTCTCGTTCAGTCTTTCTAACGCCTTTAACGCTTCGCCGTGAACGACACTGATTTATGCGGTGAAGCTACTCGGATGTCAACTTCAACATTGAACGCTTGCCGCAGCTGTGAAAAGAATCGATAAACACATGGGTTCACACGAGGCGGCTAACAATATGTCGCACAAGTATTACCAGACCAAAACTTAACAAATAAACCTCTCAGGGAACACGGCGCTCTTGTAAAGTTTAAACTTTTTTGAACCGTGGGAATTATGAGATGCCGAGTCCGAGAATTAGGGAACCCGATCTAACCCGATCAATGGAAACAAACAGTACAGTTTGGGTACAGCGGCTGGCCACAAATCGTGAAGCGGGATCGACCTCTATCACTGAGTCGACTAATTAGTGCCGCCACGACGATTCGTTCAGTTGGGTTCAGGCGCCAGGGCCCGGGACCAGTATCTGTGGCATTTACCATAATGGAGTAGGCTCATGATTCTTGCAACCCGTGTAAGGTACTCACCTCGACAGAGGTACAGCGTCGGGCCAGAATAAGTACCGAGGCATTTATAGTTCAATCTTTGCCTCACCGCTTACCGGCCGCTACCACTCGCGCAAATTAGATCATCATGACGGGTTCGGTTCGATTTTAGGTCTGGAGTGAGGACGATGGTGATTGGTTGAATCACAAATTTGAACGACGCCCGGTTACTCACCGGTCACGCGTCGGAACATCTCCACGATGCCCGGTAGGCAGTGCATATTTTCTGGTTTTCTTTATTTCGCACATGCCACCGAAAAAATTGAACATTACTATTAGCGACTGGGTACTGGGCCAGTCGGGGTAGTGGGCCACTTGGATCATACAGGTCGTTATCTTGCGGAACTGCGTCGTTTGGTGTTCGGAGGATGGAGTGTTATGTCTAACCTTGATGTAGACCAAATTTGGAGGCCGGGTGATGCGCTGATCAGAAGCTGTGCTCCGTTTGTTTCCGATAGGTGGGTGGGAAATCAGCATTTCTTATCCCCGAGGGGATACTGTGTCCTTCCTTCGCCCATTCCTCAGCTAATTCTCGGCCGATTCACAAGTTTGTGGGCTTATTTTGTTGCCTCTACCTCAAGGAATGCTATTAACCTACACTGGACACTGAAACTACCCCAAACTGTCTGTTATTCCTGTCAAGCATGGCGAAACCTTCTTCTGGGTGCTCAAGACAAACCACTACATAACGACTCACCTGACGCTGCCGTGAGCTCAGCGTTTGGTATGTGCAATTGGCACATACATTTAAATGATCTGAAACCTCTATTCCTCCTTTTAACCTTCAGCTTCGCGTTCCCTGCTGGTCATTCTATCAAACTAGCCAATTTCGGTGTCGGAAATAAATGGATTTTGTTCGGAGGGTTACTGCTATGGAAGGGCTGCCAAATGTACCTAGGTATGTGCCACTACTTCCTATACATACTTCCAGCACTTAATTCCGCCCAATATTGGTCTCATTGCCTTGTAGCGCACGCGATTTCGTCGATACCTCCATTTCCGGCTTCCTTCCTGGCGGGAAGGCCTCGTAGTTATACCCCTCGTACCCTTCGAATTTCGATCTTAAGTGTATAGAATTATGCTTTCGAATCCCTTGAGTGGTTTCGAGTGCACTGGGCTGCATGTTACGAGCTCTAACAGCTTATTTAGGCCGGTGGCTCACTAGCCCGTTTATTGCCATTTTGGGGTACCGCTCAAAATAAATTCGCCGACAGCTCAAACCACCACCCGAAAATTCCCCAAAATATCTCAACTCACTCTTGGTATGTCAGCACACACTCAAGTGTCGAAACATCGGTACATAAAGCATTGTATCGGCTGGCCAGAGAGCAAAAGTGCCCAGGTGGCCCAGTACTGGGTGACATATAGTAGGGTTTGAAGTTATTACCAACCGCTCCCGCGCGGTCAAATTCAAAGTCCGGTGTTGTAGATCCAAATCTCGGTCATTATAATTTCTGTTTACCGGTATGGCGGCTTACTATATCCCAGAGTAATCGCTAATCCCGTATGTGCCGGAGCCGCTGTGATCGACTCCTGGTGGTCTATAAGGAAGGAAGGCCCAACTCGTTAATCACACCTCTAATCCCCGATGTTCCCTCTGACTTCATCAGACTTTTGACACGTCAGGTTGTCAGGTTGTACAACCTCACCTTGCTTGTCAAGGTCTCTCCACCCTCATAATGGCACCACTTTTGGGTCACCCGGTGATCCTAATTCTCCCGGCGAGGTTCTGGGCTTTGCCCGAAGTTTTTACGTCTTATTTACCTAAACTTCAAGTTGAACGCGACACCAATTCAATGCTAATGCAAAACTCAACTTTCCAACTGCCACTGTGCCAGTGATCACTTACCCCGGAGAAAATCATCGAAGTGCCAGCGGGCTCGCGCAGCAGAGCTGTCAAAGTACCGAGTTTCTGAGGCCGGACCTGCTGAGCGTTTGCGCAAGCAAGGTCTGTTCCGACGAAGTCGGAGCTTCCTAGTCACAACCCCCACCAAAATCGGCGCAACCTCGACACAACCTGCAACCTTGCAACCCTATGTAATTCTCCTGAACAACCTCGCGAGTTCGACCCGATCGAAGGGCAATATCTTTTTTGTTGAAAGCTGCACCGGGAAATTGACTACATGGGAGATGTATTTGAGTCTCTAGCTTCCATCTCACCTTATTTCTGAAGCCATTCTTCATCATGCTGAGCGGGAATTTTATGCACTTTGATGTTGTGAGGTTGCGGCAACCTGACAACGTCAAACAACCGGCAACCAAAATGTCGAAAGGCTGATGTTTGAACAGTTTAATCTGGCCTTTCGTTGCCTCCCTAGCGTTGTTTTTCGCCCTTCGATGGAAACGCAATGGCTCCCGACTTCCACTCCCACCGGGTCCCCCTCAATTACCCCTCTTGGGTAATTTATTCGATATACCTTCTGACCGGCAGTGGGAAAAATATCTCAAGTGGAGCCAGGAATTCAGTACGTCATTACAGGACTCGTATCTATCTTCTTCAACCACTCCCTAGATTCCGACATTATCCATCTGAATGCTGCGGGGACATCTATTATCGTGTTATGCTCAATGGCAGCCGTCAAAGAGCTCTTTGATAAGCGGTCTTCGCTATATTCCGATCGGTAAAGTTCCTACCAATCACCGGAGTACACTGGCTGATCTGATTAGGCCGTATGTGCCCATGCTCACTGAGCTAATGGGGTGGGATTTCGGTATCGGTAAGTCTTTGTATTGTATTTGTGGTCGAAGCACAATGAGAATATGGATATCAGGATTCATGAAATACGGTGCGCTCGGACATGCCCTCTTCATACTGTCATTAATTGTCTTTCTACTGAAAATCAGGCGAGCGATGGTCGGTACTATCAACACTATTGCAAAATTGGTCCTTGACAATGCTTCAGGCGGGCTCACCGAAAAATGCTTCACGAAAGTTTCAACGTTGGAGCAGCAAAGCAATTTCAGCCGCAAGAACGCGCAGCGGCCCACGAGCTCCTTCGTCGCATTCTTCAGGATCCGGCAGGGGACGTGATAGAGCATTTTAGGCGGTCAGAAGTTCGATTAGCGCTCTTCAATCGATTTCTGAGGTCAATTCCAGGATGGCCGGCGGACTTGTCATGGACGTCACTTACGGACTCAAAGTGAGGACCAAAGACGACCCGTATATCAAGATAGCAAAAGAGGCGATGGACGGGTTATCCGCTGCCGGTGTTCCTGGAGCCTTCCTTGTTGTAAGTGCATCGGAATAGATAGAGTAAATATTCAAGTAAAATACTTGCAGAACAACATCCCGGCCTTGAAATACGTGCCGGCCTGGATGCCGGGGGCAGGGTTCAAGCGCAAAGCCGAGGAATGGAGAAAAGTCACACGAGACCTCGTGGAACTCCCGTTTGCTGAGACCAAACGACGCATGGTAAGAGCAATATCCAATCTTCCGGGAGTTCCTGACATCTCTGCGTAGAATTTGGGAATAGCCTCTGTCTCCTTCACGTCGCTGAACCTTGGTACACTGGATGACTCGGAAATTGACCAAAAGGAGGAACGAGAGTTAACTGTTAAAGCTAGCGCTGCGAACGTATACGGCGCTGGGGCTGACACAACGGGCTCGGCTCTCGGAACCTTTGTACTAGCGATGATTGCGAATCCTGAGGCTCAGAGACGAGCACAAGCCGAAATTGACTCTGTTGTTGGCGTGGGTCACCTCCCAGATTTTACAGACGAGGCAGCTTTGCCGTACGTTTCCGCGGTGGTCAAAGAGGTTCTCAGGGGAAAAATGTCGCGCCAATCGGTTGGTTGTCCACTTAGTCTCCGAAATGGCTGTGCTTACAACCCATTTCAGCTTTCCCCCGTTTACTTGCAGTTGAAGATGAATACCGAGGGTATAGGATCCCGGCGAAATCTGTGGTTATCGGGAATGCATGGTGGGTCCCCTCGGCGATAGATTGTGTGCCGAAAAAAACGACTCGCCATCTTCAGGGCATTACTTCACGACGAGGTAGTCAGTGCCAGCCATCTGTGTTGGCTTTGCTGACACTCAAGACTAGGACATGTACCCTGATCCGCATTGCTTCAACCCAGAACGATTCATGCTTGACGGCAAGCTTAATCCTGCTATCAGAGATCCGGAGGCTGCATTTGGATTCGGCCGCAGGTCAGTACCCCTTGAAATTACACTGGCGAGAAGGAATGCTCAAGATCACTCGCTGCAGGATCTGTCCCGGTCGCCATATGGCCACGTCATCCCTCTGGATTGCCATTGCATTTATCCTGTCTACCTTCGACATAGGCAAAGCTACAGACGACAATGGCAACGTGGTGGAGCCGTCCTATGAATATTTTCCAGGATCGATTTCGTGAGTCTGCACGATGAAAGTTCGAGCGGCGGTCACAATAGTCTCTAGATCCCCTCGGCCCTTCAGGTACGCCATAACCCCACGGTCACAACAGGTGGTGGAGACTATTCAGTCCACAATTGGTGGAGAGCAAGAACAAGATGCTTGATCCCAAGAGAATATTCTGTCATCCTGCGGTAATCACATTGTATGCATCGTCAGATGTTGTCTAGCGAACAGGGCAATTGCAACGTGAAAGCTGTTCCGTATAAACTCTTCAAAGAGAAAATGAGAATGCAACCAGAGGGAACCTTGAACCGTGGGAACTCGGAGTTGTGCTGACCTCGGCAGGGTTCGGAGGAACGCGAATGCACCTGCACCACTGTGAAGCCGCCTTCGCTTCAAGTTACAATTCTCGAACCTCGAGACAGTACATGGTGTGGCGTGCCAGAATCGGACGGAGCAATGTCTCCTTCGCAAATCAGCGTGAGCTCATATGGCGAAGCGCAGATAAACGATCAGAATCCTTCTGCAGAGATTTCAAGGTCGGTCTGGTTGATTTTGCGTCGGCATGCTTCTTTTCCTTTCGCCGAGTACGCGGCTGCGGAAATGGCTGAAGGATTTCGGGATTTGGGATTTGGGATTTCTATTCCAGGCCTCTCCCTTGACACCTTTCAAAGTCTGCTACATTATCCGCGCGAAGGGGAAGAAAGAGCTACTATGATTGCGGCGCGGCGATGGAAATAACATGACATGTACTGGAAAAAAAGGAAGAAAAAAGATCATCAAGCTCAGCTTGCCGGCCCCGAGACGACCGGCAATCACTTACTACTGGCACGGTTGTCAAGCTCTCTCTCTCCAGCTCACCACTCAGTACTCAGTGCTCAGCTCCGAACTCGGAGTCAGCACTCAGTACTCTTTTCGCAATCAAACAGAAATCATTCGAGCCGCCACCGAGCCTTGACGGCGGTCATTAGCGTTGACGGAGGATACGCGGCATCCGAACGGATAAAGTTAGATAAACTTGCAAGTGGACAACAGGCCCCGTGAAGCTCCTGCCAAGGGTTGTCCGGAAATTTGCGTTTTTGAGGGCTAGATGTCGAAATTGTCTCCAAGTTGTGCCGAAACCCGCGCTTTGGCCTCCTGGTTCGTGAGAGTCTTTTTTCTGCAGTCTGCCTTTGCTTAAGCTCATTTCTAGGTGTTCACGCACCCTCCGGCGGCGAAAAATCAATTTTAGAGGGCGAAATTGCGATTCTTTGCGCCATCATCTGCGACACGACCCAGCCCTTCACAGTCGTTCCAATCGACCGAGGCCAACGACCAAGTACGTGATCTTTTCCAACATCAAGTTTGGTCCTCTCGGCTCCACTTTCAGCTCGACTGGATCCACTGGCTGCACTGGCCCATCGTCCACCACCAGCTCAACTACATCCGCCCCTACCGGCGGCTCCCTGCCCCAGTACTCTCAATGTGGCGGAGCACGTGAGTGCGATAACTATTATATTCCGTGAAGCTAATTCATCTCCCTTTAGAATGGACCGGTAGCGTGTTGTGAGTAATCTAACCTCACGCCCACTTTCCACCGACGCTAAACCCTTTATTCTCAGACTACTCCCAAAATGCGCGATCCTTGGAGCTTTCCTATTTCAATAACATCTATGTACACGTCCTGAAAATAAAAAAAACACGTTTTCTCACTTTCTGATTTTGAACTTGAGGTCACGCAAGGGGACGTCGGGATTCGAAAATCGGAAGGGGGGTCGAAAAGTTTTTTTCAGCCTTCCCTGGACTCCCCCCCCCCCCCCCCCCCCCCCCTACCATATCGGGAAGGTGTCTCCCACCCCTGGCGCCGGGCCGCTTCCTCCGGACTTTCTGCCGCCTACTAAGCCTCTCTGGAACAACTACTGCCGCTTGGTTTTGATACCTGGGGTGCATCTTATCCTTCCTGAACCTATCTAAGCTGCTACAAAGACTTCAGTTAGACCTGCAGAATCTTTTTGAACCTGCTCTAACACTGCCGACCAAGCACTTTTGACCGCCGGCTAAGCCCTTTTGATCGAAATTATCATTTCGGCACCTGCTGAGGGGAGTTGGAAGCAAAAATGGAGGTTTCCCACTCATTGGGGGCCCTCATATAGCTCTACTAACATTTTTACGCCCTCCCAAAACTTATAGTACAAAGTTTTTTTCGGCCCTCTCCAGACCCCCCCCCCCCCTCCCCCCATCCGAAATTTTAATCCCGACGTCCCCTTGAGGTCACGTGAGGTTTGAACATATCTCTTTGAGAGATTGATTCATCGGATTCATGGAAGGGGCATTCTCGAATAGTATTTTGTGGTGAAGTTTAACTAAACTGGCAGCATATCGAGAAGTATTGGAATTTGGGAAACTACTTGTGTCTGGGTTACTAATTCAACCCTAAGAGATGGGACGTTCATCCATCCATTTTCAGACCATCCAGCGCCGGGATGGGTCGCTCAGCCTGGGAAGCAATTCGGGCTCCGTGGCGGCGAGCCTTGAGATGCGCATAATCCGATGTTGCGGTGTGCGCTGTTGAAATGTCGGTTTGCCTCGTAGTTATATATTCGAGAGAATTACGCACAAGTTACGCGGTTATCCTACAGATTTAATTCAGACGACGACGAATGATATAAGGAAGTTACATACCCAGACGACGACCGAACCGGGTTCCCACTTGATGTGCGTCTGGTGGTCGGTGCTCATCGCGACGTGATCGTACAAAAAGTTCAAGATGAGATCTAAAAATTGTTGAGCTTGAATGGCGGACGAAATGATGACCTACCTGACTCTTCCTTTTTCATCCCAACGATGCTGCGTGTCATCTGCTTGTTCACATACAGTGCCTCTTCCCCAGTAACGGGGTGCCGGCGCACGACAGGGTGAACAGTCTCGATAGGCTCGCGGCGGACAACTCCGGCCCCCTTCGAGCGCATGCTGTTGACGGCCGTGTGCCTAGCCTTCAGCGTCCGCAGGAAATTGACCATTATAGGAGATAGGCTCTGCAGATTCAGGACCTGTGACGCGTACAGCGTGTCCCCACCGGTCTCGGGCTGTGAGAGAAGCCAGAAGGCCGTGAGTCCGGGCGGCTGCAACTCGAAGGAGAGGTCTGGGAAAACATGGGTCAGACGTGGTTTCATGATTAATTGAAAACCTGGTACCAGAGTGCCAGACGGTCGTGGTAATGCTGTCCTGGGTGTTGAAACGGGAGTTGGCGTCCCTTTCAGAAAATAAGCAAGCGAAAGAGTGACCCCAAACACCGGCACTTACTTGTAAACCAAGTGAATGTCGGGATAGCCCTCAGGATGCCCAGCCAACGGGTGGATGTGCAGCGGTCCAAATTGACGCCCCCACTGGGTATAAAATCTGGGTCCGCGGTCAATGAAGTCCTGTTGATCCCGAAACACCATCGCGCCCCGGCGCGCAACCTGAGTGGAGGGAAAAAATTAGAAAGGAAGGATGAGCCGGGATATTTGTACCTCCAGAGCGAGCTGATCCTTCTGGTCGGAACTCAATTCGGCCAAGTTGCAGCCCTGCCGCACGTCGGACCCAAATTTTGGGGTCATCTGGATAACCTGGGCGTTGTCGAGAAAAGAGCGAGGGTTGGCGTGTCCAAGCGCACGCATTCCGGGGTCGATGTGTTCGAAGGGTTCTAGCGGAGGGTATTTCTGTGTCGACCACGTCTGCATCAAGTGAGCGTAGTGGTAGGGCTCCTTAGCCACCTTGCCAGTGGCTTTATTGGCGTCGCCGTTGAGTACAGTTATAGTTGGAGCCTCAGTGGTGGTCATGGTTTGCGACATGATGGGTTCAGGGGATTCGTGGCTGGTGTGCCCCCTTTTTATGGTCGAGCTGGGCACCGGGATTCACAGGACAGGTAAATGAATAGCACGCGAGAGGTCGGCGGATATTTGTGGCGAGTGGCCAAGCTGAATTATCGTAGCAGTGCGCAGTGAGGGTTCAAAACAGCACTAAAATTCGTACTTTTAGACTCGAAGATGCTGTATGTAGACCTCACGATTAACCTGTTTAAATTGCATTGAAACTAGTGAAGGGACTAGCTCACTCCTAAAGACATATCCGGATCCGCACGCAGAGCAGGAGAGCGTCAGCCAATACGATGAAGAACAAGCCCGTGTATTGGTGTCCAATGACGGCGACCACGATTGATGATAATGAAGTCTTCCAACCATTCACGAGCTGACCTCGCGCCATCCATGTATCTGCTGATTCAAGTCGAATAGGGCGCTAATATGGATGTACATGTGAAGACACTCACGGTGGTATGATGGACAAGACATTCAAATGATTTCGGCGGTACGGATACACGCTTGGCAACGTGCGTACAACCTGCAACTCGAAGAGGATACCGGAAATTGAAGCAATATCAAAGGATATCAATAACCCTGCACTCTGGTTCAACGTTCATCATTGGTTCTATATTTATGTGGCCCGTTCTAATTACGACTGCTACAGTATATAAGTAGGTTCGACTCCTCTATATTTATATTACCGCAAATAGACATAAGCTCAGAGGACCTTCGGTACCGGATGGGCGGTGGGAGAGGTGTGTCACGGGAGCACTGCGAAACATCGGGGAAAGTCTAATTCACTTCCTGACCCAGTGACAAGGGTATCAGGCTTCTTCAAAGCGTTACCTTTTGGTTGGTTTTTACTTCCCACGCTCGGCAACGCTCATCTCAGTTTGGATTTGACTCCTCTTACCCTTTGGTTGGTTTTCGCTTCCCAAGCAAAATAATCGGTTAATATCCGGAATCTCAGAGTGAGAAAATAGGCCAAGACGATCGCAACTATGGGAAAACACGAAGACCATCAGACTGCGTGGCATCCATCAGTATTTGATTGCAACAATTTTAACCTTCAAGTTGTCCTCGGCGTCCATGTCGCAAGCAAGTTCTAAGGCCCAGCTCTCTGAATCCTGGCAGAGACAGGATTTAATGCCCTCAAGAACATTCCCGATCGACTGCAGCATGATGTGCTTCCGATTCCACGGCAAGCCCCTGTCGCGCCATATAAAAGGAGAATAAAAGGAGCCATGGATGCAAAACGTCCTTTCCATTTCCTCCATGTCGTTCTTTCGTCGCCCTAATCCCAGATTGCTCGTCTTCCTCCTTCTCCTGGCTTCCGTCGGCTACTACACTAATCGTCTAACTGACCCGCCGCGCCCCTCACGGTCCCCACCACAGACACGGCAAAATGACGCAAACTTCGATTTGCCTTTGGCCGAGGTGGCTGACCCTGTTCAAATGCAAATGCATGTACAGGCTCCCGTTACGGTGACAGTAATGCCCCCACCAGCCACGATAACAGTCGAGGTGGAGGCACCGCAAGCAACTGTCACGGTGACGAACGAGGTGTTTATCCCAAAGGCAGAAATCCCCTCAGAACCACTCTTGCTGACCGGGCCTCCAACGATGTTATTTAAAGGTGCGTTCTATCTTCCTCACTTTCGGAGGTGACTTTATCGAAGAATAGATAATCTGAGACCCGATGTCAAATATATTACATCGTGGCCAGGGTCTGGATTCAGTGAGTCGTCCACGAAAACTTTCTGTCTACTTCTAATGCTTCCCAGCCAACGACGTCATGGCATATGTATGTTGCGTCTATCCATACCGTACTCATTGCTGAAAGATCTCTAGATGAACCTCCTCTACCTCGCCTTACTGAGCCAACGGGTGCCAGTACTACCTTTCTTTACACCAACACACGTCAAAAAAGTCGGAACTATCGATTTTGGGGAAGTGTTCGACATTCCGAGGCTGTCGCAGGCAATCGGCCACCCGGTGCTCGAGTGGTGGCAAGTCAAAGTGGGCTATTGTCATTTCTGTTTAATCGAAACTGACTCTACCTTCCAGGACCGTGACAGTAAGCTGGTAGAACCCATCGGATGCTGGAACATTTGGCAAGCCGTCTCGTCGCAGAACAAGGGACCACATTTTACCTCGGGGCCGCAACGTATGCATCTTGGTGAGTCTTTCCCCTCCTTATCCACGCCGACCTATCCGCTTACCCTCCCCAGATGTATCCTGGACGGTCGCCCCAAAGTGGATTAAGCTCTTCCAGGGGGACGAGCAGCACGCAAGATTTACCTCACTCATGGCGCTCACGTTTCCCGAAATGCGCCGAAAGTCCCTCAGTACTCCCGCAAAATCCCCTATTCTGAAGCAGCAGCTGCCTCCGGACGAAAGCATGACATGCTTTGACAACATGTACTGGATGGCGAACACCGAGGTCCGTTTTGCGGTGCTTCTACCCTGCACGGAGGAACTGACATGGGTACAGGCACATGAGTTGGGCCACGACTACAGCACTGCCTGGCGCTTCATCGGCACAAATCTGCATTTCGCCCCCCGCGTAGAGGAACTCGCGCACCAATACCTCCGCGAGGCCTTCACACTCGGCCCCAGTGAGCCCATCCCACCCGTACGACTTCTCTTCCCACATTCTTCACGCATGTCATTTACCTCATACACAGTACATCGCCATCCACGTCCGGCACAACGACTTCAAAACCTGGTGCCGCGTCCCGATCGAAGAGTGCTTCGCGCCCCTCTCCGCCTACAAGCGCCGCGTCGACGAGGTGCAGGCGGAGCTGCTCGCCACCAAGGGCATCACCGTCGCGCGCGTCATCGTTACCAGCGACGAGAAGAACAGCTCGTGGTGGGACGAGACCGCCTCGTACGGGTGGCAGCACCTCAATCACACTCTGACGGGGGCTACGTACGGGAATTGGTACCCGTTGCTCATCGATGCGGCGATCCAGTCGGCAGGGGCAGGGTTTGTGGGGACGGATTTGTCGACGGTGTCGTTGCTGGCGAAGCTACGGGTGAATACGTGGCAGGGCGGCGCGACGCGCATGGTCAAGTGGGGGAAGCTCGGGGCGGACGACCATTAGACATAGACTGCTTGTGTTTTGTACTCATTCGCGTTCACGGAAATCAATACCGCCTGTTGTATCGCTACTTCTTCCTCGCGGACATCCGTCGATATGAAATAAAAACGACACCGACTGGAATTCCGTTCGACATGCCGTGCTAGCTAGAGTACTTTGCCACATCATGTGCAGGCAGGCGCAAACGCGCACATATAGGTATCGGGGAATGGGACGATGATGCTTTGTAGCTATGGGATAAGGTACTTTAGACGAGGATAGGTAGGCTAGGAATACTTTGAAGAAATGTACGGATACGGGATGGGATAGGATGGATGGATACGGTAGAATACGCGGACCGGATTGGCGCGGGGGGAGGATTATACCAAGAGTGGGGGTAGGGTAGGGATGCAGACGGAAGTGGTGTACACGAAGGGACTACAGGTAGAAATACAATGGTGGGGTGGAGACGCCGGGTACAACAAGAGATTCTTTACTTCTTTCTTTCTTTCGTTCTTCGTTCCTCTAAGATTCGAATTGGATTTGCCTTGGTCGTCTGGGGTCGTAGCGAGTCCTCCGTGAAGGAGCCGAGGAGTGGAATGGAGAGGAGAAGGAAGGGAGAGCCGAGAGTCGGGCCGCAGGGGAGGCGGGCACACTAAGGGAGATGCACCCGCGAATGCTGCGCGAGATTATCCCTCCGACTAAACGTCTTCCCGCACCCCTCATACGGGCACGTATGCGCTACACAACATATATCAGTATCGCACATCATTGAAAGCCAGTGAAGAAAAACGACTCACGCTTCTCATACGTATGTATACTTCGCACATGCCTCTTCAAATGCTCCCCGCGCACAAATCCCTTCCCGCACCCCTCCACGCCACACACGAACGCGCGCGGCTCGCCGTTCTGGTTCGGCGTCGGGCCCGTGGAGGGACCAGGCGTGGGCACGCGCCGCCCGCGACTCTTCTTGATGAGGTTCGGCACGGGCACGGGGAGGGGGATCTGGGCGTTGCGGCGCGCGGGCGGGACGCGCTCGTAGTACGCCGCCTGTTCCTCCTGCTGCTGGTGCGTCTGCGACTGCGGGTGGTGCTGGTGCGCGTGCGGATCCATGCCGTTGTGCGGGTACTGCTGGGCGCCGGCGTACGCCTGCGGCTGGTAATGCTGCTGAGGCGCCCCAGGCGTCGGCGCAGGCTGGAAACTCGCGCTCGGCCCCGCGGCGAACGCCATGGGAGAGTACTGCTGTGCCAGCTCCGCCTGCATGTGTCCCTGCGCATCGTACACGTCGGAGAACGGCGTCAGGTCTGTGTAGTTGATCTCCGACTTGACCCCCTCGGGCATAGGCACTACATCCGCGTCCAGCCCCTCCAAGCGCCCCTGCTCCTCCTTCGGCGACACATTGGCGCTGGCGTTGGCAGCATTCCCGCCCAAAGCGAGCTCAGTAATGACGCGCAACGCCTGTGCCGCGCTGCCCGTGTGGCGCTTCGCCCGCGGCGCCTTGGGTCCCGATCCTGAACGCCTCCGGCGCTGACGCTGACTCGCCGACACACTGACACCGTCGTCCTCGCTCGTCGAGCGCTTCATAGCGCGCTGGGGCCGCCGATGGCGCGGACGGCTGCTCGTCGAGCGCCCGGGGACGAACTCGCCGCTGTCGTCCGCGTCAAAGTCCGACGAGTCTTCGTCGTCCTCCTCGTATTCATCCTCCTCGCCGGACGACACAGTCTCCGCCCCGCTATTGGAGCGCGAGCCCGACGCAGCGGCAGCGGCACCGCCATCAACGCGATCACGTAGACGGAGTCGCTTCCTCTGCGTCTCCGCCCCGTCGTCAGTCAAATCCACACGCCGCTTCGAGCTCCCACTTCCCGCAGAACTGTTCAGGAAAGCCACCACCTCCTCGTCGGCGGCGGTGTCCTCGTGGACCGCGGCGTGGGTGAGGTCCGCGAGGTTCACGAAGCGGGGCGGGGCGTCCGAGATCATGCCGCCGTCGGTGGGGTAGCCGAGCTCGAGCGCAGGGAAGGGCGAGCTGGCGCCGGAGTGCAGGTCGTGGGCATGGACGTGAGGCAGGTGCGGGGAAGCAGTGGCATACGGGGTGAGGGTGACGGACGCATGCGGCAAGTCGGCGTACGCGGGGTGGGGCGAGTCGTGCTGCTGGATGGGGAGGCGCGGGCTGGTGTTGACGTTCACGCGCATGAGGGCGGCGGGGAGCGGGAGGGAGAGCGGGGCGAGAGGCGGGGACGGGCCTTGGGCAGGGCTGTGGGCGTGGGAGTAGCTGCTTTGGGTGACGGTCGGGACGCGGTAGGATTCAGACTCGTGTGGGGAAGACCAGGCGTCGGCGTGCACCGGGGTAGACTCTGATACCGTAGCCATGCCGTGGGGCGGGGAGAAATACTCGCCGCGGGGGGTGTATAGCCTTATCGTAGTAGGCTCTGGGGGCGAGGTGGACGACGACGACGGCGTCTCGGGGTTTCCAGCAGGCGCAGTAGTCGCTGCGGCGCTCATATCGCCCCACGACACAGCAAACCCACCAGTGCGATCGAATACGTCGCTCAGCCCGCGAGGATGCGAGTTCCATTCAGCGCTTAAACTGGAATGAACGAGGGTCGGCTCCCGATTCAAAGAGTGGGTCTGGATGGTGTCTGTGGTAGGATTCGAGGTGGCGAGATAGCGAGCGAGATCTTGCTCGGACTTTGATTGGGGTTGTGCTTGGTTCGAGATAGAATTGGAGCTAGAGGCATTTGCAGTGGAGATATCGAGGATGGTGGACGCCAGGATGTTGGGGCCGTCGCTGCTGCTCGTTAGACTAGAGAGCGGGATGCCGCTGTGCTGTGCGCGAGGACGGAAACCGCTGCTGGGGGCACTTGGAGCCTCGCGGGAGTGGAAATTCATGGGGGAATGGTCGAGCGAGTCGCGGAGGGAGGACATCTGGTGCAAGAGAGCGCTTTGCATGGCGGTAGGATGTGAGCCGGGTGACTTGGCGCGGAAGTATATAACGGAGCAGCCAAACAACGATTGTGAGACACCAAAACTCCGTTTTTGAGCCCGGATTTGCGTCTAGCCTACCGTTCTGGCGTCCACTGGGGTCACAGCACGTCTCTGCGCGTCCAGCGTCTAGAAAAGTTACAGCAACGCGAGTGTAGACGACAAGAAGGCGTGGTGCTTGGTCTTGCTTGGCCTTGTGTACCGACGCCATCGGTCGGAGTTTGATTTCGTTGTCCACTTGCACATGTGAAAAGGAAAAAAGCTGTTGAAGCGAAATACTATTTTTGTAGGCCTACACCGCCAACGGTCGGACACATGGCCGACGGCTGGAGGCGACACGGTGAACACATGTCGCCAGCAGCTGGCCACCAGCTGAGGTCAGACTGGAGGCCAGTCTCAGTCTCCTATGGGTCCAGCATGGGTCCAGGTCCAGCTGGTGGCCACCTAGGTGGGGCGGATGAGTTTCAGGATGAATGTCAGCCAACTTGAATACACTTTGCATCCTTCAGCACAAATGAATAGTGGGGAATCACATATATTGGCACAATAGGTATTACAGAACTCGAGCTCAACGACTCAACACTACTTGCTGGCCTCGCCTACAATGATGCCAAGTTCCCTCGATGGGGTGCTGCAGGATGTTGTTTACGCCGGGTCCCTGACATGGTACCCCGGTGAAACTGAAGCAGCAGCTGCAGGAGATCAGTTCAGGTTGCAAGTGAAAATGCGCAGGCGGACATACCGTGATCTTTCCTGTGTTTCGCGGCGTGAGCACCACCGCCCAACGCGGGCCGACCTCGCTCTGGAATTGCGTGTCGTCCGCGCATGCGGCGCTCGCTCTGCGGCGCTGCGCGGCTGTAGGCTTGCGAGTAACACAGTGTGGGGGCGCGTGATGGGGAACATCTGGCTTCCAGGGGCCTTCAGTGAGGATAGGGCCGAAGCCCATTGGCGCCTTCGTTGGCTTATTAACCTTGTTGCGGCGGCACCCACCGAGTTCCCTGACTATGCTGACAACATGGCCAAGGTGCTTAGGCCGGCGACCTGGGCGACGTTGATCGAATTATCGGTGCCTCTTGACCAGCCGGAGTTATGAGGGATGGAGTTAGGCTTGTGCTTCGCCCGCATGTATATCTTGAAGGCTTTACAATGACTTTATTCTGAACCTGCGGATCATCGGCCTCAAACTATTCAACCGCCTTTGTCAATACATTCCCAACCCAGTTGGCTTGAAACGATGTCTCCCTTGCCCTTTCTTCTTCCCGTATGCGCTCTCTCAGACTCTTCATTTGAAGTTCATTTCCCCCGGACCGTCCTCACATGCCTTTAAGCCTCCTCCATCCCTGCCAATGATTCACCGCAATTAAAGTTGGTCAAGTCGATGTTGGAAGGTTCAATGATCCTAGACCCCTAACCAGTCTGCACTACGGCAAAAGAAAGGGTGAGGTTGTTTGCCTACGGCATATATCCTCATCTCTGTTTGCCGTAGCGCAGACTGGTAACTACAATGATCCGGCCTCGGCACTGCCGATCGGCTTTGCGGCTTGACACTTTGGTTGATGTATTGCTCGATCATCATTTCTTGGGTGACGACCTTTGGACAGTAACAATGATCCTCACCTTCCTCTCTTGACGAGCGCTCCGATCATGAAATGCTCAGGATCACGGGTGATGTTTTGATACTACCACCTAAATCCCACCTTCATGAAGGAAATTCCAGAATACACTAGTGCTCTGGGACTTACCACGCCCGGGCCGCGGCGGTGACCACCTGGCTCTTACCATCGCGTCAAGTTATACTGTTATTGGTCACGCTTTCCCCGCATCTATACTCGTGGCCATTCACCCAAAGTTGCTGCGGAGGCGGTTCTGTTTGGGTCCACTACCGGAGAAACATCTGGACTGGTGACTCTTTCTCGACGCCCTGTCTTCCTCCGGTTATTCATTCCGACCCAATCAGACTCTTGGTTTTCGCGGCCCAGGGGGGGTCACGTCGTTCGCACCCGGACCGCTCCCGGAGTTGCTCGGCAGCTATGGTTGGTATTTAACTCCGGGAGAGGTCGTCAACCGCGTTGCTGCACATCATGTTGGCCCCATTCTTCCTGCTGCTCGGTGTTTTCGCCGCGATTTTAACCACGCTCGCTTCGCCTCTGGAGAAACGGGCCTCTCGCACCACGCCTCCTGCGGGCGCAGTGCAGGTTAAAAATCCTGCCGCCTCGGGACAGTTTAGCACCGTCCAGGCCGCCATTAACTCCCTCCCCAACGACAGCACGGCTCGGACGATCTTCATCTTTCCGGGTACGCATAAAGGCCCAGAAATGCTCATATCTGAATAAGGCTTGAATAGGAACATATTCTGAACAGGTGTCGATCACACGACCAGGAATGACTACGGTTTGTACTATATCGTGGGGTTTTTACGCGACACTCAGTATGCATTACAGATTTTTGGCTCCACGACGGACACCACCAGCTATACGTCGAACTCGGTCACCATTACACATTCACTCTCTGCCGCAGCGGCCGGCAACGATGATTTGAGTGGTACCTTCCGCGTCCACAAAGGTGCCTTCTAGAGTCCTGCCTTCTGCATTCACAAAAATAATCGTATCCACCAAAGATAATTTTGCCATGTACAACGTGAACGTCCGAAACACTGTAAGAAAATATTCCTTGGCAGTTTCTGGCCCATGGTTGACATTCAAAAAAGTTTGGAACTGGATCCCAAGCTCTGGCCTTGAGCTCGTATGGTACTAACGTTGGCTACTACGGCTCGGCGTTCTTCGGGTGACTATCTTTCCTTCGATGCCCGAGGCCATATAACTGAAATGCTCGGTGGGTAGATTCCAAGATACCGTACTCGCAAACCAAGGTGTGTCTAGCGAGATATTCTCACTCGAATCAACTGACTCCCGCGTTAGGAAACCAATACTTTGGCGTCTGTTATATCGAAGGCGCCGTTGACTTTATTTTCGGACAACACGCACGGGCGTTCTTCCAACGCAACGTCATTGCGTCTGTAGCGGCCGGGACCATCACAGCAGACGGCCCAACGGACGCAACGGACGCCAGCCTTTTCGTCATCAACCAATCGACGATCCAGCAGAGCACGGCTGCTACGACTAGTTTGACTGGTAAGGTCTTCCTCGGTCGTCCCTGGACGCAGTGGGCAAAGTAAGATCCACCATTTAACTCAACATAAATTTACTTATCGAAATGCAGGGTTGCATTTACCTCGTGGTGCGTTGGGGTTCAATTTTACTGTCTGTCCTCTTCCTGATTTTCGTGGCCGCCAGTAACCTTGGCGCAATCATCAATGGAGCTGGTTGGGAGATTTGGAGTACCGCGACACCGAACACGGAAGACGTTACATTTGCAGAGTTCTCCAATACTGGTGAGTGAACAAAATGTTTGAAAACCCTGTGGCTCATTATTTCGTTTACAGGTGCCGGAGCCGCGGGCACGCGCGCCTCCTTCTCCGAGAAGTTGACGTCGAACACAGGCTTCACCGCAGCAGCAGTCCTCGGAAGTAATTGGACGAGTTGGGTACGTGTCGCACCTTCAAGTTGTTCGAGATGTTTCAAAAACTGGCTCCATATTTTACAGGTCGATCAGGCATACGTGTAGTGGCCTGGGATTCAAGGCGGGCTTGTACCATCGATTGCCCCCCTTGGATAAAAGGCGTAACTTTGATAAAGAATCTTAAATTGTTTTGCGGCCTCAAACCGGCTTCAATTTATTCGGGACCAAAAACGAACACAATGTGCTGCTTCCGGCCATTTTATCGATATACTTCGTATGAGATACGGATGCAAGGTGAGTGCGGGACAAAATCAAAACCTTTGTATCAAAGGTGGGTATTTTTGATGGCTACTTCGACAGCCAAAACAAGAAGAAAGTTGTGTTCAGCCCGTAGTAGGGATCCTGCCAAGATCAAGCGGTATTGAAGGTCTTCAGAATCTCGGCCGTAAAACGATTGTACGGCGAGAGCACTGAACGTATTCGGGTGATGGCGGAATGATGGCAGATCGTCCGCCATCAGTTCCCACGGTTTGAAATCCCTGGAGGGAACGAAATCCATTCATATCTGAAGGGATTTCCGTCCGAGGAATCTATTTCAGCGAAATACGTGCAGGTTTCTCTCAAGCCACTTCCCTGGACACATTTCCCTGGACGAACTTTGACATACTGGTACTATTTCGTTCAAATCGACAGTCACGCGTCACGCACCCCCCGGTCGATGTCGAATTTTGGTCGTGCTCACGTGTCACTCGGGCCTCCGTCAAACCTCCCAGTGGTCACACAGGTTCCCGAACTGCCCAAAACGTGTGAAAAAGACAAAATTTTCGGTTCAAATGCCGAAATTTTCGAGGTGTCACGCAAAAATTCGGCCCCCGCCGAAATGTCGAAATGGTTGAACTTGTCACGCGTCACCCCCCCTGTCGATTTGAACGAAATAATACAGTATATCCGGAATTTTGGTTCAACAAAATCACTAGAGGGAAATCTTTCCAGGGATTTGGAAATCTCCCCTCAAGAGAATTGAGTGGGGGTAAGTAAGTGCAATTTACCCCCTCAAGATGTCTAGTCGACTTACATGTGCCTAGTGTGATCATTGTTTTGTTTCAGACGTTCGGAGACGTAGAGAGAGGGCCTTAATTTTTTTCTCCCGCGACCCGTCATTTGTGATATTAGAGTGATCACTTGAGGTTAAGGAGTCCTATTTTCACTGTGCTTAGCTTCTCCTTGCCTCAGTAGTAGCTTAGTTACAGGTTTGAGAGTTTTTTGCATAATCTCACCTGAACGCACTGCAGGTCAGGCTTGTCACTATTCATCTTTTTTTTGCTCGCGTGAAAGCCAAGTCTCTCTTTAATGGAGCGAAATCCTTGCAGGAAAATCGGGAACGTAGTGGAAGGATTTGATTGGAGGGAATCCGGTGCACAGTTTAAACCCGAGGAGCAAATTCATTGAAGTAATATGGAATTCCCTTCACAAAAATCACTCCAGGAAGAATGGATTTTGCTGCACTAGAAATCTAAGTTTCGCTGAAAGTGGGATCACCCATCATCCGCCAGCAATCCGCCGCGGATCCGCCGTCCGCGATCATTCCTATTGCTTCAGCGTATGGGTAGTAGAACCCATAGCCAACTGAGGAGTTCACTCCGTGGCACGGCGTACAGACTGCGCGCATCAGCGTCTTCATCGTACGTGACACTGGATTGAGGCTGGACGTTGAACAACAGCACCGTGGGGAGAGAGAGGTGAAGTTGAAGCCACGGTAATTGTACATCTGTACATTCAGACAGCGAGGTACACGTCCATAACCACTCTGTCCATAGCAGATTGAATTATAATATCGTACATCCAACCTCGAAAGCTCGCTCGGAAAACTAAACAAAAGTCGCAGTAAATCTTACATCGTTTCTTCTTTATCCTCCAACTGTGAAGGCTTCAGCATACCGGGAATCTGCATCGCCGCCTGTCTCTCCTCCTCCGCCTTCCGCTTAACCTCGGCCTCCTTCTCGTCAAGGAACAGCTCCGCGTTGTCGCCCGAGAACTCTTTGAGCTGGATGAGGAAGTCCCGCACCGACAGCTTGAAGCGGTTGCTGTCCCCGTGGTACGCCGCCAGTCCCTCCACGAACGCGTGAACGTCGGCGCTGCAATTTCGTTTGCATAAGCACCCATGAAAGTAACCAACAGTAAAGAAAATAAATGAAAAACGTACGCAGGTACATGCGGGAACGCCCCGTGCAGCAAATTCGCCGTATACTCGCGCAGAAACACCAAATTCGTTACATTCGGATCCGGGACCTGCGCGGGGTCAAACAGCCGCGCGGGAATCGGCTCCGTGTCGACGAGCTGGAACATCCGCGCGAGGACGACGACCTGCATCTTGAACCCGCTCTTGTGGTCCGTGTCGGTCAGCACGAAGAAGATATCTTGCACGATGCTGAGGAAATATTGCTGGAAGAACGGGCCGGATATTTCGGACGGCGAGGTAGCGAAGTTGTTGATGACCTCCAAGCAGACTGTAATAAATGTGCCTTTGAGCCGACGGGACTAGAAGATATGAAAGCCGCGTACTGCTGAGTCCCAAATCCGCAATGTCGCGAACGGTGTGCTTGATAGCCCACATGACACTGTCCATGAACAGCTTGAACTGTGCAGGCTGCAGTCCCAGCAGAGCTAAACGAAACCGAACATAGATCAGTGGAATATTGTGCACGCCACAAGATACACACCAGGGAAACACTTCAAGTTTATCGCCCGCAGGAGCTTATACAGCCCCATCCGGTGGTCTGGGAACTCCGTAAAGTCGCGATTGATCATGTTGAGCGTCGGCTCAAACACGGCGTCCAGCGTCGCGGGAACTTGCAGGGTCAGTAACGGCTGTACGAAAAGAAGGAACATAATCAACGTTTGCGTTGGAAGAACAAAGCAAGGAAGGAAGAAGGCAACGTACCCCGAGTCGGCCGACGATAACAGCCATGAGGTGCAGCACCTCCGGTTCCCGCGCAATCGCGATGTTGCGGTTGTAGTCCCCGAGCATCGCGTCGAGGAGCAGGGGCATAAAGTTCGCATTCACGGTATCGAGGTCCTCGGCGGCCTTGATGTACGTCTCCATCAACTTGAGGACGTCCTTTTTGACCGCGCGTAATTGCCGGATTTTGGGCGTCTTGCTCGCGATGGGGCCTGCATTCCAGCATCAGTATCAGTATCAAGGAAGACACTGAAAGAAAGGAAGGGTCGAACCGTCCTGCGCAATCGCCTCGCTGATAGTCGCGCTGACAGTCTTATACAACCCCAGCATGTCGATGAAGATACGCGCGACCTGCGGGAGGAAGAAGCTCCCGATCGAGGTGCAGGCATAGACGTTCGTCTTGAGGACGTTGGAGAGCACTTTGATGTTGTCCAAGCTGGAGAGGACGTCCAAGCTCTGCGCCGCCTGCGCCATGAGCGAGTCCCACTACCATTCACGTTCAGTACATAGAAAGCAGGACGGAAAGGGGTAGAAAAACATACGGCGTTATTGGGAAGCTCCATGAGCGTAGCGATTAACCGCTCCTGCAGCGGCTTGTTGGGCTGCGCGGATATCACATAGCCCACGGCTTCGTAGAAGGTGTGGACCTGTGTACAGTACATCAATTGAACCAATGAACGACAAGGGAATGAAAACGAACCTGCTGCGCCGTCAAGTCGACCGTTATCCGCGGCAACGAGCGCAGGATATCATCCACAAACGGCTCCGTCTCCCCCGACTGGATCATCACAAAGTGCCTCCTGCACTTCTGCGCAATCTTGATGAACGTGTCGCACGCCATGTCTTGCACGCCTAGACGTCGTCGAGTTAGTTTTAGTTGGCCATAGGCTAAAAGGACGAAGGGACGCACCCTCGTGTTTCTCGTGCATAAACTCAAACAGCTTGTTGACGACGGTCTTGAGGAACTTCCAGTGCGCCTTGAGGAAGCGCGGGTATTGCCCGACGACGTACATGATGTCGGACGCGATGACAGCCTTGTTGTCCTTCCCGCGCTTCAGCTCGACGAGCCCCAGCAGCTCCTTGATCACCGTGACGAGGAAGCGCTTCTCTTGTTCCTCGTCTACACACAAAGAAGAAAAAGTCAGTCAACGCGACACGACACGAGAGTAAACAGTCGAAGGAGGAAGGAGGAGTAAGGACGAAGGACGAAGGAAGTAGGAAGTAGGAAGGAACAGTCGAGGGAGTAAGGAGTAGGGAGTAGGGAAGCAAGACGTACTCATAGTCTGCGATATCGACCCAATCGCCCAACACAGCGAGTTGATATTCTGCCACGACCATTCCGACCCATCGACCTGCTTCGCGAGCTTGTCCGTCAGGATCGCCTCGGTATCCGCGACGTCGAGATGCGTAAGGTAGACGAGCACGACGCGCATGGACTTGTATAGCACGATCGTGTCGCTCTCCTTCATAAACTCGCGCACGATCTCGCCCTCTTCGTTCTCCACGATCAACACCTAAAAATAACGATCAGTAAACCGAGTTGTTTCTTCGCAATAAAAGAAAGAGGGGAGAGAGAGAGAGGGAGGGTGCTTACCTCCTCCGGTTTAACCATCCTTCCAATCATCACGAGGCGCAAATTCGACAGGATATTAGCGTATATATCCTTCCTCAACGGAATCCCCGTCAAACTCCCACTCCCCCCGCCCAGATTCAACCCCATAAGCAGCCCCGACTCTCCCACGGGCGACGCCTGCACCTCATCATACAGCTCCGCCACCAGCTTCCCCCAATACTCCAAACAAATCTTAAACACCTCCCTTTCCTCCACCTGCGAGATCTTCACCAAATAAAGGTGCGCGTTCAGCAGCGCGTCCCGGCTGGGTCCAGAGTCGGATTCGAGCGCGCGGAGGTGCGAGGAGAGGAAGTTCGTCAGGAAGAGCGTGAGGTTGAGGATGAGCTCCTGGACGTCGTCGTCCGACTCGGCGTAGCCCTTGGCGATGTCGGTGTTGGGCGGGATCATGCGGTTGACGGCGGCCATGACCATGGCGAAGAGGATGACGAATTTCTGATCGTATTCGGGGCCGACCTCGAGCGCGGCGATCTCCGCGAGGCACTTGAGGGTGACGTTGCGGAACTCGACCTGTTCGAGGAACTGCGAGGCGTCAGTATGTGCGTGGAAAGGTGGTGGAATGATGCGGCGACGTACGCGATTGAGGAGCAGATCGATAACCTGCGTCTCGAAGATGTAGCCGAGCGGGATCCAGTTGAGGAATCGGAGGAGGGTCTCGAGGGTCGCTTTGATCAGAGACGACTTGTTCGCGTCCTTGAGGACCTCGCAGCAGAGCTTGAAGATCTCAGAGAACTCGCCCGAGATTTGGTTCTTGAGGTTTTTGGTCTTGGTTTGCGTCATCTGCTCCGCTGAAAAGTCGAAAATCTCCTCCGATAGGCTGTGCGTTAGGTTAGGCACAGCGCTGCATCGAGTGGCACATGCACGCACAGTTTCAAGATCGCCATGTTGTTCTCGCAGAGTGAGAGGTTGACGGTGGAGGACTGGACGAGCTCGGAGATGAACGTCGGCCAGTTGTGTGGCCATTCTTGTTTGAGGACCTGTTCGAGTCAGTTGCGAGATCGGTGATGTAAAGAACGGGCGGCTGCGTACTTGGACAAGGACAAGATTGAGCTTGTTCAGATATGTTCGCTCCCTCCGCAGAGACACGTCGTCCGATGCCACCTTGACCGTTTCGCCGACGATGAAGTTTCGGATACCTGCAGACGTGAGTCAGATTCAAGTGGCGCTAATGTGATGCGATTCCACGCACCTTGTCGTTGGGATTCAGGTAATGTTTTCCACCGCGTTGTGACCAGCCGCTCAAGGATTTGAAGGCCAATGAACTGCAAGTTCCGGAACGATCAGCGGAGCTCCGGTGACGAATTCGAGGAGCGCACCTTGGCCTGGGGAAATGTCGATTTTTCGAGAATCTCGGGGACGCGTGTCCACGACTCGGGGTGCTCCTCAAACTGGGTGAGGACCAACTGCGCCATTTGTTGCTACCCACGCGATTAGTTGACGCGCTTTCTAACGCAGAGCACGTACTTCCTGACCAGCGCCAGTGTAAAAGGTCATTGCCACCCTGTCCATCAGCGAGACATCGAAGGGGCGGGAGAAATCGAGCAGGGCCTGGCGGGGGTACATGAGATGAATCGACGATGGGGAGATAGGGCACACCTCCATCTTAAGGATGAAAAGTGGTGCTCAGACCAGGATAACGCGTGTTGCTGACTCAATGCGGAGAAACCGTCAAGTTGGGCCAGGACCTCGGCGTGCTGGAGTGGAACGTGTCTGGAGGCGTTATCGATGTGAATTCGTCAGAAAACGGGCGTGCAGATTGTGGTGGATGCGGAGGGAGGAGAGGGTGCGTTGGGCGTGACAACAATGGTGACAGTGATCGTGCAAGTGATTGGTCATCACCCAATTAGTGATTGTTCGACTTTTTCCTTTGTTCTTCCTTTGCTTATGCACGAAAAAAATAGGTGATGCATCGTTTGAGTTCCGAGGATATTCATATGATTTTTTGGCCCAAAAATAAGCTAGGGTTCCTAGGTGAGAAACAGACCCTAGTTCAATCTACGCCGTGAACCAACCATGAATCGTAAACTTGTCTACCAAAAGATTATCGGGGCCAATTCATGACCCAGTGCTCCATCGTGCTAGATGCTGCTACCGCTCCCGGTACGAATGAGAATACTTGAAACCGCCCTGGCAAAGCTCAGGCCCCACCCGATCAAACGGGAGGTAGTGGCTCGTTGGTGTCGGTAAGGAATGCAAAGCTCAGTTCGCAGAGCAGAATTTCCGACCCAATAAATGCCATCTGGATTCTGGAGGACATCATCTCCACCTGCGGGAGCATAGCTGTGCCGTCAAAAGCAGTGGGAGTGATGAGCAACGAGTTCGCTTCAAGTTCGCGGCCGGAGATAAAATTGAAGTAACCTTATGATCCCGAATTCGACCGTGAATGAACCCCTCGCAGTAGCCATCGAATGCCGGAAACGAAGTTTAAAGTGGGGAGGTGCGCTCACGAGATTCTGATTTTGACCTGTCCTGTTTCGTTATCTGGAGGAATGAATGCATCGAGAAATGAAGGCGCGGGGGGCTTGCCTTCGGACCAGCAGTATATTGCTGACCAAAGCAGACACTAGAACGGGTCAGAATCACATGCAAAATTTGAAATAAAAGAAATAACGGAATCAAGACCCAGTTCGGTTGCACTGCTGTGGAGGAGGAAGAGGGACCAGGAACATACGGGATTGGGTATGTCGTTATCAGCTTCAAGGAGGTGAATTAAAGGCAGGATTTTGTTCGACCAAGGGGATTATGGATAGCCCGGAATGTTATCCGCCTTTTCAATCCAGCAGCGCGTTTCTAGCGAATGAGGGTTAAAGATTTGGCAAAGACAACTGGCATCGAGACGAACTGGGTTTGATTTCCCCCCGCCACTTCTTCGCGACGAACAGATCTGCCCGCGCCCAATAATCTATTCTCCCCTGGTTCCCCTCACCCAGTCCTCCACGATTTTCCATGAGCACAAAACGGTCGTCGCTGCCCGCGTCGTCCAGCGCTGACCCGGTATCAACAGTGTCGTAATCAATGAGAACCTGCAGACTCTCGCTGGCTGCAAGAATGTGTGGAACCATGTCGAAAGCGTCGTTTATCAACAGATGTGTGAGGGAGGGGGTGCAAGCGAAGAACGAAAGGCAACGGGAAGGGTCGGACATCGAGCTGGTAAGGTTCCATAATGCGAGATGGGTGAGGCAGGTGAAGATTGACTCGCATAATTGTGTATCAACGAATAGCTGAGGGTCGAAACCGGCCTGGAACCGGCGGGGTCTCAAGCTGGCGAGAACGGGGAGCAGAAACGGCGCTAGCTGCTGAGTGAATACGAAGTGCTGAATTCCGCTGAAGGCGGAGAAGACTTGTTCCACCGTTTCACTCGTCTCATCGCGGATGCAAGAATACGACATGACCACATGCCGCACGTGGGCGCGAAAGAAGGAGAGAGGGCGTGAATTCGACTGGATTGCGCGCTGAAGTACACGGAAAGGACAGCTGGAGTGCACTCCGTTCGGCGTAACCGTCCTGTATCTGATTCCTGCGATCCTTGGACAAGATTAGGTTTGCACCCGCTTCCAATGCTTTTCCGTCAGACTCACCACTCGTTAACGCGTTGGGAAACGAGAAACAGGGAGGAGATATCTTGAGGACACATATAAGCCGTTCGCTCGAAGATTTCCCGCTCCAGCTCGGGGGGCAGGATGGGCGAGCTCATGGTGAAGAGTAAAGTGCGGATGATTGCAATTGTTAGTTCCGGAAGCCGTCGGACCTGATCGGACTTTGAAACGATGCCGGCCATCAGACGGCATCGCAGGCGATAATTCAACAAGCACGTAATTAAAATTATTAGAGTTACATGAGAAGGACCAGAAATACACAGGCAGATATGGACGGAATGAGAAGGGAGGGTAAAAGTTTTATGGGCTTTCCGACTCGAGTTGTTTGTAGTGAGGAAGTGCATCCTCAGTGGGATCGGGTTCCCGGTGGGTCTTCAGTTCCCGTGCACGCGCGGCGAGCGCCTCGAATTTATCTCGTTGGGCGACATTCACGGTGTAACCCGTGCCGCGTTTATATGCGACATCGGAGCCCCTCGCGCGCCGGAGTGCAACAAGTTCCGCCTGCATCCTCCGCGCCTCAGCCTCCAACTCCTCAATTCTGCGCGTGGAGTCGGAGATTTGCTCATGAAGCGTAGCGGTGAAGTGTTGACTAGGGACTGGGCCTGAGGAGACTGCGGCCTCTTCGTCAACGGCCAGTTTAGAGTTGTGGCGCCTGTTTCGAACCCGACGGTTGAGGAAACCGAGAATGACTGCAGCCAGGACACCAAGTATTGCCAGCGTGGTAATCACACCGATGAGCATCTGGGTTCTGAGGCGGGATTGCGGGGGAGGTGTCATAATGGCTGGCGGTGTGTCTGTGTGCGGTACCACGGCAGGAGATGTTTCGGGTTGCGGTACGACGACAGTAGCGGTTGAGCTGTGAGTTCCGTTGTCAACCGATATTGCACGAAGTAAAAGTAAATACTCACAAAGGGGGAAGCGAGGTGGTTACAAAGACTGTTGTCGTTGACGAAGGTATGGGGTCACTAAAGTAATATCGTAAATTGCCAAAGCCATTGAACATGCGGGAGGTTTCGCACCCGAGGACGACGGCGGCAAGGGAAAGTTGGAGAGCGGAAAGGACAGCTGCGGACAATCTGTTGCTGGCGATGAGACACCGTCCAAATCGGCAAGCTGAAGTCAACCTACCTCATGACGGATAACGAAGTGTAGGAAGCGAAAAAACAAACGAAGGAACCCAAGTGCGCGGAAGGGGAAGAGGGAAGGTGGAGAAAGGGACAAAAGGGAGCGTACATATACCGCGTCAGTAGGCGCCAATCATCAGAGCATATCGGCTCCCGAACGACCGTCAAAAATGAGAACAAGAGAGTTATTGTTCTGTAAAAGGACGTGGACCCACAAACGAATTCACCAATGATGTCAATCAAAATCAGGTTTGCAGAGCGTGTCGTGACGCTTCCGTTTTATATGGTAGGAGGGCCGCCCTTTGAGCTCAGGAGAGCCTCGGTGAGCCCGGGCGCAAACAGCGCAAAAATTACGGTTTCCTCAGGACATTTTCAATCTACCGTGCACGGAATCCTGAACTTTACGAGAGGTGGTCGCTGCAACTATTAATATCGCATAGATCTGAGGCTCAAAAGAAGTAAAACTCGATGAAGGTTCAACGTTCAACATTGATGACCACCGCACTGATTTGTATTTCCCGGGGAACTAGTCCTCGCCTGAACGCTCCACGGTTTTTTTTTAAAAAAAAAACGGGTTTCTCGCTCAGATAAAGCACCGTAGTTGCTCATCCCTGTGAGCAAATAAGATTGTGTATGGAGGGAATCATTTTCGCCAACCTTCAAAAGCGCCAGCCGAGGGTTGCGAGTTCGCCACATCACTGACCCCATGTCGGATGTAACATCCACTCGGCCATGGTATTTATTGTGCCTGCTCCGCTTTCGATGCGAAGTTGCAACCCATCCTCTCGAAGGCGTCCAAACGAATTATCCTCGGGCTGCGGTTGATCTTCGGCCGTGAGGAACACCGCGCTTTCCAAAGCACAGTGTTTGGCATACCGCCTGGAGCGCATCACCTCCAAATATAAGGCATCGGAAATGCGGCACCCTGCACGGTATCCGATAGAAAGGCTACGGAGCTGGGGACAGATGGTACGCCCAACGTCGTCGCCTTGCAGACGGAGGAGTAGAACATCAATATCCGTGGCACAAGCAGGGTCGGCGTGGTCGAGCTTGAGATCGATAATAGAGGTGTAATCCTGGAGGATTTTAATCGTCGTATTGGAGCCGATGGAACCGGCCAGGCACAGCCGCTGGACGGCGCATCCAGAGCGAACGAAAAACGGTGAAAGATGGACCAAAGCATCCACCGCCTCTGTCGGAGAGCGAAGCCGGAGGATTATTTCGTCCAGCACGGGAGCCGAGAGCATGCCTAAGGCGGCTGGTGAGGACACATACAAGTGACGGAGACATGGGAGTTGAACGATGTCGTCGAAACTCGGCAGCGGATCAGCGTCAAAGTTGATGACGATTTGGGCGAGGACAAGGTTTGGGGTGGATTTCAGTATCGCTCTATGCACATCCCACGAGGCGTCCAGTTGATAGTGAGTAAGCTGGTGCGTCGGCAGGAGAGATGGTACAAAGTTGAATTCGTTGTATATGGAGATTTCGACCAGGGAAGAGGCCGTTTGGAAGCAGTCAAGGGAATCCACCCCGTCTTAGCTGTTAGCGGTATTCCAGTCAAGCCACACTCGGCGCAGTAACGCGAAATGATCCCGTCGACTGGCTAGGACAGGAACGAGGGGCGAAGTCAGCCCGATGGCGAGTTCTTCCCAGTCCTGAGAACGTTCTGCGAGGCACTTGAATATCTCGACCGCAGGTCGAGGAGTCGGAGACCGCAGGTCGAGAGTCGGAGACCTCGCATCCGGCGAAATAAATCCGTAAATTGCGCACGCGCTCCAATTGCGTCTTGATCAAGGGCAATGAAAACTGGGAGGAGGGATCGATGTTCTCCGAATACGCGATCGCCACAAGCGACCATAACAGGGGGTCTGCGATAGCGATGGTCCTCCAACGACGGCATATGTGCGTCAGAACCCATGGACTATCCGTTAATCGAACTTTACAGAAGGCGATGTCGGCAATGGTCGGTACTGTCCAAGAGAAAATTTCGCAAAGCACCTCGGATGGGATTCTGCGAAGTGGAGAAAAAACCGCCGCCCCCAGTGCGCGCATGGCAGATAATTCCGCGTGGTGCTCTTTGAGCTGTTTTAGTCGATCTCGGAATCGCAAGATTTCATCCTCAAGACTGGACAAGTGGGAGTCCACCTCCGACAGCGCAGTTTTGAACGAGAGTGTTTCAGACTCGTGCGGCGGCTCATTGGAGTTCAAGAGCCTGTTTCCGGTAGCGCCCCAACCCCAATCATAAGGTTCTTTCGCTGCCAGCGGCACCGGCGAGCTGGCAGGGATGCTCGGGCCACAGTGGGAGCATTTCGACGTGGGGTTTATCTACAAAAGAATGAGAATCAAGAGTTTTCTCGAATGGAGCTGGGCTCACGGCTAAATTGACCACTTTCAAGTATGACGGCAAGGAGGGCGGAGGAAAGAAAGATCGACCAATCAAGTGTTTGACAGCGATCAGCGTTTCCGGATCATTCAATCTTCCGGCATCTGTCCCGCCTTGAACTTAAAAAAATTCGCTTCTCCTTGGCCCCGCACCGCAGTGCCACCCCTTGTTGCGACGGACGCCTCCAACAGTCTCCATTGATCTCTAGAATCAGAACCAACGGGTTTGAGCTCACCCGCCGCATTGTTGTAAATATACTTCAGTACTTATGTTGGTTGGAACTCAGGTAGAAAATCCTAAAGAATATTCGAACATCCAAAACGGTAAAGTCTCCTCTATACCGAGATCTTTTCTAAAGTAAATGAATCTGTATAAGATGAAAAAAAATCAACGCCGTGAAAAACTACTTCTTTCGCGGGACTCAAGAGTGGGGGGACATCGGTTAAGACCAGAATACAGCGAAGGTGCAAAAGGCCCAGTCACTCAGTTAGCGGTGTGAGTGAAATGTCCGCGGGCACAGTTAAATGAATCATTCCTCAGGCAAGTATAGCTTGCTTTGATTCAGCATGCCATTTTTTCCGTCCCCAAGCAGAGATTTTATCAGGCGTGTGCCTTTGTGCTGTGTATAATATAAAACTCTTCCTCCCAGTGACTGAATACCCAAAATCGAAAGAATGAACCGTGAGAGTCTTGCTTTGATGGAGTGTCGTAGACAATCGGGAATTGAATTCCGCTTTATTGCGTCTGCCCTTCGACTCACACCGTTATACCATCCCGGTCAATCCTCAAGGCGAGTCTGCTTTTCCAACTGATCCGAGGCTTCGATGGATTCACCCCAGACATCCCAGATTTATGTTACATCCACTCCGCGGCGAGAACTGAGTTACGGGAGTGTATTGAGAGAGAGTAATGCCAAAAATCGAGTCTTCAAGCAAGAAATGTGAGGCACGCAGTGTATTCAAAGTGTACTCTCGACTGCGACCGAACCCGGTGCACGCCGTTCTTTTGCGGTTACCCTTGTTTTAGCTTCAGACCGCAAATCCGCACGGTCAGACCATACTTACACAGTCCTGGAAATCAATGTCAACAAACGACTACGTCAAGTGGTCGCCGTCCCTCGGCCACTCAATCTCTTCCCCGGTCTCCCCCCCTCGTCTTCTCCACATCGACCGGAATCCGAATCGCTGCTCTCGCCCGAGTGGGAGAGGCAAGGATCGCCGTGGAGTGCGTATAATCATCACTCGCATCCAAGAATCTGAGGGTGGTCACTTTGCCTGACCTTTCCTCGACGTCATCCAATCCGCGGAATCGGTCCCGGCCGTTCAATCTGTCAACCATAAGACTATGAAGTCGCGAATCTAGCATGTGAAGCTCACGAGGCGAGCATGGCGTTTGAGAATACTGGAGGATGGAGTGTCAGTGGGCGTTTGGAATATTTTGGCAGGGATAGTGTACTTTTTGCCTGGAAGACGAAGACGCCGACCCATACGACTGACGAAGGAGGGAGGGGATGGTGTGAGTATCCTACGAGGAAGGGCGTACGGGACACCCACGGTCTGTTCGTGTTAAAAACTAAATCGCGATGTAAGCCAGAAGCTGCCAGATTCAGAAGTGACAGAGGTACGACTCACCAATATCATCTGGAGTATGCTCGCCGCACTATTGTGTGTAATTTGTGAAGATCTTCACAAGAGAGGGCGTAGAGTAGCTTCACCTCGTCATGAGTGTTGATTCTACCGACGGTTCGTAGACTTCAGCACGGAATATGAAAAAGAGAGTGGAGTTCGTACCACAGGTCCACAAAATCAATGTATCCACCGTCGACCGCATCCTAGCGCCAATGAGACTCAATGATGTTTTCAAGAAGAACATTGTTACCGTGCGTGCTCAGATCGTATTCTCCAGAAGTAGTAGCACAAAGAGGCCGTGATTAAGATATCCATACTCAGATCGAGGGATAACGAGGTGATCACGAGCCAGCGCCATTCTAGGAGGATGGTGACTCGGATGTAGCGTAGTAGGAGTGCTAGAAGTGCCATGTGCCCGACAACGCGAAGGAGGCCGAGGACACAGGCGACGGCCATGATATACGGCCTGCCCGAAAGTATTCGTACGCGATTCGCGAAGAAGATCTGGTTTGGGTGGGGGTGAACAGGGACGATCTGCAATAGTACAAGTCATGCACCTGAACGAAAGTATAGATTAGGCCCGCAAACAAGAGGATGATGTCTTCAGAGGGCGGGGGACGCAGAATATGGGTGGGATTGCCGTAAAAAGTCACAGTTTGCAAATACAACTTGGGAAGGCTCAACAACGAGCCGACGAAATAAAGAGTTGCGAACCGCATGCAAGCATGATATCGTGTGTCCGAGTTCAAAAGACCTGAAGCCGCTGAGGGGCGACATCGTAATATGGTTTCACGGCTCACCAAACCAGGCCCACCTATTGAAAGAGGCTCAGTGTTTATACAGCATTATCCGCCTTTACACATACGACAACTTTGAGGAGCTTTGAATCTGCCCGAAAATTTCGATAATAATGAAAGGTTTGGAGAGTCATGATGCCGAACAAGAACGTTCCCGCCACTGCCCCAACTTCAATGGCGCCTAGGCTTGGGAGGAGGTTATAGGACATGGGGAGTGGAGAATCGCAAGGCAGGGGGAGGAGATCGGGAGCTAGTCGTCTTATATCCTCCTCTATATCAGAATCTGTTGGACACGTACCGCCAAAATCATCATCTTCCCATAGGATCCGTCAGATCGAGAATAGAGATTCGCTTTTGAGAGCATAGACTCGGAGAGAAGGGAAGTCTATTGAATCTAGGGAGACTTCGACGACGGTGTGGTAAGTTTTTCTGCCCTCTGGTTCGGTTTTCTGCCCTGGACTTTGAAGATAAAAGGCCTCCAAATTGCATCAGTATCTGGTCATCAAGGATCCTGGAAGTTGAGCCCGAGTTGGCCCGACTTAAACTTCACAGGCTACAGCTTTGCGGCACACAGCTTTGTGGCACAAACCTAGGGAAACCAACCGGAAACCGATGTACGAAGGGCCCGCGAGATCGGGTGCTCATTGTCGCTCCCCCCGACTCGCCCGTATCAGTGAATGTGCGCATTTGTTTTTAGCGTTTTACCAACGTCTTACATCTTTCATTGTCTTGGGATCTACATCTTGCACTGTGTCTTGTCGTTGATCTTTTGATGAACTTCTGTGGGTCAGATATTTCCCGATATTAATTATAATTATAGTTGTCGCAAAAGTCCGATTTGGATTATATGCGGGTATAAACGCCTATAAGACTGTATAAGCCCGTAAGATTTCCGAGGGGTCTATAAGACTCGGAAAGGTATCATAAGTAGTTATAAATGCTTACAGAGGTTATAGTGTTTACCCGCGGTTATTGGTAGGTAGGTAGGTAGGTAGGATTACACGGCACGGTCCAACTCATGAACACCGGTTTCCAGGAATTCTCCCGGTGTACAAAGCACTAAGTAAAATACACCATCGTCCCTGGGCCCTCCAGAATCCCCTCAGCCGAGCTCACGGTCGCGTTTGCTGCACACGCCGCGGTAGAACCAAAAGAACGCTGAAAGACGAAAAGAATTAGCACGGGAAACCTCTCAAGCAGCTAGACGGAACACGGGTACGGCGTAAAATACTTCCAGGACATCAAATGCATACTTCGCAACCAGGGCAATCGTGGCTCTTGGATAGATAATGGCTTTCAGGAACTCTGTGTTGGAGAGTTCGGCCATTTGGCCTTGTAGGTTTGGTAGCTCAGAGAATAGTTTGGTTAAGAATATCCTTCGCAAATCTACCAGTTCGCTCGAGGCAACGCAGGTGATCAAGGCATCACTGCGTTCCAGGACCTCCTAGACTCAGCCTGAGTTCAGGGGCCTACATGGACCTACACTGAGACCCACCTATGTACAATCTGCGTAGGTCAATGTAGGTCTGTGTAGGTCAATGTAGGTCAGTCAAAGTCAGCTGAGGTGAATGTAGGTGAATGTAGGTCCATGTAGTGACCTATACTGAGACCAATTATCACCTCCAACCACAGTCCAGTACTAGTATCAACAACAAATGGTCCCGATTTTCAAGTCCAAAATATATAACCAACAATAGATCAATGAGATTTTTGCTGTTACCATTGAACTCCAGGCCATATTTGAGTTGGGCAAATTACTGCAGTCCTCACCTGAGGTCAATGAAGGTGGGTGTAGGCACCTACACCAACCTACACTGATCTAAATATACCCAGCCCAGGTGAGTTACGTACACCTACGCTGGGCTACATCCGCCTTTACTGATTGCCGTCAAGCTGGACGTAGGTGACCTACACTGACCTATTGTAGCCGACTACGCTGACCTACATACACCTACATTCACCTTTACTGACTCAGCCTAGGACCCCCTGGAACGCAGTGCATGTTCCGGAGTTTCAACTTCTCTTCTGCAAAACCTACAGAGCCGATCCGCTCGGTCCACTGGTTGATGTGCATGATCCACATATCGCAAGATTTCCACGGCTAATAGGTGAATTGAAAGCAGCAGAGAGGTTAGTGCCTCCCGATGTTTTTGAGTCTTCACCAGAGATAGATAATGCCGCATACAGGAAGTGACTTGTGTCGGTGGCTTGTCCTTTTGGGGTTCACGTCGACCATGTAACAAATAGAGCTTCTCGGACGAATTGAGTTCTCCTTGTAGCCATTCTAGATTGATTTTATGAACGAGTTTGGCGTAGTCCTCGATGTCCTCGATTGAGGTTGAGTGAGTTACCACAAGTTCAGGACAATCAAATGGCAGTCGCGTAGCAGCCTTGATCAGATCCTTGGTCCAGGACTTTTTGCCCTTGCCGTTGAGTTCAATAGAACTATTAAGAGCGGCGCTGGCGTAAGTGTCCTTCTTCAGCCCAAGGAGATATTTCAGGTGACTCAGCGCGAGCAGGAAACGTCGAACTCGTATAGGCATTATCCCGGTTTCAGTAAATAGCACCACAATTGAGGATCGGCTATGGAGATTGAGCATTCGGCGTAGAAAGTTAACTTGAACTTTGGCTAGTTTCTTGACATGAACATCTTCACTGTCGGGCGAGACTTCACAACCGTGAATCAGGTGACAGTCGACGCGAGCCATGTATAGTTGCTTCAGTTCTTTAGGAGTTAACCGGCCGGTCATGTCTTCAAGTGCCATGATACGATGCCCACAGTAGTGCGCGGTCCGTGCTTTGGCGTCATAATGATCAGCTAAAATATTCCGCGTATCTGTTCGGAGGTTGATACCCACGTACTTCTCGTCTGTTTTGACAGAGAGAATCGTACCGCCTAGTTCGAAAGTGGGTAGCGGAGTCTTGTACGGGCCAAAGATCAAGATGATGGTTTTGACCAAGTTGACAAGAATAAAATTAACCGCACACCAGCGTTCCAACGTGCCGAGTTTTACGCGGAGGCCACGAACAGATAGAGAGACCATCAAAAGGTCGTCGGCCTGAGCCATCAAGGAGATGCGGACACCGGCGAGAAAGACATCTTCGAAATCAGGGAGCAGGATTAGGTCGGAGAGGAAAATATTCCAGAGGGTCGGTGAAGCGGGGTCCCCGGTAAGGAGGCCAACCAGTGCCCTGAAATGGGATGATTCCATGTCCCCGTGACGCACATAATAGTCCATCCGCTTGTACAACATCCGTAGCCAGTCGAATATTTTGCCTCCCATGCCGAGCCGGAATAATTTCAACCAAAGAGTTGGCTGATCCGTGGAGGGGAATGCATTCGTGAAATCGACACAGGCAACATACAGAGTATAGTTGTGAGCTCTTGCCCATTCCTTTAGGCAGCGGAGAATGAATGGATTGTTATTAGTGCGATAACCTGGCCTGAAACCATTCTGTCCGGGTGGTATGATTCCGCGAGCCTCGGCCCACTCAAATACTCGCCAATGGATAAGGATTGTGAGCGCTTTAAGGAAACAGCTCTCGAGCGCTATCAATCTATAGCTGTCTGGATTTTCGCCTGGTTTCAAACGCTTCAGAATCCCAATGACCGCCGAGATGAACCAAATTGAAGGGCCATCGCCACGCGCCGTGCATTCATTGAACAGATATGCCAGGTCTTCATTCGGGATTTCCAGAAGGTCGGAATATGAGGAACTTATAAGCAATTTCCGAGTGTACTTGACTACTACCACTGCGGATCATTTAAAGATTCTGTTTTCTTAACTCACTTTCTGGACATCAGACTTCCTACCATCATCATCGAAAAGCAGACGCTGGCGAACACTCTCCATATCCCCTCCACGCTCTTGAGGACTTCCCTAGATGCATGTACTACATGCACTAGCCACTCCTCCGGGCTCAATGGGATCGAGAAGTGTTGCCTTCGCGTCGTCGACCTGGATGATTGGTCCCCATCCACATTTCCGACCCCTTGTCTACGATGCATGTCCTCGCTGGTGTCCTTTCTGTGTACCCCGTCCTAGAGACCTCAGTACCTACAGTAGGCAGCTCGGGTGTTCATAATCATAACTAAGTTTGCGCGATGTTATCCACACTCATTTGGACGCATCCAGCTCATATACCAGGTACCTTCGCTGCATTGTATGAATCAAGATCATAAAATTTCTGAGGTCTAGAATTGCTGTCTGACAACACTGCTCCCTGTGTGCCCCAGCAACGGCGCACCGTCGCTCACCGCAGCGCCGCCGCCTTTTCCGCTTTGTCAGCACATCCACGTGGTTCTATACACTCAATCAATTATTTATGATGATCTGTAAGTTGGCATCGCGATCGTGAGAATCAAGGAAGACTTTGAACAAAACTAAAACTTGAAGCAACTGAGTCAACTCCTCCCTCGGCAGCGGTTTATCCAGTGTTTTTTCAGGATCACCACCAGCTGTCAAGGATGTGTTTTGCAAGATAATTATTGTGCTTCGCTCACCGCTACTATCCAGAATTCTCCGCGGATACATTGCGAATCTGCGATGCAGAAAAGCAAGCTGGCATTGTACGGTCCCACGGGTTCAACTTCGGTCGCATTTGATTTCATCGAGCATTGGGCGGCATTTAAACAAGCTCTCACTTAGCTGTAAATACCAGCTAGAGACTTACGATAAATTTAGCCTGGAGAATAGCTTGCTCAATGTCCTCAAGTACCCCGCGCCGAAAATTGAACTATGGTGCACTTCTTGAAGTCTCAACAGTGCCTTTGACAATCTAACACTCTAATGCATCAAGATGTCTTCCCCTTCAATTCACATCATATATATATATATATATGGTTTGCAGAGACGACGACCTCTGTATACTTGCCCGTTGAAACTTCATCTTCACAAATTAGATCAGACTTCAATCACACCCAGTCGGTCAGAAGTTTGTTCAAATTTCAGAAGTTGATTTTTTTCACCAGGACAGAGTGTTTAGATAGCTCCCAGTACGGAAGTCCCTGAGGGAGAAGAGAAAGTATGGAGAGTGGAAGTACCTACCCCTGCAGATTTTATGTCCACCCAGCGTTTCGAAGTCTTCAAGCTCGGCGCACAGAGCACTAGACCTCGTCAGATGCTCATTTGTGTTCATAAAGTTGTGCAGTGAGCACTAATAGTTCTAACTTTCCACTTACCTCTTGCCTCTTTAAACCCAAGGGCCAAATTAAACTGGTGAACAAGGCAATTGTTTCGACTCAAAATATGTAATTATTTCTCGCTTTCAGGCATCAACTGGGTTCTACCGCGGGGCATGGGTGGTGGAAATATCACTTGTGGTATCTGTGAGCTCGGCTTGGGGGGTGTTTGAGGGCCCAGGGGCGAAGGTGTATTTCAGGCTTGTTTTATACACTGGGAGTGTTTTATACACTGGGAGAACTCCTGGAAACCGGCGTTCGTTATTCGGACCGTGCCGTGTATTTCTACCTACCTACCTACCTACCGTGGAAGTGGGCAAAGCCTTTCACCCTCTCACTGGAGGGCTTAGCACCTTGAAGTGTTCCATTGTGGTAGTGGGTATATTTTGTTGTGGTGATCAGTACGGGAGTAAGGAAGTAGTGTAGCATATTGTATTCAAGTTCAAACTACGGTAATTATTAACCTGCAGACACGCGCATACACAGGTGGGTCCCACTAGAAGGTCGTGAGGTGAGTTATGCACCTGGTTCCGGGCAACGGGTGGAGGCCCCACAGCAGCTCCACAGCCCACAGAAGTACCGTAATGTAATTGTTAAAAATAGTTCAGATGAGTCGGTAGAGTACGGTGTGAGTGTGGTTGAAAATCTTCAACAGACCAAAGAAGAAGAGGAATGGGGGGAGGGCTGGAAAGCGGAGAGATTGATAAATAGTTGTAAGTACTTATAAACCATCTATAAACCTGTCGTAAGTTAGTTATAAGGTGCTTATAAGGCTGTAAGCCTTCCTAACCCCTTATAACCCAAATCTGACTTTTGCGACAGTCGTGGGTTTGGCTCTGACTTGTTCCTCATTAATGTCGTGATGGCGAAGTTAGGGATCCCCACCGTACCGTATATGGTTACGGCCGTAAAAATTACGGGCCTTTACGGGCAGACGCCGGCCCGTACCCGTAACCGTAAAGAGTGTCCCAGAGGGTCTTACGGTACGGTACCGTATATTTGACGGTAGTTTACGGTCATTACGACCGTAAATCAATCGTAAGTGCAATATAAAATCCAAACAGCCTCTTGGTGAGTGGAGACAGTCAGGAATCACTCAAATTCTCACCCTCTTGGCAATCGTGACCTCTGGAGTGCAGTGATGACCGGGATTTGGGAGGCAGAAGTGCTCGAGATCAATGATCCTCAATCAAATTCAATTTGATGGCTGGTTCGATTATGTTTAACCGACACATTTGGCCTCAAATTGCTTGAAATTGGCAAACAGCTGCATTATAATGTAATTACGGCACCCCGGGATACCGAGGATATACAAGAGGTTATGTACACACACATCGAGGAGGAGCAACACATTCTCATCAAACACCACACATTGTAAGCAGGGGGACACATTTCTATCAAATGTGTTGCTTTTGATTCACTTACCTTTTTAGAAATGTGTCGCTGATGGGTCTCGGCGAATGCCGCGGCCAGTGCCGCGTGCCCCATCGTCGGTTTCGCCTCTTCCTTCCTTTCCACCACCACTATCCTCGTCCATCCTCTTCGGTGGACACGGGCGTGCCCAATGCCATCCTCTGACCCCGGCCATCCGACATCCAAACCCCCAGCCACCGATCTCGCCTTCCTTGAGTCTTGACAGGCCTCCTCCCGGTGATTGACGGATTTTTGGAATTGTGTGCGTCCAGCCGTCTCCCCCATTGCTGTCCCATTTAACTGCGAGGAACCATAGAAACATGACGACACAGCAAGCAATTGCCGTTGCTGGAGCATTCTCAACGCATCTCCGGCGGACCAGGGGTGCTCGCTGACGGAATTTCAGCTCCCGAGGTTGCTGATTTTTGCGACTAGGTACGTGACTTTTTGTCATCTCCCGACTGGTGGATGCGCTCCCACAGCGAGAGGCTTCAGCGCGCGGCCGGGACTGTCAGCGTTGGTCTGCGCAGCTGAGCAAAGCACAGACTCGGATTCGGGGTCCAAGTTACGGGGGAAGATATTTATTTGTGTACGATCCCCAGCTCTTATTCGAATTAAACCGAGCTCTTGATTCACCCATTCAACTCCATTCCTTTTGTTTGAGTCCCAAAATGCCGTGTTACCCAGGGGAAGGGTCGTGTGCGTTATCCGCGCAAGTTCCCGGCCTACGAAGTTGTTGAACTTTCAATATCTTCCATGATGTGTTGCATCTCAGCGCAAAGGTGACACATCGAGGGAAAATGTGTTTCTCGCCATTAAAATGTCGTGGCCTTGATGGAAATATGGTGCTTGTGAAAATGTGTGTGTACATAGAGTTTTGTTAATCCCGCGTAAAACACCGTATACGGTCCGTAATGTTACGGTGTACGACCGGCCTCAAACCGTAACCGTAAAGAAACCACCCAAGGGCGTTACGGTACGGTTACTGCGCGTGCACAGCAAGTAATGAGACGAAAAAGTTACTAGATCAGTTCTCGCATATACGAAACTGGCTCACTCGAATTATTCCGTATCTTTGTCGAACCGTGTGGCCCTGTGTGTGTTGGTAAAATGACATCGTACTGCCATCGCCAACCAAAAACCCGTCCCGCAACTCCCACAACTGTGAGGCCGCACTCCTGTGAATATACTTGTAAGTTGTACTCCGGTAGTAAATCCTAAAGGGTACGTCGATGGACCACACACCCAGTAAGTCAAAGCCTTCATATATGCTGAGGTTGCTTTCAAACTACATAAATCTGCGTAAGAAATATCAGCTACTACTGACGTCGAAAGAAAATCAAAAGGAAGCAGTCGAATCAAATCTACCTCTGGTTTTGTGTATCTTGATGCCAGGTAGACATAAACTGAATTGGTACCCGGCCAAACTCCGTCTGAAGAATTGAAATAAAATCAGATTGAAATCTGGAATGGCTCGGTGGCCGAGTCGGCCGCAGCGAGGGCGATTTGGAAGGGCCCCGGGAAAAAGCCGTGGCGTGGCGTGCCTGCCGTGGCAGTGTTGGCGTGTCCCAGTGTAAGACTGACACAGTCTGTGAGTTGTTCTCAGGTGTCAGGGACACTCTCAAGCTGCACTCAAGGCATTTCTTTCACTACCCCATGGATTTCCTGTATCAAAGTGTAATTGATATTTTATAAGTTAGATGGTGTTATTGATTATTGACGCGCAGGCATTGATATTGTCGTCTACTCCGCCTTCACAATGGTTATTGTGATTTAGGGCGCCTTAAATTGCGTCGCAACGACCGATTCACATTGCTCAACTGCCCAAAGACAGCACTCCACCCACGGCAGGTACTCAATTATTTGAATGTTCATTTGGATTCTCGTTCCCCGGGGGAGCTTCACCGTTCTGCGGTATGGCCCAGGCTATTAAAGCACTTGTATATAGGTCTCCGAAATGTATGATACTGTGTAAGTCATACAGTCACTCAGTGCCAACAATCTTTCCTGTGAGCCTGGAATTTCCGAGTCAGATGCAACCTGAGCAGAGGACCCATACCAGATCTGTTAACCTGTGATTGTCAAAGGTACTTCACACACATTCCACTAAGGAAATTCACTACATTTCGTCAAGCTCATCCATTGAATCGAGGTAAACAGTGTTTGAATAATTTTCTCACGGTTGAAACCCACCGGTTAAGACTTGAAACAGACTTCCGGCCACCAGTATATCACCTCTCATGTCCATAATTTGTTTGCGCAGGCCTCGAGAGGTTTTCAATAACCTCGTAGAGAGCCCTGGGTCCTCATCCCGTCGAAGTTTTTGTCCACGATCGTGTTCCAAACTTATCCCGAGGTTGAACTAAAACAGGTATTTCAATGCAATGAACTAGAAGACAGCATACCCCAGACATGCACACACTGCATGGTGGTGCAAGGACTACGCCATGGCGGTGCACGGCTCATGCCACGGCAGTGCACGGTACGGCACGGCAGTGCACGCCACCGTGCACCTGTGCCGTGCAGTGCCGTGCTGCACCGTGCAGTGGTATGCTGGTTCATAATGACCTATATTCACTAGCATTCGTCTGTTACTGACCCTGCGTGGTATTCTATGACCTGTTGAGGTCAACGAGTTGTCGGGTACTTGAAACTGTATCCCCGGCAAAGACTGAGGTATTTTATTGAACCTTTTGAACACAGGCTTACTCTCCTAGTGAATCTACTATCAATATTGGCAGGTCCTAGCAAGTAGATGTCTAAGGCACGATACGAGAAACCGTCCCACTTCCGCAATTCTAATGGTGTCGTCGTGTTTGGCAATCTTGATCGCGACCGAGAAGTTCAACTTTGAGAGCCGTTCGTTTGCTTTCTTCCATCGACGTTGAGCGTCAGATTAGGTTTTCGACTCGGCAGCGCAATTCTCCTTGTATGCCTCGGCAGCTTTACCTCAATTCTGTTGCTAACCCTCTCCCCAGGGTTTCTTGCACCAGGGCATTCAATATCTTATCGCACCACCTGCGCCGGCAGGACCCGCACTTCCTGAGTGCAGCGCGTATTCCTGGGGCCTGCAAATCGTTCCCCCTTCTCTGTCCCCAATGTATTGACCTCCGAAAATGTTCCCCAGCCTCTTTTCTTCTTGCTCCGACTCCACTTGTGCCAATTTTCGATTTAACAGGTATTCCCTCCTTCCCTCCCTTTCTCGGTAACGGCCAACATGTATTACTGGCACCACGCAGAACACCGGTTCGTGACCGTACTGCGTGCCCTTAGCCGGTGTGTATTTTTTCAACATGCCCCAATTGGGCTGAGCCAAAATCGGCGCTAAGTAGGTATACAAAAGTCTTCGAGATGTCTCCCAATTCCAGGAGACACACCCGTCCGAGCTCTACACTCTATGGTCCTACGCCCGCGTAAACTCAAGGAGCAATTTCCCTCTCTCCGCGGCATTACTTCCAGCATAAATGTCGCCTTCGAATTCTGCCGGAACCAACAATTCTGCAAGCACGCTCGGGCTTCGTGTGAAGCAATGCTGAAGTTTGAGCTCAAGCAGGTAAGTATGGTTTTTCTCATGCAGTAAATTCACCGCTACTTAGAGTAGGAACATTTGCATCCCGGCATATTACGAATCCAACCCGCCGGAACATCATGGCCAAAACCCTTCGCCGCGTCAGGGTGGACGGAGCGGTGACAAGGCGGCTCCATTTTCTGAACAGCGCCGTTCGCGTCATCTAGTGAAGATATTTGCAAGAAAGAAAGTTGGATGCGGCGGTATGCAGCGGTTGCATGGGTGGGACACGGCGTGGTTGAGAAGTGACGCGGCGGTACCACACCTGACACGGCGCTCACCCAACATTGATGCGGCGCTGGAGATATGAGATGCGGCGCAATTACCAGGGCGTAATCGAGTTCAGTACCAATACATAGTCAATGGTATACTACCACATCGGTGCCATGTCATGGTCAAGTCATGGCCAGTACCTCGACACGGTTCCCGTCCCCCTAACAGTGCAGAGACACCAAAGTCTGCAGAATACATATTTAACTCCTTGTTTCAAGTGAAAATGTTTGGTTTCGAGCGACGCGACGCGGCGAAGTGGCAGCGCCGCATCAGTGCTTCACCGCTGTCCCTCATGGAACAGTCCAGAGATCTTGGATCCTCAGGGAATATGTTTCACTCACTTGATACCGGACACCAGTGTCTTGAATGGAACTTTTGGGTTTTGAACTGCACGACAGTGCCGCATCAATTGATACTTCCCCGCCGTTCTCGCTTTGAAGCCACCCGGAGACGCACAAGCACGAGTAAGGGTGTATTTCACTCACCGGATGCTGCAACCAACTTTTGAATGGGCACATGAACACATGGACACAACATGAACATTGAAAATGTGATCACTCAACCGTGGAAATTAAAAGTCCGACCATGAATAGGAGCTAATGAGATCGGATTTGAGCATTGTGGTTATTCTAGGGAGTTAAGGTCATCCCTGGCAGTCATTCTACACAATAACATCGGACTCCCAAAAAGTACCTATAAAAGCCTCACCGTGCCACGTCGGGACACGCCAGCACTGCCACTGCAGCACGCCACGCCACGCCACGCCACGGCGAAAAACCGGTGCCCGATTTGGAAAGTCATCAATTCAGTTTCTGATTCTCCCCGAGAGCATAATTTCTATCACCTGATTCAGCGTGCCGTCTTTTCCGTCTCAAACGGGGCATTTTACAAGGCGTGGGCTGTTGTACAATATCAACTCTTCTACCCTCTAACTGAATACGCAAAACGAAGGAATGAACCGTGAGAGTCTTGTTTTGATGGAGTGATCGGAGGCAATGGGGGACTGACTTCCACTTTATTGCGTCCGCCCCTTGATTCATACCCCTCTACCATGTGGAAAATCCTGAAGACAAGTCCGCTCTTCTCCTTGATGCGAAGCTTCGATGGATCAACCCAGAGAGCTCAGAGCACCAGATTTGCGTGAGATCGAGAAGTTAGTTACGGGAGCGGTGTCTTGAAGGAAGTCAATTCCATGAGTCTCAAACGAGGAAGTATGAAGCACTCAACATGCACTTATGTTTCGCGTCTCGTTCTGCGAACGTTGTTACCAACTTGCCTCCGAACCGGAATCTGTGTAACTTCAATCTCGTTTTATCTTCGCAGCGAATCCGCACGGACCATACTGACATAGTTGCTCTAGAAATGTCAACGAATGACTACGTCAAGTAATCGCCGTCCCTCGGTCCCACTCAATCCCTTCTGTGTTCTCCACCGCTCGTCTTCTCCGCTTCCCCGGGGATTATAATACCAGCTGATACTCCTGCCCGAATGGGAGAGGCAAGGATCACCGTAGAGTGCGCATCACCATCACTCGTAGCCAAGAACGCGATGCTGGTCACTTTGCCTGCCCTTTCCTCGGTGTCATCCAATCCGCGGAATCGTTCCCGGCCGTTCAATCTGTCAACCATGAGACTATGAAGTCGTGATTTATCATCCGGGGCTCACGAGGCGAGCATGGCGTTTGAGAATACTGGAGATGGAGTGTCAGTGGGCGTTGACAATATTTTGGGAGGGATAGTGTACTTTTTGCTTGGAAGACGAAGACGCCGACCCATACGACTGACGAAGGGGCAAGAGGAGGGTGTGAGTATCCTACGAGGAGAGACGTATGGGACGGGACACCCACGGTCTGTTCGAGTTAAAAACTAAATCGCGATGTAAGCCAGATTCAGAAGTGATAGAGGTACGACTCACCAATATCATCTGGAGTATGCTCGTCGCACTATGGGGTGCAATGTGTGAGACTCTGCAGAAGAAGGGCGCAGAGCAACTTCACCTCGTCATGAGTGTTGATTCTACCGACGGTTCGTAGACTTCAGCAGGAAATATGAAAAAGAGAGTGGAGTCGTACCACAGGTCCACAACATCAATGTATCCACCGTCGACCGCATCCTAGCGCCCATGAGACTCAATGATGTTGTTTTCAACAAAAGAAATGGTTACCGTGCGTGCTCAGATCGTATTCTCCAAAAGTAGTAGCACAATGAGGCCGTGATTAAGATATCCATACTCAGGTCGAGGGATAACGAGGTGATCACGAGCCAGCGCCACTCGAGGAGGATGGTGACTCGGATGTAGCGTAGTAGGAGTGCTAAAATTGCCATGTGCCCGACGAGGCGAAGGAGCCCCAGGATACAGGCGATGGTCATGATATACGGCCTGCCCGAGAGGATGCGTACGCGATTCGCGAAAAAGATCTGGTTTGGGTGGGGGTGAACAGAGCGATCTGTGTACACTGCAAGGGACGCACCTGAACGATAGTGTAGATTAGGGCCGCAAACAAGACTGTTATGTCTTCGGAGGGCGGGGGACTTAGAACGTGAGAAGGACTGCCGTAAAAGGTCACAGTTTGCGAATACAGCTGGGGGAGGTTGGGCAGGGAGACGAAGAATTAAATAGTTACGAACCGCGTGCAGGCATGACATCGTGTGTCCGAGTTCAAAAGACCTGGAACCGCGTGAGGGACGACAGCGTAGTACGGCTTCACGGCTCACCAAACCAGTCCCACCTATTGACAGAGGATTAGTGTTTATACAGCATTATCCGCCTTCGCGCATACGATAACTTTAAGGAGCTTTGAATCTGCCGGAAAATTTCGATAATAATGGAAGGTTTGAAGAGTCATGATGCCGAACAGGAACGTTCCCGCCACTGCCCCAACTTCGATGGCGCCTAGGCTTCCGTTCAAGTCAGAGAGGAAGTTATCGGACATGGGGAGTGTAGAATCACGAGGCAGGGGAGGAGACCGAGGTAGAAGGTAGTCGTCTTATATCCTCCTTCTCTGTATCAAAATCAGTTGAACACTTACAACCAGAATGATCAGGGGTATCTCACGTAGGATCCGGGGTAGATAAATACCAGGCCGAAAATAGAGATGCACTCTCGAGAGACTATGCTTAGTAGGGCGGAGGGAAGCTGAACGGTATCATGATCTGCTCATCAACATTCGCAGAAGCTCGAGCCCGACAGTTCATAGCTTTGTAGCACAGTGCACATAGCTTTGTGGCACAACTGAAACACATCGCGAGGGGCTGAGGATGAGGAGGAGCTCATGATGGAAGGAAACTGCTAACTCCGATTTTTGTCCGACCGCTTGCAATTGCATGATCGGCATTGCGGCGGCTCGTTGCCGAGGGATTGTCATGCCGTTGTTTCTGATCATCAAACAGTCTTGGAAACGGCGATTGATATGAAGGCCGCCATCGGACTAAAATAAAATGACCTTGCAATACTGATAGATCCTGACGCGTCCTCATCAATACTTGAAAATCCTTGATGATCCCTGCCGATCCTTGCCGATCCTTGCTAAATCCTAAGTATTCTTCGGGACTCCGTCCTCAGACATCCCAAGGCAAACGTAAATCGGCTGCCTTCCCATTTTGCCTTTCCCCAACTCCCTATCAATCCTTACTCGTCCTTGTTACGGCCACATTGATCGCATCTCTCGGCTGTGAGGCTCTCCTCTTCCCGTTTAAGTACCGGCGCCTGCGGCCACTTGGCCTCACTCCGCGCCCCCTGCCTTGCATGCGCCTCAACCTACGACTTGGTCCCCGTGGCGCCTGCGGCCACCCTGGCTGCGACTCCTGTGCTGCATTCGTTGCGGCAAATATCGACGGCACACCCAAATACTCGGTGAGTTAGAACGTTCATTGTTTAGATTTGAGGCTAACTGGATGCAGGACTTCGACAACCCCAACATATCTTGCTTCGTCTGCGACCACGCCTGGGCTGCACACGGTTTGGACGGCGAAACATCGGCTCAAAACCGCCTCTTTGCCCGTGGCAGAACACTGAACGGAGCGTGCAATTCTTTCTTCTCGGTGAATCTTTCAATCTTGCTGTTTAGCCTTAACTCACTCCTGGTCTTTCAAGACAGATGGCGTCTGGAATATGCGCTCGGTCTGCGTCTGTGGACTTCCTTGGGCTGCTCATGCAGTCTTGGCACCGGTGTAAGTCGTACCATAATTGTCTACATGTTCGTTCTGACTTTGTGCCAGCTCTGAAGCCTATACGTCCCACACTGGAGCATCGTACGTCGTGTCCTTATACTCTTGAACGTGTTCTAATGCCTCGTCAGGTCTGGAACTTCCACTGCATCCAACAGCGGGGCAACCCAGCGCCACGCCCCAACGACGGCATTCGCAGGCCTTCCTCGTCCACCAACTACATCTGTTCAACGCACCCGCACATCCACCTCTACTGTTCGTGAGGCGGTTCAAGACCAGCGCCGCGGCTCAATTCAACGCAACCTTCACGGCAATAACACCGGTCGCTCAAGTTCTACAGCAATGACGAGTTCCGTGGCGTCCTCCGGTTCCACTCTCCCCAGTCCACGGCGCACCTCAGGTGCTCCCCGGTCGTACTCTCAGCCGGTCCCGCCGCTCTCCTCTCTCTCCGACTTTGCAGAGGTCCCAGCTATTACTTCCGCCGCCGTGACTGTTGGAATTTTGCCCAAAGTTGTATGTGAATCGGTGCTTCACTTTGAATCTGTCTAACTTGTTCTCCAGCTCGATACCTCTGACCACAACGACATGCTCGACCTCTCCCCGGTGTACTCCTGGAAGAGCGGACCGGAATTGGAGAACGCTCAGACCGTTTTGCGGGATTCGGGTCTCACATTCGTTGTTGACGTCGCTGTCAACGGGCCTATTTTCCAGACCATCGATGAGGGCTTCCAGACTCACTGCCGCATCAACAGTATTCGATACACCGCTCCGACCCTTCCTTCCTCCGCCGTCTTTGACAGTCCGCATTCCACCGCCTGGGTTATCCTTGGCCCAAAGGGACGAACGGGTAACCGGTCGTGGGTCGAGGATCCCAAGACCCTGACTCGTTTCACTTTCAATCTGCAGGCTCTTCGCACTCTCCCATTCAGCTACACCGCCAACAATCTGGGAGAAGGCCCGTTCATATTTATTGGTGTGTTGCTCAACTTTTACCGTTCACACCATTAACTCCATTACAGCGCCTCGCTTTGGAAATTTGAGCGCCCCGATCGACCGCCTTTTTGGCCCGGCAACTCGTCTTCCAGAACATGTCCTTGTTCACCGGTGCTTCCCTCGGCGCGTGTTGCACAAGATCTTATCGTCCCTCGACGGCGACCCCGAGCCTACCTGCGGCCCATTGTGTACACCGGATTCAGATCCGCCACCCGCCCCAGCGCGTCGCAACCCTTCCCCCGAAATTAATCTCCTTTCCGACAGTGACGATGAGGTGCAACATTCTATTCATTGTAATTGTTCAATTAAGCTAACGGTTCGCATTCTAGTTTCCCAATCCGGCGGCCCTCATCGAGACGGTACGAGCTGGAGTCCAATGCGCCCTCTTATCTCAACTTTGTTCTCTCAGCTCGACCCCCAGGACTCACCCGTTGCCTCCTCTCGTGCTCCTTCCCCCGTGAGTTCCTTAATTAATGTTGTTCTTGATGTAAATGTTCAATGATTGTAGATTGTGACACGTTCGGTTGCACGCCAACACTGGCAGCAGGTGCGTCCTTGTCTCCAATCTTTCTTGAACTTCGACTTACACGCCAAACAGGAGGCTGCTTTGTCCGCTGCACCTGTTCTCGCAGCGCCGACACTCCTGGACGATATGCCCGCGCTCCGACCTGTAACCCCGGACCCGGAAGATATGCCCGTGCTCCAGCCCGTCGCCGTTCCAGTTGAGGTTTTGCCCTTCATTCCCGGTCCTCTCCTTGCTACCGCCATGGATGTGAGTTCAATCTCAATCAAGGTATGTCGTTCTCCTTCCGTGGGTCAATGTTGTTAAATTACCATTCGAAACTTAGACACGTTCATTCTCGGGGCCGAATGCACCACTGGACCTCACTCTTCGGTCGCCCGGGTCCGGCGCAAACTCGTTTGGCCTCTGGCAAGATCATATGTCGGGGCTACACGCAGATGGTGACTCGGTGTCGATCAGGGCCCGATCCGTCGACTTGGCCGCCCGAACTCTCGTGTCTATTGCGATCTGGCTCTTTGTGGACCGCCCCGCCGGCGGGTTGAAGTTGAAGGAAGTGCTGCAAGAACAGTTCCCATCCCCTCGTCCCACCGTCGTTGGGGTCACCCAAAATATGGCTGGTCTCTTTGACCTCCACGTCACAGTGTAAGTCTGTCCTGTATTTGTTTTCACCTCATTTTCTCACTATTCTATTGCAGTGGCCACGGCATCGGCAAGGGTCCCCGTAACGAGGTTGTAGCGGAGGCCCTTAAAATACTCCTGGCGGATGGCCGATTCTGGACGCAACGTGAGAGTTACAAGACCCTCCGTCTCCACCCATCTCGCAGTGGAATTCCCGCTCGTGCCTGCGTCTTGAAGGCCACCGGGCTTGTGCTTCTTCTCCATTTCCTCTTCATCGGCGCTCCAATTCCTGCTTCCCCTTTTCTTCTATCTACAATTCTGGAAGGCCGGAGTGCAGCATCGAAGTTTGATCCGGAGTTTCTTCGTTCGTTCGTCTCCCCCGGTTCGCTCTCCCTCATTAAAAGACTCGAGCGGGTGCCTTTGAACATGCCCATGTATGCCTCGGCCTCGGAGGAGTGCATCGAGTACCAGATTCTCGTCAACATCCCGGACGTTGATGTGAGTTCTCTCTCCTCGGCCCTTTTCATAACCTTCTTATAATGACCTATCAGCCTACAATCATTTCGCCGCGACGATCTCAGGCCGAGCACGATGGGGTGTGTAGCACAGTAATCAGTTACATCACCCTTGGCACCGTCGATATTGCGCACCATCCCGACTTCCACTTTATCTCTGACGGGTTCAACATCGTGGTGCCTGCATTCGGTGGCCAAGACGGTCCGCATCACATTCTGGAGGTGAGCAGTTGTCCCTGCATCTATGTATTCGGATGACTCCTTACCACCGCTTCTACAGTGGTTTGCGACCCCTTCCACCCTGCTTCTTCTCGACGCATACGACCGGCAGATCAAAAGTCCTGCCGACATCGTCGACCACCTTGACTTCACCGAGACCAACCCCGACCCCGATCCGTGGGGAGAGAACAAAGAACTTGTTGAGCTTATCTCGCGGTTCGTTGTCCACATCAGGAAAATGTTTTTCACCTGGCCGGAGCTGGCACACCTGGCACACCTGGCACAGCTGGCGCGTCGCGTGCCAACTCGTGCCAGAATCAGTCCGACCGCCAGAATTTACACTTCGGACAAAACACTTGGATTGGGGTCTTGGACTTATACTGATGTCTTGAAGGCACTGTTAATAATGAAAAACGACATTTCATCGTCCTGAGGGTGATTTTGACTGTGCGCGTCCAAGTCGAAAGTTCACAAGTCCTCCATCAACCGATCAACATGACGCACATGTTGTTGATATGGCGTGATATGGCGTGATTCGACGGCCAACCATCGCCGCGCTCCTTGCTCTGTCCCCTCATCTCCTCGTTCTCCCTTCGCGTTGGTGGCCCGTACTGAACCCTCAAGCCATCGGGACTTCAAGACCGGACTTCAACCAGGTCAAGCTATGCTGTCAAGCTGCAAACGGCCCACACCACTCTTCAATACCTCTAACAACGAATCCAGTCGCCCTCGGGAGTTTTCAATCTTCTTCAAGCCTTTCTTCAAACGACAAGTCCTTCTTCAAGCCTCAAGCTCAAGTCCTTTTTCAAGCCTCAAAGCATCCTTCAATGTTCCCAAACCTCCAACCTTTTAACTCCTCGAGCCTTCATCGTTCAAGCACATCAATCTATCCAAACCCTTCAAATTATTCCCATCTCAATGAATCTGTGGTGCCAAAGCCCATGTCTTTGTTCTCATCTGTCTTTTCCCGTTTTTCTGCCTATGTTTGTGTGTTGGTTGTTGTAACGAGGTGTGTCCTCCTCGACTGTGTGTGATCTATGACTTGCTTTATAGTCTTCTGCCGCGGCTAGTATCTCCTTTGTGTCCTGCGCCCAGACACCACAGGCCCTGCGTGCGGCACCCAGTAACGCGATGACGTTGCTATGCCTGATCTATTCCTACGTACATGTTATGCACTTAGGATGTTTTCTACCTGTTTTATGAATTCAATACATGTTTTCTCACTCTACTCCTCCCCGGGAACCGAAATGCGAAGCGATTTGAAAGGTATGAAACTACCAGAATGCATTTTCTGGCAACTTTCTGGCGCCAGAAATGGTTCTGGCGCCGGGTAAGAAATTATGCTCGAGCTGGCGCCAGCTCGCATTCTGGCGTGTTGGCGGCGCTGGTGGTGCTGGCGCCAGCTCTGCCAGCTCAAAAACATTTTGCTGATGCATTATCTCACGGGCACCGGGCACCCACACGACTCGGATCAAGTCATCCATGCGTTGATCGGTGACAACGGCAGCGTTGCGGACTCAATTTTGCGCGCTACACTCTTCCTCTCGGTTCTCACCGGCTCCACCATGCTCCCAGTGCGCCCAAGCTGGAAAATCAAGGTCTGCAGTCTTTTCTGCCGTGTTTCTTGCCTGCTCAAGGACTTCATTTCAGTGCCTGATCACCCATGATTGGAGCGAGCTTTACCCGACCACGGACGCTGCCGGTCGCGAAGACTTCGGTCCCGAGATAATGGTAGAGTTCCGGTCGTGTTTCAAAACGTTTACCGTCACCAACAACGCCCGACTCCGCCGCCTTCTCCTTTCGCAACGTCTGGAGGAGCTTCCAGAGGGCCAGGACTCACACTTTGGACAGTTCATTCATGCAGGGCTCCTTGCCAGTCGGGCGTCGTATACAGCGGTGTAGTTTGATCAATAATATGCTGTTTCTGTCCCGGAGATATTTGCACGACCCTGAATCCCCAAGTGATATATATAACTCGTCGTGGTCCTCCACACTGCGTCAGGGCTTTATGAATTCTTCTCCCCCTCGCTCTCCGCCAGAGAATCGGGGACTACCACTTCCTCCGCCAGACTTCACTGGTTTACAACAGCACTGTAAACACGTCATGTTTTGGAATAGCATGCCTCTAATTGTTGATCGCAGATGGAGACATACAGATAGGGAATCCGAGCCTGTCAATGGAAGACACCTGGCCCTCCTCGCGGTAGTCTTGCGTATATACGGACTCTAACGCCAGCTCCGCTCCGGCCAGTGGCAGTCTATCTTGGCTTCCCATTCCAGCAGAATCCCGCGCGACGCGGCTTCTTTGAAACGGATGTCCACGTTGTTTCTCATACACCCCTCGTGTCCGATTTGCTTCGCGCAGTTCGAGGGCTTAGGCGCATATCTGATCAAGTGCTGGGCCCCATTTGTGTGGAGAGCCAATCGGAGGACATCCGTGTAGCCTGCTCTCAGAGTATGGTTGAAGTTCACGAGATGGATTCCAATCTCCACGGCGAACCCGCAATGCGTGCCCCTACTCCTCGTAATGATGAGCCGGGCCGCCTTTGGTTTTCACTTGCCAACGGCTTTCGGGAGGTTGGAGCGCTGCGCGACCATCTACAAAACTCGAACCATGTGCTTGCGCGCGCAAGTCACAACAATACGAGCATCCAAACGTTTGGGTCTCACACCCTCGACATTGATACACCACTGTTCGTTCTCTATATCTACCCAGCGGTTGGTCTCAGCATCTATTCCTCTGCCTGCGCGAATCTTACGAACTGCCTTTAGAACGTTCCACCGCCAGCTCCTACCGCTCCTCAACTTCCACTTCAAAATGCACTGCTCCCAGCAGCGGCCGCTGGATCACGGTCTCGAACACACGCACACCCTTCCACACCAAGCGAAGCCCAGTACCTTCTGACTTTCCTGCCCAAGCTTCTGCGTGCAACGGTATTCCTTGACGAAAAGTTTCAACCGGAGGCAGTTGACCTCGCCCTCCTGCGAGAGGCCAGCTACGGCTCGGCGTACTTGCAAATCAGGGAGGCACTCATCATTGAACAGATATTTCGCACCTGCTCAAACCGCGGCTTGATTCGTCTGGACATTGCGGTGTGGGCTGGTGTCAACGCCAACACCTATTCCAACCAGTTGACATATGCCAGAGATGCTCGCGCAACTCTGCGGCTCCTGCGCACTCGTACTGCAGAGCAGCTCGCAGCGCAGAGCCCAGACGTCATGGCGAAGGAGGGGCTTTTGAAGGGGTTCCTGAACACATGTTTCCAGGCCGCGTTGCTGCCAAAGACCTGGAACATCAGAAGCTCAAGCTCAAGTACAACAAAAATGTTCACCGTCCAACAAAAGGTTAATCCCTTCAAGACTGAGTTGACGCCATACGCGACGAGCAGGAGGGGATTCAAAGCAGAGGAATTGACAGTATGCTAGCTAGTTCGTTTGCCTGAACTGAATTTAATCTCGACTGCAAAGTTGAAGTATTGACCAACTAAGGTCATTTTGAGCTCACACCATTCAAAATTAACCTTGTATGCTGTGAAACTCAACTGAGATTCCTGTAAGTGCAGATACTCAGCCGAGAGCAGACTTTTCCACATCACATACTTGACCCGGCGGTAGGAAAATATGCAATGCTCAAAGGGATCGGCGTCGTAAGCACTTCTGAGTAGCCAGAATGCTACTCATGCATCTATTGAACATTTCTACACCTTCCAACCGATCCCCAAATGTAGCTCGAGCTCACAACACAGAGATTTGTTGATCAATTTGCATCACATATTGTGACCCGGCGGTAGGAAAATAGGCAATGCTCAAGGGGATCGTCGTCGTAAGCACTTCTGAGGACACCCAATGCTACTCATGCATCTATTGAACATTTCTGCACCTTCTAACCGATCCCCAAATGTAGCTCGAGCTCACAACACAGTGATTTGTTGATCAATTTGCGTCACATATTGTGACCCGGCGGTAGGAAAATAGGCAATGCTCAAGGGGATCGTCGTCGTAAGCACTTCTGAGGACACCCGATACTACTCATGCATCCATTGAACATTTCTACACCTTCTAACCGATCCCCGAATGTGGGTTGAGCTCGCAGAACCGGGATTTATTAATCACTGTTTATTTGATGTTACTGCGTCACAGGCCGCCGCGGCAAAAATAAAATGGAATGCAATGGAGGATCATCGCAGCAAGGGCTCCTGAGCGCACAGAGCTCTTTGCCTTCACCTCAAAACCGATCCCCAGTCTAGATTCACAACCCACAACTAACAACTTATAAACCCTAAACACACTCACCGCAATAGTTATCGAGCTCCGCGCCGCGAGAGAGTCAAATATTGAATCGACTAATTTTGATTTACGATATACACATGCTGAATGAGCTAGGTATTAACGTTTACAGAAGCTAGAGCCAAACGACGATCAGCGCTCAGTCTCTGCTTTTTTGGTTTGGGCAGAGCGGGGATAGCAGGTTCAGCATTCTCATCAGCCCCATCCCGAGCCCGCTTTCGCTCGCGACTCTTCGCAAGCGCACCCAATTGGAACTCCAATTCCTTGGAGGCCGTAGCATCCATGCCTCGGCGCCGCGCACCCGGTGCCGCCGGCGGTAGAGTAGGGTCCTGTTTATAATTCCCGGGGCAATTATAAACGGTTTATAATTTTTGGTTTATAAACAGGCCGTTTATAAACATGTTTATAAACACCGCCCCTAAAATCGGCTAAAATTCGAGTTTTTCGACTTCCCCCTCCCACCGCTTCCTCTGTGAGCCTTTTTTGCCGCTTTCTACGCCTCCTGCACTCCTCTCCGACTTTGCCGCCTTCTACGCCTCCGTGAGCCTTTTTTGCCGCCTTCTACGCCTCCTGCACTCCTCTCCGACCAAATACCGAGACTTCCAATCTGATCCGCACCCGGGATGGCCTTGTTTCTCCCGCGGGCGTTCGACGAAACCCAAACGAGCGACCAATGGCATAGGCAACCACTGACTTGGCGCAGCCCGTCTCATCCACTGTCCCTCCTCCATCAGGAGCGTATCCTCTGAAGTTGTGGTCAACTCCGACTGGGATGGTTTCCGGGAGGCGTTGCAGAAGCCAGAGGAGTTCTTTGATCTCTTCATGATAGTATGTAGTTGGCCCCAGACCCGGACTTAGACATGATGAACGGCGGGAAGGGCGGGAGCGCCGCGCTACTTCCTTTGCGTGTGTCGTGGAGGATGTCAGAAAAAATTGTTCGGAGATCACCACCCTGTGGCTGTGCGAATTAAAAACCGGTCCTTTCTGGCCGACCATTATAAACCGGGTTTATAAACCGGTGTTTAAAAACATGTTTATTAACCGGACTTATAAACAGAACCCTACGGTAGAGCACGACTCTTCAAGTCACGAATTGCGTAGAATTGCGGCAGTGTCGGGTCGCCATAGCATGGAACAACCCTGAAAGACACTCAGAAATCGAAGGACGAGCAGAAGGCCAGGTGCTTACACTGTTGAAGCCCCAAAACTAACTCTGTGCGCGTTTCCACAATATTCGAGAGGACCGATGGCAACCCGGTGCGTCTTCTCCACAATATACGAGAAGAGCATGTGTCTGCGCTCCTCCCCCTCGATTTGGCGCGGAGAAGCCTCGTCACTGGTTGGAACTAATAAATAGAGCGCATGTGAAATGAACCGTAACTCACACTCCACTGCGCACTCCTTGAGAATTCTGAGGGAACGGGGTGATCGACCACATCTGTTTGTCCCACGTGTAGGTGTGGGTTATGCGCCGCGGAAGAGACTGCGATTGGATCTGCGACTTTTCGAGGAAGAGAGGGGAGTAATGGTCTGGCTTGAGGAACGTCGGCTCTGAAGCACCTCGTTTGAGCGCTAAAAGAGTCAGTACAAGGAAGAATACAGGAACGATGCAGAATACACACCTTGCTTTTGAAAGAACAGAGTCAATTGGTCGGTACCCGGGGAGACAACGCCACCGAGCTGCGCCCACAATGCATCACCAAAAATGAGGTGCCCCAGGTTATGCTCCAACGAGAGAGCCGTGGAAACCAGGGTCGGTTCAAAGACGTCGTACAGAGTTGTCTCCTCGTATCGAATAAATTGAGGGAGCGCGGAGAGGTCGTCAAGTTTCACCTGTGAAATGCTGAATTGAACTGTTTCGAGCAGAAGAGGGATGAACTCACAATGTACTCGTCAACAAGGGTGGCCATTCGGGCTGGGAGGCGGGCGCGATCCTTGGTGTACGCATAGAGCCAATCGATATACTTCAGTCGCTGATTCTTGGTTGGTGCAAGGAATCCGTCCTTCATGGCGGGGCTGAGGAGTGATCTAACATTCAAGGTCAGAATAATCGGGGTACGTCCTTGAGACCAACTACCTGAGACCGGTTTTCGATCGATGCAAGTACTGCAGATACGCGGCACAGAACCTTGCGGTGCGCAACGGGTTGGAGAAGACCTCTTCTTCGGACAATAGCAAGGAGAGACCTGGGCGCGCGATGAAGGCAAATACAATCGTTGATTCTGTGCACGACGTACCTGCGAGGAGGAAAAGCTCGTTGACGGTGTAAACACCGATTCCAAGGAAGACCTGATTGGCGTCTCGAATCACATCGCAGGCCAGCCCCCGGCGCGCCGAGTTCTGGCGTTTCTGCATCCAGAGCACAAGCGCGGGGATGAACGGCCAGTCTGGGCTGTAGAAATCGGCAGGAGGAGGGGGGAGCTCGCTACGAAGCCTTCTCCACGTAGGCTATGCAACAGGGTGAATGAGACTCAGGAACGATGATATTACCCACCTGCAAAACCAGATCGAAGCTCAAGAATGCCAGAACGTATTCCTTGAACACAAACGCCAGCCCAACTTTGAACTTTCGAACCTGAAGCGCGAAACAGTGAGTTAGAAGGCCGAGGCAGGCAGGAGATTAATGTTACACACCTTCTTGTCCGTGATCTCGATTGTATTCTCCCACCCCAAGCGAGAGAACAGCTGTGCGGAGGTATGGGTCATATATTGCATCTGGAGCATCGTCAGGACCGGAGATTTTGAGCGCCAGGGAGCAGCGAACCATGAAGTAGAGAGCCCCGAGATCCAGGATAAGAGACCGGTGGGTGTATGAGATTCCTCGCAGCGCCAACGTCGGGATCAAGTTTGTGCATTGCTGCTTGCCCGGGGTGCGCCACATTTCAGGGTATATATAGCTCTGAGCCCGGTTGGTGCCACGTTTGACCGTGCATTTTGAATCTATAGTATACGGAAGTCCTTGACTCGCAGGATGACCTTTGGGGAATCGCAGTTGCTCCTTCTCGGCCGCATCAATTTGCAGCTTTTCGAGTGCGAGAGGACCGTGTTTTTCGATGATAGAAGTGAGCCCATCGCTGACAACAATGTAGGAGGCCTCGCATTCGCGTGTTTCGGGCATGAGAACGCGTCGAGCAAGCAAAGAGCCGGATCCGAGATGGTGGCAAGTCTGATTGGACACTGTGATTTGAACACGACCAAACACATCATTGACGCACATCATTGACGGTTCCATCCTGCGCTCATGACAATGTTCGCAACCTTTGCGCAGAGAAACATAGCGTCCCCGCTCGAACTCCCGCCGCCTATTCCAGATCTAAATGAGGATTTGGCGAGTCTCCAGCTCAGGATGTTCTCGTACGAGCAATTAGCATCGGCCCGCGACGAGGACCAGTATGAAGAAGGTGCTCGATTGTTAATTGGACTGAAGGGTGAGTCGGATCTCATTCACACGGAGGTTTACTGATATTTTTCAACAGACTTCGCCTTTGATGTAACCTCATTGAAGGCGTTCATCGGGCCTCAAGGGCCGCTCAATAATTACCCTTGGAGGGATATTTCCTGGGCCCTCGTCAAATCCAGCAATCTCGCAAGCGACACAGCGAATCAAGGATACAACAAATTCTCTCCAGAGAATTTGAAGTTACTGGATGATTGGACCGCCGTCTTTCTGTGAGTTTATTTACCTTGCATCGGAGGACTTACTCATGAATCCACAGCCGGCGATTCGTTGTCGTCGGAAGGCTGAGTGGAACAGCGTAGCTCAGCAAGCATTATACAACATATATTAGACTACACAATGTCCCCCTGCTGAATTCCCCGTGCGATCTCAAGTGCCCGAATCCAAACCAGCCTACGAACAGTCATGTTGCGCGAGAATAGATCGACCGAGGCGCTAAGGTGCTGGTCAAGAAGCTGGAGCTGCGCTGGAGTGAATGGGCAATTGGGTGGGTCGCACAACACCTCTGAAAGGTTGGCCGGAGTGCTGGCAGAGGCGAATGGGTCGTTGGCGTTGGTGCGCTCATGAGGGTTGTTCTCGAGAAGGTGAGCGACGAGTTCGGGATCCTGGGCGACCTCCCAGTCGACTCCGTACTCGTTAATGTCCTCAATCCCCTCCTCCTCGGGCGTGAGGAACGATGAGATCCCGCGGGGACCCTCACGCAACATCCCGAAGAGAAAGAGATCGCGGGGGCTGCGTTCGCGGTGACGGCGGACAGTGAGCTGGTGAGAATTCCACGCCTCAGCCCACTCCTGCGCGTCACGGTTAACGGAGGTAAGGAAGAGATGATGAAGGAGCCATATGTGGCCGGGACGAGTTGGATTGAGCCCGTGATTGGTCTCGAGGTCGAGGAAAAATACTTTCCACTTCTTGCCAAAACCGTGTGTAACATCGTACCACAGGCGCTCGATGCGAGTATTGTGGACGCTCCTTTATACGTGGATGAGCGCAGGAAGAAAATATGCAAAGAATGAACTCACCGTCCCCAGATGAACGAACCACGGCCAGTTCCATTCAACTCCTCAATATAAACTGCAACCTCAATGTTCTCAACACCGTGATCACCGCGTATCCGACTGGGACGGCCGTGTTCAGCGATGAGATCCATGAGAAGTTGAAGAACGCTGGCACCGCGGTTGTTGTTGTGAACGCGGATACCCAGAACGAACCGCGAGAAGCCGTCGATGAAGCAGTGTATGACCATTTTGTAGCGAATGAGCCCTGAAAAGAATGGTTAGATATGGAAATGAAGAAGCAGAGTGTTCTTACCGTGCTGACCGTCCATATGCACCAGCGACAGTGGACCCGGGACACGATACTGCTTGCGGCTGATCTGCCGGTCACCGAAGACGGCGGGCGCGCCGTGGACGCGGAGGTATGAGCCGGTGATGCGCTCACGAGGTACATGGTAGCCCAAGGATTTCAAGTGCCCCCGCAGCATCCGCCGACCGAACTGAGGGAAGACTTCGAGCGCAGAGGCGATGAGTTGATCGAGTTCACCGTCAGAGATGAGAGAAATCTGTGGGGTTGTGGATGTATGGACGCGCTCAACAGCGCCAGCGGCATTGACATGAGACTGGAATACCGGAGCCCCAGGTTCAACAAGTCCTGCACGCAAAGCGGCACGACGAATCGTGCGAGAACAGACCCCAATCTCCGGTGCGATGCCGGTAGGGCCGCGCAGATCAAGGGCGGCTTGAAGAAAGGTGGGGTCGATCTCAACCCGAGGACGCCCTCGTCGCCCGGTGCGCACGCGGCGAGCAACAACCAAGGGGGCTGCGTCAGGCGGATCCATGGATTCGTGACAGGCCAGGTCGAGAGCGGTAACCATCTCGGAGATCGAGGTCTGAAGAACTGCGTACTCTGCAGCAGGATAGACGCCACTGTGCTGTGTGTGTTGTTCGTCAGAAAGGCTTAAGCAGGAAATGAAGAAGTCTCTACCATTTCTGCAGCGGAAGCCAGCGCCAACGCCCGGTCTCGCACGGCGTTCAACCGGGGCGGGTCTCCAACCATGACACGGAGAGCAGAGAGGACGTCCTCATTGAGGGAGTGGTATGCGCCGCGAAGATTGTTCAACCTGGAGTCAGGGTCCATAGTGGGGATGGAAGATAGATTTGGCGCGCCAAGTCGGTTCACAAATAGCCCCGCAGAGGCCGAATGGGGCGAAAGATGTCAAACCTGGGAAAGTGGGGGTGTGTTGGGAGAGTTCAGGAGGAGCAGGGACTGATAAGGATTCGTCGGGAAATGTTGGGATTTCTGGCAAAGCCGAAGCGGAGAAATTGAGGATTGGCAAGGATTCCTAAGGACATGAAAAATCAGGACTTGTAGGGATTGATCTGGAAATACTCAGGATTCCGTTGGGATGCTTAGGTATCTCTGAGGATGGCTGAGGAACGCCAAGGACTCTTGAAGATCTGTAAGTATTGATGAGGATTGATGAGGATCTTTGAGTATTGATGGTAATTTCAAGTGTTCAACTATTTTGTCCTACACCGGCCACCAAAGATTGACTTGACGAAAGACGCGACCTCCGAACATTCTTGAAGGCGAAATCGGGCAGCTTGGGTTGCCAAAGGTCGACAGCGTGATGCCAGCATCGTTTTCGAAGGAAACGCAAACACTCTCAGCCCTAGGTCGAGAGCTCACTGGCAGCTGAGGTCGCCAGGGCAGCAGTGCTGCCAAGAATGGGACCACTACGCTTATAACACGGTACGAGTTTTTCTGTGCAGCGTCTGTTTAGAAGAGACTAGTCCTCCTTCAGATTTCATCAGTTTAGAGCCCGCCCCTCGTACTGAGATGCTCATCCTCCGTGTCGCTTTGACGTCCAACAACATCGCCGGCCTCCGGGAAAAGCTTCCTTCCCGTCTACGCCAGGGAGCGCCGAATTTCGACAGTGCCTTTTGATGGATCTTTCCCTCCCTCTGTGTACTTTCATTCTGAGAAAAACTGCCAGGTCGTTCGTCCTGACTCCTGAACCCACCCCAAGACGATGGATACATTCAACCGTTGGGCGTCTGCAAATGACCTTGAGCCAACCTTTATCTCGCCGAACGGCGATTGGGTCTTCATCTCCTTCCCGTCTCACAAGCGAACAAATTTTTCGCTGCTAAATTTGAGGTTTCTACCCACCCAGCTATGGCCTGGAAGCTCACACACACGCTGTCCGTGTCCTTGCCGTCGGAGCTGATTGGCCATGTCGATGTGGTACACCCTACGATCGAATTCACGGATCCGAGTCCTCGACTGGTGTCAGCGATGAGTTTCAGTCTCGATCGGCGCGCGCCTTCCGCATCCTGCAATACCAGCAATCCCAGCGGAGCGATCGCCCCGACTTGCCTGCAATTGTACGGTATTCCCTCCAAGCCGGCAGCCCACCCCAGCAATAAATTGGGTGCCGTGATTTCTCTGTGCACATTTATCTAATTTAATGTTCCCGTTTTCTTCTAGACCTTCCTCGAGGAATTCCGTCCTGACATCTCTCCTAATACAACCTTCTCCCTGTTGACGCTCGATAATGGCACCAACCCACAAGAGTCGGGATGGAGGCTAACATCGACAAGTATATCGCTTTTCCCTCTCCCGCGAGTACCAAATTAAAAGTTGGGCGTGCCAACTGGGGTTCCCGTTCAATTCCTTTTCCGTCGAGGGCAACGACAGCGTTTCCGGCTTTGCAGTCTCTCCTCGACACCACGACCTTCCTCGATGGGGTCGCCCATCCTCCGTCGGTTATGACAACCTTGTATGGGTTACCAGAATCGGAATTTGGAAGCAGTCTGGCAATGTTCGAAATCGTTAGAATCTTGAGCATCCATCTAATTCATCTCATCCACAGTAAAATCTGCCACGGTAACATGGCTTTGGGCTCTCGCGGTATATCGGTGATCTTCTCGTCGGGCGACGTCAGTCTCTTGGTTGACTTCTTGGTCGTAAAAACACTCATCTAATCTCCAGGGCGGTACACGGGGAAACCACGATTCACTCGACGTATGCGCCAACAACACCTTCTCCCCCGTCTTCCCAGTCGACTGCCCGTACGTCACCGCCGCACCATAGGCTTCGGGCCTGAAAAGGCCCTCAATTTTACGGGCGAGGCTTCTCGAGCATCTTTCCATTGCCGTTTTACCAATCGGTCACGGGTGAGAGTTTCCTCAAAACGATTCCTCCGGAATTCCCTGGAATATTCAACAGATCAGGACGTGGGTATCCGAACATAGCACTGCAGGGATGGAATTTCGATATCGTGGTCGAGGGTTTCACTGAGACGGTCGCTGGAACAAGTTGTTCCGCACCCGTTTTGCGTCAATCAGCTATCAAGCGAGGTACGAGCTACGTACTGATAGAGCGTCTGTTGAGAGAGACTACGTCAATCATCGCTTTGATCAATGACCGGCTCCTTACAGCGGGGAGACCCACCCTAGGGTTCCTTAACCCGTTTATTTACTCCACGGGACGGAAGGCATTCACTGGCATTACTATTGGGCACGACTCAGGGTGGGTCTGTCCTGCGTCAACTGTGAGTTTCTGTCAACAAGGACTTTTTTCCTCACCGTTTGATGAGCTGTGTATATAGGTCGCGTTCGATGCAATGCCGGGCTGGTATGCGCTCAGTACCTGTGTTTCGCCTGATGCGCTCTGCACGACTTACATCCATTTGCGTTAACACAACTAGATTTGGCACCGATATTCTTCGAGCTGTTTGCTGCCACCTTGGAATAAATATCAATTTCCCGTGAGTCCGATGAGATTAATATATGCACGCTTTTTTCAGGTTTTGCGATCCGATCCAACACGTCGTGGTTGAAAAAGATGTCCTGAGAAAACGGCTTGGCGGCCATGGGACATCAAGATCCCCAAGTCAGATATCAAATGATCCCGAGCGTTTTTTGCTTCGATTTCTCATGTGCTTCGCTGCCGCTCGTCGACGTTCTGCTTACTTTGTGCCTTGCGACTGAGTCTGCTGCTTCAACAACTTCACGCGGCTCCCCGGGTCTCAAAGCTCCGTCTCCAACTTCTCATTCAAGTGATTCTGACCTCGGATTTTGACGGAAGCTGTTGCAAGACCTTCTGAATTCATCATTCGGCAGCGGGGAAATTTCACTCCACGCTCCACATAAGCACTATCAGGTCATCGGTCCGCTGTACAACATCTCCCGCTGGCTCCTGTGCTTGAACCGTGCGCGCCAGCGCTTTCAACAGTCGCCTGTTCAAACTTACGACCTTGGTTGAGGTACTTCATTTTTTTTTCATGTTTTTCTTCTGGTTAAACCAGTCAAAAGCCACTCCGAGCCCCAAATCCCTTCTTGGACAGTTCTTCTTTGACGAGCGTATAAATGGGAAATGCCAGGCTCACGTCCATCCACCCACTATTGCCTACCGCCAACTCATGGACGACCCCAAGTTCCTCGTATTGTACGGAGTGCTTGCTGTGATTGCATTCGCAACCTTTCGTAAGGTACTTCGAGACCCCAAGGTACCCAACGATTCTTTGTGAACCAACCGACAGGCATGCTTAAATCCCTCAGGTGGAAACAATCCCCATCGTCGGGTCTTCCGGGTTCTTATCCAGCTATCGGGATGCCTTGGCGTTTTTCACAAACGCCTCGACCCTGATCCAGCAGGGATACGACCAGCAGCCCCAAGGAGGAGTCTTTCGCGTCGCCCGCCTTTGGGGTTGGGAATATGTAGTCTGCGGCCCCAAGCACGTGAAGGAAATCGGTGCTGCCCCGGAGAACGTGCTATCATTTAGAGATGGCGTTGAAGAAAACCTCCCAAGTTGGTCGTTTTGCTTCCTCCGGTGCCTTCCTTCCTTCCTGACGACATTTAAATACTTTCAGCGAGGCTCGTCATCGGCGCCGCGATCGCGGACAATCCATATCACTCACATACCATCCGCACGAATCTCACCCGAAATCTGCACGCTTGTTTTCCCGATGTTAGGGATGAGATCATTTGCGCCTTCAACGATGTCTTGCCAGTGAAGGACTCTGGTGAGGATCGATTTGTATCCTCAGTTTATCGGTCTCAATTACAGTAGAATGGACAACTCTCCCGGTATTGCCCATCATAATGGCCGTCGTAGCGCGCGTCAGCAATCGCATCTTCGTCGGCCTTCCACTATGTATGAACCGCCACTTTTTTCCCATTCTCGCACTCACTCGACTTCTGTAATTAGGCCGGAATGAAACTTATCTACAGAACAACGTTCAATTTGCCATCGACGTCATCAGTAGCGGGCAAAAAATAGCCTTGTTCCCAAAGCTTTTACAACCGCAAGTGAATTTCAACACAGACTTTACGAGGAGCTCATGAAACTTTAGGCTCGTCGCTCCCTTTATCACGAACAAGAATCAGAGTATCGCTACGGCTATCAAAGTGCTGGGTCCAACCGTCGAAGACAGGTTGTCGAAAGAGAACGAGATGGGCCCAGATTGGCCTGGAAAGCCGGTGAGATTCCTTCGTATTGCCTATACACCCATGGTGCCTGATCATAGATACAGAATGACTTTATTTCCTGGCTATTGGAGCTTGCGGAGGGCGAAGAGCGGACAGCTCCTGCACTTGTACTCCGCGTTCTTTCAACGAACTTCGCCGCAATACACACATCGTCCATGGTATGTAGTATGCTTTGCGGGTCATTTCCAATCAAATGATTTGTGTTGCTCTCCACAGACCTTCACCCAAGCGCTCTTTGACTTGGCGGCTCACCCTGAGCACTTGCTTCCCATGCGTGAGGAAGTGGAATCCGTAGTGAAGGAGGAGGGCTGGTCGAAAGCCGCTCTGAATAGTATGGTCAAAATCGACAGCTTCCTGCGCGAGTCGCAGCGTATCAATAACTTCGGACCGGGTACATCATTCCTTCTGTCTAGCCTTTCATACTAATCAAGTGTCAGTGGTCATGAGCCGCAAAGTTGTGGCGAAGGACGGATTTCGATTCTCCGATGGAACTTTCGTACGTCGTCCTCCGACTTTCCGTAGCCTATGCATGCGAACTAACGTTTTTTGGTCAGCTCCCTCACGATGCACTTGTCTACGTTGCAGCGCGCGCGACCCATTATGACGATGGCACGTATCATAATTTAACAGTCGATCCTCATTCAGATTTCCTTTCCCAGCGAACTTTGAGAACCCCACCAAATTCGACGGATTTCGCTTCGCCAGGGAGCGCGCGGAGTACATGGCCACACACGATTCGAGCCAGGATATATTCAAGCGCCAGATGATCTCTACGGCCGTGGATCACCTGCCCTTTGGAACCGGGAAGCATGCCTGCCCCGTGAGTGTTCAGTGAAGCTAATTGCACCGCCCTCATGTATCGTTAGGGTCGGTTCTTTGCGGCGACAGAATTGAAGGCGATGCTGGCGCATCTGGTGTTGAACTACGATGTCAAGGCGGAGGTGGAGGGAGTGCGGCCGCCTGATGTTTTGTTTGGTCTCTCGATAAGCCCGAACCCCGCCGGCAAAGTTTCCTTCAGGAAAAGGACGAATTGAAGAAGAGACTCCGTTTGAATATATGGTATTTGTCTCCCATTGGAACGTGAAATCGACGATGACGAAGAGACGTACTCATCCGTATGGATGCGAATTTGATCAACTGGAAATACGGCGCTCCGGTCATCTTCATGTTCGCGATTTCAACACTTCTTCCCACGGTTGTAATTATGGGCAGTCAGCTCAAATAAACTAGATCAAAGGCATTAATATTGTTTCTTTGTCTAGCTGTAGAATAATGTTCCTTCGAGAATTTTCCCCCGTTCTCCTTGATATTCGGATTACAATTGCTTCTGTGGTCCAGGTGTTCGCAAGTCGGATTGTCACCTTGAGCAATGAGCGTTGCGAGCGCAGGTCAAGCGGCGCAGAGGCGATGAAGCGATCGGGATGTCGCCGTCGACGCTGTCACGATTGCACAACTGAACTACGTCGATATTATAGCCACGCTCACGATCATCTTCGACGGCAGCTCTAACGAGGACGGAGTTGTCGTAATCGCCGCGCTCATGTGAATACTGATGGCGCACCCCGCAAAAATATTTCTCTGGGAAGCCAGCGATGATGGAGGAAGCAAAGAGGTTAGTTACCAGTGATATTTGGACACATTTGGGGAGGATACAGCGAGCTTGCGAAAGGACAGAAAGCGCTGGGGGAAAACGCCGACGATGTCTGTAACTGGAGTGAAGACAAATGTTGGCTTGATGTTTCTATGTACCGAGCCTTCGGAAGAAAAGGGGAAGAAAAAAACTCATTGTCAACACCCGGGATGGATAATCTTGGGGGGGAAAGTGGATGCGAATGTTGATTTCTATATTTACCGCGCCTCCAGAAGGAAAAAAAACCCTGTGAGACATCCTCGGGGAAAACCGCCGAATAGATTCTGTTGCGCTTGTAAGATAATATCTCGCGGCGCCCAACGTAAGACTCACTAGTAACGACAGTCGTTCTCCGCCCCGGGTTCACCGCCACGCGGGATCATAGGTCCAGAGGCACATAGTTTGCTCCGCCGTCGGACCATCCTCAGTCCGGAAATCCAACCCCTCGCGTCGCAGCTCCTCCAACCTGTCATTTTGTCGTAAATTCTCCAGTGCATTCTGCGAGTTTAGCGGGATTGAAAGAAGGGTAGCAGTCCTGAGCGCGCAATGGGGTTCCTTCCACCTAGAGTAAATCACGTCCAGACGTCGTGAGTGTATTCAAAGTCAATCGCAAGCTCGACTACGGATGTGGTGTCATTGAGGATGTTTGTAATGGTGACAGCGTCGACGTAGCCAACGAGACATAAACGCCGGAGGGTACATGCCGATCGCTCGACGAAGGGCCTGACTCGGCTTTGGATTTCCTGCTCCATGTCGCTCCACAAACTGATTTCTTCGAGAGTAGGTGCGACGAGGAAGTCGAGGATTTCCGTGTCGTACACGTACAAGCGGCGGAGGCACGGTAGGTGGATGCGCTCGTCGACATCTGCCAGCCACGGTTCGCTGTTGTCGGTCACGTGGATATGTACCTCGACGAGGTTCGCGCCAAGCACCAATACACTTCCAGGGAACTCCCCGGCACCGTCTACGCGATAGTGTGTCAGCTGGTGGACTGGCAGCCGGAGGGACACCCAGCGGAATTCGTTGATAGTGGTGACATCGACAAGAGTGGGAGCCTGTTCGAAACAATGGAGGGAGTCGACGTCGGCCTGGCTTATCTCGCCTGACCATTCTATGAATAATCTGCGCAGCAATGGGAGGTGGATAGCATTGAGGACGGGTAGGAGGGAAGAAGTCAAGAGAACAACCAGTTCCTCCCATCGCGAGGAATGTAATGCGAGATATCTGAACACCTCGAGCTGAGGCTCAGGATCAGTTGTTTCTTCGCCATAAAAGTGAATTTTCAGCTTTTGTGCTCGGCTGATCTGTGTCTCGAGCATAGGCAACGGATACAGTCCAGCGGGATCCATACCGCGCTGGTAACTGATGGTCAACAGCGACCACAAAGAGGGAGTCGAAATAGCAACCGCTCTCCAAAGGCGGCTGATGTGGGTCAAGAGCCACGGGCTGTCGTGGGAGAAGAATCGTCGACGTAGAGACGAGTTTCGAGCAAGTGGCAATGTCCAAGTAAAGATTTCGGCGAGAACCTCAGGCGGGATCCGCCTCAGTGGGGAAAATACCGCGTTGTTCTGAGCGCGGAGGCGAATGAGTGACTGGCGTTCCTCCGTGAGTTGCTCCAGCTGACGTTGAAGTGCCGCTATTTCCGCACCAAGATCTACCAGTCGCAGGTCGATTTGAAGCCCGTGGATTTGAACGTGGATATATCTGAGTCCAAAGGCGCCTCGTTCGAGTTCAAGAGTCGGTGATACCGAGTGGCGGCGGGAGTCAACGTTTGGCCACCAGATTCGGACGCGTCCATCTTGAGTTTCAATTACGATGGTTAGTTAAACCTTCAAGACTAAGAGGCAAAACTTGCCGCAAGTCGGTAGTGCCAGCGATGGTGGTGGTGGGCGAAGAAAAGCTGCTTAGCGCGGCTTCTTGATCCCAACAAACTCGGCGATTGCCGAGTTTTCACTGCCTTTTCAGCCAAATATTGAAAACCTTGCAAAGGAAGGTGTTGGCGGTGCATCTTTGCAAAAAGAGTGGTAATCGCTACACACCAGCCCGTTGAAGACAAAAAATCTCGCGGACAAGACGGAAATCGGGGAACCTTCATAGACCACATCAGCCATTTGACATTTTTGTTGCGGCGTTTCACGTGTTTTTTGGCGTTTCGGCATTGTTCACCCAAATTGAACTCTGTCTGGTAGGGCGGTGAGACAAGGTCTATGGCCAATATGTTGCATACTGGTCCAGAGGGTAGTAGAAGTACTCTGAGAGTTCCTCGTTTCAGTGATATCAGATGATCTTGTTCCGGCGTTGTGAGATTTTCGCCAAAGATTGTCGCGTTGCCACGTTGTGACGTTTTGGGGCATTTCAGGTGTTTTTTGGCGTTGTTTCGTGTTGTACAATGCCACAACAAATTTGTCAAAAGTCTGATGCAACTCGAGAGGGCGGAACTGATACACTACAACATTAATCTGCTCCTTCTTTACCCCAACATTGTTGCTCCCGGATATCCGACAGGATCCGATAAGTACAATATTATACCGCTGTGTTCAGAGCATGGGTGGTAGTCACAACATTCAACCACGAATTTAAATAAGGTCATCAAAAAGCCTTAAAAAACGGGTTGCTTATGGAGATCACACAGTTGAACAAGAACGAGCTGGAAGAATAAAGTGGAAAATTTCGACAGTGGTGCCGTCCGCTCTGCATTGCTGACCAGCCCTACTCCATCAGGAAAATCCCAAGTTGCTATGAGCCACTATGAGCTGCTACATAGACCCACATATAGGGATGGACACCGTCACCGTCTTTATGGGTGGGACGGGGCCCGTAAGCGGGGTGCCGTCCTGTCTCGTCATGCCTCTGGCAAAATGCATGAACGGGACGGGGACGGGCGGCCGTCTACGACCGTAGACGACTTTCCAGTCCTTACCAAGTGTTTCCGCACTGAAATTGTCTCCAATTTGACAAAATTTGCTCTCTGATAATCATGAACGGTTAAGCAATCATGAATACCTCCAGGATGCCCCCCACTAAGGTGAAAATCCATTTGCGATAAGAAATGCTCACGTGCACACGATCAAGTCCTTTTCAACCATGGTTGAAACTTCCCTGGAAAGCAAAGTGAATGCTCCCAACCTCTCTTGGTTTATTCTGGGCACTCACCGGACAATAGGGTCGTTCACAGTTGCCCTTTTTCCGCCCTTTTTCACTCCCTTTTTTCTCCCTTTTTCCCATTTTTTCCGTTTTCCACCCGGTTTTTTTTCCCTTTTCAATTCAGTGGAGTAAAAAGGGTCTAAAAGGGAAGAAACGAACTTTGTAGCTATAAAACTGACCAAATACAAGAAAGGTACAAGTGCAAAAAGGGCCAGAAAAAGGGCAACTGTGAAACCCCCCGACGGTGCTCCCTTTTTCCGGCCCTTTTTGCTCCCTTTTTTGTTCCCTTTTGCTTGAAGGTACATGGTTTGCATGCCAGGAGGCTTGTATACCGCAGTGGATGTCTTGTAGACTCAGAACTACACCTATCATGTAGCCAAATTGGAATGTTGAAAATTCAAAGAGGCAGCGAAAAAGGGAGTGAAAAAGGGAGTGAAAAAAGGGCCGGAAAAAAGGAACTGTGAATGACCCTAATATACACCCCTCAAATACCTTTATTTCAGGCTCAGAGGGGAGAATTGATCCCGCCGCCGCCGCCCCGTCAATCTGCGATGGACGGCCGGCTTTTTACGGCCGTGCCCGTTTACGGGACGGTGATCATCCCTACCCACATAGACGCCATAGACCTTATAGACAACTACTATAGTGTCTATATGTGTTGTGTAGCAGAAAACTTTTTAATATTTATTGGTGTCTATGAATGTCGATAAAACAAGCTATAGACGCCATAGCGATGTGGATTTTTCCTGATGTCAGAGACTCAAACGTTCTGATTGATCAAGGCCGAGATCAAAGTTTGATGCCCACTGTTGGGGTCACTGATGATGGTTCAAGTTTCTGGCTCCTTCGCAGATTCGTGACTTCGTCTTCCATCTTCTGTGGGCGTTGAAACTGCAATAACAGATCCTTTTGGGCGATGAAAATTCCAGGCGGTTTAACTTCATCTGAACAGTCAGTTGCAGTGATCACTGACTCACTCATCATTCGGTCAACAGTTTCAGGACAATCATGGTACAATCCGATGCGCTGCTGAATGACGAGATGAGATGTGCTTGGCAAGCCGTCGCTGCGCCGTTCAGGAGCTTAGAGGATATAGTAGGATTCGTATGGCTCTGTAAATAATGGCCGTCTAGCTCAGTTGGTTAGAGCGTCGTGCTAATACGTTGCTTGAGTAACGAGTGACGCGAAGGTCTTGGGTTCGACCCCCACGATGGCCAGGAGTTATTTTGTGGTACTTTTGCTCGTCTTTTGTGCACTAAGTCCCCACGTTTACTTCCTCCTTTCGATTTTTCCGGTCAAGTTACCGGTGCCCCTCTTACGAGCCCTTTGCTTCGACCGTCTCGCTTCTAGCTCCTCGGTCGAGCACCTAACCATGTCTAGTATGACCTCAAATATTTTCAGAATTATTGCTGCTCCCGTTAGAGTGTCGGAAGCGAGCCAAAGTTGAACAGGCAAATGCCGATCAAACACCAACTTGGAAAGCACAGCCACATCAATTCAACGGTTGATTTTCCATTCAACCAATCAATGTTAAACGCGAATTCAAGGGTCCATCCTCTGGTAAATGATAGGGCTGCTGAGATGTGTGCCACCGGATCGATGAAGTGCATGCGGAGAGTTGCCCCAGATCAGTGCCCAGGTCAGTGCATGAAATTCGAAATTTATAAAATGTCTCGATGTCTCTCGTTGACTTTCAATCCAACTAACAAGTAGTAATTTACTTTATACATTCACAGCGTCAGTTCCTTGTTTCCTGGACGCTGACCACCGTGCTATCTGTAACGATCGGTGATGCCCAGAAGCAGAGGTTTTGCGTGAAGTCGCAGATTTGTGGATTCCGCCAAGTGTCTTGCATCACTGGTAATAATTCAGGGCAACGTCACGGTATTCATCAGCTAACCTCATGCGCATTGTATAAGTATCAACTTGAACCAACGGAGAACGTATCTTACTAATCCTGGACCAGAACCAGCTGGAGGACAAAAGCCACAACGACGGGAGACTCAGTCATCTTCTTTCGAGGTACTCTATGTCATTCACTACGATAAGCATTATATACAAGTATTACTGAACTTCAAGAAATAGATCGCGTTGGTTGCGCTTCATCCTAGTCGACATCCGGAACGTCAACCACTTCCATCCATTTGGTGGCCGGCAAGGGAGACGTCACTGAAATAGATGAATGAATGACGGCTCCTAGGAAAACGTATAACATACCCGCTTCGTGATTATCCGTACGATACACGACCATAACCCAGCCCTCAGCGCGCATCGTCCTCACCCGTTCTCTACTCAAGCGCCAGCTGACCTTCCTGCCAGGAATATCGACCACCTCCTGCGACGAAAGAAGACATATGGTGCCCCGCCCCATCTGCGTAGGACCTCCTTCGAGGATGCTGGATATGAGCCGCGCAAGCGCGTCCACGGCGAGGGTTTTGGACGGCTTGTATAGCAAAATATCGACGACGGGGTCCTGCACTGGCGCGGTGGCGAACATCGGCCCGAGGTCGGGGCCCTTGAGCTGCACCACGGCCTCGTAGACCGCGATATCCGTATGGCTACGCGCGAATTCACGCGGTAGGCTAACAGCAAAGGGAAGCCCCGCTTGCGATGTGACGAGGATGTTCTCGAACTCCGCCAGCCACGGGTCGAGCCGCACGCGGCGGGAGTGGACGTTGCGGGTGAGGTCGGAGAGCGGGATGGGGAACATTCCGAGGTAGGGCGCGACGTCGGTGACGAGGCGGTCGGAGAGGATCGTGTGGAGGAACTCGGCGAGCCAATGCGCGGGGTAGCCGACGGCGTGCAGGTGGGCGAGGAGCCGGACGAACGCGACCAGGTTGTTTGGCATACGGACGCGGACGTTTTGCATTCCTGGTGTTCCTGGGATACAGGTGTAGAGGAGCACACGCGTGAGCCAACGCGTAAGTTCCGCGCGTGTGGCCAACTCGCCAATAGGGCGGGGCAGCGCTTTTGGTTTGAGGGAGACGACACCCATAACACCGTCCAGGCGGATGGTCTCGCAGCCGAGGAACTTCGGGATGTCTTTGGGATGCAGCAGAGAATAGCTATGATGAAAGTTAGATAGAGACGAAAAAGTAGGGTAGGATGCGGCGAACTTGTGATTGAACTCAGCGTCGTCCTTCCAAATGCCGGAGTTCACGAGGCAGTTGGATGCGACCGCCGATTCCGGCTGCTCTTGGAGGCATGGGACGACGAATATTGCAGTGTTTAAAACCTGTCGCGCGCTTGTAAATGAGATGTGATCACAGAAGTAGATTAATTCTCACGCCGTGAGTGTAGTCCCTTCGTGTGGTATTTCAGCCCAGAGATTGTCCAAGTTACGAAGGGCACTCACGGAATGTTACTCAGGTACGCCCTGGTGAATTTTCTGGGGAACTTTGCGGGCCGACTGGCGTCCGTCCCCAAGTTCATCTTACCCAACTCTTCCATCAGCCCACCGAGGATGATCTCCAGCTTGATGGAGCCATCGAGGGCCTTCAGTGCGTCGATCACGCCCTGAAAGAAACGCGTCGTGTGCGTGTACACGGGGGACTCTGGCTCCAACGGCAGGTCTCCCCCTTTGTCAATACCAAAACGGCGGTTGAAAGCATCGAATAAGCGGGGGAGGGACATGCCGTCGGAATGCACGTCGGGGTAGCCCTTGCAGTTTGGAAGACTTTTGTTCGAGAGTTCGGAATACTCGCGGTCCTGTTCGACGTTAGTCCGGTGGAGAGGAAAGAGGGAAAATAGCGGTACGAACGAAGAGGGTCATGTTGGGCTTCCAGGAGTTTTCTATCGTCGCTCTGAGCTGCAGGATCGTCAGCGTCGAAGCAAACATAGACACGGACAACGACGGACCTGGCTCTTGAGCCTATCGGCATAAGCTTTCCCCTTCCTATTTTTATTCCAGTGTTCGATCTCGGGATGCCTCTCCCACAATTCCTTGGCCGGAAGCAAGGCGTGCGTGACCTTGAACCAGGCTGCCTCCCCAGCAAGTCGTGGGCGCTCATTCCCACTTAGATGCTCCTCGAGCAGCCTCTCCGCGATTTCCGCCCGCCGCTTTTTCAGCTCCTCCATCACGGTCTTGTCCGACCACGCGGGGTCGTCGAGCCCGCCCAAAACGCGCGCCTCCGCGGGACCCCAGCCGTCCATGGCCGTCTTTATCACCCGCGAAGGCGTGTCGACGTGCTTCTGCAGCATCGCGCGATAGCTCGGCGACAGCCCGGGCATCTTGAGCATCTGCACAAACGATGCGCCGGAAGAGTCGGCGTTGAACATCGCCAGCATGCCACGTGCTGTTTTGGTGTTGTTCGCGGTGGTTTCCCAGTACGCGAGGGACGCGAGGAGGGCCGGGATCGCGTCAGGGTTTACATGCAACCACGCAGGGAGGCTCGGCGGCTCGGCGGCCAGCCGCTCCTGGAGCGATTTAATGGTTCGCTGCTGGCTGGAAGGAAAATGAATATAAACACCACTCTATGAACAGAAGACTCCGTACCGTGCATGAGCGTAGGGGGGCATGACGGCCCCAGCGTAAGTGTACATCAGCGTGGCCTTGATCTCGGCCAGTGTCGTAGGTGAGACGCCCGCCGTCATGCAGTCGTTTAGAAGCAGGAGGACGACAAGATCGCGAGCGAGTGCGCTGGGATGGATGTCCAGCAGTGTCAAGTGGATGCGCACCGAAGAGCGCTTGTCTTTAGGCAGCCCTTTGTACGCGCGATGAGCGCCGACGAGAGTCGCGAACATGTTTCTGGCTGGTCGACATCAGAAAGCGTTTCAAAAGATTTCGAACAAAACACATACCATCCCCAATTCCGCCAAACAAAAACGATAACTCGGATAGACGCGTCTTGCTGAGTGTATTTATTTTTAGTGGGTACGAATCGCGGGGACCCCAGTCATCGAAAAGGGAGAGCATCTCGTCCTGTCCCATGGTGTAATATTGTAGCATCGGGTTTCTATGAATATTGTCGTATTAGAACCATGGTTTAAAAGAAAAGAATGGGACGCACACTCCACGACGCGCAATCGGGATCGTCGCTAGACGCACGCGGGCCTCGTGTGCCTCAGACTTTTGGTCGCCATTCGTGGTTACGATGGCATGCCACTCGCGCCACACACGCGCGCTCTCATCGTTAGAATCCTGCTGCTGCGACGCGACAGTCTCCAGTTCAGCGATCATCGGCGCGTGCCTCTCGAGGAACGCTGCACTTATGGTGCCACCGCGAATACCATGGGCCAGGGCCTTTGCTGCGCGCGTTGAAAGGCGCAGGGCAAGCGTCCCAATGTTCGCACCGCCGCCAGACAGCTTCCACGAGCGAGAGATGGCCTCGAGGCAGGCTAAATAGTCGCCCATCTCGTATAACGCCGCACTCAGGTTTGCCGGGTACACGTTTTCTTGTGGAGCTGCCGCTTCCGCCTGAACACGATGTTAGAACACGGAAAGTAAAAAAGTAAAAAAAGGGCGGGTGGACCTTCGCGTATAGTTCTGAGGCCCTGTGAGTTGGTCAGTTGGATTCTATCGTATTATCGCAACTGTGGACGTACTCGAGTAGGTTGCCCTCTTTAAAGGCAATGTTGCCCTTATCCTTGAACGTATCCGCCCTCTGTTTGGCGGCAGACATGGTCAGATGGTTGGATGATGTTTCCAAAGAGTTCCTTCCGGTGAGTTTTGCGATGGATCCCGAGGGTGCAAAACCACCGCAGGGAAAAAAGTTGTGAAGGAAGCGAGAACTGTGGCTGTGGTGATGGGGGTCCTGTTTGGTTCTTCGATGGTATCAAATCTTTACCCCTATCTTACCTCCGCACTGTGTACACAACCAAGCCTGCGATTCCGCCCGAATGAATTTTAAAGGAACATTGAGAGAAGAGTTATATTTCTCGAGATGCCTGCAAATTTTGCCAGTTCAACGATGCGCACCGAATTTAATGTAAATTTGAAGCCGGTGTGCGTACGGGGTCCGCACAACTTTCGTTGATTCGGAACAATCTACTTAGTTGCAAGGAAAATGTAGGAACCGAGGCGCGAATTATCAGAGGCACATCAGATTTCAACCCAAAATTTCACGACTCTACAGCGCGAGTTGAACATTTCGCGGCCGATATCCAAGTCAGATATCGCCCTCTCCACCTGTGCATGTCACCCAGATGTACCGATTATTCTGTAGTATATGGGAAGGGTGTGAACAACGGACAGCCCAAGGGGACGTCGGGATTAAAATTTCGGACGGGGGGAGGGAGGGGGGGGGGGGGGGGGGGTCTGGCCAAGGCCGAAAAAAACTTTGTACTATAACTTTTGGGAGGGTGTAAAAATGTTAGTAGAGGCATGTGAGAGGTCCTAGGGAGGGAGAAATCTCGATTTTTGCTTCCCACTCACCTCAGAAGGTGTTCAAATGAGAATTTCAACCAAAAGTGCTTGGTTGGCGGTGCCGCCAAGGTGCCGGAGGAGGTTCAAAAATTTTCTGCAGGTCTAATCAAAGTCTTGTAGCACTTTATATAGGTTTAGGAAGGATAAAATGTACCTCAGGTGTCAAAACCAAGTGGCGGTAGTTGTCCGAGGGAAGTTCAGTAGGTGACGGAAAGTCCGGAGGAAGCGGCCCGGCGCCAGGGGTGGGAGACTCCTTCCCGTTATGGCAGGGGGGGGGGGGAGTCTAGCCAAGGCTGAAAAAAACTTTTCGACCCCCCTTCCGATTTTCGAATCCCGACGTCCCCTTGGGACAGCCAAATCTACATCGCGGATGTAAGAACGTGAAAATTGGAAGGAAAGATTTCACAAAACAACTCTCACATTGTGCCATGAATATGACACTTTATCGGACTCCACCGTGTTAAAAAGGATGTATCTCATACCCACAAAGAGGGAAAAGGATATCAAGGAAATGCTAGCCGCGAAGTCCAGCTTCCACGCCATCGTTAGACCGGCCGACCACAACGTCAAAGGGACGACGACAGTGTAGCGCGCAACGGATGGTAAAGTGATGGGAATAGTTCGACGACCGACTGCGCGGTCACCTAATTCATCTCTAAAGTCCTGTGCGTGCACTGTGGTGGTAAAAAATGCCAGCTGAGATGAATATTGACAACGCCGCAATTGAGTCAAGACGGTGGGGATCCAGTCCTGTCAGTACGGTCAGAGAGCGGTGAGCGCGGATGCACTGACAACTCACCTGCCACTAAAGTGGCCCCACTTCAAAACAAGCAAGCCCAGCAGCGTTTACCGCATTACGAATAAGCCAATGCTGTCTGTGGGCTGACCCCTCATTATACAAGAAGGTCAAGGCTACCACAGCAATACTGACGTAGAGCGCCTCCACGCTATAGCAATCCGAAAGTCCGAGGCAAAGGGGCACTAAACACCACCGGAGAAGGATTGCCTGGGGAAGGGAAAGGCGGTTGGACGGCAGTGGCCTGTCCGGCTTATTCAGAGCATCTTCTTCCGGTTGAAGAAGTTGATTTGACACGTTGAATTGCAGGAGGTGGAACCAGATCCAAAATATGACATGAGGCAGGTGGTATGCGCTGGAAAGAGGGGCAGACGCGATTGCAAGAAGGGTCTGCTAATAACAATGAGGTTTTATGGGTCACAGAAATTTGAGCAGCAAGAAACACGGACGATCGGCAGTAAGATGGTCTTTGTGTCGTACTTGGTAAACAGACACAGAGTTTGGAGATGGAAGTAGAGAGCATTTTGTGCTCGACGGAAGGTGCCTTTGCAAACGTTCATGATGGGGAAAGATGAGGAATGCATACGAAGATTGCGCCCCTTTTCATGTCCGATGCGTCTGTTCCAAAGTTTGTAAAGGTCGCAAGGCCCTACGTCCGCTTCTCCGCGGTTCAATTGTTATCTTGAGAGGATGACCTGTGCGCATCCCCAACAATCACCTATCGTGCCAACGATCACCTATCGTTCCCCTTCCAATACACTTGCGCCATGGACCAAAGAGTTTACAGGGATGCGCAAATAGACTCTTCATTCTTGTCTTGCTCTTCATAAGTACACATGTCGTAGCCTTTGGAGCTCCACTGATCTGTTCGAATTAACCGAGCAGTCTCAAGCCATGTACTCCTACGTTGTCTGCCACTGTGGCCAACGAGTAACTATGAGATCCTTATGTATGTGATTCCATCCTGAGAATTTACCTCCTGTCTGATGCAAACATTTGCGGAAAGTATTGCAATTGAACAACCAAAATTCCCACGGTTGAATATCCGCGGATCAAAACGGATCAACGACCCTTGGATGTTCAGCTTCAGTACTAGTGAAACACTTCCTCATCCGTGAATGCAGGGTCTTTAGAGGAGGAGTGAACAGGTAGGGCAAAATAGACATAATACCCTGGCCAGTCACGAGTCAGAACGTCCGGAAGATGATCAACCGTGATCCACGAGGGCTTTCATACGCCAGCAACACGCTGGGTAAGAAAGGTCTGAAAGCCGGGGAAACCCGTTTGACAGGATGATATACGTGTTTCAGCGAGCACTCCGTTCGATGAAATTACAGCGGCTTCAACCAGTTATCTGGGTCTCAGAACCGAGAGTCGTTCTTCATGCCCTCGGTTAGGACGCCTTCAGGTTGTGGTGCGCGCCCGACCGACGGATTTCGTTCATAAACACCTCGTCTGCCTGGGAAGCCGAAGATGGGGGCTGCTCGTATGACCGCCCCAGATCCCACTGTCGTTGAAGTTGTCGGGGAGTTTTGTATGTCCGGTTGACATCGTATTTCTGCCGAGAAAAATATACGGATGTGCAGGCCGGTCATTTGCGATAAAATAACCACATCGAGGTTGAACGAGATTTCAGGTTCGATGCTTCAGACGACAAAAAATGCACGACCGAGCGAGTCCAGCGATATTTTGCGACTAAGCAGCGAGCTACGAGGGCAGAACCACCACCCACCCATTAAATCAAATGAAACTTAGCGAGTGTATGCGCTGATTCGGTTCGTTTGTAAGTTCGTGGTGCGAGGGTCGATGAATTCGTTCGTTGGAGGTCGAAGAGAGGGTAAAGGGAAAGCAGGAGGGCAGGGAGAATGGTGCGACGTAGGGTAGTTCTCGGAACTGGTGATTTTGAGGGGATGCGGTGTGTGCACGTTGCGGTAGTGTCTATATGAATTCAGTAGTGGTAAGTGGGCCGCAAATGTACATGCCGCGAGCCAATAATCGTCCCATAGTATGGCTATTTCAGTTGCATGATGGAAGAGCAGCGTTGCTCAGAGCGGGTGTGCCGGCGCTGCCAGTGGAGGCGAGTGCATATGCCAAGATCGCCCAATATCGCTTTGTTCACAAGAAGACTCGGATACCCTTGCCAGTGATTCCACGATTTCCAGCACTACCAGAGCAGTAGACAAGTCAACACTGCAGGATCTCGAGTTTTAGTCCAGGATTCGTTGACGGCGTAGTCTCTCGTAGACAGACGCTACAACATATCTTGCTCGTACCTCGCGTGTTGTATTGACGGCGAGAGTGCTTGAGGAAGGTCACCGGTTCAGTTGCACTGGCTGCCTAGCAGGCCTCTGCCGCGTTCCGAACGCTTCAGGAAGGAGTAGCAATAAGCGCAAGTTCGCCGAAGCGGACCCCGCATGAATTGGGCTCGGAGGTGTAGGAGCAGGGCAAGTCGGGCCGCGGGCCGAGTTGCTGCATGAGTTGCCGAGCTTAACTTGGCGACTAAACATGCACTAACATGCACAGCTTGCTCTCGACCGTCCCGGCGTCATTCGCTTCTAACTCTGGAATCTACCTCGATAAATTGTCCTTTGGCTCCCGACACATTCCACGTTTCTTTGTGCGTTGCCACCCGGGACTCATTCCATACTCTTTGCCTAAAGTTTTGCAATGGGAACTTTAAGCGACTTGGAGTGTTTTTTTTAACTCATCATAGTCTCAGGTCTCAGGTCCTTGTGCCCTTCGTCGTTTCTCGCTATCCCTCTCCGTCCTCCGTCCTACAGCCTTCCTTGTCGCTGCTCTTTTACTCGGTCTTCTTACCAAATCACATCTATTCTGCGGACGCGCTCTTGCTTTCCAAAACTCCAAGACCTCGTAAACAATGGGCACGAACTCAACGGCGGGGAAGGATCAGGACGGGTTCGACGGGGGCAAGTGTGAGTGGGACGGGGACGGGTGGGGTGCATGGCGAGGACGGGCGCTGCAAGCGTAAGTGGGACGGCGGGGCAGTGGTGTCGGGCTCAAGCCCGCGCCCATCAGTATATTTTCCAAGTGTGTTTGGTAAGGTTCAACTTGTATGCAACCTCGGTAAAGTTCGAATTATATTTTGACAGTCAGCAACGACCCACGGCGTGCAGCCCTAGCGGCGGCCTGGGGGGTCTGAGCAGAAAAAGTTGGCTGGTCGAAAGCCTGACACGGACTACACGGCGTTGGTGTCTGGGACTGGCGTGTCAGCACTGATTAATCGCTCTGTTGCCGGTTGGGATTGATAACTTGAGCCGCGAACTGAATCACGTATGTATGATTACCTCTTCCGCACGTTCATTGATTCGCGAGTTCGAAGACTCAGGCCGTCGAGTATTTAGTCTGAATCTCTCTTCTGGTTCGCAGTACACTCACTCCTTCCTTCATCGTCTCCCACTCCCCTCTAGATCTCATCAGGATGCAGGCTCCCCCGACCCCAACCCACCACATCGCCGCGATGCTCCTCCCCGAGTGGGGACACACCATCAGCTACATGCACGCCGCGACTCGGATGCTCGCCACGGAACCCGGGCTTGTTATCACGATTGTCCAGCACAACCTCGTCGGTATGCGTATGCATTGCTTTCTCGCTGATTTTTAACTTAAAAATAATAATAATTGTGTTTATGTAGTCCCCAAAATGGAGGCAGAGGTGAAAGGACTCGGAGGCGCGCACGGAAACTTGAAGGCACGACTTCGAATCTTTGGTGTCGGCGACTCGGAGTGCGTGCAGCGATCCATTATTATACTATCAACTGACTGACGCGATTCAATCTTGCTGTACACAGCATGGATTTCGGAGCATCTACGATAAAAGTGGCGACGGAACAGCTCAATCGCGGATGGATGGAAATGATCGTTCAATTGGCGGAGGGAAGTGAAGGGTGGCCTAAACCTCGCGCTATTCACGTACGTCAGGCTCCGAGTCTCCGGTTCTCGTGATTTTCTCTGCTCTTTACTTGCATACCTCATTCTCTTCCCTACTTCTCTTCCCCAGTTCAACTTCGCCGGCTGCGACTCAGCAATCGAAAGCACCAAACAAATCATGGGTTCCACGTGCAAGACCCTCCTCTGGTGGTCCTCCCCGGTTTCTTCGATGCTGGCGCATTTGAGCGACTACGATCTCGTCAAGATCGCGGAGGAGATTTATGCCGATCCGGCGAGGCGTGATGGGCGTTCGCTGGAGGATATTGTGCAACAGGTTCGTTCGTTCGGTTCATTCCCAACATGATTCACGTTACACGTAGACTTAACTAAAGTAAATTCAAACACAGGTCGTCAACGCCTCTAACGGCACCGACAAGCTCTCCGGCCGCTTACTCACCTTCCCCGGCGCGCCTGACATGTACGACCACGAGCGCCACGCGTACGCCGCCGGCCCTCCGCTCGTAGGCATATTCGCACAAGGGCAGAAGCTCGCTAGGGCTGTCGACGGGTTCATTGTCACCACCAGCTGCTGCTTCGAGCCCGTCGGTGTGCCGTACTGTCGGGAGTTCTATAGGAAACGCGGTCAGGAGCTCTTTGCGGTTGGGATACAGGCGCATGAGCTTTGCTGGACGGACAGCGCCGCTGTGGTGCCTTCCGACGCGCGCGTTAAGGCGTTTTTGGATCGGGCGGTAAGGGAGTATGGACTTAGGTCTGTCCTGTACATATCCTTTGGGTGAGTGAGAGAAGGTCGCTCTTGATTGTTTCTGATAGATGTTTGTGCTCCGAAGGTCATTATTCTTCCCAGTTGCAACACCGCAGCTCGTCGAGGCGCTTCTAGACACTCTACTCACTCTTGAGTCTCCCTTCCCATTCATCTTCTCGCTGGGCGGCCAAATGGCATCCCTCCCAGCAGATCTCATCCACCGGGTTAACACCAGCGGGAAGGGACTCGTCTGCGACTTTTGGGTCGAGCAGCGCGCTCTGCTGCAACACGGCGCCGTGGGGTGGTTCCTCACGCACGGAGGCTTCAAGTGAGCTTTATTTAGTTGGGAGGCGCACCCGGGACTTACACTCTTTTGTTAAAAAAAGCTCGGTGTCCGAGGCCCTGACGCAGGGCATCCCATTTATAATCTGGCCCGTGGGCGGCGAGCAGCCTATCAACGGTGCGTTGTTGTCGGCAGAGCCGAATCCAGTGGCTATTGAGCTCTTCCAGGTACTGATTTTTTTTTACTTTCCTTCCTTGCTTAACCCTTCGTTCGTTAAATTAAATCCACTGACAGGTCCGCACTGGCCCTCAACTCGGGCCCTCCCTCCACAGCAACACAGAAATTACCGGCATGGTGCAGGCCGCATCAGAGGAGTTCAAGGCGACGTTCGCGGCTGCGCGAGGTGCAAGGGGCGCAATTTTGCGGGCCAATGCGGAGAAGATGACGCTGGCTCTGAGGGAGGCGCGCGTTGGGGAGGCGGCTGAGGAGTTCAAGAGGTTGATCGACTTCTGATGCACAGATTTATTTCGAGGAGTTTTAGTCCAGGATAGTAATTGGCGAGAGTGCTTGAGGAAGGTCACCGGTTCAATTGAACAAGGCAACTTAAGTCGAACGGCGGGCCGAGTTGCCGAGCCTAAGCTTGGCGACCAAGCAACATGCATCAAACATGCACAGCTTGCTCTCGACCATCTCTCTCGTCATTCGCCTCCAACTCTGGAATCTACCTCGATAACTGGCTCTCCCGACATATTCAACGTTTCGTCCAGCTTCCGACTCCATTCTTTATTTGCTCAATGCTCGCGCGTTGCCACCCGGGGCTCATTCCATACTCTTTGCCTAAAGTTTTGCTGTTGCAATGGGAATAAGCAACTTGGAGGGTTTTTTTTTACTCATCGTAGTCTTTCTAAACTCAGGTCATTGTGCCCTTCGTCGTTTCTCGCTGACCTTCATCGCCCTCCGCCTTACAGCCTTCCTTGTTCCTGCTCTTTTCCTCGGTCTTTTGACCAAATCACATCTATTTTCCTCCTGCGGACGCGCTATTGCTCTCCCAAGACCTCACACACACACCGTCCGAGCGGTTCTCCTTGCGTGGATTTCGGTCCTCGCTGCCGCGCCGTTTCCTCTCTTCGTTTCCATCTCCCCATCTTGGATGTTCTCCCCGCCTTGGATGTTCTCGGACCTTGGGCTTTGAGAAGTGCGCGGGACTGGCGCGACGAGCCCCCGAGGAAAGTCCCTCAGGCGAAACTCACTCTCAGGTCGTGCTCGGACGCTACTCCTTCGAGGACGGCTACTACGCCCGCTGCCGGGACGTCCTTGGACTTTTCTCTCGGGGTTGCCCAGGACTAGCGCAAAGCGCGTCCTGCGTCGTCTTGAGCGACATGGGCACCCGCTCGATGCGCACTGCTAGCCGGGACGCGCGCTCTTTCCTCTCTTGTGCCTCTTCATCTCCACATCTGGTTCTTATGCGCCGGTCTGCAGGTGTGCGCGGGACAGTGTCCCACGTTTTTTCTTTCGTTAGGCGCAAGGCGCATACTGCTCCTTTCCGAAGGACAGGCCCCCCCGGTCCCCTCCTGCTGGCTGTTTCTCCTCTTCACTCATTCTCGTTCTTATGCTAACATACATCCACTCCCCGCACTTCCGCCTCCTCGGCACCTTCGTCTCGTCTCCGGCGCCGGAATAACCTCCACGATCCTGTTCCATGTCCTTGTACGCCGCCTACGCCCTCGACACTTCTCTGAGCCTTCTACACGCACACGCCCCGCCCGCCCACCTGCCGCGGCACCGCACGTCCTCCCTCCGCCTCGCCTGCTACTTCCTCCACCACGCGCACGGCGCCCGGATCAACCTCCCCCATACACGCTCCTCGACGGCTCTGCGCCCGCCGTGTACTCCCTACACTCTCCCCACAACGTCAAACGTGGCGGCGTGGTGTTTGCTGAGTATGCACGATTAGAAGGGCGCGAGTTTTCGCGCTAGAGGCGGTATCGGGCACGAACTCGACGGCGGGGCAAGGACAGGACGGGCTCGACAGGGGCAAGTGTGAGTGGGACGGGGACGGGTGGGTGCGGACCGTGCGGGTTTGGACCGACGGGGACTGGGTGGGTGCGCGCGGCGAAGGGGTCGGCGAGGACGGGCGCTGCAAGCGCAAGTGCGACGTGGGGCACTGGTGTCGGGCTCAAGTATATTTCCCCCATGGCCAAGCGGTTCCGTTCCATCGGCAAACAGCAAGGCAGCGGCCCATCAAGAGTGTTCGCGATGTCAGATACACAGATTTGTGGATGCTCCGCCGAGGCTGACTAACTTTGAGAGTGACCACCAGCAGGCGCCGCCGAGGAAGTTTCATTCGCTGCTCTTGGTTTGTGGCGCTGCAACTCACAGGTTTGTGGATGCTCCGCCGAGTCTGGCTAACTTTGAGAGGGACCACCAGCAGGCTCCTCCGAAGAAGTTTCATTCGCTGCCATTCAGTTCGCGGCTGAAGTTATAAATCCCGATCGGGCAATAGAGCCATTACTCAGTGCTTACACGCCAGTCCCATACACCAACCGCCGTGTAGTCCGTGTCAGGCCTTCGACTCCATTTCAGCCAACTTTTTCTACTCAGACCCACCAGGCCGCCGCTAGGGCTGCACGCCGTGGGTTGTTGCTGACTGTCAAAACATAATTGAGTGCTTTACCAAACTTTACCAAAGTTGAACCTTACCAAACACACTGGGGTCGTTATAAAGAGATGAGTCTGGAAAGCGGTTCAATTGTCCACAAGTTGAATTTGGGATGTTTTCTCTTCCAGCTATCAGCAGCTTAACTTGGGCTTTTGTTGCCTCCCTAACCTTGTTTTTCGCTCTTCGATGGAGACGCAGTGGCTCCCGACTTCCACTTCCGCCGGGTCCCCGTCAATTACCCCTCTTGGGTAATCTACTCGACATACCCTCTGACCTGCAGTGGGAGAAGTACCTCCAGTGGAGCCAGGAATTCAGTATGTTCATCTATATGGCTATTATTCATCCTCTTCAACCACTCTGTAGATTCGGACATTATCCATCTGAATGCTGCGGGGACATCTATTATCGTGTTATCCTCGATGGAAGCCGTTAGAGAGCTATTGGACAAGCGGTCTTCGCTATATTCCGATCGGTAGAGTTCTTGCCAGTCACCGGGTTACCCTAACTAAACTGATTAGGCCGTATGCGCCCATGCTCACTGAGCTCATGGGGTGGGATTTCGGCATCGGTAAGTCTTTGCATTGCATCTGTGGTCGAAGAACAATGAGCGTATGAATATCAGGACTCATGAAATACGGTGCGCTCGAACATGCCCTCTTCATACCGCCGTTAATTTTCTCTCTACTCGATATCAGGAGAGCGATGGTCGGTACTATCGATAGGATCGCAGAATTAGTCGTTGACAATGCTTCAGGCGGGCTCACCGAAAGATGCTTCACGAAAGTTTCAACGCGGGAGCAGTGAAACAATTTTACCCGCAAGAACGTGCAGCGACCCATAAACTCCTTCGTCGGATCCTTCAAAATCCGGAAGACGACGTGATTGAACAGTTTAGGCGGTAAGACGTTCGGTTAATACTCTCCAGTCGATTTTTCATCACTATCCCAGCATGGCCGGCGGACTCATCGTGAATGTCACTTATGGAATTACCGAGGAAGGCCCATACATCACCATGATAAAAGAGGCAGTGCATGGGTTCTCCATTGCCAGTATTCCTGGGACCTTCCTTGTTGTAAGTGCGTTGGAACGAATGGAAGAAATATTCAAAAAGAAATGCTTTCAGGACACCTTTCCTTCGTTGAAATATGTACCGGCGTGGATGCCCGGTGCGGGTTTCCAGCGCAGAGCCGCAAAGTGGAGAAAGCTTACACAAGAGGTCCTGGAGATCCCGTTTGCCGAGGCTAAACGACGCATGGTACGACCAATATCGAAACTTTCAGATCCTTCTGACGTTGTTTTTAGAACATGGGAATAGCTCCTGACTCTTTCACGTCGTTGAACCTTGGCGCACTGGATGACTCGACAATCGGAGACAAAGAGGAACGAGAATTCACGATTAAAGCGAACGCTGCGATCTTGTACGGGGCCGGGGCTGACACAACGGTGTCGGCTCTTGCAACCTTCGTACTGGCTATGATTGAGAATCCTGAAGCTCAGAAGAAAGCACAGGCCGAACTTGACTCTGTTGTTGGTGTTGGTAACCTTCCCGACTTCACAGACGAAGCGGCTATGCCATATGTTTCGGCGATGGTGAAAGAGGTTCTTCGGTGGAGAAATGTCACCCCGATAGGTTTGTCGTCCAGTCAACTTCGAAGGTGCTCTGACTCAAAGATATTCAGCTATTCCGCACTACCTCGCAGTTGAGGACGAATACCGAGGGTATAGAATTCCGGCTCATTCTGTGGTCATTGGTAATGCATGGTCAGTTCCCTATCTTATCGACCCCTCAGCGAGTAATAACTTTTCATGAACAGGGCAATACTCCACGATGAAGTCCGTGTTGGTCATCTCTATCGACTTTTACTAACATCCTCAACAGGATATGTATCCCGACCCGCATTCCTTCAAACCAGAACGATTCCTGCTTGAAGGGAAGCTCAATCCAGCGATTAGGGATCCCGACGCTGCATTTGGATTCGGTCGGCGGTCAGTATCTGCCTTGATATCGTCAGGATTCTGAACGCGGAACAATGCAGAATCTGTCCCGGTCGCAACATGGCCGCCTCATCCCTGTGGATTACCATCGCATCCATATTGTCCACCTTCAACATAAGCAAGGCCACCGATGACAATGGAAACGTAGTCGAACTCTCACATGAATATGCTCCGGGACTGATTGCGTGAGTCCCTATGTAAGGTTTTTGTAAACGATATTAACCGAGGTCGTCAGATGTCCTCTGCCTTTCAAATGTTCGATCACTCCCCGTTCCACACAGGCGGTGGAGGCCATTCAGGCTACAGGTGCAGAGTAAATCACGTAGGAAGATGTAACGGACGGACATTGCTTTTTCCTGTGCTCCTCGCTCCTACACCATTTTTATTCACTCTGCACTCGCAGACGCCGACATTCGTTTACCTCCGTTTCATCTCAACATTTCAACCATTGTACGCTCACTTGAACACATAGAAACCTTGATACAGTATATAAGGCTGTAGCGTAGATCAGATTCCTCGGTTAAGTACAGTAATCTTACACTTACGCCAGTTACCTCGTCGGATTGACCACCTCAAACCTCGTGTGCCGGACTAGCTTCAAGCGCTCCGTCACAGAAGACTCGATCCAACTTGAACTGTCTCTTGGCTGTCTCATATGTCTACTGAAAAATATTATTTCCTGTTATCAGAACGACGCAGCACATTGGAAAACGAGGTTAAACATAGTTGAACCAAAACGGGCCGCTCAGATCCGCTCAGAATATTTTGTAATGGCTGGATTGATTCAATCCTTCCGTCCGTCATACTTTCCCCCCATGTCGTTCGCTCGAAAAATAAACTCAAGTAGATGCGGGAGCACGATTTGAACACACCCCCTGTTGATTTGAACGAAATGGTACACATGAGATAACGAGCGACTACACCAGACAGGAGAAGTGTACGCGGTATATTTACTTGCAGGAGGATGTAGACGACCGGGATGGTGTCGTTCGAGCTGACCCCGATGAGGCCGAAGAATCCGGCCTGGGTGAGATCTGCTTCTCCACGCATCGTCCTGAACGATGTTAATTTGACGTTAATGATGTTATTGGTTTGGATTGTTCTGTTAGCACCCAGGGGTAGCCGAGTATGTGGGGACGTACCTGGACGTACGCTGCAATTTCTTCAGAGGGTGGTCAGTGGTTGCTTTTGGTTTTACACGAAGTAAAGACGACCTACGAGCATTTCTATATTTTTACACAGAGTCTGAGGGTCTGAATTGACGTTAAAAAGATCGCCTGGAAACCGACACAGGCCCTCGGTAGGAGTCGAACCTACGTCTTCCTCCGCAAATGTCCTCTCAAGAGTGCGTTAGCAGATGAGGATGATCAACCGTGGTCCACGAGGGCTTCCTCCACGTCCAGCTCAAGGCCAAGGCCAGTAGAGTAGTGAGCAAGATGAGGCGGAACGGAGGCCGGCATACACTTTCTTCAAAGGGTGGTTAATATTTTTGGTTTATCATGAAGTGAAGACGACCCACGCGCTTTGTCGACATTAATGCATTGCACACAGTCGCAGTGTTAAAAAATATGGCGTGGACGTTTGGAGTCCCTGGGTAGGAGTCGAACCTACGTCTTCCTCGATCAACGTTACCCGACAAAGTCTTATTCAGTGAGTGAGGATGATCAACCGTGCTCCACGAGGGCTTCCTCCGTCTGCGGGTGACCGTCGGTCAGTGGCAAGCAAAGGTGAGAAGGAGCAGATTCGGCAGAGGTTTGAGGCTGTTTTCTTAATAAAAGATATGCAGTTAGTCGAGTTTTCATGAGGTGAAGGATTTCTGGATTTTTCACGTAGCTTGAACTTGAGGCATGGAGAGTAGAGCTGGAAAAAATGCGCCCTGACAAAGAATGCCCTCGGTAGGAGTCGAACCTACGTTTCTTCTTCTTCATTCTCTAAGAGGGCGCACGTCCTGAAGATGATCAACCGTGATCCACGAGGGTTTTCATCCACCAGCAACGCACAGGTTGAGAGGGGTCCGAAAGGTGGTGGTGATATATGCGCCTGGAAAGGTGCTTCGCTGCCTCTGATACAAGTTACAGCAGGTTTCAAGCAATTTAACTGGACGACGCAAGCGGGAGTCGCTCTTCATACCCTCGGCAGGATACGCTCAAGTTAACGCAGGCTTGAGTGAAGAATCCATGCAGTGTTCGACGGAAAACACATGAGATGCATATGCCTGTGAAGCGTTAGCCTAGACCGCCCTAGACAGCCGTGTCGTTGAAATTGTGGGAGCATGCTGTCGCCCGGAGATTTGTGCATCCCATTCCCACCGAGAGACATACGCATGTGTAGGCCATCCAATCCAGTCATTACACGCATCGAGATGGAAGGCGGCGATAGATTCAAGGTTCGACGTCCTGTTTGTTCTCGGGACCAGTTTTTGGGGAAGGAATTAACAAGAGATTCAGTTTGGGTTTAAAAGTGATGACTTGATGATTTTGAGGATCGGAGACCAGATAAAGACAAGAGAACGCAAAAGAAGACGGGGATGCTAGTGTCCGCCTGCAACACCAGCGAAATGTCGCGAAAATCGCCAAGAAAGTAAAGGGATATCGGATGCAAATTTTAATCGTCCATTAATGAGGATTCCAAGCTGAGAGAACGAAGGAACAGATTTTCGACATGGACTGCGGTGATCAACGACGGAATCACGCTCACGTCACCGTCACACTCCACTTCCTCTCCCTCCACATCCACCGCTGGCTGGTTTTGTACGCTTACCCTTCGCCCAAGATGATGACAAGGACGCGATATGTGTTCCTAACCCTCGCAATCCTCGTTTGTGTCCCTTGCTATCGCTGCCGATTTTTCCTGACTTTTTTGGTGTAATTTTGCAATAGATAAGTCTACACTACATTCTGAGCTTCTCGCACGAGAGCTATGGGCGCGCTACGTCGTTCGACACCCTCAAGAAGCAGTGGACCGGCATTGGTCCGCAGGAGCAGAAGGTCTGGCACGAACCGCCGTATAAGACGCCCGTGCCAGAAAAATACTACCTCGCGCCCAATGCCACCGCAACGCGCAAGGCCAATGCGGCCGTAGTAATGCTCGGTACGTCTTGTCTTCTTCTCCACGCGTATTCTCTCCATATTGAATATTTACTTCAGCCCGGAACGGCGACCTCAACGGAATCGTCAAGTCCATGTCACAGCTCGAGGCCAAGTTCAACCACCGGTTCGGCTATCCATACGTCTTCCTCAACGAGGAGCCCTTCTCGGACGAGTTCAAGCGCACCGTCACCGCCTTGACGGATAACAAGATCGAATTTGGCCTCATCCCACACGACCACTGGTTCCAGCCCGACTGGATCGACGAGCCCAAGGCCGCGGCGTCGCGGAAGGACATGCAGGACAACAACGTTATCTATGGGGGCAGCGTCCCGTACCGCAACATGTGTCGCTTCAATTCGGGCTTTTTCTACCGCCACGAGCTGCTGCAGAAATACCGCTACTATTGGCGTGTCGAGTGCGTCTCTTGCTCACTTTCATTGTTTGTACTTACACACTGTTAGGCCCGACGTCCGCTTCTACTGCACCCTCTCCTACGATCCTTTCCTCTTTATGCAGGACGAGGACAAGAAGTACGGCTTCACCATCTCGCTCCCCGAGTACACCGCCACCATCCCCACTCTCTGGACCGCCGTCAAGGAGTTCGTCAAGGCGAACCCGGACCTGGTGGTGCAGGACAATGCGATGGGCTTCCTGAGCGACGACAATGGGGACACTTACAATAACTGTCATTGTGCGTTTCCTGGTGTTTTTCCACTGGACTGTAGACTAACCGCCGCGCAGTCTGGTCGAACTTTGAAATCGGCGACCTCGACCTGTGGAGGGGCGAGGCGTACACAAAGTTCTTCGAGCATCTCGACTCGAAGGGGGTGAGTGTCCTGCTTCTCCCCCTCATTTACGCTTCCTTGCTTCTACCCCGTTATTGGACTGCATTTATCCCTCGCCACCGCCCTGCCTCCCACCCCTTCTTACCGCGCCTCCCACCCCTTCCTCCCACCCCTTCCTACCCCGCTCTCACACTTCCGCCGACCTTTATCCCTCACATCCGCCCTCCCTCCGCTCCTCGCTCCGCCCCTCCGCCCTCCTCCCTCCGCTCCGCCCCTCCGCCCCTCCGCCCCTCCGCCCCTCCGCCCTCCGTCCCCACTCCCCATCTTCACCTCGCCTCTACAACCTCGCCACGTTCACTCATACCCTCCCTCGCGGCGCATAACACCAAACTAACGACCCTCCACAGGGCTTCTACTACGAGCGCTGGGGCGACGCGCCCGTGCATTCGATCGGCGCGGCGCTGTTTGCGCGGAAGGATCAGATCGTGAGTCTTTGCTCTTGCTTTTGCTTTCGTCTGCTTTTGAGGGGAGGGATATCTTCTGGGGGCGGTTGTATGGGGAGACGATGGGCATGGGGACGGAGTTGACGAGAAGACGGCGGCGTTCTTCGCCGCCTCTCCTTGAAACACGGACCGCAGCGCAGGGCGAAGGACGGAGCCGAGAGGAGAAGTTTGCGTCTTTCGACTCAGCGCTCGAAGACGAGAGCCTCCGCCTCCCAGCACTTTACCGCCCGCGCCTCCCATCTTTCTCTTCGTCCTCTTCCTCTTCCTCCACTCCCCCACTCTCAGACCACCACTAATCCTCTTCTTCCCTCCTTCCCCTCTAGCACTTCTTCGAGGACATCGGTACGTCTTCCCTCCTATCCTGCCTCCCTCACCTTCCATATGACGATGCTAACTTGTTGTGTGAACGCAGGCTACCGCCACGAGCCCTTCCCGCACTGCCCGCAGGAGCCGATGCACTCCCAGAACCAGTGCGATTGTGATATCAAGGAGAATTTCGGTGCGTCTTTTACTCCTTGTGGCGTCCTTTTTTCGTTTTTTGGGAGTGGGGGAGGGGCGCTTTTTCGCGCGCTTCTCTCGTCCACGTCGTTGTGGGTGCAGGAGCGGAGAGGGTGGAACGGAGGGGGATGCCCGCCACGCGCCGGATTGGCCCGCTCGGCGCGCACGCCGTGAGGTGGTGCGTCTGCGATGGTGGGACGTGGATGACACGTATATCGCCGTGAGGACCGTCGTGGTCCGGGGCGCCGAGTCCCTTGGTCTTCCGCAGTGGTCTACTCGTTGCAAAGGATGCATGGAGGCGGTGGCGATCAGGGTGTCGAAGACGATCGTGCAAGCCATTTGTTTCTCGAGACGGGGTGAGGTCGTGCCCGTGGGGTAGAGGGGATCGGACAGCAGGCCCGCCGCGCGCGGGTGGGGTGGATTGGACCGTAAGCGCCGCGCGGTGCCGTGTCTGCATCAGAAGCGACGGGTGGTCCACGAGGGGACGTGGGCGAAACGTATCTCGCCTTGAGGATCGCAGAAAGACCCGGAGGTGGGGTCTCTTCGCGGTGATCTATTCATCGCAAAGAATGCATAGCGGCGATAGGATGTGTCGAGTCATTTGTTTTCGAGACGCGGTGTGCGAGGCGCAAGGTGGTGAGGGGACTCGATCGTGCCTGGGGGCAAGCGGTTTGCTCCAAGTCTGGCGTAGATGTGGCGGTGGTGGAGATGCGACAGGGTGCGCAAAGAGCCGCAGACCTTCGGCGACAGCCTGGTTTCGGGCGATAACCCAGTTGTCGCAGTCGGGCGGCCGCTAGCTCTGGTGGACATGATCTCGAAGATGGTGGTCGGGTAGCGAGGTGCCCTTCGCGCGGCGGTGCGGTGACCCTTGAAAGTGTAATACCCGGCCATGGTGGTGGCTTCGTCAATTCTTCTTTCTACTCCCTCCCCCGTCTTCTTCCTTCCCTTCCCGCTAACTACCTTGAATAGACCGCGAAGGCTGGTCATGTCTCAATCGGTACGACCGTATGTTTACGTAGGGCGGTTTCTGTATCAAGGTGTGTGTGTTTCACCTTCACGCCTTCTCCCTCAACGCTGACCCACCTTGCCTTCTCCTAGTCGTGAGCAGGATGGCATTGAGGCTGGGCGGATAGTAGACCAGGCTTATATGATACGCCGTCCGTATGCGGTAATTATTTGTATTATTTATGGACTCGCGGGACGGATACCAGCAGCGGGGCGCATGCCTGGGCTTGGCTTCGAGTTATGGAGAACTATATAGCGGAGAAAAAAGAATAAAAATACGAAATTCGCTGAAGGGGACAGGGACGCCATTGGGATTATTGCAATTTGCAAAAATAATGGCCAGCCCCTCTTTTGAAAATAAAATTGTTTCAAGTGCCTCGCGGAGGAGGAGGGTGTATTACAAGCAGGTGTTGTGCCGCATGTTGATATACAAATTCATTGCGCTAGGGCGGGAAGGATCAGTATGGTCCGATCCCACCTCCTCTGTTGCGTCGTCCGGGGTGAAACTAACTGCCTGTCGAAGGGCACTAGGAAGTTCAGGTTTATCGGAGACCGTGGTTTCCGCGGAGGCGGCGGTCTGTTCCCGTTCGAAATATTTCTCCTCGAACTATGTGGGCCGCTGTGAAGAGAATTTAACTGACTGTTTCCTCCAAACTCTCTCCATGGCCTCCTTTTGAAGCGGCTCGTCCCAATGAATGAGAATGAGAACTTTGTTGAGGGATCCAGGACTTGGAGCAGTGAGTAGCGGAAAATAACCAGGGACATAGGTACATACCCATCGTGAGGAAATCTCGCCGTTTTCTGATAATACTCCATAAGTGCCTTCAACGCCGGCCAAAAGGCACTGTACTCGACATCTTCGGCCGCCACGGACCATTGGGCATACAGACAAATTCAAACACCAGTATTGCAATTTGGAAAATGGAGAGTCAACCTCAGCTCCGAGGAAAATGCATGTTGGACCTGTTCAGTGTACTAATTTTTTACTATACACCCTGAAGTCTGCCAATCACAAAAGAGGAGTTTATTTCTTCGTTGTGATCACCAATGCACTAAGAAAAGAATCCCGGCTTGGGCCTGAGATTTTGAAGCCAGAAGAAGCCCAAGCCAGGCTTAGTTTGGCTTTCGAAGCCCTGGCTTGGTACCACAGGCTTCTGGCTTCAAGCCCAAGCCTGCACATCACTAGGCCCAAACCTCGGTCGCCGCCGGTCGGGGATTGAAAAGGCAGATCATGACAGTGTACAAGGGATGCACTGTGGGGTGCAATACAGCTGCTGTAGCCTGCACGTCTTTCAGCACCGATGGGTGCAACAGGTACAGTAACAGCACTCGAGAGGCGGGCAGAAATAGTGGTGTGTGTTGAGTGTGTGATTAACATGGAGAAAATGGGGTATTGAAGTCAAAAGATCAAAGGTTGATGTCCCATCACTTTTATCTGAGGGCCGGTAATGGTACACACACTTCAGAACAATATTCAGAAAATCCAACTTCATCGACTCCAGTCAACTTGAGTCAACTTCCAGTGACTCAGCGGCCCGAAGTCGAGTTGAGTTGAGTCGAACGGCTCTTGGAGTCGACTTACCGAGTCGTGACTCGACTTTTGAGTCGCGGCAACATTAGTCAGGAAGCTGTCAGTCCAGTGACATAAGTTGACAGCACAGTCAGTGTGCCTTAGCTCTCACATCTTATTGTCTCCCACCATGGCTGAGGTACTAGGGATTGTCGAGGCCGGACTCAGTCTGCTGGGTACTGCACTGAAGATCAAACAAGTCATTGAGGATGCACACAAGGCCCCACAGGAACAGCAGAAACTACTGACAGAGATGGAAGATCTCAAACTACTCCTGGACGAGCTCCGTCGCCATATGATTGCCAATCCATCCGCGGGTGTTCTTCGGCAGATGTCGGGTCCATTGACAAACTTGTGCAAGTATGTGGAAGACCTCACCGAAAGGTTGCAGCCGGGGAAAGGGTCAATTGGAAAACTCAAAAAAAGAGTGGCATGGCCAATAAACAACAAAAAGAAGACAGATGAGGATGTTAAAAAGCTTGAGCAATTCAAAAGCCTGATTAATTCTTGGTTGATACTGGACTTCTGGTATGTTGTGTTGATTCTTGTGCAAGTTTTCTGCTGATTTTATCACTTCCAGGGATCAAATGGATGGTAATTGCCAGGATTTTTTGTTCATTCAGATGTTGAACACTTTTCAGCTGCTAAACGGAATGCAATAATTGAATGGTTGTCCCCAATCAATTTCTTTGTTCGACAACAGGACATTTCCAGGAACCGACAGTCAGGAACTGGTGAATGGCTGCTCAATGGTTCCAAGTTCAAGCAGTGGAAATCAAGCACTGGAGGAACTCTGTGGTGCTCTGGAATACGTGCGTAACATCAGCATATCATCAGTGTCTCAGCCTGAATAGTATGTATAGCTGGTGCTGGGAAGACTGTTCTTGCGTAGGTCCCAATTCCACTGACTGATTTCTGCTCATGTATATGATTTTAGCTCTCTTGTAGTAGACCACCTACGTGCCCTCCAAAGCAAGGACATTAGAGTGGCATGCATCTACTTCAACCACAAGGAGACTCAGGTCCAAACCCGAGACAATCTGCTTGCAGGACTTTGGAGACAGCTTATCCCAAACCAACCTCTCGGTTCTGCACATCAGCTCTATCAGGAACATGCTGAGCCGAAGACAAGGCCTTTATATAAAGACATCCAGAAACTCTTGTCTTTGGCACTTCTCAGGTTCACACAGGTTTACATTATTCTCGACGGGGTTGATGAATACCCAGAGAATCAGTGGACTTTACTAGCCCAGGACTTACGTGACCTGGGACGTCTCAACCTCTTGGTCCTGTCAAGGCCCCATATTTCTCCGCCTCAGCTGTTTTCAAATCCTGTGACACTTGAGATATGGGCAAACCAGAGGGACATAGAGACATATGTAGAGGCACAGATCCAGTTGTCTGCTCGCCTGTCACAGTATGTTAGCAAGGAAACAGGGTTGAAGGAGGAAATTTGTTCAAAAATCAGTAATACCGTTGGTGGAATGTAAGTGCTGTATTAATTGGAGGAAATCATTTAACCACTCACACTACCAGGTTCTTGCTTGCCAGGCTTCATGTTGATGCTTTGTGTGCAGCAACCAATATAAAGGAAGTTCGACAAGCTTTGCAAGATCTACCAAATGATTTGGACCACACATATAAGAATATCCTTGACCGGATCAATACCCTCCCCCAAAACCAACAGGGGCTCGCACAATCAGCACTTATCTGGGTTGTCAATGCAAAAAGACCTCTGACCAGTGTCGAACTATGTGAGGCTCTAGCCATTGAGCCAGGAACAAAAGCATTGAACAAGGACAATATTACTGATATTGCTATCATCCTTTCTGTCTGTACTGGTCTGGTAATTGTGGAAGAACACAGTTCTTTGGTCCGACTTGTCCACTTTACTACCCAGAAATATCTTGATGAAATCCAAACTGGGGAGCTTGCAAACCCACACCTCAAAATCACACAGAGCTTGCTAACATATTTGCAATTTGAGCAATTGTCGCACAAAGAGGGCATTCCTTGGGACAGGCAACCACTTCTTGAATATTGCCAATACTGTTTGGTACATGCTGAACAATGTGAAGAGCAGTTGAGAGATCCCATTATAGAGTTTCTGAAAGAGGCCAAGACATGCCGGGAACAGTGGTACCGGTATTCATGGGAATGGCAGTCTCCTCCATGGACTTTTGCGTATTGGCCTGACTCTCCCTCATCTTTATGGATTGCAGCCTCGGTAAATATGGTGAAGATAGCAAGTTATCTCTTGGAATGCGGTGGAGAATATGCTGACCCTGAAGTGCTGGCTGTTGCAGCATATCATGGCTACTGGGATATATGCCAGCTCCTCTTTGACAAAAATGTGGATGTGAATGCACAGGGAGGAGAATATGGAAATGCACTCCAGGCAGCAGCCAACGGAGGCCATTCCGAGGTTGTTCAAATCCTCCTTGATAAAAGTGCAGATGTGAATTTGCAGGGAGGGCACTATGGAACTGCACTCCAGGCAGCAGCTGAGGGAGGCCATTCTGAGATTGTTCAGATCCTGCTTGACAAAGGGGCAGATGTGAATGCACAGGGAGGAGAATATGGAAATGCACTCAACGCAGCAGCCTGTGGAGGCAATGTCGAGATTGTTCAGATCCTTCGTGACAAAGGTGCAGATGTGAATTTGCACGGAGGTCACTATGGAACTGCACTCCAGGCGGCAGCTGAGGGAGGCCATCTCGAGATTGTTCAGATCCTGCTTGGCAAAGGGGCACATGTGAATGCACAGGGAGGAGAATATGGAAACGCACTCAATGCAGCAGCCTATGGAGGCCATCCCGAGACTGTTCAGATCCTGCTTGACAAAGGGGCAGATGTGCATGCACAAGGAGGGTTCTATGGAAATGCACTTCAGGCAGCAGCCTATGGAGGTCATTCCAAGATTGTTCAAATCCTTCTTGACAAAGGGGCAGATGTGCATGGACAGGGCGGAGAGTACATAAATGCACTCTACACAGCAGCTGAGAGAGGTGATATCAATATTGTTCAGATCCTGCTTGACAAAGGGGTAGTAGATGTAAATGCACAGGGAGGGTTCTATGGAAATGCACTCCAGGCAGCAGCCGACGGAGGCCATTCCAAGATTGTTCAAATCCTTCTCGACAAAGGTGCAGATGTGAATGCACAGGGAGGAGAATATGGAAGTGCACTCCAGGCAGCAGCTGCAAGGGGCCATCCTGAAATTGTTCAGATCCTTCTTGACAATGGAGCAAATGTGAATGCACAGGGAGGAGAATATGGAAATGTACTGCAGGTAGCAGGTGATGGAGGCCATTCCAAGGTTGTTCAGATCCTTCTTGACAACAGTGCAGAGGTGGATTCATAGGATGGCAATGAACTCTATGCAGCCACTTAGGAAGCTGGTTGGATAATTTAATTACTAGCCTATTTAAAATCAAGTGTATGAAATACAATTTGTGGTCTGACCCAACAGCATGACAAGTTGACAACTATGTGGAAAGTATGTGCAGTGTGCTGTTCGGAAGTTCCAGCCAACAATTTTCAACATGAACTGCGGTGATAACGACTGGACTCATGTGACTGTCACACACCTTTCTTCCCCACTTCTGACTTTCCGGCAATCACAATTCCCGATCTAGAAATAATCTTCGGCTAACTTTCGGCAGCACAGCATTGTCTGATGATCCGCTGCACCCATCGTAAGGTTGACATCGAAGCCCCTAGAATGCATTGCCGACATCGGTGCCCTGGCTGACCTTCGGCCTTCTTTTTTTGTTTTGTATTCACCTGCCTTCGGTTGAAACCTGTTCAAAACCTTTTTTGTTCAATCAGGAAAGAGAATAAGATGCAACTCGGTCAGTTACGGTCATCAGTGAATTAGGGTGTGTTTTTTTCTTTTTTCTTTTTGAGTGTTTGGTCGCTTTAATTAGCAGCAAAACACGAATTGAAGCATGTTAAGAAGGCCCCACTGTGGGCCCCTGTGGCAATGTGATGTGGACTGTGGTTATTGTACTCAAATCTGCCCATGGAATTATGGTCAAACTGAAATACAATAGTTTTATTCGTCCTCTAGGGGAAAATAATTGGGCTATTGGTGCTCATTACTTCTACGGAGTGATATTTTTATGTGGTGGTGGTGGTTAATACAGATTTCTCATCTGCAAGTAGCAGATTTTGAGAAAGGCGCTAGGTTCCTCGAGAGTTTGGTCTCTCGTTGGGGGCTAGCCTTCCGAGAAAGACGTGATGGGAGATTCTTCTACACTCGCGCGAAGGATTGGCGCTCCGCGATGTGGAGTACGCTCCTACTCGGTAAACCCGGGTAATGTGGTGTTTTTGTATCTCCTTGCTTTGTATAGGGCGCGCAAGCAGTTTCTTCAGAACTGGGTAAACACAGCGCCGTCAGATTGTAGTGCGCTCCTTCGCAATCTGAATATTGGCTGCGTGCGCGAATGGCCAGGCACAAGGCGCCTTTTTAGCTAGTCGAGTGAAGTGCGCTGAAATGGATGGGGGAAATGGTATACTTGAGTTGGTAAAAGGCGCCCTACGTATGCAAGGTGTGCATTATGAGCGCTGAAAGTCAACAGTTACATGCAGCCTGAGTAGGTCTGCTGGCTGTTTGGAGGATCACACCGCGCTTCTCAACTGAACGCGTGCTTCAACACCTGTTATTTCCAATGTTTCCTCCTTTCTTGTCTTGGAGGTCTCTCGCGCAGTTTCTATTCTGTTCAACCGTGGTCAAGGTGACCCTGTTACCCCACTCTTGTGAAGGCACACTAGTTTATTTGATTTGACAATGTACTGGATTAGTGTCAGGGGAACCCCTATTCCACGCTGGTCCAGTCGGCCTGATGCCTCCCGATGGCACCGTGTCTGCGATCAAGCTCGGGATCTTTGCTAATCACTCCGGTCACGTACATCTGTATAGTAGCTTTTATACCCGCAGTCTAGCATGGGAATCCTCAGAGTTTCTTCTCTTTGGATCTCCCTTGCTAGGTGTGTTACAGTTTCCTGTACTCTAGTATATCTTATTTATATCTTTGGATCTCCCTCGCTAGGACTCTTGAGTATTCTCGGGCCTCGAGGTTGCCCTTACAATTAGCGCCTCCCATTTTAATGGGAGCACCTTTCCTTTTGGCAGTATGCAGTGGTGGTAATTAGATGCCTTCTCTCTTCTTCGCGCCCCCTTTTATACCCTTTCCTGCTTCCCCATCGGTCTAACTCCGGCGCCTTTCTTCCCAACCGTGCCTGTGCCTTTTCCCTTAGACCGCGCCGGCCTTTCTTTTAGACAGCGCCCGCGCCTTTTCCTTCAAATCGTGCCTGCACCTTTCTTCAAACAGCGCCCGCACCTTTCTTCAAACAGTGTGTTCCCCTTCTAGGCGCCTTTTCTCGTATAGATAATCATTGTTCCCCAAGTACCTAGCTATCATGGTCAGATAGCACAAGGGTTAGTGCGCAGACGCTTGATGGTTCAAGGGCAATATTCAATCCGCTACCCTCGTTCAACTCAGGGGTCTGGCCTTGGGAAATTTAACCACTTCTTTTTCCTGGCTCAGCACCTTTTTAAGTCGCGTGCTTTTCCAGATAGTCTTTGTCGCAAGTACGTCCCGGCACATGCAAATGATGTGTGAAAGGTCGTTGATTTAATATGGCGCCCTTTTCTTGTCACGGCACCTTTCCATCTTCGCGGTGCGCAGTGCTCTTTACATTTCAATAGTTCTGCGCAACTCGTTTTAACCATCACGGCCAGATAGCACAGCGGTTAGTGCGCGGATGTTCGATGGGGCTAATGCAGTATTTGATCTGATACCCTTGTTCGACTCGGGGTCTTGCCTTTAAAGTGGTAGCTTCATTCTTCCTCAACGAAGCTACCTCTTTTTGCAATGGCGCGCCTTTCTATCTTGTGAGTGCGACTTTCGTGCTTTTCTGTGGTCGCACACTTTCACTTTTGTGAGTGCACCCTTTTGTGGTTTCGAATCTGCGAGTGCACCTTTGTGGTTTCCAATCAGCGAGTGCACCTTTGTGGTTCCAATCCGCGAGTGCGCCTCTGTGGTTTCCAATCCGCGAGTGCGCCTCTGTGGTTTCCAATCTGCGAGTGCGCCAGTGGTTTCAAATTTGTGAGTGCACCAGTGATTTCAATCTGCAAGTGCGCCAGTGACAATGCTTCACCGGGTTTTGTAGGCGCCTTTTGTTCTGCGCAGAAGGGTGTTCGGAGCTAATCATAAAGTGATAGCTCACAGCGAGCGGAAGTGCCACATAGTGGGCCCAGCACGAGATTAGGGGGTCCACAGGGGGTGTCCCAATCATTAAATTCAACACATATTCAGTGGTAAAATATGAATCCACTTTTATTGAATTGAGGGGACAAGCTGCCATGTCCAAGGAGGGGGATTTGAGGGGAACCAAGGGGAAGTTCCTCCCCAGCTCTAATGCATACCCAGAGTAGAATTCCTTTAGGCCAGATTAAAAGGCTAGTGAAAACAACTTGTATTAGTTGGCAGATACACTATAGTTAAAATAATGCAAATTGACACTGTGAAAGAGGCTCGTCAAAGCAAGATGATTTGGTTGTGTCAGCACAGAGGCCTGTGATCGGGGTTTGAGTCCGACTGAGGCGACAGAACAAGACGAAAAGGGATAACAAATAAAGCCACTGGAGATTAGACCAGAATAGTATACAGTACATGCGTCCAAGTAGAGTACTTATACTATAAACTATAGGAGAGTAACCTAGGCATTATTGCTAATAAGTAACTACGCGTCAACGATCAGTCAAAATGGGAGTTAAGGGGAAAGATGGAATGTAAGGGGTATAAATGCAGGGGTTAAATAAAGGAGCGTTGCCTACGCATCGATCGGGATCGAGTCGTCTCGGGTTTTGATGTATTGATGCGATTGATGATGCCGCATCATATCCCAAACGGGAATCTAGTGGTTCGGGGTCAGACCCCGGGGTCTCGGGATCTGGCGAAAAGAACCGGATCATGACAGGTTGAAGTTTCTAGTCGTAGGAAATTGCTTTGTTTCATCCACATTTGAAAGGGGATTGAAGTCAAGGACAATGAAACGGGCAGCTGCGCCTGCCTATGAAACTCGCTAGGATATGCCTAGGGAATGCGCACTAAATGCAACAAACCACTAACACACACAACTAACACATCTTCACTTTATATAGATTTTATACGTGGAGCAACGAACCGCCTCTTGTTCCAACGCGAAACTTAGTTGTTTATACTTGCACTGGTTCTCAGAGAGATATTCAACTGGAAATGTCACTCCGAAAATAGCCAATCAAAAACCAAGGTTCGATTCTACAGACAATACAGATACAGAGGAAAACTATGTTATTCTCTCCGCAGATCGCCCGAGGACACCCTCACCGTTCTACGATGAGCAGGGATGAACTGAGCTATAGCGGCTTTTTCTGGTTCTTTTTATACTACTGAGTCCTTTGAGATGAGATAAGATGAAATGAGTAATGGAGTGGTGGTGTTTGGTCGTTCGGCAAGCAAGAAAACGCTGCCGAGGTGATTCGTAATTGCGGTCAGATGAAACAGTCAGCGTGGCTGATGCTTTCCTTGGCCTAGGTGGGTCTGGTATTTGCAATGACTGGCTGCCGACTGCAGCCGATCATGCGTCATTCTTCCGAGGCGGTTCCACGTCGCCTAGCACACTCATTCATGTCTTGTCATCCTCTGATAACGTCCGTTCGTTCGCGGTCTGAACTTTTTAGCAAGGTGACATCTCCCCATCGTTGCCAATCGTCTCCATTTGGCTTTCACGGGGGCCGTTAGGCTAGTCCTTCTAAAATAGTCAGGTATAATCCGTTCCTAGGTACTGTGCGTTCTTTCCTAGGAGACTGGCTATCGTTTCCGATCCGCCTTCCTTGGTAGCAATTGCGTAACCAATGGCCCTAGGACCCTCGTCCTTGGCATCTACTTGGTTATTGCCGAGTTCTGTCCTCCTAGGTAAATGCTAGGTTCCTCTTTGTGCAGTCATTGGCTCTACATTTATAGATCCCTTGTTGTACTCCGTTCCTAGGCAGGAATATCCTCCTTGATAATGTACTTCAGATCCTGGTATCGCTTGTAACTGCGTGCTTCAGTCTCGTTCATACTACAACCAGCAGTCAGAGCTCGCTCTGGTTCTCCTTTGTACCACCTGACAGAGTTCTGTTGATACAGAAGCTAGCTTTGTCTTCCTAGGAACACTAGTGTAACTAGTGGCTTAAAAAGCGCAAAGTTTAGCTAGATGGCAGTGCCTTGGTGTGGCGCCGTTTCAACGAATGAGTGCAGAAACAAGCTGGTTGATTCCACTGGTTGTCATCAATTTAGGGAAACCCTTTATTTCAACCTGGCCTAAAAACAAAGGTTGAAACAAAGGGTTTCCATCTCTCTACACTCCCTTGACATGCCCCCCCTCAACAATGTCGCCACCACGTGTATCAAGGCCCCACTTGCCACGCCCAAGGGAATCGGGATCTGAAAATTGGATGTGGAGTCGATAAAAAAAAATCAGCCTTGATTTGACTCCGCCTCTCCTTTCTCCCCCTTCTTCCATATAAGGAAGGTGTTTCCCGCCCCTAGCGGCGGGCCGGTCTTCCCGCCGCCTACTAAACTCGATTTCAATGAAATCTCGGGGCCTCTTCAATCCTTTGAACGCGCAAGTTTGTAGCTCCAGACTTGCAACTCATGCAATGCTCCAGCATCCAAATGCCTCATCTTCATTCCAATTGGTTATCTTTATAGTGGCGAAGAAACAGTTGGGGGCATCATGCATGCCACGGTCAAGCCACGGTAGAGTGATGGTACATCAGGCCGAGTGTCAGCGACGACCCTGGGTCGGCCTGATGTTGGCTTCGGCAAACGTCCCGACTAGGACTTTAAACCCCGTGTCGATACCTCAGCAGTCGTACAGCGTATACGACCTGCTGGCCCTCCAATCCCGAGATAACCACTAGTCGTTTGGTGTATGTCGGGGTATGGATATGTCGAGACCCCGGGCTATTAGGACGTCGTCCGCGATAGGTCGGGGTGTGGATAGAATTAGACCCCGAAGGGAATGAGAGTCGAGGGGGTCTAAAGCGAGAACACTAAGCACAAGCCGTTATCAAGCCAAAGTGGGCCTGAGATTAGACGAGGTAGAATCTACTGTACAAGAGATTCTACTACTGTTTATATAGTAACTAATAAATACTTGGTGATCGTTGTTCCCTAGCGACTAACACTGTGCAGGGTTAATGCGACAGTTATTCAGCGTAGAGGGGGTTTCGAGGCCGATCGAAACCTCCTGGTTTGAATAACCCGATCGGGATTTGAAATCGTTGGTGCCGACTTTGCCGTTTTGATCCATGTTCGCCGTTCGGGGTTACCGAGTGGATCCGTGATGCCGAGAGCGGATCCGTGATGCCGAGTCGTGATCCGAGCGTGATTATGACATTACCCCCCCCCTTCAAGGTCGGTGTCCCAACGACCCATGTTGTTCGTTCCTCAGTTCTTCTTTGTCCCTTCCTCCCTTTTCTCCCTCCTGCTTCGTCTTTTCCTTCCCGTCTCCCGTGCGTTTTATGCTTCCTTCCTAATCCGTCCCATTGCTCCCGTGTTGATCTTCGCAGACCCCGAAGTTTGATCCACTTCCCGATCGGGCGCAACCCTGCCGCGTCCCTGCGCCTCGATCTCAGAAGCCGTTCCTGAAGATCGGGGTATGCTGCGGGTTCTCGGGCTATGGTTTCACCTATTTTAGGTGCACTCTTCGCTCTCCTTTCCCTCTCTTTCTTCCCACTCTCATGTCTCCCAGCACGTCCTCTTCCCAGTCAAAACGGTCCACTGCGCGTAGGCCCCGTCCGACGTCCACTTCGGGTGGGCGGGTTCCATTCCCCATCTCTACCTCCCATGCGACGCGTCGACGGGAGTGGAGTTTTTTCCTCAGGCCACCCCCCTTCTGGTACCAACCTGCCGCCATTCAAGACCCCCGCAATCTTCTCGAGCCCCACCCATTCCGTCACCAACAGGGCCCCCGCGTCTCCGTGGATGTCGACCGCAGTGTCTCACGGCAGACCGCCGCCTCCGCGTCGTCTGCTGGCGTCCTGGGTCCTGAGCCAGCGTTCGTCCCCGACGAGCTTTTTCTTGCGTGGCTCCGGCGCACTTCCCTCCCCTACCTCGCGTCCTTCCGTCTTCAACACCCCGGTCCTCCTTCCCTCAACAACCTGTGCCCCTGGATTGCCCCCTTCCGCGAACGCGTCGTCCCCTACATCCCGGTCTTCCAAGTTCCCGCCGCGTTTCCCGCCACGTTCTCTGTCGCGGACTGCGCACACCACTTGCTGGTGTTGCTCATGTGCCTGTCGCTCTGGGAGATGGACGTGTTTGGGGAGCCGGGGAGTGTCGTGGTCATTTTCTGGAACAAGGCCGCTGCTGGGTGGGAATTTAAACGTGACGGGCACGAACGTCGGCGTTGGCGCGAGGAGATCTCAGACGTCTTGGACTCCATTCGTGTGGCGACTCGTAACACCGCAGATCCCTCGGACGTTATTCGCGAGTTGGTGAGTGTGTTTCGTCCACCGGGGTCTCGGGTTTTCTGACGCTCCTCTCCAGTTCCGCCTTTTCCACCTCCTTCTCTTCATCTCCCGCCACGGTGGCAAGGTCTCGGTCTCCAAGTTGTATCTCCGCGCCCTTCGCCACTTCGTCCGCAAGCTGTATGATGACTCCGACGAGGCAGCACGCGAGGAGTGGATTTGCGCCCATTTTGTCGACGAGCGGGACCTCTTCGACAGGGAGTTTTTGTACCCCGATGCCCCACCCTGCGCGCTCGCCAGTCTGCGCACCCATACGGAGGACTGGGACCCCCGTCTCGCCGGGGTTGCCGAGCGGCGCCACAACGGGCACCCCATCCTGGAGTACCGCTTCGAGGGCTGGCACCAGCTCTTCTTCTGGCTAGCTGGTACGTCGCTTCTCCCTTCCACCCTCCTTTCACTCACCCGAACTTACTAGCGATTGCTGAAACAGGGTTTGTGCACCCCTTCGACCCCAATGCGTTCGACCCCGAGTCGAATGAGTGGCCGTTTGAATCTTCCGCCTCTATTGCGGAGGGTGCGGCATTGGGGGTTTTCCTGCAAGAGTATGCATTGTCCCTCCCCCCGGGGTCTTATTCCCCCGAGGATCGCTTTCTGTTCCATGGGTTTCCTCCGCCACGCTGATACGCCGCGGATCGGGACCGACCAGGGGGAAATGAGCTGGATACTGGGTCTCGATGTATGGCTAAACCACACACTAAACACACTCCAAATCAAACACCTAATCACCTCTCCGCTTGTATATGCGTTCGTGGGGTTCCAACCGAAGTATTACGGCTGTTGCAATAGCTGAGAACTAGGTTTCGACTTAAAGCTTTAAGTCGGCCGTTTGGTTTCTCGGACCTATTGGGCGCTGATGCGACCTTTATAGTTCTTAGAAGAGTTGTGGTTCTTCAAAAGGTTTGTGGTGATGGACACCGGGTGGTTGTGTGGTGAACTAAACTTAGTTCGACGCTGGGTTTGAACTGTAACCGAAGGTTGACAGGTTC